>OU342745.1:61721309-63028783 GCA_910589775.1 Avena eriantha | reverse complement strand
CTTTCTTCACGATCGTCGAAGTGCTGAACGTACAGCACCTCCGCGGGTATCCACACGTATGAGGAGGAGCGCCGGGCGATGGACTGCTAGGTCCGGTACGGCGGCGACAGGAACGGACTGGGGCTAGGGTTTCCAACACATGGAGTGACCTAACCTTGTGCTATAAGCACCTGCACCCCAGCTTATATAGGGAGTGAAGTGGGCTCCACTCACCTTGTGGCCCATTCACTAAAAGGGCCTATATTAGCCACTGCAAGTCTCACTTGCTGACTAAGTCCATGTCTCTATTTGGGTCCAACCCCAACTAGGTTTCCTATTGGGTCTAACCCAACTGTTCCCGCTCTTAAGGTGTGCCCGACCGGCTCATGGTAACCCGGACACGATTCCGAGTCTCACTCGTGATCGATCAGTTGGTAGCGGCTCCTAGCAGAATGTGCCAACTCCCAAGTACCAATAAGTCATGACGACCTACCTTCCAATGTGACTTTCGTCTGATTCCCTTTTGCCTCACGATATACCTTGTCGGACTATAGGCGAATGATCGTCATCCCTTAAATAGTCCGACTCTCTTTCTCGATCCGAGATAAGTGATTCATCCGACTAACTCTTAGTCGGTTGTCTCGGTTAACACTTAATCTGAGACGTGCATGGCCATGCTTTCCGAATCATATCTTTCGAGAGGGCCCAGAGAATATCTCTTCGGATAGAGGGGCAAAATCCCGTCTTGGTTATTCATATCACGCAGCTTGATTCTCAGACGACGCAAACTCCGCCTTTATAACTGCCCAGTGACGGAACAGCGTTTGACAGAACCTAAGTCGGAGATCCTCAACTCGGATTGTGCAATAACCTCAGGTCTAAGGATTACATTGATTGAGACATGCAAATGACGACTTGTTCGTTGCATCTCAATATGGGTTAGTCCGACTCGCTAAACTCTTTAGCCGAATCCGTGTAAGTCGGAATAGCATCTCCATGCCCATGACAAGTGGAACTTAGTCATCTGCCGACTTTCACATTGGTCTAAGTTGTGTGTCCGGCACAACCTCAATGACCAAGGACAATTAGTATGAACAACATGAATATGTAGTTCCACAATCAAATCACATATTCGATGATACATATCAGCAGTTCATACATGGACCATAACCTTATAAATACATAGGAATATCATCATTCATGATTGCCTCTAGGGAATATTGCCAATAGTCTCCCACTTGCACTAGAGTCAATTTTCCGACATCACATGTCTAGGCATCTAATGCCCATTGCTCTTAGGTGCGCCTCATGTTTCGGCTGTGGGAGTGGCTTTGTCAACGGATCTCCAATGTTTGCATCCGTGTGTACCTTGCATAACTTGATATCACCTTGATCCACGAACTGGCGAATAAGGTGGTATCGCATGAGTATATGTTTGTTCTTCTGGTGTTGTCTAGGTTCCTTGGCTTGTGCAATAGCACCATTGTTGTCACAATACACGTCTAACGGATTGGACGAGCCCTAAACCACACCAAGATCCATGAGGAAATTCCTTATCCAAATGGCTTCCTTTGCCGCCTCCGAGGCAGCAATATACTCAGCCTCTGTCGTAGACGCAGACATCGTTTCTTGCTTGGAACTCTTCCAGCTCACAGCCCCTCCATTTATCACAAACACATATCCGGATTGCAAACGAGAATCATCCGAGTCAATGAGATAACTCGCATTCGTGTAACCCTTTACACTGAGTTCATCCTCACCTCCATAAACCAAGAACATATCCTTAGTCCTTCTCAAGTACTTGAGGATATTTTTAGCCACTGCCCAGTGGATCTCTCCAGGTTCAGCCTGGTATCTGCTCACAACACTTAGAGCATAGGAAACATCCGGCCTAGTACAAATCATCGCGTACATGATGGATCCGATTGTAGAAGCATACAGAATCGCACTCATCCGACTTCGCTCATCAGTTGTCGAAGGACATTGAGGCTTGCTAAGTTTTACGCCATGGGACATCGGTCAGAACCCCTTCTTAGACGATTCCATGTTGAACTTCTTCAACACTTTGCCCAAATATGTACTCTGACTCAATCCAATGAGCCACCTTGATCTATCTCTATAGATCCGGATTCCTAGTGTGTATGTCGCCTCACCAAGTATTTCATCAAAAACTCTTTTCCAATGATTCCTTGGTCTCTTGCAACATCTGGACATCATTTCCAATCAATAATATGTCATCCACATATAAGATCAGAAAGTTCACTTTGCTCCCACTAAACTTCTTGTATAAACAAGAATCATGATCGGTCTTGATGAAGCCAAACGATTTGACTACCTCATCAAAGCGAATGTTCCAACTCCGAGATGCTTGCTTCAACCCATAAATGGATTTCCGAAGCTTGCATACTTTGTCAGCATTAGCCGGATCGACAAAACCCTCGGGCTGTATCATATACACGTCCTCGGTTAAATTTCCATTAAGGAAAGCCGTCTGTACATCCATCTGCCATATCTCATAGTTGAAATAGGCTGCTATAGCTAACATGATCCGAACTGATTTAAGCATCGCTACAGGAGAGAGAGTCTCATCGTAGTCAACTCCTTGAACTTGTCGGAACCCCTTCGCGACAAGCCGTGCTTTATAGGCAGAAACATTTCCATCCATATCAGTTTTCGTCTTAAAGACCCATTTGCACTCGACGTGTCTTGCACCGTCTGGCAATCAACCAAGTTCCAAACTTGATTTTCATCCATGGACTTTAACTCGGATCTCATGGCTCCAAGCCATGACTCGGAATCAGAACCAACCATCGCTTCCGAATAAGTTGCCGGCTCATCACTGTCCAACAGCATCACATCACGAACACTTCGCAATCTGGCCGATCTTCGCAGTGTCGGTGCAATTTCCGGCTCAGTTACCACGTCCGGCTCAACCTCTAAGGCTTTTGCCGACTCGCTGCTAGCCTGTATTTCTCGAATTTCTTCGAGATGCACCGTACTCCCACTGACTCCCCGACCGAGAAACTCTTTCTCAAGGAACACACCGTTTCTAGCGACAAACACTTTGCCCTCTTATCGGTTGTAGAAGTAGTAACCCAAGGTTTCCCTCGGATATCCCACGAAAATACACTTATCCGACTTAGCTGTAAGCTTGTCCGACTGAAGTCGCTTGACAAAAGCTTCACAACCCCAAATCTTAAGGAAAGACAAACACGGCTTCTTGCCAGTCCACATCTCATGTGGTGTCTTCTCTACCGACTTTGATGGTACTCTGTTTAGTGTGAACGCTGCAGTTTCTAGACAATAACCCCAAAATGATAAAGGCAGATCTGTCCGACTCATCATTGATCGTACCATGTCCAACAAGGTCTGATTCCTCCTTTCCGACACACCGTTTCTCTGCGGCGTTCCTGGAGGAGTGAGCTGGGGAACTATTCCACAACTCTTTAGATGGTCATCAAACTCATGGCTCATGTACTCGCCTCCTCGGTCCGACCGAAGAAACTTTATTTTCTTGCCAAGTTGATTTTGTACCTCATTCTGGAATTCCTTGAACTTTTCAAAGGCTTCCGACTTATGTTTCATCAAGTAGATATATCCATACCTACTCAAATCATCAGTGAAGGTAATGAAGTACTCATAACCACCTCTGGCTGTCATGCTCATTGGGCCACATCCATCACTATGTACCAGTCCCAATAAGTCGGACGCCCTTTCACAACTCTTTGCAAAAGGTGTCTTGGTCATCTTGCCGAGAAGGCAGGATTCGCATGTCTGGAACGACTCCAAGTCGAACGAAGTTAGGAGTCCATCATCATGGAGCTTCTTCATGCGTTTCCAACTTATATGACCAAGCCAACAATGCCAAAAGTAAGTCATATTCAGATCATTTGGTTTTAACCTTTTCACATTTATGTTATAGACAGATTCACTATCAAGATTCAAAATAAATAACCCGTCCCGGACGGGCGCAAAGCCATGAAACATATCATTCAAATATAAAGAACAACCATTATTCTTAATATTCGACTCATAGCCCTGTCTCATCAAACATGAGGCAGAAATGATGTTTCGACTAAGCACTGGAACATAATAACAATTATTTAGCTCCATTATGAATCCAGAAGGTAAATGAAGTTGCATTGTGCCGACTTCCAACGCAGCGACTCTCGCTTTGTTTCCGACTCTAATGTCAACCTCGCCTCTTGCCACACTCCTAGTTCTTACCAGTCCCTGCAACGAGTTGCAGATGTGAATGGCCGATCCGGTATCATATACCCAAGAACTACCTGGTGCATCAGCTAGATAAATGTCTATAACATTGCAAACAAGCGTACCTGAGCCGGATGTCACACCTCCGCTCTTGGCTTTATCAGCCAGATACTTGCTACAATTCCTCTTCTAGTGGCCATCCGACTTGCAGTAGAAGCAAGTGGATCCGGCTGTAGGAGATGGCTTAGTCCCTGAGGAAGCGCTTTGGACTGGGTCCTCCGCCTTACCTCCTGACTTTGCCTTCTTCTTCTTAGTCCAAGAACTCTTCTTGAACTTAGCATTGTTTTGTACCATCAACACTTGACTGGCACCTTTCTTGAGATCCGCCTCAGCCTGCTTGAGCATCCTGTGTAATTCAGTGAGCTTCTTATCCATACCATGCATGTGGTAGTTCGATATGAACTGACCATATGCACTAGGAAGAGAGTTCAGAATTATGTCTGTAGCGAACTCTTCGCTTATGGGGTAGCCAAGTCTTTCCAGAGACTGCACGTAACCAACCATCTTGATCACATGCGGACTCAGTGGATCTCCATCCTTAAGCTTGCAGCTCAACAAAGCCTGAGAGACTTGATACCTCTCAGTCTTTGCCTGAGCCTGGAACATACTTTTGAGGCTTTCGATCATATCATAGGCCTCAACATTCTCGAATTGCTGCTGCAAGTCCGGTTCCATGTGAGCAAGCATAAGACAGCTAATCTTCGTGGATTCATCACAAATCCGACGGTAGGCATTGGTGGCTGCGACAGTCGCATTCTCATCCGGCTCAGCCTGAAGTGGGTTGTCTAGGACACGATCCATTTTTCTTGTTTGAGAAGAATTCTCAGATTACAATATCAGTTGGTGAAATTAGTTCCATTCAGCTAATCTTTCTCTAAGATGGTTCTCAAAGCAAAACCGGAAATCTCAGGAAGACTGCTAGGTGCCATTGATCTACAACAGAAAATATGCAAAACACTTAAGACATGTATCCATAAAGAGCAAGCATATTAAACACTTTAATATTTATGCTCCCACTAGAACCAACACCCCTCCGATGGTTACTTAGTGATTCAGGACCCTAAATAAGCAAGTCGAATAGTGAGCTTTAGCATCACTGCTAGCCATCAAGTGATCTAGGTAGACAACTGCTTGTCAATCGTATCTCATACGACTCCTGTTGGATGGGTGGCATCACATGCCCCGGCTCCCATTTGACTTTTCCCCAAGTCCCACAACCGTTGTGATAGACCTGTCTAGATTACCAAGTGCTTCCGCTGTAAGAGTCCGACTCGAACCCACCTAGTCGGAAAGAATTGATAGCACCTCAATTTTATGAGCCCACTACCAAAAATGTCCGACTTGTGATGGTGCAGCACTTGGCGGGGAAACCGACTAGACCTTCTTTGAGGGATTATATTCTACCAACTATCTAATAGAGATAAAACAGAGACATAACAATAACACAAAATAAAAGCAATTATAATGTGAAATGGTATGGCTCTCTTCATGGCGACCTCCATCTCCATAAAGCCTGTAATCCGACTCGTGTCAACTCTTGTCACGGGCCGTCTTACACCATGTAGCCGACTTGTACACCGAATTGCATGCCATCCGGATTCTCCAAACAGCTACACTAGCTAGTAATCCAAATTACACAGAGAATCAGACACGCAGGCCGTTATACAATAAGATGACAGCACCTAGGCTCCAGCCGGCTGACAAAATCCATGATACGCAGATCACGTATGGATTACACACATCACATGCACATAAGCCATACCATTCACAACATCATCCTACAAAAACAAGTTATGCATAGATACGATATCTACCGACATTGTGAAAATCGCAACTACATCTAAGGCGCTACGACAGGGCAAAGCCCGATGATTTTTCTGAAAAACGCAGATCTCATCTACATTGCGGACATGGATTTCATCATCGGATAAAACAATTTTACCAAAATCCGATCCGGACTCTGATTCGATCAAACCCTTTGATCTTCGATCACCGCATCCGGGTTTACGTGTCACAGTCTACCCCGATGGTGGAAACCGACCGGTAGGGGTATGTCGTTCCACGACCATAGCAGTTAGATCACGGAAACCAGATCATCAATTCCTCCGAGTACATTTGGTCCAATCAACTTTGTACAAAACCTATCTATCTCATAGATCGACCACCAAAACTGCAATTAGATCCAATCTAACGCCAACCGCATATCACATATGCGCGATCTCGAGCCTAAAACCAGAAGCTAACGCTCTGATACCACTGTTGGGACACGTAGAGATAAACAAAAACGTTTTCCCTACGCGGTGATCCCAAGATCCAGCTCAGATAGAAGGCCAGGAGGATTACCACTAGACGCGCAGTTGCGGAATTGATGAAGCAAGTCACTTGATGCAGTGTAGTCCTCGCGATCCGTTCCGGTTCCACGATTCACGATCCGTACTTTCTTGACGATCGTCGAAGTGCTGAACGTACATCACCTCCGCCGGTATCTACACGTACGAGGAGGAGCGCCGGCGATGGACTGCTAGGTTCGGTACGACGGCGACAGGACGGACTAGGGCTAGGGTTTCCAACACATGGAGTGACCTAACCTTGTGCTCTAAGCACCTGCGCCCTAGCTTATATAGGGAGTGAAAGTGGGCTCCACTCACTTGTGGCCCATTCACTAAAAGGCCTATATTAGCCACTGCAAGTCTCACTTGCTGACTAAGTCCATGTCTCTATTTGGGTCCAACCCAAATAGGTTTCCTGTTTGGGTCTAACCCAAACTTGTGTGACCCGACAGGCTCATGGTAACAGGACACGATTCCGAGTCACACTCGTGATTGATTAGTTGGTAGCGGCTCCTAGCAGAACATGCCAACTCCCAACTACCAATAAGTCATGACGACATACCTTCCAATGCGACTTTCGTCTGAGTCCCTTTTGCCTCACGATATACCTTGTCGGACTATAGGCGAATGATCGTCATCCCTTAAATAGTCCGACTCTCTTTCTCGATCCGAGATAAGTGATTCATCCGACTAACTCTTAGTCAGTTGCCTCGGTTAACACTTAATCCGAGACACGCATGGCCATGCTTTCCGAATCATATCTTCCGAGAGGGCCCAGAGAATATCTCTCCAAATGGAGGGGGAAAATCCCATCTTGGTTATTCACATCACGCAGCTTGATTCTCAGACGACCCGAACTCCACCTTTATAACTGCCCAGTGACGGAACAACGTTTGATAGAACCTAAGTCGGAGATCCTCAACTCGGATTGTGCAATATCCTCAGGTCTAAGGATTACATTGATTGAGACATGCAAATGACGAGTTGTTCGTTGCATCTCAATATGGGTCAGTCCGACTCGCTAAACTCTTTAGCCGAATCTGTGTTAGTCAGAATAGCATCTCCATGCCCATGACAAGTGGAACCTAGTCATCTGCCGACTTTCACATGGGTCTAAGTTGTGTGTCCGGCACAACCTCAATGACCAAGGACAATTAGTATGAACAACATGAATATGTAGTTCCACAATCAAATCACATATTCGATGATACATATCAGCAGTTCATATATGGACCATAACCTTATGAATACACAGGAATATCATCATTCATGATTGCCTCTAGGGCATATTCCCAACAACTATGTTGCAACATGAAAAGGCACAAACAAAATATTCATGAATAACAATGCTTTGCAAGACGTTTGTTTGTTTCACATAAAGAAAACATAGCATAATAGTATTCAACTTGTCCCTCATAGAGCAGCAAATATAAATGCATAGGACACCTTCAAAGTTCATAAGAGTGACTAGATACAAATAGTTTAAAACAAGCAATATCAAGATATGCATCAATCAACTAGTCTTGGGACAATGCACATAGAACTAAGAATGGCCACTATGCTCTCAAAGTAGGTGCATAAAGGTAGAAGATGGAGACTCAATATAATGGTGGAAGAAGGACCTTCATAAAAGGAAGTAAGGATTCAAGTCTCATAAAGAGCTTCCAAAAATTATGGTACTTATAGCTTTCAGCTCTCATTGCCCCTATCATAAGCATCTTGAAGGTGATTAAGGTTAAAGTGAACAAACTATGGTGTACATGCTTGACGAAGTATAAGTTAGAAATCTCATGTCCCTTGTATACGAGGGCTGATCCTCATGCTACTCAAGTTTAGTCACCGGTAAGTTCTTGTCATCGTAAGTACATGTGTATCATAGAGAACCGCCAACGGGGTACCCCTTGCCCGATGATACAGAATAATCCCCATATCAAAATGACAAGGCAAGCAGACAATGAGCATCTCAGCAATCTTCTTATGTACCATGGGAATATGGTGCTTTTTGTTGGAAATATGCCCTAGAGACAAATAGTAGTAAGGACTATTATCATATTTCATATAGTTTATGATTAAGTTTTGTATCATGCTATAACTGTATTGATTGGAAACATCAATACACGTGTGATATACAAACAACCAGTGGTTCCCAGTGAAACTCTAGTCACTGGTTCATTGGTCAACGTATGATCATGTTTCCTGATCATGTGGCATTTATGCCAGTTGGAAATGAGGTCATCTCATTCAGAGAATGAGATGATGAACCAATACCCAACCTAAACATCGTGACCCGATCATGTCACGAAGTTCAAGTTACAATGATTAGAAATGGATCCTCGTAGACTGTTCCTTAGACCGTGAGGCTATATCAATCACTGTCTCCCGAGAGTGCTTAGATAACATCAAACACCATCTGGTATAACGGTGGTTATAAAGGTGTGTTCAGGTATTCGGAGGAAACCGTAGAGGCAATATATGTCAAGAGCGGGATTTGTCCATCCATGTGACGGGAAGATTCTCAAGGGCCCACTCGGAGAAGTTATATCCAATAGCTGCGCAGTGTGTGATTAGATCACGGGGATATCACTTGTTGGAATGAGTCAAGTAGCGTTGTTTAATAACGAGATTGAACACGACATGGTGATGTCAATGATCAGATCTCGGGTAATGCAAGTATCGAATGGCAAAGGGAATAAGACAGGACTGTCCTAGTTCAAACGACGAAAGATCTTCGTGGAATGCACAGGGGTCACATGGCCATCCAGGTCCCTCTATTGATCATTGGTGCGGGAGTGTCGCGACCATATCTGGAGTGTTCCCGAACCGTGGGGTATCACGCTTAAGGGCTTGATGATTGATACATTGCAAATGTATCTATAATTTTTGATGTTCCATGCTTGGTTTTATCTACTTTCTTATGTTTTGTCCACACTTTGGAGTACTTTTCATATGATTTCTTGGACTAACCTATTAAAAAGATGCCACAGTGCCAATTGCCTGTTTTCTGCTGTTTTTGGTTCCAGGAAGTCAGAAAATGAATATTCTCGGAATTGGACGGGACAAAAGCCAAATTTACTATTTTCTCGGAAGACTCACGGAGCCAGAAGGAGAGTCAGAGAGGGGCCATAGGGTGGCCACACCACCCCTAGGTGCGGGTCCACCTAGGCCGCGCCAGGGCATGGTGTGGGCCCCCTGGCCGCCCACCGACCTTGCCCTCTGGCCTATAAGAAGCCTCCCGAGACAGAAACCCTAGGTCGTCAAGCCTCCATCCACGAAAAGTTCCACAGCGCCGCCGCCACCGAAGGGGAGATTCGGGCGACAGAAAGTCTCTATTCTGGCACACTGCCGGGACGGGGAAGTGCGCCCGGAGCCATCTCCATCGATCTCCACCACCATCTCCATTACCATTGCTGATTCCCATGATGAGGAGGGAGTAGTTCTCTCTTGAGGCTAAGGGTTCTACCGGTAGCTATGTGTTGATCTCTCTCTATGCATGATCTTATTGAGATCATGAGCTTGTAATCTATAGATCTACCTTGCTACTCAAGTGCTTTAATAGATCTCTGCTCTCCCCATGTGTGTGAAAGTGACAGCGTGCTCACCATGGTGGCACTTAGGCTAGAGATTACAAATACTTGTTATGAGTTATATTTGGAGTTGGATGTCTTTATGAAATTGTGGTGTTTGTTGGACTCATCTAGTACTCAAGGTGACAGTGTGGGGTTTTCTAGATGGGAAAGGCTTACTTTGAGGTGTGCTGTTATAGCCCTACCATCGATTAGAGTGTCCAACCGCAGAGTAGTTAAGAGTAGTATCATGAAGAGAATATATTTATATGAGAGTGTTCACTAGTGAAACTATGATCCCTAGGCCTTGATTCTAAGCATTGATACACCGTTTGCTACTAGATCTGTTACATGTTTGCTTGTTTCCATCTTTATTTCAGTTTTACTTTAGCCTTTTCCGCACCATCAAGCTATTTTCTATCACCGTTACCACTTATAATTATCCATACCACTTGTATTTCACTATCTCTTGGCTGAACTAGTGCACCTATACACCTGACAAGTGTATTGGGTGTGTTGGGGACACAAGAGACTTCTTGTATCTTGATTACAGGGTTGCTTGAGAGGGGATACCTTTGACCACTTCCTCCCTGAGTTCGATAAACCTTGGGTAATCCACTTAAGGGAAAACTTACTGCTGTTCTACAAACCTCTGCACTTGGAGGCCCAACAACTGTCTACAAGAATAGAAGTGCGTAGACATCTAGCTATTTTCTGGCGCCGTTGCCGGGGAGGTAAGGTAAAAGGTATTCACATCGGAGGATTAAAGAAGAAAAACCTTCCACGGCAAACACCTATTTTCTGGTGTGAGTACTCGAAGTTATTTCCTTTAGATTCTGCAATTTTGTCTTTTTGTTTCTTGTTTTCACTAGTTAGGCTTAATGGAAAGCAACAAAAAAATTAGAGAGCTTTTTAGTCTTTTTCCTAAGTTAGAACTCGAATTCTTTGAAAAGAAAATTAAAAAACCCTTGGAACCTTCTTTGCATGCTAATAGCAATGTGATTAGTATGAATCTTTTGAACACCTTTGTTACTAATGCTTTGGAAACGTCTAAGCTTGGCGAAGTTGGTTTTTATGAAAATGATCTTTTTAGTTCCCCAGCTTTAAAGAAGAAAATTTGCTCTGATGATACTTTATCTCCCATATGTGGTAATTCTGATGATACTTGTGATATTTTAAATCCACATACTAAAAGCATCCCTTTTAAAATACCTATAAAAATTGTTGAACGTGTTATGAATAACTGCTATTTTGGAGATGGAACTGTCCATCCTGGTGATCATTTACTCTTTATACATGAATTATGCGAGTTGTTCAAGTGTGTAGGTATTTCAATGAACCAAGTTAAGAGGAAGCTTTTCCCTATTTCACTTAAGGGCAAAGCAAGGGAGTGGTATGAGCTACTAGATGATCCTCATCATTTGGAGTGGAAGGAACTTGAATCTCTCTTTTACTCTAAATTTTATCCTCCTCATGAAATTCATAAAGATAGGAATTATATTTATAATTTTCATCCGCATGAGGGAGAAAGTATTTCCCAAGCATGGGGGAGATTGAAGTCACTAATGCTCAAATGTCCCATTCATGAGCTCCCCAGGAATATTGTTATTAATAATTTCTATGCAAGGCTTTCAGGACATTGCAAGGACTATCTAGATACTTGTTTAGAGGGATCCTTCACGAGTAAGGAGGTCAAAGCTAAGTGGGATCTTCTTGAAACAATTCAAAGAAATACCGAAGATTGGGATAACAACAAAGGTAAAGAACCAGGTATAAACTATGAGTATGATTGCATTAAGTCTTTCGCTGAAACTGCTGATTTTTAAGAGCTTAGTGCTAAATATGGTCTTGATCCTCAAATTCTTATTGATTGTTTTAGAACCTTTGCTTCTCATATTAATGCTCCTAAAGAAAAATGGGACATGTATCATGAGCCTTTTAAAGACACTTGCATGGAAAATGAAATTGTTGTTAATGATAGCAATAAACATGCTCAAACCTTCGAAAGTACTATTTCTTATAAGCATGTTAATTTTGGTGGAATACATAGACCTTGTGAGAATAATCAAATTGAAGAAGAATATTGTATCACCCACAGGAAGGAAAAAACTAGAATGTGGTATAGGGCTTTAAATGATCTTGGTAAAAAAGTTTGTGCCCTTTATCCTTTTATTGTGAACTTTGCTTTGAAGTGGGTCATTTCAATTTTCAATGCTCAGGCCATAATAATAGCCCTTCTAATCCAATGAGTACTACAAGTTTGTATTGTGATGACATGATCACTCCTAATCAGCATGATGAACTTACATTATTTTTGGGGTGTGAAGAGTTATCAATAAAAAGCTCTTTGGTAGATATGGGTGCTTTTGATATGAATAGTGTCCTACATGGTTGTCATCTTTATTGTGTTGATAATTGTCACACAAATACTTAGATACAAAATATTATAGAAGATGAGATTTTACCAAAATATGATAGGACTAATATGTGTTTTGATCTTATTAATGAAAAGAAGGAATCCTCCAAAGTTTCTTCTATTGTCTCTAACAATGAACCAGGGTATATGGAGAAACTTCTTTTCAAGCCTCTCCCTCCTAAAGAAAAGAAGATAAAGAAGAAAAGTAGGAGTAAAAGGAGGGAGGAAACGGTATTTTCCCCTAAGCATGTAGCTCCTATTATAGTTTTTGATGAGTCTTAACTCCATGATGTTCCTATGCCTGTTACCTATAGTAGTGATCATGATTGGGAAAATCACACTTCTTTGGATATTGAAAATATCTTTGGTACCAATTCTGAAAATGATGATATTAATAATTTCTATACTATTAGTGCTATCCATGATCCTTCCAATGATGATATGTTTACAAATGAACACACTTGGGAAGATAACTATTCTATTGCTTATGATGATGCTATACCTCCAATATATGATGATTGCAATGATGATTATGATATTTTCATTCCACCTACTATTGAGGAGCAAATTAATTATGATTACAATATGCCTCCTATATTTGATGATTATGGTGATGAGAATGATAACTATTTTGTTGAATTTGCTCCCACTACAATTAATAAGAATGACTATGTTTATGTGGGGAGTATTAATTCTTTTATGCATGTGGCTCATGATAAGATTGTTTATTTTGATAGTTATATTGTTACTTTTATTCATTATGCTACTGAAAGTTCTTATGAGAGAGGGAAATATGGTTCTATGCATCTCAATAATATTAAGTTTCCCCTCTTTATGTTAAAAGTATTGAAGTTGCACTTGTTTTGCTTTACTATGGTTGCTTTGTGCTTTCATGACTTGTTTCTTTACAAGATTCCTATGCATAGGAAGTGGGTTAGACTTAAATGTTCTTTGAATTTGCTTCTTGATGCTCTCTTTTACTTTAATTCATATTTCTTATGTGAGGATCTTCTCAAACTATCAAGCCTAACTTAAAGGCATTAAAGAAAAGTACTTACTGGGAGATAACCCAAAAGTTTTAGATGAGTCTTGGAAGTTATTACTTCAGTAATAACCGCTCCTTATCTTTTTTATTTGTTTTTTGTGCCAAGAGTAACCTCTAATGAGAGAGAAGTAATGATTGGGAAAGTTGCTGTCCCAAAACAGATTTTTGTGCTTCACCGTAAACATTCGTGAGAGAGCTCTGTATGTCGGATTGAGCTGTAATTGTTTGTGCTTCTGCCCCAGATTGTTATATAACTTTCGTAAGTTCAACACTTTTTGATTTGAGCAACAGAAGGTCATAGAAAAAATTCGTCTTTACCTGCTGGTCTGTTTTGACAGATTTCTGCCATTTTCTGCATTTGCTTCTTTTTGGTTCCTTTTTTAGTTCTTTTGGGGAATTGAGCTTTTTTAGGGAAGTGCTACAGTAGCTAGTGTGCTAATGGAAGTTTATTTGGTGTTAGAACTGAACCTTAAGACTTATTTATCTTGAGTGCAATAATGTTGCTAATAAAGATTGTGTGAAGTTTTGTATGAAGGACAAATTTCAGGTGTATGGAAGGAATGAGTAATGAGATGAAGAATGGACTAAAGCTCAAGCTTGGGGATGCCATGCATGTCACCCCAAGAAATATCCAAGAAGTACAAGCGCCAAATCTTGGGGATGCCCAAGGCATCCCCCTCTTCATCAATAAAAAATCCAGGTTTCTTCCAAACGCCTCATTTTTATTGTTTCATGCACAATTGTGTTGTTCTTGGAGCGTCTCCTTTTTCGTTTTTGTTTTTGGTTTTTAGTTTTCTTTGGTTTTCTTAGTTTTCTGAATAAATTGGTTGGACCCCCTCTTTCATACATTGGTTTGCAAATAGTTTGGTTTGGTTTGGAAAAGAGTAGGAAAGTTCATGCTTATGTGGTAAAAAGAGCTCGTTTTTGATTGTGGCCTATGCTTTGTCGTGCCATGCTTGATATTGTTTTAGCTTTATGCTTAGTATTCTTTGCTGTAGCTTGACTTGTTATAAAAAATTGAGATTTCTTAATGTGCCTTGGATGAATCATGCGTTGTTTTAGCATATTAAAGCATAGTATAGTGGTTTTCTCCTTTGACGCTTTATTTGGGTTGACTTGGTGCATGCTCACACCATGTTATGACTATCTCAAGTCACCATAACCTTTATGATCCTTTAGGTTTCAACTTGTAGTATCACTTTATGCTTTGATCAATGATGTTTTGTCGCTCTGCATGATTATGGCCATTATTGCTCTCTTAGTTTGTCGCTCCCAGTGTTTTGCTAGCCTCCGCAACAAAGTATGAGTTTCACTCATGCATCCAACTCCCTAAACCAAGTTATTCCAAAGAGTCCACCATACCTACCTACTAGCTTATGCTATTCCAAGTATATTCATGCTTTTGTTTACCTTCCAAATTAAACTTGTTATGAGAAAACTAGTGATTAAAGCTCTCACGAACTTGATGGCACACTTAATTTTCTTGCCCTTAATAAACTTGAACCATTGTGTTGTCTATGTTGTATATGCTTGCACTTATTTTTTGGGAATTAGCAGAACCATGCTTTCATGGGGAACACTTTCAACATTGCACTTGGTACTTGTACCTAGTTGATATCATGCTCTTTTGTATATGGATGTCGTTGGTGTGAAATGAAAGGGGAGCTTGTAAGTCCATGGAGTTATGTATATGTGTTAGAGAAACGCCTGGGCCGCTGGTCTAATCCATGCTGACATGGTGGAAACCTGCAGCGTAACCATAATGAGCTGTCTGTGAAGCATTCATCTTATAAAAAAAAGTCCTATATTGAGAAAAAAGAGAAAAAGAAAAAAAAGAGATATATGAAAAGAGGAAAGAGAGAAAAAAAAACACCATATTCCCATGGTAAATAAGAAGATTGCTGAGATGCTCGTTGTCTGCTTGCCTTGTCATTTTGATATGGGGATTCTTCCGTATCATCGGGCAAGGGGTACCCTGTTGGCGGTTCTTTATGATACACATGTACTTACGATGACAAGAACTTACCGGTGACTAAACTTGAGTAGCATGAGGAGCGTCCCTCGTATACAAGGGACATGAGATTCCTAACTTATACTTCGTCAAGCATGTACACCATAGTTTGTTCACTTTAACCTTAATCACTTCAAGATGCTTATGATAGGGGCAATGAGAGCTGAAAGCTATAAGTACCATAATTTTTGGAAGCTCTTTATGAGACTTGAATCCCTACTTCCTTTTATAAAAAGGCTTTTCTTCCACCATTATATTGAGTCTCCATCTTCTACCTTTATGTACTTACTTTGAGAGCATAGTGGCCATTCTTAGTTCTATGTGCATTGTCCCAAGACTAGTTGATTGATGCATAACTTGATATTGCTTGTTTTAAACTATTTGTATCTAGTCACTCTTATGAACTTTGAAGATGTCTTATGCATTTATATTTGCTACTCTTTGAGGGACAAGCTGAATACTATTATGCTATGTTTTCTTTATGTGAAACAAACAAACGTCTTGCAAAGCATTGTTATTCATGAATCTTTTGTTTGTGCCTTTTCATGTTGCACCATAGTTTCTTTGTCTTATTGCTAGAACTTTGTATTTCATGTTATGATTGAAGTACTATGATCCCAGCTTTGAATGTTTTACAAATACTTTGATCAAGTCTTTGATGGTGCATGTCAGCTCAAAAATTATTTTTTCTTTTTATCACTTACCTACTCGAGGACGAGCAGGAGTTAAGCTTGGGGATGTTGATACATTGCAAATGTATCTATAATTTTTGATGTTCCATGCTTGGTTTTATCCACTTTCTTATGTTTTGTCCACACTTTGGAGTACTTTTCATATGATTTCTTGGACTAACCTATTAACAAGATGCCACAGTGCCAGTTGCCTGTTTTCTGCTGTTTTTGATTCCAGGAAGCTAGAAAATGAATATTTTTGGAATTCGATGGGACAAAAGCCAAAGTTACTATTTTCCCGGAAGACTCACGGAGCAAGGAGAGTCAGAGAGGGGCCATAGGGTGGCCACACCACCCCTAGGCGCGGGTCCACCTAGGTCGTGCCAGGGCATGGTGTGGGCCCCCTGGCCGCCCACCGACCTTGTCCTCTGGCCTATAAGAAGCCTCCCGAGACAGATACCCTAGGTCGTCAAGCCTCCAGCCACGAAAAGTTCCGCAGCGCCGCCGCCACCAAGGGGAGATACGGGGGACAGAAAGTCTCTGTTCTGGCACCCAGCCGGGATGGGGAAGTACCCCCGGAGCCATCTCTATCGATCTCCACCACCATCTCGATCACCATTGCTGATTCCCATGATGAGGAGGGAGTAGTTCTCTCTCGAGGCTAAGGGTTCTACCGGTAGCTATGTGTTCATCTCTCTCTATGCATGATCTTATTGAGATCATGAGCTTGTAATCTATAGATCTACCTTTCTACTCAAGTGCTTTAATAGATCTCTGCTCTCCCCATGTGTGTGAAAGTGACAGCGTGCTCACCAGGCTGGCACTTAGGCTAGAGATTACAAATACTTGTTATGAGTTATATTTGGAGTTGCATGTCTTTATGAAATTGTGGTGTTTGTTGGACTCATCTAGTACTCAAGGTGACAGTGTGGGGTTTTCTAGATGGGAAAGGCTTACTTTGAGGTGTGCTGTTATAGCCCTACCATCGATTAGAGTGTCCAACCGGAGAGTAGTTAAGACTAGTATCATAAAGAGAATATATTTATATGAGAGTGTTCACTAGTGAAACTATGATCCCTAGGCCTTGATTCTAAGCATTGATACACCGTTTGCTACTAGATCTGTTACATGTTTGCTTGTTTCCATCTTTATTTCAGTTTTACTTTAGCCTTTTCCGCACCATCAAGCTATTTTCTATCACCGTTACCACTTATAATTATCCATACCACTTGTATTTCACTATCTCTTCGCCGAACTAGTGCACCTATACACCTGACAAGTGTATTGGGTGTGTTGGGGACACAAGAGACTTCTTGTATCTTGATTACAGGGTTGCTTGAGAGGGGATACCTTTGACCACTTCCTCCCTGAGTTCGATAAACCTTGGGTAATCCACTTAAGGGAAAACTTACTGCTGTTCTACAAACCTCTGCACTTGGAGGCCCAACAACTGTCTACAAGAATAGAAGTGCGTAGACATCAATGATGCCTAGAGAGTGTTTATAGGATCGGTAGAATCACCGAAGAAAAGAAGGGAGAAAACCGGAAGGGTTTCGGTAAGTCCGGAGGTTGTCCGGAGTGGAGGTGGAAGGTGTTCCATAGCCACGAAGATTGAATAATGTGTGAATGAATTTTAAATGTTGATTTAATCATTTATTCATAATTATTTAATAAACAGAAAATCAATTAAAGGTCAAAAAGGCATAATGGGCCAATTTCCGGAGGGAGAAGGCCCATTAGGGGAAAGGAGAGAGGAAGAGGGGCCAAGGGGGAGGCCGGCTAGGCCTAGCCCCCCTACCCGCGTGGGGCCCACTAGGTGGCCGACGGCCACCTCCTCCCCCCTCCTCTCCTTTAGTCCCACCCCAGGACTTTGAGGGAGGTAGTACCTCCCTTCCCCCTATATATAGTGGGGTACTTGGCCTAGAAAAATACACCAATGATCAATAAAGGACTCCCTACTTTTGGGAGGACCTCTAATTGATATTTTCTCTCTCCCCCTCTCTCTCTCGTGACCATGGTCCCAAGTCTGGACTGCGCAAGCGAGAGACATCTTCACCGTGGAGCGCCGTCGCGCTGCGGGATTCGGATCCGGGAGCTCTACTTCTGCAACTGCTGCTGGATCGGGGAAGCGGGAGACATCGTTAGGCACCGAACGTGTGTAACTCCCCGCGAGGTGTCACCCTTGAGGCACTCAAGTTGTTGGAGCCAGAAGGAGCGCAAGGACTTCATCACGACCTTGAGGTCGGCTTCGGCTCGTCTACATCAACCATGCTCTGCTGAGCGTTGACAACACTTTTCGATCTTCAAGGGTAAGCTCGCAAAAAGCCCCTCTCGTTACTATATTACTAATAGATAGGTCCAGGCAGATTCAGGGGTTCAGGGGCGTAGGGTAAAATTTTATTGTTTTCATGCGCGGAACCCCTACACTTTTCTCTCTCTTTCCTCTTTTCATAACATCTTTTTTTTCACTTTTTTCTCAATATAGGAATCTTTTTTATAAGAAGAATGCTTCATAGACAACTCATTATGGTTACGCTGCAGGTTTCCACCATGTCAGCATGGATTAGACCAGCGGCCCAGGAGTTTCTCTAACACATATACATAACTCCATGGACTTACAAGCTCCCCTTTCATTTCACACCGACGACATCCATATACAAAAGAGCATGATATCAACTAGGTACAAGTACCAAGTGAAATGTTGAAAGCGTTCCCCATGACAGCATGGTTCTGCTAATTCCCAACAAATAAGTGCAAGCATATACAACATAGACGACACAATGGTTCAAGTTTATTAAGGGCAAGAAAAGTAAAGTGTGCCATCAAGTTCGTGAGAGCTTTAATCACTAGTTTTCTCATAACAAGTTTAATTTGGAAGGTAAACAAAAGCATGAATATACTTGGAATAGCATAAGCTAGTAGGTAGGTATGGTGGACTCTTTGGAATAACTTGGTTTAGGGAGTTGGATGCATGAGTGGAACTCATACTTGGTTGTGGAGGCTAGCAAAAGACTGGGAGCGACAAACTAAGAGAGCAATAATGGCCATAATCATGCAGAGCGACAAAACATCATTGATAAAAGCATAAAGTGATACTACAAGTTGAAAACTAAAGGATCATAAAGGCTATGGTGACTTGAGATAGTCATAACATGGTGTGAGCATGCGCCAAGTCAACCCAAATAAAGCATCAAAGGAGAATACCACTATACCGTGCTTTAATATGCTAAAACAACGCATGATCCATCCAAGGCACATTAAGCAATCTCAATTGTTTATAACAAGTCTTGCTACAGCAAAGAATACTAAGCATAAAACCAAAACAATATCAAGCATGGCATGACAAAGCATAGGCCACAGTCAAAACGAGCTCTTTTTACCACATAAGTATGAACTTTCCTACTCTTTTCCAAACCAAACCAAACTATTTGCAAACCAATGTATGAAAGAGGGGGTCCAACCAATTTATTCATAAAACTAAGCAAACAAAGAAAACGAAAAACCAAAACGAAAATGAAAAAGAAGACGCTCCAAGAACAACACAACTGTGCATGAAACAATAAAAATGAAGCGTTTGGAAGAAACCTTGGATTTTATTGATGAAGAGGGGGATGCCTTGGGCACCCCAAGATTTGAAGCTTGTACTTCTTGGATATTTCCTGGGGTGACACGCATGGCATCCCCAAGCTTGAGCTTTAGTCCATCCTTCATCTCATTACTCATTCCTTCCATACACATGAAATTTGTCCTTCATACAAAACTTCACACAATCTTTATTAGCAACATTAGTGCACTCAAGATAAATAAGTCTTAAGGTTCAGTTCTAACACCAAATAAACTTCCATTAGAACACTAGATACTGTATCACTTCCCTCAAAAAGCTCAATTCCTCAAAAGAACTCAAAAAGGAACCAACAAGAAGCAAATGCAGAAAATGGTAGAAATCTGTCAAAACAGACCAACAGGTAAAGATGAATTTTTTCGAAGACCTTATGTTGCTCAAATCAAAAAGTGTTGAACTAACAAACGTTATATAACAACCTAGGTCAGAAGCAAAAAAATTCACGCCTCAAAAAGACGTTCAGAGATTTTACACGAATATTTACGGTGAAGCACATAAATCTGTTTCAGGACAGCAACTTTCCCAATCATTACTTTTCTCTCATTAGAGGTTACTCTTGGCACAAAAAAGGATAAGGAGCGGTTATTACAGAGGTAATAACTTCCAAGACTAATCTAAAACTTTTGGGTTATCTCCCAATAAGTACTTTTCTTTAACGCCTTTAAGTTAGGCATAAAAAGCAAGAAAGAATCAAGTGTTCTCAAATGAAGAAGCATTAAGACCAAATTTCTTGCCCTTACCTCTCTTACTTTTATTCTTACCCTTAGGGAAAATATGATTGTTTGGTGGAGAAGAAAGGTGCATGGTCCCCTTTCCCACATCTATTATTGCTCCAAGGAGTTCTAATAGGGACCTTCCAAGTGTAATTTGTCCTTTTCCTGCACATTCAATAACAAGATAATCAGTAGAAATCATTTTCCCAAGGATCTTTGTAAACACTTCTTCAACTATTCCAATAGGTAATATAGTAGCATTATTAGCAAGAGATATTTCTTTTCCTCCTTCAGTAAGACCCCAAACATGCAAACATTCATAAATATCTTTGGGCATAAGACAAAATTCAGACATGATATCACAACGGGCTTGAAAAGTTTCAGTGTTTATCTCAATCTTTATTATAGGGAGCCACTTTGATGGTTCAGAATTTATTGGAACATAATTGTGATGCTCCCTAAGTGTATTATAGCAATCTTTTAAGCTAGCAGTGCTAGTCTCAAGAGTGTTCAATCTAGCAAATATTTTTGCAAAAGAAATATCAGCTTGGTTAGGCAAGTTGTAAGTAAGGATCAATTTCTTTATAGCATTAATAGCATCATCCTCATTACATTGGAGGAAATATCCTCCCACAGCAGCATCTAAAGCATATCTATAGCAAAGAGCAATTCCAAGGTAAAAACTGCTAAGGAACAAGCTTTGAGTCATTTTAGGCTCAATTTTTATGTAGATCAGAGATTCTAGACCAAGCTTTCTTGAAGCTCTCCTCCATTCCTTGTTTAAAAGTGAAAATCATTTCCTCAGGTAACATAGTGATTGGAGCAAGGCTAGACATAGTGGCTACTTAAGAAGGGAACTAATTTTTTTGTGTTTTTGAAATAAGAAAGCAAACTAGTAAAACTAATTTTTGTGTGTTTTTGATAAATAAGAAAGCAAACAAAGCGAACAAAGAAACTAAGCAAAACAAAAACAACAAAGTAAAGAGATTGGTTATGAGGGACTCCCCTTGTAAAGATGTCCTTGACTCCCCGGCAACGGCGCCAGAAAAGTGCTTGATGGCTCGTGTATTAACAAGATCGTTGGGGAACCCCAAGAGGAAGGTATGATGAGCACAGCAGCAAGGTTCCCTCAGTTATGAAACCAAGGTTTAATCGAACTAGTAGGAGTAAGGAAACACCCCAAAGGTGTTGCTAGTTGAGCCTTAGCAGGGCGCACTACCGGTGCTAGTAGCAACATGGAGACCTGCACAACACAACCATACAACTTTGTCCCCAACTTGCGATAAGGTTGTCAATCTCCCCGTGTTTTGCTGAAAACAAAGGATTAAACGTATCGAATGGAAGGAAGTAATAGTTTGCAGAAAGTAAACACAAAATAGTAAACAGTTTATAGATTGTATGTAAAAGAAAGGATCGGGATCCATAGTTCACTAGAGGTGGCTCTCCTTAAGATAGATAACATGCTGGGTGAAAAAATTACAGCGGGGCAATTGACAAACATCGAGAAAGAAATACATGCATATACTAATCATCTTGACTCCTTTGAGACTTGACTGGGCATTACAACATTATACATAGACCGCCATCCAACTGCATCTATGACTAATAATCCACCTTCAGGTTATCATCCGAACCCCCTCCAGTATTAAGTTGCAAGCAACAGATTATTGCTTTATGAATTGCGTGTAATGTAAACAATACGATTGTTCTATGAACAAAGGATTGTTGTTTTCTCCCTAGTAGCAACAACACATCTAGTACCTTAGAGATTTCTGTCACTTCCCCAGATTACCAGAGGCTTGAACCCACTATCGAGCATAAATACTAACTCTTGGAGTTGCTAGCATCTACTTGGCCAAGATAGCTACTAACAACAAAAAGCATGCAAGATCACAAATAACAAAGACATGATAGAATCAATAATCAATCTGAAATAGCATCTCAATATCCATCAGATCGCCGCAAACATAACATGCAGAATTACAAATAGATGATCTTGATCATGAACGGAGCTCACAAGATCTAAACATGAAAGCACAAAGGAGGAGAACCAGCCATCTAGCTACTACATAGATCCGTTGTCCAAGGATGAACTACCATGCATCACAACGGAGGCTTGCATGGTGATGAAGAAGGCCTCTAGGGTGAATTCCCCTCTCCGGCACGGTGCCGGGAAGAGCTTCAGATCCCTCCCAATCTAGGTATGGAGATGACGGCGGCTAAAGACTCTTTCATGGATTTTTGATCGGGTCCTTAGGGATTTCGTCCCGAGGGCATCTTATAGGCGGAAGGAGAGGCCGAGGGGGTGATGGGGTCGGCCAGACCACCCACTAGCGCGGGCCAGGCCTGGCCGCATGGCCAGGTGGTGTGGCTGCCCCTAGCCCTTCTCCGTCTCGTATTCTGGCATCTGATGACTTTCGGAAAAATAGGCACTTTGGCTTTTGTCCCATCCAATTCAAAGAATATTCATTTTCTCACTTTCCTAGAACCAAAAACAGCAGAAAACAGGCAGCCGACACTATGGCTCTTGTTAATAGGTTAGTCCAAGAAATCATATGAAAAGTACTCCAAAGTGTGGACAAAACACAAGAAAGTGAATAAAACCAAGCATGAAACATCAAAAATTATAGATACATTTGGAATGTATCAATTGCATGTCAGTTCTTCTCACAAACCACATAAGGATGCAGTAGTGTCATTGCATGTCTGTTCTTTTCATGGACCACACCCAGTGTCATTGCATGTCTGTTGCTCTAAACAAACCACATAAGGATACCCTAGTGTCATTGCATGTGTGTTCTTCTAAACAAACCACACATGGATCCACCAGTGTCATTGGATGTGTGTTCTTTTCATGAACCACACATAGTGTCATTGGATGTCTATTCTTCTCACAAACCACATAGGGATCCACCAGTGTCATTGGATGTGTGTTCTTTTCATGAACCACACCCAGTGTCATTGGATGTGTGTTCTTTTCAAAAACCACACATGGATCCACCAGTGTCATTACATGTGTGTTCTTTTCATGAACCACAACTAGTGTCATGACATGTCTGTTCTTCTCACAAACCACATATGGATCCACCAGTGTCATTGCATGTGTGTTCTTCTCATGAACTACAGCTAGAGTCATCGCATGTCTGTTCTTCTCACAAACCACATATGGATCCATCGATGTCGTTGCATGTGTGTTCTTCTCATGAACCACACAAAGTGTCATCACATGTCTGTTCTTCTCACAAACCACATAAGGATCCACCGGTGTCATTGGATGTGTGTTCTTTTCAGGAACCACACCCAGTGTCATTGGATGTGTATTCTTCTCACAAACCACACATGGATCCGCCAGTGTCATTGCATGTCTATTCTTTTCATGAACCACACATGGATCCACCCAGTGTGATTGCATGTCAGTTCTTCTCACAAACCACATAAGGATCCACCAGTGTCATTGCATGTCTGTTCTTTTGATGAACCACACCCAGTGTCATTTCATGTCTGTTCTTCTCACAAACCACATAAGGATCCACTAGTGTCATTGGATGTGTGTTCTTTTCATGAACCACACACAGTGTCATTGGATGTCTGTTCTTCTCACAAACCACATAAGGATCCACCAGTGTCATTGGATGTGTGTTCTTCTCATGAACCACACCCAATGTCATTGGATGTGTGTTCTTCTCACAAACCACACATGGATCGACCAGTGTCATTGCATGTGTGTTCTTTTCATGAACCACAGCTAGAGTCATCGCATGTATGTTCTTCTCACAAACCACATATGGATCCACCAGTGTAATTGCATATTTGTTCTTCTCATGAACCACATCTAGAGTCATCACATGTCTGTTCTTCTCACAAACCATATAAAGATCCACCGGTGTCATTAGATGTGTGTTGTTTTCATGAACCACACTGAGTGTCATTGGATGTGTGATCTTCTCGCAAACCACACATGGATCCACCAGTGTCATTGCACGTCTATTCTTTTCAAGAACCACACATGGATCCACACAGTGTGACTGCATGTCAGTTCTTCTAATGGGTGGCTGTTA
Source organism: Avena eriantha (assembly GCA_910589775.1). NCBI lineage: Eukaryota > Viridiplantae > Streptophyta > Magnoliopsida > Poales > Poaceae > Avena > Avena eriantha. Next base: position 63,004,103 of record OU342745.1, on the reverse strand, counting down.
GACCGAGTCTTCTAGAAGGCACGCCCTAACACAGTAGTTCTGCTTGACGATTGTTACATGCCGTTCAATCGGGGCGCTTGGACGATTGTTATGGTCTTCGTGAGAGTGATCCGCGAGTAGGCTATTCTGCGGCATGATTGGCCATGCTTGCTGTGGAGAAACTAGCAACACCGGGCGCTCCCCTGTTGCGAGTGTCAGGACTCACGAGTTCAGTGGGCCATATCCCAGTGTCACGTCCCCATTACTTGTATTCCTCCCCGTACTTCTCTTCCTTCCCCTCGAAGCCAGTTTCCCCACTTCACTCCCATCCTACCATAGCCGCAAGCCGATGGTGCCTCCATCCCAGTCCCCTCTCCAGCAGCCAGCCCCCTCTCGTCATGGGTTGAAGGGGAGACGACGAGGAAACGTGTCGTGATGACAGGGACGGTGATTTCGATGTGAGTCATCTCATCTCTATCTCTATCATCTGTGGCTAGTTATCTATTTTTTGAGCTAGATCTACTCTATTTACTCATGCGCGTATGATGTGTTAGGCCAACCAGACGATGTATGACTCCGACTATCACGGTTGAGCAGATGAAGACAGTCCTCTGCTATGCAAACATGGATATGTGCCTGCTAAATTTGTAGCATTCGAAGGATGAAACACAGGCAGGAGGTTTCTATGGTGTCAAGGACATCGTGCAATGATGCAAGGCAGAAGTTGCGGTGTTGTCAAATGGGTAGATCTAGAGTTGCCCAAATTGATGCAGAAAATGCTAGACAAACTACGGTATATGACTGTTGAGTTGAAAGCATCCGTAGTCAGCTCACTTCTTGACAGTGTTGAGATGAAGCTATGGGACCCAGTTGACACGACCAAGCTTAAGCGAGATCTCAGGAGGGTGCAAGACAAGGTTAGCAAAGTTGAGAAGGAGAGGGACGCAGCATTGGCCCTAAAGGCTAAAGAAGAGAAAGAACTGACTCCAGCAAGGAATGATCTTCACCAGGCCAAAGTCTTGTAGTTCACAACTACGAGTATTGACAAGTGCATGAGGAAAAATACAGAGAAACAATTGAAGATGTGCAAGGAAAATTCTAAAAGGAAGGAGCAGACGATTCGATCCTTGCTCTCACAGGAAGATGTGCATCGGGCTAAGATTAGGAAGATCAAGGAGATGTGTGATAACTAGTTCTATTTAGCTTGAGCTCCGTGCCTTTTTAAGTTGTAATAGTTGTAATTGTTGACCTAGCGGTTTGAACTAGTGGTCCCGGAGTCCTGGGAGGAAAAAAATTGGTCGCCCATTAATCTGTCTTAACCCTGCATTACTTCCTTTTGTCTGATCATGGTGGTATTCTGACATTGGTGGTTTTTTTAAACGTAATCTACGTGGATTGTGCCACATGCAAATGGCACAGTCACAATTTATAAAGTGGAAGCATGTACACTAGGTTAATGGAGATCCGGGAGCTTCGCCAGACGCATGGGATGCAAGAGCAGGGAGGCGGTGAGATAGACGGGCTCAAGCATCTGGGCATTATCGGTTGCCATTGTTGTTTATGTTGCCACGTCGTTGTGCAACATCTGAAATAAGTTGCTGCTTCATATAGTGTGGCAGCTTAAATAATTTATTTCTGTGCCACTTACATTCCATCGAATTTGGAGACCTCCTGCCCCTCAGCAATCGTGGAACTTTTGCTGCATTTTTAGATAGCAGTGGCACAATCACAATTTCAGATTCAACTTCTGACTCAGGCGTTTCCAAACCCTAAGTTGTGGTACATTTTACTCAGAGAACGTGGGTAGATTGTTTCTTCCAGAAAAGTACCACACACAGAGCTCCAGAATTTAACCGAATTACATATATAGGTTCAAGTTCAACACATTACTATGTATCTTCATTGCCAGCAGCCTTCTTCTGCAGCCTGGGTACCAAGCCTTCACGTCCACTGGCTTCTTCATTTCCTGCCTTCTTCCTCTTCCTCAGTGCCAATTTTCTTAGCTTCACGTACTCTGCATCGCCGGGACAATGGGCACCAGAATCGTGTCCAGCATCATCTTTCCACTCGTTTTTAATTTCTTCGGGCAGCAAAATGACTGACCCAGCAGTCATGTTTCTAACCTTGCGGTGCTTCCTGCCAAAGAAACAAGACTGTTGCATAACTACCCAATATCTACAGAGTAAATAAAACAGAAATTACAATTCAGCACAAACATGCGAACCCCAAGAGACTTTTGCTTACTAGGAGCTAATTGGGTTCGAGCAACCACCCTGTCCAAGAATCGAAGGGCGACTCCCAGTTGCAGTAGCTTCCACATCTAGTACATCACAAATCAGCTCAAACATGCAAGCCGAAGCATACCTTTTCATCAACCCAATTAGCTGACTATCACACGTTAGAGGAACCATGATGCCACGTTCAGCCATGAAGCTGAACTTTGCAGTCTACTTCGGCCATAATTCATCATGATTACGCAGAGCAGCAGCCATACCAAATATAGTGCAGATCTACGCAGGCGCTTCTTCCATCGTGATACAGTAGTGTCCATACCACTTGCCCTTAGAGTCGTACCTGAAGAGGACTACCGTAACCAAGTAAAGACTACCATAGGCTCTTGACAGAAAACTATGGATAAAATATGTTTGTTAGCGTTGGGTTAACAAACAATTTTAGGTTCAGTAGCCAGCTAGCAGTTATAATTAGTGCAAATAGCAAAGAGAAGGGTAGCTCACCCGCTTGTAGCCAAAACTTCTTCTTCCTTGGTAGTAGGATCTGCCATCCTCCAAGCTTCTCGGCTCGTCGGCGGCGGAGGCGGTCAAGAGCCTCACAACGGCGGCTACGGCATGCGCCATTGGAGCTTGAGATCAGCGACTGGGCGCACCAACTGGGCGCATCAACTTGGTGCCGGAAGTCAAATGTCCGAAGGGATCGTCCTGCCTCGAGGGTGGATTCTAACGCCTCTGGTGCTAGAGGAAAGGTGGGAATGGATTTGTGAAATTGGTCAACGCATCCAATCCACTTAGTTCCTCGATTTGCCTAAGAGGTGGCCGCGTTGGCGCTCGCATCACGGACAACTGACCGACCTGGGGGTCCCGACCGTCTACTTCACGGGGCAGTTTCACGGAATGTTTGAATTTGGTAGGGGTGAGATGAGTTTGCATCGAAATTTCCCGTCTCGGTAGTTGGCGGCCCAACATTTCGAAACGCGGCAATTTCAGGCAACTTAGGTACCGCCATGCGCTCGCCCGAGAACTTTGGTACCGCAAACAAACAAGCCCTAAGTGAGTACCATGGGTTCGATGGTTTGTCCACCTAGGGCATTCTGAACTCATTTAAATCGATGTGGCACCTAGGGCTATTCTAATACATGAAATCCATCATATCATCCATATTGTATGAGCATTGCACATGCCATGTGTTGATTGTTGCTTCTTCTTTCCAGTGTTGGTTCTTCACGAATAGGAACCGAGACCGAACCTGAAGTCAACGCCACCGAAGAGCAGTACCGTTTCAACGACGGACAAGGCAAGCATAGCCCCATCATTCTGAACCTATATTTACAAAGTATTTCATTCCCGCTATATGCATACGATTCCAATGTGGTCTTTTGTTGAACATAGAGTATCCTATCTGCTGCATGTTGTCCTTTGTATACCGATCCACCTCTCCTAGCATAACTAGGATTGAGCTTATGAGCGTTCCTAGTGCCATATTTCAGTCAAGCTTAGCCAACAGAAGGTGGTTTCCACGTTGATGTCGACGAGTAGTTGGGGTTCCCGGACAGCAGCCTAGGATCTATGGAAGGGTCATTTTGCTTATCTTTATGGCCTCTTAGGACCTTTGCTAAGTTTGTTGTGTAGAACAACGTATTTGGTTCCGTTGCTTGGTGTTTGATGGGTCTTTGACCCATAGTTTGTAATACTTGTATGCAACTCTGTTTGTGTTGGAGGTCTCGAAATTTTAGGTTTTGACATATCGCATATCGCAGCCCATGTTGCGAAGCCCTCCCGACGCCGCGCCTCCTCTCAAAAAGAAGGAAAACATTGCATTTTATTCTTCTATAGAACTATTGCATTTTAGAAAATAAGTGCATAGTGTTTTGTATTATTTGCATTATAGTAACTTGCAAATCTTAATTTGTAGATACTATGGATCCAACACACCAAGATACTATGAATCCAGAACATCAGGAAAACATCCTCCACGGTATGATCTGCGAAAATGAATTTATCGATGTCGATGTCACCAAGAAGTTTCTGAATGAATCTAGTGAGGGAGATGAGTCTCTCAACCGAGAAGACCGATCCGGTGAGGTAGAAGATGAAGCCTAGGATGGGGGAGAAGCCGAAGAGGGAGAAGGCGACGACTCTGGCGGAACCTTAAATCTCGCAAACTCCGGCGAGGTGTATATATGTATTTTTGTAATTAAATTTTTTTTGTCTATATATATACATGCATATATTAACACTCTTTATTATTTTAGCCCTCCGGATCGAGAACTTCTTCCGTAAGAACGAAATGAGGCCCAACAAAAAAGTTGGATGACACTATGAGGTATAGGATCGAAGTGGTCGGTGTAGACAGCAAACCACAAGCTCCCGATGATGTCGCAAAAAAATTTGTCAAGCAATGCGGAGTTCTTGTGAGGGACTACATCCCGATCGCCATTCAAGAATGGAATTGGCCAAGCAGCGGTGGAGTCCCGTATGTCGGCGACATCGCCAAAGATAAGCTTTTTGCCAAGCTCATGATTAATTTCCTCCTGCCGAGGCCAGATGTGAATCCAGATGAGGAGGAGAGAGCAAAAAAGGAGCTTGTGCAAAGATTCAAGAAGTTTGCTCTCATCAAGATGGGCGAGGCATTCAAGAACTAGAAGAAGAAACTGTACAATAACTTTGTCAAGGTAGAGAAGACTCCGGATTTCAATCAAGGCTACTATGCTAAGTTAAGACACCAGTGGGATGATTTTGTGAAGTACAAGACATTAGAGAAAGCTTTGGAAAGGTCTAGAATAAATACGGAGAACGTTGCTAAGAAAGTGTACCATCATAATATGGGGCCTACTGGCTACGCCGGTTCCATGCCTAAGTGGGATGCACTTGAGGTCAATTATATTGTTGTCGGGATCAGACCAGAGCCCACAACATGGACACCATGGGCGAGAAACTGGTTTTATGGCCATGGGGACACGTTGGACGAAGAAGGGAGGGCAATATATAATCAGAAACACAAAGATCATCCCCTACTTCCCATCGACGATATTAGAAATGCAGTAGATGATGTTGCAGCGGGACGGTTCGTTCCTGGTAGAGAGAACGATGAGCTCACACGCGCCCTTAAAAATCCTGAACACAAAGGACGAGAACGAGGCACACCAGGCTCCAAGTCGTGGAATGTTGCCTTCCCCGCGGAAATGAAGAGATATCCCAATAAAAGCCATCAGAGGAGAAAGGAAAGGGAGGCAGCTGAGAAAGCGGCTGCTGCAGACCGGCTGCATAATGTAGAAGAAGCATTAAAGCGGTACCAGGATCAACTCGACAGACTTAGCCAGCAAGGTATTAGTGGCCAATCTCAGCGGCACATGGTGGAAGCTGCATTCGATGGTACCGGCGCCCTATCGAATAAGAAAAGCAGCATCGCTTCCACGTAGCTCCAGGATGTTGATGATGATGCACTGGCGACGGCTCCTCCTAAACGCTACCCAGTCGATGATATCACGGAGAGCACAACTTGTGAGCTAAAGGTGCAAGTTATGAACTTAAGGGTGACGGCGGCGGTCGGCATGGCCATACCAATTGTGCCTAACCCAACTTGGCATTGCAGACCAGTTCCAAAAGGGTACGCTATCATCACGGTGGATGATGTGAAGCAAGATTTTGATGAGATTAAGCCGAACCACCCTACAGGGGGAGATATGGAGCTGACTGAACTAGGAGAAGCCAAAGGGGGGTGATGACCCACAAGTATAGGGGTGTATCGCAGTATTTTCGATAAGTAAGAGTGTCGAACCCAACAAGGAGCAGAAGGTGCTGGCTAGTGGTATGGATCAGGAATTCTCCGCAAATACTTAGCAAACGGATTTTTAGCGGTTTATGATATAGCAAGTAAATAAAGTACGAGTAAATAAAAGACAATAGGAATAAATGCAGCAAGTGCCCCAATCCTTTATTCAGCAAATGACAAGCCGGTTGTATTACTTAAGATGACCAAACGTTCTTGAGGACACATGGGAATTCTGTCAAGTACTTTCGCTTCATATAGTTGATTAATCTTCTTTAGCTTGCTAAGTGTTGTGTGGGTGAACCTGTGCTAATGTACCGACCTTCCTAGGAATAATACATACTTGTGATTATACCCCTTGCAAACATCCTTAAGTACAATAAAGTGATTAAGGTAGAAACCTAACCACAACTTTAAACTCTAAGACCCTGACGTCCCTTGTGCAATGGTTTCCTAACGAGGGTTCAGGTTTCTGTCACTCCGGCAACCCCTACGATTAGTAGCCAAATACACAATGCATTCCCCTAGGCCCATATAGGTGAAGTGTCATGTAGTCGACATTCACATGACACCACTAGAAGAAGTACACCACAACTTAAATATCAAACTATTGAATCTTTCTCAACACAATTCGACTACTAACAACATGACTTCTCCCATGTCCTCAAGAACTAAACAAACTATCCAAGACATCATATGGATCATGATCAGAGATGGAATAATGATGTATAACAATCTGAACATAAACAATAATTCAATGGTTCCACTCAATAGCATCAACTACAAAGTAATCAACACCGGGAAAGTTTCCCCTAAGAACTATGCAAGATTCAACCAATTGTTACAGCAATATGGAGATGGTGATGAGGGTGCTGATGATGATGGTGGTGGTGGTGATGATGATGATGATCCCGATGAAGTCTAGCTTGATGGTGGTGTTGATGGTGACAATCTCCCCACTCCGGGAAGGAATTCCCCCAGCAGAAATATGTCTGCCGAAGAGATCTTTCTCTCTTGATGTTTTCCGCCCCGCAGAGGTGGCGGAATATTTCTGTGGTTGCTCTCCGAGTATTAGGGTTTCGGGAGGATTATATACGCTAGAGGGGAGAGCCGGAGGAGGGCTAGGGCGGCCACACCACCTGGTGGTGCAGCCTAGGGTGGCCCGTGCTAGGGGGTGGTGTGGGCCCCCCTGTGGCCCATCTCCACTCCTCCTTCTGTCAGCCTTCGTCTTCTAGAAAAATAGGATTTTGCATATTTTTTCCCGGATTTTCTGATCTTCGCGAATTTTGCCTCCAAACAACACCTTTTCCATCAGAATCCTGACTGCAGCGGTCCATGCTCCAAAAGTCAACAACCATGCAAAAACATATGAAATTACATAAGTATCATCTCTTAATATGAAATATATCAATGAATAACGGTAAATTATGGTATAGAATAGTGATGCAAAAATGGACGTATCAACTCCCCCCAAGCTTAGACTTCGCTTGTCCTCAAGCGAAACTGAGCTCAATAAACATGGCCTCAGGTTTATGGAGTGAAGAGTCGATAAAAGAATACGGACAAGAAGCATCACATTCATCAATACATAGATCATAATAGAAGACAACTCACTATTATATAACTTAACTTGCAATAAGTAAAGGAAACACAATAAAGATACATAAAGTGAATCATATTTGGTAATGGCAAACTTAGCTCTTGGTCGAAGAATAGTTGACAATTTGCTGGAGTTCACAAATAACTGATTTTCAATGATAGCTTTCAAAGTAGTAGACACCAAGATAAGAGCAATGTGCAAAACAAGGAACATAAGAAACATGATTGAATAAATCATCATATGAATGAATGAAACACAGCAACTCAAAATACTTGCTAAGATAGAAGGGAATAGGTTGACTGACTCAACTAGAAAGTAAAGGAAAGGGCCCTTCGCAAAGGGAAGCAGGGATTTCAAGTTTCAGAAAGAGCTTCCAAAAATTATGATACTTATTAGCTTTCAGCTCTCATTGCCCTATCATAGGCATCTTTTGGTGATTAAGGTTAAAGTGACACAACTAAGAGGATATGCTTGACAAGTTATAAATTGAAGTCCTATGCCCCTTACTTACGAAGACCGAACCTCATGCTACTCAACTTCAGTCACGAGTAAGCTCTTTTCATTGTAAGTACATATGTATCATCGAGAACCGCCAACGGGGTACCCCTTGCACATGACACAGGAGCTATCCCATAATCAAAATGACAAGGCAAGCAGACAATGAGCATCTCAGTGATCTTTTTATTTGCTGTTTGCATAGGTTTTTATTGAGGATGCTTCATAGAATGCTCATTATAGTTATGCTGCAAGTTTCCACCATGATTAGGCATGGCTTAGGCTAGCGGCCCAAGCGTTTCTCTAACACATATACGAACTCCATGATCTTAGAAGATCCCCTTTTATTTCACACTGACGGGATCCACAAGCAAAAGAACATGATATCAACTAGGTACAAAGTACCAATGCAGTGTTGAAAGCGTTCCCCATGATACATGGTTCTGCTAACTTAAGCGCAAGCATATACGCAACAAAGAAGGACCCAATGGTTCAAGTTTATTAAATGCAAGAAAGTAAAGTGTGCCATCAAGTTCGTGAGAGCTTTAATCACTAATTTTCACATAACAAGTTTAATTTGGATGGTAGATAAAAACAAGAATTTACTTGGAATAGCAATAATGCTAATAGGTAGGTATGGTGGACATAAATGGCAGAAGTTTGGTTTAAGGATTGGATGCATGAGAAGAAGTCCCTCTTAGTACAGGTTTTTGGCTAGCAAGGCTGGGTAGCAAGTATAAGAGTTAAAGGAAACAAACAAACATACGAGTGATAAAAACAAACATGCAATCTTCCTTGGAAGCATAAAAGATCTTAACTAGAGAATACTAAACTCATGAGCAAATCAAGAAAGAAAGATGATGAAATTATATTTCTTTAGAGTACTTTTATCTTTTTCATTCAACTCTCAAAAATAGTGTTGCTACTGACCAAGCCAGGTTTGCCAAAACCAACTAAATTAACTCAATGATCCCAAAGTGATACCAATACTAACAACAAAATCAATCATATAACCACGAATTGAAAACTAATATAAGATATGCAAAAGAGTAAATGATAGAAGTTCTCATTAATATTCCATAACGGCAACTCACACCAAGAGATACATATCTAACGAGAGAGGGGACACTTCCATAATGCAAACCATCCCACATAATAACTTCTCTATTCATGATATGACCCTACTAAAAAGGTAAAAATATAGAAGATAGTGATGTGATACCATGGCACTCCCCCAAGCTTGGAACAAACCAAGGGGATGCCACACCTAATGATGATTTACTCCTTCGGTGGTGGTGGTATCCTCTCAATGAGCTTTTTGATTAGTTTCCCCAAGTCCTCAACCTCGAAGGTGAGAGTACGAATCAACTCCGAGTTGTGCTCGATGCGGTGCATGATCATATCAGATTGTGGATCCTAGCTCTTGCGTTTTTTCCCACTCTTCCTCCTTGAAGTCTTCTTTCCCTGCATGGCTAGAACGAGGCAAGTCCCAATTGGAGGGTAATTTCTCCTTGGGCATATTCTGGTATTGATGCTCATGGATAAGGGTATGGAAAGAATTCTTGGTGCGCGGAGGAAGTGACCATGGATCTGAATAGTGATGAGGAGGCTTCCCTCCAATTGACATAGTCTTGGCAGGGTTTGCCACCACTCCAATGCTTACAATGGTACTGCCGGTGTACTTTGCCTCTTCTTCACCTTCACTCTTGATCTCCTTCTCCTGCCTGGGGTCTTGGAGGTCTTCCTACATAGGCTCCTTTCCCTTATCCTTGTCGGACACCATTGTGCTTCTAAGCTTTCAAAAATAGTTCCTGGCAGAAATAGATCGAAACGAAAACACGACGAGAACACGATATAGGAACCTCAGGGGATCCGGGGGATTATATATTACGAGGTTTTAAAACAAAGGGAAGGTACTGGGAGAAAACGGGTCGGAGACGGAGTCCGGAGTGGCCACACCACCTGGTGGCGCGGCCAGGGGTGGGCCCACGCCACATGGTAGTGTGAGCCACCCTGGCTCCGTTTCCGTCCCTCTTTCGCTTCGTAGCTTTCCTTATTGACTAAAAACTGCAAAAATATAGTTGGATAGTATTTTCACAGAACTTTTCTCACTAGGACTATTACCTATTTGAAAACGGACTCTGCAGGTCTCTGAATTTGGTATCTAGTAGATTCTTCTAGAGTCACCACTTGAATAACATCAATATCTTCATCTTCATACACTTATTACTTGAGTCATAAAACCTTTCACTTCCTTATTACACCATTATCTCCACTACCTGGAAATTTCTTTCACACAACACTTCACACAGTTCTCATTAGCAACATTAGTATAAGTGAAGTGATAAAACCTTTTGAGTCCAACTTCAACTAAAAACCATCAAAACATAAGCTACTGTATCAACTCCTTCCTAAAACCCAAATAGAATTCAAAAAGCAAATCGAATAAAGAAGCATATGCAAGAGTGGAAAAATCTGTCAAAACAGACCAGCAGGTAAAGATCAATTTTTTCGAAAATATTTTGTTGCTCAAATCAAAAAGTGCGAAACTAAAGAAAGTTAAATAACAACCTGGGGCAGAAGCACATAAATTACAACTCAAACCGACATACAGAGATATCTCACGAATTTTTATGGTGAAGCACAAAAATCTGTTTCAGGACAACAACTTCCCCAAATCTTACTTCTCTCTCATTAGACGTTGATCTTGACACAAATACCAAACAAAAAGGATAAGGAGCGGTTATTACCGAAGTAATAACTTCTAAGACTCAAAGAAACAAAAGCAAACTGAAAGCAAGAATAAATTGGGTTGTCTCCCAAAAAGCTCTTTCTTTATAGCCATTAAGATGGGCATGATAATTTCAATGATGCTCACATAAGAATATGAATTGAAGTGAAGGAGAGCATTAAGAAGCAAAAATACACACGTTTAAGTCTAACCCACTTCCTATGCAAGGGGATTTTGTAAACAAACAAGTTGTTAAAACCAAAGGCTACTATCATAGGAAGGCAAAAGAAGTGCAACATAAAAACTTTCACCATAAAACGAGGAAACTTGATATTGTTGGAATACATAAGAACACTTTTCCCTCTCTAATAGTAACTTTCAGTATCATGCATAAACTTAACAATATAACTATCACAAGGACCATCGTAGCAATGATCACTAATCCTAATAGAAAACACAGGGACACTAGCTCTCGTAACACTTTGTGAAACAATATTAGGGATATCCTTACAAAGGATAGTGTGTCCATCTTCCACATATTTGGTGACAAAATCTTTCACATTTGCTATTGTAGGTTCATCAACCATTTCTTTATCAGGCTCAACAACTTTATTTGTACTTTCATTAACCATACTAACTATCATAGAATGTTCCTTTCTCCTAACTAGGAAAAGAATTTTCTCAATGTAAGGTTCGGGTAAAGCATGATTAGTAGTATAAACTTTAGTATTTCTTGCAGGAACACTCTTAGCAACATCTTTATAAGGTGCATGATACTTATTCCACTTATTTTTAGGCACTTCAATATAAGAAGCAAAAGCCTTAAAATAAGAAGCAATAGCTTGAGAGTCTAGACCATAAGCATTTTTTATATCTTGAAAGTCATAAGTTCCCATAAAAGATTCAATGCATTAATAATCATAATTTATACCTGACTTTCTACCTTTGTCATTCTCCCAAGCTTCAGCATTATCTTGAATACGGTCCAGAAGATCCCATTTAGCTTCTTCTTCCATGCGAGTGAATGATCCAGCACAAGAAGCATCCAATAAATCCTTATCATGTAGAGGGAGCCTTGCATAAAAGTTATTAATAATAATATTGTTGGGGAGCTCATGAATGGGACATTTGAGCATTAGTAAATTCAATCTCCCCCAAGCTTGAGTTGTACTCTCTCCATCAAGAGGCCAAAAGTTGTATATTTGATTCCGAACTTTAGGAATCTCACTAGGTGGATAAAACTTTGAATAAAAGAGAGGTACTATTTCCTCCCATTCAAGAGTTTGACCATTCTTCAGTAGCTTATACCGGTCCTCATCTCTTCCTTTCAGTGATAATGAAAATAACTTCTTCTTGACTTGATCTGTAGTAGTACCTGCACACTTGAACAACCCACATAATTCTTGTATAAAGAGCAGATGATCACCGGGTGATGCCTACGCACTTCTATTCTTGTAGACAGTTGTTGGGCCTCCAAGTGTAGAGGTTTGTAGAACAGAAGAAAGTTTCCCTTAAGTGGATCACCCAAGGTTTATCGAACTCAGGGAGGAAGTGGTCAAAGGTATCCCCTCTCAAGCAACCCTGCAATCAAGATACAAGAAGTCTCTTGTGTCCCCAACACACCCAATACACTTGTCAGGTGTATAGGTGCACTAGTTCGGCGAAGAGATAGTGAAATACAAGTGGTATGGATAATTATAAGTGGTAATGGTGATAGAAAATAGCTTGATGGCATGGAAAAGACTAAAGTCAAACTAAAATAAAGATGGAAGCAAGCAAACATGTAACAGATATAATTGCAAACGGTGTTTCAATGCTTAGAAACAAGGCCTAGGGATCATACTTTCACTAGTGAACACTCTCATATAAATATATTCTTCTTTTATGATACTACTCTCCGGTTGGACACTCTAATCAACGGTAGGGCTATAATGGCACACCTCAAAGTTCATCTTTCCCATCTAGATAACCCCGCACTATCACCTTGAGCTCTAGATGGTTCCAACAAACACCACAATTTCATAAAGATATCCAACTCCAAATATAACTCATAACAAGTATTTGTAATCTCTAGCCTAAGTGCCACCATGGTGTGCACGCTGTCGCTTTCACACACATGGGGAGAGCAGAGATCTATTAAAGCACTTGAGTAGCAAGGTTGATCTATAGATTACAAGCTCATGATCTCAATAAGATCATGCATAGAGAGAGACATGAACACATAGCTACCGGTAGAACCCTTAGCCTCAAGAGATAACTACTCCCTCCTCATCATGGGAATCAGCAACGGCGATGGAGATGGTGGTGGAGATCGATGGAGATGTCTCCGGGGGCACTTCTCGTCTTGGCAGGGTGCCGGAACAGAGACTTTCTGTCCCCCAAATCTCCCCTTCCGCGACGGCGGCGCTGTGGAACTTTTCGTGGCTGGAGGCTTGACTCTTTAGGGATTTTGCATCGGAAGGCCCTTATAGGCAAGAGGGGGGACCGAGGGGGTGCCGGAGGGGCCCACACCACCCCCTGGCGCGGCCTGGCATGGCCCGCGCCACCAGGTGGTGTGGCCAGCCCCTGTGTCATGGAAATGGCCACGGCAGTCACTGCCACTGGCAGCGATTGAGTATTTTGAGAGGAAGAGTTGGCGGCCATCTGCGGTGCGAGATGGGGGCGGATGCACATGGGTTTACCCAGGTTCGGCCCCCCGGAGGGTAAAGACCTACTCCTGCTAGATTGGATTATTGGAGAGCGAGTTACAAGGGTAGCGAGCTCGGCGGCTAGGCAGCGAGTCGCTTGAGGGGGTGTATGATGGAACGTGAGTCCCTAGGATACCCTAGGGAGGTTTATATATGAAGCACCTCGCTAGGGTTTACAAGCTGCCATCGAATAAGATAAGGATTCAGAGGTTTTGACCTAATCCGACTGGGCTTCTGTTACGCTCCTAGGCCTCCAGTCGCCACTCACCGGGATTGTCCTTCCATTGTAATCCAGTCGCCATCCTTCAGGTGCACTCACAGGCCCTTCGGACCAATCGGAACGTCCTGCTGGGCATACCCCCTTCGGCATATCCCTATCAGTAGTCCCCGAGGCCATTGTTGATGCAGGCGCAGGCGTCCCCTTGGCGTTCGGAGTAGGCGAGCCCAATTTGGGCGTCCAGTCGAATTGGCGATGGACTCTATCATAAGCAAGGGGAATTTCCCCATGTTTCCATTCCCCACCCCAATGAATGTTACCCCTACCAAGTCATCGTTCTGGCGAGTGGAAAGGCTTGGCGAGTAGTGGGTGAAATGAAGGAGTTGGACCGTCAAATCCGGTCAAACTATCCGTTGGAATTTCCAGCGGTAACTTCAGCGCAATTACCGTGAGTAACGTCTATCCCGATATTGGCGGGTGGCGTTCCCATATAAGGGGAGTGATCGTTCGGCTCTGCATACCTTCTCCGCATCTTCATTCTTCCTCGTTCGTGCTTCCTGTGTCCAATCTCCCTGCCTACATCCTTCCGACTTGTTTTTTCCGTGTCGTGCGATTCCACATCCTACCCGATGGCGCCTCCCAAAGGCTCATGGGGAAAATCCAAGTGTACCATAGCCCAGCTTAAATCCTTCGAGGACGCCAGAGTCCTCCGCAAGGGGAACTAGCGGGTTCCCCTCCTCCGAGACCGAATCGAAGCCGCTACCTGACGAATTAATCTGTTTCCCTAGCCATATTGAGAGGGGTCTGGGATTCCCCACTTCACTCATTTTCTGCCGCTTCTGCGCGTATTACGCGATCAAGCCATTGGATCTCGGTCCGCACAGCATCGAATAGCTGGCGATCTTTGTCACCTTCTACGAATGTTATCTTGGCTGCAGGCCATACTTTCTGCTGTGGTTGGAGCTCTTCCACGGCCACATTGGGCGCGAGGCGTCCGATGGTTTGATGTTGGCCGCAGGTGGCGTGACGTTCCAACTGAAGCCAAAGGCCAATTTCGTCATGCTCCTCCTGCCGAAGAAGGCCGCCAGCGAATGGAAGAAGAGCTGGTTCTACGTAAAAGAATCCACCCCTCCGGCGAGGTGGCGCTTCCCGAGTTCGTCGCCGAAAGGAGCGAGCCTCGCCGGCTAGCGCCGAAGAAGCTTCCCGAAGACCAGCGGATGGCCGTCGCGGAAATGATGGACCAGATCCAGAAGCTGAAGGACCAGGGGTTGATTCCGATCAACCTCTACAACTGCTGGCTCGGGCGGCGCCTGGTTCCGCTTGCGGCTCGGCCGCACTGGATGTATGAATACAGCGGGAAGCACGACCCATCCCGAACCAGCTAGGAATCGTGGGAGGCCAAGGACTACAAGGCCACCCTAAAGAAGATCACCGACGCAGAGTTCACCAGCGTGGTGGTCGGGCTCGCCCCATACACTCCTGTGAAGAATGAAGCCCCCACAGTGAGTTCTCTTCCTAGTCGCTCTATTCGTACCTCGGTTCTCAGTCTCCACGTTTGGTGTTTTACTCGTGGTGGTTCTCAGCTTTTTCAGGTGTTGGAGGGCTGGCTCCCTCCGCTGGATGAAGAGATTCCCTAGGAAATGGAGGAAGATCCCGAGGGAGAGTCTTCCGATAGCGACGGGGAGGAGGAAGAGGTTCCTCCCCCAGCGCCTGTGGCTCGCAAGACCCGCATGCAGAAACAACGTGAGTTCGAGGCGAGCCGCAGCCTGGACGAGCACGACGGAGGCGACGAGGTCGCGCAGGAGCACACATCCCGGTGTACTGCTACGCCTTTGAAGCCCGCACGCAGGCCCAAGTCGCCAGCGAAGAGGCCCACATCGCCGTCCAAATCGGCGGTGTTGTTCGGGTCAGATGACGATTCTGATGATGAAGGCTCCCCCGAAGTCTCGCTCAAGGCCCCAAAGGAAGCAATCCCAAAAAAGGGGTTGGAGGGCGAGGACACGGAGGTAGTGATAGAGGTTCCCCTGGCGGCAATTGCGTCGACAGCCTCGGGATTTCCAAGCCAAGAAGCGCCTGAGGCAATGGCGTCCAAGTCGCCGCAGCCGTCAAGGGCGGCCGCGTCGGAGCCGGAGATCCTGGCAACAGAAAATTGGCCGTCTTTCGGTGGCTAAGATTCCACCGGCCACCCCACGAGAGAGGGTAACCTCCCCAAGAAGAGGAAGGCTGCCGGAGATGTGGCGACCACGGAGGTCGCGAAAAGGCAGAAGGGGGGTGCCGATGACGCCGCAGCCAAAGACAGCGCCGCGGAGCCAGATGCTGCGTCAATCGCCAAAGAGGTGGTGGCGACACGATTGGAACCAGTCGCGATTGCGTCCGTGCCGGAGGCGGTGGCCTCGACAACCAGTGCCCCCGCCAGAGCGTCGGCGATGTTCCCGCGCTTCATGGAGAGGGGGTTTCCAGGTGTGGCGGACACCCAGTCTCCGCAAAGTCCAGAGATCGTGGATGCGGACATTGGGTCCCGTCGCGGGCGCACTTCCTTCACGATCCCATCGACTGACGCCGACGAACTTCACAGGATGCTTGGCGCTGCCATTCAGGTATGTCCAGTCTCCGAGTTCCTAGTCGCCGAATTTCAGCGGCTGGGAACTGAACTTCTTGCTCTTCTCCATTCCCCAAATTCCTTGTCGCTGAATTTCGGCGGCTAGGAATTGAGTTTTCTTTCTCCTTCTCCAGTCCCCGAATTCCTCGTCGCTGAATTTCAGCGGCTAGGAATTGAGTTTCTTTGTTCGTCTCCAGTCCCCGAGTTCCTGGTTGCTGAATTTCAGCGACTGGGAACTGGGTTTTGGTTTTGTCAGATGCTGAGGTGTGTTGTTTGTTTGCAGGGATTGCAAAGGGAGTCGACCGATCGGCAGGCCGAGAGAGAGTGCTTGGAGCGTGACTTGCACGAAGCACATGAGGCGAACTAGCGGCTTTAGGAAACTATTGGTTAGTATCTGTGTGTCTTTCTCTTCCTCTGTCAGGTGTGATCTATTGGTTCATAGCATGCTGATGGTTTCCCTTGTAGACAGTTTCCCAGCTGTGATTTGCAAGGCCCGTGAGGGGTATGTTCCAGTCGCCGAGCTGGACGCGGCGAATGGACAAATAGCCCTCCTGGTCCAGGACTTGGAGGAGGCGAAAGTGGCCTCAATATCTTCCGAGGAGCGAGCGAAGGCTGCCGTTGCTGCTTCTGAGGAAGAACGCAAAGCCACAGATTCCATCATCGTGGGGCTGCACAACGAGCAAACTGCCTTGGAGAAGCACGTCACGGAGAACTACCGCAAAATCCTTGGTGAGTCTCCGTTTTTTCCTGACCCGTTTGTCGAGTCCCTGATTTGGGGGTTTCATAATTTTACTGACACCTGACTTCGCAGCTGTGGTAGGCCAAAGCGATCCGGTGGTACAGACCTACAATGCCTCGCAGTGCGTGACTGCCGTTGTGAACGCGGCCACGGCCTCCGTGTTGTGCGTCCAAGCGGCTCTTCAGGGCATGTCCCCTACCGTAGTTATTCCTAGGGGGCTTACGGAGGTGTGGTGCTATCTGGAGGAGGTGCCTGCCGTCGTGGAGTGGATGACACGCTCAGCGTTCAAGCGCGGGGCCACCACAGCGTTGAGCTTGGGTCTCGCCCACTTCCCCGATGACTTCGACCTTGACGACGTGACGAGTGGCTACCCGTCAGTGACCGGCACGGTGGAGATGTCAGAGGTGCGGAAGTTGACCGCGAGGGCTGCCCCTTACGCCGATCGGGTCTTGGCTATGGGGGATCTACTGCCGTATCAGGAGACGGTGTTGGCGCCTGGCGACCCTGAGCTGGAGCACTGCGATATGAAGTCGGAGCAGCCCTTCTGATCGTCGTTGTCGAAGTCGCTGACGTCATACCCGACGAACCCGTGGCAGCCTTTTGTTCGTGTCAAGGGGGGCAGCGCTGCTTCTTCATTAGGGCCTGCGGAGTAAACAATGTAATTGTCCAATTTGTGATGTATGCCAAGTGGCGACTACTGTAAAGTATTTTGCAATATATGCCAAGGGGAGTCGGTCGACTCGTATTGTGACTAGGATTGTGTGGTGTGTTTGTTTTTGGTTGAGAGAGTCCCCGAGCGCGTCCACCCTTTAATGGGGTATAACTCGATTGTATACTTTTGTGTATTGTTTTGGTTATGCACTTGTTTTTATCTCTCGCATCTTCTGAGTGGCGAGTCCCCGAGCGCGAGTAGGACTGACTTGCAAGCGAGTCCCTGAGCGGGGTGCCTGACCACATTGGTTATGTTCCTGTTGCAGGTTGTGAATGCGTTGTTTGTAACGCGTCTCCTCCCCTGGCCCGGAGAGCCAGTCGCTTGGCGAGTCCTAGGCAGCTCTCTTACTTTGTGTGTTCCCGAGCCGCGTGGTGGTTCACGTTTTGCGGAGTCCCCGTGCGTGGTACTTAACCGTTCGAGTCGCTTTGCACGAGGATGGGGGAGACCGGTCACTGTGAGAAGCGTGTATCGGTTGTCTTGGCCCGGTGGGCCAGTCGGGCTAAGCGACTCCAATGGCGGCTCCAGGTTGGCGTTTTCGTGGGCAACCCAAGGCCCGAATATTTCCGGTGCCCTTGTGCCGCACTACTTAGCCGTGTCGGTCGCTCGACCAGAGGTTGACTTCCGTAAGTAGCATATTGCTAATGAGTACGAGTGCGAGTGGCACAAGAATATGGCGAGTGGACACAGTTTGTGCGATCCGGATGAATTTCATTATATATGCCAGTGGAGTACAATGTGAGGTTCTAAGTATAGAACTTTCTGAGGAGGTTTACATTCCATGACCTCCCGACCACCAGTTGGCCGTCACCCCGTACGTCGATGAGGTAGTAGGCGTCATTGCCAAGGACTCGGCCTATGGCGAATGGCCCTTCCCATGGGGGGGAGAGTTTGTGCATGCCCTTCTTGTCTTGGGCCAGTCGTAAGACCAGGTCGCCTTCCTAGAAGGTGTGACTTCGCACTCGACGGCTGTGGTAGCGGCGGAGTCCTTGCTGGTATATGGTGGTGCGAGAGCGATCCAGGTCGCGTGCCTCGTCGAGTTGATCGATGTTGTCTTGGCGGGCAACCTGGTTGGCCGCCTCGACATAGTTGGCAACTCGCGGTGAGTCGTGCTCCAGGTCAGTTGGCATTACGGCCTCGGTGCCATACACCATGAAGAAGGGCGTGAACCCGGTGGAGCGATTAACAGAGGTGTGGATCCCCCATATCACAGAGGGGAGCTCGTTGACCCAGCATCCTAGGGTGCGCTCGAGGGGCACCTGGAGTCGCGGCTTGAGCTCGTGGAGGACGCTCTGGTTGGCGCGTTCTGCTTGGCCATTTGACTCCTGTTGGGCGACTGAAGCGAGGTCGAGTCGTATGCCATGTTCTTCACAGAATTCCGCCATGGCCCCCTGGGCGAAGTTGGTGCCATTGTCTGTTATGATGCTGTGCGGGTAGCCGTACCGGTAGATGAGCTCACGTAGGAACTTGGTGGTTGTCTTGCCGTCGCACTTTTTTATTGGATTGGCCTCGACCCATTTGGTGAACTTGTCGACTGCGACCAGGAGGTGAGTGAAGCCAGACAGGGCCTTCTTGAACGGGCCTACCATGTCCATGCCCCATACGGCGAATGGCCACGTGATGGGGATGGTCTTGAGTGCCGAGCCAGGTAGGTGCGTTTGGTGGGCATACTTGTCGCACCCGACGCATCGTTGGACGATGTTGGTGGCGTCGGCGTGTGCGGTGAGCAAGTAGAAACCGTGCCGCATGGCCTTGGCGACTAGCGACTTGGGGCCGTCGTGATGGCCGCAGTCGCCGGCGTGGATGTCCTGGAGGATCTTGCGGCCTTCTTCTGGCTGTACGCAGCGCTAGAACACGCCGCTCATGCTGCGTCTGTGGAGCTCGCCGTTGATGATGATGAAGGATTTGCAGGGGCGCACGATCATTCGTGGCTCCGTCTCATTGCTTGGTAGGAGTTTGTGTTCCAAGAAGGCGATGTATGGTGTTGTCCAGTCGCTAGGTTCCACAACCATGGCAACTAAGGGCGGTTCTGGTTGCAGTGGGATCTCGACGTCGATCTCTTTTGGTGGGCTGACCGATGGTTTGTGGATGATATCGAGGAAGACGCCTACTGGTGGGCGCCAACTGTTGTGGTGGTGTCACGGCAGATGCCATGTATAGGCTAAAGGTGGGGACTTATACTCGCTAGGGGAATCCAGGGAGGGATAGTGAAGTGATTCTCCACACAAGAGCTTGTATTGATTTACTTCCAAGGTTACAAGTGCTCCTAGAGCTGTATTGGCGAGAGGAGGAAGAAGGAGCTCTCTTATTCTCACCCACCAATCTCACTTGAATCCCTTGACCTAAACTGAATCGTAGAGAGACCAACCCCTTCAACAGAAGCCCTAGCCCCCCTTTTATAGGGGAGGCTCGGTTTCTGCCTAGGGCATACGTGGAGGCATATTCCTAAGAATATGCCTCCTCCCAAAGTGGTAAGCCGACCGGGGTGCTTTTTCCCCCGCGTCACACATGCTTTAGCTACGTGAGCCTCTGACGGCGCCCTCGTCAGCCGACACGGGCGTCGTCACGCTTGTCGGCCATGCCCCGGTGGTCCTGTCCTTGCTCGCTTCGCTCAGGCAGTGCGTACCAGGGCTCCTTTGACCAGCGAGATTCCTTCCTTCTCCTAGAAGCTTGCTGTGACCCGGATGATGGTTCATCCGGCCACACCCATTCCTGCATACAGGTAAAACATTCACTTCCGACTTACTGCTTAAGTCGGATGAGACCTAGTTAGGCGAACGCCCCTAGGTCCGGATTACCCCGTGATTCGGCCTGCCTTGAGGTGACCCGGCCAGCATCTGCTTTGGCCTTGCCAAACCTCGGCTAACTCGGCCTTTATACCCCGGCGTGACCCTACCCGGGGTATCCCCCCAACAGCGCCTGTGATGTCGATCCGATGCGGGAGAGGGTGTCTGCCTCCTCATTTTTGCGCCTGTCGATCCACTCGACGGAGTAGCCGTCGAAGTGTCCTCCCAACTGGTCGACAGCTTGGCGGTACGCGATCATTGTTGGGGAGACGGCATCGTACGTCCCGGCGACTTGGCCAATGACTAAGTCGGAGTCGCCATAGCATCGTAGGCGGTTGACATTCATCTCCTTAGCGGCTCTCATGTCGTGCAGGAGGGCCTCATATTCTGCCATGTTGTTGGTGCAGGGCTTGAAGTCGAGGTGGAGCATGTAGTGGAGCTTGTATCCTTTGGGGGAGGTCAGTATGACCCCGGCCCCTACGCCGTCGGCGTTCTTGGAGCCGTCAAAATGGAGCAACCAGTAGTGGAGGTACGGGAGCTTCTCTGGCTGCTATGCTTCTTCCCAGTCTACAATGAAATCATCCAGGGCTTGTGACTTGATCGCTTTGCGGGGCTCGTATTTGATGTTGTGGACGCTGATTTCGACGGCCCACTTAGCGACTCGCCCGGTCGCCTCGCGATTGCGTATGATGTCTTGCAGGGGCGCGGACGAGACCACCGTGATTGGGTGCTCCTGGAAGTAGTCTGGGAGCCGCCGCTGCGCTCGGAATACCGTGTACACCAGTTTTTGGTATTGCGGGTAGCGCTGTCGTGAGTCCGTTAGGACTTCGCTGAGGTAGTAGACGGGGCGCTGTATGGGGTGCTCCTTGCCTTCTTCCGGTCATTCGACGACCATCACGGTGCTGACGATTCGATTAGAGGCCGCGACATAAACGAGCATTGGCTCTTTATCGAGTGGAGCAGCGAGTAGTGGGGCTACGAGTAGCACTTCTTTGAGTGCTTTGAGTGCGTCGTCGAACGTGGGGTTCTTGTGCATCAGGCGGGAGAGGGGCATTGCCTTCTCGCCTAGTCAGAGAATGAAGCGACTCAGGGCCGCGACTCGCCCTGCCAACTTTTGGACGTCGCGCAGGCACTCGGGTTTCCCGAGTCACGCGATGGTGTCGATCTTGGTGGGCTTGGCTTCGATGCCTCGCTTGGAGACCACATATCCCAGAAGTTGTCCGGTGGGGACGCCGAAGGTGCATTTTCCGGGGTTCAGCTTGATGTTGTACCTCCGCAGGTTTGCGAACGTTTCGGCTAGGTCGGCGAGCAGGTCGTCCTGGTGGGTGGATTTTACCACCACATCGTCGATGTAGACGTGAATGTTGTGGCCAATTTGGCTCGCTAGAAACTCCTGCATGCACCTCTGGTATGTGGCGCCTGCGTTCTTGAGGCTGAACGTCATGGCCGTATAGCAGAATGCGCCGAATGGCGTGATGAATGTCGTTTTCTCCTCATCCTCGACCGCCATCTTGATCTGGTTGTAACCAGAGTAAGCGTCGAGGAAGCACAGTGACTCTGATCCTGCAGTTGAGTCAATGATCTGATCGATGCGCGGTAGGATGAACTCCTCCTTCGGGCAGGCGCTATTGAGGTTGTTGTAGTCGATGCACATTCTCCATGTGTTGTTCTTTTTTAGAACTAGGACTGGGTTTGCCAGCATCTTGGAGTATTTGATTGGCCGGATGAAGCCTACGGCTAGCAGGCGCTGAACTTCTTCGGCGATTGCTCGATGACGCTCTTCGTTGAAGGGCCATAGCGACTGCTTTACTGGTCGCACTTTGGGGTCGGCGTTGAGTTTGTGCTCAGCGAGTTCCTTCGGGACACCTGGCATGTCAGATGGCTTCCATGCAAAGATGTCGCGGTTCTCACGGAGGAACCCGATGAGCACGCTTTCCTATGCGGGGCTCATGTGCGCCCCAATGGTGACCGTCTGGCTGGAGTCGCCTGGGACAAGCTCGATGGTGCGGGTGTGCGTCGTTGCCTCGAACGTGGAGTTCATGGTTGTTGGTTTCTTCAGGATGGTGGGGTCGTCCTTGTTAATGTTTCCCGCGTATTTTGCGAGCTCCTCCGCGTGGTCGGTTTCCACGGCGATGATGGCATCGGAGAGCTCGGCGCCTTTGTCTTCGCATTCCACGGCCATGTCAGGGTCGCCGTGGACGGTGATGATGCCGCTTGGCCCAGGGAGCTTCATCATGTTGTAGGCGTAGTGCGGGGTCGCCATGAATTTTCCGAATGCCTAGCGACTCAGGATGCAATGGTAGGGGCTGCGGAAGTTCACCAGCTCGAACACGATCCTTTCCATGCGGTAGTTTGCCGGAGTGCCGAAGGTGACTGGCAGCGTCACTTTCCCGATCGGGTAAGCCTTCCGAACGGGGACGATGCCGTGGAAGGTCGTCAGTGTTGGCACAATGGCTGCTTCTGGGAGCTGGATCCTCTTGAACGTGTCTAGGTACAAGATGTTGATGGATCTCCCACCGTCCATTAGTGTCTTGGGCAGCCAGTAGTCGGCCACCTTGGGCCTGACTACGAGGGCGACTCGCCCTGGGTATTCGATCCTTGGCGCATGGTCCTAGCGACTCCAGGTGATGCTCTGCTCAGACCAGTTGAGGAAGCGAGGGATGTCTACTTGTGTCACCGCATTGACAGCGACCGCGCGGGCGAGCACCTTCTTCTCACGCTTGGTGCCGAGTCCGGTGAAGGTGTGTAGCGAGCCGACGGCGGTGCCGAAGCCGCCGCTATTCCCGTTGTCCCGAGGTGGGTTGTTATTAGGGTCCTCCCTTGCTCATCTCGCCTTCTCAATCTCTTTGAGAGAGTGGAAATCGGCGGTGGTGTGGGTGGCTAGTTTTCCCTCCCTGCTATGGTAGATGCAGGGCTGATTGAACCAGGCGGCAGGGTCGAATTTCGGCCTTGTCACGTTGTTTGCGCGGTAGTTCCCGCTGTCTCGGTAGTTTCCTCCGTCGCGGCGGTAGTTCTTGGAGTCGCGCTGGCCGTAGCCGACGTTGGCGACGAAGTCGACTCGCCCGTCCGTGCGGCGCTCGCCGGTGATGCGGGTGTTGCTGTAGCGCATGTCGCGTAGGCGCCCGCTGTCGTGGATGCTGGTGTGGCGTCTTCCGCCGGACTCGTCGTCGGAGTCTTGGTTGGGGTCCTCCTCCACATAGGGCTTGGCGATCTCGAGGAGGTCGGGGATGTTGTCGAGCGTCCGAAAGACCCTCTTGATCTTGGCGACCAGGGGTTCATACCGGCACATGTTCTTGAAACTATGTATCGCCGTATCTGGGTGGATGCCGGAGGCGTTTATCCATAGTTCTTGCCATCTTTGGATCCAGCGACGAGTCGACTCGAGTTGTCCCTGGATGCATCGCTCCAGGTCCTCTATGGTGGTGGCGCGGGTGTAGGAGCCCTCGAAGTGCCTGACAAAGGTGTCCTGCATTTCTTCCCAAGAATCGATGCTGTTGGCGGGGAGCGTGTTGATCCATTGTCGGGTCGCACCCTCCATCATCAGGGGGAGGTAGCGAGCGGCGAGCAGGTCAGTGTGGCCTGCAATTCCCGTTGCCATGAGGTATGTGTCTAGCCAGACAGCGGGATCGTACGTCGGGTCGTACTTCTCGATCTCCTTGGGGGCCTTGAAGTTGGCGGGGTATTTTTCCCCGCGAATCATGGGCCCGAAGCATTGCGGCTTGACTCGATTGAGCGAGCCTCTTGGTTCCCGGTCACCGCGGTTGGTGAGGGTGTGCCTCAGGTCGTTAGGCTGGCGCGACCGCCATGCCTGGTTGTTGAGGATGTTTGTTCGGGCGTCGAGGGGCTGCCCGTTGGTGCCGACCGTGTTATTCGCCGGTCGTGGCTCGTTTGTTGACAACGCTAGATTGGCGGCCCGTGGCTGGTTCACCAAGGGCTGGGGTGGTGGGCAAACTAATGCGTTGGCCACGGTGGGGTGGCCGCTTGATGTCGCCCTGCTTGCTGATGAGCGGGAGTACATCCGCCCCCGCGGGTCGACTCCCGCGACTTGTTACTCGATGGCCCTAACGAGTAGGGCCTTGGCGTACTGGATCTAAAGCGCGTCGTCGCCTTGGACGTCGAGGTTGGCGATCATGGCGTCGGCCACGACGACCACCCGGTCGCCGGTGCACCAGGTGGTGGTCTTGCGGGGTTGCTCCCGCCTGGCGGCGCGTTCTCGCAGTATTCGCGCTCTGCGGTGTGTGCGGGGTCGCTCTCGTCGTTGAAGTTCAGGACGCGGCCCTGAACGTTGGAGTTCAGGCGGGTCCTGATGCGGCGCTGGTGATAGAGCGACAGCTCCTGCGCCGTCTCTTCTTCAAGGCGGTATTTCTCGTGCTCGGCGAGTTCGTTGCGTTGTGCCTCCGCGAGCCGCAGGCGGGCTTCCTCCACCTCCGTGGCCGTCGTAGTTGGCGGGATCGGCGTGGCGAATGGATCTAGCAGGGCGGCCGTGCTGCCTTCCATGTAGATCGCATTGAAGCGATTGGATCTGGCGCAAAAATCCTCGGGCGACTCCGAGCCGGAATCAGAGTCAAAGATCCCCAGGATGGAAGAGTCCTCGAAGTCCTCGGGGTTGGAGACTCGTGTGATGGAGTCCTCCCATGACGAGGCAGTGATGGATCCATCGACCGAGGTAGGGGTCACGGAGTCGGCGTCATCGTTGGTGGCGGCGTTAGTCTCGGCCGCGTTGCTGGCGACCGAGTCGTACTTAACTCCGTCGGATTCCTTGCTATTTTTGGAGTCTTTTACGACTGATCTGGTGCCTCCCATGATTCCTTGCTGTTTTTGGAGTACTCAATCGCCCCTCTCCGTCTCGTCTTCTGGCTTCGTGAGTCTTCCGGTAAAATATCGACTTTGGCTTTTCTC
Organism: Avena eriantha; assembly: GCA_910589775.1. Taxonomy (NCBI): domain Eukaryota; kingdom Viridiplantae; phylum Streptophyta; class Magnoliopsida; order Poales; family Poaceae; genus Avena; species Avena eriantha. The sequence continues at coordinate 62,978,659 of OU342745.1, read as the reverse complement.
CGGTCCAATTCCGAGAATATTGATTTTCTAACTTTCCTAGAACCAAAAATAGCAGGAAACAGGCAACTAGCACTGTGGCATCTTGTTAATAGGTTAGTTCCAGAAAATGTGTAAAAGTACTCCAAAGTGTGGACAAAACATAAGAAAGTAGATATAAAAAAAGCATGAAACATCAAAAATTATAGATACGTTTGCAACGTATCAACATCCCCAAGCTTAACTCCTGCTCGTCCTCGAGTAGGTAAGTGATAAAAAGAAAGAATAATTTTTGAGGTGACATGCACCATCATAGACTTGATCAAAGTATTTGCAAAACATTCATAGCTGGGATCATAGTACTTCAATCATAACATGAAAGACAAAGTTCTATCAATAAGACAAAGAAACTATGTTGCAACGTGAAAAGGCACAAACAAAAGATTAATGAATAACAATACTTTGTAAGACGTTTGTTTGTTTCACATAAAGAAAACATAGCATAGTGGCATTCAGCTTGTCCCTCATAGAGTAGCAAACATAAATGCATAGGACACCTTCAAAGTCCATAAGAGTGACTAGATACAAATAGTTTAAAACAAGCAATATCTGTAACTACCTCGGTGAATTACGCTCTTAGTTACATGCCTGGATGAGCGAAAGTGGTTAAAATAGTACGGTGGGGCCCGGGGCCACTCATGGTAGACCTTTCGGCCGTCCTAACCACTTTCAGAGCATCGGGACAAGAACGAGCGGCGTAATCGGCAGGCGAAGGGATCAACTACATACACAAGTGAGTATGTATGCAAGCCACATACAACAGTCCTCAGAGCCATTCCATCTAAAAGAAATAGAAATATTGCAACGCCATACGGCAAGATTCAAATATCCTAGATAGAGATAATATTTTAGGATAACTCCTCATACATCAAACATCAGAGTATCAGGCGGAAGCGGAAGACAAGATCCGAGTACGGATAAGAAGCAAATCGGCATAAGATGCCACATAAATAAACACATCCCGCCCACAGATCTCACGGATCCCCGTTCCCGGAATCTCTACACCGAGTGATCGTTGCCAACATCATCCGTCTCCTCCACCCATTATCCATCTTGCGAGTACACCTGTGCATCTGAATCAAACAATTTATCGTGTGAGACCCTAGGGGTACTCAGCAAGTCTTTATGCCACTAAAGGGGACACAACCTAGGGTGACGCAATTGCAGCAAAAGATAGTAACTAACAAGTCTATAGATACTCGCTAACCATCCGCCTAACCAATGATAGAAGGATGTCCGTGAATTTAGAACAACAGTTATAACAGTATAATTAACAGATCCATCCTCCTCCTCGCTTACCAACGAGGAAGCGGACGAACAACCCCCATCCGTTGGCAGTTTTATTAACCATTCCATGAGTATTGCACTATTTACTAATCAGGTACTTAGTCAGATTAAAGTGGTACTTAGATATACTTGTCTATGATCGAGAAACTGTGCTCCAAGTCGTCCATAACCGCGGACACGGCTTTCAGAAAGATTTACCCTGCAGGGGTGCACAAATAGCAACACACACTCGATCAACCTCGGAAAAACCAACTCAAAACCCAACGAGGCATTCACGACAAATCGATCACAGGATTCAGTAATATTTCAGGGGGCCACCCCATTAAGCTACCCGCAACGAAGCTAGCTAACTCCGAGACGGACTCAAGGTTTGTGTGGACGGCGGTAAACGACTGGGAACCCGAAAATGTGACTGGGCTTGTCAATACAGCGAAAACGTGTCACGATCCAAAACAGTACAGGTGCTCCATGCACAATCGTAAATAAACAGTAAACATGGCATAAGTACAGGATAGTAATAAAACCCCAAACTAATTGTGGCCCCAAGAAATAGAAAAGAATTAAGCTCTGGCTCAGGGGGGTCCATAAGGCCTCCCGGATGTGGATAGTGCGAATATTCAAGGAACAGGAATCAAGTACTCGGGGTCCTACGGGACACAAGTGAGCATGAAAAACCAAATAGCAGATATTGCTCACCGATGCCTCTTTCATTAGTTATCCCATTACTACTCAGGTTAAGTTGTTTAGATACCTCGTTATCCATCAGACACTCACATACCCTACACATGCTTTTCTACGACTTGCATGGCTCAAACAACTCCTGTAGTAATGGCTCATGGGATTGGGGAACAGGCTCGGTGGGGTTTAAAAGTAAAGGCTATGCAGTACTTGGGATTCAATTTAATGCAATCGCGACTCAATGGTGCAAGAATAAGATAGAGGCAATAGGTACTATATGTATGCAAGCATGTGGTAGTGCTTGCCTGGCAGCTCAGTTGAAGCGAGAGATGGATCTAGGTAGAACTCCTGTGATTCCTGATAATTCTCCTACTGGGCGTCTATTCGCAGAAGAACCAAACAAACAAGGGCCAACATAAATAAAGTGCACAAGCATCTGAATTAAAATGCGACAATCAAACAAGCATGCCATGGTGAATGATGCACAATTTACATGGCATTAAAGTAGCATGGCATGGTAAGGTGTGGGGTACAAGAATAAAGCATTTTATTATTTATTTAGTCAAATTTTATTGCCATAAACAGTTCTGATTTTTAAATATGGCATGATGCATGCTTCAATTCAGAACAAGGAATGCATAGATAGAATGGGATCGTCGCGCTGATCGATTTAGACATATTATTTGTCGAATTTCGAATTACGGAATTAAAGTTATGAATTTATTAAGAAAAAGCATTTGTTGGCATTTAAATAATTTCGAAATTTTAAATTGCTCAAAAATTATTTTGGATGGCATATTTGAATTCCTGGCCTTTTTCTGATCAGAAAACATATATCACTTATTAGTTTTGGGGTTGGCAATTTAAAGATATGATTTTATCCATATTGTATATATTTCACAATTTTCTGATATTTCAAAAGGTTAGAGAACTTTTGTTACCGCAGGCTAAGGTAGCCACACTCGCTGACGCGCGGGCCAGGGAGTTGCTGATTGGGCATGGCGGGCGAGGTGGCTCGGTGGGGCTGACTGGTGGGGACGCTTGGTGCGCGAGGTTAAAAGAAAATGGGGCACAGTGGGGATTTGAACACAGGACCTCAAGGCCGCGGGCTGAATTGACGCGGGGTGGTGACCACTGCACCATCCTGAGTTTGTTGATGGAAATGTTCACGGTATCGATGTGAGCTAGCTTTGGCGTTTAAAGATCTAACCAAAACTGCACTCCAACTACTGTCGACGACGAACGTTAGCAGCAAGGTGAAGCTGGTTTTCGAGGAGGATTGCAAGCGAAAGGCTGGAGCAAAATAGGCGTGTAGCAGCTTGATGGAAAGAGTATGATTAGGACTACAATATGGTGCAATCAGCTCGGGCAGAGGTGGACCGAGGCGACGAATAGATCTGTGAGAACAAGGCACGCAGGGACAGGTGCAAGTGGCAAAACTCTGAAGAACTGCATCTCTCGAGGCGGACATCTCGACAGCAGAAGAGGCATGTCTTGCGACCAAGATTCCGGCCGACTCAGGGCGTGGTTTTGAGCGCATGAGTACTCGAAATGACTGGGACAAAACGATCTACACGCTGGTATGATCGGTTCGTGCTGGGGGGAACTGTGACGAGAGCAGTTTTGTGAAGAACACCAACAACGCGAACACACAGATCTGTCCGGACAGAAATCTTGTGAGGATGATTCTAGGCGCTTCGCTGAACCAAATCGAGTGTGTAATGGCTCGTTTTAAAGAGGGGAGGACCGTCTACAACTTTTGTTCAGGTTCCAAGCGCAGAAGAGCACCACAGGGAGAGCTAGATCGCGATGAACTCAGGCAGCAACAAGATGGCTGGCACGTCTGCGACAGCGAGCGCGCACCGCGGCGAGGTCGGCGGCGATGCAAGGTGAGATGGGGAGGGAGATGATGTCAAGGAGGTCGGTAGGCTGACCTACGACCCTCAGGTGCAGCTAGTGGGCTCGGAGAGGCGTAGATCGACGGGGAAGCAGCGGGTACGGAGTAGATGGAGTTGAGGTTCATGGCAGCGGCGAGGCTCCTCCGGTGAGCTCCGGCGCGGTACATGCCTGAATCCAGGTCCGAAGTGATGAAGGGGACTCCAGGAAAGGTCTGGGTGCTCTTGGTTCCGCTTGGTCTGCTCCAGATCGTCATGAGAAAGAAGATGCCGAACTAGGTTTAAGAGGTGGCCATAGTGAGCTTGCTAGCTTGAGGAGGAAGGAGAGGAGACTTGTGATATCTCCCAGATCTCGATCTGGTGTTGGATGAGGCTGGGTGGTTGAGGAGATAAGGGAGGAGGAGAAGATCACATGGGAGGTGGCTTCACCTTTTTGGCAAAGTAGAGGAAGGGGCCTCGGGTGATTTTTCTCTCCTTTCTCTCTTGTTGCTTTGCTAAGAGAGGAAGGGAGGGGACCAGGGGAGAGGGCATGCGATGGGGCTGGTGGTGTGGTGGCTGATCAAGGAAGAGAGGAATGGGGTGGTGGTGGTTTGGAGATTTGCCAAAAGGAGAAAAAGGTGAGAGGGAGATACTCACTTGCACATGATACCACACATGAGGTACCTTCGGTGGAGGAGAAAGGAGTAGATGTAGAGGATGTTGTTAGTTTAAATTGGGATAAAAAGCTTTTAGTTGGTTTGTCAACTCAAAACAAAAGCTCAAAAGAAGAGAAGAGATGGGGAGGAGATGTAGATGGATCTACATTGCATGTGCCATGCAAGGTTGCACCCATGCATGTGTGTGTGAGCACTCACGTGTAGGTATGTGTGAGAGAGAAAAATTGCTTAGAGATTGATGGGAAGATTAGTAGAAAAGGTATCAACACAGCCAAAAGATCAAACAAACAAGGGTTCCAAAATAACACCAACAAAAGAGAGAAAGAGGTGAGAAGTTGAAAGGTTATGAAGTGTTCATGTGGCATGCACATAGACACATGTACAATGATGGTTTTGATGATTTTAAACCTGTTGGTAAAAATCAAATAAGCCAAGAGATTCCAAGAATTTAATTAGAAGGAGGAAAATCACAAGTAGTGTTGATATTACATGTGACTAGAGATGGGCTTATTATTGCATGTGTGCTAGGAGCCATAGAGAGAAAGGATAATAGCACACATGTGGATATGAGAGAGGTAAAATATGTGTATAGAATAAACAAGATCATATTGGAAGGGTTGGTGGAATGGATCGACACATGAGCATATGGGTAGAATTAAATCCAAACCAAAAGAAAGGATTCCATATGAACCATGTGTGATGTAATTAGGGCATGATCCTGGACAATGAATAGGGGCTTGTTAGTGATGGAACGAATTGAAGAGATATGCCCTCAACTCCACTTGGGCATTATAGATATGTATCAAGAACCAAATACATTATATCAAGAAGCAAAATAATAATATGCACGACAATGCAATATGAGTAGAAGAACCAAATGAAATAGGTTTTAATATGATGCTCAAATACAATGTGGCATGATGACATGAGCATGATATAATTATGATGCAACAATTATATGTAGGAAGGTAGCATTATATAGACTAGGCTAGTAGCATTGCAATTGTTAGACAATTGGGATGCTACAATATCAAAGCTATGCATCAATCAACAAGTCTTGGGACAATGCACATAGAACTAAGAATGGCCACTATCCTCTCAAAGTAGGTGCATAAAGATAGAAGGTGTAGACTCAACAAAAAAGTAAAAGAAAGGACTTCATAGAAGGAAGTAGGGATTCAAGTCTCATAAAGAGCTTCCAAAAATTATGGTACTTAATAGCTTTCAGCTCTCATTGCCCCTATCATAAGCATATTGAAGTGATTAATGTTAAAGTGAACAAACTATGGTGTATGTGCTTGACAAAGTATAAGTTGGAAATCTCATGTCCCTTGAATATGAGGGCCGCTCCTCATGCTACTCAAGTTTAGTCACCGGTAAGTTCTTGTCATCGTAAGTACATGTGTATCATAGAGAACTGCCAACGGGGTACCCCTTGCCCGATGATACGGAAGAATCCCCATATCAAAATGACAAGGCAAGTAGACAACGAGCATCTCAGCAATCTTCTTATTTACCATGGGAATATGGTGCTTTTTTCTCTCTTTCCTCTTTTCATAATCTTTTTTTCTCTTTTTCTCTTTTTTCTCAATATAGGACTCTTTTTTTATAAGAATAATGCTTCATAGACAACTCATTATGGTTACGCTGCAGGTTTCCACCATGTCCGCATGTATTAGACCAGTGGCCCAGGCGTTTCTCTAACACATGTACATAACTCCATGGACTTACAAGCTCCCCTTTCATTTCACACCGACGACATCCATAGACAAAAGAGCATGATATCAACTAGGTACAAAGTACAAGTTCAATGTTGAAAGCGTTCCCCATGACACCATGGTTCTGCTAATTCCCAACAAATAAGTGCAAGCATATAAAACATAGACGACACAATGGTTCAAGTTTATTAAGGTCAAGAAAAGTAAAGTGTGCCATCAAGTTCGTGAGAGCTTTAATCACTAGTTTTCTCATAACAAGTTCAATTCGGAAGGTAAACAAAAGCATGAATATACTTGGAATAGCATAAGCTAGTTGGTAGGTATGGTGGACTCTTTGGAATAACTTGGTTTAGGGAGTTGGATTCATGAGTGGAACTCGTACTTGGTTGTGGAGGCTAGCAAAAGACTGGGAGCGACAAACTAAGAGAGCAATAATGGCCATAATCATGCAGAGCGACAAAACATCATTGATCAAAGCATAAAGTGATACTACAAGTTGAAAACTAAAGGATCATAAAGTCTATGGTGACTTGAGATAGTCATAACATGGTGTGAGCATGTGCCAAGTCAACCCAAATAAAGCATCAAAGGAGAATACCACAATACTATGCTTTAATATGCTAAAACAACGCATGATTCTTCCAAGGCACATTAAGCAATCTCAATTGTTTATAACAAGTCATGCTACAGCAAAGAATACTAAGCATAAAGCCAAAACAATATCAAGCATGGCATGACAAAGCATAGGGCACAGTCAAAAACAAGCTCTATTTACCACTTAAGCATGAACTTTCCTACGCTTTTCCAATCCAAACCAAACTATTTGAAAACCAATGTATGAAAGAGGGGGTCCAACCAATTTATTCAAGCAAACTAAGAAAACCAAGTAAATGAAAAACAAAACGAAAACGAAAAAGAAGACGCTCCAAGAACAACACAACTGTGCATGAAACAATAAAAATGAAGTGTTTGGAAGAAACCTGGGATTTTTATTGATGAAGAAGGAGATGCATTGGGCATCCCCAAGCTTTGATGCTTGTACTTCTTGGATATTTCTAGGGGTGACACGTGTGGCATCCCAAATCTTGAGCTTTAGTCAATCCTTCATCTCATTACTCATTCCTTCCATACACCTGAAATTTCTCCTTCATACAAAACTTCACACAATCTTTATTAGCAACATTAGTGCACTCAAGATAATAGGTCTTAAGGTTCAGTTCTAACACCAAATAAACTTCCATTAGAACACTAGCTACTGAAGAACTTCCCTCAAAAATCTCAATTCCCCAACAGAACTCAAAAAGGAACCAACAAGAAGCAAATGCAGAAAATGGCAGAAATCTGTCAAAACAGACCAGCAGGTAAAGACGAATTTTTTCGAAGACCTTCTGTTGCTCAAATCAAAAAGTGTTGAACTAACGAAATTTATATGGGCAGAAGAAAAAAATGAACGCCTCAAAAGGACATACAGAGATTTTACACGAATTTATACGGTGAAGAACAAAAATCTGTTTCTGGACAGCAACTTTCCCAATCATTACTTCTCTCTCATTAGAGCTTACTCTTGGCACAAAAAGCAAATAAAAAGGATAAGGAGCGGTTATTACAGAAGTAATAACTTCCAAGACTCATCTAAAACTTTTGGGTTATCTCCCAATTAGTACTTTTCTTTAACGCCTTTAAGTTAGGCATGATAGTTTGAGAAGATGCTCACATAAGAAATATGAATTGAAGTAAAAGAGAGAATCAAGAAGGAAATTCAAAGCACATTTAAGTCTAACCCACTTCCTGTGCATAGGAATCTTGTAAATAAACAAGTCATGAAAGCACAAAGCAACAAGCATAGTGAAGCAAAACAAGTGCAACTTCAAGACTTTCAACATAAAGAGGGGAAACTTAATATTATTGAGATGCATAAAACGATGTTTTCCTCTCTCATAATAACTTTCAGTAGCATCATGAATAAAATTAACAATATAACTATCACATAAAACATTCTTATCATGATCCACATGCATAAAAGAATTAATACTCTCCACATAAGCATAGTCATTCTTATTAATTGTAGTGGGAGCAAATTCAACAAAATAGCTATCATTATCATTCTCTTCACCATCATCAAATATAGGAGGCATATTGTAGTCATAATTGATTGCCTCCTCAATAGTAGGTGGACTGAAAATATCATATTCATCATTGTAATCATCATATATTGAAGGCATAGTATCATCAAAGTAAATTTTCTCCTCCATGCTTGGGGGACTAAAAAGATCATTTTCATCAAAACTCTAGCTTCCCCAAGCTTAGAATTTCCATAGAATTAGCAATAATGGTGTTGAAAGAATTCATACTAATAACATTGCTATTAGCATGAAAATAAAGTTCCATAGGTTTTTTTAATTTTCTCTTCAAACACTTCATGTCCTAACTCAAGATAAATACTATAAAGCTCTCTAATTTTTTTGTTCTTTTCCATTAAGCCTAACTAGTGAAAATAAAAACAAGAAACAAAAAGACAAAATTGCAGAATGTAAAGGAAATAACTTCGAGCACTCACACCGGAGGATGTGGGTACCTTTTACCTTACCTCCCCGGCAACGGCGCCAGAAAATAGGCGTTTGCCGTGGGAGGTTCTTCTTCTTTAATCCTCCGGTGTGAATACCTTTTACCTTACCTCCCCGGCAACGGTGCTAGAAAATAGCTTGATGTCTACGCACTTCTATTCTTGTAGACAGTTGTTGGGCCTCCAAGTGCAGAGGTTTGTAGAACAGCAGCAAGTTTTCCCTTAAGTGGATCACCCAAGGTTTATCGAACTCAGGGAGGAACTGGTCAAAGGTATCCCCTCTCAAGCAACCCTGCAATCAAGATACAAGAAGTCTCTTGTGTCCCCAACACACTCAATACACTTGTCAGGTGTATATGTGCACTAGTTCGGCGAAGAGATAGTGAAATACAAGTGGTATGGATAATTATAAGTGGTAATGGTGATAGAAAATAGCTTGATGGCGTGGAAAAGACTAAAGTCAAACTGAAATAAAGATGGAAGCAAGAAAACATGTAACAGATCTAATTGCAAACGGGGTTTCAATACTTAGAAACAAGTCCTAGGGGTCATACTTTCACTAGTGAACACTCTCATATAAATATATTCTTATTTTATGATACTAGTCTTAACTACTCTCTAGTTGGACACTCTAATCAACGGTAGGGCTATAACAACACACCTCAAAGTTCATCTTTCTCATCTAGATAACCCCACACTGTCACCTTGAGCTCTAGATGGTTCCAACAAACACCACAATTTCATAAAGATATCCAACTCCAAATATAACTCATAACAAGTATTTATAATCTCTAGCCTAAGTGCCACCATGGTGTGCACGCTGTCACTTTCACACACATGGGGAGAGGAGAGATCTATTAAAGCACTTGAGTAGCAAGGTAGATCTATAGATTACAAGATCATGATCTCAATAAGATCATGCATAGAGAGAGAGAGAGAGATGAACACATAGCTACCGGTAGAACCCTTAGCCTCGAGAGAGAACTACTCCCTCCTCATCATGGGAATCAGCAACGACGATGGAGGTGATGGTGGAGATCGATGGAGATGGCTCCGGGAGCACTTCCCCATCCCGGCAGGGTGCCGGAATAGAGACTTTTTGTCCCTCAAATCTCCCCTTCGGTGGCGGCGGGGCTGCGGAACTTTTCATGGCTGGAGGCTTGACTCTTTAGGGTTTTTGCATCGGAAGGCTCTCTTAGGCAAGAGGGGAGACCGAGGGGGTGCCGGAGGGGCCCACACCACCCCCTAGCGTGGCCTGGCATGGCCCGCGCCACCAGGTGGTGTGGCCAGCCCCTGGCCCCTCTCCGTCTCGTCTTCTAGCTCCGTGAGTCTTATGGTAAAATATCGACTTTGGCTTTTGTCCGATCCAATTCCGAGAATATTGATTTTCTGACTTTCCTGGAACCAAAAATAGTAGAAAACAGGCAACTGGCACTGTGGCATCTTCTTAATAGGTTAGTTGCAGAAAATGTGTAAAAGTACTCGAAAGTGTGGACAAAACATAAGAAAGTATATATAAAACAAGCATGGAACATCAAAAATTATAGATACGTTTGCAACGTATCACCGGGATGGACAGTTCCATCCCCAACATAGTAGTTATCCATAACACGATCAATAATTCTCGTAGGTATTTTAAAAGTATCATTCTCAGCAGGTGGTGGTTCATCTACTACCTTAACAGTGGTAGTAGCATTACCAAATAAGAAACTCAGCGAATTATCCATAACGAAAATAAAGCAACTAATAGAAATAAACAATACTCATAGTAGAAGTTTCCTTTACCAGTTCCACTCTCCAATAGCGCTTCACTCCCCGGCAACGGCGCTAGAAAATAGTCTTGATGACCCACAAGTATAGGGGGTGTATCACAGTATTTTCGATAAGTAAGATTGTCGAACCCAACGAGGAGCAGAAGGTGCTGGCTAGTGGTATGGATCAGGAATTCTCCGCAAATACTTAGCAAACCGATTTTTAGGGATTTATGATATAGCATGTATATAAAGTACGACTAAATAAAAGACAATAGGAATAAATGCAGCAAGTGGCCCAATCCTTTATTCAGCAAAGGACAAGCCAGTTGTATTACTTAAGATGACCAAATGTTCTTGAGGACACATGGGAATTCTGTCAAGTGCTTTCACTTCATATAGTTGATTAATCTTCTTTAGCTTGCTAAGTGTTGTGTGGGTGAACCTGTGCTAATGTAACGACCTTCCTAGGACTAATACATACTTGTGATTATACCCCTTGCAAACATATGTAAGTACAAGAAAGTAATTAAGGTAGAAACCTAACCACAACTTTAAACTCTAAGACCCTGACATCCCTTGTGCAATGGTTTCCTAACGGGGGATCAAGTTTCTGTCACTCCGGCAACCCCTACGATTAGTAGCGAAATACACAATGCATTCCCCTAGGCCCATATAGGTGAAGTTTCATGTAGTCGACATTCACATGACACCACTAGAAGAAGTACACCACAACTTAAATATCAAACTATTGAATCTTTCTCAACACAATTCCACTTCTAACAACATGACTTCTCCCATGTCCTCAAGAACTAAACGAACTACTCACAAGACATCACATGGATCATGATCAGAGATGGAATAATGATGTATAACAATCTGAACATAAACAATAATTCAGTGGTTCCACTCAATAGCATAAACTACAAAGAGTAATCAACACTGGGAAAGTTTCCCCTAAGAACTATGCAAGATTCAACCAATTGTTACAGCAATATGGAGATGGCGATGAGGGTGCTGATGATGATGATGGTGGTAATGATGATCCTAATGAAGTCCAGCATGATGGTGGTGTTGATGGCGATGATCTCCCCTCTCCGGGAAGGAATTCCCCCGGCAGAAATCTGTCTGCCAGAGAGATCTTTCTCTCTTGGTGTTTTCCGCCTCGGAGAGGCGGCGAAATCTTTCTATGGTCGCTCCCCGAGTATTAGGGTTTCGGGAGGATTATAAACGCTAGAGGGGAGAGCCAGAGGTGGGATAGGGCGGCCACACCACCTGGTGGCGTGGCCTAGGGTGGCCCATGCCAGGGGATGGTGTGCGCCCCCTGTGGCCCATCTCCACTCCTCCTTCTGGCAGCCTTCGTCTTCTGGAAAAATAGGATTTTTCATATATTTTTCCGGATTTTCTGATCTTCGTGAATTTTGCCTCCAAATAGCACCTTTTCCATCAGAATCCTGACTGCATCGGTCCATGCTCCAAAAGTCATCAACCATGCAAAAACAGATGAAATTACATAAGTATCATCTCTTAATATGAAATATATCAATGAATAACAATAAATTATGATATAGAATAGTGATGCAAAATGGACATATCAGGGGGACTGTTGTATGGCCAAAGGAGCACATCGTGCTTCCAAATTATGTGCCGCCAAGGCCACCCACTCGTCAGAGCAGCAATCCACCTTTTCCGCCACCTCACCAGTCTCCAGCGCAATCGTCGGCTTCACCGCCTCACCACTTAGTACAGCTATCTCCACCACCGTCTCAACCGCCTCCGTCGCCGCGCCAGCCGGCTCCATCCCCTGATCCTTAGAGACAAACGCGGAAGTACACTAAGAAGGGCAGCACCACCAGCAGCAGCAAGATCACATTCCGATCACCGAAACGTAAGCTATTGCCCCTCCCAAGAGTACCTCATAAGAATATGAAGAAGCTACCTTGCAAGAAGACAGATGAGGAAATTGTTGTGGCCGCAGATGCCTATTATGAAAAGTGGAAGATTGACATGGCTAACAAGAAAAAGCCGATAGAGGCATTCTTCCTGGTCAACGCATAAGATAAAGCCAAAGCAGCCGCGCTTAAGATTCAGCTTCACCAACTCATAGCGCTCACATCAAACTATAATCGCTCTATTACCAAGTCGGCTGAGGCAAAACAGCGGAGAGTCGGGAAAGAAGTTGCCCAGCTCGGACAATAGAAAAATCAATCGATCGAACCGCTCAAAGTGTACGATACCAATGAGTGGAGAGCCCAGAAGCGGCATGATCCAAACTTTGATCCGGAGTTTATTCAACTGTACGGAGAAAAGGCAAAATTATATGGAGTGTCTATTACTCAATACATGAGCCATATGGATGAGTTCGAGGGATTCCAACAAATAGCATGCGTATACCGGCATGGGGCTCCTCTCGTCAAACCCGAGTTAGTCAAAGATCTACCAACGAAAATGCAAAGATTGCATAAGTGGTACATGCAAGCCTCTGCTGAATCCAAAAACTGGATCTATGATGGATATAAACACCACCATTACGGTCATGGAGATGGCTTCCTACTGATTGAATTTTCAGAATTATTTCAGTTTTACCAATGAGACGCCCTCGACAAAACTATCGTCAGTGCCTATTGTTTGTAAGTATTATTAATTTCTGTAATTAAGTCTTTCTATCTCAGCTCATTCGTTGCTTGTATAATCTTACTCATCACCATACTAATTATATATGCAGAATGAAGATTCTCGAATGCAACAAAGGACAAATCTATGACCATGGTTTTGTTGACTGCAATTTCGTTCATGAATTTACTCTAAAAACAAAACCCAAAGAGATAAAGGATAACTCGGTACAAGCGTTGACGTATTTCGGCAACAGAAGGGAAATACTATTTCCTTACAACGCTGGGTGAGTGTTACTGTCTTATACACATTCTATTTTCACTTACTCGATGTTAAGCGTATAATTGACTCGTGTTATATTCTGTTTGTGTGTTCATCTTCCACTATATTCTGTTAATCATTTTTGTTAACCAAGGAGTAGTAAAAGTCATGGACTCAAAACACACACCTTTAGAAAAATGGGCGAACATGCAGGAATGCCTCCAGAAGGCTTGGAAACGGTTCACCGCGAACACTAGGGGTGTTTGGAAGCCAGAGCTAACATTTCAACCATTGACTGTAAGTACTACTTGCTAGATCCACACATCTCTTTGATTCTAGTTTCACTACCATTATCATGCTTGATTATTATTTTGATTGAACTTTGTTCTCATAAAGTGCTTGAGGCAGGAAGCCGGGAATAACTTATGTGGATACTATGTCTGCGAGTTCATTCGCCAGACGACCAAAGAGAAGGGCGCATATCGGAACTTCGAAAAAATTGAAGTACGATAAACAATAATCACAATTTTATTTTATTACCACCAATTGTGTTTAGTTTCATTCATATATATCAACCCCTTCTTTAAATTAGATCAAACGGATGCGGGATGGTCTTCTATCACAAGAACGCGTGCAAGACATTCAAGAGGAAATATCCAGATTCTTATTAGAACATGTCATAGATTCGAAAGAAGAATACTATTACCCGGTTCATTTGGAAGGGTGAAGTGTAAAAAAGAAGATGTAAATTAGATCAAATTTGTGTAAGTACCGTCTGTAATATGTTTCGACCAAGCATGAAGGATGAGACGGTGTATAATATATTTGTGACCATGATGTGTAATATATATATATATCGTGGTTCCTTCATTATTGATGTATATATGTAGTACCATTAAATTGAATACAAAACACAAAATAAATAAATGAAAAAAAACACAAAACCCTGCCGCGGTACAAAAATATCCCGAAATGCAGAGACCAATGATCCTGGTTTGTGCCACGAATCGGGACCAATGATCCACCCCCTCGTTGTGCGCGCGCCCATGTGGAGACCCATTGGTCCCGGTCTGTGCCAGAACCGGGACCAACATTGGTCCCGAGTGATTGGTCCCGGTTCAAAAACCGGGACCAATGGCCCTTATGAATTGGGACCAAAGGGGGGATTTTCTACTAGTGTATACACTAAAAGCGTCTAGATACATTCATTTCACAAAGCTAAAATGTCCTATATTTATAAACGGAGGGAGTAGATGTTATGACGATACAGAGCTAGAAGGTCTGTCTCGTCGTAAGTTCATCTGGACTTGGCTCCCAGCTAATGGTCACTCCGGGGGCATCCTCCTTGGTGTGAAGGAGGATATATTCACGGTCGAGGACATGGACTGTGGGGAGTTTTTCGTGAGCATGTCACTCACCCATAGACAGTCTCACCTCACGTGGGAGGTGATTATTGTCTATGGCCCCGCGGACCATCGGAGGTCTGCTGACTTTTTGCACGAGCTCCAGTCCAAAGTGGATTAGACAGAGGTCCCCGTTGTTGTGGCTGGGGACTTTAATCTGATCCGGTCCACTGACGATAAGAGCTCGGCAAATGGGGACCTCTCGTGGATGCGTATGTTCAATGACTGCATCGCCGATCTCGCTCTTAGAGAGATCGTGCAGGTTGGCGCTCGGTATACCTGGACCAACAAATAGCTTGACCCCGTCTGCAGTATGTTGGACCAGGTCCTCGTCTCGGTGGAATGGGAACTCGCTTTCCCCCTCTGTTCGCTTAAGGCGGTTACCAGAGTTGGCTCCGATCACACCCCTCTTGTGCTCTCCACCGGAGGGGGTTCGCCGCCAAGACTGAATCGCTTCCACTTCGAGACCTTCTGGCTCCAAAAGCCGGGGTTTGTCGAGGCGGTTAGGTCGAAGTGGCTGGAGGCAGAGACTGCCCTGCCTCGTGTCTACTGTGCAGTCGATATATGGCACCACTGTGCCAAACTCTCTAGGCAGTTCATGCGAGGCTAGGGGCAAACCTCGGTGCCGCCCTTCACGACCAGAAGGAGGATATACTTCAGGAGATCCAGGCCCTTGACCAGGAGGCCGACCTGGTTGGCCTCTCGGCGGACGCCTGGTCTCATAGTTACTCCCTTGAGTCCTCCATTATGGAGATCTACAAGGGAGAAGAGGCATTCTGGTGCCAACACAGTCGCCAGAACTGGACTCTCCAAGAGGAATCAAACACTACCTACTTCCATGCCATTGCGAATGGTAGGAGGAGGAAGTGTTCGATTCCCTGCCTCTAGGAGGGGACATCTCTTTTGGAGTCTGCAGAAGAGATCTCCTCCCATATTTATAGCTTCTACAAGGCCCTCTTCACCACTGAGTCTCGGTAAGGTACCTTGTTGGCTGAGGACTTTTGGGTGTCTGGGGCAATGGTTACGTCGGAGGAGAACGCGGATCTCACCCCCTTTCTCCTAGAGGAGGTATCTATGGCACTTAAGTCCATGAAGACTAGTTTGGCCCCGGGCCCTGACAGCCTCCCGGTCATCTTCTTCTAGACCTTCTGGTAGCAACTACAACCGGTCCTGATGAGGATGTTCCAGGAGTTCTATACGGGGACCCTGGTTATGTCACGACTAAACTTTGGCATGATTACCTTGATCCAAAGTAGTGGGGGCCACGGATATCTGCCAATTTCGTCCCATTACAGTGATCAATGTCATCCAGCGGATCTTCGCCAAGGTTTGTGCGTCTAGACTGGCGCCAGTCCTTGAACGCCTCACCCACCCCCTCCAGTTTGCCTTTCTTAAGGGGCGCCTAATTCATGATGGTGTCCTGGCCCTTCATGAAATTATTCATGAGGTCACGTCTCGCCATCAGAAAGGGGTGTTCCTTA
Organism: Avena eriantha; assembly: GCA_910589775.1. Classification (NCBI taxonomy): domain Eukaryota; kingdom Viridiplantae; phylum Streptophyta; class Magnoliopsida; order Poales; family Poaceae; genus Avena; species Avena eriantha. Next base: position 62,962,317 of record OU342745.1, on the reverse strand, counting down.
AGTTAGACTTCCAGAAGATGATTAGCTTTTCTCCGGCTCATTTTGGAGAGGAGGGGGTTGGATGACATGATGATTAGTTGGATAATGCAGTTCATGATGAGTGGTAATACCGCTATTAATGTAAATGAGGCGATAGGTCCCTATTCTAGACCTTCCTGCGGGGTTAGACAAGGGGACCCTATATCACCCCTCTTGTTTAACTCGGTGATGGATGTCCTGGCAGAGATTTTGGATAGAGCCAAAGTCGCTGGCCACATCTCTGGTGTGGTGGGGCATCTCATCCCTGGAGGTGGGATCTCCCACCTCCAATATGCGTATGATACCATGATCATGGTACAGGGCTCGGACATGGACATCATCAACCTTAAGTTCCTGCTTCTCTACTTCGAAGATATGTTGGGCCTCCAGATTAACTTTGACAAAAGTAAGGTCATGATCCTGGGCTACCCTGAGGAGGACCGTCAGTGCATCGTTGACAACCTCAACTGTAGGTTGGCGTACTTCCCGATCACCTACCTTGGATGCCCATTAGGGAGACCCGGGTGTTGATTAAGGACCTTACCCCCTAGTGACGTGGGTCCGATCAAAAGCTGAGCCCTGGTGGGCTAGGCTCACGACCAAGGGGAGAAAGTCTATCCTGATCAATTCCTGCCTCTCTAGCCTCCCCATGTATCAGATGGGGATTCACCTGCTACCTGAAGGGACTCATGCTGACTTTGCTAAGGAGTTATCTCGTTTCTTCTGGGCCTCCCATGACGGGCGGCAGAAGTACGATATGGTGAAGTGGGGAGACTTGTGCGCCCCAGAAATTCTTGGGGGCATAGATATCCTTGACTCACGCCGCTTTAATGTGACACTTATGTTGAAATGGGTCTGGCGTATCCTTAGGAATGATGAGGATCTTTGGTTGCAGCTCATCAAAGCCAAATACCTCCGGGGCCGACCCCTTTTAGCTTGTGAGCGGCGGGAGGGCTCCCAATTCTGGCAGGCCATTAAGGTCATTAAACAACTCATTCACCAGGGGATCAGCTTTAGTATTGGGTCTGGGAGGGAAGTGCGCTTGTGGCTGGATCCATGGCTAGGGATGCCCCTCTGTGAGGAGTTCCTGGCCATGTTCGCTATTTGCGCGTTTCCCTCCTAGTTGGTGGCCGAGGCCTTCCAAGATGGTCGCTGGAACATCTCGTTCTGTCGGATATTTAGCCTGGTTGAGGCGTCGGCTTACCAGAGGCTTTTGTCCCTCCTCCCCGCCTCTCTCTCTGGGAGAGGGACTCGGTTTCCTGGCGTCTGAACCCGTCTGTGGCCTTCTCGGTGAGCTCAGCTTATAGGGCCCTTTTCCAGGGCCAAGAGTTAGGTTGGACTACCCCCCTTTGGAAGGAACCCCTGCCCCCGAGTATTCGCATCTTTGTTTGGCAACTTCTATGGGATCGCCTACCCTCTGGGGTGGAGGTAGCTAAGCGCAATGGCCCTGGTGACGGCCTATGCCCTCTTGTGGGACACCGGAGACCTGCACCCATATTATGTTCACCTGCTCTGCGGCTCAGTTCCTGTGGGGCTTTCTCCGAGACGCCATGTGGCCTAGTTGGCAGACCCAAGATCCCGGAGAATCCCTTCAGACTGAGGCGTACCGTGCCGGGGGGAGACGCCGCTCCTTCTGGCTGGTGTTTGCGGCCCTGACTTGGACCTTATAGAACGTACGGAACAAGATGGTGATTGAGCGGGTCTTTCCCAACCGGGCCTCTGACTCTATTTTTTCTTTTCTTACTTACAGCAGTGGTCTCCGCTTGTTAGGCAGCGGGACCGGGAGCACCTTGAGGACACCATCCAGAGCCTGAGGGCGGCGGCCTCTCCCTTCACGGCACCTGCCGTGCCCTAGCCTTCCGCGGAGTCTCCTGCCACTCATGTGGCGCCGAGTTGCTTTTTCTTTTTCTTTGGGCCATCTTGTGCTAAGGCCCCAGCATCTATGTACCTTTTTTTTCTTTCTTTTGGCTTCGGCTGGCACTGTCGTGTGTGGATCTTGCTTGTATCGGGATGTTGCTTTATTTATAAAGCGGGGGCGCGAGCCTGTTTTAAGGTAATATGATACTACAATCACTTATCTCTTTAATTACTATGTGACATCAGATTTTTGCTAAGTTAGCATGCATGATACTAACTCTATGGCCAGCCTCAAAGGCCGTCAGCACAAATCAGATGCACCTCTGCGTTCTTTAAGCCGATATATAGTTAGGCGTGTCAATAATTTTGAATTTTAAAAGATCCGACTAACGTGTCAACACAATTCAAAAGATCTCAGGCACCAAAATTTCTTGATCGATGGCTGTAATGCATGCATGTAGTCGATTCCTAGATCGATCAGCTTGGGAAAGCTCTTTCAGTCTTTCTAGGTGAAAATGGAGCACGAGCTAGCTTTGTTTTCACATGTGTGTGCTTTATCGTGGAAAGAGGCACCAATATTTCCTGATCGATGACTGTAATGCATGCATGGTGGGTCGTTTCCTAGATCGACCAGCTTTTTAAAGCTCTTTCAGTCTTTTTAAAAAGAAAGTGCAGCACGAGCAACCTTTTCTTTTCAACTGCATGTGTGCTTTATCCCGGAAAGCGTGGATAGTTGTGGTGATCCCCGCAAAGGCTACTACATGCACCGGTAGAAAGCAGGGCTTTCGTGCCCCGAAACAAAACAATCATTCCCAATTTTTTTACGAACTCGGACTAATGTGAGGACGCATAGGACCACGATAAGTCCCGATTCGAACCGGGACTAAAGGGGTTTCGCGCCTGGCTCGAGCCCTTTAGTGCCGGTTTATACTACGAAGCGTGACTAAAGGCCCATGTTTCTGTATATATACACCCAGCTTCACATGTTTGTGTGAGTGAGCTGGTTTTTTCCTCTCATGCACAAGTGGTGTATGTTGTTTTGTTTTTTCTCTCTTTGCACAAGAGGTGTTCGATGAAATGTGTGAGAGCACGATGCCACTTGAGTTCACACAAAACAAACATGATATGAAGTGCCTAAGCCACACTTAAGTTTTGTTCTCTTTCTTTTCTCCTCGATCGAGGTTAGCAACTTTATTCTTTCATCTGTCATTGATACAATGCATTTGTCGATGTACAGTGGTTATTTCTCTAGATGTTCTGTAATGGTTTTTGATAAACTTAATTATATAATGTAGATGAGTCGGCAATGGATGTACGGTGATCGACGCACTCTGAGTTCATTACGACCCTGCATAATTTTATCGGTGGGGCTGAGGCAAACAATGTGAATGGTTTTATGTGTTGTTCATGTGTTGCCTATCAGAATAAGAAGGATTACTCCTCCTCGAGAACCCTTCACACCTACCTACTTTGATACGGTTTCATGCCGAGCTATAATCGTTGGACCAAGCACGGAGAAAGAGGGGTTATGATGGAAGACAATGAAGAAGAAGAGGATGATGACAACTATCCTAAGTTCCCTGAATACGGTGATACTGCAAGGGGGGAAGATGAAGATGAATAGGCACCAGATGAGCTCGTTGATGATCTTCACCGGACCATTGTTGATGCACAGAGATAATGCGAAAGTGAAAATGAGAAGTTGAAGTTGAAGAGCATGTTAGATGATTACAAAAAAATGTTGTACCCAAATTGCGAAGATAGCAACACAAAGCTCAGTACAGCAGTGGACTTACTGCAATAGAAGGCAGAGAATGGTTTATCTGACAAGGGGATTTGAGAAGCTACTAAAAATAATAAAGAAAAAGCTTCCAAAGGATAACGAATTGCCTGCCAGTACGTACGCAAAGAAGGTTGTATGCCCTCTAGGATTAGAGGTGCATAAGATACATGCATGCAATAATGACTGCATCCTCTACCGCGGTGAGGAGTACGAGAATAAGAATGAATGCCCGGTATGCGGTGCATTGACGTATAAGATTAGACGAGATGATCCTGGTGATGTTGAGGGCGCGCGCCCTAGGAAGAGGGTTCCTACGAAGGTTATGTGGTATGCTCCTATAATATCACAGTTGAAACATTTGTTCAGGAACAAAGAGCATGCCAAGTTATTGCGATGGCACAGAGAAGACCGCAAGAAAAACGAGCTGTTGAGACACCTTGCTGATGGGTCATAGTGGAGAAAAATCGAGAGAGAGTACCCGTGCTTTGCAGATGACGCAAGGAACTTAATGTTTGGTCTAATTACAAAGAGATATAGTCATAGCACCTGGTATGTAACTCTATGTATCTATAACCTTCATCCTTGGTTGTGCATGAAGCAGAAGTTCATTACGATGCCTGTGCTCATCCAAGGACCGAAGCGACCCGACAACGACATTGATGTGTACCTAAGTCCATTAGTTGAAGAATTGTTACAGTTGTGGCACGAACAAGGTGTACGTGTATGAGATGAGCACAAATATGAGGAATTTGACCTACGAGCGTTGCTTTTCGTAAACATCAATGATTGGCATGCTCTTAGTAATCTTGCAGGATAGTGAAACAAGGGATACAATGCATGCACGCACTATTTAGATGAGACTTAAGCTACATGGTTGCATAAATATAGGAAAGTTGTGTACCTGGGGAGTCATCGATTTCTTATGACCAAGCATACCGTAAGAAACAAAGGCAAGAATTTCAAAGGTGAGGCAGATCACCGAAATAAGCCTATCCCCCGTACTGTTGATGATGTATTTGGTATGGTCAAGGATTTAGAAGTAATCTTTGGAAAGGGTCCTAGCGGTCAATCTATTCCGAATGAGGCTATTGGACACGTGCTGATGTGGAAGAAAAAATCTATATTTGGGAGCAACTGTTGGGCCACGCAGAGATAAACAAAAAAATTCTCTACGCGGTACTCCCAAGATCCAGCTCAGGTGATAGGCCACAAGATTTACCACTAGAAGTGCATGCACGGATTATTGATGAAGCACGTCAGTTGATGTCGTGCCGAACGATCCCCGTACAACATGTCCAGATCCCCACGGACCTCCTTGTCCCAAGCGCCGCACGTGCAACGCCTCTACCCGTATCCACACGTACAGGAAGGAGCTCCAGGCAGAGGACTACTAGATCCTGTCTAGCCCAAAATGGGAGTGGAGAAAGTGACGGCTAGGCTAGGGACAATCCCTTTTCACTCCACTTATATACACACCTACCTGGGCTGAACGCTTGAGGCCCATCTAGGCCGTACCCCAATCTCCACATGGATCTAATCCACATGGGCTCCTGACCCTTAAGGTGTGTGACCCTGTAGGTTCATGTGTACCTGGACACGACACGAGTCATCACTCCGAGTCGATAGTTGGTAGCAGCCTCTAGCAAGATGTGCCAACTCCCAGGCGCCGTAAAGTCAGAAGACAAACCTTTTTCAATGTGACTTTTGTCCAAGTCCCTTTGCGTCATGATATATCTTGTCAAGCTATAGGAGAGTTGTTGCCATCCCTTTAATAGCTCGACTCTCTCTTCTCGTTCCGTGATATACGATTCACTGGACTAACACTTAGTTCGACTCCTTGGTTAACACTTAACCAAGTCGCGCATGGCCATGCTTCCGAATCATATCACATGAGAGGGCCCAGAGAATATCTCTCCATTACAGAGGGGCAAATCCCATCTTCGTAATCCACGTCACGCAGCTTGCTTGAGAACCAACCCGAACTCTACCTTTATAACTGCACATTTACGGAACAACGTTTGATAAAACCTAAGCTGGCAATCCACAACTCGGATCATGCAATCACCTCAGGTCAAGGATTCCATTGCTTGAGACTGCAAATGACAACATGCTCGTTGCATCTCAACTGTGGGTCAGTCTGATTTGCTAAACTCTTTAGTTGAATCCGTGTAAGACGAAATAGCATCTCCATGCCTATGACAAGTAGAACTGATCCATCAACCGACTTTCACATTAGTCTAAGTTGTGTGTCCAGCACAACCTCAGTGACCAAGGACAACTAGTATGAACAACATGAATATATAGTTCCACAATCGAATCACATATTCAATGATACATATCAGTAGTTCATACAAGGACAATAACTTTATGAATACATTGGAATAACATCATTCACGATTGCCTCTAGGGCATATTTCCAACAGTCTCCCACTTGCTCTAGACTCAATCATACGACATCACATGTCTAGGCATCTAATGACCATATCTCTCAAGTGCGCCTCATGCTTTGGCTGTGGTAGTGGCTTTGTCAACGGATCCGCAATGTTTGCATCCGTGTGTACCTTGCATAACTTGATATCACCTTGATCCACGAATTGGCGAACCAGGTGGTACCGCATGAGTATATGTTTGTTCTTCTCGTGTTGTCTAGGTTCATTAGCTTGTGCGATAGCACCATTATTGTCACAATACACGTCTAACGGATTGGATGAGCTCTGAACCACACCAAGATCCATGAGGAAATTCCTTATCCAAACGGCTTCCTTTGCCGCCTCTGAGGCAGCAATATACTCAACCTCTGTCATAGATGCAGACACCGTCTCTTGCTTGGAACTCTTCCAGCTCATAGCCCCTCTGTTTATCACAAACATATATCCGGATTGAGAACGAGAATCATCTGAGTCAGTGAGATAACTCGCATACGTGTAACCCCTTACACTGAGTTCATCCTCACCTCCATAAACCAGGAACATATCCTTAGTCCTTCTCAAGTAATTAAGAATATTTTTAGACACTGCCAAGTGGATTTCTCTAGGGTCAGCCTGGTATCTGCTCATAAAACTTAGAGCATAGGAAACATCCGGCCTAGTAAAAATCATAGCGTACATGATGGATTCGACTTCAGAAGTATACAGAATCACACTCATCCGACTTTGCTCATCAGTTGTCGAAGGACACTGAGTCTTGCTAAGTTTCACGCCATGGGACATCGGTAAGAACCCCTTCTTAGACGATTCAATGTTGAACTTCTTCAACACTTTGTCCAAATATGTACTCTGACTCAATCCAATGAGCTGCCTTGATCTATCTCTATAGATCCGGAATCCTAGTATGTAAGTCGCCTCACCTAAGTCTTTCATCGAAAAACTCTTTTCTAATGATTCTTTGGTTTCTTGCAACATCTAGACATCATTTCCAATCAGTAATATGTCATCCACATATAAGATCAGAAAGTTTACTTTTCTCCCACAAAACTTCTTGTATAAACAAGAATCATGATCACTCTTGATGAAGCCAAACGATTTGACAACCTCATCAAAGAAATTGTTCCAACTCCGAGATGCTTGCTTCAACCCATAAATGGATTTTCGAAGCTTGCATAACTTCTTAGCATTAGTCGGATCAACAAAACCTTTGGGCTGTATCATATACACGTCCGTAGTTAAATTTCCACTAAGGAAAGTCGTCTTGACATCCATCTGCCATATCTCATAGTCGAAATAGGCTGCTATAGCTAACATGATCCGAACTAACTTAAGCATCGCTACAAGTGAGAAAGTCTCATCATAGTCAACTCCTTGAACCTATCCAAACCCCTTCGTGACAAATCATGCTTTATAGACAGAAATGTTTCCATCCATATCAGTTTTCTTCTTAAAGACCCATTTCCACTCGACGGGTCTTGCACCGTCTGGCAGATCAACCAAGTTCCAAACTTGATTTTCATCCATGGACTTTAACTCGGATCTCATGGCTCCAAGCCATGACTCAGAATCTGATCCCACCATCGCTTCCGAATAAGTTGTCGGCTCATCACTGTCCAACGACAGCACATCACGAACACTTCGCAATCTGGCCGATCTTCGCAGTGTCGGTGCAGTTGCCGGCTCAGGTACCATGACCTGGTCAACCTCTAAGGCTTTTGCTGACTCGGTACTGGCCGGTATCTCTCGAATTTCTTCAAGATGCATCGTACTCCCACTGACTCCCTGATTGAAAAACTCTTTCTCAAGGAAGACACCATTCCGAGTGACAAACACTTTGAACTCTTCTCGGCTGTAGAAGTAGTAACCCAAGGTTTCCCTCAGATACCCCATGAAAATACACTTATCTGACTTGGCTGTAAGCTTGTCCGACTGAAGTCGCTTGACAAAAGCTTCACACCCCCAAATCTTAAGAAAAGACAAACTTGGCTTCTTGCTAGTCCACATCTCATGTGGTGTCTTCTCTATCGACTTTGATGGTACTCTGTTTAGTTTGAACGCTGCTGTTTCTAGACAATAACCCCAAAATGATAAAGGCAGATATGTCCGACTCATCATTGATCGTACCATGTCTAACAAGGTCTGATTCCTCCTTTCCGACACACCGTTTCTCTGCGGCATTCCTGGAGGAGTGAGCTAGGGAACTATTCCACAACCCTTTAGATGGTCATCAAACTCATGGCTCATGTACTCGCCTCCTCGGCCCAACCGAAGAAACTTTATTTTCTTGCCAAGTTGATTATGTACCTCATTCTGGAATTCCTTGAACTTTTCAAAGGCTTCCGATTTATGTTTCATCAAGTAGATATATCCATACCTACTCAAATCATCAGTGAAGGTAATGGAGTACTCATAACCACCTCTGGCTGTCGTGCTCATAGGGCCACACACATCACTATGTACTAGTCCCAATAAGTCGGACGCCCTTTCACAACTCTTTGCAAAAGGTATCTTGGTCATCTTGCCGAGTAGGCAGGATTCGCATGTCTTGAATGACTCCAAGTCGAAAGAAGTTAGGAGTCCATCATCATGCAGCTTCTTCATGCATTTCCAACTTATATGACCAAGCCGATAGTGCCAAAAGTAAGTCATATTCAGATCATTTGGTTTCAACCTTTTCACATTTATATTATAGACAGAATCACCATCGAGATTCAAAATAAATAACCCGTCATAGATGGGTGCAAAGCCGTGAAACATATCATTCAAATACAAAGAACAACCATTATTCTTAATATTCGACTCATAGCCTTGTCTCATCAAACATGAGGCAGAAATAATGTTTTGACTAAGCACTGGAACATAATAACAATTATTTAGCTCCATTAAGAATCCAGAAGGTAAATGAAGTTGCATCGTGCTGACTTCCAACACAGCGACTCTCGCTTCGTTGCTGACTCAGATGTCCACCTCGCCTCTTGCCACGCTCCTAGTTCTTACCAGTCCTTGCAACGAGTTGCAGATGTGAATAACTGATCCGGCATCATATTCCCAAGAGCTACCAGGTGCAGCAGCAAGATATATGTCTATAACATTGCAAACAAGTGTACCTGAGCCGGAAGTCACACCTCCACTCTTGGCTTTATCATCCAGATACTTTCTGCAATTCCTCTTCAAGTGGCCCTCAGCCTTGCAATAGAAGCAAGTGGATTCATCTGTAGGAGATGGCTTAGTCCCTGAGGAAGCACTTTGGACCAGGTCCTCAGCCTTACCTCCCGACTTTGCCTTCTTATTCTTAGTCCAAGAACTCTTCTTGAACTTAGCCTTATTTTGCACCATCAACACTTGATTCGCGCCTTTCTTGAGATCTGCCTCAGCCTGCTTGTGTTGGGTCCGCAACATAGAAAACAAAATTTTTCCTACAATGACAACTATACGCCAAGATCTATCTACTAGATACAAGCAACAGGTGGATATACATCCATAGAGAACTTACCCTCGAAGACAACAGAGTTTTGTTAATGAGTTGGAACTTATGGATGATGTATTCATACGCTTGCCGATCTCAGGATCGTGTGGAAGTCCTAGCGCCGCAAATCAGCAGCGCATCCGTCCTCGCACACACGTTCAAGCCACCGAACAACCTCCACCTCCTCGCTCCAGCGAATCAGTGAAAGCAGCAACTCCTTCCAGACGCAAGGCCACCGGGAACATGTATCTCGCTAATCCTAGACCATGGGGGAAAATATCTAGAGGGGGAGAGAGATCCTTCACGAGGAAGTGTGTTTTGTGAGGGAGGAGAGGGGGGCCTTTTATAGGATAGGGGGATCCTCCCCTCCCATGGCCGACGGCCAAGGGGGGTGCCCCCACATATTCCTCATTCATGTGGTGGAAGCTCCACTCACATCACTTTAGCCACCACCCAAAGTTCCACTCACATGCATTAAATTTCCACCAAATTTAATGCAACTCTCAATTAATAAAACTCTTTTATTTATTTTATTCAGAATTTTGTTAATTACATTAATTAACAAACATTCACATAAAACCCCTTGTAGCATTTGAATATCACATGCAGAACCAGTTTCTGCAATTTCACCTAAAACAATTCCGGTTTCCATCGAAATAATTCCAGCGCTTTGCAATTCTTTCGTCTGAAACATATGTGCTCCAAAATGGTGTTCGACAACCCTTAAGTGTGTCACCCTATGGTTCGAAAATAATACAGACATGTTGAGACCCCTCTCAAATTAATAAGCAGAAGCGGGACCTGGAGATCCATACTGACTCCTGCACATTCAACGATGACTTCTGTGCTCGTGAGAACCTTTAACGCTAGTAACTTAATCCCTTTGTCTCATGATATAATACATGTCCGAGATTCGATCATCGGTATCCAAATACTTAGTTTGATCTTGTTACTAACATTTACTCTTTTATCGTTCCAGTGAAATAACATTCTAGTGATCACATCACTTGCTAGCAAGCTATCTTAATGTGATATCACCGAGAGGGCCTAGAGTATATCTATCCATCATCGGGATTGACAAATTCCACTCTTGATCCATGAGCCTCAACATAACACCTTCGTTAGCACTGAACCCACCTTTATAGTCACCCTGTTACGGTGTGACGTTTGATGTTATCAAGATACTCTTCCGGTGTTAGCAATTAACATGATCTCATGTTCTAAGGATGAAGATTACTTCGTATGATGTTATAGCAATATAAACATAATGAATTTGATTGTAATGCTATACTTTGGATGAATGTTCATCACATGATTTCACAAATGATGTGACCTCATTATTAACAACATCCAATGTCCATGATCAGGAAACTTTGATCATCTTGTTAATCAACGAGCTAGTCTATAAGAGAGGCATAACTAGGAACCTTTTATTTGTTTATTAAACACACATGTATTGACGTTTCCTATCAATACAATTATAGCATGCAAAATAAACATCTATCATATACAAGGAATACATAATAACAACTTTATTATTGCCTCTTAGGGCATATTTCCTTCAGTCTCCCACTTGCACTAGAGACAATAATCTAGTTCACATAGTGATAAATCTAACACCCATGGAGTTGTGGTGTTGATCATGTTTTGACCTAGGGAGAACTTTAGTCAATGGATCTGCTACATTTAGGTTTGTGTGTACTTTACAAATCTTTATATCTCCATCCTTGACATGCTCGCGGATTGAGTGACACCGGCGCTTAATATGCTAGGAATTCTTGTGAGACCTTGGTTCCTTGGCGTTGGCTATGGCTCCATTGTTGTCACAATAGATCACCATTGGGTCCAATGCACTAGGAACCACACCTAGTTCCATTATGAACTCCTTCATACAAAACGCTTCCTGCGCCGCTTCTGAAGCAGCAACATATCCCGCCTCCATCGTTGATCCAGCCACCAAAGGTTGTTTGGAACTCCTCCAACTAACTGCTGCTCCGTTCAACAGAAATACATATCCAGATTGAGACTTAGATTCATCCGGATCGGTGTCAAAGCTAGCATCGACATAACACTTAGCAACTATCTCTTCTTCACCTCCGTATACAAGAAACATATCCTTAGTTCTTCTTAAGTACTTAAGGATATTCTTGACCACTATCCAGTGTTCCGGACCTGGATCAGATTGGTACCTACTAGTCAAACTAATAGCATGTGCCACATCCGGTCTTGTACATAGCATGGCGTACATTATAGAGCCTATGGATGAGGCATAGGGGATCTTATCCATTGTCTCTCTTTCTTCCGTCGTAGCCAGACTTTGAGTCTTACTCTATGTGTTGCCTTGCAACATAGGTAAGAACCCCTTCTTACTTCCGTCCATACTAAACTTCTTTAATATCTTATCAAGGTATGTACTTTGCGATAGACCAATTAGGCGCCTTGATCTATCTCTATAGATTTTAATGCCTAATATATATGAAGCTTCACCAAGGTCCTTCATCGAAAATTTGTTGTTTAGATAACTTTTAACACTATTTAAAAGATCTATATCATTTCCGATCAATAATATGTCATCCACATATAATATCAGAAATGCCACATTGCTCCCACTCACTTTCTTATAAATACAAGCCTCTCCATAAGTTTGGACAAATCGAAACTCTTTGATCACCTCATCAAAGCGGAGATTCCAACTCCGGGATGCTTGCTTCAGTCCATAGATGGATCACTGAAGCTTGCATACCTTATCAGCATCCTTAGGATCGACAAAACCCTTAGGTTGTATCATATGCAACTCTTCTTCAATATTACCATTGAGGAACGCAATTTTGACATCCATCTACCATATTTCATAATCGAAATATGCAGCAATTGCTAACATAATCCTAACCGACTTTAGCATCGCTACGGGAGAGAATGTCTCATCGTAGTCAACTCCTTGAATTTTTCAAAACCCCTTTGCGACAATTCAAGCTTTATAGATCGTCACATTACCATCAACATCAGTTTTTCTTTTGAAAATCCATTTATTCTCAATGGCCTTTCGATCGCGAGGTAAGTCCACCAAGGTCCAAACCTGGTTTTCATACATGGATTCCATCTCGGATTTTATGGCTTCTAGCCATTTATTGGAATCCGGGCTCATCATCGCTTCTTCATACGTCACAGGGTCATCTATTTCATCAATCATGAAATTCATAACAGGATTACCGTACAGTTCAGGAGTTGCACGTGTCCTGCTTGACCTGCGAGGTTCGGTAGTGTCCTCTTTCGGAGTTTCATGATCATTATCATTAGCGCTCTCTTCATCAGGTGAAGTCAACTCCGAAACAACTTCCGGTGTTGTGCCACTCGCCATTTCATGAAGAGAAGGTTCAATAACCTCTTCGAGTTCTACCTTCCAACTACTCACACCTTTCGCGAGAAACTCCTTCTCAAGAAAGGATCCATTCTTGGCAACAAAAACCTTGTCCTCGGATCTGTGATAGAAGGTATACCCAATCATTTCCTTAGGGTATCCTATGAAGACGCATTTTTCCGCTTTGGGTTCAAGTTTATCCGGGTGAAGTTTCTTCACATAAACATCGCATCCCCAAACTTTAAGAAATGATAGCTTAGGTTTGTTTCCAAACCATAATTCATATGGTGTTGTTCAACGAATTTAGATGGTGCCTGATTTAAAGTGAATGCAGCGGTTTCTAGTGCATAACCCCAAAATGACATCGGCAAGTCAGTTAGAGACATCATAGATCGAACCATATCCAATAAAGTATGATTACGACGTTCTGACACACCATTACGTTGTGGTGTTCCGGCAGGCGTGAATTGTGAAACTATTCCATAGTCTTGCATATGTGTGCTAAACTCGTAACTAAGATACTCTCCTCCACGGTCGGACCGCAGAAATTTGATCTTTCTATTACGATGATTTTCCACTTCATTCTGAAATTCCTTGAACTTTTCAAAGGTTCTAGACTTATGTTTCATCAAATAGATATACCCGTATCTACTCAAATCATCCGTGAAAGTAACAAAATAACGATATCCACCTCGCGCCGACACACTTATTGGTCCACACACATTAGTATGTATGATTTCCAGTAAATTTGTTGCCTGTTCCATTGAACCGGAAAACAGCGTTCTAGTCATCTTGCCCATAAGGCATGGCTCACATGTATCAAATGATTCAAAATCAAGTGATTACAAAAGTCCATCAGAATGGAGTTCCATCATGCGTTTAACGCCAATATGACCTAGACGGTAGTGCCACATATATGCAGATATATCATTATCAAGTTTAATCCTTTTAGCATCAATATTATGAATATGCGTAATACTACTATCGAGATCCAACAGAAATAAACCATTCATCACAGGTGCATGATCATAAAAAATATCATTCATATAAATCGAGCAACCATTGTTTTTAGATTTAAAGGAATAACCACTTCGCATCAAACATGATCCGTATACAATGTTCATGCTCAGTGCATGCACCAAATAACAATTATTTAGATGTATCACTAATCCCGACGGCATATGGAGAGGCAGCGTTCCGATGGCGATCACATCAACTCTTGATCCATTGCTGACCTGCATCCTGACCTCATCCCTTGCTAGCTGTTGCTTGTTCCGCAGCCCCTGAATCGAGTTACATATATTAGCAACCGATCTTGTATCAAATACCCAGGTGCTACTGTGATACTATTCAAGTACACATCAATAACATGTATATCACATATACCTTTGTTTGCCTTGCCAGCCTTCTTGTCCGCCAAATACTTGGGATAGTTGCGCTTCCAATGGTCAGTCCCCTTGCAATAGTAGCACTCGGTATCAGACTTAGGGCCAGCTCGGGATTTCTTTTCAGGTGCGGCAACAAATTTTCCGCCCTTCTTTCCCTTATGCTTGCATTTCTTGTCCTTCTTGAAATCGGTGGTCTTATTGATCATCAACACTTGATGTTCTTTCCTAATCTCCACTTCTGCAGTCTTAAGCATTGATAGAAGCTCAGGAAGAGACTTCTTCATGCCCTGCATGTTACAGTTCATCACGAAGCTCTTGTAGCTAGGTGGCAGAGATTGGAGAACATGATGTATGCCTAAGTCAATGGGAATCGTTATTCTCAAGGACACAAGCTTATCGGTGTACCCAGACATTTTGAGTATGTGCTCACTAACAGAGCTGTCTTCCTCCATCATGCAGCTAAAGAACTTTTCAGAAGCATTATAACTCTCTACGGCAGCATGGGTATCGAAAATCATTCTCAATTCTCCCATGGTATCAAAGGCATTGCCATTTTCAAAACGCTTTTGAAGTTCTGGCTCTAGCCCATACAGTATGCCGTAATGAACTAAGTTGTGGTCCTCTTGACGAGTTATATAGACATTCTTTTCCTCACAGGGGCATTAGGAGCTGGTGGGGGGCCTAGTGGCGCCTCTAGCACATATTGCTTTTGTGTAGCAGTGAGGAGAATCCTCAAATTCATAGCCCAGTTGGTGAAGTTGCTACCATCCGTAGCAAGTTTCTCTTTCTCCATGAACACATTGAAACTAAAAGAAGGTGGTGCCATCTACAACAGAATTTATAAAGTTTATTTAGACTAAGTTTATGATAGATTTAGTTCAACTAATCCAAATTACTAATGAAATCCCACTCAAAAACGACATCCCTCGTGTCCTTTTCGTGATTACATGAACCAAATCCACTACACCAAGTCCGATCATCACGTGATTCGATGTAGCTTCAAAGGCGAGCATCTATAGGGGCATCATATCAACTATATGACTCATGCTTAACATTTTGGTCCGTGTTCCGAGGCCATGTCTATACATGCTAGGCTTGCCAAGTAAGAACCTTAGTATTCGCGTGTGTAAAACTGTCTTACACCCGTTGTATGAAAACGTAGAGTCGAGTACACCCAATCATCACATGATGTCTCGAAACACGATCCATAGAACGGTGCATACTTAAGGAAGAACACATTTTATCTTGATATTTAAATGAGGGATCATCTTACAATGCTACTAAAAGCGCCAAACTAGCAATATAAGATGCAAACATCTCATGTGTAAACTGGGATGATATGGTCCATGCATTTGATCTCTATCATATGCATCATGGCATGATCTCTACCATTCCTT
This sequence comes from Avena eriantha, assembly GCA_910589775.1. NCBI lineage: Eukaryota > Viridiplantae > Streptophyta > Magnoliopsida > Poales > Poaceae > Avena > Avena eriantha. Next base: position 62,946,624 of record OU342745.1, on the reverse strand, counting down.
TGTGTGTAAGGCTAAGGTCTATGGAACTTACACGTTGAGTGTGTTGTAAGAGTATCTATCATACATATACTTACAACATTACCATATCAAGACACTAGCCCAGCAACGATCTAAACTAGACGCCTCTAATTTATCCATTGCAAGTGTTACGTGGCTTAGGGCTTTCGGAGATAGAACCGTTCTTACCTATGAACATGGAACCACAACGAGGATAACCAAGTTATTAGCAACTCGTTGTAAATCAGATATTGACTATAGTAGGAGAGACAGACACCCGCCAGCCACTTATACAAAACTAGTTGCATGTCAGTCGTGGAACCGGTCTCATGTACGATGACATGTAAGGTTGGTCCGGGACGCTTCATCCCACTATGCCACCAATATCCAAAATACATGAAAGAAGCAATAACATGATCATCATCGCCCACATATAGACATATGTGTACTACCCGTGCAAAGCACCTACGCATAGATCAGGCTCTGATACCACTGTTGGGTCCGCACCATAGAAAACAAAAAATTCCTACGATGAGAACTATACGCCAAGATCTATCTACTAGATACAAGCAACGGGTGGATATACATCCACAGATAACTTACCCTCGAAGATAACTGAGTTTTGTTAACGAGTTGGAACTTGTGCATGATGTACTCGTACGCTTGCCGATCTCAAGATCATGTGGAAGTCCTAGCGCCACAAATCAGCAGCACATCCGTCCTCGCACACACGTTCAAGCCACCGAACAACCTCCACCTCCTCGCTCCAGCGAATCAGTGGAAGCAGCAACTCCTTCCAGACGCAAGGCCACCGAGAACATGTATCTCGCTAATCCTAGACCATGGGGGAACATATCTAGAGGGGGAGAGAGATCCTTCACGAGGAGGTGTGTTTTGTGAGGGAGGAGAGGGGGACTTTTATAGGATAGGGGATCCTCCTCTCCCATGGCCGACGGAAAAGGGGGGTGCCCCCACATCTTCCTCATTCATGTGGTGGAAGCTCCACTCACATCAGTTTAGCCTCCACCCAAAGTTCCACTCACATGCATTAAATTTCCACCAAATTTAATGCAACTCTCAATTAATAAAACTCTTTTATTTATTTTATTCAGAATTTTTTTAATTACATTAATTAAAAAACATTCACATCAAACCCCTTGTAACATTTGAATATCACATGCAGAAACAGTTTCTGCAATTTCACCCGAAACAATTCCGGTTTCCATCGAAATAATTCCAGCGCTTTGCAATTCTTTCGTCTGAAACATATGTTCTCCAAAATGGTGTTCGACAACCCTTAAGTGTGTCACCCTATGGTTCGAAAATAATACAGACATGTTGAGACCCCTCTCAAATCAATAATCAGAAGCGGGACTTGGAGATCCATACTGACTCCTGCACATTCAACGATGACTTCTGTGATCGTGAGAACCTTTAACGCTAGTAACTTAATCCCTTTGTCTCATGATATAATACATGTCCGAGATTCGATCATCGGTATTCAAATACTTAGTTTGATCTTGTTACCGACATGCACTCTTTTATCGTTCCAGTGAAATAACATTCTAGTGATCACATCACTTGCTAGCAAGTTATCTTAATGTGATATCACCGAGAGGGCCTAGAGTATATCTATCCGTCATCGGGATTGACAAATTCCACTCTTGATCCATGAGCCTCAACATAACACCTTCGTTAGCACTGAACCCACCTTTATAGTCACCCTGTTACGGTGTGACGTTTGATGTTATCAAGATACTCTTCCGGTGTTAGCAATTAACATGATATCATGGTCTAAGGACTAAGATTACTTTGTATGATGTTATAGCAATATAAACATAATGAATTTGACCGTAATGCTATACTTTGGATGAATGTTCATCACATGATTTCACAAATGATGTGACCTCGTTATTAACAAGATCCAATGTCCATGATCAGGAAACTTTGATCATCTTGTTAATCAACGAGCTAGTCTATAAGAGAGGCATAACTAGGAACCTTTTATTTGTTTATTAAACACACATGTATTGACGTTTCCTATCAATACAATTATAGCATGGAAAATAAACATCTATCATATACAAGGAATACATAATAACAACTTTATTATTGCCTCTCAGGGCATATTTCCTTCAGTCTCCCACTTGCACTAGAGATAATAATCTAGTTCACATAGTGATAAATCTAACACCCTTGGAGTTTTGGTGTTGATCATGTTTTGCCCTAGGGAGAACTTTAGTCAACGGATCTGCTACATTTAGTTCCATGTGTACTTTACAAATCTTTATATCTCCATCCTTGACATGCTCGCGGATGGAGTGAAACCGGAGCTTAATATGCTTGGAATTCTTGTGAGACCTTGGTTCCTTGGCGTTGGCTATGGCTCCATTGTTGTCACAATAAATCACCATTGGGTCCAATGCACTAGGAACCACACCTAGTTCCCTTATGAACTCCTTCATCCAAATCGCTTCTTGCGCCACTTCTAAAGCAGCAATATATTCCGCCTCCGTCGTTGATCCAGCCACCACAGGTTGTTTGGAACTCCTCCAACTAACTGTTGATCCGTTCAAGAGAAATACATATACGGATTGAGACTTAGAGTCATCTGGATTGGTGTCAAAGCTAGCATCGACATAACACTTAGTGACTAGCTCTTCTTCACCTCCGTATACAAGAAACATATCCTTAGTTCTTCTTAAGTACTTAAGGATATTCTTGACCGCTATCCAGTGTTCCGAACCTAGATTAGATTGGTACCTACTAGTCAAACTAATAGCATATGCCACATCCGGTCTTGTACATAGCATGGCGTACATTATAGAGCCTATGGATGAGGCATAGGGGATCTTATCCATTGTCTCTCTTTCTTCCGCCGTAGCCGGACTTTGAGTCTTACTCAATGTCTTGCCTTGCAACATAGGTAAGAATCCCTTCTTACTTCCGTCCATATTAAACTTCTTTAATATCTTATCAAGGTATGTACTTTGCGATAGCCCAATTAGGCGCCTTGATCTATCTCTATAGATTTTAATGCCTAATATATATGAAGCTTTCGATCATATCATAGGCCTCAACGTTCTCGAACTGCTGCTGCAAGTCCGGTTCCATGTGAGCAAGCATAAGATAGCTAATCTCCGTAGACTCATCACAAGTCCTATGGTAGGCATTGGTGGCTGCGACACTCGCATTCTCATTAGGCTCATATGGAAGTGGGTTGTCTAGGACATGGTCCCTCTTTTCTTGCTTGAGAACAATTCTAAGATCACGATACCAATTGGTGAAGTTAGTTCCATTTAGCTTATCTTTCTCAAAGATGGTCCTCAAAGAAAAACTGGAAATCTGAGGGAGACTGCTAGGTGCCATTGATCTACGACAAGAAAAATATGCAAAACACTTAAGACATGTATCCATAAAAGAGCAAGCATATCAAACACTTTAATACTTATGCTCCCACTAGAACCAACACCCCTCCGATGGTTACTTAGTGATTCAGGATCCTAAATAAGCAAGCCGACTAGTGAGCTTTAACATCACCGCTAGACGTCAAGTGATCTAGGTAGACAACTCCTTGTCAATTGTATCTCATACGACTCCTGTTGGATGGGTGGCATCACATGCCCCCACTCCCATCCGACTTTTCCCGAGTCCCACAACCATTGTGATAGACCCGTCTAGATTACCAAGTGCTTCCGCTGTAAGAGTCCGACTCGAACCCACCTAGTCAGAAAGAATTGATAGCACCTCAATTTTATGAGCCCACTACCAAAAATGTCCCACTTGTGATGGTGCAACACTGGTAGGGAAACCTACTAGACCTTCTTTGAGGGATTACTTTCTACCAACTATCTAATAGAGGTAAAAACAGAGACATAACAATAACACAAAATAAAGAAATTATAATGTGAAATGGTATGGCTCTCTTTATGGCGATCTCCATCTCCACAAAGCTTGTAATTCGACTCGTCTCAACTCTTGTCATGTGCCGTCTTACACCTTGTAGCCAACTTGAACATCGACTTGCATGCCATTCGGGTTCTCCAAACAACTACACTAGCTAGTAATGTAAATTACATAGAGAATATGACACGCAAGTCGTTATATAATAAAATGACAGCACCTAGGCTCCAGCCGGCTGACAAAAACATTATACGCATATCATGTATGGATTACAGACATCACATGCACATAAGCCATACCATTCACAACATCATCATGCAAAAACAAGTTATGGATAGATACGATATCTATCGGCATTGTGAAGCTCGCAACCACATCTAAGGCGCTACGGCAGGGTGAAGCTGGCGGTCCCTTCCGTGTCAGATTTCATTATCGGATAAAACAGTTTTACCCAAATCAGATCCGTACTCCGATTCAACCAAACTCTTTGATCTTCGATCACCACATCTGGATTTACATGTCACCGTCTACCCCAAAGGAGGAATCCAACCAGTAGGGGTATGTCGTTCCACGACCGTAGCAGTTAGACCAAAGAAACCAGATCATCCATTCCCCGAGTACAGTTGATCCAATCAACTTCGTACAAAACCGATCTATCTCATAGATCGACCACCAAAACTGCAATTAGATCCAATCTAACGCCAATCGCATATCACATATGCGAGATCTCGAGCCTAAAACCAGAAGCTATTGCTCTGATACCACTGTTGGGCCACGTAGAGATAAACAATTTTTTCCCTACGCCGTACTCCCAAGATCTAGCTCAAGTGATAGGCCACGAGATTTACCACTAGACGCACATGTGCAGATTATTGATGAAGCGAGTCAGTTGATGCCATGCCAAACGATCCCTGTACATCACGTCTAGATCCCCACAGACCTCCTTGTCCCCAGCGCCGTACATGCAACGCCTCTACCGGTATCCACACATACATGAAGGAGCTCCAGGCAGAGGCCTGCTATATCCTGTCTAGCCCTAAATGGGAGTGGAGAAAGTGACGGCTAGGTCAGGGACAATCCTTTGTCACTCCACTTATATACACTCCTAGCTAGGCTCAACGCTTGAGGCCCCTCTAGGCCATACCCCAATCTCCACATGGATCTAATCCACATGGGCTCCTTACCCTTAAGTGTGTGACCATCTAGGTTCACTTACACCTGGACACGACACGAGTCACCACTCCGAGTTGATATTTGGTAGCGGCCTCTAGCAATACGTGCCAACTCCCAAGCACCGTAAAATCAGAAGACAAACCTTTCCAAATGTGAATTTCTTCCAAGTCCCTTTGCCTCACAATATATCATGTCAAGCTATTGGCGAGTTGTTGCCATCCCTTTAATAGCTCGACTCTCTCTTCTCGTTCAGTGATATACGATTCACTGGACTAACACTTAGTCCGACTACTTGGTTAACACTTAACCAAGTCGCGCAGGGCCATGCTTCCGAATCATATCACATGAGAGGGCCCAGAGAATATCTCTCCATTACAGAGGGGCAAATCCCATCTTGGTAATCCACGTCACGCAGCTTGCTTCACAGCCAACCCGAACTCTACCTTTATAACTGCCCATTTACAGAATAGCGTTTGATAGAACTTAAGCTGTCTATCCGCAACTCGGATCATGCAATCACCTCAGGTCAAGGATTCCATTGCTTGAGACTGCAAATGACAACATGCTCGTTGCATCTCAACTGTGGGTCAGTCCGATTTGCTAAAATCTTTAGCCGAAACTGTGTAAGTCAGAATAACATCTCCATGCCCATGACAAGTGGAACCGAGTCATCAGGCGACTTTCACATTAGTCTAAGTTGTGTGTCCAACACAACCTCAATGACTAAGGACAACTAGTATGAACAACATGGATAACTAGTTCCACAATCAAATCACATATTCAATGATACATATCAGTAGTTCATACAAGGACAATAACTTTATGAATACATAAGAATAATATCATTCATGATTGCCTCTAGGGCATATTTCCGAAAGAAACCCTATTGGGAAGTCCTAGAGGTCCTCTCTTCAATCACAGGGATGCACGTGATGAAGAATCTTTGTGTGAACCTGCTAGGATTCCTGGGCGTGTATGGGAAGTCAAAAGATACACCGGAAGCATGGCATGACCAGCAACATATAAACGAACGAGATGTACTGCATCTAGAGAAGTATCAAGGTCCTTCTAGCTACACTCTTTCCAAAAAAGAGAAGGAAATATTTTTGAATGCCTGAATAGTATCAAGGTCCCATCTAGCTTCTCGTCAAATATAAAGGGAATAATAAATATGGCAGAGAAAAAATTGCAGAACCTAAAATCTCATGACTGCCATGTGATTATGATGCAATTGCTTCTGGATGCATTGAGGAGGCTTCTACCGGAAAATGTTTGAGTATCCATTGTTAAGCTATGTGCATTCCTTAATGCAATTTCTCAGAAGGTAATCAATCCATATACTCTACAAAGTTTATAGAATAATGTGGTCCAATGTCTTGTTAGCTTTGAGTTGGTGTTCCCACCATCCTTCTTCAATATTATGACACATCTCTTGGTTCACCTAGTGGAAGAGATTGCCGTTCTTGGTCCTGTATTTCTACATAGTATGTTCCCCTTTGAGAGGTACATGGGAGTCTTAAAGAAATATGTTCATAACCATGCTAGGCCAGAAGGAAGCATCTCCAAGGGCTATGGAACAGAGGAGGTCATTGAGTTATGTGTGGACTTTATTCCTGACCTTAAGCCGATTGGTGTTTCTCAATCATGGTACGAGGGGAGACTGAGTGGAAAAGGCACGCTAGAAAAGAAAGCAATAATATGTAGAGACGGGCATTCTTTCACTCAATCACACTACAAAGTTCTACAAAGTTCCACCTTGGTGGCTCCGTATATCAATGAACACAAGAATATTCTACGTTCCCAATACCCGAGGGAGTCTGACGACTCGATTACACATGCACACATGGAGACTTTCGGCAATTGGTTGCAAACACATCTCATGAATAACACCACTATTGGAGATCAGCTGTACTTGTTGGCCAGGACACCATCTTCAACTGTATTGACTTTCCAAGGGTATGATATAAATGGGAATACATTTTACACGATCGCCCAAGATAAAAAGAGCACCAACCAAAATAGTGGTGTACGCATTGATGAAACAAACAACAATGGGCAAAATGACACTTATTATGGTTACATAGAGGAGATATGGAAACTTGACTATGGACCTTCTTTTAAGGTCTGTTTGTTTCGATGCAAATGGGTCAAGCTGACAGGAGGCGAGGTTCAGGTAAACAAGAAGTACGGAATGACAATAGTGGATCTCAACAATCTTGAGTTCACCGATGAACCATTCATCCTAGCCAATGACACGACTCAGGTTTTCTATGTGAAGGACATGTCTACAAAACCTATAAAAATAAAAAAATAAGCAAACATATACATCATATGATGAGCCAAAGATAAGCAAACATATACATCGTACTCCAGTGAAAAGAAACATCGTGGGAGTGGAGGACAAGACATACATATCATAAGATTATAATATGTTTGAAGAAATGCCGCCCTTCATAGTGAACTCTAACCCAAGCATCCTATTAAATGACAAAGATACTCCATGGTTACGGCCGACACGATCATAAGCAAGGCATTTTAGGAAACAACTGACTATATGTATTTTGAATTATGCCTTTGATGGTTTTTGAGATGCAATCAATATACCAAGTTTAGTATATTTTCCTGATATAGAACTTGCATTGGATATCTGAAGAAACATCATATTTTTGTCTAAAAATGATTTTAAAAAAATCATGATCATTAGATCACGTACATGTAGTTCAAACTGGACCCACTTCCTACTAATTTGGCAGACATTTGTCTTTTTACCCAGGGTGGACGGAAAGGTTTGAGATACTCTAGTTGGGACATCGTCCATGTAAGGTGGTATAGTATTTTTGAAAAATGGGGTGGTAGCATTTTGAATTATCCCTTTGGTGGTCGCTTCACAAAACGCCCCGTTTTTGGTACCCGTAAAATGGAAAATGGCTTTTCCGTGCATCGAAAAGGAAAATTTCCTGATGCAACATTGTTCGCCATCCCAATGTACACATGAGTGCACAATATGGGCACACTATCACAAACTATGCCGCGATTCTGGCCATAATATTGGTCATTTAGTCCAAAAGCCATGAAACCTCGAACATGATAGCTCATTTTAAGAAGGAATTTTTGAGATGCGATCAATATACGAAGTTTGGAATTTTTCCTTGCAACTATTTCACATAATAGGACACCATGCGAAGGATTTACATTGTACAGATTATTTTTGAATTTCTTATGCCTGTTTCCAAATTTTCACGTTTCAAACTATGGTCTAAACGACATGCATGAAGATAGGGGACGAGCCTCGCTAAAACTTGCATTGGATCTCTGAAGAAACATCATATTGTGGGTCTAAAGATGATTTTTTCAGAAAAATCATGAGCATTAGATCATGTACATGTAGTTTAAACTAGACCCACTTCCTACTGATTTGGCAGACATTTTTCTTTTTCACCCGGGGTGAACGAAAAGGTTTGAGATACCCCAGTTGGGACATCGTCTATGTAAGGTGGTATAGTATTTTTGAAAAATGGGCACACTATCACAAACTATGCCACGATTCTGGCCATTTGGTCCGAAAGCCATAAAACCTCGAACATGATAGCTCATTTTGAGAAGCAAGTTTTGAGATGCGATCAATATACCAAGTTTGGTATTTTTCCTTGCAACAATGTTCACATAGTATGACACCACGTGAAGGATTTACATTGTTCGGACCGTTTGTGAATTTCTTGTGCCCGTTTCCAAATTTTCCAGTTTCAGACTATGGTCAAAACGACGGGCATGAAGATAGGCAATGAGCCTCGCTAAAAATTTCATTGGATCTCTGAAGAAACATCATATTGTGAGTTTAAACTGATTTTTTCAAAAAATCATGAGCACTAGATCATGTCACTATAGTTCAAACCGGACCCACTTCCTGAGAAGTTTTCCTTTTTTTTAAATCATGAGGATTAGATCATGTATTTCTCAAAATGTCAATCAATGTCTTGGAGGCCAGACATTATTATTCTTTATTTAAAAATGATTTACCATTTAAAATCCCTTTTAAAATGATAGAAATTCTTTTTTTCTTTTATTAGATAGATATTCTTTATTTCTTTTATTAACATTTTAATATAGAATAAGGCGGGAACCATAATTTATACTACAAAAGTTCAAATACAATTTTTGAAAGGACCTTTAGTCCTGGGTCAGGCCAAGACATGGGACTAAAGGTGGACGGTTGGCGCACGGCCCCTGGGCAGCTGCCAAAACACTTTAGCCCCGGGTCGTGCCACGACCCGGGTCTAAAGACCCTTTAGTCCCGGGTCATGGCATGACTCGGGGCTAAAGGCCCTTGACATATAACCCCCTGTGGTCCTTCTTCCCCAAATCCTATCTCATTCTTCAATCGAGCAGAGGAGGTGCCGAAGTAGATGACCAGCGACACTGGCAGGTTACCTGACTCCACCGTTGTCTCCTCCTCTCCATCATTGTCGGTGATGTCCGCCATCACAGGAGGCGCTCTGGCCGCAACGCTCCTCCTCCTCTCCGTCCACCACCACCACCACCAACCACCACCATCGTCGTTCTCCTTAGGTGCGCCCCTCTCTCTCCCTCTCATTGATCCCCCTCGTTCAAGTTAGGGTTTAGTGTGGCGCCAGCGAGCAGGGGAGGCCGCCCCCTGGCTTCCCACGACAGTGCAGATCGGTAGCATGGGTGCTCTGCCTGCTGCCGCCCCCGATTTTTTGTCATTTTATTATGTCTTTTTTATTAGTATGTCTTTATTAATTATGTCTTTTTAGTAGTATTTTTATTATGTCTTTATTAATTATGTCTTTTTAGTAGTCTTTTTTATTATAGAGAAAACTCTTAACAACTATGGTACTAGTAGTAGTATTAGTAGTAGTATATAATGATAGTAGTAGTATTAGTAGCAGTATTAGTAGTAGTAGTATAGCGGTAGTGGTAGTATTGTAGTAGTATTAGTAGTGGTAGTATTAATTAGTAGTAGTATTAGTAGTAGTAGTAGTATTAGTATAATGGTAGTGGTAGTATTAGTAGTACAAGTCATGTGTAAAAGACACATTTGTGTATGCTATAACATGATTCTTGGACAATTTTAGATGATATAACATGTATTCGTGTTGGGGGAGTAATGTCTTCGGGTCGGGCGCGGCAACTCGTGCCATATAGGGACGATGGACGGGCGCGGCAACGCGCGTCATGTATGGATGATGGACAAGCACGGCAACATGCTCCATATAGGGACTATGGACGGGACTGGCAACACGCGTCATATATTGACTATGGACGGGCGCGGCAATGCGCGCCATATAGGGACGATGGACGGGCACGGCAACCATTTCACACGGGTTTCTTAATTCCGTGGAGGCAACCATTTTGCATGGTGTCCTTCATTCATTAGAGTTTTGATGTAGTTATAGCATTGATGGCTGTGAAATACCACCTCTTTTAGCCATATAAAATATGCCATTTATCCCTCATACCATGTTTCTTCTAGCTATAGCTATGCCTTATATGCATGACTTCTAGTTCTCATTTACTTTCATATGAGCTTTGAACATTTAGTAGTTTAGGTAGAATTTTATCACTTTCCTTGTCTATGACATGTGTGTAGGTGTTGATGATGATTATGGATAAAACAAAGGCAAAAGGAACAAAGAAAGCATAGTATGGAGGAGCTGCAGGGACCAGACTTAGCCATTTGAGAGGTTGGAAAATTGAAAATTTCCAACTTCTCAAAAATATACAAGACCATGGGGTTGTAGCCCTCGATGAGACGAACTCAACGAGCCCAAGAACACCCAAAACGGAGTTCGTATGAAGAAATAACAACCAAAATACTAAAGGATCTACAAGTTCAACGACCAACTATACGGCCAGAACTAAAAGTTCCCACCATATAGTTTGGACGTATAGTTGGTAAAAAGGTTGCAAACGATGGGATTAAGCCCCGTAGAATCTCCAAAACCTTCCCTAAGTCATGACGGTATTTTGGGAACCCTAGGGCACCCCCAAGGCCTATATAAAGGAGGGAGGACCCAAGAGAGAGCCATGACACCATAGCTCTTCAGGGGCGGAGCCCTGCCGTCGCCACCCATACGATCTCCACGACGGTGGAGATCTGCCTCAACCACACCTCCGAGATCTAGATCTCCCTCAACACCATCACCATCAAGGAATCCAAGGAAAAAAAAGAGGAGGAGAAGGAAGACATCACGACCACCACACATCGATCTCCATCTCCATCATCATCTCTATCTCCCTCTCTCTCTTGTGTTTAGTAATTGTAAGATTGAACATGGTTGTGACATCATTATATATTTATATATGTTTTGCTGTTCATCCATGTGTGAGTGGTTGATTCAATTCTACGTTGAGGTATGATCTAGTGCGCTAAGTTAGAATTTATTGTGATATAAGATGAGTTTATGTGATCCTTTGGTTCAGAAGTGCCTTTTGCCTGGCAGTGACGCGCAAGCATCATGCATAGTGCACACAGAGTGATAGCCCGGTAATCATATGGCGAACATTTATTCGTCTGAGGAATCCCTTATAGATCACACATATATTTTCCCATCTAGTTCTAGTGAGAGCGAAGCCTAGAAGCCCTCTCTCATTCCATTCAATCCTACAACTACAATCTTTTTAATTCAGTTTATATTCCTGTTTACTTTAGTCTTAGTTTATTTTGTTCTTGTTAAAAGTTCTTTGTTATTAGATATTTTAAACCTCTCTCAATTATCGATGTTCTAGTAACTTATAGAATAGGCTATTTCCAAACCACGGTTTGGGTGCGAAACATTGCCGCATTGAGAACGTGGCTGCGGGGTCGTGTTGTTTCCGTTCGGCGATCTCCCGTCGGGACAAACTCTTAAATATTTGTTGCTACAAGTACTGCAATAACCTAGTTGTTGGTGCAGGAATCCAGTCATCAAATTGGCATTGTTGCCGGGAGCTAAGTGTCTGATTATTACCTTCCTACTCGCACATAGTTTATTTCCATTTATTGCTATTTATCTTACCCGTTTTGATTATTTGAAAAGAACAAAAAATAGTTTACCTTTTGTTAGTAGTCTTGTTATTTATTTTATTTATAGGAAATTCAAAAACATAGAAACTACGGAAAGTAAAAGTCTTGCGGAGTATGGTGCTCTGAGTGTTGATCATTTGCATGCTCCTAATGTTCAGCCTGCTATTGATGTTGATGGATATGAGATTAATCCTATGTGGATAAATATGATCATGGAAATAGCTTTTGCAGGAGATCCAGACAATGATCCATATGAGCATATTGACAAATTTACTTCATTGTGTTCTACGGTGAAGGCAAATGGATGGACAAATGATAAGCTAAAGTTATATCTGTTCCGGTTCTTGCTGAAAGGAAAAGCTAAAGATTGGCTAAAATCGCATCCCACGGGACACTTCAATTCATGGAAAGGTATCTCTAAAGCTTTTCTCCGTAAGTATTTCTCACAAAAGCAAACTTATGACGTAGGCTTCATATCCGGAATTTCAAGTAGAGCAACAATGAGGATTTAATACAAGCTTATAGTAGGTTCTCAAAATTGATGCATGATTGTCCACATCATAATTTACCTGATTAGTTATTGTTGAATCACTTTTATGGAGGCTTAAATCACTCTTCTAAGGATAATCTAGATAATATGTGTGATGGTGCATTCCTTGGAAAAACTTTGAAAGAAGCTTGGCAACTCTTAAGAGATATACATAATAATTTTCATCAATGGCAATGTGAAATTGTGCATGAAGAAAAACCTCTCCTACTGATCTAGAGAACTTGGTCAATGAGTTTCTTAAAGATGAAAATAGAAGAGGAAAAATTCCTTATGATGATACCTTAGTTAGAGATGTTCTTTCTAAAGCAATGCCTTTCATAGCTGATTATTTTAATCATATTAGAACTGCTGCTACTAACGATGGAAAACAACCCTCTACTGCTACTCCCATATCTTCCACTTGTTGCATCATTGAAGCGAGAAAGAAGGGTAAATCCATGAAGCCTAAAACCAGGCAAAATAAAAATAAGAAGCCTCGTGTTGAATCTCCCACACATCTAACATCTGAAGATGAAGTGAAATAGCTTTATGAAGAGTATCGGAGAAATGAAAGACGCATCAAGAAGAAAGAACAAAAGGAAATCAAGGAATGGAATAAATTGAAAGATGCTCTCAAACCTTATTCCCCACCTATTCTTGATCTTTATTATTCTTCTGACTTTAGTGATGATGAGGACTTAAATTATTCTAGAATCCCTGATAATTGCCCTAAAGAAGTTTTTGATGATTCTAGTAGTGTTTTTTAAATACTCTTTTTGGGGAAATCAATTATGATGAGCCAAAGACGGAAACCTGTGTGCCTCCCATATCTATTTGCTATGACTTTTGTTTTACTAATGAGGTGTAGGAAAGTCCAGTGGCAAAGACCAAGCTACTGGACCTTTAACACCCTCTATGCAGGAAGGAAAGAATACATATTTACCGCGCTTGGTGCATCCATCCTCACGTCGCAACGAGAACACTTACAAGATACTGATGCACCGCAAGTGGGTACGTCTTAGAGAAAACTATGATATAAATCCTGCAAACATTTGTTGGAGGTAAGCAAAACTACTCCTATAGCCGCCTGCATTGCTGAATAGATGTGGAGTATAAAAGCCTGGCTACTTGGTTATAAGAAAGCGCTTCTCGGGAGGCAATCCAGAAGTCATTAGGTGTCTTTCTTAGTTTTGTGTCTTGAGTCTTGATGCATTCATGTTGCATTGGTATTTTTATTCTTTGCATGATTTGCTATTAGATTTATCTTGTTTTAGTTTTCAAAAGGTAGAATTTATTGTTACTATGTGTTGCATAACTCGGTTGTACTCAAATCCCGTTTTATACATGCTAATGTTGGTCTAAAATTAAAGTTGTTATTTTACTATCAAAACAAGGTGTTTCGCTAAGTTTCAGGATAGAAAGAATTATCGAAGAAATAGATTTTTGTTTGATGTCTACTGAAGGTTTAACGACCAACTATACGGCAGGAATAAAAAACTCGAGCATTATAGTTTGGCTGTATAGATATCTTTGCCATCGACAAATTTTGTTTCTTAGGTATAGAAGCTTTTGTAGGGGTTCCGCGTATGAAAACAATAAATTTTTACCCTACGCCCCTGAACCCTTGATGTTGCCAGGACCTATCTATTAGTAAAACAGTAACAGGAGGGGATTTTCACGAACTTACCCTTGAAGACCAAAAGCGTTGTCAACGCTAAGGAGAGCGTGGTTGATGTAGATAAGCCGAAGCCGACCTCATGGTCGTGATGAAGTCCTTGCGCTCCTGTGGTTAAAACGACATGAGTGCCTCAAGTGCGACACCTCGCGGAGAGTTACACACGTCTGGTGCCTGACTATGACTCCCGCTTCCCTGATCCAGCAGCAGTTGCGGAAGTAGAGCTCCTAGATCCGAATCCCGTAGCGCGACGGCGCTCTGCGGTGAAGATGTCTCTCGTTCGCGCAATCTGAACTTGGGACCACGGTCACGAGAGAGAGAAAATATCAACTGGAGTTCCTCCCAAAAGTGAGAAGACCTTTATTGATTATTCAGTGTATTTATCTGGCCAAATACCCTGACTATATATAGGGGAGGGAGGTACTAGCTCCCTCAAAGTCCCAGGGAGGGACTAAAGGAGAGGGAGAGTTGGGAAGGCACGCCGGCCAGCGGCCACCCATGGGCCCCATGTGGGGCTGGCCCACTAGGGCCACCGGCCACCCCCTAGGCCACTCCTAGGGGTGTGGTCCCATCTTGGGCCCTTTCCCCACTAGGAATTGGCCCATTAAGCCCTTTGACCATTTAATTGATTTTCTATTTTATTAATTAATTACGAATAAATGATTAAATCAATATTTAACATTCATTCACATATTATTCAACCTCCATGGCTATGGAACACCTTCCACCTCCACTCCGGACATCCTCCGGACTTATCGAAACCCTTCCGGTTTTCTCTCTACTATTCTTAGGCAATTCTACCGATCCTATAAACACTATCTAAGCATCATCAAGCCCTTAAGCATGATACCCCACAGTTCGGGAACACTCCAGACATGGTCGGGACACTCCCGCACCAATGATCGACATAGGGACCTGGATGGCCTTGTGACCCCTGTGCGTTCCACGAAGATCTTTCGTCGTTTGAACCGGGACAGTCGTGTCTTATTCCCTTTGTCTCTCGATACTTGCATTGCCCAAGAGATGATCAATGACATCACCATGTCGTGTTCAATCTCGTTACCGAACAATGCTACTTGACTCGTTCCAACAAGTCATATCACTATGATCAAATCACACGCTGCGTAGCTATTGGATATAACTCCACCGAGTGGGCCCTCGAGTATCTTCCCGTCACATGGACGGACAAATCCCACTCTTGACATATATTACCTCAACAGTTTCCTTCGAGTACCTAAACACACCTTTATAACCACTGTATTACCAAGTGGCGCTTGATGCTATGAAAGCACTCTCGGGAGACAGTGATTGATATAGCCTCACGGTCTAAGGAATAGTCTACGAGGATCCATTTCTAATCATCGTAACTTGAACTTTGTGACATGATCGGGTCACAATGTTTAGGTTGGGTATTGGTCCATCATCTCATTCACAGAATGAGTTGACTCCATTTCCAACTGTCGTAAATGCCACACGATCAGGAAACATGATCATCTGTTGACCAATGAACTAGTGACTAGAGTTTCACTGGGAACCCCTGGTTGTTTATATATCACACGTGTATTGATGTTCCCACTCAATAAAATTATAGCATGATATAAAACTTAATCATAAACTATATGAAATATGATAATAGTCCTTATAACTATTTGTCTCTAGGGCATATTTCCAACAGTCTCCCACTTGCACTAGAGTACAAATACACTAGCTGCATTTGTTCTTAATCATTGGCACCATATCTGGTACCCTGAAAAACCTCGCTCATGGATGAGGTTGAGTCTTGGGTCTGTACTTTACAGTCCCAAATCCTTTGCAACTTACTAATGTCACCTTGATTGACATTAATACTTTATCATCACATGATAACATATGTGTGTATGCATTGTCGCTATGGTAGCAGAACAAGGCCTGATTCTAGGAGCCTACGGTGACTTTAGATCAACCTCGAAGGCTTTCTCATGGGCACTGTGCCCTGGGACACATCATTCTACTTCCTTATAACATAACCCTTTATGTTTTAAGGTATATTATCCTCCATGGATCTGGAAAACATGTCTACAGTTCGCTATTAAGCACTTAGCTCAACGTTATGTGATTCTAGCTTAATCACTTTCAAATGTTACCTTTCTTGGATCACATATTATGTTAAGTTATCATCATGGTTTTCTGAGATAGAACCTATGTCTCAACATAGTGGATGATGATCATCCTATTCTTTCTTTCAACCATTGATGTTCAACTTAATACTATTCCTAATTTGAGTTATTAAGGACCAGTACCTTAATTAACTTCTATTCCGAAACCCTTTTCAGAATTCCTTAAGGAATGCTACATATTATTATAATACACTTATTATCAACTTCTATACCTCATAAATCATTATTTATTGGTACTTGCGCTTTTATTCTTAACAGACTTAAGAATCACTCCTATAAGCTCCCACTCAAAAATATGTCAATCACATATTGTTTTAGGAAGACTTTCATAGCTCCCACTCAATTTTATGCAAATTGCATATCCACTCACTATTTTGAACAACTTCAAAAACTTTTGATCAAATATCAAACTTGGAGATTTACTATGAGATACTAGTACTTTTACTAGTTTTAAATCCACTAGACATTAAGCACATCTGAATCAAATTTATTTGAATTCGTCCAATACTTAACAAATTGTGCTTTTGTCATTCACCCCCTTTTCCCACCATGGCTTTGCAGTCATTTGGGAAAATTCAAGTAACCCCTTTTACTTGCGAGATTCAACAATCAATTGCTTTCTAATCTCAAGGGAATTGGGATTTCTCATAACTTTAGCTTACCATTATTTCCATAGTAGTTCGTAGGTATGTCATATTCCAAGAATCATGACAAATGATTCACAAATGTCTCTATACAAGATATGGGCTACATTTTGAATCCTACTTCATGTAGTGAAAATACTAGTGGGGAGAACACAATGATCATTATCATTGATTCTTTCCTTTGTGAAGAGAATTGTTCAGGAACGTTGTCCGTTGCGCTTCTCCTCTGATGCAGGGATTTGAGTCCTCATCATGTTTTTCACTATCTTCCATTTGCTCCATAATCGAGAAATATCACTAAAAGTGAGCTTTCTCAAAAATGCACCAAAAACCAAGCAATACAAGTTTTGCTTCTCTTTTGGTTTAGCTATGGATTTCGTATTCAAAGTTTCCAATGTATACTCTACAAGGACTTATTCGCTATTGTTTTGGTTATATCGAATAACCCCAAAACATTCACGACTTCAAATCGTTCACTATATATTCTAATTGAGTGCTAACTATTTCTAACTAATGGGCTCTACATATATACTACCACGATTTTTTTGGTGCCATCTATTCACCCATTTTTGATATCTAATATCACATCGTGATGCTTTGCATTTTGACATTTCAAATGCATTGCATTCCACAATTTCTTTTATGCCAATCTTATAAAGTTGAATTTCATTACTATTGATCAAATCATAGTAATTACATTCTCTTTTATATTTATACCCTTTGTTGATGAAACACTTTGATCAAATCAAACAGTTTCATATTCATGTTTCCTTTGGTAAACTTCTTTACATATTTAAACAATCATTTAATGATAATTACCATTTTGTCAAAACACAATACATCGAATATGTATTTACTTTCAACAATTCATTGAAACACTTTGTATTCAAGTAATACACGGTGTTCAAGTTATTTTGCCAAACTTAGGCATGATTTGTAAATGATAAGAAATCAAATGACTTTCACATATTATCATTATAACTTTGAATTTAAACAATGGTTTCATTTAGTTAATGAAATATCATTAAGTTGGGTATTTTAAGGCATTTCAATATTTTACAAATGTTCATGCATTATCAATTAGTTTCAAACAACAAGGATAGTTCACACATAATCAAACGAGATATGAACACAAATAGAAATCATTCATAAAAGTAGAACAACTGTTTGTTACAAACTCATATGAATAACCATCTCACAAAGTGTGAGACATACTACAGAAGTTCATAATATTTTGATTACAATAACTATCCAAAACATAAACTAAACGATAAATGTTGAGGGAGAGTGTCGTCGGACATCATCATCATGCTCGCCATCAACACGCAACACACCTCCTCTCCAGCAAGCACCTCTCATGCAGAAGGACCTGTTTTCAATAAAAAAGAACAAGTATCAAATATACTTAACACTGCAAATGTGTTTGCAAGATTATAGCATTTATAAAATTGTATATCGAATATATACCTTTGTCATTCATGACCCCAGTGACATCGGATTCAAGCACCACATCTCTGAAATGTGATATGAACTTGTGGAAATCCAGTGTTTCCGCGTCGCCTCTCATAATGCAAATTCTTACTTGTGATTGGAAGCTTGGTGGTAGTGACCGCAGCACAACTCCCATTGCAAAAGAGCTTGCGAACCAGTGGTCCAGGTAGTATGCCATACTCATGTATGCATCGTACATGCTCAACAAGTGCTCGTTCAGTGAGGAGCCCTCCTCCATCTTTATGGAGAGGAAGTCTCCCAACAGCTCATACTCCCACATGCGCACTTGTTCCATGAAATGCGATCTTGGATGTGCCATAACCATTTGGGGATTAAAATTCTCCACCATTGGCCATAGCCCATACTCCATCCGAGGTGCATTGTCACTGATTTGAATGTGGCCATCACACGACAATGGTAGCGGAGATCCCGTTGTTCCTGGGTCTCATGAGAATAGGGTGGCTCCAAGTACATCTCGTAGATCATGTAATCAGCCACTTTGTTCTCACCAAGGAGATCGAAAAGGTGCATGACCCATGTAGATAAGTTGGATCCATCTAACTTGAGCTTTTCTCCTTTTAACCAATCGTCAATAGGGAAGGTAATCTCTGGGAGAACCATTTTCTACATTTATAATTGCAAAAAGGAATTTAGACTAAGTTTATAATTAAATGAGTTGATAATAACTCCACTGAGAAACACCTATCCCCAGAAGGGTTCCTAGTGATAACACGACCCCTATCAGCCACATCTCCCCCGATCATCACGACCATCAATGTGGGTACAAGGGTGGATGCTAAACGTCGGTCACATCATTCATGCGACTCGTGCTCGATCTTTCGACCATCTGTGTTCTGAGGCCATGTCTGTACATGCTAGGCTCACCGACTCAACCTTAGTGTATTCGCTGTGCAACATGGCTTACACCTACTGTATGCGAACGTAGATCTGTCTGACACCCGATCATCATGGCCTGCCTCATACGGAAGAACTTTGTTGGTGGTGCACACTAAGGGGGAACATAATAATTGGTAATTTTAATAGGGATCATCTTATTAGGCTACCGTCGAGTATCTAATACTAGCACACAATAAGATATACAAACAATAACATTGAATATAAATGCGATGTGATATGGTCCTTCACCTCGTGATTTCCATTTGTCGTCACTGGATTCCGGCGCCAGGGTTCCGATGCCGTAGACACCAGGGTACCGGTGTCATTCCGGCGTGGTAGTTTGTCATCTCCGTGACTATCTACTACTACGTAACATAAGGTAATCACTTTACCTATGCCACAACCATATCACAAAGCAACACCCCCCTGCAAAAAAATTTAGACGCCTCTACTTTATCTTTGCATGTTTTATGTGGCTGAATGGGCTTTCGCACAAGAACCGTTCTTACCTACGAACTTTCAGCACAACGCTGATCAAGTAGTTGTCTCTACTACACCCCTTTCAGGGCCCTCCATTGCAAATGGCACACCAACTAATGCGAGAGAGACAGACATCCCCCTAAGTCACTTTATACGATACAAGCCGTATGTCAAGCATGGACCAGTCTCGCGAATGAACACGTAAAGTTGGTTGGGGGCCGCTTCATCAAGCATTACTTCGGTATACACAAGTACACGTGGGAGGTTACCAACTAAAAGATCAACGCCCACACACTACATCTCGTGTGTTCTACCCGTACTAGCATTACTACGCATAGATCTAGCTCTGATACCACTGTAGGGGTTCCGCGTATGAAAACAATAAATTTTTACCCTACGCCCCTGAACCCCTGATATTGCCAGGACCTATCTATTAGTAATAAAGTAACGGGAGGGGATTTTCGCGAACTTACCCTTGAAGACCGAAGAACGTTGTCAATGCTCAGGAGAGCGTGGTTGATGTAGACGAGCCGAGACCTCAAGGTCATGATGAAGTCCTTGCACTCCCGTGGCTCCAACGACATGAGTGCCTCAAGTGCAACACCTCGCGGGGAGTTACACACGTCTGGTGCCTGACGATGACTCCTGCTTCCCTGATCCAGTAGAAGTTGTGGAAGTGGAGCTCCTGGATCCGAATCCCGCAGCGCGACGGCGCTCTAGGGTGAAGATGTCTCTCGTTCGTGCAGTCTGAACTTGGGACCACTGTCACGAGAGAGAGGGAGAGAGAGAAAATATCAACTGGAGGTCTTTCCAAAAGTGAGAAGACCTTTATTGGTTATTCAGTGTATTTATCTGGCCAAATACCCCCACTATATATAGGGGGAGGGGAGGTACTACCTCCCTCAAAGTTCCGGGGTGGGACTAAAGGAGAGAGAGAGGTGGGGAGGCGCGCCGGCCAGCCTCCATCCATGGGCCCCACGTGGGGATGGCCCACTAGGGCTGCCGGCCACGCCCTAGGCCTCTCCTAGGGGTGTGGTCCCCTCTTGGGCCCTTTCCCCTCTAGGAATTGGCCCATTAAGCCCTTTGACCATTTAATTGATTTTATCTTTTATTAAATAATTATGAATAAATGATTAAATCAATATTTAACATTCATTCACATATTATTCAACCTCCGTTGCCATGGAACACCTTCCACCTCCACTCCGGACATCCTCCGGACTTACCAAAACCCTTCCGGTTTTCTCTCTACTATTCTTCGGCGATTCTATCGATCCTATAAACACTTTCTAAGCATCATCAAGCCCTTAAGCGTGATACCCCATGGTTCAGGAACACTCCAAACATGGTCGGGACATTCCCGCACCAATGATCGATAGAGGGTCCTGGATGGCCATGTGACCCCTGTGCGTTCCACGAAGATCTTTCGTCGTTTGAACCAGGACAGTCGTGTCTTATTCCCTTTGTCTCTCGATACTTGCATTGCCTGAGATCTGATCAATGACATCACCATGTCATGTTCAATCTCGTTACTAAACAATGATATTTGAATCGTTCTGACAAGTGATATCCCTGTGATCAAATCACACGCTGCACAACTATTGGATATAACTCCTCCGAGTGGAACCTTGAGTATCTTCCCATCACATGGACGGAAAAATCCTGCTCTTGATATATATTGCCTCAGCAGTTTCCTCCGAGTACCTGAACACACCTTTATAACCACTGTATTACCAAGTGGCGCTTGATGCTATCAAAGCACTCTCGAGAGACAGTGATTGATATAGCCTCATGGTCTAAGGAATAGTCTACGAGGATCCATTTCTAATCATCGTAACTTGAACTTCGTGACATGATCGGGTCATGATGTTTAGGTTGGGTATTGGTTCATCATCTCATTCACAGAATGAGTTGACTCTATTTCCAACTGGCATAAATGCCACATGATCAGGAAACATGATCATTTGTTGACCAATGAACCAGTGACTAGAGTTTTACTGGGAACCCCTGGTTGTTTATATATCACACATGTATTGATGTTTCCACTCAATACAGTTATAGCATGATATAAAACTTAATCATAAACTATATGAAATATGATAATAGTCCTTATAACTATTTGTCTCTAGGGCATATTTCCAACAAGTTTTCGACCAACTATACGACGGGAATAAAAATTCCAGCTGTATAGTTATGGCGTATAGTTATCGTTGCCTATGTAAAAAACATTTCCAAGGTACAGAAAGTTTAGCGACCAACTATACAGCGGGACCTTTTTGGTCCGGCCCTATAGTTGCGCCAGTATAGTTGGGAAAACCCCTCAAACGCCAACTGGAACATAAACATTGCTCAAAATTTTCTTCTTTCTTCTTCTAAAATCCTCGAGACACCACCTAGGTGATTCTCCCATTTAGATAAGCCAGCATATGTAAGCAATAAAATTATACCTCACACACCTCCTATACTGTAATTCTCTCTATAGAAGTTCATGTTTTCTTTTTTACTTTATACTTATCGGTGGGGTAAACGAACTACGTTTGTATACCAAACCGATGCATTTTATTTTGTGTGTTATTTTCACAGGGACTTGAACCTTGTGTGACGACATGTACAGTAGTGCTAACCGTGCAAACACTCGCATGAGCCACTTGGTTGCTTCAATTCAATGCTTCGACAATCAGTTTCTAGTAAAACCTTCTAACTCGAACCTCTTTTAATAAGCACATAGGGGCTATACACTCATGTCTTGTATCCTGTTTCGCTTGCACCTCATCACAATCTAGGAGAGGCATCTTCTAGAACTAGTTTGTTGACTTAAGCGTGGTGCTTAGGTTAATGAACCGACTCGGTGGGACTTGTATTTTTATCACTTTGAGTTAATCCCCGTGCCATTAAAAACACAAAGTGTTTTATTTTATTCTTAGTTTCCAAGCAGTTTCGCAAGGAAGGCAGCCACTAGGCTATATCAAGAAGTATACGTTAAAGCAAAGGTTCTTTGTCCATCAAAAGAGAGGTTACTTGTACCTCAACGGTAAAGTTTGTCACCCTTGTTTTCAACTAAGCTTGGGGAGGTAACCACTTATCACACTCTCTTTTGGAAACTATATTTTATCTTTTCTTTTGGTGATATACTCAAGTTTGGTTCTTGCAAAGTTCTAAGCTTGGGGAGGTTACTTCTGCATGTGTAGAGTCTTGTGCAATGTTCGTATTTGATGAAGGTTTAATGCAATCATGTATCCTGTAGTTTTTGAATGCTTGTTTAAGTGAGTCTAGTTCTGTATTCATATGGGGATACACTTTCTCATGATAGGCACCATAGGAGTTGACTTAGAGCTTATATGCATCTTGCTAAATTGTTTATCAATCTTGTGACACTATTTGTGATCCTCTAGAAAACATTGCCACAATCTCTACACTTGGAAAGAATGAATACTTGATCCAGATCTTTGAAATATGTTGGTTGTCACTAAATAGCTTTGTCTTAAATGAATAGGTTATGCTCGACCCCATAATGTTAAAACAATAGACTTGATAGTTTGCTTACAGAAGGAGTTGTCAACTAGAAATGATATTTCAAAGTTTTGAGTTCTATGCTAAATAAGGTTGTATTTATTTGCCTTAAGAGTTTAGCCTTAATGATACTCAACACCATAGATGTGATGATCGACTTGATAGTACTCTTTGAAAGGATTTGTTTGTAGAAACTAATATTTAGCGGTAATTGAGATGCATGCCAAATCTTGACCTGTTGATTAAAGTATGATATTGCTTTATGCGTGTCTGCACCACTATCGTACAACTTGGGATGCTAACAACTCCGCTGGCCTTTGAACAGTCCAAAAAGAGGAAACTCTTGGAGTTTGGCTATGAGTTGCCCAACATATGTAGCAGAAATGCTATATTTGGGCGTGCATTGGTATTATATGGGCCTGCATTCAAAGCAAAAGAGGGAATACTCCTTTGACCATTATGAGAAATAATTATACCAAAAAGGGAAACCTTGGTAATGGTCATGAGTATCCATTCTTAGTCTATACGGTCTGATTAAACAAACTAAGTTTTAGCATGATCTCATTACTGAGGAACTGAAGTTTTAGAAAGACAAAGAATAGAAAATGAGTGTTTGATAGCCATGATTCATTGATGTCGATGACCAAAAGAGACACTCTAATCCTATGCTTCTTTTGAAATGTTCACACATTTCCTTTTGGCATAAATCTCGTTACTAAGAGATAAACCTTTTGAAACTCAATAACTGATGTTTGAACTTGAGAGCCTTAACTAGATGACATGATTGGGTAGAATCGATAAACTTTATTCCTATTTATGCTTGACATCTATTTGTGACTAAGTTTTGCCTCATAAAAAATAATGATATGAAAAGTTATACAAAAGGTGCAATAAGTGGATCACAAGTTTGTCTGCAAGTTAGATTCACTGTTGACATGGAGCATATAAGTTTTGATGAATCTTTATTTGACTTTATAACTGAGCTTGTGTTGACTTGTGTGAATACATGTTTTCTCTCTTCAAGCTTGTAGAAGAAATAAGGATGCAAGGCATTGATTTCCAATGATAAGCTATTTCACAACCATTAAGTTATTATTGACCCTTCTTGCTCGAGGATGAGCAAAATCTAGCTTGGGGAAGTTGATGGCTGTGAAATACCACCTCTTTTAGCCATATAAAATGTGCCATTTCTCCCTCATATCATGTTTCTTCCAGCTATAGCTATGCCTTATATGCATGACTTCTAGTTCTCATTTACGTTCATATGGGCTTTGCACATTTAGTAGTTTAGGTAGAATTTTATTACTTTCCTTGTCTATGGCATGTGTGTGTAGGTTTTGATGATGATTATAGATAAAACAAAGGCAAAAGGAACAAAGAGAGCATAGTATGGAGGAGCTGCAAGGACCAGACTTAGCTATTTGAGATGTTGGAAAAGTGAATTTTTTAACTTCTCAAAATAAATATCCAAGACAATGTGGTTGTAGCCCTTGATGAGACAAACTCAACGAGCCCAAGAACACCCAAAACAGAGTTCGTATGAAGAAATGGCGACCAAAATACTAAAGGATCTACAAGTTTAACGACCAATTGTACACCCGGAACTAAAAATTCCCGCCGTATAGTTTGGCCGTATAGTTGGTAAAAATGTCGCAAATGACGGGATTTCACCCTGGAGAAGCTCTAGAACCTTTTCTAAGTCATATGACGGTATTGGGGGAACCCTAGGGCACCCCCAAGGCCTATATAAAGGAGGGAGAACCCAAGAGGGAGCTATGACACCATAGCCCTTCAGGGGCGGAGCCCCGCCACTGCTGCCACCCATCTGATCTCCACGACGGCGGAGCTCTGCCTCAACCACACCTCCGAGATCTAGATCTCCCTCAACAACATCACCATCAAGGCATCCAAGCAAAAAGAATAGGAGGAGAAGGAAGACATCACCACCACCACACATCGATCTCCATCTCCATCATCATCTCCATCTCCCTCTCTCTCTTGTGTTTAGTAATTGTAAGATTGAACATGGTTGTGACATCATTATATATTTATATATGTTTTGCTGTTCATCCATGTGTGAGTGGTTGATTCAATTCTACGTTGAGGTATGATCTAGTGCGCTAAGTTAGAATTTATTGTGATATAAGATGAGTTTATGTGATCCTTTGGTTCAGAAGTGCCTTTTGCCTGGCAGTGACGCGCAAGCATCATGCATAGTGCACACAGAGTGATAGCCCGGTAATCATATGGCGAACATTTATTCGTCTGAGGAATCCCTTATAGATCACACATATATTTTCCCATCTAGTTCTAGTGAGAGCGAAGCCTAGAAGCCCTCTCTCATTCCATTCAATCCTACAACTACAATCTTTTTAATTCAGTTTATATTCCTGTTTACTTTAGTCTTAGTTTATTTTGTTCTTGTTAAAAGTTCTTTGTTATTAGATATTTTAAACCTCTCTCAATTATCGATGTTCTAGTAACTTATAGAATAGGCTATTTCCAAACCACGGTTTGGGTGCGAAACATTGCCGCATTGAGAACGTGGCTGCGGGGTCGTGTTGTTTCCGTTCGGCGATCTCCCGTCGGGACAAACTCTTAAATATTTGTTGCTACAAGTACTGCAATAACCTAGTTGTTGGTGCAGGAATCTAGTCATCAAGCATCGAAATAACTAGAAAGTCTTTGTAGAAACTATGGAGCACGACCTGGATCAAGAAGAGATACTGTAGGATATGATAACTGGTGAAGATATCACCTCGCAGTATCTGAATGACTCCGGTGAGGGAGTAGAGGAGGACCTCGAGCGAAGAGACGACTCCGGTGAGGGAAGATATGACTCCAGTGAGCAAAGAGACGACTCTGGTTAGGGAACCTTGATTTGTGCCGCTGCTGACTAGATGCATTGATTGATTTGTATATATATTTACGATTCTTTCTTATTTTAGCCCTCCGGATCGAAGCAATCTACTGGAAGCAAACGAGGCCTGACAAAAAAGTTGCCCCCGATGCTAGGTTCACGATCGAAGAAGTCGCAGCAGATGGCGCCCTGACTACTCCCGCGAATAACACAAGATTATTTGTAAGTCAATGCGGAGTTATTATTCGAGACACCATCCCGATCACCATTCGTGAATGAAATAAGCCAAAGGAGGATGGAGTTAGTTATTTTGAGAATAGATGCAAAGATAATCTTTGGAATACACTCATGAAAAATTTCAAACTACCACAAGAGGTGGATCCACAAATCAAAGTTATAGAACCAAAATTCAAGGAGTGGGCTCTTAAGAAGATGGCCACACAATTCAAGGACCACAAGAAAAGATTATACAAGATGTATGTCCTGGAAGAAAAGACTCCGGAGTTCACCGGAGCGAATGAGAAGCTAAGAGATCACTAGGACGAATTTGTGGAGTACAAGAAATCGGCTGAAGCTAGGAAAAGGTCAGAAATAAACAAGGAAAATGTTGTGATCAAGAAATATCACCATGTTATGGGGACAAGTGGCTACAAGGCTGCCAGGCCTAAGTGGGAGAAAGCTGAGAACGACTTGATTGATGAAGGTATCGATCCAGACACATCGGGGTGGACCGATCGGGCAAAGTCTTGGTTCTACGGGCATGTGGGAAAGTTGAACCTAGAAACAGGGAAGTGTATTTATACAAAATAACATCTTGCAACACCTTGCGAATCCCTAAAAACTGCAGGGACGAATGTGTAGGAGGGGAAGTTCTATCCCGATAGAGAGAATGACAAGCTAACATGTGCCCTTGGGAATAAAGTACACAAAGGACAAACAAGAGGCACTGGAGGCACTATTCCATGGAAGCTCGGGTTTCCCGATGACAGGAAGAAATATCCCAATAAAATCCTTCGGAGGAGAAAGGACAGGGAGGCAGACCAGATGCAACATATAGAAGATACATTAAGGATGCAGCAAGAGAAAATAAACGCACTTAGTGAAGGAAATATGCCCTAAGAGGCAATAATAAAGTTGTTATTACATATTCCTTGTATATGATAGATGTTTATTTTGCATGCTATAATTGTATCGAAAGGAAACGTCAATACATGTGTGTTTAATAAACAAAAAGGGTTCCTAGTTATGCCTCTCTTTAAGACTAGCTCGTTGATTAACAAGATGATCAAGGTTTCCTGATCATGGACATTTGATGTTGTTAATAACGAGGTCATAGAATTTGTGAAATGATGTGATGAACATTCATCCGAAGTATAGAATTACGATCAAGTCATTATGTTTACATTGCTATAACATCATACGAAGTAATCTTAGTCTTTAGACCATGAGATCATGTTAATTGCTAACACCGGAAGAGTATATTGATAACATCAAACGTCACACCATAACAGGGTGATTATAAAGGTGGGTTCAGTGCTACGAAGGTGTTATGTTTAGGCTCATGGATCAAGAGTGGAATTTTTCAATCCCGATGATGGATAGATATACTCTGGGCCCTCTCGGTGATATCACATTAAGATAGCTTACAAGCAAGTGATGTGATCACTAGAATGTTATATCATGGGAAAGAGAAAAGAGTGCATGTCAGTAAAAAGATCAAACGAGGTATTTGGATACCGATGATCGAATCTCGGACATGTATTATATCATGAGACAAAGGGATTAAGTTACTACCGTTAAAGGTTCTCACGATCACAGAAGTCATCGTTGAATGTGCAGGAGTCAGTATGGATCTCCAGGTCCCGCTTCTGATTATTGATCTGAGAGGAGTCTGAATCATGTCTGCATTATTCACAAACCGTAGGGTGACACACTTAAGGGTTGCCAGACACCATTTTGGAGCACATATGTTTCAGAAAAAAGGATTGCAAAGCATAGGAATTGTTTCAGGTGAAATTGCAGAAAGTGGTTCTGCATGTGATATTGAAACGTTGCAAGGGGTTTTATGTGAATGTTTGTTAATTAAAGTAATTAACAAATTTCTGAATAAAATAAATAAAAGAGTTTTATTAATTGAGAGTTGCATTAAATTTGGTGGAAATTTAATGCATGTGAGTGGAATTTTGGGTGGAGTCAAAATTGATGTGAGTGGAGCTTCCACCACATGAATGAGGAAGAGGTGGGTGCACCCTCCTTGGCCGCCGGCCATGGTAGGGGAGGAGCCCCCCTCTCCTCCCTCACAAAGCACACCTCCTCGTGAAGGATCTCTCTCCCCCTCTAGATATTTCCCCATGGTCTCAGATTAGCGAGATACATGTTCCCGGTGGCCTTGCATCTGGAAGGAGTTGCTACTTCCGCTGATTCGCTGGAGCGAGGAGGTGGAGGTTGTCCAGTGGCTTGAACGTGTGTGCGACGACGGATGCGCTGCTGATTTGCGGAACTCGGACTTCCACACGATCTTGAGATCGGCAAGCGTACGACTACATCATCCACGAGTTCCAACTCGTTAACAAAACTCTGTTGTCTTCGAGGGTAAGTTCTCGATGGATGTATATCCACTCGTTTCTCTGTATATAGTAGATAGATCTTGGCGTATAGTTCTCATCGTAGGAATTTTTTGTTTTCTATGCTGCGAACCCAACACTTAGCTAGCAAGCTACCGGTCCATCTCAGCGGCAGAACGAAGATCCTGCATTTGATGCTACCGGCCCACCATCTTGGCGGAAAAGTATTGTGGCTTCCACGGAGCTCCCGGTTGATGATGATGCACTGATGATGGCTCATTGATACCCCGTGGATGATATCACAGGTTCATAAAATTGCGAGCTTCATGTGATAGTTGTGAACATATACATAAAGGTGGTGGTCGGCTTTGCCTTACGTTATGGACCTAGACCAACTTACCATTGCTCTCCAATTCCAGATGGCTATGCTGTTGTCGGGGTGGATGAAGTTATGAAGGGATTTGAGCACATGAAGCTTAACTTCCCTACAGGCGAAGGGGATCTGACATAACTAGGAGAAGCTAGGAAAGGCACTGTTCTATGGCGAAAGGAAAATAGCGTGCTTACAAATTTCACACATAGGTCACCGACTTCTCCCAGTTGCAATCTAGCTCAATCTCCGCCGCCTCAGCCGTCTCTAGCGCGTCTGTAGACTCCGCCGCCTCAGCCATCTCTGGCGCGTCTGCAATCTCCGCCGCCTCAGCCATCTCCGATGCATCTGTAGACTATGCCACCTCTGCCGCATCAGTAGACTCCGCTGCCCCAGCCCCGGTTGCAAAAGCGTCAGAGCACCGATGCTCAGGCGGCTAATACTACAGAATGTACAAGGAAGAAAGTCTCAGGAAGTAGGAAGAAAGCGAAGGAAGAACCTCCCAAGTTAGCTTATGACCTGACTGATGAGGAACTCGATCGGGTTGTGGCTGAATATGTCACACGCCAGCTTGCACCAAAATGGCTCCCACCAAAGTAGTACATAGTACCAAAAACGGTGCAAGACTTTGTGAACCTGCTTGAGCGACCAAGGACAGACGATCTGGTATCAAACTATGAGCGCTCAATTATGAAGTCACATAAGAAGAATGTGGAGCAGTCGAGAAGTACTAGTAGAAGTGGGAAAACAATTCCCCAGCTCGGAGAACAGAAAAACCAATCATGCCCCCGCTGAAAGTTTTTCCGATCCAGATTTGGAGGTTGCACGACTAGTCGCACAAATGGCTATCAATCTTGGTATGACTTTTGGTCAATACTTAGGCACGGAAGCAGCACCCATGGCTAAAGTAGCATACAAATACGAGCACGGGAAGCCTCTCGTCAGACCTGAGGAGGTCCTGCTTCTACAAACACAAATACAAAACTTGCATGAGTGGTATATGCGATCCTCAGAGGAAGGCACGATCATGCTAATAGTGGTAGTTAGAGAGGAGCATTACTTCCGTGAAAACTACGAGATACACGTGACTTTAAAAAAATATTTTAGTTATTCAATCAAGATGCCCTCGACAAATCTCTCATCAGTTGCTATTGTCTATAAGTGATTTATTTCTGTAATTAAGTCTCTAGCGCAACTCATTCATTGCATGTATAATAATCTTCACTATATTCTTTTAGATGATATTATACAGAATGAAGATTCTCGAATGCAAAAGAGGACAAATCTATGGCCTTGGGTTCATTTATCCAAATAACATTCATGAATATACGATAAAGAAGAACACCAAGGAAATAGAGGATTACTTGCTAAGGTTTCTATTGAAACAACAAAACACAACATAAATATTATTTCCTTACAAGTTCGAGTAAGTGTTATTGCCTTGTACACATTTGATTTTGTTTACTCAATGTTAAGTGTAACTGATGAGTTATGTGTGCGCAGGTTCCACTTCATTCTGCTAGTCATTCAACTTGCAAAAGTAATAGTACTGGTCATGGACTCGAAACATAAAAACCCTGAGATATGGGCAAACCTTATTGAAATTCTCTAGAGGTAACTTCAATCATTATCGCACTATATTGGCATCTTTCATTCATTTCCTAATATCAAGTAATTAATAACTCCTTTACTGATTTTCTTTGTCGAGCAGGGTTTGGAAACAGTTCACCAAGGCTGTTAGGGGTGAATGGAAAGAGGGTCTTACATTTTGACAAATCAAAGTAAGTAGTACTATAGCTAGGTCCGCGCATCTCTTTGATTCTTGTAGCATGCTTCATTACCATGCTTGATTTTTATTTTGGTTGAACTCTATCCTCGTGAAGTGTTCGAGGCAGGAAGCCGAGATTAATATATGTGGATACTCCTTTTGCGAGTACATTCGCCAGACGACCTATGAGCTGGGCATAATTCAACAAAAACTTGCAGTACGTAAACAATGTTCGCAATCTTATTTTATTACCATCAATTGTGTTGAGTTTCATTCATATATATTCAATACCCCCTTCTTTAAATTAGATCGAACGGATGCGGGATGGTCTCCTATCAAAGGATCGCGTACGAGAAATTCAATAAGAATTGGTGGGATTCTTAAATAAGGAGGCCATAGATCCATCCGGAGAATACCATCAGGAATTTGTATTTATGCATTAGGAATCGTAAGAGAAAGTATATTGTATATATGCCTTCTGTAATGGTTCCTTCATTTATGTACATTCCAGAGAATACTTCGATCTCTATATTCATGACGATGTTCTGTAATGGTTCCTTCATTTTTGTAGTTGTATATATATCATCTCTTGGCACGTCACTTACGCCAAACCTCAAGCTCCTACCGCGGCAGAAAACCACCCCAAAACTCTGCCATGGCAAAAAAACACCCCAAAACTCTGCCACGGCAGAAAAACGCCCCAAAACTCTGCCGCTTGCCGTGGCAGAGTTTTGGGGCATTTTTTCTGTTGTGACTGAGATCCTTTAGTCCACGACGAACCAGTACTAAAGGTCTCCACCCCTTTCTCCCCGCGGCGGCCACGTGGAGCGCCTTTAATCCTAGTTCGTAACAGAACCAGGACTGAAGGGGGCTCTAGTCCCGATTTCCTAGTCCCGGTTGCGAAACCGGGACTAAAGGCCCTTACGAACCAGGACTAATGCCCTATTTTCCACAAGTGATGTCGGGAATATTAGGGCATCTCCAATGTTCCATCACATTTCAGACACCGAATTGGTCTGTTTGCAGGGTGGAGGACAGGTCATCCAGGGGAAACCCATTTGCGGTGGGCTTACACCCAACAGGCCACCCCATTTGCGGGCCCCCTGATACATTGCTAACGTATCCATAATTTTTGATGTTCCATGCTTGGTTTTATCTACTTTCTTATGTCTTGTCCACACTTTGGAGTACTTTTCATATGATTTCTTGGACTAACCTATTAACAAGAGCAACAGTGCCAGTTGCCTGTTTTCTGCTGTTTTTGGTTCCAGAAAGTCAGAAAATGAATATTCTTGGAATTGGATGGGACACAAGCCAATATGCCTATTTTTCCCGGAGACTCACGGATCCAGAATACGAGACGGAGAGGGGCCACATGGTGGCCACCCCACCCCTAGGTGCGGGTCCCCCTTGGTCGCGCCATGGCATGGTGTGGCCCCCTGGTCGGCCACCGACCTTGCCTCTTTCGCCTATAAATCTCCCCCGAGGCAAAAACCCTAGGTAGTCAATCAGAAATCCACGAAAAGTTCCATAGTGCCGCCACCACCGAAGGGGAGATTCAGGGGACAGAAAGTCTCTGGTCTGGCACCCTGCCGGGACGAGGAAGTGCCCCCGGAGCCATCACCATCGATCTCCACCACCATCTCCATCGTCGTTGCTAATTCCCATGATGAGGAGGGAGTAGTTCTTCCTCGAGGCTAAGGGGTTCTACCGGTAGCTATGTGTTCATCTCTCTCGCTATGCATGATCATATTGTGATCATGAGCTTTGTAATCAAGTAGATCTACCTTGCTACTCAAGTGCTTTAATAGATCTCTGCTCATCATGTGTGTGAAAGTGACAGCCTGCACACCAAGGTGGCACTTAGGCTAGAGATTACAAATACTTGTTATGAGTTATATTTAGAGTTCGATGTCTTTATGAAATTGTGGCATTTGTTGGAACCAACTAGTACTCAAGATGACAGTGTGGGGTTATCTAGATGGGAAAAGCTTACTTTGAGGTGTGCTGTTATAGCCCTACCTTGGATTAGAGTGTCCAACCGGAGAGTAGTTAAGAGTAGTATCATAAAGAGAAGATATTTATATGAGAGTGTTCACTAGTGAAAGTATGATCCCTAGGCCTTGTTTCTAAGCATTGAAACACCGTTTGCTACTAGATCTGTTACATGTTTGCTTGCTTCCATCTTTATTTCAGTTTGCCTTTAGTCTTTTCCATGCCATCAAGCTATTTGCTATCACCGTTACCACTTATAATTATCTATACCACTTGTATTTCACTATCTCTTCGCCGAACTAGTGCACCTATACACCTGACAAGTGCATTGGGTGTGTTGGGGACACAAGAGACTTCTTGTATCTTGATTGTAGGGTTGCTTGAGAGGGGATACCTTTGACCACTTCCTCCCTGAGTTTGATAAACCTTGGGTGATCCACTTAAGGGAAAACTTGCTGCTGTTCTACAAACCTCTGCACTTGGAGGCCCAACAACTGTCTACAAGAATAGAAGTGCATAGATATCACGTTTAATCCTTTGATTTCAGAAAAACTAGTGAGATTGACAACCTCACTATAAGTTGGGGAAAAGTTCTGTGTTTGTGTTGTGCAGGATTCCAAGCTGCTAGCAACACCTTGGAGTTGTTTCCTTACTCCTACTGGTTCGATAACCTTGGTTTCATAACTGAGGAAAAACTTGCTGCTGTGCGCATCATACCTTCCTCTTGGGGTTCCCAACGAGCTCTATATTTTGAGCCATCAAGCCTTTTTTCTAGCGCCGTTGTCGGGGAGTTAAGGACAGCTTCACAAGGGGAGTCTCTCACAACCAATCCCTTTACTTTGTTTTTGTTTTACTTAGTTTATTTTTGCTTTGTTTGCTTGTTTCTTTTTATAAAAAACACAAAAAATATTAGTTTCTATTTCTGTTGGCTTGCTTTAATCTTGAAAAAATGACTACTCTTGAAAACACTAAGTTGTGTGACTTCACTAGCACAAACAACAATGATTGTGCCAAGAGTAACCTCTAATGAGAGACAAGTAATGATTGGGAAAGTTGTTGTCCCGAAACAGATTTCTGTGCTTCACCGTAAATATTTGTGCTGATGCCCCAGGTTGTTATCTAACTTTCGTTAGTTCAACACTTTTCTATTTGAGCAACAGAAGGTCTTCGAAAAAATTCGTCTTTACCTGTTGGTCTGTTTTGGCAGATTTCTTCCATTTTCTGCATTTGCTTCTTGTTGGTTCCTTTTTGAGTTCTTTTGGGGAATTGAGCTTTATGAGGGAAGTGCTACAGTAGCTTGGTTTTAATGGAAGTTTTATTGGTGTTGAAACTGAACCCAAAGACTTATTATATTGAGTGCACTAATGTTGCTAATAAAGATTGTGTGAAGTTTTGTATAAAGAAAAAATTTCAGGTGTATGGAAGGAATCAGTAATGAGATGAAGGATGGACGAAAGCTCAAGCTTGGGGATGCCATGCGTGTCACCCCAAGAAATATCCAATAAGTACAATCATCAAAGCTTGGGTATGCCCAAGGCATCCCCTTCTTCATCAATAAAAATTCCAGGTTTCTTCCAAACGCTTTATTTTTATTGTTTCATGCATAGTTGTGTTGTTCTTGGAGCGTCTTATTTTTCGTTTTCGTTTTGGTTTTTCGTTTGCTGGGTTTTCTTAGTTTTCTGAATAAATTGGTTGGACCCCCTCTTTCATACAATGGTTTTCAAAATAGTTTGGTTTGGTTTGGTTTGGAAAAGAGTAGGAAAGTTCGTGCTTAAGTGGTAAAGAGAGTTTTTTTGATTGTGGCTTATGATTTGTCATGCCATTCTTGATATTGTTTTGGCTTTATGCTTAGTATTCTTTGTTGTAGCATGACTTGTTATAAACAATTGATATTGCTTAATGTGCCTTGGATGAGTCATGTGTTGTTCTAGCATATTGAAGCATAGTATAGTGGTATTCTCCTTCGATGTTTCGTTTGGGTTGACTTGGCGCATGCTCACAGCATGTTATGACTATCTCAAGTCACCATAAGCCTTTATGATCCTTTAGTTTTCAACTTGTAGTATCACTTTATGCTTTTATCAATGATGTTTTGTCACTTTGCATGATTATGGCCATTATTGCTCTCTTAGTTTGTCACTCCCAGTCTTTTGCTAGCATCCACAACCAAGTATGAGTTCCACTCATGCATCCAACTCCATAAACCAAGTTATTCCAAAGAGTCCACCATACCTACCTACTAGCTTACGCTATTTCAAGTATATTCATGCTTTTGTTTACCTTCCAAATTTAACTTGTTATGAGAAAACTAGTGATTAAAGCTCTCACGAACTTGATGGCACACTTTACTTTTCTTGCCCTTAATAAACTTGAACCATTGTATCGTCTATGTCGTATATACTTGCACTTATTTGTTGGGAATTAGCAGAACCATGCTGTCATGGGGAATGCTTTCAACATTGTACTGGTACTTTGTACCTAGTTGATATCATGCTCTTTTGTCTATGGATGTCGTCGGTGTGAAATGAAAGGGGAGCTTGTAAGTCCATGGAGTTATGTATATGTGTTAGAGAAACGCCTGGGCCGCTAGTCTAATCTATGCTGACATGGTGGAAACCTTCAGCGTAACCATAATGAGCTGTCTATGAAGCATTCTTCTTATAAAAAAAGAGTCCTATATTGAGAAAAAAAGAGAAAAATAAAAAAATAGATTATGAAAAGAGGAAAGAGAGAAAAAAGAACCATATTCCCATGGTAAATAAGAAGATTGCTGAGATGCTTGTTGTTTGCTTGCCTTGTCATTTTGATATGGGGATTCTTCCATATCATCGGGTGAGGGGTACCCTGTTGGCGGTTCTCTATGATACACATGTACTTATGATGACAAGAACTTACTGGTGACTAAACTTGAGTAGCATGAGGAGCGGCCCTCGTATTCAAGGGACATGAGATTTCTAACTTATACTTCGTCAAGCATGTACACCATAGTTTGTTCACTTTAACCTTAATCACTTCAAGATGCTTATGATAGGGGCAATGAGAGCTGAAAGCTAATAAGTACCATAATTTTTGGAAGCTCTTTATGAAACTTGAATCCCTACTTCCTTCTATGAAGGCCTTTCTTTTTACTTTTATGTTGAGTCTCCACCTTCTACCTTTATGCACCTACTTTGAGAGCATAGTGGCCATTCTTAGTTCTATGTGCATTGTCCCAAGACTTGTTGATTTATGCATAACTTGATATTGCTTGTTTTAAACTATTTGTATCTAGTCACTCTTATGAACTTTGAAGGTGTCCTATGCATTTATGTTTACTACTCTATGAGGGACAAGCTGAATGCTACTATACTATGTTTTCTTTATGTGAAACAAACAAAAGTCTTGCAAAGCATTGTTATTCGTGAATCTTTTGTTTGTATCTTTTCATGTTACAACATAGTTGCTATGTCTTGTTGCTAGAACTTTATCTTTCATGCTATGTTGAAGTACTATGATCCCAGCTTCCAATATTTTACAAATACTTTGATCAAGTTTATAATGGTGCATGTCACCTCAAAAAATATTCTTTCTTTTTATCACTTAACTACTCGAGGACAAGCAGGAGTTAAGCTTGGGTATGTTGATACGTTGCTAACGTATCCATAATCTTTGATGTTCCATGCTTGGTTTTATCTACTTTCTTATGTTTTGTCCACACTTTGGAGTACTTTTCATATGATTTCTTGGACTAACCTATTAACAAGAGCCATCGTGCCAGTTGCCTGGTTTCTGTTGTTTTTGGTTCTAGAATATCAGAAAATGAATATTCTCGGAATTGGACGGGACAAAAGCCAATATGCCTATTTTTCCCGGAGACTCATAGAGCTAGAATACGAGACGGAGAGGGGCCACAGGGTGGCCACACCACCCCTGGGCGCGGGTCCCCCTTGGCCGCGCTAGGGCATGGTGTGGGCCCCTGGCCAGCCACCGACCTTGCATCTTTCGCCTATATATCTCCCCCGAGGCAAAAACCCTAGATAGTCAATCAGAAATCCACGAAAAGTTCCACAGCGCCCACCAAAGGGGAGATTCGGGGGACAGAAAGTCTCTGTTTCGGCACCCCGATCTCCACCACCATCTCCATCGCCGTTGCTGATTCCCATTATGATGAGGGAGTAGTTCTTCCTCGAGGCTAAGGGGTTCTACCGGTAGCTATGTGTTCATCTCTCTATGCATGATCATATTGTGATCATGAGCTTTGTAATCAAGTGGATCTACCTTGCTACTCAAGTGCTTTAATAGATCTCTGCTCTCCCCATGTGTGTGAATGTGACAGCGTGCACACCATGGCGGCACTTAGGCTAGAGATTACAAACACTTGTTATGAGTTTGGAGTTGGATGTCTTTATGAAATTGTGGTGTTTGTTGGAACCATCTAGTACTCAAGGTGACAGTGTGGGGTTATCTAGGTGGGAAAAGCTTACTTTGAGGTGTGCTGTTGTAGCCCTACCTTGGATTAGAATGTCCAACCAAAGAGTAGTTAAGAGTAGTATCATAAAGAGAATATATTTATATGAGAGTGTTCACTAGTGAAAGTATGATCCCTAGGCCTTGTTTCTAAGCATTGAAACACTGTTTGTTACTAGATCTGTTACATGTTTGCTTTCTTCCATCTTTATTTCAGTTTGCCTTTAGTCTTTTCCACGCCATCAAGCTATTTGCTATCACCGTTACCACTTATAATTATCTATACCACTTGTATTTCACTATCTCTTCGCCGAACTAGTGCACCTATACACCTGAGAAGTGTATTGGGTGTGTAGGGGACACAAGAGACTTGTTGTATTTTGATTGCAGGGTTTCTTGAGAGGGGATCCCTTTGACCACTTCTTCCCTGAGTTCCATAAACCTTGGGTGATCCACTTAAGGGAAAACTTGCTGCTGTTCTACAAACCTCTGCACTTGGAGGCCCAACAACTGTCTACAAGAATAGAAGTGCGTAGACATCACCCCCTTGTCCGTGGATAGGGTCATCAAGCTTCGGCTGATTCCAATCAGCGCTAATGGCGGACGTCGTTCCTAGGTGATTCTCCCTCCACACCCTTTTGTTCCCTCCTACTGGTTGTGATCTTTCTCGCCCGCCTCTGCCTTCATGCCCTCTGTTCCTACCGAGGACTACCCAAACTTGGTCGGACACCAGGATGGGGAAGAAACCAACCCCTTCGCTAGGCTGAACAGCTACCTCCCTGTGACTTTAGGTGACATTAGCAAGTACGCCCTCGCTGCCTACCCCTCTTCCCCTCTGGGATCCTGTGAGAAAGGCCCCTTTGGGGGGAGGACGATGTGGTGGAGGAGTAGGAGGCCGACGAGGAGGAGGAGACATGGGGGAGC
This sequence comes from Avena eriantha, assembly GCA_910589775.1. NCBI lineage: Eukaryota > Viridiplantae > Streptophyta > Magnoliopsida > Poales > Poaceae > Avena > Avena eriantha. The sequence continues at coordinate 62,908,218 of OU342745.1, read as the reverse complement.
GGGAGGACACCGGCCACGGCGAAGGCGACAGAGGCGTGCCCCATGACGCGGCTGATGGATCCAATATTTGCCATCTTCTACCATGTTTAAACATTGTTTTTGGTCAAGCAATTTCCAAGAAACTCGGAATCCTTTCCACTAATGACTAATAATTGCAAAGATATGCAAAATCTCTCTTTGAATTATGTGGTACAGGAAATCATGGTTTTTAATGCGAATTAAGGAGTCATAATGAAGGTATTTGAGGAAGTCCACATGGCCAAGTAATTAGGGAGTCGTTCTAGGGAGTCAGCAAGCTTAACGACCACTAGTATGGGTAGGTCCCACCTGTACAAGGTGGCGATGGCTTTTTCTTGTCAACCCCTACAACTTTCATGAAGACGCCTATATATTTTGATATTCAGCCGCTGGCCAGAGAGCTACCATTCTCAGATTACATCACAACACCACCAAAGGAGATCCACACCATTGTTCATCACTTCCACCATCCATCCACTAGCCATAGCCATTTCTTTGTACTTCAGATCTCCTTGTGATTTAGTGACCATTGTAAGAATATTTGATTTCAATCTAAGTATTTGTATGATGTTTTCTATCTCCGATCTATTTGTTATGAGTGAGTAGTCCTCACGGGCTGCGGGTTGGCGAGAAACCTTGCAACGATTATGTGCATCTAGATCATGGGAGTATTGTATTTTGTTTGCAATTGAGATTTTTATCTTTTATTTCTTTGTCTCTTGTCTCGATCTGTGGACTTGTAGGTACCCAAGATCCCATAGATTGATAAAGGCTTGAGGTGAGATACTTGGCTAGCGGCGATCTCATAGGAACCTCAGTGACAGAAAGGGTAGTACGGCCTTTGCTTATCGACCCATTCGGTATCACAACAACGTCACCACTTAAAGCGTTGATACGTGTTTTACACTTAATAATCGTTTGTAGCTTGTGGCTTCGGTGTGCACTCGGTTGGATTAAAAGACTATTGTTATGCCCACTGCATCACGGGGGCTCTAGTATATTAGGATGTGTTTCCCACAGGAGATTATCTCCATTCAAACATTATACATGACTATGCTTATTATTATCTTTTATCCCATATGATATGTAGCTGCAGGTGGATCTTCAACCCTGGACTATCTCCATCCATTGATTCAACCCATTATAAAGTAAACTAGATTGGTCCGGTAAACTAAGGTAAAACGAACAAACAAAGTCTTGTAGATGTGTCTTTTTTATTTCCTTTTAGCATTGCTTTCCAAGTTTTGATTAAACCTAGGTATTCTAGGGAAAAAGCTATTATACTACATCCGTGAATCCGGATCGAAGGTATCAGTGGGGATCCACACAACGTTGTCGAGAACCACGTCTTCGAGTTTTCCTGGGTGTTGGAAGTGAGGGAGGCCGAAGGTCAACAACTCGACGAGCGGCTGTGCTAGGAGACTATAATCGTTGCCAGGGAGGCGGAAGTGGGGCTCGTGGAGCACGCTGAGCGGGATGCGCAAGCAGCGATGGAATAAAAAGAAGGAAACATGTATAGTAACATATATACTAGCTAAAAGACCATACATACTTTTGTTCAATCCAAGAATAGAAATAGGTCAACTGTTCGATCTAGGAGCTCCTATGCTTTTGTGACCTACGAAGTCGGTAGATACACATTTGTCAGGATATGCGCAATTGATAAATCTGGCAGCTGGGAGTCAATATTTGCATACATTTGCAAATAAGCATGCAATGTTGACATTAAGAGCTTGTCCCACCTTCTTAACCTTTCCAAGTGGCCTAGGCAGTGGCAGGTGCTTTTCCACTACAACATCAATCAGGATCACACAGTAATTCCCTAACAGTTGGCCATCATCGCATGATACCTTCTATCATGGGAATGGCCACGGCAGTCGCTACCAAGGGTAGCGATTGATAGTATTGGGGGCGAGAGCTGGTGGCCATCTATGGTGCGAGATGGGGGCAGATGCGCATAAGTTTACGCAGGTTCGGACCCCCGGATGGTAAATACCTACTCCTGCTAGATTGTATTGGTGGAGAGCGAGTTACAGGGGTGGCGAGCTTGTCATCTAAGCAACGAGTCGCTAGAGGGGGTGTATGATGGAACATAAGTACCCAAGGAACCCTAGGGAGGTTTATATAGAGGGCACCTCGCTAGGGTTTACAGTATACAACCGAACAAGTTATGGATTCGGAGGCTTTTGACCGAATCTGACTAGGCTTCAGCTACACTTATGGGCCCCCAGTCTCCAGCCGCTGGGCCTTCTCTTCAGTCACATTCTACACGTCGTCTTGCAGGCCCACTTGTGGGGCCTTCGACCCGATCGAAACGTCCTACTGGGCATACCATATTTGGCATATCCCATCAGTAGTCCCCGAGGCCCTCATTGATTTAGTGAAGGTGTTTATTTGGTAGTCGGAGTAGGCGAGTCCAATTTGGACGCCCAGTCGAATCGGTGATGCACTCTATCGAGAATGGAGGAAATTTTCCACCTGGCTTCTAGTCTTGGCTTTAGCGAACGTATTCTTGCTCGAACCGGTGCCCCTGTAGATTGGATAGAGTGTACCTGTAGGCGAGTCGAGTGGAAGAAGTTGGACCATCAGCTCGGTCAAACTAGCCGTTGGGTGATCCAACGGCAACTTTGGCATAATTACCGCGGGTAACGGATACCCCGAGATTGGCGGGTAGCACTTCTTTATAAGGAGAGTGACGGAAAATTCCTGAAGATCCTCTCCCACATTCCTCACTTTCGCGCATCCCATTCTCTCTGTCTCTTTATGATCCAGATTCCCTAGACCGAGCGACCTTGTCTCTCCCTTGATGGCGCCTTCGAAAGATCTATGGGGGAAATCCAAGTGCACCACGGCGCAGCTCAAATCGTTTGAGGACGCGGGGGTCCTCTGCAAGGAGAATTGGCGAATTCCCGTGCCCTCCGAGACTGAGCTGAAGCCGCGCGCCGGCGAATTCATCTGCTTCTCGAGCCATTTGGAGAGGGGCTTGGGGTTCTCGACCTCGATATTCTTCCGGTGGTTCTGTGCGTACTACGCGATCAAAGCCATCGGACCTTGGCCCGCACATCATCAAGCAGCTGGCGATCTTCGTTGCCTTCTATGAATGCTACCTCGGCTGCAGGCCATACTTCCCGCTGTGGCTAGAGCTGTTCCATGGCTGTATTGGTCGCGACGGATCCGGTGGTCCCGTCTTGGTGGCAGGCGGCATCACATTCTAGCTGAAGCCGAAGGCAAATTTCTTCAAGCTCCTATTGCCGAAGAAGGCCATGAGCGAGTGGAACAAGAGTTGGTTCTACGTGAGGGAAACCACCCCCTCCAACAAAGTGGCGCTTCTCGAGTATGTCGTGGAAAGGAGCAAACCTTGCTGGCTGATAGCGGACAGGCTCCCTGATGATCAAAGGATGGCCGTCGCGGAGATGATGGACCAGATCCAGGCGTTGAAGGACAAGGGGTTGTTGATGATCAATTTGTACAACTGATGGCTCGGGCGTCGCTTGGTCCCATTGGCGACACAGCCCCACTAGATGTATGAATACACCGGGAAGAATGATCCTTCCCGGACCAGCAAGGAGTTGTGGGACGCCGCGGAATACAAGGCTGCCTTGAAGAAGATCACCGACGCGGAGTTTACCACCACGTCGGCCGGGCTCGCCCCGTATCTGCCTGAGAAGAATGAGGCTCTTTCTTGCCCATTCTAAGTTGTTTTAGGTCCTCGAAGGCTAGCTTCCCCCACTCGACGAAGAGGTTCCCAAAAAACTCGAGAAGGGGACCGAAGGGGAAACTTCCGAGAGTGAAGGAGAAGAGAGGAAGGTTCCTCCCCTAGCGCCCACGGCCCACAAGACTCGCATGCAGAAGCAACGCGAGATCGAGGCGAGTCGTATTCTTGAAGAACGCGATGAAGACGATGAAATCTTGTAGGAGCATAGTTCGCGGTGAACGGCCATGCCGGCGAAGCCTGCATGCAAGATAAAATCGCCCACAAAGAAGCCAGCTCCAAAGCCAGCGTCGCTACCCTGGTCGGTGGTGGCGTTTGGGTCAGATGATGAGTCCGATGATGACGTGACCAAGATCTCACCCGAGACCCTGGAGGACATGCCTCCGATGATGGGGCCGGAAGTTGCGGACGCGGTGGTGGAGATGGAGGTTTCTATCGCGGCGATCGCACCAACAGACCCGACTGCATCAGAGCCGGGTGCCGCTGAAACCGCGATGTCAAGGTCGCCACAAGCCGGCAGGGACGATCGCATCATCCGGGCCAGAGATTCCTGCGACCACAGCTTCATCATCGAAAAATCCCGCAGTGTCGTGGGCTGCAAGTGTCTTTGAGAAGGGGCTCTCGCGCAAGCTAGGCTCGAAGCTGGACAAGCCTGCCCACATCAGCATGGGGCTATGTGCTCTTCCGGTCACCAAGTCAGTCTAGTGTTCTCTTTTCTGTTATTGGATGTTTTCTTGTATGATTTCTTTGCTGACCTTGGCGATTTCGCAGATCCGGTGCCAAGAAGATAGGTCGTCCTACGGTGGCTAAGATTCTGCCAGTCATCGCCGTAGAGGAGGTTGATCCCTCCAGGAGGAGGAAACATGTTATGGGGGTCACGCCTAGTGATGGTGTGAAGAAGAAAAAGAAAGGAGATGTCGCAGATGCTGCGACGGAGGACAACACGAGGGGGGGGGGATGACCCTGCTAGCCGTGTGGAGGAAGTGATGGAACCGCTAAGGGGGCTCCGTCGACGGAACCGCTAGCCCCAATGACTAGCGCTCTGACGAGGGCGGCTGCATCGTTTCCACGCTTCATGGCGATGGGGTTGCCGTTCATGGCGGAGAACTAGTCTCCGCAGTTTCTAGAGATTGTTGATGAAGACGTTGGGCCTCGTCGCGGGCGCACGTCCTTTGTAGTTCCTTCAACGGATGCCAACGAACTCCATTGCATGCTTGGTGCCGCCATTCAGGTATGTCCAATCCCCGAGTGCCTGATCGCTGAATTTCAGTGGTCGGGCACTGAATTTCTTTTAGTCGCCAGTCCCCGAGTGTCTAGTCACTGAATTTCAGCATCTAGGCACTTAAAGTTGTAGTCGTCAAGTCCCCGAGTCTCTAGTCGCTGAATTTCAGCGTCTAGGCACTTAAAATTGTAGTCATCCAGTCGCTGAATGTTTGTTCTGTTCGTAGGGCCTGAAGTGGGAATCGGCTGATCGGCAAGCCATGAAGGAACGCCTAGAGCGTGACCTACGCGTGGTGCAGGAGGCCAACCGACGACCCCAGGAAACTGCTGGTGAGTTGTTGTTCTACTTGGCGAGGTCGAGATGTTGGTGCTTACATGAGACTGACTTGTGTTGCTCTTTCTTTGTAGATGGTCTTCCGGCTGCTAATGCCAAGGCCCGGGAGGGGTATGTCCCGGCTGTTGAACTGGATGTAGCAAAGGGGAGGATCAACTCGCTGGTGAAGGAACTAGAGGAGGCGAAGGCGTCGATGATCTCTTCTGAAGAGAGGGCCAAGGCCACAGTCGCCGCGTTGGAGGAGGAACGGAAAGCCGTCGACTCGGTTATCCTTGGGTTGTAGGGCGACCTAGGTGCCCTTGAAAAGCATGTGACGGAGAACTGCCGTAAGCTCCTTGGTAAGTGTCCCTTCTTCTCTTTCTTGTATGCGGCGAGTCCCCAAGCGGGGTGGTCCATAATGACGCTGAGTTCCTGACATGCAACTCTGATAGGTCAAAGCGACATGGTGGTGCAGACCTAAAATGCCTTGCAATGTGTGACTGCGGTGGTGAATGCAGTCACCGCCTCAGCGCTGTGCGTCCATGTCGTTCTTCAAGGGTGTCTCCCATCGAGGTTATTCCTGGGGGGCTGACTGAAGTGTGGCGCTTTCTGGAGGAGGCACCCATCGTCATGGAGTGGATGGCGCATTCGGACTTCAGGCGCATGGCCACCATGACGTTGGGCCTGGGGCTCGCGCATTTCCCCGACGACTTCGACCTCGACAACGTCACCAGTGGATACCCTTCGGCGACTGGCTCGGTGGAGATGTCGGAGGTTCTGAGGCTGACCACCAAGGCTGCTCCATTCGTGGATCAGGTGCTGGCGATAGGGGACTTCGACAACGCCGACCAAAAGGGCCGCTCCGAATTTAGGTCGCGATGCGACCCTAAGTGACCTCGAGTTGGAGCATCGCGACCTAAAGTCGGAGCGACCCTTTTGGTCGGCATTGTCGAAGTCATTGATGACGTACCCGACGAATTCTTGGGAACCGTTCATCTGGATCAAGGGCGATGGCGGCGCTTCTTCATCAGAGCCTGCAAAATAGATCGCTGCCCTAGGGGGCTTTTCTAAACTATGTCGAGTGGCCACTTTTTTAATAAGAACAATACATATGTATGGAAGTAAGGGGAGTCAATCGACTCGCAATGCATGGTCAAGTATGTTATATGTTGATTTTTATTTGAGCGAGTCCCCGAGCGCGTCCGCCCTTTAATGGGGTATAACTCATTTATGTGCATGTGTTTGCTTTGAGTTTTTGTTTTGGTTGGGGCTTATTTGTCATGGTGCATAGAGCCAGTCACCTTGCGACTCCGAGGGAGCTCTGTACTTAGTTGTTTTCCCGGGCACGAGCAGGGTCGGTTTAGGGTAGTCCCCGAGCGTGGTACTTAGCTCTTCTAGGCGTGTGCCCATCGTAGGATCTAATATGTTGTTTATAATGTGTCTCTACCCCTAGCTCGGAAAGCCAGTCGCGTGGCAAGTCCAAGGCAGCTCTCTTACTTGGTGTGTTCCTGAGCCGCGTGAGGTTTTCTTGTTGTGAAGTCCCTATGCGTGGTACTTAACCGTTCGAGTTACTTTGCGCGAGGATGGGGAGGACAAGTCGTTGTGAGAAGCGTGTATCGGTCGTCTTGGCCCGGTAGGCCAGTCGAGAAAGGTGACTCTGATGGTGGCTCTGGGGTGGCGTGTTCGTGGATGACACAAGGCCTGAATATCTTCGGTACCCTTGGGTCGCACTACTTAGCCGTGCCGGTCGCTCGACCAAGGGTTGACTTCTGTAGGTAGCATATTGCTGAATGTACGAGTGCGAGTGGCACAAGGAGATGGAGAGTAGGCACAATTTGTGTGATCCGAATGTATTTCATTATATAGCAGCTGAGTACAAGTTTGAGTTCTACGTATAGAACTTCTGGAGGAGGTTTACATTCCATGGCCTCCCGACCTCGAGTTGGTCGTTGCCTCGTATGTTGATGAGGTAGTAGGCATTGTTGCCGAGGACACGCCCTATGGCGAATGGCCCCTCCCATGGGGGAGAAAGCTTGTGCATGCCCTTCTTGTCCTGGAACAGTTGTAGGACCAGGTCTCCTTCCTGGAAGGTGCGGGTATGGACTCGGCGGCTGTGGTTGCAGAGGAGTCCCTACTGGTCGATGGCAGTGCGGGAGCGAGCTAGGTCGCATGCCTCGTCGAGCTGGTCAATTCCGGCTTGGCAGGCGATCTTGTTTGCCACCTCAACATAGTTGGCGACCCGAGGTGAGTCGTGCTCCAGGTCGATTGGCATTACGGCCTCAACGCCGTACACCATGAAGAAGGGCGTGAACCCCGTGGAGCGGTTGACGGATGTGTGGATTCCCCATATTACGGAAGAGAGATCTTCGACCCAGCATCCTGGGGTTCGCTCGAGGGTCACCTGAAGTCACGGTTTGAGCCCATGGAGGACACTATGGTTGGTGTGTTCCGCTTGGCCGTTCGACTCAGGGTGGGTGACTGAGGCGAGGCCGAGTCGTATGTTGTGCTTCTCGCAGAATTCTGCCATGGAGCCCTTGGCGAAGTTGGTGCCGTTATCTGTTATGATGTTGTGCGGGTATCCGTACCGGTAGATGAGTTCACAGAGGAACTTGGTGGTGGTCTTGCCGTCGCACTTCTTGATCGGTTTGGCTTTGACCTACTTGGTGAACTTGTCGACCGCGACCAGGAGGTGGGTGAAGCCGTATGGGGCCTTATCATGGTGTGGAACACGGCAGTACCATCGGGGATGGCATGAAAGGGGACAATCAGGATGCTATCAGTGGCTACTCGCAACGGGTTGGGCATAGGTACTGTAAACACAACGATGTACCCAGGTTCGGAGCCCTCTTGGCGAGGTAAAGCTCCTACTCCTGCAAGGATCTACTATCAAGGGGCGAACGCCCAGTACAGATGCTCCTTGAGCTGTTTTCCTGGCTACTCCTTCCTAGAAGAAGAAGAGGAACTACTCAACTTGTCCAATCTAGGGAACTTCTAACTTGTAAGTTGTGTACCTAGAACCCTAGCACTACCTCTCCTTATATACTGGTTGGGGAGGTAGCTTATAGGATGGGTTCTAGGGTTTACTATTTGGATCTGGGCTTACAAAGCGGGCCGGCTGGATGGGCCCAAATGGTAAGCTAGAGCCCAGTCAGGCCTCTAGTACAGGGGAGGACAACACTACAATGTCCAGCACCTCCCCTTTACTTCTCAGTCGGCTCTTTATCCATTAGCAGGAGCTTTACTCGTCATCCCTTGCTTTCCTCGTCAGCCTCCCGGTTTGGCACAATTGTCTGGTAGCGTCGACCGGGCTAGCCAGCCTGTCTAGTCAGAAGTGTGCTCAACAAGGTGTCGTTGTATTGGGAACGGCAGTACCTGAGGAGGTTGGATAGAGGTGTGGGGACTAGCAGGAAAGCTATCGACAGCGTCCGCAGGCGAGATTGGATACAAGCAAGCTTAGCGGGACGCAAGAAGTACCCAGGTTCGGGGCCCTCGTGGTGAGGTAAAGCCCCTACTCCTGCCGGATCTGACTATGTGAAATACTCGAACTACAAGTGCTCCTCGAGCTGTATACGCTAGCTACTGCCTTAAATGCTGTATGACCAACCCTTTCTACTGAGGCCTTGCCTCTCCTTATATAGGCAGAGAGGCAAAGGTCTCACTGGCTAGTCCGACTGGCGGGCCCCACAGGCGGGTCCTAGCCGGCTAGTCATCTACAGTGTCCAGTATGGCTTGTCTTGTCGGAGTACGAGCGATATGGCTGTCGTAGGCACAGTGGACGCCGTGCGAGCCCGTCGTCAGCACATGCCACTGTTCCTACGTCATCCACGCAAAGTCTTTGGTATGGCCGGGTGGCTGCCAGTCTTGTCACCGTACAGGGCGTACCGTGCACTGATACGCACGTCGTCCTGTCTCACTGATTGGGTCTGGCTACGTCGTCATATCCGGCTGCCTCTTGCTGATTCGACTACCGGGTGGTAGCCGACCTGTCATGTCCTGTCCGGCTGCGTCTGGTTAGCCGGACGCGATCCGACTGTCTTGTTTCTTATCCGGTTGGGGTACCTGGGGATCATCCCCCTAACACTAGCACCCGAGCGCGTGTGGATTCCACCCTTAGGCGAAATGTGCGCGCGCTTCCTCTTGCTTTTGAATTTGTGTCCGGCTGAGCTTTGCGGTTGTGCTACCCGTGACGTCAGTGCTGACGTCGGCCACGCGCGCTCGCGCCATCATTGCTCTGCGGCGGGCAGCGTAACGTCCCGTCGCACATCGCCTCGGGGAAGTGCTGTCCGACGCTTCGGTTCTCGCTCTAGGATCTTCTGCGCATCCTGCCCTGGCACACGGGATCTAGGCGGCGGTTGGGGTGTGGGTTGCCCGAATGCGCGCCACGTGCCCCGTCGACGGTTGCCCTTCCGGTCCTTTAAAAGAACGCCACGGGGGAGGCAGTTTCTTTCCTTCGCTCCCCCGCTGCAGTTTCCTTCTCCCTCGCGTTTCCTGCTTCTGCGCTCTTGCCCTTTGCGCCGCCCACTCGCCGTCATCGACGTTACGGGCCACCGCCACTCTTCCTTCGCTGCTCCCCCTCATCAACCGGAAATGGTCGCCGATCGCGGGGCCTAGTGCGGCTCCTCCGTCATCGTGGACCAGATCCAGAATATCGCGCCACCCGCGTTCTCCCGTCGGAGGAGGAGGTGGCGGTGCGGTTGGCGCCTGCGGGGGAGGTGTCGCCGTACCCAGCGGAAGGGGAGCACGTCAACTTCCTCTCCCACTTTGTTCGATCTTCGCATCCACCACCTCGGCGCCAACGCAATCGGGACGTTGGCGCGCTTCGTGGCTTTCTGCGAGAGTTACCTCGGGATCCAGCCGGATCTCGGGCTCTTTTGCCGGCTCTTCCGAGTCCGGCCGCAGGTGCAATTCACTCAGGGGCCACTAGTCGTCTGCGGCGGCGCCTCCATATACTCCCGCTCGTAGACCGGCTACCCCAAATTCCTTCTTCACGATACGGTACGACTGTGGCAGCAGTCGTACTTCTACGTGAAGAACCTCACCAACGTCGACCGGATCAATCTTCCAGCCTTCCAGGACGTCGAGTCCAGCCGGCAGAACTGGGACTTGAAGTTCCACGGTGACAAGGCAGAGACGGATGAGTTGCTGAAGCGCATGCGCTCGCTCGTCCACTGCCGGCTGACCGGCCTGGACGTCACTCTCAGCTGGATGTCCTGGCTGATGATGCCGTTGCAGCAGCGAGCACACAAGATGTGCTACTACTCCGGCCGGCCGGACCCGACCCGGCTGTCGCGCCGCGAGCCCCGCTACCACAACCTGAAGGAGTGGGTGTGGACGATCACCAAGGAACGGCTGCCGGAGAACTGGAAGTTCAGTCTGGCGCCTTATACTCGGGAGAACCACGCGCCCCGGGTAAGCTCTTCTAGCCGGATGCTCCTTTGGTGTTTCTTGTACTTGTTCCTTGTTTTCGCTTGGCTGATCTCTTGTATTCGGCAGATGTTCCCCTGCATCATCCGCGAGGAGGGCGAGGCTCCCCTCGAGGAATTCACGCCCGACTTGCCCGAGCCGCGCGCTCGGCGGTCCGGTGAGGAATCGGATGGGGACAGCGACGTCTTCCCCAGCCGGAATGACGAGCCGGCAGCCGACCCGCACGCGGAGGTGCACGAGGAGGAGGCCGCGCCGACCACGGAGCCGGCGACGCGCTCCACGACGGATGGGGAGGCAGGTGGGACTGGCTCCAGCCGTTCCGGCTCCCGCCGTCCTGTGACGGAGGAGGCGGCTCCCCAGAGGAGCCGTCTCGGCCGGAAGAAAGGGCCGACCCCAATTGTGCCGGGGTATGCTGCTTCCCCCGTCCACTTTTCTTTCGGCGCTTTCTACCTATTTGCCCTTTTTCTTCTTTTTCTGACTTTGTTCTGTTTTGCTCTTGTCTTCTCCTCTTTCTTTTTAGCACGCTGGTCTCCTTTGGAGCCGCGAGCCCGGCACACGCGTTGGCCGGGTCGCCGCTCGCTGCCTTGACTGCTCCGACCAGCGCCCCTCCTTCTTCTGAGGCACAGCCTTCGCCTCCCCCTCGGGCTGAGCCGACCGCCTCCGCCCAGACGGAAGTCCCCCATCCGGAAGTGGAGTCGTCCCAGCCGGAAGGCTCCTCCGCGGGCGCGCGGGGGGCTGCCGGCAAGGAGCTCGTCGTCGTTGGCGACGACAACTCCGACGAGGAGCCTGGGGAGGAATGGCAGACGACGGTGGTCACGGTGAAGGAGTCGTTGGCCATCAACACCGTGGACGACGATGCTTCCTCTGCCGCCTCGCTGTCGGACCTCGCCGCCACGCTTGAGCTGGCGGTGAAGGAAATCCGGCTGCTGGAGGCCGCAGCCGGCGGGAACCGGACGTTGGAGCAGAAGCTTGCTGCCGCCAACGGGACTTCCCAGAGTAAGTTCACTTCACCCGGCTTGCCTTTTTTTTGGGTACTGATAGCCGGTTTTGTTGCAGCCATCCTCGTGTGCGCTCAGCGCGAGATCGATCGCTTGAAGAAAGCGAACGACCGGCTGAGCAAGTCCAATTCTACTCTGCGGCAGTAGAACAAGGATTGGCACGCGAGGATGGATAGTCTGGAGGCCACCATTGTAACTACCTCGGTGAATTACGCTCTTAGTTAATGCCTGGATGAACGAAAGTGGTTAAAATAGTACGGTGGGGCCCAGGGCCACTCACGGTAGACCTTTCGGCCGTCCTAACCACTTTCAGACAACGGGACAAGAACGAGCGGCGTAATCGGCAGGCGAAGGGATCAACTACATACACAAGTGAGTATGTATGCAAGCCACATACAACAGTACATCAGAGCCATTCCATCTAAAAGAAATAGAAATAGTGCAACGCCATACGGCAAGATCCAAACATCCTAGATAGATATAATAATTTAGGATAGCTCCTCATACACCACACATCAGAGTATCAGGCGGAAGCGGAAAACAAGATCCGAGAACGGATAAGAAGCAAATTGGCATAAGATGCCCCATAAATAAACACATCCCGCCCACAGATCACACGGATCCCCGTTCCCGGAATCTCTACACCGAATGATCGTTGCCAACATCATCTGTCTCTTCCACCCAGTATCCATCTTGCGGGTACACCTGTTCATCTGAATCAAACAATTTATCGTGTGAGACCCTAGGGGTACTCAGCAAGTCTTTATGCCACTAAAGGGGACACAACCTGGGGTGACGCAATTGCAGCAAAAGATAATACCTAACAATTCTATAGAGACTCGCTAACCTTCCGCCTAACCAATGATAGACGGAAGTCCGTGAATTAAGAACAACAGTTATAACAGTATAATTAACAGATCCATCCTCCTCCTCGCTTACCAACGAGGAAGCGGACGAACAACCCCCATCATCCGTTGGCAGTTTTATTAACCATTCCATGAGTATTGTACTATTTACTAGTCAAGTACTTAGTCAATTTAAAAGCGGTACTTTAGTTATACTTGTCTATGATCGAGAAATTGTGCTCCAAGTCGTCCATAACCGCGGACATGGCTTTTAGAAAGATTTACCCTGCAGGGGTGCACGAATAGCAACACACACTCGATCAACCTCGGAAAAACCAAATCAAAACCCAACGAGGCATTCACGACAAAGCAATCACAGGATTCAGAAATATTTCAGGGGGCCACCCCATTAAGCTACCCGCAACGAAGTTGGCCGGCTCCGAGACGGACCCAAGGTTTGTGTGGACGGCGGTAAACGACTGGGAACCCGAAAATATGACTGGGCTTGTCGATACAGGGAAAACGTGTCACGATCCAAAACAGTACAGGTGCTCCTCGCACAATCTTAAATAAAGTAGTAACATGGCATAAGTACGGAATAGTAATAAAGCCCCAAACTAATTGTGGCCCCAAGAAATAAGTATGAATCAAGCTCTGGCTCAGGGGGGTCCATAAGGCCTCCCGGATGTGGATAGTGCGAATAAACAAGGAACAGGAATCAAGTACTCGGGGTCCTACGGGACACAAGTGAGCATGAAAAACCAAATAGCAGATATTGCTCACCGGTGCCTCTTTCATTAGTTATCCCATTACTACTCAGGTTATGTTGTTTAGGTACCTCGTTATCCATCAGACACTCAAATACCCTACTCATGCTTTTCTACGACTCGCATGGCTCAAACAACTCCTGTAGTAATGGCTCATGGGACCGGAACAAGCTTAGTGTGGTTTAAAGTAAAGGCTATGCAGTACTTGGGATTCAATTTAATGCAATCGCGACTCAATGATGCAAGAATAAGATAGAGGCAATAGGTACTGTATGTATGCAAGCATGTGGTAGTGCTTGCCTGGCAGCTCAGTTGAAGCGAGAGATGGATCTGGGTGATACTCCTGTGAATCTTGGTAATTCTCCTGCTGGGCGTCTATTCGAAGAAGAACCAAACAAACAAGGGCCAACATAAATAAAGTGCGCAAGCATATGAATTAAAATACGACAAGAAAACAGGCATTCCATGATGCATGATGCACAATTTACATGGCATTAAAGTAGCATGGCAAAGGTGGGGTGTGAATACAAGAGATAAAGCACTTTATTATTTATTTGCCCAAGTTTTATTGTCATAAACGGTTCATATTTTAAATGACAACATGATGCATGATTCAATTCAGAACAAGGATTGTATAAATAGAACGGGCTCATCGCGCTGATCGATATAGACATATTATTTGCCAAATTTGGAATTATAAAACAAAAGTTATTAATTAATCAAGCAAAAGGGCATTTTCTTGTAATTTTAATCAACTCGAAATTTAAAGTGTTAAAATATATTTTGAAGGGTATATTTGAATTCCTCACATTTTTCTGATTCCAAAACATATATTACATGTATTATTTGGATTTGTATTTTAAAAATGATTTGAATCTGAAAAGAATTTGAATTTAAATCAATTTGAAAAGATTTGAATTTAAAACAGACTCAGGGCAAAACTTCTGTCACCCAGGCGAAAACGACCCCAGACACTGACAGGTGGGCCTTTGTGCTGACTGGACCTGACGCGGAAAAAGCTTTTGTCACCGCGGGCTCGCCTAGCCACTAAGGCTGCGGGGTGGGCCAACTGGCGTAGGCCCGCGTGTCAGCGGTGGGCGAGACAGAGGCTGACAGGTGGGGCTGGGGCTGGAGCGCGGGTTGCGGCCGGGAAAAGCCGAGGGGTTTTCTGCAAAGGTGCTAGCGCGGCTGACAGGTGGGGCTGAAAGGAGCGCGGGTCGTAGTAATCAAAAAGGTGGGGGGCTTTTTGCAAATCAACCACGGCCCGGTACTGTTTATCGTTTTCCTTCGTCTGGCGAGGAATCGCGGCGCATGGCGCGAGCGAGGACTCGAACCCGGGACGCGGGCCAGCGCGCTGAGGGGGCGGACCAGTGCAGCATGCTAGGGGAGCTGTCAGGGAGGTGGGCGCGGGCTATATAGGGCGAGCGTGGCGCGGGAAAAGCTACAGAAGACGGCGAGCTACGGCGCACGATGACTGTTCGATGAAAAGATTGGCGGCTCTAGGGCGGCACGGCGAGGCGGAGGTTGTCAGGGAGGTGGAGATGCTCACCGCGGGCTCGCTGGTGGGGTCGGATCGGGAAGGAGCGCGGTGGATCGTCGAGGATGCTGACGCTCCGGCAGGCTAGGGTTTCGGAGGATGGCGAGGTACGGGCGGCGCTGGGGAGCTCCTCGTCCATGTCGGCGCGTACAGGGAGCAGAAGGGGGTTGTCCTCGAGCTCCCAGGCCTCTTCCACGTCGAGCTCGCGGACAGGAACGACGGGGGCGCGGTGTAGCTGGCGGCGACCGGTGAGGCGGGTGGTGAGGTTGGAGGAGAAGAAGGGGAAGGAGGGATGCTCTGGGGCTGATCTGGGCGAGCCCTGAGAGCCGTGGGGAGGGAGGAAAAGAAGGGAGAGGGAGGAGGAGAGGGAGGCGTGCACGGCAGGGAAAAGGGGGCTCGGGCTTTGCCCTTTTTCCTCCTCGAGCACGTGCTCGGCCGGCTGGGCTGGCTGGGGCTGGTCCAGGGCGAGGCAGGGAGGCTGCAGGTGGGGGCTGGCATGAGGGAGAGAAGAGAGGGAGGGACCAACTCGGGTTAGGTTGGATGGTGGCCTCGGGTTAGGTTTAGCTAGGGTTAGGGTTTGGGTTAGCTAGGGTTAGAGAGAGGTGAGGCTAGGGTGGTGGGTCAGGTAGAGAGAGGGTGGCCAGGTGGAGAGAGGGGCCTGGCATGGAGGCCAAGCTAGAGAGAGAGAGAGAGAGAGAGAGAGAGAGAGGGTAAGTGTAGTTAGGGCTTGGTGTAATTTAGGTTTAGGAAAAAAAATTAGGAAGAGGAACTAGATGTAGATGGTGTTTAGCATTTAGGTTTTTGTTTTTGGTTTACAAGGCCAAGCCAAGAAGAAATGTGGCTTGAGCTTGCATGAGTTAGTGTGGAGGAGAAACAAGAAAAGAAAGAGGAGGAAAAGAATTAGGTGGAAAAGGTCACATATGGATCATGCTTGAAGAAAATAAATAAAGAGAGAGATATGGTTGAGACTAAGGGGGTGGTGGAGTGGTAGGAGGTGTTTCCACAAAGGTAGGATCCATTAAAACCAAAGCAAAACCAAGGAGGAAAAAGGTGGTGGAGAAACTTGCATGGCCCATGCAAAAATACTAATGCCAATATTTATTTGTGAAAACAATACTAATATGATGGCATTAATCTTATGCATTTCCAAGAAGTGGAGATAAAACCAAGCACAAGAATTTAGAGGATTTAATCCACCCCAAACTACATGAGCTAGAATTAAATAGCAAAAGAAAGAGAAACAAGCTCATGGTTAATGGGATGGTGGGATTATAAAGTGGTGGAAGAGAAAGATGGTGGAATGGAAATAAAAGATATGCCCCCAACTCAACTTGGGCATTTGAACAATATATCAATAGCCAAATACAATATCAAGAGGCAAATACAATTAATAATGCATGTGAGAGAAGAACCAAAAGAAAAGGAGTTTTATATGATGCTCAAATGCAAGGTGGCATGATGACATGAGCATGATATAATTATGATGCAACAATAATCTCTATGGAGTAGCCAATATCTTACTAGGACAAGTAGCATTACAATTGTTAGACAATTGGGGTGCTACAACTCTCCCCCACTAAACAGGAATCTCGCCCCGAGATTCTAGGAAGAAGAAGACTCAAAGAGGGTAGGATACTTGGCACGGAGCTCATCTTCACGTTCCCAGGTTGCTTCATCAACGGAATGGTGCGACCACTGCACCTTGCAGAACTTGATGGACTTGTTGCGAGTCCTTCTTTCTGTGACTTCAAGAATTTTTGTGGGGTGTTCTTGATAAGACAGATCTTCTTGGAGATTGATGAGTTCATGGTCCACGGTACTGCCGGGATCCTTGAAGCACTTCTTGAGTTGAGAGATGTGAAAAACATCATGGACTTTGAGTTGTTTAGGGAGCTCAAGAGCATAAGCAACTTCTCCTCTTCTTCCATGAATTTTGAAGGGACCGATGTATCTAGGAGCCAGCTTTCCTTTGATACCAAAGCGATGCGTGCCTCTCATGGGAGTGACACGAAGATAAACGAGATCACCAGGAACATACTCCATGTCTGTGTGCTTTTGTCATAATTGCTCTTCTGGCGACTTTGAGCAATCTTCAGATTTTCAAGAATGATGTGAACTTTCTCCTCCGCTTGAGTTACAATGTCGGGACCAAACAATATTCTTTCACCTGCGCCCGACCAACCAATCGGAGTTCTGCATTTGCGACCATAGAGAGCCTCAAATGGTGCCATCTTTAGACTTTTCTGGAAACTGTTGTTGTAAGAGAATTCAGCATAAGGAAGACATTCTTCCCACTTCATGCCGAAAGAGATAACGCAAGCACGGAGCATATCTTCCAGAATCTGATTGATCCTTTCAACTTGTCCTTGCGACTGAGGGTGGTAAGATGTGCTGAAGTTTAACTTTGTTCCCAAGCATTTTGGAAACTTCCCCAGAACTTGGAAGTGAAGATGCTTCCACGGTCTGAACTGATCTCAAGAGGAACTCCATACAGAGAGACAATTCTGTTGATATAGAGCTCAGCCAACTGAATTGCAGAAATTGTTTCCTTGACTGGAAAGAAGTGAGCTACTTTGGAAAGCCTGTCAATGACAACAAAGATTGCATTGTTGCCTTTCTGCGACCTTGGAAAACCAGTGATGAAGTCCATCTCTACTTTCTCCCATTTCCATTCCGGAGGCTTCAATGGCTGTAGAAGACCGGAAGGTTTCTGATGGACAGCTTTAACTCTACGACAGACATCACACTCCGAGACATACTTGGCACAATATCGTTTCAAACCAGGCCACCAATATTGTGTTTTCAAGTCCATGTACATCTTAGTGCTTCCAGGGTGGATGGAAAGAACAGAATCATGCGCCTCCTTGAGAACTTGCTCCCTTAAACCCGGGTAGTTCGGAACAAACATCCGGTGTTCAAAGAAAAGAGTGCCTTGGTCATCTATGTGAAAAGACTCATACTTCGGAAGCTGAATGTTGGAGATGATCTTTTTAGTGTAAGGATCCCCAAGCTGAATGGAACGGACCTTTTCTTCCAAGAGAGGTGTTGCTAGAAGATTCAGAAGATAACCTTGATCCACAATTTCAAGGTTGAGCTTGCGGAATTCCTCGCACAAGATAGGCTGTTGTTCTTCCACCATGAGATTGTTGACATAAGCTTTTCGGCTGAGATCATCGGCCATGACATTGGCTTTGCCCGGGGTGTAGTTGATGGTCAAATCGAAATCATTGATTGTTTCAATCCACCTCCTCTGACGAAGGTTGAGATCAGGCTGTGTGAAGATATACTTCAGACTCTTGTGATCAGAAAAGATCTCACAACGGTTGCCCAGCAAGTAATGCCTCCATACTTTCAAAGCAAAGACAACTGCTGCGAGTTCGAGGTCATGTGTAGGATAGTTGATCTCATGCGTCTTCAAATGACGAGAGGCATAAGCAACAACTTGCTTTTCTTGCATCAGGACCGCACCCAATCCTTGCAATGAAGCATCACAGAAAATCTGGAAAGGCTTTGATGTATCTGGAGGAACCAAGACTGGTGTGGAAGTGAGCTTCTCTTTGAGTGTTTCAAAGCTTGCTTGACATGCAGGAGTCCAAAGATATTTCTTGCCTTTCTTGAGGAGATCGGTAAGAGGCTTCGCAATCTTTGAGAAGTTTTGAACGAAGCGACGACAGTAACTGGCCAAACCAAGGAAACTCCTGACTTCTTTGACATTTATGGGTGGAAGCCTAGTCCATGATTGTCTTAATAGTTTCTGGGTTGACGGGCAATGCCCTTGGCAGAGATGACGTGACCAAGGTAGGTGACTTGAGGCAGCAAGAATTCACACTTGGAGAACTTTGCATACAGGCGGTTCTCACGAAGCTTGTTTATGACACACCGAAGGTGTTCTTCATGTTCTTCTTTTGACTTAGAATAGACTAGAATGTCATCCAGATAGACCACAACGAACTTATCAAGATACTCCATGAAAACCGAGTTCATAAGCCTCGAGAAGGTGGCAGGTGCATTGGTGAGACCGAAAGACATGACTGTGTACTCATACAGGCCATAGCGGGTGGTGAAAGCTGTTTTGGGAACATCTTCCTTGCGAATCTTGATTTGATGGTAACCACTTCTCAAATCAAGCTTAGAGAATACCACAGCTCCAGCTAGCTGATCAAAGAGATCATTAATCCGCGGAAGGGGATATTTATTCTTGATTGTTTTAGCATTGAGTGCCCGATAGTCAACACAAAGTCTATCAGTCTTGTCTCGCTTCTTCACAAAGATGGTTGGACTACCCCAAGAAGAAGTACTGTGCTGAATGAAACCCAACTTCTCTTGTTCATCCAACTGACGCTTAAGTTCAGCCAACTCAGCAGGACCCATTTTATAAGGCCGCTTGGAAATAGGAGCGGTACCAGGTTCGAGTTCAATGACAAACTCAACCTCACAATTAGAAGATATAAAGCATAACGCACACGACTGAACAAGGAGTGTGGTACACAACTAACAAAGAAAAATTTTCCGCAAATTTTGGCATTAAAATACCACTATATGCGCAAAACCACTTAACGAATCAAGATTAGCAACTCTACTAGTTCAATATACAAAAGCAAATGACAAAAGTAGTGGTATGGTCGCGACTCCATCCCGCACTCAAATCATTACTTCGCACATGAATCCAGTAAAACACATATCCCAACAACTTCTTCTTAGATGAACCTAAAGATTGTTAACTACGGAAAAGAACACCCCAACAAGATAACGTCGGATAACAAAGAGTAAGATAGATCGCATCGGTGTACAACGGATCAGAATAGATCGCGTCGGTTTACAAAGGACTGTCGGTAGGGAATGTACCAACAGTTGATAACCAAAAGGCAGATAGTGATAACATTTGGATGCAACAGATAGACAAGGAATTCACACACACACACACACAAACATAACCTATGGTACTATGGAACCCAGAACACGTGAATCCTAGTTTGAATTTTAGAAGAGGATTGAAACGTTACACTTCCTTACCAGAAAAAAGGGTGGGTGGGTGGGTAAGAAGAAAAATGGAAGCAGTCCTACTCTCACGTTCGTTTTTCCCTAGTATACATAACTACGAAAATATTTGCTAGACTGACAACGACCATTTTGGCTGAGACCCTGAAGGGCGGGATGGCTCTGATACCAATTGTAACTACCTCGGTGAATTACGCTCTTAGTTAATGCCTGGATGAACGAAAGTGGTTAAAATAGTACGGTGGGGCCCAGGGCCACTCACGGTAGACCTTTCGGCCGTCCTAACCACTTTCAGACAACGGGACAAGAACGAGCGGCATAATCGGCAGGCGAAGGGATCAACTACATACACAAGTGAGTATGTATGCAAGCCACATACAACAGTACATCAGAGCCATTCCATCTAAAAGAAATAGAAATAGTGCAACGCCATACGGCAAGATCCAAACATCCTAGATAGATATAATAATTTAGGATAGCTCCTCATACACCACACATCAGAGTATCAGGCGGAAGCGGAAAACAAGATCCGAGTACGGATAAGAAGCAAATTGGCATAAGATGCCCCATAAATAAACACATCCCGCCCACAGATCACACGGATCCCCGTTCCCGGAATCTCTACACCGAATGATCGTTGCCAACATCATCTGTCTCTTCCACCCAGTATCCATCTTGCGGGTACACCTGTTCATCTGAATCAAACAATTTATCGTGTGAGACCCTAGGGGTACTCAGCAAGTCTTTATGCCACTAAAGGGGACACAACCTGGGGTGACGCAATTGCAGCAAAAGATAATACCTAACAATTCTATAGAGACTCGCTAACCTTCTGCCTAACCAATGATAGACGGAAGTCCGTGAATTAAGAACAACAGTTATAACAGTATAATTAACAGATCCATCCTCCTCCTCGCTTACTAACGAGGAAGCGGACGAACAACCCCCATCATCCGTTGGCAGTTTTATTAACCATTCCATGAGTATTGTACTATTTACTAGTTAAGTACTCAGTCAATTTAAAAGCGGTACTTTAGTTATACTTGTCTATGATCGAGAAACTGTGCTCCAAGTCGTCCATAACCGCGGACACGGCTTTCAGAAAGATTTACCCTGCAGGGGTGCACGGATAGCAACACACACTCGATCAACCTCGGAAAAACCAAATCAAAACCCAACGAGGCATTCACGACAAAGCAATCACAGGATTCAGAAATATTTCAGGGGGCCACCCCATTAAGCTACCCGCAACGAAGTTGGCCGGCTCCGAGACGGACCCAAGATTTGTGTGGATGGCGGTAAACGACTGGGAACCCGAAATTATGACTGGGCTTGTCGATACAGCGAAAACGTGTCACGATCCAAAACAGTACAGGTGCTCCTCGCACAATCTTAAATAAAGCAGTAACATGGCATAAGTACGGAATAGTAATAAAGCCCCAAACTAATTGTGGCCCCAAGAAATAAGTATGAATCAAGCTCTGGCTCAGGGGGGTCCATAAGGCCTCCTGGATGTGGATAGTGCGAATAAACAAGGAACAGGAATCAAGTACTCGGGGTCCTACGGGACACAAGTGAGCATGAAAAACCAAATAGCAGATATTGCTCACCGGTGCCTCTTTCATTAGTTATCCCATTACTACCGAGGTTATGTTGTTTAGGTACCTCGTTATCCATCAGACACTCACATACCCTACTCATGCTTTTCTACGACTCGCATGGCTCACACAACTCCTGTAGTAATGGCTCATGGGACCGGAACAAGCTTAGTGTGGTTTAAACTAAAGGCTATGCAGTACTTGGGATTCAATTTAATGCAATCGCGACTCAATGATGCAAGAATAAGATAGAGGCAATAGGTACTGTATGTATGCAAGCATGTGGTAGTGCTTGCCTGGCAGCTCAGTTGAAGCGAGAGATGGATCTGGGTAATACTCCTGTGAATCTTGGTAATTCTCCTGCTGGGCGTCTATTCGAAGAAGAACCAAACAAACAAGGGCCAACATAAATAAAGTGCGCAAGCATATGAATTAAAATACGACAAGCAAACAGGCATGCCATGATGCATGATGCACAATTTACATGGCATTAAAGTAGGATGGCAAAGGTAGGGTGTGAATACAAGAGATAAAGCACTTTATTATTTATTTGCCCAAGTTTTATTGTCATAAACGGTTCAGATTTTAAATGACAACATGATGCATGCTTAAATTCAGAACAAGGATTGTATAAATAGAACGGGCTCGTCCCGCTGATCGATATAGACATATTATTTGCCAAATTTGGAATTATAAAACAAAAGTTATTAATTAATCAAGCAAAAGGGCATTTTCTTGTAATTTTAATCAACTCGAAATTTAAAGTGTTCAAAATATATTTTGAAGGGTATATTTGAATTCCTCACATTTTTCTGATTCCAAAACATATATTACATATATTATTTGGATTTGTATTTTAAAAATGATTTGAATCTGAAAAGAATTTGAATTTAAATCAATTTGAAAAGATTTGAATTTAAAACAGACTCAGGGCAAAACTTCTGTCACCCAGGAAAAAACGACCCCAGACACTGACAGGTGGGCCTTTGCGCTGACTGGACCTGACGCGGAAAAAGCTCTTGTCACCGCGGGCTCGCCTAGCCACTAAGGCTGCGGGGTGGGCCAACTGGCGCAGGCCCGCGTGTCAGCGGTGGGCGGGACAGAGGCTGACAGGTGGGGCTGGGGCTGGAGCGCGGGTTGCGTCCGGGAAAAGCCGAGGGGTTTTCTGCAAAGGTGCTAGCGCGGCTGACAGGTGGGGCTGAAAGGAGCGCGGGTCGCAGTAATCAAAAAGGTGGGGGGCTTTTTGCAAATCAACCACGGCCCGGTACTGTTTATCGTTTTCCTTCGTCTAGCGAGGAATCGCGACGCACGGTGTGAGCGAGGACTCGAACCCGGGACGCGGGCGAGCGCGCTAAGGGGGGCGGACCAGGGCGGCGTGCTAGGGGAGCTGTCAGGGAGGTGGGCACGGGCTATATAGGGCGAGCGTGGCGCGGGAAAAGCTACAGAAGACGGCGAGCTACGGCGCACGGTGACTGTTCGATGAAAAGATCGGCGGCTCTAGGGCGGCACGGCGAGGCGGAGGTTGTCAGGGAGGTGGAGATGCTCACCGTGGGCTCGCTGGTGGGGTCGGATCAGGAAGGAGCGCGGTGGTTCGTCGGCGATGCTGACGCTCCGGCGGGCTAGGGTTTCGGAGGACGGCGAGGTACGGGCGGTGCTGGGGAGCTCCTCGTCCACGTCGGCGCGTACAGGGAGCAGGAGGGGGTTGTCCTCGAGCTCCCAGGCCTCTTCCACGTCGAGCTCGCGGACAGGAACGACGGGGACGCGGTGTAGCTGGCGACGACCGGCGAGGCGGGTGGTGAGGTCGGAGGAGAAGAAGGGGAAGGAGGGGGTGCTCTGGGGCGGATCTAGGCGAGCCCTGAGAGCCGTGGGGAGGGAGGAAAAGAAGGGAGAGGGAGGAGGAGAGGGAGGCGTTCACGACAGGGAAAAGGGGGCTCGGGCTTTGCCCTTTTTCCTCCTCGAGCACGTGCTCGGCCGGCTGGGCTGGCTGGGGCTGGTCCAGGGCGAGGCAGGGAGGCTGCAGGTGGGGGCTGGCATGAGGGAGAGAAGAGAGGGAAGGACCAGCTCGGGTTAGGTTGGATGGTGGCCTCTGGTTAGGTTTAGCTAGGGTTAGGGTTTGGGTTAGCTAGGGTTAGAGAGAGGTGAGGCTAGGGTGGTGGGTCAGGTAGAGAGAGGGTGGCCAGGTGGAGAGAGGGGCTTGGCATGGAGGCCAAGCTAGAGAGAGAGAGAGAGAGAGAGAGAGAGAGGGTAAGTGTAGTTAGGGCTTGGTGTAATTTAGGTTTAGGAAAAAAAAATTAGGAAGAGGAACTAGATGTAGATGGTGTTTAGCATTTAGGTTTTTGTTTTTGGTTTACAAGGACAAGCCAAGAAGAAATGTGGCTTGAGCTTGCATGAGTTAGTGTGGAGGAGAAACAAGAAAAGAAAGAGGAGGAAAAGAATTAGGTGGAAAAGGTCACATATGGATCATGCTTGAAGAAAATAAATAAAGAGAGAGATATGGTTGAGACTAAGGGGGTGGTGGAGTGGTAGGAGGTGTTTCCACAAAGGTAGGATCCATTAAAACCAAAGCAAAACCAAGGAGGAAAAGGTGGTGGAGAAACTTGCATGGCCCATGCAAAAATACTAATGCCAATATTTATTTGTGAAAACAATACTAATATGATGGCATTAATCTTATGCATTTCCAAGAAGTGGAGATAAAACCAAGCACAAGAATTTAGAGGATTTAATCCACCCCAAACTACATGAGCTAGAATTAAATAGCAAAAGAAAGAGAAACAAGCTCATGGTTAATGGGATGGTGGGATTATAAAGTGGTGGAAGAGAAAGATGGTGGAATGGAAATAAAAGATATGCCCCTAACTCAACTTGGGCATTTGAACAATATATCAATAGCCAAATACAATATCAAGAGGCAAATACAATTAATAATGCATGTGAGAGAAGAACCAAAAGAAAAGGAGTTTTATATGATGCTCAAATGCAAGGTGGCATGATGACATGAGCATGATATAATTATGATGCAACAATAATCTCTATGGAGTAGCCAATATCTTACTAGGACAAGTAGCATTACAATTGTTAGACAATTGGGGTGCTACAACCATCAAGGAGCGCGACACCTCGCTCGCTAGCTGGGCCGAAGCCTTCACCCTTCTCGAGGCCCAGAACAAGGACCAAGAGATGGAGATCAAACGGCTAGCGACCAAGGAGAAGGCGCTACTGGAGGAGCTGATGCAGGTCGGCCACACTGCCAAGGGTGAGTCCTTTTCCCGTCTTCCTTTCTTTCCGGATCCGGTAGCTGGATCTGACTCCTCTTTTCTGACAGCCTTTTACCTCGGCATAGACCTGCTGGCCTACAACCGGCTGTAGGAGAACTAGCCGGGAGCGCAGCCAATGGTCCAGGAGCTCGTCGTTCTTCTTGGAGAGGAAGCTGCCAAGCTTCGCCAGGCGGCACGGAACGTCTTCTCCTTCGTGTGACCGGACGCTCCGGTTCCGGAGACGATGGCGCAGCTAGCTGCGAAGGTGGGGGAGGTGCCGGCTGCGGTGGACCGGCTGCGAGATTTGGCAGCGCGGGCTAGAGCGGAGATGGCTCTGGCCCTCATGCTCTCTTGGTACAAGGACGCCCGCGTCGAGAAGATCGACGGCGGCTTCCATGCCATAGCCGATCTTGCCGCCATCCGCCAGGCCCATCCGGAGCTCCGCGGATCCGCCATCAAGATCGCTGATTATGTGGATCCCGACGAGGTGCTCACCGACTCGGAGTCCGTCGGTACTCCTAATGCAGAGGGCCTGGTGCCGCCGCCTGCCAGCGCCGGAACCGGATCAAGCTCCGCGCCTCCTCCGCCGCCCGAAGCTTCTGCCGGCCAAGAACTCCCCCGCGGCAAGGGTCCTGCCATTTAGTTATTGCCCCGGGATGTCAGGTGTATTTGTCTTGTATTAGTTATGTGCAAAAACTTGTCTATCTGTACCGGCTGTCTCTGATGCCGGGTAACTTATGGGAGCTTCGCCTCCTTTCTGTTTGTTAATATTGACCTTGCTTGGATTTCCTTCAACTTGTGTCCTTCGAATTTTCTTTCAATACTTTGTCGGTTAACTTTGTCCGGCTTACTTCGCACGGCTACACTTTTAGCTGGGGGAACTGCACCTCCAGTGGGGGCGCGCGAGCGCACCCACTGGGTGTAGCCCCCGAGATTTGCAGTAGCTGGCATAGCCAATTGCTTCGAATCTTCCTTCTTTCCCAATTCTTCTATCTTTATCCGACTAGACTCATCTCAGTCGGTTGCTTTCGCCGGCTGAACACCTTCATCCGGGGGAACTAACATTCCAGTGGGGGCGCGCGAGCGCACCCACTGGGTGTAGCCCCCGAGATTCAGAGTAGCTGGCGTAGCCAGGTGCTTTGAATCTTCCTTGTCTTCTCTTGCTCTAGCCCTTGCCCTCACCTGGGCTCCGATCGGTCGACTAAACGCCTTTAGCCGGTCGGGAACCACAAGATTCCACTGGGGGCGCGTGAGCGCACCTAGTGGGTGTAGCCCCCGAGATTCAGAGCGCTTGATGAAGGCAAGGACTTTGAATCTTCTTTCCTTCTCCTGATTTCCGACTCGAGTAGTCGGACAAAATGTACATAAGCATACACACATGTCCACATAGATTAGTAGGTTAGTCTGCCAAATTGTAGCCGGAAAACGGCTTGTTTTTTCAAAAATTGGCTTGTCCCTTTCTAGACACTTAGTCGCTTTCCCGTGCGCTCTGCTGTTTTCGCTGCGTCCTTGCGGGCAGCCGGGTTGCGGTCTGCAGCCGGAATCGAAGGGAGCTGATAGTACATTGCACACGGTACTAATGGCTTAGCAGCTGGATTGGTTCGAGCTAGTTGCAGGGCCGGGACACCCGATCTGCCACGTCTCCTCCCCATTTTTCGTGTGGGATGCCTCGTGCTTTTGCTCTTGCTAGCCGGACAGCCGGGTTGCGGTTTGTAGCTGAGACGAAGAGTGGGCCTCTGACATCGTCACACACTACTCAGCCGGTTTGTTGACTTAGCAGGCCGGGTTAGCCGGCGAGTCCCCGGGTAGGGGTTGCCGGAGCCGGAAAATCAGAACCGAAAAACAGATGCATACACATTTCTAGCAAGGAGCCCCCGAGATTCTCGTGGGGGTCCGCATTTTCATTCATAGGGTTTCGGGATACATACACTGCCTGGTGACTAGGTGTAAAACGGGCGCAGCAGGGCCGCGTTCTAGGGACGCTCGGTCTCCTTGTCTAACTTGTCCATCTCGTTCCTGCGCGGCTGCTGCGCGTCGATGAGGTAGTAGGAGTCGTTGGGCAGTGCCCGGCTGATGATGAAGGGGCCCTCCTAGGGTGGTGATAGGTTGTGCATGCCCTTCGTGTCTTGCACCAGCCGGAGAACCAGGTCACCCTCGCGGAATGCAACTGGGCGGATCCGGCTTGAATGGTAGCGACGTAGTCGCTGCTGGTACAGGGCTGATCTGGACAAGGCCAGCTCGCGGGCCTCCTCCAGGAGGTCCACTCCGTCCTCCCGCGCCTCCTGGTTGGCTTTTTTGTTGTAGAGGAGCTTGCAAGGGGAGTCGAACTCGATGTCGGCGGAGAGGACGGCTTCCGATCCATAGACCAGGAAGAATGGCGTGTAGCCGGTTGACCTATTCAGCGTGGTGCGGAGGCTCCACAGCACAGCCGGAAGTTCTTCGATCCAA
This sequence comes from Avena eriantha, assembly GCA_910589775.1. Classification (NCBI taxonomy): domain Eukaryota; kingdom Viridiplantae; phylum Streptophyta; class Magnoliopsida; order Poales; family Poaceae; genus Avena; species Avena eriantha. Next base: position 62,881,082 of record OU342745.1, on the reverse strand, counting down.
CATCCGGGTGAATGCTCCAATGGCTCGATGAGACGTGGCTTGATGCCGGCTAGCACCAAGTCGTTTGTTCTTTCGACTTGCCTGTTGGATTGCGGGTGCCTGACAGAGGCGAGGTCCAGTCGGATGCCCTTGTTGCTGCAGAACCGGGTGAAGGCCCCCTTGGCGAAGTTCGTGCCGTTGTCGGTGATGATGTTGTTGGGGTAGCCGAAGCGGTTGATGATGTCGGTGAAGAAGGTAACAACCGTCGCTCCGTCCAGCTTCCGGATAGGCTTGGCCTCGATCCACTTCGTGAACTTGTCCACCGCCACCAGCAGGTGGGTCATGCCCGCGCGCGCTCGCTTGAAGGGACCGACCATGTCGAGGCCCCAAACCGCGAAGGGCCAGGTGATCGGTATGGTCTTGAGTACCGAAGTTGGCATGTGCCTGAGCTGCCTGAAGCGCTGGCACCCATTGCATGCGCGGACCAGTTGCTCAGCGTCCTCGAGAGCGGTGGGCCAATAGAAACCATGGCGGAATGCCTTGGCGACTATCGCCCTTGACGAAGCGTGGTGCCCGCACTCGCCCTGGTGGATATCTTTGAGTAGCCGGTAGCCCGTGTCCACATCGACACATCTTTGGAAGATACCAGATATGATGCGCTTGTACAACTCGCCGTTTATGATGGTGTACGTGTGCGCGCAGCGCCGGATTTGCCTGGCCTCCACCTCGTCATCCGGAAGTTCTTCGTCGGCGATGTAGCTCATGAAGGGCTGTGCCCAGGATGGCACTTCCCGGATGACGAGGACGCTCTTGTCATCCGGTTGACGGGTGTCGGGGGGTCGTCCGGGTGGCGTACCCGGAACGGCAGCCCCCGAGCCACTAGGCGAGCCGACAGCCCCCGGGTCTTGCGAGCCGGAAGGCACTGCCTGGCCGGAATTGGTGCGGGTCTTCTTCTTCGGCGGCTCTGCCAGAATGCTTCCTGCCCAGACGATGGAGTCTGATTCTGGTGACGGGTTGATGGATGGCTTGCGCAGGTGCTCCAAGGAGACCCCTGGTGGGATGGCCTGCCTGGTGGAACCGATCTTGGAGAGCCCATCGGCTGCCTCGTTGTTGACGCGGGGGATGTGGTGAAATTCGCACCTGTCGAAGGAGGTGCTGAGCTTCTGGATGTGGAACCGGTAGAGAGCCATGTTTGCGTCTCTGGCGTCCCATTCTCCGGACACCTGCTGCACCACCAAGTCTGAATCACCGAAGCACAGGATCCGGTTGACACCGATCTCCTTGGCCAGCCGGAGCCCGTGCGCCAGTGCCTCGTATTCGGCTACGTTGTTGGAGGCCTTGAAGTGGATCTGCAGCACGTATTCCAGCCGGTCTCCCTTGGGCGAGGTGAGCACGATGCCGGCTCACAAGCCCCCGAGCATCTTCGACCCATCGAAGTGCATCCGCCAATGATCCGAATCTGGAACCGGTGGGAGATACTGGGTCTTGGCCCAATCGACGAGGAAGTCCGCCAATGCCTACGACTTGATCGTGAGCCGGGGCTCGTACTGGATGGAGTAGGCGGCAAGCTCGATGGCCCACTTGGCGACTCGGCTGGTGGCGTCCTTGTTGCCGATGATTTACGAAAGGGGTGCATTGCACATGACCTTAATCGGGTGCTCCTGGAAGTAGTGCTTGAGCTTCTTGCATGCCAGGTACACGCCGTAGCACATCTTCTGGTAGTGGGGGTAGTTCTGCTTGGAGAGGGAGAGAACCTCGCTGAGGTAGTAGACGGGTCTCTGAACCGGCTGAGCCTTGCCTTCCTCGGGGCGCTCCACCACCAGGACGACGCTGACGACCCGGCTGATGGCTGCTATATAGAGCAACATCGGTTCCTTACTAGCCGGCGTGGCTAGAACCGGTGTTGTGGATAGCATGCGCTTGAGGTCGTGAAACGCGGTGTCGGCTTGCGAAGTCCAGGAGAACTTGTCTGTCTTCTTCATCAACTGGTACAACGGGAGTGCCTTCTCCCCCAGCCGGCTGACGAAGCGACTGAGGGTAGCCAGGCATCCGGTGAACTTCTGGATTCCAAGCAGGTTCCTGGGCGGCTGCATCCTTTCGATGGCCGCGATCTTCTCCGGATTCGCCTCAATACCTAGCTGTGAAATGAGGAAACCGAGTAGCTGGCCGGACGGTACTCCGAAGACGCACTTCTCTGGGTTCAGCTTCATCTGGTACTGGCGGAGGTTGCCGAATGTTTCTCCCAGATCCTCGAGGAGGGTGCGCTTCTCCTTGGTCTTGATGACCACATCGTCCACGTAAGCGTGCACGTTTCGGCCTATCTGCGAGTGCAAGCATTTCTGCATACATCGCTGATAGGTGGCGCCTGCGTTCTTTAGGCCGAAAGGCATGGTTACATAGCAGAAAGCCCCATAGGGGGTGATAAATGATGTCTTAATCTGATCAGCCGAGTTTAGCCGGATCTGATTGTACCCAGAATAACAATCTAAAAAATACAACAAATCACAGCCGGCCGTGGAATCGATGACTTGATCGATGCGGGGCAAGGCGAAGGGGTCTTTCGGGCACGCCTTGTTCAGGCTGGTGTAGTCGATACACATGCGCCAGGTCTTGTTCTTCTTCAGCACCAGGACTGGGTTCGCCAACCAGTCCGGGTGGTACACTTCCATGATGAACCCGGCTGCAAGGAGCCGGGTGATCTCGTCACCGATTATCTTTCTCTTCTCCTCTGCGAATCGGCACCGAGGTTGCTTGACCGTCTTGGCATCCGGACGCACATGAAGTGAGTGCTCGGCGAACTCCCTCGGCACACCCGGCATGTCCTTGGGGGACAATGCGAAGATGTCCCGATTCTCACGGAGGAAGTCGACGAGCGTGCCTTCCTATTTGCTGTCCAAGCCGGCGCCAATGGTGACGAACTTAGTCGGATCGGAGGGGTCGAGCAGGATCCTCTTCGTCTCCTTTGCCGGCTGGAAGGCTCCTTCTCCAGCCGACTTGCTGCTAGCCAGAATGTCCTGCTGGGCCATGGCCACATTGCGCATGATCACGCGCTTCTCCTCGGCTATGATGAGGGCCTCTGCCAGTTTGGAACCGGCTGAGGCGCACTCCATCGACCACCTGAAGCAGCCGGCGACGGTGATCACGCTGTGGGGTCCGGGCATCTTCGTCTTGAGGTAGGCGTAGTGGGGGATGGCCATGAACTTGGCGAGGGCGGGCGCCCGAGGAGAGTGTGGTAGGAGCTCGTCAGATTTTACCACCTCGAACCAGATTGGTTTGCGGCGGAAGTTCTCCTCGGTCCCGAAGATGACGTCCAGCTGGATTTTCCCCAGCGGGGCGCAGGCTGGTCCCGGCAGTACGCCATGGAATGTCGTGGTAGTCGGGCGCAGGTCGCTTTCGCGAATGCCCAGCTTTTCCAGCGAGGACTAGTAGAGGAGGTTGAGGCAGCTGCCTCCGTCGATGAGGACGCGCGAGAATCGGCAGGTGCGCGCATTGGAGACGATGAGAGGGTCGAGCACCATGGTGTAGCCCACGGGAGTCGGTAGATGCTCAGGCTGATCCGCCCGGCTCTAGGTGATGGGGGTTTCCGACCAGTTCAGGTACTGGGGGACCGGAGAGACGATGGCATTGACCTCCTTGGAGCGTCGCATGCGGCTGTGCTTCTCGTCCTGCTCCGCCTCGAAGATGTGGTAGGCGGCGTGCGGCTCGGGGTAGCCGTTGTTGTTGTTGCCGCTGTTGCCATCATTGTCGGCTCCCCTAGCCGGTGGTGGAGGTCCACCCGGTGGGGGAGGCGGGGGACGAGGCTGGTTGCCCTGGTCCTTTAGCTGGCAGGTCCAGCTGTAGTTCCGGGTGATGTGCGTAGCCGGCTTGAAGGGACCACTATGCCACTTGCACGGGCCGTCAAACATCTGGTCGAAGGTGAGCCGTGGCTTCTGCCTCCTTGCTTCATTAGCCGGCGCGTCGGGCGCGCCCTCCATAGCATTGACCTGCCGTGCGTGGTAGCGAGGCTTCTGTTGTCCAGCCTGGCGGTCCCCCCTGGAACCGGTTGTCGTTGCCATGGCGCCTGGAGGATCCGGCTTCTCCAGCCGGATTGCTGGGTCGGTTGCGACCCGGCTCCGTGGGAGTCGGACGTCCGTCCGCGTTTACTCGGAGGGGCTTCTTCATGGCGGCATCCGCCGTGGCATACTGGTCTGCAACCGTCATGAGCTCCGCCATGGTTTTCGGCTCGTCACACAGTAGCCGGTGGCGAAGCATGGTGCCCTCTCGGCAACCCTCGATGAAGAAACTGATGGCTTGGCTCTCCAGGATGCCCTTGCAAGTGTTGCGCAGCTCCGTCCACTTGGCGAGGTACTCGCGGTCGGTCTCGCGGCTGCCCTGGACGCACAAGGCCAGGTCGCGTGGGCGCCCTGGGCGCTTGTACGTGCCGTTGAAGTTGCGGACGAACACCTTCTCGAAGTCAGGCCAGGCATTGATGCTGTTGTGCGCGAGGCTATTGAGCCATGTCCTTGCCAACCCGGTTAGCATGAGGGGGACGTAGCTCACGGCTGTGCGCTTGTTCCCGTGGGCGATGCCGACTGCCGTAGCGTAGTCGGTCAACCAGTCTTCCGGCTTCATGCTGCTATCGTACTTGGGGGTGTCCCTAGGCAGGGAGAATTTATCCGGAAACGGCTCGTTCCGGATGCGGGGTCCGAAACAAACCGGGCCGGTCGAATCTTCCTCCTCCGTGACACGCGCTTGAGCGAGGAGCTCGATGCGGTCGCGGTCATCCGGACAATCCGGGTTGGGTGCTCCCACCCGGCCCGATAGACGGGAACCGGCTGGTTTGGGCGCTCCGTCTGGCGGAGGGGGAGGTGGCGGGTTGCTGTTCACCGTCTGCTCCTGGCACGGCTGGCCCCTGTTGCCAGAGCTGCGATGCCTACTGCGGGCCCTGGGCGGCTGAGGGGAGGATGCCTGCTGGGTGTCGCGCGGCGTGCCCCTGCTGTTGGCAGGTAGCCTGCTCCCCCTGGAGTAGCTAAGGTCTTCCTGCATCTGCCGGTTGGCACCGGCCTGCTCGTCCACGATGCGGAGGAGCTCCTGCACGCGAGCGTGCTGGCGGGCTCGCTCCTCGCCCTCCAGGCTGGGTAGTTCCTCTGCCGCGGCTCGCACCATGCGCAAGTTCTTGATGGGCGTGCTGTAGCTCGGTCGTGTGAGGGCAGGCGCGGGATCTGGTTCCCCGTCCTTTTCCATCCTACCGCCTAGCTCGCCGCCCCGATGCCGTACCTGGCCGTGCCGGCTCGGCTCCGCAGTAGCCGGAGTGAGGCTGTGCGCGCGGTCGTACTCGCGCCGGGTGATCTCGAGCTGCTTGCGGGCTGCCGGTAGCTCCATGGCCTCATGGAGGAGGATGTGTCTCTCCATGCTGAAGTTGGCCTTCGCTTCCTCCGGGTTATCCCCGAGGTTAACCGGCGTCAGGAGCCGATCAATGGCATCCTCCACCGTGTTCCGGGACTGCGGGGGAGCGGAAGTTCCAACCTCGTCCGCGCCTCGCTCCCCCGGCTGGCGGGGATGGGAGCTGGAACCGGCCATCATGACCTCCACGCCGCGAGACGCGGTGGAGGCGCTGCCGCCTGAGCGCGGTAGCTCCGCGACAGAGACGATTTCCCTAGGGAAACGCTCCGGGACGGTGGCAATGTAGACATGGAGATCGCCGAATAGCAGGACGGTGCCGTTCACCGGGAAGGAGGTTACGGCGAAACAGGAAGCGTTGTCGATGACGCAGTCAAACTTGCCAAGCGTGAGCACCAGGCCGGAGGCCACACGCTCACCTGCTGAAGTGCGGGGTCCCGTGCGGAACGTGACTCCGGTCGAAGCCATCTAGCCCCACGGTGGGCGCCAACTGTCGTTGTATTGGGAACGGCAGTACGTGAGGAGGTTAGATAGAGGTGTGGGACTAGCAGGGAAGCTATCGACGGCGTCTGCAGGCGAGATTGGATACAAGCGAGCGTAGCGGGACGCAAGAAGTACCCAGGTTCGGGGCCCTCGTGGTGAGGTAAAGCCCCTACTCCTGCCGGATCTGACTATGTGGAATACTCGAACTACAAGTGCTCCTCGAGCTGTATACGCTAGCTACTGCCTTAAATGCTGTATGACCAACCCTTTCTACTGAGGTCTTGCCTCTCCTTATATAGGCAAAGAGGCAAAGGTCTCACTGGCTAGTCCGACTGGCGGGCCCATAGGCGGGTCCCAGCCGGCTAGTCATCTACAGTGTCCAGTATGGCTTGTCTTGTCGGAGTACGAGCGGTACGGCTGTCGTAGGCACAGTGGACGCCGTGCGAGCCTATCGTCAGCACATGCCACTGTTCCTGCGTCATCCACACAAAGTCTTCGGTATGGCCGGGTGGTTGCCAGTCTTGTCACGGTACAGGGTGTACCGTGCACTGATACGCACGTCGTCCTGTCTCACTGATTGGGTCCGGCTATGTCGTCGTATCCGGCTGCCTCTTGCTGATCTGACTACTGGGTGGTAGCCGACCTGTCCTGTCCTGTCCGGTTGCGTCTGGTCAGCCGGACGCGATCTGACTGTCTTGTTTCTTATCCGGTTGGGGTACTTGGGGATCATCCCCCTGACACAAGGAGCATCACCCCCACCGTACCACGGCCAGCAGATCTGAGGCGGTCGGCTAGGAGTAGCCTCCCAGCTAGTTCTTCTAGCTACCCGGCTAGACGGGTTAGCCGGGGAAACTTGGACGTGAACTGGGTGGAGAGCTCCACCCGGCTGTGGTTCCTTGCACTGGATCCAGACGGCCAGGCTCCTTGGAGCCGGCCGGTTGGTCCCGTCTTGGCCTACCCGGGGGTCATCCCCCCGACACTAATCCCCGAGCGCGTAGGACTTCACCCTGTGGAGAAGTTCTTGCGTGCTCATTTGGTCGAGTCTAAAATGATTGATGATGCAGAGACTTTGTAGTTTTCTTTTGTCTTGTAGCTTTTTTCTTGTTCCGGCTTGAGATTCTTTGTTTTTCCTCGGCTAGGGTTTACTGGCTACGGAGCCGATGGCCCCACCCATAGGGTGCGAGCGGTGATCTCATGAACCGGCTGCCGCACCCGACCGGGAGAGGGATCGCTAGTTTGCTGTCGTCGTTGCTTGTGTCTGCCACTTCTGGTGCGCATCACACCAGTTTGACCTCTTGGTCTGCCGCGGCAGTTTTTGGTAACCGTGCTCACGTCTTCATCATTGCGGTTTCTCGGGGACCGTGGGTGTGTTTTGCCTCCCACGGTAACTCCTGTGGGATCTTCTGCGTATGCTGCGTGGGTGCACGCAAACCACCCCGAACCATCGTGTGGAGGTGGGGTAGTTGCCTGCCACGTGGTGGGGAGGGAGGGCAACTAGCGCAGTTCTTCTGCCCTCATAAATAGGGATTCAAGGGAGCGGGCTTCCTCACTTTGTGTTCCTACGCCCGCTACCTCTACTCTCCTTTGCGCCCTAGCCTTCTTCTACTTGCCTGCGCCACTACCACCTGGTCATTGTTGTCGCTCTTCTTCTTCGACGACGGGCCTACGCGCTTCCAACAAGGTCACCTTCCCCAACTACATGTTGCCGAAGAATGTCGGCGGGTGGTGTGGCTCCTATGTCACCGAGGAGCTGGTGCGGAAGTACCGGCGGGGGAAGTCCCTGCCATCGGAACACCTGGTGAATCCCCGCCTCACGCCAGAGGACGAGCGGGTGCCCAACCCTCAGCCCGGCGAGGCCGTCGTCTTCCTCGCCCACTTTGCCCGCGGCCTCGGGCTGCCGTTGAGCAGGTTCGTCCTAGAGCTGCTCGTCTCCTTCGACCTCCAGCTCCACCACCTCGGAGCCAACGCCATGGCGATGCTGGCGCATCATGCGGCCTACTGCGAGGCTTACCTCGGCGTCCGCCCCGACGCTGTGAATTTCTTGCAGTTTTTCTGCTTCAAGGTGAAAGTGGTGGGGAAGGGTGGTCCGCTAATGGAGACGGGCTACTATGCCATCTACCCGCGGCCGTCGGTGGTGATGTCGTGTCTGGATCTCCCGGACACCGTCAAGCTGTGGCAGCGCTCGTACTTCTACGTGCGCAACGGCACCGAGGTAGATTGGATGAAAATTCTAATCTTCTCGAACGTCCCCTCCACCCGGAAGGCCTGGAGCATCCAACACTTGGGTGTCCAGGGGGACATCGACCGGATGGCCACCCGGCTGGCAGTGCTGGTGGAGAAGGAGCGGCTCACCGCCCAGGATATTCTGTTGTCCTGGATGGTGAGTCATGTGCTTCCGCAGCAGCAGCAATCGCACAAGATATGCCACCTCTCCGGCCATCTGGATCCCACCTAGCTCTCCCGGCTGGACGTGCCGTACACGGACCTCAGCGAGTGGCTTGCCACCATCTCGAAGGAGGTGCTGGCGGAGGACTGGGAGTTCTCCTGCCGGCAGAATCACCACGGCTGGCTTCCACCGAAGGTAGGCCTTTCCCCCCTTTTCCGGGTGGATTTTTCCCGAGGGATTCTTGCTTCGTGCCTCTTATCTTCCCCTGTTGAGTAGCTTTTTACGGCGTAGCTAGCGGAGGACGGCATGGGGGATGGCAAGCTCCCCAACTTCTCTACGGACTACAAGCCCGTGAAGTATCCGCAGACGGAGCCGGAGCGGTTCCCCATCTGGGCTGACGAGGGTTGTGAGTTCCCACTCGGTGAGAAGTTTTTCCTTGTCCTTGCATGCCTGACCTCCACCATGTTTTAGCCGTAAACTTGATATTCTAGTTGTGTGTTGGAGTAGCCGCGCACAGCAAGGATGTGGATCTGGCTGAAGCCGCCACGCCCAGGGCCAGGGGAAGCGGGCCGCCTCGACCAGCACCGCGTCGGCTGGGGGATTGTTTGTTTGCGACCCGAAAGTTCCTGGGCGAGTGCATGGCGGTACCCAAGTTCCTTGTAATTGCCGCGTTTTGTAAAGTTGTGCTGCCAACTACTGAGATGGGCCATTTCGAGGCAAACTCATCTCACCCCTGCCAAATTCAAACATTCCGTTAAACTGCCCCGTGAAGTAGACTGTCGGGACCCACATGTCGGTCATCTGTCCGTGACGCGAGTGCCAACGTGGCAACCTCTTAAGAAAATCGAGGAACTAAGTGGATTGGATGCGTTAACCAATTTCACAAATCCATTCCCTCCTTTCTCCTTGCACCGGTGGCATCGAAATCCATCCTCCAGGCAGGACGATCCCTTCGGACATTTGACTTCCGGCGCCAAGTTGTTGCGCCCAATCACTGATCCCGAGCTCCAATGGTGCATGACGTAGCCGCCGTTGCGAGGCTCTAGTCCACCTCCGCCACCAACAAGCCGAGAAGCTCAGAGGATGGTAGATCCTACACAAAGTTGAAGAAGACTCTGTTTATCTTGTAACCGCAGAAGCACAAAGTTGAAGAAGACTCTCAGTTTCCTGATGACGGAGTAGAAAATCTATGTCGGATCGCTACACCAAAGACGCCTCCTTGTTTACCTTCTGTGGAGACTGATGCAGTTGCAGCTGCAGGTGGTACTGATGAGACTGCACCTGCCATCGTCGTGTCAGATGATGGAGGTGGTGGATTGGTTTTACCATCCGCGGAGACTTGTGCGGCTGGAGCTGGCAGTGAAGAGCCTTCAGAAAACATTGTGGTGCTCGATAGTTCGCCTATTGTGGAGACTCATGCTACCGGTGCTGGCACTGCTGTTGGTGCTGCTGATCCCGCTCCCGAAATTATCGTGCCACCTGAAGGAGGCGGTGATTTAGGTTTACAATCTGTAGAAACTGTTGGACCTGAAGGTGGTAAACTGTGATGCGGAGCATTCTTTCTTATGACTTGTATGCTTTTCTCTGGAACCTGTATTATGGAGCTACCTTACGCATTTCTTACACTTTTGCCTGTTGAACTGTAGTGTGGAACTGGAACTACTCCTAGTATGTAATCATAATATTCGGATGCTTGAGTATGATTGATGATAAACCAAAGATAGCTGAGCTGCACAAGAATTGGCCTCTGCCACTTGCGGGCGTGGTTCCTGGCTCATCTCCTTTTCACAAGCACGGTGAAAAGATGGTTCTGTTCCTTTTCTTGCAATGCCATTATGCTTGTGTTGTTGATCTGGCAATTTTATGCTGATTTTGTCACCCAATCCGCATTTATGTCTCTACATACAAACATATTTGTTCACATGACTTGAACAGAAAACAATATCTTCTTTGCATCGACTAACACAAGGAGACATGCAAATATTTATTTATTTTTGAAACAAAGCAAACGATATGCCATTTTCATTGATAGAGAGGGACATGCAATTCATAAATCATCACCTCCATCATCTTGTTCTACAAAAGGCGTTATTACCAGATCCACAACCTTATTTTCCTTGGGACGACAATGTCAAGTGTAGGATTTCAAATCTAAACGCAATCTAGTGCAGGTTCATCAGGACAACCTCCAGCAGCATCAGTCTCCACAGAAGGTACATCAGCGCTATGGCAGACACCATTGGAAATGCAAGCTGAAGCTTTTGTTATACTCCTATTAGGACCACAAGAGGTTACCCCATCTGGACAATTCATAGACAATTCACATTGCAATTTGAGTGTCTTACATGATCCTTAGATCTTAGCCATCCGGTGTTTTTATTGGTGGAACGAAATTTGCTGGTACTTTTATTTCTGCATAGAACCTACAAAACATAGCCAAGTCAGACATCTGAATATATCTAACTTTTCTACAGTCTTATATGTGAAGATATCTTTGCATAACACTCACTTATCAAACTGTCTACGGATATCTTCCCTCTCCTTGGAAAGGCAAAGTCGACGTTCTATAGGGTACATCCATCTATACTGTACCGTACCTCTAAGTACTTCCTCGTCAGGTACATCAACAGCCAAATGCTCCATCGTATCAAAGAAGGATGGGGAATATATCAGGTCAAAATATTGCACATGATCTCTGCCAAGTGCTTTTTAAGATGTTTTCGAACTCTTCTGTCTGGAGCTTTACTATAGATTTACCTAAAGAACGCACCTACCCAAATCTGCAAGCACCTTGTAAATCTAGATGGTCACAAGCTTTAACTATTTCTAGGAGAGGTGGAGAACAAACCAAAGACAAGAAGAATGTACAGTGCCTGAATCTAGCAAGCGAAGCGTGGGGATTGCCTAGCTGACCGCCGGCTGGTGCGCCTCGTGAAGAACGGTGCGGCCAATGGTGGTAGGCCGGCACTGTTTATAGAAGACGCCGAGAAGTTTTTTAAGGCGTGGAGAAGTTTGTGGACTGGTTCTAATCCGATGCATCTCCCATAAGAACGACGCCAAATTTGAAGAGACAGGGGCTGGTCGCTCGATTGAGGGCGGGCTTAGGAAAGTTTGGGGTCTCCGTGTAAAGTTTTGGCGGGCGCGGGGTGTTTGTCCACAATTTTCACAGAAATATGTTTCAATATTTTATCGGATTTGCCAGTTCTCAAGAGTCACCTCTCTCGCCATTGGATTTACCTCGCCATTGGTGCAACGTGAGGGTTACACATTTGTTGCAACAGCTTGTAACTGGGAATTTAATGAGTTGCAACTACTAGGTTACAACTGAGTATTAGCACAATTAATAGGGTGACGTCAGCTCCTTAACATAACAAGTTCTCAGGCGCCTAGGATCTAGGCACTCATATTATATACCTTTTCCCCCTTGTTGACGGTTTTGTTTCTATTCTGGCCGAGCCCCAGCACGTACCTTGGGATTTTAACTATCGAGCCCAAGAAATTAGCCCATCCGGCCTCATTATAGCCCAAGACCTTATAACTCGGACATGTTTTGGGTCATTCGGCCGCACAAATAGCCCAGTTATATTGGGCGAGAGCCCATGAAAAATAGCCCATCAATCCCTGCTTGGCCCATTTTTCTTCAATTCGGCCTTTTTTGGGCACCGTCCACCCACCCCTAAAAAAACTCCGCCTATCCATGTTTTTAAGTACTACCTACTACATTATTTATACTTAACATTTTTTAGTTGAGCTGCTAGCAATCACGTGTAGCACATGGATAAGCACTTTTTAAGAAGGAAAATAAATAAGGTATATACGATATTAGTATACATTTTTTACATTTTATAAAAGGATAACAATTTTCTTTTGTAGTGGCAAGGCATGCAGTTTATCTGTAGCAATATTTTTGTACCGAGAGGCTTACATGGACGACCCACCTGCCTACAGCTAGCGCCCATCAACCTTACCATACAAGAGATCAAGTTTAACGAGCGCGTTTAAAAAGTACTTGTACAACAATCTCCACCAGAAAAAAGAAGACCATGATCGACACGTTTCTTATCGAGAGAGGCTGACACGTGGGCCCTAGCAGCAAGACCATACACGTCTGCCGCATGGAACAACGTTACCAAGGTCAAACCGGTGGACGCGACCAAAAAAAATGTCCAACATACACATGTTTCCTCTACATAGGCGGCTGACATGTGGACCCAGCAGGGAGACATTATACGAGTGCTGTATCGAGCAAAGTTGCCAAGTTCCAAACGGGGAGGCACGAGAGAAGAAAAAAGTCTACCATGCACATGTTTCCTGCATAGAGGAGGCTGACATGTTGGGCCCACCAGCCTGTATAACAGCTGAAGCAGCGAGCAACGCTATCAAGTTCAGAGCACGAAGGCACAACAGAGGGTAAAAAATCCATCTTACACACGTTTCTTCTAATGAGAGGACGACATGTGGGGCCCAACATCGTGATTAAACGGTAGATGCACCGAACAACGATATCAAGTTCGCAACAGGGTAGCGCGAGCGAAGGAAAAAAATCCGTCATACACACGTTTCTTCTAATGAGAGGATGACATGTGGGGCTTAGGAGGTTGGTTAAACGGTAGATGCGTCGAGCAGCGCTATCAACTCGGAACGGGGTAGCGCCAGCGAAGGAAAACATTCCATCATACACACGTTTCTTCTAATTAGAGGATGACATGTGGGTCCTAGGAGGTTGATTAAAAGATAGATGCATGGAGCAGCGTTATCAACTTCGGAACAGGGGAGCGCGAGCGAAGGAACACATTCCATCATGCACACGATCCTTCTAATGAGAGGCTGATATGTGGGACCTAGCAGCCTGACTAAACAGCAGGCGCCTTAATCAACATTATCGAGTTCAAATTAGGGAGGCGTGACCGAAAAGTATGGTCCGCTAGAGACACTGACGTCCAGGACCCACATGCCTCAAAAGACTTCGGTGAGTCAACATCACGTGAGGAAATGAAAATCTTGCTTCTGCCACGCGCCAGCCGAGCATCCTCCATGTTTTTAGCAGATTCGCCATAGTAGAGGGCCACGAAACCGGAAAAAAAGTTTTCCATCAGCCACGGCCGAGCCAAGAATTTCGTCGTGGAAGACGCGCCTTCTACGACGATCGTCGGGCCAATTCATTGCGGAAGGAAACTTTTCTTGTAGTGTATCCTTATGTGGTTTTTGGAAAGAACAGACATGCAATGACTCTAGCTGTGGTTAATGAAAAGAACAGACATGCAATGACACTTCCATATGTGGTTTATGAGAAGAACACACATGCAATGACACTGGGTGTGGTTCATGAAAAGAACACACATCCAACGATACTAGTGGATCCTTATGTGGTTTGTGAAAAGAACACACATGCAATGACTCTAGCTGTGGTTTGTGAAAAGAACACACATGCAATGACACTGGTGGATCCATGTGTGGTTTTGAGAACAACATACATGCAATGACTCTAGCTGTGGTTTGTGAAAAGAACAGACATGCAATGACACTGGTGGATCAATATATGGTTTGTGAAAAGAACATACATCCAATGACTCTAGATGTGGTTTGTGAAAAGAACACACATGCAATCACACTGGTGGATCCATGTGTGGTTTGTGAGAATAACCGACATGCAATGACTCTAGCTATGGTTTGTGAAAAGAACATACATGCAATGAACTCTGGTGGATCCATAGGTGGTTTGTGAGAAGAACACACATGCAATGACTCTAGATGTGGTTTGTGAGAAGAACACACATGCAATGACTCTAGATGTGGTTAATGAAAAGAACAGAGATGCAATGACTCTGGTGGATCCTTGTGTGGTTTGTGAGAAGAACAGAAATGCAATGACTCTTGCTGTGGTTTGTGAGAAGAACAAACATGCAATGACTCTAGATGTGGTTTGTGAAAAGAACACACATGCAATGACTCTAGTTGTGGTTTGTCAAAAGAACACACATGCAATGACTCTGGTGGATCCTTATGTGGTTTTTTTAGAAGAACAGACATGCAATGACTCTAGCTGTGGTTTGTGAAAAGAACACACATGCAATGAACTCTGGTGGATCCATATGTGGTTTGTGCGAAGAACACACATGCAATGACTCTAGATGTGGTTTGTGAAAAGAACACACATGCAATGACTCTAGATGTGGTTTGTGAAAATAACACACATGCAATGACACTAGTGGATCAATATGTGGTTTGTGAAAAGAACACACATGCAATGACTCTAGCTGTGGTTTGTGAAAAGTGCACACATGCAATGACACTGGTGGATCCATGTGTAGTTTGTGAGAAGAACAGACATGCAATGACTCTAGCTGTGGTTTGTGAAAAGAACAGACATGCAATGAACTCTGGTGGATCCATATGTGGTTTGAGAGAAGAACACACATGCAATGACTCAAGATGTGGTTTGTGAGAAGAACACACATGCAATGACTCTAGCTGTGGTTAGTGAAAAGAACAGAGATGCAATGACTCTAGCTGTGGTTTATTTGAAGAACACACATGCAATGACTCTGGTGGATCCATATATGGTTTGTGAAAAGAACACACATTCAATGACACTGGTGGATCCATATGTGGTTCATGAAAAGAACACACATGCAATGACACTGGTGGATCAACATGTGGTTTATGGAAAGAACACACATGCAATGACACTGGTGTATCCATGTGGTTTATGACAATAACACACATGCAATGAACTCTAGTGGATCCATGTGGTTTATGAGAAGAACACACATCCAATGAACTCTAGTGGATCTATCTTGGCATAATGTGATGTATGCCACGATGGATTTCATTGTACAAGACACTCACTTTCCATTTTTATACTACTCAGTTTTGCCCTTGGTTTCTTGATACTACTCAGTTTTGCCCCTCTCTATCTTTTGTAGAAGCCCAAACATGTGCTCACTATGTCTGCTACGCTCTGATTGGTTGTCACAGTTTTCTTGCGGATCGTGCGCACCAACCGTTGATTCTGTGCGATCCAACAATGATCGTTGCACATGTCGTGCCCTTCACAGTACAGCGTGAGACAGCACAGATGTCTCGCTCAGTGAGACTTCTACAAGAAGGAACACGAAGCCGTCCATGGAAAAAGTCGTCGACTTGTCATGTCATGTTTAATCAAGTCTGAAAAGCCTTCTACTGCTACTACTACGCCACAACACATGTGTCATCGAGTGCACGATCGTCGATGGATAGCTGCAATTTATTGCCACTTGATTTTAATAAGACATATCCCATTTTTTGATGCAGCGGCTCTCAATCTCACTTCCAACTGGGCCCCACCATAAGAAACTTGCACGCACTAGCCGAAGGCCAAAGAGCTGAGCTCGACAAGACCTAACGTCTCCGCCTTCATCGAGTCAGTCGCAGTCATCAACACATCCCTCTACCCGATGTAGCACAACCCCACAAATCTCGCCGTACAGCCACCTACCTTCCCCTCTACATTTCACTTTTAATTATCGCCATTTTTATGGCCGTGTCAAACTTCATACGTAGAAATTGTATATGCGCCCTTTGCATGTGGCTCATTACAGAACTGCCATGCATGGCTCGGGAAAAAAACGTGACGTACTGTGCGCGTGTCATGGGGCACGGTGCAGTAGCCTGCGCGTCGCGTTGCATGGTGGTGTAACAAAACGTGCCTTGCTTCCATTCACCTTAACTATAGATCCCCTCTCCACATACCCACTCTCACTCTCGCTCACTCTCATCAGACAACCCTCTCCACTATCCCACTAGTATCTACAAACTCCCGAGAAAACCTTGTCCGCGTCGGCGATGGCGGAGGAGGATATGGTGGCCATCGTTGCCTCCGAAGCCACCGGTGGGGAGGCCCCCGTCTCCTCGCCGGTCCCCCTCGACGCGTTGAAAGAAGCTGTCGTCCCTGTCCAGGCCCCCGTCGAGGCCTCAATGGCAACCACCGATCCCATCCAGGCCCCCGTCCCCACTACCGACGTACCGCCGGCGAGGAGGCTCCCGCCGGTCACAAGCACATCCAGCTCTTCAGGGACCCCTACGATCCAAATGAGTACATTTCTCTGGTGAACCCCTACGACACCGGCATCGATGACCCATGGTCGGAGGTAACTAGGGTTTTCTCCTCTTCCCTGGTTCTTCTGCCATTCCCATCTTTGGATGCTAGATCTTGGTTTTTAGGATTCGCTTGTTCACATTTCGATTGCTCGATATTCTTACATCATCTACTCCCCCATTTTATTTTTCTTCCAATAGGTTTACGGCAGCGACGTCTGCAGCAATGACGAGCCTAGGCACACCAAGACTCGTCAGGTGCTGAGGAGGCTTCAGGCTGGCCAGTACAACACCTTCTTCGCTGGTGGCGTCTACAGTTGCCCCTTCTACATGGGGATCTCCTTCTACATGACGAGTCTCACCGGCACCGACTTCAACTGCTTAGTGATGCATGCAGTGGGCCTGAGCTCTAGCAACCCCAATGGCGCCCAGACCATGAACGTCAATGCCTACATCGCTGAACAACAGGCTCTCGGCATTCACCTCCAAAATCTCCAGCGGGTGGCCATCGAAGAGGGTCGCATGCCTCCAATCAAGCCCAATGCCCCCAAGATCAAGGGACTTGGCAGCAAGAAGTGGAGGAAGCGCCAGAGGGAGGAGGCGGAGGCGCATACGCATGCAAGGAGGGGTTGAACGTGTCTACTGCTGCTGCTAAGCGGCTTATTTTGATTTTTTGTATTTTGCTTGTATCCTAATTCTGCACGCAAGGAAGGGGTTGAATGTATCGAACCTCATTAAGCAACCTACTTTCTATCACTATATCCTATTTAGCTGCGCATAGCTATATCTACATTTGTTTTTTCTGAAGGAATGTATTTTGCCTGGTCTGATTTGCTGCTCTAGATTTGCTACCAGATCGGAGGCAAAAAGAGGAGCAATAGGGAACGAATTATCAAAGAGAGAAGCTTCTATAGATTTTCTACCGATTTGGGCAAAATGAAACATATTTGTTTAGCAAGAGAGGAAAAGGGTACTCTTTTCAAACTGCTAGTTAACAAGCTACCATCTTGACAAGCTACCAGACACATACATAAACATAACACAAAAAGTAAAATTTATTTTACTACTCACTTGAGGTGCTAGCCATCTTGACCAGCTAACTGAGTTCCAGAAAACAAAAACATAACACAAAGGAGTAAAATTTAATTCACTTCTCATCAGACCACTTGAGGCGCTTGCCATCGTTCCTTGGCGACCAATTGCGATCATTCCAGGTGGATCTTACATTATTGGCACTCCATAGCTCACGAAATGCAATTTCGTCCCACCTAGGATCTGACTTGGCTTCACTTTCTTTAGCTTCCTACGACACAATTAGCGGTGCATCACATGCCTGATTGTTGCCGCTAGAAGATGCTGCCTCTCTGTTTGTTGCTTCAGCTGTAGCCTCTCGGTCAGCTGCTTCTGCTTCAACTGCAAGCTCTCTCTCAGTTGCTTATGTAGCCTCTCTATCAGCTGCTTTAGATGCAGCCATTTTCTTTGCAAATGCAGCTTCAAACTCAGCTATTCTGTTTTTTCTACAAAGGGCTGCCCTAAGCTCGTCTTCCCTCTTGCAAATAGGGCAAAACACGAGGTAACGTAGAAAGAAATGGATCTTCTTGTACAGCTGGTAGGTCACATAAGCATTTATGGCTGCATACTTTAGGTTTAAATCAGACAACGGCCACTCCTCCCAGAAATCGTGTCTATCCGTAGGGAAATCTGCCTTCATTGTGTCATACGACTCATCAAGGATTCTAGTTACGAGTGATGCCATTCCATCCTTCCTCGAGCCCCCTAAGATCTTGACAAGACTCTGAATATTGATCCAGATGTATGGAGGAATTGTAATTCCCTCTTGATGAAATTTCAAAAAATCAGTTCTATTGTTGACAGTGCAGAAAACAATACCTTTTTCTACAAGGAATTGGCGCAGCGCTGGACAATTCCCGTTAGTCCTGAAAGTATATAGTTTGTCATCACCAAAATTTGTAACTAAAAATATTTTGTCAATGCAAGATCATCATCTGGATATAATTTTAAAAAGTTTAGTAAATGCAAGATCAAGACTCTCAACATTTTCTTGTCATAATTTATTTGGTCCTAAATAAAATTCAGTAGTGTCAGGATGAGCAAATGGATAAAGAACAAGAGGAGAAAACTCTAAAAGCGGTTAGCTACAGAGAGCAGATCTACAAACCAGGAGAAGTGGTAGACGTGGATGTGTTTCCTCATGGTTAGTTGAACGACCGCGACTTCACTCCCTTCATATGGGTGCTCCGGGGTGTACTCGAGGTCCAATCCCACAAACTTGTCCTCGTCTTTCTCAAGCCAACCCTCCTACATCCTCAAGACTCGCACCACTGTCTCCTCCTCATTGGTGTAGACGATGTCTATCTTCTTATTGTCATGGGTAGTGAAGCTTGTCTCTAGAGTGCGACGATCTTCCATGGCGGCTAGGACAAGACCGCAAGAAGATAGATGATAGGAAGAAGAAGAGTGGTTTCTGCGAGATAGGGGAACATTGGAACCATCAATGCATTTCTAAGGTAGTGGTTAACAACGGGGACGAAATTCCAAAGGAGAGATGCGTGGCGGTGGCTGTTCCAGCTTCTGTGTAAACAATAAATAATTATAACAACGATATATGTTCCCTGTTTTGTCACGTCAATACACTGTGCCGGTCGTGTTGTCCTATCAACTGTGCCAGCGCTGCAAGCCTACGTGACAGCCACCCGGCCTAAGCGTCGGGAGCGACATAACGGCGAGAACTGACAGGGGGCCCAACTTGACGACCGTTAGCCTGATATTTTGTATTGAAACGTAAATTTGAATTCGTGCCGAAAGAGACCCTCTGAGTATTTGGTATGCCAACTGTAGTCATCGCGGCCGATTACAGGCAACTTGGATACTGTGTTGCCTAGGCACCCCAACTTTTGGGCCACAAAATGATATTCTCGCCGGCTGGGGGTGCCGCCAAGAAAAACCGCCGTCCTAGAGCCGCGTCCGTCATGCCGAGTGTCGCTGGGTACGTGCTCCTGCATTTCTTGCTTGCATTGGTGGGCTTGCCTTTTCTTATTTCGCTCTTGTCTTTCCTGTAGCGAGGCGATAGCCTTGTCCGGCTCCACGACCATCGCCACCGTGTCTGCCCCTCCGCCTATAAGAGCTAGGGGCTCCGGCGCGCTGGCTGTAACCCTCGAGGCTGCGCCTGCTAGGGATGATGCGGAGGTGGCGCCACCGGTTGTGCTCGTTACGCTGCACCGGGCTGGCGCCGTCTCTCGGCTCACCGAGGCTCTCCTGCCTAGGCGAAGTGGTGCGGCCGCGCCTCCCCTTAGCCTGACGGCGGGGGCTGGCTCTGACGCCTACCGGGTGGAGGAGCCGGTGGAGGTGCCACCACCAAAGGTCTCCATCCAGCCGACGGGTGGGCCTTCCGTGGGTGCAGGGAGAGACGATGACCTCCAGGTCACCGGCTAGATGCTGGCTCGGGTTGCGCAGCCACTAGACCCTACCTTGGCACAGATGTCGGAGGCGACGCCCCTGGCTATCGGCCAGGCTCGCCTGCTAGTGGAGGTGATGGAGCAGGGGCTCGGCCAGGCCAAGGCATTGGGGGCCTCCTTCGAGGTATATGTCCCTTTGCCGATTTCGCTGTCTTTTGCTGTCTTGCACCACAGCCGGTTCCTTTGGTTCTTACTTCTCTCTCTTACGCAGAGGGCTCTTGTCGATGCTTCCAAGGCTTCGCAGGACCTGAGCCGTAAGATTGCTTGCTCTGCCGTGTCATCCCAATTGCGTGACTTCTGGCGCTTCTTGTTGACCATTGGGTACCCTCATGTAGCTCTATTGGCGGACCGGGACCGCGAGGTGGCTAGGTCAAGGGGGAGGTTGCCCGGCTAGAGGAGTCCAACAAAGCTCGCCAGGACCAGATCGCCCAGCTGGCTGCGCATCAGCAGCAGATGGAGGTCAAGGCTGGCCAAGCCAAGAAGGTGGTGGACACCCAGACCGAGGTGCTGATGAACCTGGAGGTGCTCTATGCCACTTAGGAGGATGCTCTCAAGGCTTCCCGGGCCAAGGAGATGGCGTCGCTGGGGGAGCTTTGCTAGATCGCTGAGATGGTCGTTAGTAAGTGCTCTCAAACTAGACCAGCATTGCAATTTCTCCTCCACGGCTGATATTGACCGTTGTCTCTTTTTCCGGGTGCAGCTCAGTATCCTGAGGCGACTGATCAGGCGCTGGTGCCCATTCCAGAGATGGACCCGAAGCGGGATCTCCACCCGGGGGAGTTGGTGGCGGTTTTCAACGAGGAGGCAAAGCGATTGCACGCCGCTGCTCTCGAGGTCCATGACTATGTCTGGCCTGACACCGTCTAGCCGGCCACCATGGACGCTCTGGCCGAGAGGCTCTCGGGAACTCCTATCCTCATAGACATGGCTCGGGAGTGGGTGGCACGTGGCGGTACGGAGATGGTGTTGGCCTTGCTGAAGTCCTGGTACCCGAACGTGGATCTACAGAGTCTCTCTCGCGGATTTCGCCAAGGGACCAGCTATGAGCAGCTTTGTGCCGAGGTTCCTAATATCCGCTCTTGTGGCGTGAAGATTGGGAGCTTCGTCCAACTGGACCGGGATTTCAGTGACCCGGCTGGCACGGAGCCGTACCACTTCAGTCCGGATGCGGCGCGCACTAAAGCCCCAGCTGCGCCAAAGACCGCCTCGGCCGACGTTGCCTCCAATAGCCAAGCCCCAGCCGATGGCTCCGGCCCTTCTGCCAGTCAGCAAGCTTGATCCCCGGTATGTCAGGAGTATTTGTAGGTGAAAAACTTGTTATTTTGTGTTGGTGAACAACTGCTTTTGTTCTGTATTGAACTCTGGTGGGAGCATCGCCTCCCTTTGGACATTTGCTCATGCTTTTTTATCTGCACTTTCTGTTTTGCATTTGATGCATGCTTGTTTCTGTGTGGGGGCGTGCGAGCGCACCCAAAGGGTGTAGTCCCCGAGGATCAGGCCGGCTGGACAATACACTCGAGTCAAAGCTCCTTTATGTTGTTGTCTATTTGCAGGCTTCTGTGTGGGGGCGCGCGAGCGCACCCACAGGGTGTAGTCCCCGAGGTTCGGGCTGGCTAGAGAATATAGCCGGGTCAAAGCTCCCTGTTGTCTGTTTGCAGGTTTCTATGTGGGGGCGCGCGAGCGCACCCACAAGGTGTAGTCCCCGAGCTTCGGGCCGGCTAGAGAATATAGCTGGGCCGAAGCTCCTTTACCTGCTCTTCTGCCGCCTAGGAAGCGACTAGCGTCCGGCTCGGGTGTTTGTCATGGAACTTTGGCTCATGCAAAGATGAAAACAAACAAGTTGTTTGCCTGGTTAAATAGATGCAGATGGAGTCACAATCTAAGGTTTATTAGTCTTGAAATTTGTGTCGTTTTGCACGAAGCCGATAACTTTGCCCTTTTCTCAGTGAGCATTGGCCAATTTGATGTTGTGCCCTTGCCGGCTGTGAGCTGGATTTGAAGGGGTAGCTAGTAGGCGTACGACACGATACTTCGGGTTTAGGTTATTGGCCTTGGGCAAGCGAGCACGATCGGAATGTCCAAACGCCTTTGCTTTCCTTGTGGCTTTTTCGTGTAAGGGTCGTGGAGCGTTCTACTCTTGCTGGATCTATCAGCCGGCTTGCGGTCTGCAGCCGGAACCGAAGAGGAAACTCTAGGAGCCGCGTACAATACTTCGCTCAGATTCGTGTTCAAGTGTAAAAGGGGCGAAGTAGATTCGTGTTCCATGGGCGCTCGGATTCTTTGCCTGAACGGTCCATCCTATTCTTTTATGGCTGGCGGGCGTCGATGAGGTAGTATGAGTTGTTCTGTAGTGCCCGGCTGATGATGAATGGGCCCTCCCAAGGTGGAGATAACTTGTGCATCCCCTTGGTGTCCTATACCAGCCTTAGCACCAGGTCGCCTTCACGGAACGAGACGCTACGGATCTGGCTGGCGTGGTAATGACGCAAGCTTTGCTGGTAGATGGCGGATCTGGACAAGGCCAACTCATGTGCTTCTTCGAGGAGGTCGATGATGTCCTCACGTGCTTCCTTTGCTTGCTGCTCTATATAAAGAAGCTTGCGGGGTGCATCGAACTTGATGTATGTGGGCAAGACCGCCTCTGCCCTGTAGACGAGGAAGAATGGAGTGTAGCTGGTGGACTGGTTTGGCATTGTGTGGAGGCTCCAAAGCACAGCTGGTAGCTCCTCTAGCAAGCAGCCGGGGGATCGCATTAGTGGTTCGATTAGCCGGGGCTTGATTCCGGCTAGGACTAGACCATTTGCTTGCTTGCATTGGCCGTTGGACTAGGGGTGTGCCACAGATGCAAGGTCCAGGTGGATGACCTTATCTTCGTAGAAGCATGCGAAGGCTCCCTTTGCGAAATTCGTGATGTTGTCTGTTATGATGTTGTTGGGGTAACCGAAGCGCGTGATTATGTCCGTGAAGAATTCGACCACTGTTGGCCCATCCAGCTTCTTTATTGGTTTTGCCTCGATCCACTTGGTGAACTTGTCCACCGCCACCAGCAAGTGTGTCATGCCGGACCGGGCTGTTTTGAAAGGGCCAACCATATCGAGCCCCCAGACGGCGAAGGGACAAGTGATGGGAATTGCCTTGAGTGTTGCAAAAGGCGTGTGTTTCTATTGGCTGAACCACTGACAACTGCTGCATGCTTTGACTATTTGCTCGGCATCCTCTAGTGCTATGGGCCAGTAGAACCCATGGCGAAATGCCTTTGCCACTATGGCTCGTGATGACCCGTGGTGGCCGCACTCGCCCTAGTGAATGTCGATCAGCAGCCGGATTCCTTCTTCCTAGCTCATGCACCGCTGATAAATGCCCCCAACACTACGCTTGTAGAGCTCGCTGTTGATGATAGTGTACACATTGGCCTTGCGCTTCACCTACCTTGCCTCTACCTCCTCTTCGGGCAGCTCTCCTCTAGCCAGGAAATCCATGAACGACTTGGCCCATGTTGGAGTTTCTCGGATGGCGCATACCGCCTGCATGAGCAGGTTTATCTCTGTGGGGATGGTCAGTTAGGCTCGTCTGGTGGCCGATCTGATGAAGTAGCGGAGTCAGAAGCCTCCAGGCTGGATGCGGCAATCCTCGGTCTTGGTGAGACAGTCCCCGGGTGTGGTGAGGCCGTCGTGGAGGTCTTGGAGCCGATAGTCCCCGAGTGCGGTGAAGCAGTCCCTGGGTGCGGTGAAGCCGCCGTGGAGGTCTTGGAGTCGGCAATCCCCGGGTACGGTGAAGCATTCCCTAGGTGCGGTGAAACCGTCATGGAGGTCTTGGAGCCGGCAGTCCCTGGGTGCGATGAAGCAGTCCACGGGTGCAGTAAAGCCATCACGTAGGTCTTGGAGCCGGCAGTCCCTGGGTCCACGTCTAGTATGATGGAGTCGGATTCTGGAGACGGCGTGATCGATGGCTTGCGTAGGTGCTCGAGGGAGACTCCAGGAAGAATTGCCTGTCTTGTTGACCCGATGCGGGCGAGCGTGTCCACGGCCTCGTTGTTTATTATGGGGACATGATGAAACTCGCATCCTTCAAAACATGCACACATCTGTTGTACGAAGAAGCGATATAGAGCCATGTTTGCGTCCCTTGCGTCCCAATCGCCTGACACTTGCTGCACCACTAAGTCTGAGTCGCCAAAGCATTGGATGTGCCGGATGCCGATTTCTTTTGCCATCTTCAGGCCGTGGACGAGTGCCTCGTATTCAGCGATGTTGATAGACGCATGGAAGTTGATATGCAGCATGTATTCCAGCCGGTCTCCTTTGGGAGACGTGATGACCACTCTGGCTCCGATCCCCCCATACATCTTGGAGCCGTCGAAATGCAGCTTCCAATGCGTGGAGTCAGGGCAAGGCGGCAGTTATTGCGTCTCTTCCCAGTCAACAAGGAAATCTGCCAAGGCCTGAGACTTGATCGTCGTTCTTGGCTCGTATTGTATGTTGTGGGTGGCGAGCTCTATGGCCCATTTCGCCACCCAGCATGTAGCATCCCTGTTGCCAATGAACTTCGAAAGTGGTGCTAGCACCACGACCCGGATGGAGTGTTCTTGGAAATAGTGCTTCAATTTCTTGGTGGCCATATACACGCCATACACCAGCTTCTGGTAACGGGGGTAGTTCTGCTTTGAGAGCAAGAGCACCTCGCTCAAGTAGTACACCGGTCGATGCACCGGCTGCGCCTTTCCTTCTTCCGGCCTCTCCACCACCAGCACCACGCTGACGACCCGGCTGGTTGCTGCGATAGACATTAGCATGGGCTCCTTTGCCGCTGGTGCTGCCGGTATAGGTGGTGAGGTGAGCATCCGCTTGAGGTCGCGGAAAGCTTCATCCTCCTGTGATGTCCAGACGGATTTGTCTGTCTTCTTCATGAGCTGGTACAACGGGAGCGCTTTCTGGCCCAGCCGGCTGATGAACCAGCGAGGGAGGCCAGGAATCCGGTGAACTTCTAGACATCTTGCAAATTCTTAGGCGGCTGCATGCGCTCAATTGTGCCGATCTTCTCTGGGTTCGCCTCGATTCCTCGCTCTGATATGAGAAAACTAAGGAGCTGGCCGGCTAGAACGCCAAACACGCACTTCTCCGGGTTCAGCTTCTTCTAGAAACGGCGGAGGTTGGTGAATGTTTTCTTCAGTTCTTCGAGGAGTGTCAGGCGCTCCTTGGTCTTGACTACCACATCATTGATGTACGCGTGCACGTTTCTACTGATCTGAGTTTGCAGGCATTTCTGCATGCAGCGCTGGTACATTGCCCCAGTGTTCTTCAGTCCAAACGGCATGGTGGTGTAGCAGTAGGCTCCATAAGGAGTAATGAATGCCGTCTTTATTTGATCGGCGGGGTTCAGCCGGATCTGGTGGTAGCCGGAATACGCATCCAGAAACGACAACAGCTCACAACCGGCCGTGGAATCAATCACTTTGTCTATCGTTGGCCGGGCGAACGGATCTTTGGGGCATGCTTTGTTGAGACTAGTGTAGTCAACGCACATGCGCCAAGTTTTGTTCTTCTTCCGCACCAGCACGGGGTTTGCCAGCCACTCCGGGTGGAAAACCTCCATGATGAATCTTGCCGCGAGGAGCCGGGTGATCTCCTTGCCTATGGTTCTTCTTTTATCTTCCGCGAAGCGGTGCCGTGACTGTTTGACCGGCTTTGCATCCGGCCTGACATGTAAAGAGTGCTCGGCGAGCTCCCTCGGAACACCTGGCATGTCCTTGGGGGACCATGCGAAGATATCCCGATTCTCACGGAGGAAGTAGACGAGCGTGCTTTCCTATTTGCTGTCAAGGTTGTCTCCGACTAGGACGAACTTGTCCGGCTCGGCCTCGTCCAGTAGGATCTTTTTGGTGCCCTTGGATGGCTTCAATTGCGCTTCCCCGGCCGGCTTGGGCTCGCCGGCCGGCATGTCCTTCTGCAGGGCCACCACATTCTACATGATAAATGCGCTTCTCTTTCGCAATGATCATGGCCTCTGCTATCTTCGACCCATCCGTGGCGCATTCCACAGACCGCACGTAGCAGCCGGCCACGGCAATGACACCCTTTGGCCCAGGTAGCTTCATCTTGAGGTTTGCATAGTGTGGTACCTCCATGAACTTGGTGAGCACCGGGCATCCCAGGATTGCGTGATATGCACTGGAGAGGTTGACCACCTCAAACCAGATGGGCTCGCGGCGGAAGTTATCCTCTGTACCAAAAATGACATCTAGCCGGATCTTTCCGATGCGTGAATGCGACGGGCCCAGAAAGGCTCTGTGGAAGGAGGTGCTCGACGGCTCTAGCTGCGACTTGTTGATGCCAAGTCGGTCCAGCAAACTGCGGTATAGGAGGTTGATGCTACTCCCACCATCTACGAGGACGCGGGAGAATCTGCAGGAGTGCTTCTTGGAGATGATGATGGGATCCAAGACCATCGCATAAGTGCCTGGGTGAGACAGCACGGCGGGCCGGTCCTTCTGGATCCTCCTACACTACAGCCACCTTCCTGGAACCGTATTGGTTATCCGGCTGGTCGTCCTTTCTCTTGTCGTGGCGGTTGTCATGTCGCCTAGAGCTGTGGCCATTCCCCTCCGGCTAGCGCCGATCTACGGTGACGTCGATGATGATTTGCCCCTGGTCGTCCACTCGGACAGATCTTTTCATTGCCGCGTCAGTTGTGGCGTACTTGTACACAATGGCCATGGTCTGCGCCATGGTGGTAGGCTCCACCCGGCAAAGCTTGTGCTTGAGCATAGTACCGTCTCTACAACCGTTAACGAAGAAGTCGAGCGCATGGTGCTCGCGTACCCCCTCGCAGGAATTGTGCATGCTCGTCCACTGGGTGATGTATGAGCAATCAGATTCATCCGGACCCTGCACACAAAGAGCAAGCTCGTCAGGTCGACCTGGGCGCTTGTATGTGACGGTGAAGTTGTGGACGAATGCCTGCTCAAAATCAATCCAAGCGTTGATGCTGTTGTCAGGGAGGCTATTGCGCCATGTCTTGGCCGAGTCGAGGAGAATGAGGGGAGCATAGCGCACAACCACCCGAAGATTGCCGTTTGCGATGCCTACCACGGTGGTATAGTCCACCAACCAGTCCTCCAACTTGATCGAGCCATTGTACTTTGGCGTATCCCTTGGGAGCGAAAATCCCTTTCGAAACGGTTCATTCCGGATTCACGGTTCAAAGCACCTTGGACCAGCTGGGCTTTCTTCTTCCAGTGCATGCGACTGGACCAGTAGGTCGATGCGTGCGCGCACGTCTTGCGGTTCTTCCGGCTCGAGCGGTCCCAGCCAGCCAGATAGGCGGGACTTGGGCAGCGCCTGGCCCTTTTCGGCTTCGTCGGATGGCTCGCGGTTCCTGCTGGTGACAGCCACGGCATTGTGCCCACGGCCCGCCGATCCGCCATACGGTCGGTTGCTTGGCCTCGCACCCTTTGGGGAATAGGCTTTGCTGGCACCTGTGGCCAGATCCGCCATCCAGAGAGCTGGTAGGGTCTTGTTGTTGCCACCCATGTTGAGCTCTGCCTCAGCCTTCTATTTGTTTGCCATGACCATAAGGAGCTGGACGTGTGCTCACTGACGGAGAAGCTCCTCGCCCTACAGGTGGCTTAGTTCGGCGACTGCCGCCTCCGTGGCCCTCATGTTTTTGGCGGGAGTGCTGTAGACCGGCTGCACCACGGGTGTACACGGATCAGCAGCACGATCCATCTCCGAACTGAGGTTTCAGCCTTGGGGCTAGGCCAGGCGGCTGGTGTCAGGCAAGCAGGCGAAGCCGTGCACGATGTTGTACTCGCGCATGGTCGCTTTCATCCGCCGTTGGGTGGCTGCCACCTTGCTAGCCTCTTCCAGGAGGCTCTGGCGCATATCTTCCAGCACTACGGCAGCTGCTGCCGGATCTGCCTCGATGTGAGTGATGGGGTTGCGGAGGTGCTCGATGGACGTGGTGAGCAGGTCCTGGTTTGGGAGGCATGGGTTGCTAGCACGGCCATCCCCATTGCGCTCTAGAGGTGGGCGGCGGTTCTCGCCCGAGCTCACCATCATGACCTCAACGCTACCGCTAACGATGCGCGAAGCGCAGAAACCAGGGGGCGCGCTGGACACGGTGACGATCTCACGAGGGAAGGTCTCAGCAATGGTGGCGACGTAGACGTGATGCTCGCCGAAGTGCATGATGGAGCCACCACTTGGGAATGTTCCTCCGGTGAAGTAGGATGCGTTGTCGAGGACGCAGTCGAAGGAGCCGAAGGTGAGACGAGGCCAGAGGCGACTCGCTCACCGTCGACGAGCGGAAGTCCCATGTGAAAGATGATCCCAGCCAAAGCGTTGTGCCCCATGGTGGGCGCTAACTATCATGGTGTGGAACACGGCAGTACCATCGGGGATGGCATGAAAGGGGACAATCAGGATGCTATCGGTGGCTACTCGCAACATGTTGGGCACAGATACTACAAACACAGTGACGTACCCAGGTTCAGAGCCCTCTTGGTGAGGTAAAGCTCCTACTCCTGCAAGGATCTACTATCAAGGGGCGAACGCCCAGTACAGATGCTCCTTGAGCTGTTTTCCTGGCTACTCCTTCCTAGAAGAAGAAAAGGAACTACCCAACTTGTCCAATCTAGGGAACTTCTAACTTGTAAGTTGTCTACCTAGAACCCTAGCACTACCCCTCCTTATATACTGGTTGGGGTGGTATCTTACATGATGGGTTCTAGGGTTTACTGTTTGGATCTACGCTTACAAAGTGGGCTCGCTAGATGGGCCCGAATGCTAGGCCCGAGCCTAGTCAAGCCTCCAGTATAGGGGAGGACAATGCTACAGTGTCCAGCGCCTCCGCTTTACTCGTCAGCCGGCTCTTTATCCGTCAGCCAGAGCTTTACTCAATAGCCCTTGCTTTCCACGTCAGCCTCCAGGTTTGGCACAGTTGTCTGGTAGCGCTGATCGGGCTAGCCAGCCTTTCCCGCCAGAAGTGCAATCAACAAGGAGTGTCACCCCCACCGTACCATGGCTAGCGCCTCCCATACGGTTCTTCTGGCTACCTGGCTAGACGGGCCAACCGGGGAAACTTGGATGCGAACCGGGTGGAGAGCTCCACCCGGCTGTGGTTCCTTTCCCTAGATCCATATGGCCAGAGTTCCTTGGAGCCGGCCGGTTGGTCCTGTCTTGGCCTACCCTGGGGTCATCCGCCCTACAGGCCTTCTTGAATGGGCCAACCATGTCCATGC
Source organism: Avena eriantha (assembly GCA_910589775.1). Lineage (NCBI taxonomy): Eukaryota > Viridiplantae > Streptophyta > Magnoliopsida > Poales > Poaceae > Avena > Avena eriantha. Next base: position 62,852,065 of record OU342745.1, on the reverse strand, counting down.
CCCATACGTCAAATGGCTAAGAGATGGGGATGGTCTTGAGTGCCGAACCAGGGAGATGCGTCTAGTTGGCGTATTTATGGCACCCGACGCATTGTTGGATGATGTCGATTGCCGTGTCGCATGGCTTTGGCGACCAATGATATGGCACCGACGTGATGGCCGCAGTCGCCGACGTGGATGTCTTGGAGGATCTTGCGCCCTTCTGGTTGTACGCAATGCTGGATCACGGCGGTCATGCTGCGTTTGTGGAGCTCGCCGTTTATGATGACAAACAATTTGCAGCGGCGCATGATCGTTCGTGCTTCCGTCTCGTTGCTTGGCAGGACCTTGTGCTCGAGGAAGGCGACATACGGTGCGGTCTAGTCGCTGGGCTCAATGACCATGGCGACTAGGGTGGGCTCAGGCTATAGTGCTATCCCGATGTCGATCTCCTTGGGCGGGGAGACCAAGGGTTTGTGGATGATGTCGAGGAAGACTCCTACGGGTAGCATCTGCCTCCTTGTTTTTGCGCCTGTCGATCAACTCGAATGAGTAGACGGTGAAGTGGCCTCCCAGCTGGTCTACCGCTTGGCAGTATGCTATCATTGTCGGGAAGACGACATCACAGGTCCCTACGACTTGGCCGACGACTAGGTCGGAGTCGCCGTAACACCGTAGGCGATTGACATTCATCTCCTTAGCGGTATGCATGCCATGAAGGAGGGCCTCGTACTCGGCCATGTTGTTGGTGCAGGGCTTGAAGTCGAGGTGGAGCACGTAGCGGAGCTTGTCATCCCTGTTGTTGGTGCAGGGCTTGAAGTCGAGGTGGAGCACGTAGCGGAGCTTGTCTCCCTTGGGGGAGGTCAGTATGACCCCGGTCCCAGTGCCATCAGCGTTCTTTGAACCGTCGAAGTGGAGCCACCAGTAATGGAGGTAGGGGAGCTTCTCCGAGTGTTGTGCTTCTTCCCAGTCGGCGAGGAAATCGTCCAGGGCCTGTGATTAGATCGCTTTGCGTGGCTCGTATTTGATGTTGTGGACGCCGATCTCGATGGTGCACTTAGCAACTCGCCCAGTCGCCTCGCGGTTGCGGATGATGTCCTGCGGAGGCACGGAGGAGACGACCATGATGGGGTTCTCCTGGAAGTAATGAGGGAGTCGCCACTGGGCCCAGAAGACCACATACACCAATTTTTGGTACTGCGGGTAGCGCTGTCTTGAGTCTGTCAGGACCTCGCTGATGTAGTAGACGGGGCACTGTACGGGGCACTCCTTGCCCTCTTCTGGCCGTTCGACGACCATTACGGCACTAACGACTTGAGTGGAGGCCACGACGTAGACGAGCATTGGCTCTTTGTCGATTGGGGCGCCGAGTAGTGGAGCCGCGAGTAGCACTTCTTTGAGTGCATTGAGCTCGTTGTCTGCTTCTGTGTCCCATTGGAACGTGGGGTTCTTGCGCATCAGGCGGTATAGGGGCATTGCCTTCTCGCTGAGCCGGGGGATGAAGCAACGAAGAGCCGCGACTCACCCAGCCAAATTCTGGACGTCGCGTAGGCACTCGGGTTTCCCGAGCCGCGCGATGGTGTTGATTTTGGTGGGGTTTGCCTCGATGCCTCGCTTGGAGACCACGTACCCCAGGAGCTGTCCGGTGGGGACGCCGAAGGTGCATTTCCTTAGGTTGAGCTTGATGTTGTACCTCCGCAGATTTGCGAAGGTCTCGGCCAGGTCGGTGAGCAGGTCGTCCTGGCGGGTGGCTTTTACCACCACGTCGTTGATGTAGATGTGGATGGTGCAGCCAATTTGGCTCGCGAGACACTCCTACATGCACCATTGGTAGGTGGTGTCGGTGTTCTTGAGGCTAAATGTCATGGACATGTAGCAAAAGGCGCCGAATGGCGTGATGAATGCCGTCTTCTCCTCATCCTCGACCACCATTTTGATCTGGTTGTAGCTAGAATACGCGTTGAGGAAGCATAGCGACTCCGATCCCGTGGTCGAATCGATGATCTGGTCGATGCGCCGTAGGACGAACTCCTCCTTTGGGCAGGCGCTATTGAGGTTGGTGTAGTAGATACACATTCTCCATGTGTTGTTCTTTTTCAGGACCAGGACACGGTTTTCTAGCCACTTGGAGTACTTGATGGGCCGAATGAAGCCTACGGCTAGCAGGTGCTGTACTTCTTCAGTGATTGCTCAGCGGCGCTCTTCATTGAAGGGCCGAAGCGACTGCTTCATTGGTCGCACTTTGGGGTCAGCGTTGAGTTTGTGCTCAGCGAGTTCCCTCGGGACACTAGGCATGTCGGATGGTTTCCATGCAAAGATGTCACGATTCTCATGTAGGAACCCGATGAGCGCGCTTTCCTATGCGGGGCTCATATGCGCCCCGATGGTGACCGTCTTGCTGGAGTCACCTGGAATGAGCTCGACGGTGCGGGTGTGCGTGGTCGCCTTGAAGGTGGAACTTGCGGCGGTTGGCTTCTTCAGGATGGCGGGGTCATCCTTGTTGATGTTGCTCGCGTATTTCACGAGCTCGTCTGCATGGTTTGTTTCCGCGGCGATGACAGCGTCGGCGAGCTCTACGCCTTTGTCTTCGCACTCCACGGCCATGTAGGGGTCGCCCTGGACGTTGATGATGCCGCTTGGCCCTAGGAGCTTCATCATGTTGTAGGCGTAATGCGGGGTTGCCATGAACTTGGCGAATTCCTGGCGTCCTAGGATGCAGTGGCAGGGGCTGTGGAAATGCACCAGCTCGAAGACGATCCGCTTGGTGTGCAAGTTTGCTGGTGTGCCAAAGGTGACTGGCAGCGTCACCTTGCCGATCGGATACGCCTTCCGACCAGGGACGATGCCGTGGAAAGTGGTGAGTGTCGGTTTGATCACCGACTCTAGGATGTGGAGCCTCTTGAATGTGTCCAAGTACATGATGTTGATGGAGGTTCCAGCATCCATCAGCGTCTTGGGCAGCCAGTAGTTGGCCATTTTGGGCCTGGCCACCAGGGCGACTCGCCCTGGGTACTCGATCCTGGGAGCATAATCCTGGCGACTCCAGGTGATGCTTTGCTCAGACCAGTTGAGGAAGCGGGGGATGTCGACTTGGGTCACCGCATTGACGGCGAGCGTGGACGAGCACCTTCTTCTCGCATTTGGTGTCGAGCCCGGTGAAGGTGCGTAGCGAGACGATAGTGTTTCCGAACCCACTTGCGTTGCTGTTATCCCTTAGTGGGTTGTTTTTGGGGTCCTCCCTTGCTCGCCTTGCCTTTTCGATCTCCTTTAGAGAATGGCACTCCACGGTGGTGTGGTGGTAGGTTGCCCCTCCCTGCTGTGGTAGATGCAGGGTTGGTTGAGCAGGGCGACAGGGTCGAATTTTGGCCTCGTCGCATTATTAGCACGATAGTTTCCGCTGTCGCGGTAGTTTCCTCCGTCACGACGGAAGTTCTTCGGGTCGCGTTGGCTGTAATTGGCGTTAGCGACAAAGTTGACTCACCTATCACCGTGGCGCTTGTCAGTGAGGCGAGTGTTGCTGTAGCGCATGTCACGCTGTCGCCCGTTGTCATGGCCGCTAGTGCGGCGTCTTCCTCCCGACTCATCATCGGAGTCCTGGTTGGGGTCCTCCTCTGCGTACCGCTTGGCGATGTTGTCGAGCGTCCTATAAACCCTCTTGATCTAAGCGACCAGGTGTTCGTACCGGCACGCGTTCTTGAAGTAGTGGATCGACGTGTCTGGGTCAATGCCAGAGGCGTGATCCATAGTTCCTGCCACCTCTGGATCCAGCGGCTGGTCCACTCGCGTTGCCCCTGGATGCATCTCTCCAGTTCTTCAATGGTGGTGGTGCGGGTGTAGGATCCTGTAAAGTGCCTGACAAAGGCGTCCCGCATCTCCTCCCATGAGTCGATGATGTCAGCGGGGAGGGTGTTGATCCATTGCCTGGTCGCTCCCTCCATCATTAGGGGGAGGTAGCGAGTAGCTAGCAGGTCGGTGTGACCGGTGATTCCCATCGCCATGAGGTACATGTCCAGCCACACCGCTAGGTTGTACATGGGGTCGCACTTTTCTATCTCCTTGGGCACCTTGAAGTTGGTGGGGTACTTCTCGCCTCGGATCATTGGCCTGAAGCACTGGGGGCCGACTCGACTGAGCAAGCCCCTAGGTTTGGGGTCGCGGCGGTTGGTAAGGGTGTGCCTCAAGTCGTTGGGGTGGCGCGCCCGCCAGGCCTGGTTGTTGATGATGTGCATTCGGGCGTCGATGGGTTGCCCGTTGGCAACGACGGTGTTGTTCACCGATCGCGGCTCGTTGGTGGAGAGCGCGGGGTTGGTGGCCCGTGGCTGGTACTTCAGGGGCTGGGGTGGTGGGCAGGTGACGGCATTGGCGATGGTTGGGGGACCGCTTGAGGCTGCACTGCTTGCCGATGAGCGGGAATACATCCGCCCCCACGGGTCGACTCCCGCGGCTTGCTGTTCGACGGCCCTGGTGAGTAGGGACTGATGTCTATGCACGCTTCTATTCTTGTAGACAGTGTTGGGCCTCCAAGTGTAGAGGTTTGTAGAACAGCAGCAAGTTTCCCTTAAGTGGATCACCCAAGGTTTATCGAACTCAGGGAGGAAGTGGTCAGAGGTATCCCTTTCAAGCAACCCTGCAATCAAGATACAAGAAGTCTCTTATGTCCCCAACATGCCCAATACACTTGTTAGGTGTATAGGTGCACTAGTTCGGTGAAGAGATAGTGAAATACAAGTAATATGGATGATTATAAGTGGTAATTGCAATCTAAAATAATAGTGGCAGCAAGCAATCATGTAACAAGACTGATTATAAATGGTGTTTCAATGCTTAGAAACAAGGCCTAGGGATCATACTTTCACTAGTGGAAACTCTCATATAAATATCTTCTCTTCATTATTCTACCCTGAACTACTCTCCGGTTGGACGATGTAGGGCTATAATAGCACACCATAAAGGTTCGCATTCCCCATCTAGATAACCCCTCACTGTCACCTTGAGCGCTAGATGGTTCCAAAAAACACCACAATCTCATAGAGACATCTAACTCAAATTATACTCATGATAAGTATTTATGTAACCTTATCCAAAGTGCCACACGGTGTGCACACTTTCAACTTCACACACGTGCGGATAAGCGGAGATTAATTAAAGCACTTGAGTATAAGAATAGATCTACAGATTACAAAGCTCATGATCTCAATAAGATCACGTATAGAGAGAGATGAACACATAGCTACCGGTAGATCCCTTAGCCTCGAGAGAGAACTACTCCCTCCTTATCATGGGAGTCATCAACGGCAATGGAGACAATGGTGGAGTCGATGGAGATATCTCTAGGGGCACTTCCCCGTCTCGGTAGGGTGCCGGAACAGAGACTTCTGTCCCCCCGAATCTCCTCTCCAGTGGTGGCGGCGCCGTGGAACTTTTCGTGAAATTCTGACCTGGTTCCTAGGGTTTTCGTCCTAGGAGGCTTTTACAGGCGGAAGGGTGATGTCAGAGGGTGGACCAGGGGCCCACACCACCTGGTGGCGCCGCCAGGGGGACCCGCGCCACCCTATGGTGTGGCCAGCCCCTAGCCCTCCTCCGTCTCTGCTTTGGACTCGATCTCTTGTCGGGAAAAATAGGAACTTCAGGCTTTGTTTCGTCCAATTCCGAGAATATATATTTTCTAGCTTTTTTGAAACCAAAAACAACAGAAAACAGGCAACTCACACTGTGGCATCTTGTTAATAGGTTAGTTACAGAAAATGTATAAAAATACCTCAAAGTGTGAACAAAACATAAGAAAGTTGATACTAAACAAGCATGGAACATCAAAAATTATAGATACGTTTACGACGTATCAACATCCACAAGCTTAACTCCTGCTCATCCTCAAGTAGTTAAGTGACTAAAAGAATAATTTTTGAGGTGACATGCACCATCACAATCTTGATCAAGGTATTTGTAAAAAATTGATAGCTAGGATCGTAGTACTTTAACATAGACATGAAAGATATAGTTCTAACAATAAGACATAGCAACTATGTTGTAACATGAAAAGATACAAACATAATATTCATGAATAACAATGCTTTGAAAGACGTTTGTTTGTTTCACATATAGAAAACAAAATAAAAATGGTATTCGGCTTGTCCCTCATGGTGTAGCAAAACATAAATGCATAGGACACCTTCAAAGTTCATAAGGGTGACTAGATACAAATAATTTAAGAACAAGCAATATCAAAGTTCTGAATCAATCAACAAGTTTTGGGACAATGCACATTAAACTAAGAATGACCACTATGCTCTCTCAATAGGTTCCTATAGATAGAAGATGGAGACTCAACATAAAAGTAAAAAAAGAAAGGACCTTCATAGAAGGAAGAAGGGATTCAAGTCTCATAAAGAGCTTCCAAAAAATATGGTACTTATTAGCTTTCAGCTCTCATTACCCCTATCATAAGCATCTTTAGGTGATTAAGGTTAATGTGAACAAATATGAGGATATGCTTGAAAAGTTATAAGTTAAAAATCTCATGCCCCTTGCTTACGAGTACCGAACCTCATGAGACTCAACTTTAGTCACGAGTAAGTTCTTGTCATTGTAAGTACATGTGTATCATAGAGAACCGCCAACGGGGTACCCCTTGCCCCATGATACAGGAGCTTTCCCATATCAAAATTACAAGGCAACAGACAATGAGCATCTCAGTGATATTTTTATTTGCTATTTACATAGGTTTTTATTGAGGATGCTTCACAGATTGCTCACTATGGTTATGCTACAAGTTTCCACCATGATTAGGAATGGCTTAGGCTAGCCGCCCAGGCATTTCTCTAACACATATACAAACTCCATGAGCTTACAATCTCCCCTTTTATTTCACACCGCCAGGATACATAAGCAAAAGAACATGATATCAACTAAATAAAGTGCAATGTTGAAAGCGTTCCCCATGGTAACATGGTTCTGCTATTTCACAACTTATAAAGCACAAGCATATACGCAACATAGATGGGAACAATGGTTCAAGTTTATTAAGTGCAAGAAAGTAAAGTGTGTCATCAAGTTTGTGAGAGCTTTTATCACTAATTTTCACATAACAAGTTTAATTCGGAAGGAAGATAAAAACATGAATATACTTGGAATAGCAATAATGCTAATAGGTAGGTATGGTGGACTCTTTGGAATAACTTGGTTTTATTTGGAGTTGGATGCATGACTGGAACTCATACTTGGTACATGTGGAGGCGAGCAAAAGACTAGGAGCGACCAACTAAGAGAGCAATAATGGCCATAATCATGCAAAGCGACAAAACATTATTAATTAAAGCATAAAGTGATATTACAAGTCGAAAACTAAATGATCATAGAGGCTATGGTGACAAGTATAGTCTTAACATGGTGTAAGCATGCGCCAAGTCAACCCTAATAAAGCATCAAAGGAGAATACCACAATGTTATGCTTTTGTATGCTAAAACAACACATGATTCTTTCAAGGCACATTAAGCAATCTCAATTGTTTGGTACAAGTCATGCTACAACAATAATCACTAAGCATAAAGTCAAAGCAATATCAAACATGACATGATAAAGTCTAGGCCATAGTCAAAACAAGACTCCTTTTATACCACTTATAAGCATGAACTTTCCTACACTTTTCCAACGCCAATCGAAAACTAAAGCTAAATGTAGTACTAGCAAAGGAGAACACTCATAGAACAATATGAGTGAAAACTAGAGTGTTCTAGGCAATGAATAACGGGGTGTGTCTCTCTCCAAAAGAAGTGTGTTGGGATCCAACCAACTTATTGTGGAAAATAAAGCAAAGACGAAGAGACTCCAAGAACAACACATTTGGTGCATGAAACCATAAAAATGAAGTGTTTGGAAAAAAACCTGAGATTTTTATTGATGAAGAAGGGGATGCCATGGAAATCCCCAAGCTTTGACGCTTGTACTTCTTGAATATTTATTGGGGTGACACGGGTGGGATCCCCAAGCTTGAGCTTTTGTCTCATCACATTATTCTAACCTACACATGAAAATTTCCTTCATACAAAACTTCACACAATGTTCATTAGCAACATTAGTGTATTCAAGATAATAAGTCTTTGGGTTTAGTTTCAACACAAGTAAAACTTCCATTAAAACACAAGCTACTGTAGCAATTCCTTCTAAGAGCTCAAATGATCAAAGAGAATCAAAGAGAAAGAGATTAAGAGGCAAATGCAAATAATGGCAGAAATCTGTCAAAACATACCAGCAGGTAAAAACCGATTTTTCCGAAGACCTTATGTTGCTCAAATCAAAAAGTGATAAACTAAGGAAAGTTGGATAATAACCTGGGCATAAGCACAAAATATTACAGCTCAATCCTATGTACAGAGATTTTTTACGAAGTTTTATAGTGAAGCATAAAAATGTGTTTCGGGACAGCAACTTTCCCAAGTCTTACTTCCCTCTCATTAGAGGTTTATTCTTGGCACAAAAACCACACAAAAAGGATAAGGAGAGGTTATTACAGAGGTAATGACTTGCAAGACTCAACAAAAGAAAAACTTACTAAATAGAAATTTGAGTTATCTCCCAATAGTGCTTTTCTTTAACGCCTTTGAGATAGGCACGATATTTTCGATGATGCTCACATAAGAAATATGAATTGAAGTAAAAGAGTGCATCAAGAAGCAAATATGGAATAAATTTGAGTTTAACCCACTTTCTATGAAAAATAATCTTGTAAAGAAACAAGTCATGAAAGCACAAAGCAACAAGCATAGGAAAGCAAAACAACTGCAACTTCAAAATTTTCTACATAAAGAGGGGAAACTTAATATTGTTGAGATACATAAAACCATGTTTCCCTCTCTCATAATAACTTTCAGTAGCATCATGAATAAAATTAACAATATCACTATCACATAAAACATTCTTATCATGACCCATATGCATAAAAGAATTAATATTCCCCACATAAACGTAGTCATTCTTATTAATCATAGTGGGAGCAAATTCAACAAAATAGCTATCATTATTATTTTCATCACCATAATCATCAAATATAGGAGGCATATTGTAATCATAATTTATTTTCTCCTCAATATTTGGTGGACTGAAAATATCATATTCATTATTGTAATCATCATATATTGGGGGTATAGTATCATCATAAGCAATAGAATAGTCGTCTTACAAAGTGTGTTCATTTCTAAAATTATCATCATTGGAAGGAACATATATACTACTAATGGTACAATAATTATTAATATCATTTTTTCAGAATTGTTACCGAAGAGATTTTCAATATCAAAAGTAGTGTGCTTTTACCAATCATGATCACTACTATAGGTAATAGGCATAGGAACATCATCGAGTTTAGACTCGTCAAAAACTATAATAGGAGCAACATGCTTAGGGGAAAATACTATTTCCTCTCTCCTTTTACTCCTCCTTTTCTTCTTTTCCTACTTCTCTTTAGGAGGGAGAGGCTTGAAAGGAAACTTCTCCATATACCTTGGTTTATTGTTAGAGACAATATAAGAAACTTTGGAGGATTCCTCCTTTTCATTAATAAGAACAAACACATATTAGTCCTGTCATATTTTGGTAAAATATCATCTTTTATAATATTTAGTATGCAAGTATTTGTGTGGCAATTATCAACACAATAAATATAACAACCATGTAGGACGCTATTCATATCAAAAGCACTCATATCTACCAAAGAAGTTTTTCTTGATAACTCTTCACACCCCAGAAATAATATAAGTTCATCATGCTGATTAGGAGTGATCATGTTATCACAATACAAACTTGCACTACTCATTGGATTAGAAGGGCTATTATTATGGCCTGAGCATTGAAAATTGAAATGACCCAGTTCCAAGCAAAGTTCACAAATAAAAGGATAGAGGGCACACACTTTTTTACCAAGATCATTTAGAGCCCTATACCACGTTCTAGTTTTTTCATTCCTTGGGGTGATACAATATTCTTCTTCAATTTGATTGTTTTCACAAGATCTATGTACTCCACAAAAATTAACATGCTTATAAGAAGTAATACTTTCAGAGGTTTGAGCATGTTTATTGCTATCATTAATAATAGTTTCATTTTTCATGCAAGTGTCTTTAAAAGGCTCATGATACATGTCCCATTTTTCTTTAGGAGCATTAATATGAGAAGCAAAGGCTCTAAAACAATCAACAAGAATTTGAGGATCAAGACCATATTTAGCACTAAGCTCTTGAAAATTAGCAGTTTCAGTGAAAGACTTAATGCAATCATACTCATAGTTTATAATTGGTTCTTTACCTTTGTCGTTATCCCAATCTTTGGCATTTCTTTGAATTATTTCAAGAAGATCCCACTTAGCTTTGAACTCCTTACTTGTGAAGGATCCCTCTAAACAGGTATCTAGATAGTCCTTGTAATGTCCTGAAATCCTTGCATACAAATTATTAATAACAATATTCCCGGGGAGCTCATGAATGGGACATTTGAGCATTAGTGACTTCAATCTCCCCATTCTTGGGCAATACTTTCTCCATCATGACGATAAAAATTATAAATATAATTCCTATCTTTATGAATTTCATGAGGAGGATAAAATTTAGAGTAAAAGAGAGATTCAAGTTCCTTCCACTCCAAATGATGGGGATAATCTAGTAGCTCATACCACTCCCTTGCTTTTCCCTTAAGTGATAAAGAGAATAGCTTCCTCTTAACTTGGTTCATTGAAATACCTACACACTTGAACAACTCGCATAATTCATGTATAAAGAGTAAATGATCACTAGGATGGGTAGTTCCATCTCCAAAATAACAGTTATTCATAACAGGTTCAACAATTTCCATGGGTATTTCAAAAGGGACGCTTTCAGTATGTGGATTTAAAATATCACAAGTGTCATTAGAATTACCACATATAGGAGATAAAGTACGATCAGAGCAAATTTTCTCCTCTAAAGCTGGGGAACTAAAAAGATCATTTTCATAAAAACTAACTTCCCCAAGCTTAGACATTTCCATAGCATTAGTAACAAAGGTGTTCAAAATATTCATACTAATAACATTGTTATTAGCATGCAAAGGAAGTTCCATGGGTTTTTTAATTTTCTTTTCAAACCATTTATGTTCTACCTTAGGAAAAATACTAAAAAGCTCTCTAGTTTTATTTTGTTTTCCATTAAGCCTAACTACTGAAAATAAAAACAAGACACAAAAACATATAATTGTAGAATCTAAAAGAAATAACTTCGAGCACTCACACACCAACAACCGCACTAGAAGATAGCTTAGTAGCTAGAGGATGTGAGTAACTTTTACCTTACCTCCCCGGCAACGGTGCCAGAAAATAGCTTAGATGGCGCGTGGCTGACATGGGAGCTTCTTTTTCTTCAATCCTTGGCAACAGCGTCAGAAAATAGCTTGATGTTTACACACACTTCTTTTCTTGTAGACAGTGTTGGGCCTCCAAGTGTAGAGGTTTGTAGAACAACAGCAAGTTTCCCTTAATTGGATCACCCAAGGTTTATCGAACTCAGGGAGGAAGTGGTCAAAGATATCCCTCTCAAGCAACCCTACAATCAAGTAACAAGAAGTCTCTTGTGTCCCCAACATGCCTAATACACTTGTCAGGTGTATAGGTGCACTAGTTCGGCGAAGAGATAGTGAAATACAAGTAATATGGATGATTATAAGTGGTAATTGCACTCTGAAATAATAGTGGAAGCAAGCAAATATGTAACAAGACTAATTGTAAACGGTGTTTCAATGCTTAGAAACAAGGCCTAGGGATCATACTTTCACTAGTGGACACTCTCATATAAATATCTTCTCTTCATTATTCTACCCTGAACTACTCTCCGGTTGGATGATGTAGGGCTATAACAGCACACCTTAAAGTTCGCATTCCCCATCTAGATAACCCCTCACTGTCACCTTGAGCGCTAGATGGTTCTAACAAACACCACAATCTCATAGAGACAACTAACTCAAATTAGACTCATGATAAGTATTTATGTAACCTTAGCCAAAGTGCCACACGGTGTGCACACTGTCAACTTCACCCACGTGGGGATAATCAAAGATTAATTAAAGCACTTGAGTAGCAGAATAGATCTATAGATTACAAAGCTCATGATCACAATATGATCATGCATAGAGAGAGATGAACACATAGCTACCGGTAGAGCCCTTGGCCTTGAGAGAGAACTACTCCCTCCTCATCATGGGAGTCAGCAATGGTGATGGAGACGGCGGTGGAGTCGATGGAGATGGCTACGGGGGCACTTCCTCGTCCTGGCAGGGTGCCGGAATAGAGACTTCTGTCCCCCAAATCTCTTCTTTGGTGGCGGCAGTGCCGTGGAACTTTTCGTGGAATTCTGACCTAATGCCTAGGGTTTTCATCTCGGGATGCTTTTATAGGCGTAAGGGCGATGTTAGAGGGTGGACCAGGGGCCCACACCACCTGGTGGCGTTGCCAGGGGAAGCCGCGCCACCCTATGGTGTGTCCAACCCCTGGCCCTCCTCCGTATCTGCTTTGGACTCCGTCTCGTGTCGGAAAAAATAGGAACTTCAGGCTTTGTTTCGTCCAATTCAGAGAATATGTCTTTTCTAGCTTTTTTGAAACCAAAAACAGCAGAAAATAGGCAACTGGCACTATGGCATCTTGTTAATAGGTTAGTTCCAGAAAATGTATAAAAATACCTCAAAGTGTGAACAAAACATAAGAAAGTTGATACTAAACAAGCATGGAACATCAAAAAGTATAGATACATTTACGATGTATGAGGGACTTAGCGTACTAGATCTGTAGCATGCCCTCTCCTTGGATGTCGAGGTGGGCGACTGCGGCATCGACCGTGATGACATTTTCAATTGGAGTGGAGTACAGTGGGAGCCCATTGGCATCGTGGGCCTGCGACGAGATGATGATTCGCGGCTGGTCCGGTGGGGGCGCGTGACCAATTGGTGCACCAGGTAGTGCCCGGTTGCTGTCGTCTGGCGGTGCATTTTCGTGCTTGGGTGCGCGTGCAGGGTCGCTTTCATTGTTGAAGCTCAGGATGCGGCCCTAGACGTTGGAGTTCAGGCGGGTCCTGATGCGGTGTTGATGGTAGAGTGACAGCTCCCTGCGCTGCGCCTCCTCCAGTCGCAGGCGGGCTTCCTCCACCTCCGTGGCCGTGGCGGTTGGTGGGATCGGCGTGGAGAATGGATCTGGCGGGGCGGCCATGCTGCCCGCCATGTAGATCGTATTGAAGCGATTGGATCTGGCGCGGAAGTCCTCAGGGGACTCCGAGCCAGAGTCGGAATCAAAGATCCTGAGGATGGAGGGATCCTCGAAGTCCTTAGGGTTGGAGACCCATGTGATGGAGTCCTCCCGTGATGCTGCGGTGATGGATCCATCGACCGAGGCAGGTGTCGCGGAGTCAGCGTCGTCGTGGAGAGCAACGTCGTCCGTGGCGGCGTTAGTCCCGACCACGTTGCTGGCGGTCGAATCGTACTCGGTGGTGAGGCGGCTGATGGAGCGGACCTACTCCTCTGAGAGATGATCGCGGCGTGGCAGTGATCTGGCGACGATCATCGTCCCCGCTAGGTTGACTGCATCGGTGAAGCCGACGAACAATCTGATTCTGCCGATCAGCATCACCGCGGTGTGCGTGATCGGGCGCGACGCTGGGATGTAGCTGCTAGGCAGGATCTACAGGATCCCGCCGGTGGTGATCATGCGGCCGGTGGCGATCGGCCGATCGATTGGCATGTAGGGTCTCACCGCAGAACTCAGGCCAGACCGTCCAGGCCCCATGGTGGGCGCCACTATCGTGGGAATGGCCACGGCAGTCGCTACCAGGGGTAGCGATTGATAGTATTGGGGACGAGCGCTGGCGGCCATCTGCGGTGCGAGATGGGGGCGGATGCACAGTTTACCCAGGTTCGGCCCCCGGAGGGTAAAGACGTACTCCTGCTAGATTGTATTGGCAGAGAGCGAGTTACAGGGGTGGCGAGCTCGGCGTGTAAGCAGCGAGTCACTAGAGGGGGTGTATGATGGAGCGTAAGTACTCAAGGAACCCTAGGGAGGTTTATATAGAGAGTACCTCAATAGGGTTTACAGTATACAAATGAACAAGTTATGGATCCAGAGGCTTTTGACCTAATCCTACTAGGCTTCAACTACACTTCTGTGCCCCCAGTCTCTAGTCGCCGGGCCTTCTCTTCAGTCACATTCCAGTCGTTGTCCTGCAGGCCCACTCGCGAGGCCTTTGACCCGATCGGAACGTCCTGCTGGGCATACCCTATTCGACATATGCCCATCACCTTCTATCCAGATTTATGGATGCAGTATAGTAGCTTCTTCTATAGTAGCCTAGGTTTAATCGAACCTTGGCAAAAATGCTAAATGGAAATTAAGTAAGGCACATCTACAAGACTTGTTTGTTTGTTTTACCTTCGTTTACCGAATCTTTCTAGTTTAATTTTAGAACGTTGTTTGTTGCAATGGATTGAAATAGGCAAGGGTTGATTATTCACCTGTAGGTGCACATCATATGGGATAGAAATAGTAATATGCATATTCAAGTGTAAATATTTAACAGAGATGAAATTTGTGGGAAACACATCCTAATATACTAGAGCCCCTGTGAGTCATAGGGATAGCAATAGTCTTTTGATCCAACCGTTATACCATGAAATACCGGTCTCCAACAATTATTAAGTGAAAACACAGATCAAAGCCCTAAGTAGTAATGTTGTTGTTGTTCCTAAATGGATCGCTAAGCGAAAACCGTACTTCCCTTTCTGTCACTAGGTTTCCTATGAGATCGCCGCTAACCAAGAATCTCACATCAAGCCTTTATCAATCTCTGGGATCTTGGGTACCTACAAGTCTATAGATCGAGACAAGAGACAAAGAAACAAAGATAAAAATCTCTATTCAAACAATACACAATATTCCCATGTATTAGATGCACATAATCGTGGTGAGGTGTCACCCCAACCAGTAGCTCGTGAGGACTACTCACTCGTAACAATAAGATTAAGGATATAAAACATTGTGCAAAATACTAGATTGAAATCAAATAATCTTACAATGGTCTCCGAATCACAAAAAGATCTCAAGTACAAGCTAATGGCTATGGCTATGGAGAGGATGGAGGAGGGAGAGGATGAACTATGGTGGTGGATCTCCTTTGGTGGTGTTGTGATGCAATCTGAGAATGGCAGCCTCTTGCGCGGCGGCTGGGAACTCAAAATATGTGCCTTCATGAAATTTGTAGGGTTTGACTTGACGGAGTCACTGCAACATGGTACGGGCAGGCGGTACGGGCGGACCTTGCTCGTACCGATGCTCATTAAACCCTCTAGAGGTTGGGTTTCGATCCAGACTTTCTTGGCCGTGGAGTCATCCTCATAATCTTCATTTATAGCCCTGATTTCGCCTTAAAAGTATGATTTCCTGCACAACACAATTCAACACAAAGGATTACACATATTTACAATAATTGGTCATTAGTAGCAAGGCTAGAGAGATTCTTGGACATTTGTTTGACTAAAAATGCGGTTTATATGCGGAGAAAGATGGCTATTTTCACAGCCATCAACTTCCCAAAAGCTCAAACATTGATCATCCTAGAGAAAGAGAACAACAAAAACATAAAGAACTCAGCGTTTGAACTGAAATAATGAGAAGATGGATCCAGTTACGGTTGGTAGTCATATGTATCCATCACTTCTTCCATTTGAAAAGCTCATCAAAGTTAGAAAGGTGCCAAGAATACTATACAAGCTTTGCTAAATTGAAATAATCAAGGTAGAGTTTAATATTAGTACAAACAACTA
Source organism: Avena eriantha (assembly GCA_910589775.1). Taxonomy (NCBI): domain Eukaryota; kingdom Viridiplantae; phylum Streptophyta; class Magnoliopsida; order Poales; family Poaceae; genus Avena; species Avena eriantha. Next base: position 62,836,266 of record OU342745.1, on the reverse strand, counting down.
GAGGTGTGACAACTAATCCAATTCCTCTATTTAACTCTAAGCTTGCCAAGGAACACTTGAATATTTCATAATAGCAAATTTAAGTAAGATAGATCATGTCCTAAGTAGCATAACTGTGAAGTGTCTCACTGATGCCCACATCAATAAATCAAGACTATCAAAACACTATTGTTTCAATTGTTGCCTTTCAAGAAAATTCATAGAGTAGTAACAAGATCATGTCAAAGACTGTTTTGTGTGGATCTTTATTTTTCAAAGATAAATCTCAACAAGGATCATTAAGTGATTCCTTTTAGCAATGGTTTGCACAACCTTTCAAGAGTACCAATATTTTTTCCATTACGGTAAGAGGTGTTACCCATGTCGTCAACTCATGGCCGAAATCAGGGTTTGTACCATTGATCATCCATGGGCCAGCGGAGTTGGCATCCAAATGTGTGCAACAAAAATATTTAAACTTTAAGAAGTATTTTTTTGATCCACAAGTTTTAGCTTTGGCATGAATCACAATTACCACTAGGCTTCATATCAATCAGTCCAGTGACATATATGGTATAGTATATCACTAGGGTCTTGAGGCCGTTGGCGACCTTATGTGTGTCGCATGAGGTGCCATGGACAATGATGCAAACTATTATGCAAGTGAGATATGTGCATGTGTAAAGCATGAGAAAGCTTATGAAATAAGAAATTGTTCCTAAATATTGGTGAATATTGACTCCCAGCTGCTAGATTTATCAAATGTGCATATCCTAACAAATATGATACTAAGGAATGGGGCGCCTATAAAAGGAGGGACATGGCAACATAGAAAAGGGATTTTATTCCACCTCGGAAAACCCTAGCTTTCTCCTCCTAGGAGCAACCACCTGATTGCCTAATCAACACCTTGTATCTATAACCTCGCCAAGCAGTACAAGCAATACAGCAAAGCAAGAGTAGGGTATTACGCTGCAAGGTGACCTGAACCTGGGTAAAGTCGTTGTGTACTTCTTGTCGTGGCCCTTCTATTCCTCACCAAGGTCACTCCGAAGACTTGGAGAGATCGTGTTCAGCCCCCTACATTTGATTGATTCTACTTCACGAGACAAATCTCTGACAGTGGCAACATGGTTTTCGTCCCTAGAGGCGTTGGGTCACCATTCATGGCAACAGAAGGAGGCGGCTCTAGGGATGTGTCCATGGCGACGCAGGTATGAGACGCTAGGGTGTTAGCCGAAGCGACACGGGGAAACGCTAGGGAATGTTGTTGGTCTGCTATTCGTGGTAGTGCGAGGAGGCGTAGGGGGGGTGTTGGGTGGCCAGGCATACTTGGAGATGAGGGATGATGATGTACGACAAACAACGACAAGGTGTGAGATGCTCCGGGGATGTGGAGGTTGCAGGGGAGAATGATTGGGCTGGGCGTGCGGGGCGGTGATCCTAGCAAGATGTGGGGCTTATGGGGAAAAGTTTAGTAATGAGCTCAGATAGACTTAAGTGTGAGCTTCACAATCGGACATGGCTGAGAGCCCTTTTCTGCATGAGATGGACATAACCCAGACTACAAAACATCAGCTACTAAACATGGGCTGATTTTGAAATTCATGATCCCTCGTATCTTGATCACTTTTACTTTTCGTTATTTTGAAATCCCCGGGATATGATACCCTTTAGCTTCATGGTGATAAGTCATTTTATTATTACTTTGGACATGGGCTTCATATTTTAGCTTCTTATTACCTGTGGAAGTCTCACTTCTATTAACACCTTTCTTAGTATTCCTTGAGCCAATCTCTTATTGTTTCTGTGCATTAAGCTTAGGAATATGTTTATTTGTTAATACGATAGTCGGTGGTAGTTTAGTCAAGATTTTAGGTGGGTTTTCTTAGACTATGCTATTTCAAAATAATATTTTATATTTCATATGAGATATTGGTCACTTATTTATAATTCTAGCATTAACCAGTCTAGAATTAGGTGTAGCTATATCACAAGCTCATGTTTCTATTATCTCAATTTGTATTTACTTGAACGATGCTATAAAATTCCATTAAATTGAGAAATTTCATAATTGAATAAAAACGGTTCATCCAAGCTACCAACCACACCCGTGTGGATCCGTGAATTGGCTTCCAAACAACCACACAACCGGACTGTTAATGCATTCAAACTCAGAAAGCGTATAAAGGTTGTGTCATGGATATGTTTTGGGGCATGTTGTGCTTTAAATAAGCCCCCACACTCGCATAAGGGATCTGCCTAGTCAGTGGACTGGAGTCGCCAATTATGTTTGAACGGGTAACATATAAGATCTTTACTTGTGTGTCTGGAAGAGCAAGGGTGCTGCACCTCAATGCATTCCCCGGAGGATGATTTTACACCAGGAGGCCAATTTTACAGTGTGATACGCAAGATAGTAAGCCGGTGCACTTCGAACCAGAAGCCCCGGTTTCTCAGGAGGGACCCCATGTGAGATTCCAACGACTATTGGCTGAGTTAGTCAGAACGCCCTAACTCGGTTTCCAATCCTTCGAAACGTCTAGTCACCGAAGAAATGGAAGCAGGTACAAAGGTGGTATAGTCGAAAGTAGTGCGAAAAGTAATATGAAAAGTAATGCGAAAAGTAGACAAAAGGTAGATTGTATTGATTTCTCGATTGTGTGCTTAAAGTCAATTGGTCGGCACCCCTCACAGTATATATGGGGTGGGTGGTCTTTCAGTGTAAGCCTAAAAGACCAATACACGACTACATTACGGACTCCTTAGTAGGAAAGTACTTCTAAACTAGACAATTAATGCCGGCTTCATACTAGATCCGGTCTCTAAGCGTCCGGTCAACCCTTCACATAGTTTCTTTCCTTCCATGTTGGCACAATTGTCTTCATCTTCATGTATTCTTACCGACTAAGTCATCACCTTGGGCTTGAATCCACCAGCTTACAAAATCTTCTCTCTTAGTAGGACTTTATTAGTGTAACCTATTTTGGGGCAACTTTCATCAACCGACTTAGAGTCGATCAAGTATATTGGTTGAATCCTGGTGATTGGGGAAATGTGTCCATCTTCTGCTCACCTTGTCCGGCTTTCACTGTTGTAATTTTAATCATCCCAAAATGGGTTCAAACAGATGCCCCATGTTTCCTGGTAAAGCTTGTGTTCCAGGAAATACTCAATGTAAGATGTTAAGGGCGATGCTATATTTCATCGGCCATGTTTCATATGAGGGAGATACCCGAATACCGACCATAACTCGGTGATGTTAGGCTAATTGCCACGTGCTGGGATGGAATTTCTTCAAGTATCGTCCATTGAGAACTCTAGGAAGTAAACCTCCTTCTATTGTTTCCACCAAATAAGAGTTACCTCGTACAAGTATTGTAACTTGGTAAAGACCTTCCCAACTTGGTGACCATTTGACAAATTAGCGGCTCCGTGAACTGACTAGTAGTATGACCTTCTAGACTAGATCACCGACTTGGAAATCTTTTAACCGAACCTTCCGGTTGTAGACCTTGGAAACCTGAAACTTCTACTTTTATATGTTCTTTAGAGCATTGATCTGTTTGTTGGCCACATCATCAAATGGTAGTAGTCCTTAGTCGTTAAACCATTCTATCTAGGGAATCTCAAATAATCCAAATTAACATCTATAGGTAAAACAACCTATTGCCCGTATGTTAACTCAAAGGGAGTCACCTTAGTCGCCCCATGACTTGAGATCCTATGAGCCCACGGTGCTTCTGCTAGCACTTCATGCCATCGCTTAGGATGTTCTTGAACCCTCTTCTTGATTAATTTTATCAATATTTATTAGTTGATTCTGCTTCTCCATTAGCTTGGGCATAGTAGGGAGAAGAATTGAGCATCTTGATCCCCAATGACACGGCAAACTGCTTCACCTCCTTGGCCATGAAAGATGTTCCTTGATCCGTGGTGTAACACCCCACTCTCAGCAACCCTAATTAGTTGTCCAGAATGCAAAAATCAAGGGGAACTAAAACCTTTTCTTATTTAGTGATGCAGTGTTCGCCTACTTGTTTGTTTGTGCTTATGCATCTGACTGTGTATTAGATGATATACTCCTCTACTTCCTCTCATTTTACAAAAGCTATTTAACCAAAACTGTCTTGGATTGTTTTACATATTCTCAAATGTTCTGGCATTTTAAAACATGAGCCAGTATGCCCTTTCCACAACAAGTGTTTTGTTACTTTCTATTAAAAATTATAGAGATCTAGAAGATATAATCTCCTTATGTTTTCAAGACAAAACTTCCAACTACTCTCACCTCTAAGTTTTTCCAAAACCTTTTATAAAACCATTGAATTCTACTCTTGGTAGAAATACCAAGGACTCTTACCTATTTCAAACTCAAAACTTCCAAAATACCCATCCCTACCTCAAGCTAGGCTTGATGGTATCCATAGTAGTAGATTGATTTGCTAGTAAGATAAATTGCCTTGATCTGCTATTTGACTTGTTTGAATAGGAAGTAGTATGAGCTACCCTAGGAGCTAATCCTCTAAGATCAATATAAATTAATATTACAAACCCTAAGAAAGTTTCCAAAGCTGGATCTTATCTCTAGTCACTAAAGTGACAATCTAAACCCTTAACAAGATCAATTTCGGGATAATCCTTTTGAGTAACTTCTAAGTAAATAAAGACCAACTATAAGCAAGGATCCCTTCCACTCAATCTACACTTCAACCTCATCCACTTGATGACTAGTTTGGAACCTTGCATCCTCTCAAAACCATCCCCTCTTGTACCCTAGTCAATAACCCTAAATCTGCCAAAATATAACCAAGTCTAGAAATGTTATCAGCATCTTGAACCATATTGTAAACCATTCTAAGAAATTTCAAATCCCACTCTTTCCCTTGGCTAGATCCTCCTTTGACCCACTTGTTCTTCAAGGTTTTGTAGGGGAAAAATAATCATTTCTGCAAATCTTACCAAAATGCCTAGTTTGGCTGAAGCTCACATCTCCATGTTATCTTCCTTTGACCAAATATTTGCAAGGCTGTGCTCTATTCATGAAAGTCTATCCATACATACTTCACTTGTTTCCATTGGAGCTTTGTGCTTCCTAAACCCACATGGTTTTGAAGGCTAAATAAATATCTTGCTTTGACACCCTTATTTTAGCAAAGTTTGGCCATCAACTCTTGGAGCACTCAATCATGATCAACCCCAATCCTTTGCACCAAGGTGACCTACATAACTTGGTATATATATCCATCTATACCATGACTCAAGGGGAGCTTTGAGCTCCTTAATCCAACAACGTTTTAATGGTAAAAAATATTAGTGCCCAAGATCCTTTATTTCTTATTTTCTTCCAAAATCAAGTTTGATTTTCAAAACCCAAGGTTACAAATGGTAGATACACTATGTGGACATAATGTACCTTGGAGATAAATATTTAGCAAATGTTTCCCATGATTATTTTGGCCCCAAAACTATTTATTCCTTTTCTTTTACAAAAACCTCAAAACTCCCTCTATAAAAGAAAGTTTGTTTTTCTTCAAAACACTCTTCTAAAATTAGGCACATTTGAGGCTTATATATTACACCCTATCTTCCCACTTCAAAAATATTTGAGGCTTATATATTACACCCTAGCTCCCCACTTCAAAAATAAATATTTTTGAATAGTTTTATTAATTATTTTTGCCTATTTTCTCAAATGGCAAAAATGAGAAAATAAATTTTTTAAATACTTTCCTTCATCAACAGATCTTTGGAAAATTCTACAATATGTGATATGGTATTTAAGACCATCTCACACCAAAAACCAACCTTGCTCATTTTAAAAATCTGAAATCAAATCTTCAAATCTATTTCAGCACTATTTAAGTCTTGTATCAAACCCTAACCTATTGTCCACTAGTGCTTGGAAGAAAAACAAGAGAGAGAGCCAACCAATTCATGCCAAACTTCTTTAAGTCTTCTACAGTAGCCCTTCTCTCTCTATCTGGTCGAGTACCAGGTCCCCCACCCTCCCTACACCCCACTGGATAGCTCCTATAGCTATCCCTACACCATCCTTCATTATTTCTCCCTTGTATACTTGCATGTATGTGAGGGCAGAAGGTTTCACTTGCAATGCATCTCTGCCACCCTCCTGTCCCTCTTGACATTCCCCACGACCCCTCCATCGCCCATGTTGCCCAATGACTGGCCACCTCCTTTCCCTAGCTCCTCCATGAGCCAAATCCGCCATGAACCCACTGAAATAACAATTCATGATTCCTATAGTTTTGTGTGTTAGATAATAATATCAAGGATTTTTATCTACGTATTGAGTGACGCAGTGTTTCCCAAAAAAAGAACTACAAAGCAAAATGTAGCAAACAGATTTTTTGGGGGCGGATTATCCGCCCCTGTCAAGGGCCGGATTTTCTGACCCGGCCTCAATCGACAAAGGGGAGCAAGGCACGTCACGTGGTATGGGGGTGCAGTTTTCCCCATATTTTCCGACTAGGGCCGGACCTTTCGCCCGGGCCAGATAATCCACCCCTCTAGGGGGGCGGATAATCCGCCCCTCTAGGGGGCCGGATAATCCGCCTCCCAGGGATTTTTCGCCAAGAGGCCAAGGCGCATCACGCATTATGGGGGGAAGAGTTTTCCCTCAGATTCTTTGGCCAGGGATGGACTTTTTGCCCTAGCCGGATAATATGCCCCTCCTAGGGGTCCGGATAATCTGCCCACGAGATATTTTGACAAGGAACCAAGGTGCGTCATGCTAAGTGTGGGGGCAGAGTTTTCCTCGGATTCTCCGACCTGGGTCGGACCTTTTACCCTGTCTAGATTATCCGGCCCCAAATTTCTCCAACATAAGCTTTTCATGAGGCGGTACATATACCCCTTTAGAACTTCACTTCAGTCACTCTTGGATCCAACGAAAAAGCCGACCCCTGTTCAAATCGAATCTTCAAGAGTTCTCCACTTCCAACCACCCAAAGGCTTTGATCTTTGGGGAATCGAAGGAGGAGGCCCAATCTTCATCATCACCAATCAAGATATTCACTTTCTCTCCCATTCATTTGGGGGAATTTCAATCTAGAGTTTCTTTGAATTTCTAGATCATGGTTTCATTATTTGATCACTTGTTTTATTGTGGTAGCTTGTTGTCATCACGGGAGTCTCCAATTCAGTTGTGGATGTGTGCCCCAGTAGCATTGTAAAGGCATCGTTATCCGCCTCGAAGGGTATCACATAGTGGAAAGGTGGATCAGGCCAGTTCTGGCAAGATCCACTACAGAACAAGGTGAGGCCTATTGTGGCATGGTGGTCTTAGTATTGCCCACCCCTCCAACGTAGACGTACTTCCCTTAACAAGGAAGAAATTATGGTAAAATAAATCATGTGCCTCCACATGCTCCACTATGGTTACCTCGTTCCTCTCATTGCCTTACTCGCTTAGTAGCTTGGTTGTCATATACGGTAACTCATCTTAGTTGCATATCTAGAGAATTTACCTTTGTGTCAATCCTAAACCTGAAAAAGTTAAAATTTGGAGTAGCACCTATTCACCCCCCCTCTAGGTGCCCATACGATCCATTTCAATTGGTATCAGAGCCTCGGCTCTTTATTCGGGCTTTACCGCCTAAGAGAGTATGGGTACTCGAGGATATGATAGTGAGGCTAGGGATATGGTCACCATGGATGATCTCAAGTATTTGGAAACAAGCTTGACAAAAACGATGGAGACTCAGTTGCAAGAAATGCATGAAATGATAGCGCATCTCATGCCAACCCTAGCCACACCTCCATCTTCCTCTGAGGCTACAAATCCTCTTTCAAAGGACAAATCTAAGCCTAACTCCGATGAAAAGGAGTTGGGGGATGAAAATAAAAATAAGAGCTCCTCTTCCATAAGGGAAGTTGTAAGGAGGATTATAGTGAAGTCTCTCACTTATACTCACCTGATCCACCAATCCCTCACCCTCATATAAACAAGAGGGGCGATCCACCCAAGCTTAGTGCATCTTCTTTTAATCAATGGCAATTTTTAATGCAATCTCATGTGTGCAGCTCTTCAATCGAGTTGTGGGAGATTATAGTGTGTTGAGTCCATGTTGTAGATCCATCAAACATGACAAGAAGAGAAGTGGTTGATAGCCAACTCAATGCCACTGCTTTGCACATGATCCAACTTGGTGTGGATCCCAAGGACATGCCACACATTGAACATCTCAGTACCACAAAGTAAGTTTGGGATGCCCTCACTAAGTTGTTCATCGAAAATGAGAGCATGAGGAGAAATCATTATGATACTCTAAGCAATCAAGCAGAAGGGTTCTACATGTTGTATGGTGAAGACCATGAAGACATGTATCGAAGACTCAAGGCCATTGCCACCACATTCATAAATCATGGTGCCACACATGTTTATGATGCATGGATCAAGAGGAAATACGTTAGTGCTCTCATGCCATTTGAACCCACTGACTTGAAGAACCTCCAAGGAAGACACAATTATCACCAAATGACTTCCAATCAAGTTATGCAAGAAATGGTTGCATTCAAGGTTACGACCAAGAACGCTGAAGATGCTCGAGCATGAGCAATTGGAATGCAAAAATGTGTAAATGTTGCCTTGAAGGCCAACGTTGTTGAGCAACAAGAAGATGATAGAAGCATTGGCATAGCTGACATGAGTTGCCTCGAGGAGGTCAAATGAGCTCATGGTGAGTATATGATGTTCTATGCAAGAAACTTTTAGAAAGATCCATCTAAGGCAAAATCTGATCTTGAACGCAAGAATGGATATAGTGGAAGAAAGGAAAACAGTCCAAAACAAGAGATCTTATTAAAATTGTGGAGACCATTTACATTTTGTTGCCGAGTGCCCCTATCAAAATAGAGAAGATCATGGGGTTAGACTGGTTCTCAAGGAGAAGTCAAAAGCTACATGCAAGAATCCATTCAATAAGAAAAATGGTCTATACAAGAAGCAACCAAAGATAGTATTGGTATCCCAAGAAGAATACTCATCCGCAACCGAAGATGAAGAAGATGATGAAAGCCCAAGAGAAGTGGCAGCCATAGCTACCACATCTACACCAACTGATTCGCTCTTTGACTCTCCCAATGAGAACTACTTCAACAAGTACATCACTTGACTCATGGAAAGAGGGTCCGAGGTATCACCTTCCACCACTTCCTTTCCTAAGACTACTATGAATGTTGATATGGATGATCCTACATGTCTTAAAGTGGAGAAATAAGTTTTTGCTTTGGACCATTTTATAACTAACTTGCAAGGTGAGCACAAGATGCATTTCGAGGCCCTAATGGGCCAACTTGTTCACTCGGAAGAACTCCTTGAAGAAAAGGGAAGAATTGAAAGAGAGGATGCAATGGAGATAGCATCATTAAAAATGCTCTAGAGGAAGAAGAGGAGATTCGGGTCTCTCTCGAGGAGAGGCTTGAGTCCATCGAGGAGTCACATGATGATATTGTGGCTAAACTAATCAAATAATGTGATCATGCTATTGCTAAAGTTAAGAAACTTAAAAAGGAAAAGGTTGAATTTTGGGTTGATCATGCTAGACTAACCGAGAAGGTAGAGGAACTTGACATTGCTCATAAGGATTTGGAGAGTGAACACTCACTTCTTAATGAGTCTCATGATCAGCTCCAAACTCAACTAGCTAAATATGATGTTCCTAGTACCTCTACCATTTTGTGTGATCATGTAGAAATTCTTGAGGAAAACACTAAATTGAAGAATTAACTTGCCAAGGCATCTCTTCCCAAAGGTAAGGATGCACTCGATGACCTATTGAGTAAGCAAAGGTCAAACAATGGGAAGGAGAGACTTTTATATGTTCCCAAGACCAATAAGAAGAAGACCAAGAAAAAGAAGGACAAGTCAAATAAATCCAAGACAAGCACCACTATAGCAAATGACTCCGTGAAATACAAAACTTCGCATAATGGTTTTGCATGAATTACTAACCCCAATTATGAGCTGTTTCAGGACTATTATAGTGATGTATATGCTAGATATATTGGTAAATTTGATGTTTATATTAATTGGTCTATTTGTGTTCCAAAGACCCTTGTTACTAACATGAGAGGACCCATTGAAAATGGGTACCTAAAACAAGAATTAATTTTCTTGTAGGGCTATGCTTTCAGTGGGTCTAAATGGGTGCTTGACAGTTGGATGCACAAGTCACATGACCAGAAGCAAGGAGATCATCACGTACATGATACCTAATCGTGATCAAATAACCGTCTCCTATGGTTGCCCATGATATCTCTCGTGGACGTCATGCTTGTTGAGACCCTTGGGTATAATTTACTTTCTGTTTGTGCCCTTGGTAAGATGGGATTTGCTATTTTTATTGATGTTGATATTGTGGTACTCTTGTGGATCAAGTCTCTAAAGGTCTCTTTCGTTGGGTATGTCAGAATGACTTTTATGTGGTGGACTTTTGGGGGAAAACCACTACAAGTCTGATGTGCCTATTCGGAAAGGCCGATGTGGGCTGGTTATGGCATCACCGTCTAGCCCACATCAACATGAGAACTTTGCAAAGTCTTCACAAGGGTGGCCATATTCTTGGACTATAAGAAAATGTTTCCTTTGCCAAAGATCGTGTTTGTAGGGCTTGTGTTAAATTAAAGATGCATGACTCTCCCCATTGAAGGAAGACAATTATTTCATCAAAGAGGATCTTAGAGCTCCTTCATGTGGATATTTTTGGTCTTCCATCTCATGCAAGTCTCGGTGGGAAGAAGTATTGCCTTGTCATTGTTGATGACTACTCTGTTGGGTCCGCAGCATAGAAAACAAAAAAATTCCTACGATGAGAACTACACGCCAAGATCTATCTACTAGGTACAGAGCAACGGGTGGACATACATCCATCTAGAACTTGCCCTCGAAGACAACGAGTTTTTTTAACGAGTAGGAACTCGTGGTTGATGTAGTTGTACACTTGTTGATCTCAAGATCGAGTGGAAGTCCGAGCGCCGCAACTCAGCAGCGCATCCGTACTCGCACACACATTCAAGCCACCGGACAACCTCCACCTCCTCTCTCCAGCGATCCAGCGGAAGTAGCAACTCCTTCCAGACGAAATGCCACCGGGAACATGTATCTCGCTAATCCGAGACCATGGGGGAATAATTCTAGAGGGGGAGAGAGATCCTTCACAAGGAGGTGTGTGGAAGAAGGACGGAGAGGGTGGCCTTTTATAGGAGGAGGGGGGTGCCCCTCCCCATGGCCGTCACCTCAAGGGGGTGCCCCTTCACCTCCTCAATTCATGTGGTGGTAACCCCTCCACATTAAAATGCCTCTTCACATTCCCTTTTAAAGTCCCCACTTTAAATGCATTAACATTCTCTAAGTTTAATGCTCTCTCATTTAATAAAACTCTTTTATTAAATTTATTCAGAATTTTGTTAATTACTTTAATTAACAAACATTCACATATAACCCCTTGCAATATTTCAATATCACATGCAGAACCACTTTCTGCAATTTCACCGGAAACAATTTCCGGTTTCTATCGAAACAATTCCTGCGCTTTGCAATTCTTTCGTCTGAAACATATGTGCTCCAAAATGGTGTCCAATAAGTCTTAAGTGTGTCACCCTATGGTTCGCGAATAATACAGACATGATTGAGACTCCTCTCAGATCAATAATCAGAAGCGGGACCTGGAGATCCATACCGACTCCTGCATATTCGACGATGACTTCTGTGATCGTGGGAACCTTTAACGCTTGTAATTTAATCCCTTCGTCTCATGATATAATACATGTTCGAGATTCGATCATCGGTATCCAAATACCTAGTTTGATCTCGTTACTGACATGCACTCTTTTCTTGTTCCCGTGATATAACATTCTAGTGATCACATCACTTGCTTGCAAGCTATCTTAATGTGATATCACCGAGAGGGCCCAGAGTATATCTATCCATCATCGGGATTGACAAATTCCACTCTTGATCCATGAGCCTCAACATAACACCTTCGTAGTACTGAACCCATCTTTATAGTCAGCCTGTTACGGTGTGACGTTTGATGTTATCAATATACTCTTCCGGTGTTAGCAATTAACATGATCTCATAGTCTAAGGATAAATATTACTTCGTATGATGTTATAGCAATGTAAACATAATGACTTGATCGTAATGCTATACTTCGGATGATGTTCATCACATCATGTCACAAATGCTGCGACCTTGTTATTAACAACATCCAATGTCCATGATCAGGAAACCTTGATCATCTTGTTAATCAACAAGCTAGTCTATAAGAGAGGCATAACTAGGAACCCTTTTTGTTTATTAAACACACATGTATTGATGTTTCCGATCAATACAATTCTAGCATGCAAAATAAACATCTATCATATATAAGGAATACATAATAACAACTTTATTATTGCCTCCCAGGGCATATTTCCTTCAGTCTCCCACTTGCACTAGAGACAATAATCTAGTTCACATAGTGATAAATCTAACACCCATGGAGTTCTGGTGTTGATCATGTTTTGCCCTAGGGAGAGCTTTAGTCAACGGATCTGCTACATTTAGGTCCGTGTGTACTTTACAAATCTTTATATCTCCATCCTTGACATGCTTGCGGATGGAGTGAAACCGGCACTTAATATGCTTGGAATTCTTGTGAGACCTCGGTTCCTTGGCATTGGCTATGGCTCCATTGTTGTCACAATAGATCACCATTGGTTCCAATGCACTAGGAACCACACCTAGTTCCGTGATGAACTCTTTCATCCAAACCGCTTCCTGCGCCGCTTCTGAAGCAGCAACATATTCTGCCTCTGTCGTTGATCCAGCCATCACAGGTTGTTTGGAACTCCTCCAACTAACTGCTGCTTCGTTCAAGAGAAATACGTATCCGGATTGAGACTTAGAGTCATCTGGATCGGTGTCAAAGCTAGCATCGACATAACACTTAGCGACTAGCTCTTCTTCACCTCCGTATATAAGAAACATATCCCTAGTTCTTCTCAAGTACTTGAGGATGTTCTTGACCGCTATCCAGTGTTCCGAACCTGGATCAGATTGGTACCTACTAGTCAAACTAATAGCATGTGCCACATCCGGTCTTTTACATAGCATGGCATACATTATAGAGCCTATGGCCGAGGAATAGGGGATCTTATCCATTATCTCTCTTTCTTCCGCTGTAGCCGGACTTTGAGTCTTACTCAATGTCTTGCCTTGCAACATAGGTAAGAACCCCTTCTTACTTCCGTCCATATTAAACTTATTTAATATCTTATCAAGGTATGTACTCTGCGATAGCCCAATTAGGTGCCTTGATCTATCTCTGTAGATTTTAATGCCTAATATATATGACGCTTCACCAAGGTCTTTCATCGAAAATTTGCTGTTTAGATAACTTTTAACACTGTTTAAAAGATCTATATCATTTCCAATCAATAATATGTCATCCACATATAATATCAGAAATGCCACATTTCTCCCACTCACTTTCTTGTAAAAGAAGCCTCTCCATAAGTTTGGACATATCCAAACTCTTTGATCACCTCATCAAAGCGGAGATTCCAACTCCGGGATGCTTGCTTCAGTCCATAGATGGATCGCTGAAGTTTGCATACCTTATTAGCATCCTTAGGATCGACAAAACCCTTAGGTTGTATCATATACAACTCTTCTTCAATATTACCATTGAGGAATGCAGTTTTGACATCCATCTGCCATATTTCATAATCAAAATATGCAGCAATTGCTAACATAATCGTAACCGACTTAAGCATCGCTACGGGAGAGAATGTCTCATCGTAGTCAATTCCTTGAATTTGTCGAAACCCCTTTGCGACAAGTCGAGCCTTATAGATGGTCACATTACCATCAGCATCAGTTTTTGTTTTGAAAATCCATTTATTCTCAACAGCCTTTCGATCGTGAGGTAAGTCCACCAAGGTCCAAACCTGGTTCTCGTACATGGATTCCATCTCGGATTTCATGGCTTCTAGCCATTTGTTGGAATCCGGGCTCATCATCGCTTCTTCATACGTCGTAGGGTCATCTATTTTATCAACCATGAAATTCACAACAGGATTGCCATACAGTTCAGGAGCTGCACGTGTCCTACTTGACCGACAAGGTTCGGTAGTGTCCTATTTTGGAGTTTCATGATCAATATCATTAGCTATCTCTTCATTAGGTGAACTCAACTCCGAAACATCTTCCGGTGCTGCGCTACTCACTATTTCATGAAGAGAAGGTTCAATAACCTCTTCGAGTTCTACCTTCCGACTACTCACACCTTTCGCGAGAAACTCCTTCTCAAGAAAGGATCCATTCTTGGCAACAAAAACCTTGCCCTCGGATCTGTGATAGAAGGTATACCCAATCGTTTCCTTAGGGTATCCTATGAAGACGCATTTTTCCGCTTTGGGTCCGAGTTTATCCGGCTAAAGTTTCTTCACATAAACATCGCATCCCCAAACTTTAAGAAATGACAGCTTAGGTTTGTTTCCAAACCATAATTCATACGGTGTCGTTTCAACGGATTTAGATGGTGCCCGATTTAAAGTGAATGCAGCTGTTTCCAGTGCATAACCCCAAAATGACAGTGGCAAGTCAGTCAGAGACATCATAGATCGAACCATATCCAATAAAGTATGATTACGATGTTCCGACACACCATTACGTTGTGGTGTTCCGGGAGGCGTGAGTTGTGAAACTATTCCACACTCTTTCATGTGTGTGATAAACTCGTAACTTAGATACTCACCTCCACGGTCAGACCGAAGAAATTAGATCTTTCTATTACGATGATTTTCCACTTCATTCTGAAATTTCTTGAACTTTACAAAGGTTTCAGACTTGTGTTTCATCAAATAGATATACCCGTATCTACTTAAATCATCTGTGAAAGTAAAAAAATAACGATATCCACCTTGCGCCGACACACTCATTGGTCCACATACATCAGTATGTATGATTTCCAATAAATCTGTCACCCGTTCCATTGAACCGGAAAACGGCGTTCTAGTCATCTTGCCCATAAGGCATGGCTCACATGTATCAAATGATTCAAAATCAAGTGATTCCAAAAGTCCATCAGAATGGAGTGTCTTCATGCGTTTAACGCCAATATGACCTAGATGGCAGTGCCACATATATGCAGATATATCATTATCAAGTTTAATCCTTTTAGCATCAACATTATGAATATGCGTAATACTACTATCGATATCCAACAGAAATAAACCATTCAACACAGGTGCATGACCATAAAAGATATCATTCTTATAAATCGAACAACCATTGTTTTTAGATTTAAAGGAATAACCACTTTGCATCAAACACGATCCGGATACAATGTTCATGCTCAATGCAGGCACCAAATAACAATTATTTAGGTTTATAACTAATCCCGATGGCATATGGAGAGGTAGCGTCCCGACGGCGATCACATCAACTCTTGATCCATTGCCTACCCGCATCCTAACCTCATCCCTTGCTAGTTGCCGCTTGTTCCGCAGCCCCTGAACCGAGTTACATATATTAGCAACCGATCCCATATCAAATACCTAGGTGCTACTGCGAGTACTAGTCAAGTACACATCAATAACATGTATATCACATATACCTTTGTTTGCCTTGCCATACTTCTTGTCCGCCAAATACTTGGGGCAATTGCGCTTCCAATGGCCAGTCCCCTTGCAATAGTAACACTCGGTGTCAGACTTAGGGCCAGCTCGGGGTTTCTTTTCAAGTGCGGCAACAGATTGCCACCCTTCTTTCCCTTGTGCTTGCCTTTCTTGTCCTTCTTGAAACCGGTGGTCCTATTGATCATCAACACTTGATGTTCTTTCCTAATCTCCACTTCTGCAGTCTTAAGCATTGATAGAAGCTCGGGAAGAGACTTCTTCATGCCCTGCATATTATAGTTCATCATGAAGCTCTTGTAGCTAGGTGGCAGAGATTGGAGAACATGATGTATGCCTAAGTCAATGGGAATCATTATTCCCAAGGACACAAGCTTATCGGCGTACCCAGACATTTTGAGTACGTGCTCACTAATGGAGTTGTTCTCCTCATCATGCAGCTAAAGAACTTTTCAGTAGCATTATAACTTTCTACTGCAGCATGGGTATTGAAAATCATTTTCAATTCTCCCATAGTATCAAAGGCATTGCCATTTTCAAAACGCTTTTGAAGTTCTGGCTCTAGCCCATACAGTATGCCGCAATGAACTAAGTTGTGGTCCTTTTGACGAGTAATATAGACATTCTTTTCCTTGTCAGGGGCATCAGGAACTGGTGGGGGGCCTTGCGGCACATCTAGTACATATTGCTTTTGTGCAGCAGTGAGGAGAATACTCAAATTCATAGCCCAGTTGGTGAAGTTGCTACCATTCGCAGCAAGTTTCTCTTTCTCCATGAACACATTGAAATTAAAAGCAGGTGGTGCCATCTACAACAGAATTTGTAAAGTTTATTTAGACTAAGTTTATGATAGAGTGAGTTCAACTAATCCAAATTACTAATGAACTCCCACTCAAAAACGACATCCCTCGTGTCCTTTTGGTGATTACATGAACCAAATCCACTACACCAAGTCCGATCATCACATGAGTTGATGTAGCTTCAAAGGCGAGCATCTATATGGGCATCATATCAACTATATGACTCATGCTTAACCTTTCGGTCCGTGTTCCGAGGACATGTTTGTACATGCTAGGCTCGCCAAGTAAGAACCTTAGTATTCGCGTGTGTAAAACTGTCTTACACCCGTTCCTATGAAAGCGTAGATTAGAGTACACCCGATCATCACGTGATGTCTCGAAACACAATCCACAGAACGGTGCATACTTAAGGAAGAACACATTTTTATCTTGATATCTAAATGTGGGATCATCTTACAATGCTACAAAAAAACGTCAAACTAGTAGTATAAGATGCTAACATCTAATGTGTAAAGTGAGATGATATGGTCCATGCATTTGATCTCTATCATTTGCATCGTGGTATGATCTCTATCATTCCTTTGTGTGTAAGGCCAGGGTCTATGAAACTTACACGTTGAATGTGTTGTAAGAGTATCTATCATACATCTACTTAAAACAATACCATATAAAGACACTAGCCCAGCAATGATCTAAACTAGATGCCTCTAATTTATCAATTGCAAGTTTTACGTGGCTTAGGGCTTTCGGAGATAGAACCGTTCTTACCTACGAACATGAACCACAACGAGGATAACCAAGTTATTAGCAACTCATTGTAAATCAGATATTTACTATAGTAGGAGAGACAGACACCCGCCAGCCACTTATGCAAAACAAGTTGCATGCCAGTCGTGGAACCGGTCTCATGTACGATGACATGTAAGGTTGGTCCGGCCGCTTCATCCCACTATGCCACCAATATCCAAAATACATAGAAGATGCAATAACATGATCATCATCGCCCACATTATAAACATATGTGTACTACCCGTGCAAAGCACCTACGCATAGATCAGGCTCTGATACCACTGTTGGGTCCGCAGCATAGAAAACAAAAAATTTCCTACGATGAGAACTACACGCCAAGATCTATCTACTAGGTACAGAGAAACGGGTGGACATACATCCATCTAGAACTTGCCCTCGAAGACAAGGAGTTTTGTTAACGAGTAGGAACTCGTGGTTGATGTAGTCATACACTTGCCGATCTCAAGATCGAGTGGAAGTCCGAGCGCCGCAACTCAGTAGCGCATCCGTACTTGCACACACGTTCAAGCCACCGGACAACCTCGACCTCCTCGCTCCAGCGATCCAGCGGAAGCAGCAACTCCTTCCAGACGAAATGCCACCGGGAACATGTACCCGCTAATCCGAGACCATGGGGGAATAATTCTAGAGGGGGAGAGAGATCCTTCACAAGGAGGTGTGTGGAAGAAGGAGGGAGAGGGTGGACTTTTATAGGAGGAGGGGGTGCCCCTCCCCATGGCCGGTGCCTCAAGGGGGTGCCCCTTCACCTCCTCCATTCATGTGGTGGTAACCGCTCCACATTAAAATGCCTCTTCACATTCCCTTTTAAAGTCCCCACTTTAAATGCATTAAAATTCTCTAAGTTTAATGCTCTCTCATTTAATAAAAATCTTTTATTAAATTTATTCAGAATTTTGTTAATTACTTTAATTAACAAACATTCACATATAACCCCTTGCAATATTTCAATATCACATGCAAAACCACTTTCTGCAATTTCACCCGAAACAATTTCCGGTTTCTATCGAAACAATTCCTGTGCTTTGCAATTCTTTCGCCTAAAACATATGTGCTCCAAAATGGTGTCCGGTAACTCTTAAGTGTGACACCCTACGGTTCGCGAATAATACAGACATGATTGAGACTCCTCTCAGATCAATAATCACAAGCGGGACCTGGAGATCCATACTGACTCCTGCATATTCAACGATGACTTCTATGATCGTGAGAACCTTTAACGCTTGTAATTTAATCCCTTTGTCTCATGATATAATACATGTTCGAGATTCGATCATCGGTATCCAAATACCTAGTTTGATCTCGTTACCGACATGCACTCTTTTCTCGTTCCCGTGATACAACATTCTAGTGATCACATCACTTGCTTGCAAGCTATCTTAATGTGATATCACCGAGAGGGCCTAGAGTATATCTATTCATCATCGGGATTGACAAATTCCACTCTTGATCCATGAGCCTCAACATAACACCTTCGTAGTACTGAACCCATCTTTATAGTCAGCCTGTTACGGTGTGACGTTTGATGTTATCAAGATACTCTTCCGGTGTTAGCAATTAACATGATCTCATGGTCTATGGATAAAGATTACTTCGTATGATGTTATAGCAATGTAAACATAATGACTTGATCGTAATGCTATACTTCGGATGAATGTTCATCACATCATTTCACAAATGCTGCGACCTTGTTATTAACAACATCCAATGTCCATGATCAGGAAACCTTGATCATCTTGTTAATCAACAAGCTAGTCTATAAGAGAGGCATAACTAGGAACCCTTTTTGTTTATTAAACACACATGTATTGATGTTTCCGATCAATACAATTCTAGCATGCAAAATAAACATCTATCATATATAAGGAATACATAATAGCAACTTTATTATTGCCTCTCAGGGCATATTTCCTTCATACTCAAGGTACACATGGGTCTACTTCTTCAAGTAGAAGTGCGAGACTCAACAAACCTTCATCGACTTTGCCAATGAAGTTAAATTTTAACACAACGTCCCCATTTTGGCAATAAGAAGCGACAACGACTCTGAGTTCAAGAACTACACCTTGAATGAATTCCTAAGTGAAGAGGGGATAAGACATCAATATTTCGCTACGTATACACCTCAACAAAATTGTAAAGGGGATGACCCTCTGGTAGGCCAAGCCAGGCTCAACTGGTCGGCTCCAAGGAGATCTGTCCAGATGGAAACAAGATCAAGGAACCAGGCCGGGTGGAACGCTCCACCCGGTCCGCCTCAAGATTCCCCGGCTGGCCCGTCTAGCCGGGGGCCAGGAGAGCCGATAGGGTGGCCACCTCTACCCGGCCGCCTCGGATTCATTGGACCAAGGTACGGGAGGGGGTGATGCTCCTTGCAGAGCACGCCCTTGATCGAACTGGCTGGCACACCGCCCTACCAGCACTACCAGACGAGGACGCCAAAGCACCAAGGCTGGAGGCTGACGAGTAAAGCACCGGCTGACGGATAATGCTTTGGCTGACGGATAAAGCACCAAGGTGATGGATAAAGCATAGGGTGAAGCCCAAAGCAGAGGCATCGAGATGCTGTGGCACCGTCCCCACCTATACTAGAGCTTGACCGGGTGCTAGACTACCGGCTGTACCCGGCAGCCAGCCCGCTTTGTAAACCCAAAGCCTAAACAATAAGCCCTAGAGCCCACATTGTAACCTACCCTTCCACCGGTATATACGGAGGGATAGAGCCAGGGTTCTAGGTAAAAGGATCATTAGTTAGAAGTTATCCAGAATCGACAAGTCAAGTAGTTCATCTTCCTCTAGCTCTCGATAGCAGCTAGGGAAACAGCTCGAGGAGCACTTGTATTGAGCATCTGCTCCCCATACAGTAGATCCTTGTAGGAGTAGGAGTGTTACCTCAACCAGAGGGATCCAAACCTAGGTAGATCGCTGTGTTTGGAGTATCTGTGCCCAACCCGTTGTGAGTAGCCACCGATAGCATCCTAATTATCCCCTCTCATGCCATCCTCGATGGCACTATTGTGTTACACACCACGATAGTTGGCACCCACCATGGGGAACAACGCTTTGGCTAGGGTCATTTTTTGCACTGGACTTACGCTCGTCGTCGGTGAGCGTGTCGCCTCTGGCCTCGTCCTCACCATCAGCTCCATCGACTACGTCCTTGACAACGCATCCTGCTTCAACGGGGAAACCTTCCCAAGTGATGGCTCTGTCATGAGCTTCATCGAGCATCGCGTCTATGTCACCATCGTCGCCGAGGATTTCCCTTGCAAGGTCATCACCATCTCCGGCGTGCCTCCAGGCTTCTCTATCCCACTCCTCGCTAGCGGCAGTGTTGAGGTCATGATAGCTAGCCAGACAAAGGTCACCACCTACCTCTGGAGTGCGATGCGGGCGCCAAAGACGCCGCCCCGCGCGAGCAGGGCGTGGACCCCTTGGTGGACTCCATCCAGAACCTCTGCATCCCCATTGCTCCTGAGCTGGACCTGCCCGCTATAGCAGTTGCGCTGGAGGCCACGCGCCAGAACCTCCTAGAGGAAGCCAGGAAGGTCGCTACCCGCCAACGATGCCAGGACGCAACCATGCGCGAGTACAACACTACGCATGGCTTCTCCCGCTTACCTGGTGCCAACCGACAGGCACCACCCTAGGGCCGTAACTTGGGTTCAGAGCTGGACCGAGCTGCTAACTCGTGTGTCGCCGTGGCCCATCCGGTTTACAGTACCCTGGCTAAGAACATGAGGGTCGTGGAGGCTGCCCTCGCGGATCTTAGCCACATGGAGGGTGACGAGCTGTGTCGCCAACAGGCATGCGTCCAACTCCTTGTCTCTATAGCCAATAGGCAACAGGCCAAGGAAAGCGTGAGCCTCGGAGGAAACAGCAAGAGCCAGCTGCCTCGTCGGGTGGGTGATCCGGCTGTAGGTGGGAGCAAGGCCTCCTCTCCGAACATTACAAGGCAGAATAGCCGTCCGCGGGGTGGATCCGTCGGCCATGGGCAAAACCTGCGTGAAGCCACTAGCAGGAATTGTGATTCGGCTGACGAAGCTGGAAGCACCAATGCGCCACCCAAGTCCCGCCTTTCAGGACGACTTGGCCCGCTGGAGGAGCCGCGGGATGCGTGCACGCATCGGCCTGTTGGTCCAGTCACACGTGCTGGAAGAGGAAAGTCTGGCTGACCCAAGATGCTTTGGACCACGCATCCGGCACGAACCATTTCCAAAGGGATTTCTCTCCCAAGCGACACGCCAAAGTACAACGGCGCGGTCAAGATGGAGGACTGGTTGGTGGATTACACCACCGCGGTGGGCATCGCAAACGGCAACCACCAGGTGGCTGTGTACTACATCCCGCTCATGCTCCTCGACTCAACTAGGACATGGCTCAACAGCCTCTCGGACAACAACATCAATGCTTGGATTGACTTTGAGTAGGCATTCATCCACAACTTCACTGGCACCTACAAGCGCCTGGGTTGCCTCGGTGAGCTCTCCCTTTGCGTTCAAGGCAAGGACAAGACATACCGGTCCTACATCATCGGGTGGAAAAGCATGCACAAATCGTGCGAGGGGGTGCGCGAGCACCAAGCAATCGACTTCTTCATCAACGGCTATAGGTACGGCACCATGCTCAAGCATATGATTTGTCAGGTGGAGCCTGATACAATGACCAAGACCATGGACACAGCGATGAAAAGGTCCATCTGGCTAGACGACCAGGGGCAGATCATCGTGGAGGTCTCCACGGACGGGCGCCAGCCGGAAGGTTACAACCACAACTCTAGGTGTCATGAAAACCGCCACAACAAGAGGAAAGACGACCATCCGGATAACCAATATGGTTACAGGAAGGTGGCAGCCGTTCAAGAGGACCCAACTACAGGCGTAAGCTAGAGACGTAATCCTGACGACCGGCCACCTCGGCCCAAGTACACCATCGAATCGATGCTTGATGGCCCATGCAAGTTCCACAGCAGCGGCAATAATCCGGCTACACATATAACTCGCCAGTGCACTTGGACAAAGAAGATGGCCGAGTTTTGTGGTTTACCACCGCCACCCCCTCCTCCCCAGCCGATGGGCAGTAGGACAACTGCGAGTGCCAGAACCGCCAGGATGAAGACGGCGGAGATTATCCTCGCCCGGTAGGGAACTACCACATCTTCACCACCGAGCTGGAAACCAAGCATAGCAAAAGGAGCCACGAGGTGGAGGTGAACGCAATCGTTTCCCCATTCCTCAGTTCCTTAACTGGTCCGACCAAGAGGTCAAGTGGAGCCGGAAGGACCAGCCGGATGTGCTGCCGCATTCGGGCACATACGCCATGGTCCTGGATCCTATCAACATCTCCAAGAAGCACTCATCTAGGTTCTCCCGTGTCATGGTGGACGGAGGAAGCAGCATCAACCTCTTGTACCACAGCTCCCTAGACCGTCTCGGCATTAGTGAGTCCCAGCTGGAGCCATCCAGCACCTCCTTCCATGGAGCCGTTATGGGCCCATCACATTCTCCCATCGGTAAGATCTGGCTAGACGTCATCTTCGACATAGAAGACAATTTTTGCCGTGAGCCTATCTGGTTCGAGGTGGTCAACCTCTGTAGCGCCTACCATGCCTTCGTGGGACGCCCCGTGCTCACCAAGTTCATGGTGGTGCCGCACTACGCGTACCTCAAGATGAAGCTCCCTAGGCCAAAGGGGATAATCACCATCGCGGGTGATTGCAGGCGGTCCGTGGAGTGCGCCACTGATAGCTCCAAGATCGCCAAGGCCATGATCATCATGGAAGAGAAGCGCATCATCATGCAGAACGTGGCGGCCCTATAGGCGAACATGCTGGCTGGTGAGCCAAAGCCGGTCAGGGAAGCACAGTTCAAGCCATCAAAGGGCACCAAGAAGATCCTGCTAAACGAGGCCGAGCCAGACAAGTTCGTCCTGGTTAGAGATGGCCTTGATCGCAAATAGGAAAGTGCGCTCGTTGACTTCCTCTATGAGAATCGGGATATCTTCACATGGTCCCCAAAGGACATGCCTGGTGTTCCGAGGGAGCTCGTCGAGCACTCTTTACATGTCAGGATGGATGCAAAGCCGGTAAAGCAATAACTACACCGCTTCACGGAAGAGAAGAGAAGAACCATTGGTGAAGAAATCACCTGGCTGCTCGCAGCCGGATTCATCATGGAGGTTTTCCATCTAGAATGGTTGGCAAACCCGGTGTTGGTGATGAAAAAGAACAAGACTTGGCGCATGTGTGTTGACTACACCAGCCTCAACAAGGCATGCCCCAAATATCCGTTTGTCCTACCAAGGATAGACCAAGTGATCGACTCCACAGCTGGCTACGAACTTTTGTCGTTTCTAGATGCATATTCTGTCTACCACCAGATTTGGCTGAACACCGTTGATCAAATAAAGACAACATTCATCACCCCATATGGGGCCTACTGCTACACCACCACGCCATTTGGACTGAAAATGCAGGCACCACATACCAGTGTTGCATGCAAAAGTGCCTACAATTGCAAATCGGCAGAAACATGCACGCCTATGTCGATGATGTGGTGGTCAAGACAAAGGAGAAGAAAACACTCCTCGAAGACCTGAAGGAGACATTCACCAAACTTCCTCGTTTCCAGATGAAGCTGAACCCGGAGAAGTGCGTATTTGGTGTCCCAGCCGGCCAGCTCCTCGGTTTCCTCATCTCAGAACATGGAATCAAGACCAACCCGGAGAAGATCGACGCAATCGAGAGCATGTAGCTGTCGCAGAATCTGCACGACATGCAGAAGTTCACCGGGTGCCTAGCCTCCCTCAGCCGGTTCGTCATCCGGCTAGGCGAAAAGTCACTCCCCCTGTACCAGCTCATGAAGAAAACGGACAAAGTTCGTCTAGACGAGGGAGGCGGACGAGGCCTTCTGCAACCTCAAGCGCATGTTATCCTCCCTACCAATACTGGCGGCTCCCGCCGCAAAGGAGACAATGCTGATGTACGTTGCAGCTACCAACTGGGTCGTCAGCGTCGTGCTGGTGGTTGAGAGGCCAGAAGAAGGAAAGGCTCAACCGGTTCAACACCCGATCTACTATCTGAGTGAGGTACTCTCGCTGTCAAAGCAGAACTACCCTCACTATCAGAAGCTGGTGTATGGCGTGTGCATGGCCGCCAAGAAACTGAAGCACTACTTCCAAGATCACTCCATCCGGGTAGTGGCATTAGCCCCCCTAGCGGAGATCATCAACAACAAGGACGCCATAGGCCGAGTGGTGAAATGGGCAATAGAGCTGGCCGCGCACTTCATCCGGTACGAGCCAAGAATGGCAATCAAGTCTCAGGCCCTGGTGGACTTCCTTGTTGATTGGGAGATACAAAATACCTGCCTCCATGTCCTGACTCCACGCATTGGAAGCTACACTTCGACGGCTCCAAGATGTATGGGGGACTCAGATCCGGGGTCGTCATCACCTCTCCAAAGGGGGACCAGCTGGAGTACATGGTGCAATCCACTTCCGCGCATCCAACAAAGTCGCCGAGTACGAAGCGCTCGTCCACGGCCTCAAGATGGCAAAAGAGATCGGCACCAGGCGCATCCTCTGCTTCGGCAACTCAAACCTGGTGGTGCAGCAAGTATCAGGGGATTAAGGCACCAAGGATGCAAATATGGCGCTATACCGCTTCTTCATACATCAACTATGTGCCTGCTTTGAAGGATGCAAGTTCCACCACATGCCTCGAGCAAACACTGAAGCCGCATACGCACTCGCCCACATAGGGTCAACAAGAGCAGCAATTCCACCTGGAGTCTCCCTCGAGCACTTGCGCAAGCCCTCCATCACGCCATCTCCGGAATTCTACTCCATCATGCTCGATGCGGACCTAGGGATTGCCGTCTCCAAGCAACCCGGTGCCGCGCCACACCCGCGGACTGCCGCGCCGCACCCGGGGACTGCCACAATACACCTAGGGACTGCCCCGTCCATCTCGGGGACTGCCAGGCCAAAGGTCATGACACTCCCAGCCGGCTCCAGCAGCTCGAGGACTGCCGGTTCCGGCCTCCCACCCGGTAGACCACCTGACAAGCCTGAGCCGGCTGGGAGCGAGGAAGTCAAGTTGATCATGCAGACGTCTGCGCCATTTGGGAAACACCTCCATGGGGCAAGCCATTCATGAACTTCCTAGTCAAAGGGAAGTTGTCGGATGAAGAGGTTGAGGCAAGGCAAGTGAAGCGAAGAGCAAGCGCATACACTGTCATCAACAATGAGCTCTACAAGCGTGTTGGAGGAATATACCAGTGATGTGTACGCCAAGAGGAAGGAATCCGGCTACTGGTGGACATTCACCAAGGCGAATGCGGTCGCCACACATCATCACGAGCCATAGTGGCAAAGGCATTCCGCCATGGGTTCTACTGGCCCACGGCGCTGGAAGATGCCGAGCAGCTGGTGAAGGCATGCAATGGGTGCCAGCGATTCACCCAGCAGAAACACACTACATCATCAGTGCTCAAACAATACCTATCACTTGGCCATTTGCCGTCTAGGGCTTGGACATGGTAGGGCCCTTCAAGACAACGTGATCAGGAATGACACACTTGCTAGTGGCAGTGGACAAGTTCACCAAGTGGATCGAGGCAAAGCCAATAAAGAAGCTGGAGGGACCGAAAGTGGTCAAGTTCTTCACTGACATCATCACGCATTTCGGCTACCCCAATAGCATCATCACAGACAAGGGAACGAACTTTGCCAAAGGGGCCTTTGCGCATTTCTGTGGTGACAAGGGAATCCGCCTGGACCTGGCCTTCGTCACGCACCCCCAATCCAATGGGCAGTGCGAGCGAGCAAATGGTCTAGTCCTAGCCGGAATCAATCCAAGGCTAATCGAGTCGGTGATGAGGACTCTCGGATGCTAGATAGAGCAGCTGCCGGCTATGTTGTGGAGC
The DNA here is from genome assembly GCA_910589775.1 of Avena eriantha. NCBI lineage: Eukaryota > Viridiplantae > Streptophyta > Magnoliopsida > Poales > Poaceae > Avena > Avena eriantha. The sequence continues at coordinate 62,810,107 of OU342745.1, read as the reverse complement.
CTATGCACAACGCACAACCGCTCCACCGGCTACACGCCATTCTTCCTCGTCTATGGAGTAGAGGGAGTCCTGCCAACCGACATCGAGTTCGACGCATCGCGCAAACTGTTGTATACTGAGTAGCAGACCAAGGAAGCACGGGAAGATAGCGTCAATCTCCTTGAAGAGGCACGAGAGTTGGCCCTGTCTAGGTTCGCCATCTACCAGCAGAACTTGCACCGCTACCACGCTAGCCGGATCCGCAACGTCTTGTTCCGAGAGGGCGACCTAGTCTTGCGGCTGGTGTAAAACACCAAGGGGATGCACAAGTTGGCTCCACCTTGGGAAGGGCCATTCATCACTAGTCAGGCGCTGCAGAACAACTCATATTACCTGATCGACGCTCGCCTGCCGGCGAAGAACAAGATGGACCGCTCTGGCGAAGAAACTAAATGCCTGTGGAATGCGAACTTGCTTCGTCCATTCTACACCTAAGTAAAGGGCAAATGTATCTTTCCTTTATGTTGTGAACAAGTTGAGGAGCCTCGACATAGTCTCGGGGACTCCGTAATAATTTGGCATTTTCTGCCGCATAGCTTGAAGGTTTTGGCTGCAATGTTTCTAACCCTGGACCCGACAGTCTCTCTCGGGGACTTGCCGGATGGCCCAGACGGCCGAGCATTCCAGAAAGACAAAGTACTATACGTGGCTCCAAGAGATCCCTCTTCAATTCCGACTGTAGAGCGCAAGCCAACTAACAGACACGGCAAGATCAGAAAACTCGAAGACCCGTACAAGAAAAGTCCTAAGGAAAACAAGACATCTGGACATTCCAGTTGCGCTTTCTCGCTCGAAGCCAATAGCCAAAATCTGAAGTATTGCGCAGTCCGCTAACTAAGAAAACCCTTGCTTCCAGCTAACAGCTGACAAGGGCATAGCTTCAATAGCTAATGCTCGCTAAGAAAAGGAGTAAGCTATCAGTTTTGTGTGAAAGGCAAAGTTTTCAACCAAACGAGCAACTACAGACTATGTTTATCCTACGCATGTCTAACGCGCAAACCGTTGTTTGTATTTTTCATCCTCGCATGAGCCAAAGTATCAGAGCTAGAGGTCAGCCACCAAACGGCAAAGGAGTAGACAAGGAGCTTCGATCTGGCTGGATTCTCCAGCCGGCCCGAACCTTGGGAGTACACCCTGCGGGTGCCCTCGCACGCCCCCACACAGTAAGCCTGCAACAGGCAACAACATAAAGGAGCTTCGACCCAGCTGGATTCTCCAGCCGGCCCGAACCTCGGGGACTACACCCTGTGGGTGCGCTCCCATGGCCCCACACAGAAAAAAGCATATAGGAAATGCAACACAAGGCAAAGTGCACGAAAGAGGACACAAGACAACATCATAAAGGGAGACAAAGCTCCCGACATAGTTCACTGCAGAAGGACAAATTGTTTGCAAAAGCAGACAAACAAAAAAGTTTCCAACCGGATACAAATACTCCGGGAATTCCGGGGATCAGTCTTGGAGGTCATTGGAAGGGCTAGAGGCGTCAGCAGGAGCATGGCTGCTGAGGCGACATTGGCAGAGGCAGGCGCAGGCGCAGCCGAGGCATTAGCGTCCTCTGGAGCCGAAAGCAGGCTGAAGTGGTACCCTCCATGCCAGGCAGGTCGCTGAAGTCCCGGGCGAGTTGTACGAAGCTCCCAATCTTGACACCGCATGAGAGGGAATTTTAGCGTGGAGCTGGTCGTAACTGGTTCCCTGACGAAACCCTCAGGAGAGACTCCGAAGGTCCACATCCAGGTACTAGGACTTCAATAGAGACAGCACCATCTCAGCACCGCCATGGGCTGCCTAGTCTCGCGCCACGTCCATGAGGTTCGGGGCGTCTGAGAGCTTCTCGTCCAAGGCGTCCATCATAGTCGGGCAGTTGGTGTCAGCCTAGACATAGTCATAGGCCTTGAGGGCAGCATCGTGTAGCCGGCTGGCCTGCTCGCTGATGACCACCACCAACTCCACCGGATGGAGGTCGCGTCCGGCGTCCGCCTCGGGGACATGCGCCCGGGCCTGGTCAGTCGCCTGAGGATACTGAGTTGCACCCAGCAGAAAGGAAGCTGTTACGCTCTAGCTCTAAGTGTTTAAGGAACAAGTTTGCCAAGAGGATCACTTACCGACGACCATCTCCGCTATCTGGCACAGTTCTCCCAGAGCCGCTTTCTCCTGGGACTAGGCAGTCTTCAGTTCCTTTGCCTGGTGGGCGTGGATTTTCTCAAGATTTGTCAATGCCTCAGCCCGGATGTCGGTGATCTTCTTGGCATGGTAGGCCTTAACCTCCATCCGTTGTTGGTGTTCTGCCAGCTACACAATCTAGGCCTGACGAGCTTTGTTGGACTCCTCAAGCCACTCGACCTCCGTCTTTAGCCTCTCCACCTCGTGATCCCTGTCTGCTAATAGAGCTACACGAGGGTACCCAATGGTCAACAAGAAACGTGAGAACTCGCGCAGCCGGGAGGATATAGCAGAGCATGCAATCTTACGCCCCAGGTCCTGCGAGGTCTTGGCGGCTTGGGCAAAAGCTTTCTGCAAAGGAGGCCAAATGAGAAAGAGAGGAAAGAGAACAATAGCAAGGAACGGCAACGAGAGTGGCGGAGACGATGCTTACCTCAAGGGACGACCCGAGCGCCTTGGACTCGTCAAGCCCCTGCCTTATCACCTCCACTAGGTGGCGGACTTGGCCATGGGCAACGGTGCCAACTCGGAAGTCTGAGCTAGGACGGAGTCTGACAGTGACGCAATTGGAGCCGCCCGACTACAGGTAATCTGGAGCTCGTCCTTGTCGCCATAGGCCACACACGACACCATCAGAGCCACAACGCTCGAGCCTAAGGCCATCTTCCCTCCGCCGTATTCAACCACCGGCTACGCAGGAGCCTCCCTTACTGCCTCCACGGGCTCCTCCACCTGATAGGCAGAAAACCCCATCTGAACCAGGTGTGGAGCCGTGAATACATCGGCAAGCCTAGAGGCAGTGGAGGCTCGGTGCAGGATCAATGGTCTAGCTGGTGCCACCGTCTCTGCCATGTCTGCCGTAGCCTTGGCCTGGCAGCAGAAGTTGCTGCCTCAGCCGTCTTGGCAGGAGAGGCTGAAGCCGATTCAACGGGCCCCTCCGCTCCGGCTTGGGGAAGGTCAGACACAGTGGTGATGGTTTCAGAGCCAGCCAAGGACATCGCATCACTTCACTGAAGAACCAAGGACGCGCTAATCAAGTGCAAGCCATCTACCACGAGAAACAAGATGCAAGGGCACGTACCCGACAATGCTTGGCGCGGCAGCCGCAGCCCTTGGATGGTGGCTCCTCTTTGCCCTGGCCCCAGTTGGAGCGGAGTTGGCCGGGGCAGCCTGTTTCCCCCTGGCCCTCGACGCAGTGGCCTCAGCCTGGTACACGTCCTTGCCGTGGGCGGCTATACCAGGGTGTAGGCAGAACGTCAGGCGCACGGCCAAAGAAGAACAAAGAAAACACGGGCAAGAAAAGCTTCTCACCGGGTGGGAACTCGTAGCCCTCGTCAGCCCAGGTGCAAAACCGCTCTGGCTCTATCTGCGGGTACTTTGACGGCTTGAGGTCGGCGGTGAAGGCAGGAAGCTCATTGTCCCCCATACCATCTTCCGCTAGCTGTCCTGTAAAGAGCTACTCAACAAGGGGAAAATAAGAAATGAGGAGAAATTCCTCGGGAAAAGTTTACCTAGAGAAGAAGAAGAAAGCCTAACCTTTAGGGGCAGCCAGCAGGAGAAGAACCAGTCCTCCGCTAGCGTCTCCTTCGAGATGGTGGCAAGCCACTGCCGAAGGGCCACAAACGGCACGTCCAGCCGGGACACCTAGGTGGGGTCCAGCAAGCCGGAAGATGGCAGATCTTGTGCGATCGCTGCTGTAGGAAGCAAGCGGTTCGTCATCTAGGACAGCAGGATGTCCCAGGCGGTCAGCCGCTCCTTCTCCACCAACACCGTCACACGGCCGGCCATCGGGTCCATGTCCGCCAGGGTGCCCAAGTTCCGGACCGTCCAGGCCTTCCGGGTGGAGGGGATGTTGGAGAACACCGATGCCTTGATCCAGTCGATGTTGGTATGGTTGCGCACGTAGAAGTACAAGCACTATCATAGCTTCACGGTGTCGGGCATCTCCAGCCGTGGCATCGACAACGACGACCTTAGGTAGATGGTGCAGTAGCCAATCTCTGTCAGAGGGTCGCACTTCCCCACCACCTGGACCTTGAAGTTGAAGAACTTCAAGAAGTTTGCCGCATTCGGGCGAACCCCCACGTAGGCATCGCAGCAGACCGCATGATGCAACAGTTGCACGATGGCGTTGGCTCCCAGGTGGTGGAGTTGGAGGTCGAACAACACCATAAGCTCGAGGACGAACCTGCTCAGAGGTAGGCCGAACCCATGGTCGAAGTGGGCGAGAAAGACGACAGCCTCCCCAGGCTAGGGGTTAGGAACCCGCTCCCCCTCTGGTGCAAGGCGATGCCTCACCAAGCGCTCCGACGGAATGAGCCTTCCCTGTCGGTACTTCTGGACGAGCTCATTGGTCACATAAGAGCCGCACCAGCCACTCGCTTGATGAGGTAGCATCTAAACGGGAGTGGTGGCCGTGTTGGAGAAACAAGGTCTCGTCGTCATGATGGAGGAGCTGCGGTGCCAGCGACCAAAGAGCGATGGTGCGGGGAAGCAACAAGGAGGCAAAGCGCAAAGGGCAGAAGCAATGGATGCAGGGAGAAGATGAAGTGGGGAAGGATCCCTCCCTGGTGCCCCTATTTATTGACGTAGAGCAACCGAGCCCCCTACGTTCCCCTCCACCACGTGGCACGGAACCGCTCCACTCCCACCACGACGTTTCGGTTCTAGATCGCATGCACCAGAGCAACTCCCATAGAAGATCCCACAAGCATTACTGCAAAGGCCATGTGCGCGCATGATCTCCGAGGAACTGCTATGATGAAGGCGTGTGCACAATTACCAAAATTGCAACGGTAGGCCAAGAGGTTAATCTGACGCGACTTGCACCAGAGGAGGCATGCGTGGCCAAGGCCAGCACTGACATCATCGACTGGACGATTCACCTCCCCGCCGGGTGCGGCTGCTAGGAGATGGATTCGTTGTTCACACCCCGTGGGTGGGCCACCGGACCCGTAGCTGGAAAAACTCTAGCCGGGAATAAAAAGGATCTCGAGCCGGAAGACAGTAAGAAATACAAGACAAGCACTACAAGATAGTTTGCGCTACGGTCTTCATCAACAATCATTTCAGAATCAGCCAATGAGCACGCAGGAACTTCTCCGCAAAGCGAAGTCCCAACACGCTCGGGGACTAGTGTCGGGGGGATGACCCCCAGGTAGGCCAACATAGGCTCAACTGGCTGGCTCCAGGGAGATAGGGCCGGATGGCCACAAGAACAAGGGACCACAGCCAGGTGGAATGCTCCACCCGGTCCACCTCAAGATTCCCTGCCTGACCCGTCTAGCCGGGGGAAAGGAGAGCCGGCTGGGTGGCAACCTCTACCCGGCCGCCTCGGATCCGTTGGCCCAAGGTACGGGAGGGGTGACGCTCCTTGTTGAGTGCACCCTTGAACAGACAGGCTGGCACGCCGCCTACCTACACTACCAGACGAGGACGCCAAAGCGCCAAGGCTGGAGGCTAACGAGTAAAGCACCGGCTGACGAATAAAGCTTCGACGGATCGATAAAGCACCAAGCTGATGGATAAAGCACAGGGTGATGCCCAAAGCTCAGGCACCGAGACGCTGTGGTGCCATCCCCACCCGTACTAGAGGTTAACCAGGTCCTGGACCACCGGCTGGACCCGGTAGGTGATCCGCTTTGTAAACCCAAAGCCCAAACAGTAAACCCTAGAGCCCACATTGTAACCTACCCTTCCACTGGTATATAAGGAGGGGTAGAGCCAGGGTTCTAGGTAAAGGGATCACGAGTTGAATGTTAGCCAGAACTGAATAGTCAAGTAGTTCATCTTCCTCTAGCTCTCGATAGCAGCTACGGAAACAGCTCATGGAGCACTTGTATTGAGCATCTGCTCCCCATATAGTAGATCCTTACAGAAGTAGGAGTGTTACCTCAACAAGAGGGCTCTGAACTTGGGTACATCACTATGTTTGTAGTATCTATGCCCAACCCATTGCGAGTAGCCACCAATAGCATCCTGATTATCCCCTCTCATGCCATCCTCGATGGCACTGCCGTGTTGCACACCATGAAAAAAATGGTGTAGCCGAGAGGGAAAACAGACTTTGATGGATATGGCAAGATCTATGTTGGCTAAATTCAAGTCCCCATATAATTTTTGGGCTGAAGCTATATCCACCGCATGTCACTCATCAAACCGGCTTTACCTCTGCAAGATCTTTGACAAGACTCCCTAAGAAATACTTACCTGTAACAAGCCCAACATTTCATACTTCCGGGTGTTTGGTTGTAAGTGTTACTTTCTCATTAAAGGAGTTTGTTTGTCTAAATTTGAGTCTAAGGCTTTAGAAGGTATTTTTGTTGGTTACAGTGCTGAATCCCAAACTTATAGAGTCTATAACAAGACCTCCGGAATTTTTGTTGAGTCTTGTAGTGTGTTGTTTGAAGAAATTGACGCCCCCCTAGTGGGGCAAGTTGATGTTTGTGATATATATGTTGAAATACCCCAAGATGCCATAAGAAGAATGGGTGTGGGATTTTACAGCCCCGTTGAGGAACCCCTTGTGGCGGATTGGGAAGGTCAATGCTCTAATATACACAAGATCAACAAACTCCACATGCTAAAGCAAGTACTTCACCTTTTCAACAAACTTCTGAAAATCATGCATCAACTGGTCAAGCTGGAAGTCCTAGGACATATTATCCGGCTAGAGGGGCCGGATTATACGACCCTGCAACTCCCTCACGCACCAGCATTGATAAACAAGCAGCTGAAGATCCAAGGCTAGATTATTCGGCCCCTCCCCCAGCCGGATTATTCGGCCCTGCAAGTCAAGAACTGCAACCTCCTAATATGGTTGCAGATCAAGATCAAGGGAAAGAATCTTCTCCAACTATCAGTGTTGAATGTACTGCTAATCAAGGTCAAGCTTTTGGTCAAAACAAGGACAAGAATGATGAAGATATTCCTCCAAGAAACAATAAGGAAGTCGAAACTCGTTGCAAAGCTCGAGCTGAAAGAAATCTTGAACTCAGAGGTCACACACTTGATAAAGTGGTGGGTGATCTAAGGAGATGGGTGTCCACAAGGGGTGAGTTAGCACGATTTTGCGACCATCAAGCCCATATATCCATGGTAGAACTCAAGAAGGTTTTTGAAGCACTTGAAGATCCGGAATGGGTTATGGCTATGCATGAAGAGCTCAACAATTCCGAGCGCAACAAAGTCTGGAAGCTAGTAGAGAAGCCCAAAGAGTGCTGCAATGTTATCGGCACAAAGTGGATATGCAAAAATAAGCAAGATGAGAATGGAATTGTTGTGAGGAACAAGGCAAGACTAGTTGCATAAGGCTTCTCTCAAGTGGAAGGCATTGACTTTGGCAAGACTTATGCTACAGTGGTTGTCTTGAGTCCATCAGTATCCTTCTTGCCTATGCAGCTCATCATAATTTCAAATTACAACAAATGGATGTTAGAAGTGCCTTTCTTAATGGTACATTGCATGAGTTGGTCTATTTTAAGCAAGCCCCGGGCTTCGAGGACCCCAACTTTCCTAACCACATCTACAAACTCGATAAATTGCTCTACTACCTTAAACACGCCCCACATGTGTGGTATGAGCATCTTAAAGAGTTATCGTTAGATCGTGGTTTTGAGGTTGGGCAGATTGACCCCACTCTTTTTACTAAGAAGGTTAATGGGGAGATTTTCATATGCCAATTATATGTATATTCTTTGGCTCTACTAACCAAGCATTTAACGATGAATTTTCAAAGCTTATGACTGATAGGTTCGAGATGTCTATGATGGGAGATTTAAGGTTCTTTCTTGGATTTGAGATCAAGAAATTAAGAGAAGGAACCTTCATTAATCAAGCAAAGTACATCTGAGACATGCTCAAGAGATTCAAGATAACAAACCTTAATGGTGTTGCTACACCAATGCAAACTAAATGTCATCTCGAGTTAAATCCCAATGGTAAAGATGTGGATCAAAAGGTATACTGGTCCATGATCGGCTCCTTGCTTTACCTTTGTGAATCTAGACCTGATATTGTGTTGAGTGTAGGAGTGTGTGCAAGGTATGAAGCGGCTCCTAAAGAAAGCCACTTGGTGGCGGTCAAGAGAATCTTTCGATATTTGGTTCATTCCCCAAACTATGGATTATGCTATCCCAAAGGATCTAATTTATCTCTATGTGGGTACACTGATTTAGATTGGGCTGGTGATAAGGATGATAGAAAATCAACTCCTGGAGCTTGTCAATTTCTGGGCAGGTCCTTGGTGTGTTGGTCTTCTGAGAAGCAAAATTGTATATCTCTCTCCACCGCCGAAGCTAAATATGTGGCTGTTGCAAGTACATGCACTCAGTTGTTATGGATGAGGCAAACTTTAAAGGATTATAGTGTCAATTGTGACAAAGTGCCTCTTTTATGGGACAATGTAAGTTCCATAAAATTGCTTACAATCCGGTGTAGCACATAAGAACTAAACATATTGAGATCCGTAATCATTTCATCTGAGATCATGTTGCTCGTGGAGACATTGACATCTATTTTGTGAGCACGAAGAATTAGCTTGGATACACTTTCATGAAGCCTCTTGATGAAGCAATATTTTTTTACTTGAGGAATGAGCTAAAAATCATGGATTCAAGGAGCTTAACTTGATATCCCTTGCATACACTTCTATGTATTTACCACTATTTGGTTTAGATGCGGGCATGGATATAGGGGTGTGGTCCTAACTATTGGGCTAACTCTCCCCCCATAATGTCGAAAGTGAGATAAATCATTTCTCTTAATAAATGTGAGTTTATTGATGAGTATTGGCCATGAACCCAAGATATATCTTCGCGGTGTCATACCATACACTCCTACATGGTGGATTCAGCCACTGCCCTCTTCTTGGTGAAGAGTTGGATTTTTGTGGATCTTTTTGGTTTTTATTGCCTATCTTTTGTTCTTATGGAAAATACACCCAATATTGGATTTTCTTTTTTTTGGATCTTGCAATTTTGGGTGTGTAGTACCATGTCATTTTGGTTATATAAACCTAAGCCTTTTCCCTTTTTAGCGTTTCGATGCCAAAGGGGGAGAAGTAGTTCTATTAGGCTATCGAGGGGATTTGCATGGGTTGGGTACAAGCTTATTATATTTTTGAGCGCTTCTCTTTCCTTGCTTGTACCTATTTTAGCATTGAACTTTCATTTCCTTTTTTTGGTTTGTATCGTGAGACTATGTCCTGTGGTTGTGAGACTAAGGTTATTAAATGTCTATGGATCTATTGAGATGGATTTATCCTCGGATTTCTCAATATGGAGTTATTAAATGTCTATCCCTATGATTATTGAGAACCTCATAGTGGTCCCTATGATATATCTCTCAATATCCCATCACTTTCTCTTAGTTTCCATGTCATGAAAAGTCTTGAACCTATATGTGTGCATTTGTATTCCAATGCAAACTACTAATATGCACACATTTAGGGTGAGTCTTTTTCTCCTAGGAATGATGATGTTATTAGGGCTCTATTGCATATCCTAGTATTGTCATCTAGCACCAAAAAGGGGGTGATTGAAAGAACAATTCATGATTCCTATAGTTTTGTGTGTTAGATAACAATATCAAGGGTTATTTAAATTTGTATTGAGTGCTGCATGTTTCCCCAAAAAAGAACTACAAAGCAAAATGCAGCAAACATATGTTTTGGTGGGGATTACCCGCCCCTGTCAAGGTCCATATTATCCACCACGGCCTTAATCGAAAAAGGGGAGCAAGGCACGTCACGCGGTATGTGGCTAGAGTTTTCCCTAGATTTTCTGACTAGGGCCGGACCTTTTGCCCTGGCCGGATAATCTTCCCCTCTAGGGGGCCGAATCATCCACCCCTAGGGATTTTTTTCCCCAAGCGGCCAAGATGCATCACGCACTATGGGGGCAGAGTTTTCCCTCGGATTCTCCGGCCAGGGCCAGACTTTTTGCCTTGGATGTATAATCCGCCCCTCCTAGGGGGCGGATAATCTGCCCTCGAGGGATTTTTGACAAGGAACCAAGGCGCACCATGCTGAGTGTGGGGTGGAGTTTTCCTTGGATTCTCCGACCCGGGCTAGACCTTTTTCCCTGTCCGAATATACGCCCCCCACTAGGGCCAGATTATCCGGCCCCAAATTTCTCCAACAGAAGCTTTTCGTGAGGAGGTACATATACCCCCTTAGAACTTTAGTTCATTCACTCTTGGATCCAAGAAAAAAGCTGACCCCTGTTCAAATCGAATCTTCAAGAGTTCTCCACTTTCAACCACCCGAAGGCTTTGATCTTTGGGGAATCGAAGGAGGAGGCATCGATCTTCATCATCACCAATCAAGATGTTCACTTCCCCTCCCATTCATTTGGGGGAATTTTGATCTAGAGTTTCTTTGAATTTCTAGATCGTGGTTTCGTTATTTGATCATGTGTTTTATTGTGGAATCTTGTTGTCATCATGGGATCCTCCAATTCAGTTGTGGATGTGTGCCCCGGTAGCGTTGTAAAGGCACCGGTATCCTCCTTGAAGGGTACCACATAGTGGAAAGGTGGATCAGGCTAGTTGTGGCGAGATCTGCCAGAGAACAGGGTGAGGCCTATTGTGGTGTGGTGGTATTAGTACCGCCCACACCTCCAACGTAGATGTACTTCCCTTAACAAGGAAGGAACAGCGGTACAACAAATCATGTGTCTCCACGTGCTCCACTATGGTTACCTTGTTCCTCTCACCGCCTTACTCGCTTAGTATCTAGATTGTCATATACGGAAATTCATCTTAGTGGCATATCTAGAGAATTTACCTTTGTGTCAAGCCTGAAACTTAAAAAGAGTTAAAATTTGGAGTAGCACCTATTCACCCCCCCTCTAGGTGCCCATATGATCCATTTCACCGACACTCTCGGGCATAAAAATGCAGAGGCCACCATAGCCCCAGTTTCCATCTTCATTCCACTCTCGCACTTCCCTCCAAAATTCCCCAAGTCCCAAGTCCCGACTGTCAGAAAAAACTCCCCAAGTCCCTTGCCTGACCCTTGGCTCCCTATCTCCATGGCCTGAGGGAAAAACTTCATTCTTGGTTTTGCATGCACAAAGAGGAAAAGCCCCTGCTCCTCTCTCCTTCTCTCCTCACCTTCGGTACTTCCTCGCTCCCCGGGATCTAAAATCCCTTCCCGTGTCCTTGTTTGTTGTAGGAATGCTATAGCTGGTGCCCCTAGGAACCTCGGCAAGATTCCATTAGCACCGCTACGTGCCTCTCTTCTTCTGTGCCAAAAACCCCCATGCCACCCCTCGTCGGACTTGCCTCAGTGAACTGTGCCGCCTCCACCACATCTCCATCGCCATCGATGCACTAGATGAGCTCCCCGCACCTCCCAACACGCGCTAGGGTTTGGGTTTCATTCGCCGATGAACAGAGGAAGGATATGGAGGGGGACCATCATTCTACTTTTAATTCAGCAGTTGTCGGCCCTCCTTACACCTTCGCCCCCTTTTTGTAAATGAAGGGTGGGCCCCGACCGTTGATTTCACACCGCGGTCTCCCGCGCGTCAGGACGCCCGGGTGGGCCAGCTAGGCACTGGCGGCCCAATTTCCCACAGGATCTGACCCAGTTGTCTTCCTCCCCTTTATTATTTTTGTTTTTATATCTCTACAAAATTTGTTAAAATGGTTGTGAGGTTTAAATCAAAACAAAAATGCAGAATTCCTTAAATTAGCCAGATATAATTTTTGTCTGGTGCAGGTTTGTTTCCTACAACATGCATGACAAGTTTCTTGCCTAGTCTAATTTCCAGTATTTCCTGGATTTAAATCTACCAATTTGTATCCTTTTCAATCAATAATTTCCCTAGTGAGTTTCACAAACTAAAATGGAAAAATCCAACTTCCTCTAGAAAGTATTTGGAATACCTATCTATTGTCCTTGGTATCATTCCAAGTGGAGCTATATTTTCCCAATAGAAAAAATGACAAAAATAATACAGATCCGTCTTTAGAAAATTCCCTAGGTTAACTTGTACCAACTTTGTACCAACTTTTGAGTTGATTCCAACTCCCAGTGAAGTGGCACTACCAAACCTACCAAAACCGAGGAGATCAAGATTTATTGAGCCTCTGCAGAAATTTGGTGATTTAAACTCTTCTGTCTAGGATTGTTTCACTAGATAAATCCTAGAAGAAGTTAACCAACTCCAAAATTGGTGAATCCAATTAATACAGAAATTTATTTCAAATACGTACCATGTGTCTTTGGATTCATATTAAAAGAGTATGTAGATTAATTCTGGTGAAAAAGGCAAATTGTTTTACAGAACTGACTTTCGGATTTTCCTAAGGGCATTCTAGTAATTATTTTGGAGTGAGTGCAACTCTCAAAAATCGTAAACTCCAATATCTACTAAACCTCTAAGGACAAATCTATTTGAGCTACATATCTTTTCTGATGATTTATTCACCAAAATAAGGGTTATTTCCACTAGAAAAATCATAACTAATTGAACGAAATTGATAAAATAATGAAACCACTTTTGGTGGCCTTGTTATTTTCAATACCTATCTATTGATATCATTTTTTACATTGATATCATACAGACCCAATCCCTAGTTCAAAACCCATTCATTAAGTTGTATTTGACAATTAAATCATAAAAGAAGTTCCACAAATGCAAATAAAGTATTTTCAATTGCTATGAACTCAAGTATAAAAACCTATTGATGTGTATTGATGTATGGCTCACTTTCTTTCTGTATTGTATTGGTGCTTGTATGTCTTGTGTTGATTGTGGCCTTTGTTTGTTTGCTTATGTGATCTATGATGACAATAGTTGCGAATTGTGTTGAAGTCAAGATGGAGGAGATATTGGTTATTATGATATTCTAAGAAGAAGCCCAAACATGTTTCTATATTGATGGTTATAGGCAAGACACCTACCTTATCATAAGCCTTGTCCTACTATTTTACTTATGCATGCTTTATCTACTTGTTTATGCAAAACTGCATTGTTTTACTATATGATGATTTATAACTGGTAGTGGCCTAGATCCTCCAAATCATTACACTTTTGTACTACTAAGTACAACCCCTTGATGACACCTACCTTTCCCTAGTATTGTAAGTGGTGTATAACACCATACCCCTTTGGAGACCCTATTTTAGCCAAAGTAAACCTATAGGTTGGGAAGACCCCAGAAAAGTTTACAAAATGTTTTATGGTAAAACCTTGGTAAGGTTGGAATTACCAAGAGAAGTTTGATAAACAAAAAGGTTTTGGTTTTCGAAGTGATACTGAAATGAAGGAGGAAAATGTTTACAAAAACACACCTGGTTCTTTGCAGTTTACTAGAACAATTAACCCGCGCAACTACATTACCCTGGAATGGAACATGGCTTGACTTGAAGTTTGTCTACTCTGGTATGGGATTCCTAGCAACTACTTATAAGCGATCATATCTCTCGGATGTCAGGTTTCCATTATAGAAAGGGTCATGTGCGGAAGCAATTTCTTGGGGGAGATGGGAACTTCCTTTGGGAGCAGCCAGACGATACTATGATCCTCTCATTGAAAGTGCCAACTCTCAAGGAGCCGGTTGGTCCATTGGTACCCAAAATCCCGGTGTTAAGAGGAACAACTCAAAGGGTAGGGCCTATAGTAGGGTGGCATCTTGAGGGTCTCATCGGTTACTCGACCCATGATCCATGCGAGATCAGGGCAATGTACCTGGATGGTGTGGGTAAAGTGTACATCCTCTACAGAGTGTAAATCTATTCGAATAGCCATGTCCATGGTCATGGTCGGTTGGGAAGGTTGTTGTAGAGCGGTGCTAGTTTTTGATTTCTAAAAAGGATTTCGACAAATAAAGTTTTTCTGAAAAGGGTGGTCTGAGGTGGCCATAGAGGAAGATGAAAAGCTCGGTCAAGTGAGGACCATGAGATGAAATTGGTGACCCAATCCTAGTAGGTTTTCCAAACTTTTCAAATGTATTCAAAATGTTCTACAAAAGTTTTCAATAAAGATATAGACATGATATATCTTCAAGAGAAAACTATTTTAGAAAAGAACCTCTTTTTGAGCCCTCCTCCTACCACAACCATATTGCATATCCTTTTATTTTTGTTCCCTTAAGGTGGTTTGCAAGTACATTCACTACTCATAGGCATTGTCCCTGGCTATTAACTTGGTAAGATCCAAGAAGTAAGGTGAAGAAGAAGGTGAAGAAGAAGGTGAAGTGACAACTAGCTAGGACGTTCTCCCAGTCAGCTGCATGTAGGTTAAGGCATGGCTCAGCCTCGAAGCTTTAATAAAGTCCCACTAATGATGATCGATGTAGCCATAATGGCAATTGAGGTTTGACTTGTATCTGCTTAAGTAATGGATGCTTACTTTGATACTTGTCGGCTATGTGCCACGACAGACTGATCATGGGATCGTGGTGATATGCATAATAGGGATTCTTAGAGGATTAATCTGAGGGCCCCACAGACTTGGTATCAAAGCCATCCAGACTATAGGAGACCTTAGTTAGCATGGTCGTTAGGCAGGAAGTTACTTTAGAAACACTAGCTTTTGAAAAATATTTTCTCAAAAGCCTTTCGAAAATTTCTACTTCTTATATTCTCCTAATTTAATTTTTTTGGAAAATGGTTTCTTCTGTCTCTCGTAATTTTTTTAAAAAGATACGGATATCAAAACAAGAAGGACCTAGAACCAGGTGAAGACCGTGATAACGATATGAAGAGAAGCAACTCCTAGCAAACACAAGGAAACTACAAGATCGCTCTACCAACGGAACTCATAACCGAAAGGTCGAGTTCTCCACTATCAAGAAGTGTCCAACGATACGGAAAAAGCTTCATATGCAAGATAATGACCCTGACGACAATAACTTGACATCTAGGATAAATAGTCCTAAGATAGGTTTTCCTTATACCACGACTAGTTAAATCCTTGGTCCCTATAGTAGGCCTAGTTTGCTAGCCTAAGTGCATAATGTGTTGTTTGATGTGTGTTGTTTGTGTTTCTAGATTAGGAAGAACATTGCGACCCTATCACTCTGTTACCTTGTATGTATGTATTGGCTTGTTTAACCTTACTCAAATGGGTATTTTGACCGAGACACCACCTAGGATCTCAGGAACCCCATTTAGTTGTCGCTATCAAAAAGCCTAGTAACCTAGGATATAGGACAACGAGCACATATGAGCAGAGCATCCTAAACCCCCCGAGGGTCGACATCATCAAGCTAGAACCACTCGAATATTCCACTTCAGCAAGATGGATATACAAGCGTACTTCGTCAAACTCAGTTCTCAAGACTCGTCCCCAACATTGCACGTCATCATTCACATGCCGATACTAGCAAGAGTCCCGTTGAAGCTGGATGTCTAGCACTGAAGGATCCCTACCATCCACAAGAAACCACAAGGTGTGCTAACAAAGACAAGAAGTGAAGACCGGACTACACTAACCTTCGGCTTATTAGAGCTTTTGACAACCCCAAAGGACTAATTATTATATTCGACCCCTCTGCCCAAACCGACCGGTAGTTCCTCACTAGAAGGCCAGAATACTCCAAAGTACTGAAGACAAGGATTGCATGAAGACAATAGGTCTACACCACCATCGAGCATAAGCAACTCAAAGAATTCAAGTGAAGACAACTCCTCCAAAGTTGGATGCCTCTACTATGACTGAAGAATAACACGAAATGTCATTGACATCAAACCTCTTAAAAGCTTCATTACAAAACCACTCCTAACAAGGTTTGCATAATAAGACTTCACTCAAGGATTTTGACTTGCGAACCAGGGAAATATAGCCTTCCTTTAGTATCACACCAGCACCTCAAGACATAAGATCTACATCATCCTCAAAGAACCCTAGTGAAGCTCTAAGGTAGAAATACTGCGTCTTCTCACCAAATTCTAGAAAACCGCCTACCAAAAGATGCTTTTGGAAGATTTCCAATCTGATGTCCTTCTCCAAGCATCAATTCGAGAGTCATTAAAATAGCTGAAGATATGCCTCGTCAACAATGTTAGACGTCTACTCAACCCTTCCAATACGGAAGAAGCTCAGAATCAAGACAACAAGAATACCTGAAGTCGCCAAGGCTACCCTCCAAAGAGTATGAAGCAACCTAAGGAGACATCATTTAATGAAGTTTTTACGAAGCCCCTCTGCTACTTCATCTGAAGACCCACCTGAAGGACCTCCGATTCGCTAATCCCATCAGGTCTAACCCGTCTAAAAGATCCACGAATTCAACCGCTCTGATAGTCTAAGTACAAATAAATGTAGTATATGAGCCTCATAGGACATAATTTGTGGACGTCATCTAAATATTTCAAATCCAGACAAAAGGTTGGCGATAATCTTCAAACATCATCCTACTACTCCAAGAAGGAAGGACTATGTTATCTTCGAGCTACCTAGTTTAACCCTAAGGGTGAAAGATTGTGTCTTTCCCACAAAAACAGAGTAACCATCCGCCCAAAGCAACCTCAAGAGTTTTGTCCCTAAGTCGTTAAATAGGATGTGATGAGCCTCTAAGGAAAACGCAATAGATACTTATAGAAAAGTCATCAAGCTTTAGATCTATCCTCGGAAGGGTACATCACCAAGTTCCAATCAGAGGTAGTTTGCCAAATGTAAGCCCTCTAGGGTTTGAGTCAGAAGAGAAAAGAAGATCATCCATCGCAACCAGGTCTGAAGCTTGCTCAACTCTTTGTGCATCCCAGAAGATTGAAGTTAAACTCTATCAAAAAAGTAGCTCTGGCCGAAGATTAAGCCCATAAGTTAGCACGCTTGATACACATAATAATACCTGGACTAAAAAATCCACTAACCTTACTCTCCCGAATCTCGAGACGAGATTCTTTTTAGGGGCAAAGGTCTGTAACACCCCACTTTCATCAACCATCATTAGTTGTCCAGAATACAAAAATTAGGGGGAACAAAAACTTTTTCTTATTTAGTGATGTAGTGTTTTCTTGCTTATTCGTTTGTGCTTATGCATCTAACTATATATTAGATGATATACTCCTCTACTTCCCCTCAGTTTACAAAAGCTATTTAACCAAAACTATCTTGGCTTGGTTTGCATATTCTCAAATGTTCTGGAATTTCAAAACATGAGCCATTGTTTTGTTAATTTCCGATACCTTCGATCCGGATTCACGGATGTAGTATAATAGCTTTTTCCCTAAAAGACCTAGGTTTAATCGAACCTCGGAAAGCAATGCTAAAAGGAAATAAAAAGGACACGTCTACATGACTTTGTTTGTTCGTTTTACCTTACTTTACCAGACCAATCTAGTTTACTTTATAACGGGTTTGAATCAATGGATGGAGATAGGCCAGGGTTGAAGATCCACCCGCAGCTGCACATCAAATGGGATAAAAGATAATAATAAGCATAGTCATGTATAATGTTTGAATGGAGATAATATCTTGTGGGAAACACATCCTAATATTCTAGAGGCCCCGTGATGCAACGGTCGTGGCAATAGACTTTTAATCCAACTGAGTGCACACCGAAGCCACGGGTTACAAACGATTATTAAGTGTAAAACACAGATCAAAGATTTAAGTGGTGATGTTGTTGTTCATCCCGAATGGGGCGCTAAGCAAAGACCGTACTACCCTTTCTTTCACTGAGGTTCCTATGAGATCGCCGCTAGCCAAGTATCTCACCTCAAGCCTTTATCAATCTATGGGATCTTGGGTACCTACAAGTCCACAGATCGAGACAAGAGACGAAGAAACAAAATATACAAATCTCAATTGCAAACAAAATACAATACTCCCATGATCTAGATGCACATAATCACTGTGAGGTTTCTCCCCAACCTGCAGCCCATGAGGACTACTCACTCATAACAAATATATCAGAGATAGAAAACATCATACAGATACTTAGATTGAAATCAAATATTCTTACAATGGTCGCCAAATCACAAGGAGATCTAAAGTATAAAGCAATGGCTATGGCTAGTGGATGGATGGATGTTGGAAGTGATGAACAATGGATGAACAATGGTGTGGATCTCCATTGGTGGTGTTCTAATGTAATCTGAGAATGGTGGCCCTTCTGTCTGGCGGTTGGAGCCTCAAAATATATAGGCGTCTTCACGAAAGTTGTAGGGTTTGACAAGATGAAGTCGTCGCCACCTAGTATGGGCGGACCCTGCCCGTACTAGTGGTTGTTAAGCTTGCTCACGCCTGGGAACGACTCCCCAATTACTTGGCCGTGTGGACTTCCTCAAAATCCTTCATTATGACTCCTTATTTCGCATTAAAAGCTATGATTTGTTGCACAACATAATTCAAAGAGAGGTTTTGCATATATTTAATATTATTAGTCATTAGTGGCAAGGATTGAGAGTTTCTTGGCAATTGCTTGACCAAACACAATGTTTAAACATAGTGGAAGGTGTCAAATATTGGAGCCATCAGTTTCTGTTAACAAAATTATGGAGATCTAGAAGATATAATCTCCTTATGTTTTCAAGATAGAACTTCCAACTACTCTCACCTCTAGGTTTTTCAAAAACCTATTATAAAACCTTTGAATTCTACTCTTGGTAGAGATACCAAGGAATCTTACCTATTTCAAAACTCCAACCTTTCAAATACCCATCCCTACCTCAAGCTAGGCTTGATGGTATCCACGGTAGTAGATTGATTTGCTGGTAAGAGGAATTGCCTTGATCTATAGTTTTACTTGTTTTCTTAGGAAGTAATATGAGCTACTGATACGTTGCTAACGTATCCATAAATTTTGATGTTCCATGCTTGGTTTTATCTACTTTATTATGTTTTGTCCATACTTTGGAGTACTTTTTATACACTTTCTTGGACTAACCTGTTAACAAGATGCCACCATGCCAGCTGCCTATTTTCTGCTATTTTTGGTTCCAGGAAAGTCGGAAAATGAATATTCTCGGAATTGGACGGGACAAAAGCCAAAGTCAGTTTTTCACAGAGGGGGACACGGAGCCAGAATACGATACGGAGAGGGGCCAGAGGGCCACCACACCACCTGGCCGCGCGCCTTGGCCTATTCCGCGCCAGGGGGTGGTGTGGCCGCCTAGGGCACCCCCTCGGCCTCCCCTTTCGCCTATAAGATTCCTCTGATACAAGAACCTTAAGTACCCGATCAAAAATCCACGAAAGAGTCTATAGCCGCCGTCATCTCCATCCCTAGATCGGGAGGGATCTGAAGCTCATCCCGACACCCTGCCAGAGGGGAGAATTCACCCTGGATGCCTTCTTCGTCACCATACAAGCCTCCGATGTGATGCGTGAGTAGTTCATCCTTGGACTACGGGTCCATGTAGTAGCTAGATGGCTGGTTCTTCTCCTTTGTGCTATCATGTTTAGATCTTGTGAGCTTCGTTCATGATCAAGATCATCTATTTGTAATCCTACATGTTGTGTTTGCGGGGATCCGATGGATATTGAGATGCTATTTCAGATTGGTTATTGATTCTATCATGTCTTTGTTATTTGTGATCTTGCATGTTTTCCGTTGTTAGTAGCTATCTTGGCCAAGTAGATGCTAGTAACTCCAAGAGTTAGTATTTATGCTCGATAGTGGGTTCATGCCTCTAGTAATCTTGGGAAGTGACAGAAATCTCTAAGGTACTAGATGTGATGTTGCTACTAGGGAGAAAACAACAATCCTTTGTTCATAGAACAATCGTATTGTTTACTTTACACGCACTGCGTAATGCAATTATCTGTTGCTTGCAACTTAATACTGGAGGGGGTCCGGATAATAACCTGAAGGTGGATTATTAGTCATAGATGCATTTGGATAACGGTATATGTATAATGTTGTAATGCCCAATCGAATCTCAAAGGAGTCAAGATGATTAGTATATGCATGTATTGCTTTCTCGATGTTTGTCAATTGCCCCGCTGTAATTTGTTCACCCAACATGTTATCTATCTTAAAGAGAACCACCACTAGGGAACTATGGACCCCGGTCCTTTCTTTTACCATCAATCTACAACTATTACTGCTTTCTGTTTACATTCTATAAGCTTTTACTTTCTTCCACACAATACGTTTAATCCTTTGTTTTCAGCAAAACCGGTGAGATTGACAACCTTACTGTAAGTTGGGGGCAAAGTTTTGTGGTTGTGTTGTGCAGGTTTCCACGTCGCTGTTGGCACCGGTAGTGCGCCCTGCCAAAGTCTAGCTAGCAACACCTTGGAGGTGTTTCCTTGATCCTACTGGTTCGATAACCTTGGTTTCATAACAGAGGGAAACTTACTGTTGTGCTCATCATACCTTCCTCTTGGGGTTCCCCAACAAGCTCGTTAATACACGAGTCAGCAAGTACTTTTCTAGCGCCATTGTCGGGGAGTCAAGGACATCTTCACAAGGGGAGTCCCTCATAACCATTCTCTTTACTTTGTTTTATTTGTTTTTGCTTAGTTTATTTTTTCTTTGTTCGCTTGTTTCTTTATCAAAAACACACACAAAAATTAGGTTTACTAGTTTGCTTTCTTTATTAATAACACAAAAAAATTAGTTCCTATCTTAAGTTGCCATTATGTCTAGCTTTGCTCCAATCACTATGTCACCTGAGGGAATGATTTTCACTTTCAAACAAGGAATTGAAGAAAGTTTCAAAGAAGCTTGGTCTAGAATCTCTGATCTACATGAAAAAACTGAACCTAAAATGACTCAAAGCTTATTCCTTAGCAGTTTTTACCTTGGAATTGCTCTTGGCTATAGATATGCTTTGGATGCTGTAGTGGGAGGAGATTTCCTCCAATGCAATGAGGATGATGTTGTTAATGCCATAAAGAAGTTGGTCTTTACTTACAACTTGCCTAGCAAATCTGATTCTTCCTTTATAAACATATTTGCTAGATTAAACACTCTTGAGACCCGCACTACTAGTTTAAAGGATTGCTATAACACGCTTAGAGAGCATCACGATTATGTTCCAATAAATTCTGAACCCTCAAAATGGCTCCCTACAGTAAAGATTGTTATAAATAATGAAACTTTTCATGCTCGCTGTGATATCATGTCTGATTTTTGTCTTATGCCCAAAGATATCTATGAATCTTTGAATCTTTGGGGGCTTTCTGAAGGAGGAGAAGAAATATTTATTGCTAATAATGCCACAATATTACCCATTGGAATAGCTAAAGGAGTGTTTACAAAGATCCTAGGGAAAATGGTTTCTACTGATTATCTTGTTATTGAATGTGAAGGAAAAGGACAAATTACACTTGGAAGATCCCTATTGAAACTCCTTGGAGCAATAATAGATATGGAAAAGGGCACCATGCACTTTGCTTCTCCACCAAACAATCATATGTTCCCCAAGGTTAAGAATAAAAGTAAGAGAGGTAAGGGCAAGAAATTTGGTTTTAATGCTTCTTCATTGGAGAATACTTGATTCTTTTTCTTGCTTCTTATGCCTACCTTAAAGTCATTAAAGAAAAGTACTTATTGGGAGATAACCCAAAAGTTTTAGATGAATCTTGGAAGTTATTACCTCTGTAATAACCGCTCCTTATCCTTTTTATTTGCTTTTTGTGCCAAGAGTAACCTCTAATGAGAGAGAAGTAATGATTGGGAAAGTTGCTGTCCCGAAACAAACTTCTGTTCTTCACCATAAAATTTCGTGTAAAATCTCTGTATGTTTTTTTGAGGCGTGCATTTTTGTGCTTCTGGCCCAAGTTGTTATGTAACTTTCGTTAGTTCAACACTTTTTTATTTGAGCAATAGAAGGTCTTCGAAAAAATTGGCTTTTACCTGTTGGTCTATTTTGACAGATTTCTGTCATTATTTGCATTTGCTTCTTGTTGGTTCCTTTTTGAGTTCTTTTGGGGAATTGAGATTTTTGAGGGAAGTGCTACAGTAGCTTGTGTTTTAATGATAGTTTTATTGGTGTTGAAACTGAACCTAAAGACTTATTATCTTGAGTGCACTAATGTTGCTAATAAAGATTGTGTGAAGTTTTGTATGAAGGAAAAAATTTCAGGTGTATAGAGAGAATGATGTAATGAGGTGAAGAATGGACTAAAGCTCAAGCTTAGGGATGCCACCCCGTGTCACCCCAAGAAATATTCAAGAGGTACAAGCGTCAAAGCTTGGGGATGCCCAAGGGATCCCCTTCTTCATCAATAAAAATCTCAGGTTTCTTCCAAACACTTCATTTTTATTGTTTCATGCACAGTTGTGTTGTTCTTGGAGCGTCTTCGTTTTTTGTTTTTGGTTTTCGTTTGCTTGGTTTTCTTAGTTTGCTTGAATAAATTGGTTGGACCCCCTCTTTCATACATTGGTTTTCAAATAGTTTGGTTTGGATTGGAAAAGAGTAGGAAAAGTTCATGCTTAAGTGGTAAAAGGAGCTTGTTTTTGACTGTGGCCTATGCTTTGTCATGCCATGCTTGATATTGTTTTGGCTTTATGCTTAGTGATCTTTGTTGTAGCATGACATGTTATAAACAATTGAGATTGCTTAATGTGCCTTGGAAGAATCATGCGTTGTTTTAGCATATTAAAGCATAAGTATTGTGGTATTCTCCTTTAATGCTTTATTTGGGTTGACTTGGCGCATGATCACACCATGTTATGACTATCCCAAGTCACCATAGTCTTTATGATCCTTTATTTTTCGACTTGTAATATCACTGTATGCTTTGATTAATGATGTTTTGTCGCTCTGCATGATTATGGCCATTATTGCTCTCTTAGTTGGTCGCTCCCAGTCTTTTGCTAGCCTCCATAACCAAGTATGAGATCCACTCATGCATACACTCCTAAAACCAAGTTATTCCAAAGAGTCCACCATACCTACCTATTAGCATTTGCTATTCCAAGTATATTCATGTTTTTATCTACCTTTCGAATTAAACTTGTTATGAGAAAACTAGTGATTAAAGATCTCACGAACTTGATGGCACACTTTACTTTTCTTGCCCTTAATAAAATTGAACCGGTAGTGCGCCCTGAAGCATGGGAGAATGAAAAAGGAAGAAAGTTAGGTATAAATTATGATTATGAATGCATTGAATATTTTATAGGTACTGATGACTTTCAAAATATTAAAAATGCTTATGGTCTTGACTCTCAAGCTATTGCAACCTATTTTAAGGCTTTTGCTTACTATATTGAAGTTCCTAAAAAGAAGTGGAATAAGTATCACGAACCATATAAAGATGTTGCTAAATGTGGTCCGGCAAGAAATACTGAAGTTTATACTGCTAATCATGCTTTACCTGAACCTTACATTCAGAAAATACCTTTCCTAGTTAAGATAAAGGAACATTCTATGATAGCTAGTATGATTGATGAAAGTACAAATAAAGCTGTTGAACCTGATAAACAAATGAATGATGAACCTATAATAGCAAATGTGAAAGACTTTGTCACTAAATATGTGGAAGATGGACACACTATCCTCTATAAGGATATCCCTAATATTGTTTCACAAAGTAGTGTTATGAGAGTTAGTGTCCCTGTGTTTTCTATTAGGATAACTGATCATTGGTACAATGGTTCTTGTGATAGATATATCATTAAATTTATGCATGATACTGAAAGCTACTATGAGAGAGGGAAAAGTGTTCTTGTGCATCTCAATAATATCAAGTTTCCTCGTTTTATGCTGAAAGTTTTTATGTTGCACTTCTTTTGCCTTCCTATGCTAGTAGCCTCTGGTTTCAACAACTTGTTTGTTTAAAAAATTCCCTTGCATAGGAAGTGGGTTAGACTTAAAAATGTGTATTTTTTCCTTATTAATGCTCTCTTTCACTTCAATTCATATTCTTATGTGAGCATCATTGAAATTATTATGCCCATCTTAATGGCTATAAAGAAAGAGCTTTTTGGGAGATAACCCAATATATTCTTGCTTTGAGTATGTTTTTGTTTCTTTGAGTCTTGGAAGTTATTACTTCGGTAATAACCTGTCCTTATCCTTTTTGTTTGGTTTTTGTGTCAAGATCAACCTCCAAGGAGAGAGAAGTAAGATTTGGGGAAGTTGCTGTCCTGAAACAGATTTTTGTGCTTCACCGTAAAAATTCGTGAGAAATCTTTGTATGTCGGATTGAGCTTTAATTTTTTGTGCTTTTGCCCCAGGTTATTATTTAACTTTCTTTAGTTTTGCACTTTTTGATTTGAGCAGCATAAGATTTTCGAAAAAAATGATCTTTACCTGCTGGTCTGTTTTGACAGATTTTGCCACTCTTGCATTTTCTTCTTTAATTGATTTCCTTTTTAAATTCTTTTTGGGTTTTTGGAAGGAGTTGCTACAGTAGCTTATGTTTTGATGGATTTCATTTGAAATTGGACTTAAAAGGTTTATTGCCTGGCTTACACTAATGTTGCTAATGAGAATTGTGTGAAAGAAATTTTCAGGTTAGTGGAGAAAATGGTGTAATAAGAAAAAGAAAGGTTTCATGACTCGAGCAATATGAGTATGAAGATGAAGATATTGATGTTATTCAAGTGGTGACTCCGGAAGAATCTACTAAAGACGAAATTCAGGGACCTGTAGAGTCCGTTCTCGAATAGGTAACAGATCTGGTAAGAAAAGTTCCGCGAAAATTCTATCTAGTTATATTTTTTGAGTTTTTATCCAACAAGGAAAGCTACAAAGTGAAAGAGGGACGGAAACAGAGCCAGGGTGGCTCATATCACCCCTTGGCGCGGGGCCCCTAGCTGTGCCAGAAGGTGGTGTGGCCACCTCGAACTCCGTCTCGGGCCCGTTTTTTCCTAGTACATTCCTTTTGGTTGTAAAACCTCGTAATATATAATCCCTCGGATCCCCCGAGGTTCGTATATCGTGTTCTCGTCGTGTTTTCGTTTCGATCTGTTTCTTCTAGGAACTATTTTTGAAAGTTAGAAGCACAATGGTGTCCGCCAAGGATAAGGGAAAGGAGCCTTTGGGGGAAGATCTCCAAGACCCCGGGTAGGAGAAGGAGATCAAGAGTGAAGATGAAGAGGAGGCAAAACAGAGCCAACATCCGCACACCGGAGCTACCATTGAAAGCATTGGAGAGTTCGCGAGCCCTGCCAAGGTCAAAAGGACTGCACGGATGTTAACTGGAGGAAAGCCTTCGCGTCACTGTTTGGCTCCACGGTCACTTCCTCCACGCACCAAGAATCATTTCCATACCCTTATCCATGAGCATCAATACCAGAATATGCCCAAGGAGAAATTTCCCTCCAATTGGGATTTGCCTCATTCTAGCCATGCAGGAAAAGAAGACTTCAAGGAGGAAGAGTGGGGAAAGAACCGCAAGAGCTAGAATTTGCAATCTGACATGATCATGAGCCGCATTGAGCAAAACTCGGATTTGATTCGTACTCTCACCTTCGAGATTCAGGACTTGGGGAAACTAATCAAAAAGCTCATCGAGAGAATACCACCACCACCAAAGGAGTAATTCTTCATCAGGTTTTGGCATCCCCTTGGTTTGTTCCAATCTTGGGGGAGTGTCGCGGTATCACATAAATATATTCTATCTTTTTTACCTTTTTAGTAGAGTCATATCATGAATAGAGAAGTTATCATGTAGGATGGTTTGCATTATGGAAGTGTCCCCCCTCTCGTTAGGTATCTATGTATCCCTTGGTGTGAATTGCTGTTATGGAATATTAATGAGAAGTTCTATCATTTACTCTCTTGCATATCTTATATTAGTTTTGAATTCATGGTTATATGATTGATCTTGTCGTTAGTATTGGTATCACTTCGGGATCATTGAGTTCATTTAGTTGGTTCTGGCAAACCTGGCTCGGTCAGTAGCAACACTATTTTGAGAATTGAATGAAAAAGATAAAAGTACTCTAAAGAAATATAATTTCATCATCTTTCTTTCTTCATTTTCTCATAAGTTTAGTATTCTCTATTTAAGATCTTTGTGCTTCCAAGGAAGATTGCATGTTTGTTTTTTATCACTTGTATGTTTGTTTGTTTCCTTCAACTCTTATGCTTGCTACCCAGCCTTGCTAGCCAAAAACATGTACTGAGAGGGAATGCTTCTCGTGCATCCACTCCTTAAACCAAAACCTATGTCATTTGTGTCCACCATGCCTACCTACTAGCACTATTGCTATTCCAAGTAAATTCATATTTTTATCTACCTTCCAAATTAAGCTTGTTATGTGACAATTAGTGATTAAAGCTCTCACGAACTTGATGTCACACTTTACTTTCCTGCAATTAATAAACTTGAACCATTGTGCCCATATATGTTGCGTATATGCTTGCGCTTTGTAAGTTGTGAATTAGCAGAACCATGATGTCATGGGGAACGCTTTCAACATTGCACCAGTACTTTGTACCTAGTTGATATCATGTTCTTTTGTTTATGGATGTCGTCGGTGTGAAATGAAAGGGGAGCTTGTAAGTCCATGGAGTTATGTATGTGTGTTGGAGAAACGCCTGGGCCGCTGGTCTAATCCATGTTGTCATGGTGGAAACCTGTAGCGTAACCATAATGAGCATCTATGAAGCATTCTTCTTATAAAAAAGATATAGATATTGAGAAAAAGAAAAAAAGATGAGAAAAGAGGAAATAGAAAGCACCATATTCCCATGGTAAATAAGATTGTTGAGATGCTTGTTGTCTGCTTGCCTTGTCATTTTGATATGGGGATTATTCCATATCATTGGGCAAGGGGTACCCCGTTGGCGGCTCTCTATGATACACATGTACTTACTATGACAAGAACTTACCGATAACTAAACTTGAGTAGAATGAGGAGCGGCCCTCGTATTCAAGGGACATGAGATTTTCAACTTGCAACTTGTCAAGAATATCCTCATATTTGATCACTGTAACCTTAACCACCTAAAGATTCCTATGCTAGGGGCAATGAGAGCTGAAAGCTAATAAGTATCATAATTTTTGGAAGCTCTTTATGAAACTTGAAATTCATGCTTCCCTCTGCGAAGGGCCCTTCTTTTACTTTTTAGTTGAGTCAGTAAACCTATTCCTTTCTACCTCAGCAAGTATTTTGAGTTGATGTGTTTCATTCATTCATATGATGATCTATTCAATCATATTTCTTATGTTCCTTGTTTTGCACATTGCTCTTATCTTGGTGTCTACTACTTTGAAAGCTATCATTGAAAATCAGTTATTTGGGAACTCCAGCAAATTGTCAACTATTCTTCGACCAAGAGCTAAGTTTGCCATTACCAATTATGATTTACTTTATGCATCTTTATTGTGTTTCCTTTACTTATTGCAAGTTAAGTTATATAATAGTGAGTTGTATTCTATTATGATCTATGTATTGATGGATGTGATGCTTCTTGTGTGTATTCTTTTATCGACTCTTCACTCCATAAACCTGAGGTCATGTTTATTGAGTTCAGTTTCGCTTGGGGACAAGCGAAGTCTAAGCTTGGGGGAGTTGATACGTACATTTTGCATCACTATTCTATATCATAATTCACTGTTATTCATTGATATATTTCATATTAAGAGATGATACTTATGTTATTTCATCTATTTTTGCATGGTTGATGACTTTTGGAGCATGGACCGCTGCAGTCAGGACTCTGATGGAAAAGGTGCTATTTGGAGGCAAAATTCGCGAAGATCAGAAAATCCGGGAAAATACATAGAAAATCATATTTTTCCAGAAGACGAAGAATGCTAGAAGGGGAAGTGGAGATGGCCCACAGGGGGGCCACACCACCCCCTGGTGTGGGCCACCCTAGGCCCGCGCCACCAGGTGGTGTGGCCTCCCTGGTCCACTCCAACCTCTCCCCTCTAGCGAATATTATCCTCCCAAAACCCTAAGACTCGGGGAGTGACCACAGAAAGATTCTGCCGCCTCTACGGGGTAGAAAACACCGAGAGAGAAAGATCTCTCCAGTAGATCGAATTCTGCCAGGGGAATTCCTTCCCAGAGAGGGGAGATCGTCACCATCAATACCACCATCAAGCTGGACTTCATCGGGATCATCATCATCATCACCACCATCATCTCCATCAGCACCATCATCACCACTTCATACCGCTATAACAATTGGGTTGAATCTTGCATAGTTCTTAGGGGAAACTTTCCCGGTGTTGATTACTCCTTGTAGTTGATGCTATTGAGTGAACCATTGAATTATCGTTTATGTTCAGGTTGTTATACATCATTATTTCATATCTGATCATGATCCATATGATGTCTTGTGAGTAGTTTGTTTTGTTTTTGAGGACATGGGAGAAGTCATGTTAACCGTCTTCAATATGATAGCTCTCTCTAGACTTAGGTAAACTGACAGGTGTAGTAGTGTCTTCATTAGGAGTTTCAGTATTTCCAGCTATAGTTCAAGCAATCGTAGAATCTATGAAAGGACCTAATGAACCACTCTTATCAAGCACAGTAGAAGCAGCATCATAAGTATCAGAAATTTCAGATTCAGCAGTAGTAGGAGTGTGTGTAGCATGTGTATGTGGTGGTGTAACGAACTTACTCATAACAAATGGTGAATCAAGAGCAATAGAGGTGTTCAGAACCGTACCTATCCTTGTAGTGGATGGTAAAATAGGAACCTTGCCATCACGAGACTTACCCATGATGGATGGATGGCAGCAAACAATAGTTATTCCAAGTGAACTTGATAAATAAAGTTATGCTCCCCGGGAACGGCGCTAGAAAATAGTCTTGATGACCCACAAGTATAGGGGGTGTATCGCAGTATTTTCGAGGGAAGTGAAACCCAATTTATTGATTTGACACAAGGGGAGCCAAAGAATATTTATAAGCCTTAACAACTGAGTTGTCAATTCACCTGCACCTGGAAACAATCTTACTCACAACAGTTTATCAGTAGCAACAGTTTTGTAGTAGCAATAGCAAAGTAATAGCAGTAGTAAAAGTAAAGACAGGAGTAACAATTGCAGTAAACAGTAGGATTAAAGCGCGGTAGGCATAAGGACGGATGGACGGGCGTTGCATGGACAAGACAATTCATATGGTAATCAAAACATAGGGCATTTGCAGATAAATAAGATAAATCATCCAAGTACTAAATAATCATAGGCATGTGTTCCATATATAGTCATACGTGCTCGCAATGAGAACTTGCACAACATCTTTTGTCCAATCAGCCCGTTTGCAGTGGGGCCTCAAGGGAACTACTAGAAATTAAGGTGCTCCTTTTAATAGAGCATCGGAGCAAAGCATTAACACTTCGTGAACACATGTGATCCTCACATCAAAGCCATTCCCTCCGGTTATCCCGATTGTTGTCACTTCGGGGCCTTTGGTTCTGGACAAAAATATGTGTATACAACTTGCAGGTAAGACCATAAAAAATACTATCATAATGAATCAATAACATGTTCAGATCTGAAATCATGGCACACGGGCCTTAGTGACAAGCATTAAGCATAACAAGTTGCAACAAAGTCAAAAAGCACTAATAATAGATACTAGGCACCATGCCCTAACAATCTGATGCCATTACATGAATGATCTCATCCAATCCCTACCATCCCCATAGCCTACAGCGGGGGATTACTCACTCATAGATGGGGAAACATGGATGGTCGATGGAGAAGAGATGGTAATGATGATAGCGATGATCTCCTCCAATTCCCCGTCCCGACAGGGTGCCAGAACGGAGTTTCTGGTTCCGATTCACGAATCAGGTGGTGGCGGTGTAGCGGAACTCTCTCTGGAAAATCGTTGAACCCCCCTTGGTTTTTAGGTCAAGAGGCAACTTATAGGTGAAGAGGGAGGCCGAGGGGGTGACCGAGGCGGCCACACCACCCCCAGGCGCGGCCTGGCCAGGCCCGTGCGGCTAGGTGGTGTGGGCCCCTCGTGGCCCTACTCCGTCTCGTCTTCTGGCTCCGTGAGTCTTCTGGTGAAATAGGATTTTTGGCATATTTTCTGGGATTTTTCCTGATAGTTGATTTTTTGCACAAGAACTAGACACCAAGGTAATTCTGCTGAAAACAGCATCAGTCCGTGTTAGTTGCATCCAATTCACACAATTTTAGAGGAGAAACAATAGCAAAAGTGTTCAGGAAAGTAGATACATTTTGGACGTATCACGCACCAGGTAGGCTATAGTTGGGTGCCTGATGGGTATACCTATGTTAGACTTTTTTCCATATTTCTGGTTATAGCTAAGCCACCTACCTTCTCATAAGCCTTGTCCTACTATTTTACTTATGCATGTTTTATCTACTTGTTTATGCAAAACTGAATTGTTTTACTATATGATGATCTATAACTAGTAGTGGCTTGGCTCCTCCAAACCATTACACCTTTTTAATACTAAGTACAACTCCCTTGATGACACCTACCTGTCCCTAGTATTGTAAGTGGTGTATAACACCATACCCCTTTCGCGGCCCCATTTTAGCCAAAGTAAAACTATAGGTTGGGAAGACCTCGGAAAATTTTACGAAATGTTTTATGGTAAAACCTTGGTAAGGTTGGACTTACCAAGAGAAGTTTGAGAAATAAAAATGTTTTGGTTTTCTGAGTGATACTGAAATGAAGAACAAGGAAAATGTTTACGAAAACAAACCCAGTTCTTTGCAGTTTGCTAGAATAATTAATCCGTGCAACCACATTACTCTGGAATGGGACATGGCTTCACTTTAAGTTTGTCTACTCTGGTATGGGATTCCTCGCAACTACTTATAATGGTTCATCTCTCTCGAATGTTAGGTTTCCCTTATGGAAAGGGTCATGTGCGGAAGCAATGTCCTAGGGGAGATGTGAACTGCCTTCGGGAGCAGTTGGACCTTAATATGAGCCTCTCATTGAAAGTGCCCACTCTCGAGGAGTCGGATGCGCTCTGGTTGGTCCATTGGTACCCGACGTCCTGTTGTTGAGAGGAACAACTCATAGGTAGGGCCTATACTAGGGTGGCATCCTGATGGTCTCATCGGTTACTCGACCCACGATCTGTGCGAGATCAGGCAGGGTACCTGGATGGTGTGGGTAAAGTGTACAACCTCTGCAGGGTGTAAATCTATTCGAATAGCCGTGTCCATGTTCATGGATAGTTGGGAAGGTGGCTATAGAGCGGTGCTAGTTTTTGATTTCGAAAAATAAAGAGTTTTCTAAAAAGGGTGGTCTGAGGTGACCACAGAGGAAGTGAGGTGATCTCGAAGGATCACGGAAGATAAAAAGCTTGGTCGAGTGAGGACCGTGAGATGAAATTGGGTGACCCAATCCTAATAGTTTTTCGAAACTTTTCAAATATTTTCAAAATGTTCTACAAAAGTTTTCAATAAAGATATAGACATGTTATATGTACAAGAGAAAACTTTTTTAGAAAAGAACCTCTTTTGGAGCCCGCCTCCTACCACGGCCATATTGCATATCCTTTTTTTTCTCTTAAGGTGGTTTGCGAGTACATTCAAATTACTCACTGGCATTGTCCCTAGCTATTAACTTGGTCAGGTCCGAGAAGTAAGGTGAAGAAGAAAGTGAAGTGACGACTATGCGAACTAGGATGTTCTCCCAATCAGTTGTTTGTAGGTTAAGTCATGGCTCGGGCTTGATGCTTATAAAGTTTTACTGATGATGATCGATGTAGCCATAATGGCAATTGAGGTATGACTTGTATCCGCCTAAGTAAAGGATGTTTACCTTGATACTTGTCGGTTACATGCCACGACAGACTGATCATGGGATCATGGTGATATGCATAATAGGGATTCTCGGAGGATTAATCCAGGGGGCCCACACGTGGTGAGTGTCTTATGTATGCCAAACATGTGAACAATATGCTCGGTGATGAACCATATTACCTTCCTGTGGGTCATGTTCCTGAGAGGTACTTCTTCAAACCGCATGGAGAAATAGTGGGTAAAAACTAGCAAAACTGATTCCCTTTTGATGATGTCGGATGGACCATACCAACAAAGTCTAGTGCCCATCCTCTAAAATACCAAGGTTTTATAACCAGTTAAAGCATTGAAGTTGGTGCCAGTTGTATGTCCCCGAATTTCTGGCAAGCTTCGCACCCTTTGTAGTATTTGAAGCAATCTTGTAGCATAGTCGACCAGTAAAATCCTGCCCTTTTCAGTATCCATTTCATCATTGGAGACGACTGATGCGTTCCACATAAGCCTTCATGAACCTCTCCAATGGCGACTCTAGCTTGTTCTTCACCCAAACACTTCATGGAGAAGATTATCTATGGTTTGGCGATATATTTCATCATCACCAAGCAATATTTTAAAGCTAGCCGCCGTACAACTCTTGGAGTCTTCTGTCCTGGATCTCAGAGATAACCGATAATAGGATGTCCCTAGTCAGTCTTGTAATCACCTTCGGTTTTTCCTGTGTTAGCCAATTTAATATGAAATTTGCTTTGGTTGAGCTGGACATGCACACGTCAGCAGCAAGGTACATCGGTTGTTCTGAAGTATAAACCAATCCCCATCTTATATGATAACTAGACACCTGATGTGCTAACTCATTGGCCAACCAATTTTCATGCATATACACATGAGATATTTTAAAATAGGTTGAAGTCCATATATGTCTAGGCACCTATCATGGTATAAATTGAGTGGTCCTTTATTACACTGGAAGACCCTAGTACCTTGTAATACCACTAGCAAGGAACCACCAAACACCTCGATACAACAAACTACTGCAGCAACTAAGAACTCCACACCGAATAAAAGAGCTTCATATTCGGCTTAGTTATTCGTACGATTGGAAATATGCCCTAGAGACAAATAATAATAAGCATTATTATCATATTTCATAAAGTTTATGATTAAGTTTTATATCATGCTATAACTCTATTGAAAGGAAACGTCAATACGAGTGTGATATATAAACAACCAGAGATTCCGGGTGAAACTCTAGTCACTGGTTCATTGGTCAACATATGATCAAGGTTTCCTGATCATATGTCATTTATGCCAGTTGGAAATGAAGTCAACTCATTATGTGAATGAGATGATGAACCAATACCCGACCTAAATATCTTGACCCGATCATGTCACGAAGTTCAAGTTACAATGATTAGAATAGACTTCGTAGACTATTCCTTAGACCGTGAGGCTATATCAATCACTGTCTCCCAAGAGTACTTAGATAGCATCAAACGTCACTTGGTAATATAGTGACAATAAAGGTGTGTTCAGGTATTCGGAGGAACCATTGAGGCAATATATGTCAAGAGCGGGATTTGTCCATCCACATGACAGAAAGATACTCGAGGGCCCACTCGGAGAAGTTATATCCAATAATTGCACAGTGTGTGATTTGATCACAGGGATATCACTTGTCGAAACAATTCAAGTAGCATTGTTCGGTAACAAAATTGAACATGCCATGGTGATATCATTTTTCAGATCTCGGGCAATGCAAGTATCGAGAGACAAAAGGAATCAGACATGACTGTCCCGGTTCAAACGACGAAAGATCTACGTGGAATGCACAGGGGTCACATGGCCATCCAGGTCCCTCTATCGATCATGGGTCCAGGAGTGTCCCGACCATGTCTAGAGTGTTCTCGAACCGTGGGGTATCACTCTTAAGGGCTTGATGATGCTTAGAGAGTGCTTACAGGATCGGTAGAATCACCAAAGAAGAGAAGAGAGAAAATCGGAAGTGTTTCGGTAAGTCCGAAGGATGTATGGAGTGGAGGTGGAAGGTGTTCCATAGCCACGGAGATTGAATAATATGTGAATGAATGTTAAATATTGATTTAATCATTTATTCATAATTATTCAATAAAAATGAAATCAATTAAAGGTCAAAAGGGCTTAATGGGCCAAATCCCGGAGGGGAAAGGGCCCATTAGGGAAAGGCAAGATGAGAGAAAGGGGCCAAGGGGTGGCCAGGGGCGCCACCCCCCACCTCCTCCTCCTTTAGTCGCACCCCGAGATTTTGGGGGAGGTAGTACCTCCCCTCCCCCTATATATAGTGGGGTATTTTGACGAGAAAAGACACACAATATTCAATAAAGGTTTCCTCACTTTTGGGGAGACCTCCAATTGATATTTTCTCTCTCCCGTGACCGTGGTCCCTAGTTCGGACTGCGTGAACGAGAGACATCTTCACCACAGAGCGCCATCGTGTTGTAGGATTCGGATCCAGGAGCTCTACTTCTGCAACTGCTGCTGGATCTGGGAAGCGGGAGTCATCGCTAGGCACCGGATGCATGTAACTCCCCATGAGGTGTCACACTTGAGACATTAGGAGTCGTTGGAGCCGTAGGAGCGCAAGGACTTTGTCACAACCTTGAGGTCTCCCCAACCACACTCTCTTGAGCGTTGACAATGCTTTTCGGTCTTCAAGGGTAAGTTCATGAAAATCCCCTCCAATTACTGCATTACTAGTAGATAGGTCCTGGCAGCATCAGGGGTTCAGGGGCGTAGGATAAAATTTTATTGTTTTCATACGTGAACTCCTATAGTGGTATCAGAGCTAGATCTATGCGAAGTAATGCTAGTATGGGTAGAACACACGAGATGTAGCGTGTGGGCGTTGATCTTTTAGTTGTTACCCTCCCACGTGTACTTGTGTGTACTGTAAAAATGCTTGATTAAGCGGCCCCCAACCGACTTTACATGTTCATTTGCGAGACTGGTCCACGCTTGACATACGGCTTGTACCGTATAAAGTGGCTTTGGGGGGTGTCTGTCTCTCTCGCATTAGTTGGTATACCATTTTCAACAGAGGGCCCCGAAAGGGGTATAATATAGACAACTACTTGATCAGCGTTGTGGTGAAAGTTCATAGGTAAGAACGGTTCTTGTGCAAAAGCCACGTAAAACATGCAAAGATAAAGTAGAGGCGTCCAAATTTGTTTTGCAGGGGCGTTGCTTTGTGATATGGTTGTGGCAAAGGTAAAGTAATTACCTTATGTTGCTAAGTAGTAGTCGACGGTCACAGAGGTGACGGATTACCACGCCGGAAAGACACTGGTACCCTGGTGTCTATGGCACCAGAACCCTGGCGCCAGAATCTGGTGATGTCGGATGGAGATCACGATGTGAAGGACCATATCACATCACATTTACATCCAATGTTATTGTTTGTATATATTATTGTGTGCTAGTATTAGATACTCAACGGTAGCCTAATAAGATGATCTCTATTAAAATTACCAATGATTGTGTTCCCCCTTAGTGTGCACCACCAAGAAAGTTCTTCGGTGTGAGGTAGCGCTGTGATGATCGGGTGTCAGACATATCTACGTTCGCATATAGTGGGTGTAAGCCATGTTGCACAGCGAATATACTAAGGTTGAGTTGGCGAGCCTAGCATGTGTAGACATGGCCTCGGAACACGGATGGTCGAAAGATTGAGCATGAGTCACATGAATGATGTGACCGACGTTTAGCGTCCACCCTAGAACCCACATCGATGGCCATGACAATCGGGGGAGATGTGGGGAAAAGGGGTCGTGTTATCACTAGAACCCTTCAGGGGATAGGTGTTTCTTAGTGGAGTTATTATATTAACTCATTTAGTTATAAACTTGGTCTAAATTCCTTTTTGCAATTATAAATGTAGAGATGGCTCACCGTGAAGCTTACTTTGTCATTGAGGAACGGGTAGTTGGTGAGAAACTTAGACTTGATGGATCCAACTTCCCTAGTTGGCTTGTGCGCCTAAATGATCTCCTTACTAGGAATCATGTGGTAGACTAGATACGCCACACGATGGATTTGACTGAGCCAGACTACTATGAGACCCCACAAGAGCTGGCGGACCGCTACTATCGTCAAGCGATGTCCACTTACATTCAGATAATAATGCGTTACGGGATGGTGGATGAACTCCTTCCACTCATGGGTGATCTTGATCCATATGTGATGGTGGATCTGGTGAGAGTAGAGTTCATAAGCCATGTGCGCATGTGGAAGCACGAGCTACTTGGAAAGTTCCTTTCCATAAAGATGGAGGAACACACTTGTCTGAAGAGTCACTTGGAGCGCATGATTGATGCACACATGAGACTGGTTCACTTCGTGGACTACTGGATGGATGATCCATTTGCGATAGGCGTGCTTCTTCGATCGTTGCCTACTAGATACGAAGGACATGTCTGGAGTAGCATCATGAGTGGTGATACGGAAACATTGGATTTCCAAGAGTTCATATTACGTTTCAGGAACGTAAAGGTTTAACCAATCACCGAAGAGGTCGTCGATGACAAAGGTATATATTTGATATACAATTTATAAATGTTATAATTTGGAAACACATGTTGCAGTGTTAAGTATATTTGATACTTGTTCTGTTTTGCTGAAAATAGGTCCTTCTGCATGAGAGGTTCTTGCTGGAGAGGAGGTGACGTTGCGTGTTGATGGCGAGCATGATGATGATGGCCAACGACACTCTCCCTCAACATTTATCACTTAGTTTATGGTTTTTGATAGTTATTGCAATCAATCGAGAGAAATGTGAACTTCATTAGTGTGTCTCACACTTCGTGAGACGGTTATTCATATGAGCTTGTAACAAACAGTTGTTCCACTTTTATGAATGATTTCTATTCGTGTTCATATCTAGTTTGATTATGTGTGAACTATCATGGTTTTGAAACTAATTGATAATACATGAACATTTGTAAAATATTGAAATGTCTTGAAATTACCCAACTTAATGATATAATCATTAATGAATGAAACCATTGTTTGAATTCAAAGTTATGTTGATAATATGTGAAAGACATTCGATTTCTTGTCACATATAAATCATGCCTAAGTTCGGGAAAATAACTTGAACATCGTGTATTACTTGAATACAAAGTGTTTGACGAATTGATAAAAGAGAATACATATTAGATGTATTGGAGTTTAACAAAATGGTGATCATCATTATATGATTGTTTAAATTTTGTAAAGAAGTTTACCAAAGGAAGCATGAGTATGAAACTATTTGATATGATCAAAGTATTTCATCAACAAGGGGTATTAAAGTTAAATAAGAATCTAATTACTACGATTTGATCAACAGTAATGAAATTCGACTTTATAAGATTAGCATAAAGAAAATTGTGGAATGCAATGCGTTTGAAAAGTCAAAATGCAAAGCATCACAATATGATATTTGATATCAAAGTGGGTGAATTGATGGCGCCAAATAAATCGTTGTAGTATAGATGTAAAAGACCATTAGTTAGAAATAGTTAGCACTAAATTAGAATATATAGTAAACCATTTGAATTAATGGGATCGGTGCCATATATTGTATGGATCATCATGAAAGTTTTGGACTTATTCGATATAACCAAAAAAATAGCAAATAAGTCCTTGTAGAGTATTCATTGGAAATTATGAATACAATAGCCATAGCTAGAACTAAAAGGAGAGCAAAACTAGTATTGCTTGGATTTTGGTGCATTCTCGAGAAATTTCATATTTAGTGATTGACATAGATATGATTACTCAGATGTTTATGATTCGCTACCCTATATTGGGTAAAAGGCTTATGGCCCATGAAGGTTTCAAATGACAGCCCAAGGAAGCAACCGACAAAGGTTTTGATTGTATTAGGAAAGAAACTATGAACTGACATTATGTTGGTATTGTAAAATTATGTGTGTATGAAACCTATCTGCATACAGCTTTGAGACCCGACCTATTATATATAGGACGGGAGAAGCCCAAGGGAGGGTACCGAAATCTAGAGGATAATTTGTAATAGTGTGATTTCCCAAATATTCATGCGACTTTGACTCCATTATTTTCCTGACATCTGATGAAATCCCCAGCGTTCTCTTTTCCGTGAAACCCTAAGTCCATCACTATGGGAAATGCCGAGGTTACCCCTCGTCAATTGGCGCCATCTATGGAAAACCTGAATGCTGGAACCACGGATTCGGTGGACCGCTCTCCACCAAGCACCAACACGACGAAAGCAGATCCATGCCCACCCACCCCTGTATTGGTACCCACCGATTTCAATGGCGGATCCGATCTGATCCTCGGAATTTTTCACTTCCAAGTAGATGAACCGCAAGAACCGCACCCTTCGGCCCTGATCACATCAGAACCGTCGGTGGAAAAATCTATGCCTACGGAGGTACCAAAATCTTCCGTCGGATCATCCATAGATGTCACAGCACAGATCAAAGCAGGCGAGGAAGGCGAGAAAATCGAGATGGATCTGGGGCACCTTGATGGCCTTCATGGTAATCTCTCCCTCGGGTCAGGTCATCGGCCAACCCCACCACGCGAAGCAAACCCGACAAATTAAGAAACCAAAGAAAGCAGCGAAAACATTGACTTCGAAGAAAGGAAGGCAAAGATCTATCCAGAAATACAATCTCGGAATACTATGGGCACATCCTTTGAAGCAGAAGATGATGCCATCATACCACGCATAACACACCACCAAGTGTGCATGATCAACGGGGATACCTCAACACCACGCGACGAAAACGGTAATCCTATCCTCAACCCCGATGATATTTTATCAGATGACATGCAGGAAACCAAAAAAATGAAGGAGACAACAGAAACGGAGGAGAATCAACAGATAATCGCATAGTCCAAGGAAGAGGCAGAGAACCACACGGAGGAGAGAGACAAGGACTTCGGCTACCAGCATCGGCATGGCAAAAAGCAAGGGGAGGCAATTTCAGGAGCAGTTCCAATGACAGCGGGTTCTTCACATGAGGATCTACTAGCATACAAGTACCTGCTTCACCACAACAAGAGAGACCTACTTAGGATGCACAGATAACTCGATGAAAGAAAGAGGTTAGCCGACAAATCCAGCCTACGACGGGCACAGTTAAGCTCTACCTGAGGATCGGGGAGTGTAACAGGAGGAACACCACCAAGAAGGGAAACATCTTAACTGCAGCGTATCCACGAAGCGGAAAGAAGTGGACTCATCCATGATCTCGACTTATCATTCATGTCAATTGACCAAGCAGGAAACATCAAGGAGAAAATAGCTCAGGTAGCCACTGTGTCCGCGCAAACATATCTAATCACCACTTAGCCCGCACCCGACGATCCCCGTGTGACCCTCCATCGCTCTGCCCTGATGAACCTTGGCATGGTGGGAGCCTCTCTTGTGGAAGCAGAGCAAGGAATCACGTGACAACCCGATAGATCCCCACGCCATCACAGCAGTCCTCGGCACATTGGACACACCCGACGATCTCAATCACCACAGCAGGCGCATCACGTAGGACCCAAACCATGAAGCAACACAAGAAACGACAACACGCAACATAGGAGTGATGGATCAAGAGATGAAAACCACATACGATGATATCATGATGGACACAATGAAGACGATTACGAGCTATGCATGGCCAGATGTTTTACACAGCAGATTCACAAAACCTCAGTACCCAAGGACTTCAAACTTCCACATGACCGCCACAAATACGATGGACTCTAGGAACCCGAAGCATGGTTAGCAGATTATTTGGACACTGTCAAATTACAAGGCGGGTCCACAACTACTGCAATGCAAAGCCTACAACTACATCTCATCGGCACCGCAAGATCATGGCTCAGGTAGTTACCCGAAGATTCCATAGGTAGCTGTAATGACCTAGAAGATAAGTTCATCTGGCACTTCCAATCCATGTTTAAACGACCAGCATCCTTGGAGCAGTTGCGAGCGTGCAAACAAAAATCTAGGGAATCAATAAGAGCATTCATCCAACGATGGAATATCATCAAAAACTCAGTTGAGTCTATATCCGACGAAAGGGCCATCGACGCCTTCAACAACGCCCTCCATCGCCAAGAATTCATAGAAGAAATGGGACAGGTTAAGCCCAAAACAATCTCACAGCTAATGGAAATAGCAAATCGTTGGGCTGATGGAGAAGACATGTTGCATAACAAGCGCGCGCGATCACCCGAAGAAGACAAGGATAAGCATGGAAATGATAAAATAAGAAGGAACAACGAGGGAAACACAGGACCAGATTACGTCGCAGCAGGTTTTTCGGGTGAAGGTAACAACCGAAGCAACGACCACAATGGCGGATACTGCCAGAACAGGGATGACATCGGAGGTAGTCAGTCAGCACATCGGTATCACCCAAGAGCACGAGACCCACCTATGTCCGCAATGCAAATGTTTGAAGGACCCTGTAATATGCATTTTTATGTCGACTCAGCTGGCAGACGAGAATCCAACCACCTCATGAAAGACTGCCGAACATTCTTGAAAATGCAGGAGGTATGTAATGCAAAGGTAACCGAAGCGGCGAATCAAGGATACGCATCTACGCCTGGCACATTAGCCATCGGTGCACCACCACCACCAGCGGAACCACCACAAAACACAAATGATCAAAA
This sequence comes from Avena eriantha, assembly GCA_910589775.1. Lineage (NCBI taxonomy): Eukaryota > Viridiplantae > Streptophyta > Magnoliopsida > Poales > Poaceae > Avena > Avena eriantha. The sequence goes on along the minus strand of OU342745.1, from coordinate 62,769,665 downwards.
CAATGAGTACCCTAGGTCAAAAGGAGCAATGTCCATGATTCAGAAAGGGCGTCCATCCAACAACATTTAGAAGCTCATCACAAGACCAATCAATATGGCAGAAACAGCAACATCAACCACACCCAAATATCTTCGCTATCCAAGCAAGAAATCACATTCAGCAGAGCCGATCACCTGCTTCGGGTCCCACGACCAGGCCACTCAGCCTTGATAGTAGAATCACAAATTGGCAGTTTCGATATGAGCAAGGTATTCATGGACACATGAAGCAGCATAAATCTGATCTACGCAAAAACGTTGAGAGCAATGGGCTACCCACTAGACAATCTCGTTCCAACAGAAACATATCTCCACGGAATAGTACCAGGTAAAGCCGAAATTCCTTTAGGCAAAGTATTTCTTGACGTTGTTTTTGGTTACTAAGTAAATTACAGGCGAGAAAAACTCGAATTTGAAGTAATGGACTGGACATCACAATATCATGCGATCCTGGGATGACCAGCCTTCGAACGGTTTATGGCAATGTCGCATTATGCGTACCTGGTCATGAAAATGCCAGCACCAAAAGGAATCATCACGGTAAAATAAAGCTTCACACGAGCCGACAGTTCTGATAGGGAGTTCAACAAAATTTCTGAATCCTTTAGGATGGCAACAGAGTTCGAACAACTCAAAACTTCAACAATTGCAGAACCATTGGAAGGAGCGCGTGTCAATCCCGATCAGGCCTTTAACACTGAAAGGACACAAAAGAAGTACAGATCCACCCTGTTGAACCGACAAAAAAAACATTTGTGGCATCCAATCTTGATCCCGCATAGGGAAAGCGCGCTCATCGAGTTCCTCCATGAGAACTGGGAGATTTTCGCATATCTACCTTTCGACATGCCGGGAATTCCCAGGGAACTCGCTAAGCATGCATTAAATTTGGATCCAAAGGCGAAGCCAGTAAAGCAATTGCTTCGTTGCTTCGCAGAACCAAAGTGTAAAGCCATTGGAAAGGACCTCCATCGCCTTACTGATGCCAATTTTATCAAACAGCTAACACAAGTAGAGTGGGTCACAAATCTAGTATGTGTTCCAAATAAAAATACTACGGAACTTCGGATGTGCATTGACTTTACTGCACTTAACAAACATTGTCCAAAAGATCACTTCCCATTACCGCAAATCGATCAAATAATCGATGCAACCGCGGGATGTGAACGTCCCTTTTTCTTGGATGCCTATTCAGGATACCACTAGATTAGGATGAAGGAAGAAGATCGGGAAAAAAATGGCGTTCATTATGCCCTATGGTGTATTATGTTACACAACAATGCCTTTTGGCCTCAAGAACGCGGGAGCAACATATTAGCGAACGATGCAGAACTGCTTGAGGAGCCAAATAGGCACAAACATACAAGTGTATATCGATGACGTTATAGTTACAACAAGACAAGGATCTACGCTCATCAAGGACCTCGAAGAAACATTCAAAAACCTCGACAAGTTTAGCATCAAACTGAACCCGCAGAAATGCTCCTTTGGAGTCCTGGCAAGGCAACCCCTCGGATATTTGGTATCAGCCAGAGGAATTGAGGCTAATCCCGAGAAAATACAAGCAATACTAACAATGAAGAAGCCAACAAATCTACATGGTGTACAGCAGCTGGCAGGGCGAGTAGTGGCACTCAGTCGTTTCATTGCAAGGTTAGGAGAAAAAGCACTGCCGTTTATGCCCTCGTGAGGAAATCGGAAAAATTTGAATGGACGGAAGAAGCTCAGCGCGCCTTTGAAGATCTTAAAAGGACAATTTTGACATCTCTTGTCATCGTGCCGCTAAAAGAGAAAGAGCATTTACTACTTTATATCGCTGCCACAAATCAGGTGGTTGTGGAACGACCCAAAGAAGGGAAGACCCATGGTGTGCAGAGGCCAGTCTACTTCCTGAGTGAGGTTTATCGCCATCCAAACAAAGGTACCCACATTACCAAAAACTAGCATACAGGGTATTTATGACAGCACGAAAACTACGCCATTATTTTTCGGAGCAGCCGATCATAGTAGTCAATGAAACACCTTTGTCAAGCATCCTCAACAATCCAGAAGCGACTGGACATGTCTCTTTATGGGGCATCGAATTATCCCCTCGATATATCACGTATGAGAAGCACAAAGCAATCAAGTCACAAGTTCTGCCGGATTTCATCACAGAGTGGACATAGTTGCAATGTGCAGGTCCACCAGACCTTTCTAGTGCCTGGACAATGTACTTTGATGGATCAAAAAGAACGGAAGGGGCAGGAGCAAGAATCATACTAATATCACCCGAAGGCGACAAAATGTGCTATATACTTCGGATGAGCTTTGCAAACGCTTCCAATAACGAAGCAGAATACGAGGCCTTGTTGCATGGCATGTGAAAGGCCAAAGCTTGCGGTATAACTCGCCTAAAAATCTTCGGAGATTCCAATCTTGTGGCACAGCAAGCAATGAACAAGTGCGACGCCGTCAACAAAAATATGATTGCTTATCGCGATCTATATGGCGTTATGGAAGCTCAATTTGATGGGTGCGAAGTATCACATATAGGGAGAGCAAGCAATGAATAATGCAATAACTTAGCAAACATCGGCTCCTTGTGCTTACCAATACCACCTGGAGTTTTTTGGGAATAAATAATAGAGCAATCGATCAAAGCAAAAAGAGTCTCCGAGGTTGTAGCACCAAAAACAAGGAAAAAGAAACATCCACAAAAAGACTCGGGGGCTCCATCAGAAACCAAGAATATAGAAGAGGCCATTGAAGAAGAAGAACAAGAAATTAGAGAGGTCATGCTAATTGAGCCTACCTAGATGCAGCCGTATATAGCATATATGACTAAGGGAGAACTACCTGAAGATGTGATAGAAGCCCGACGAATTACCCGAAGATCAAAAGCCTTCAGAATAATCAAAGGAGAGTTGTATAAGAGAAGTATTTCGGGCATGTTGCAGCGCTGCGTAACACCCGAATAAGGAAAAATCATACTCAAAGATATACACGAAGAAGTTTGTGGTCACCATGCTAGTAGCCAAGCAATTGCTGCAAAAGCATTCAGGGCAGGATTTTATTGGCTCACTGCCGTTCAAGATGCAAAAGACATTGTCAGAACATGTGAAGCATGTCAACGATTCGCAACAAAGCCTGGAGCACCTACAGCTGACTTGAATCCTAAACCTTTGGCTTGGCCTTTTGCTCAGTGGGGACTCGATATGGTGGGAAAACTTCACAAGTCATCGCCAGGAGGACATGTCTTTCTTCTAGTAGCAGTCGGCAAATTTACTAAATGGATTGAAGCAATGCCTATTACCACCCAAGACGGAACTTCGGTTGTAAATTTTATTAAATACATAGTATTTCAGTTTGGCATACCGAACAGCATCATCACAGACAATGGGACCAACTTCACTTCCAATGAGTTCAAGGAGTACTGCCAGGATATGGGCATCAAAATAAGCTACGCTTCGGTAGCTCATCAAACAAATGGATAGGTGGAAAAATGCAATGGACTAGTTACTACTAGCCTCAAGAAAAGACTACTAGCGCCTCTTGATAGAGCAAAAGGAGCACGGGTTGATGAATTACCCTCTTTGTTATGGAGTTTACATATAACTCCAAATAATTCAACACAAGAGACACCTTTCTTTTTGGTCCACGGTGCAGAAGCTATGCTTCCTGTTGAGGTATCACACGAATCCCGCATATGATGAACAGGAATCAAGAGAAGCACTTGAAGATGATGTGGATGCACTTGATGAAGCTCGAGATGAAGCCCTACAAAGAGCAACTATGTACCAGCAAAACTTGCGCAATTATCACAGCAGAAGATTGCGGCCTAGGTCCTTCGCAGTAGGGGACCTAGTTCTTCGCGTCAAGCAAGATGGCCACAAGAAGTTAGCATCGCCATGGGAAGGACCATACATCATCACAGAAGTTATTTCCGGAGGGCATATCGACTACAAGACAAGAAGATAGGAGTAAATTACTCAAATTCATGGAATGTAGCACACCTACGACGCTTTTACGCATAAGATTACTTACAATATGATAAGAATTACAGTTCGGCTTCTTAATCCAGGATATCTAGGTCAATGGCTATATACCATCCGCCTAAAGAATGATGTATCATTGATTTTTTCGCCTTATGTATAAAGAGATAAGTTTTTCATGCCTTAAGCTCTTTATTATTGTTCAGAAGATCTATTTTTTTCATCAAGCTAACAAAAACGATGAGCCTATGTCCAGATACAAGCATCCAAACATAGCCTCGGGGGCTACTCCCATCGGGAGTGCTGGCGGGCACCCGATAAAAATCCAATTGAGTATAAAACAAAAAATATTCATGATTGAAAATACCTTTGAGTTTTACAACAATGTATACTCAAAATGGGTATCTTCAAAAGAAAATATCACTCCCATTGGGAGCCAAAAATCTTGGATCACGCTCAAATGCGACAAAAATCCGAATGCCGTGTTCAGAAACATGAAGGTAAGACCTCGGGATTCGTCCTGTGTGGCCTGGTAATCGCACAAGAATGCGCTCTACTAGTAAAATATCCATATCAACGATACGATGAAAAATCCTGACAAACGCGTTGGGTACCCGATAAATAGAAGCTGGAATTCAGTATTTCGGTAAGACCTCAGCGGCTCGAACTAAATTACACCAGTAATAATTTCCGAGTTCAGGCCTGGGGACTTGAATTTGATGTAGGACAACCTTGTTTTTTCCTAGGAGCAATTAACTGATTCCCGATCCATCAGAAGCATCAGACTCGTTGTACCAAATCCTATAAAAGATAAAAGAAATAAATCATAAAGGAAAAGAAGGAAAAAGAAACTTTGAGACTCAACCTGAAACTATGGTTCAAGTATAGTCTCGGGGGCTACTGACATAGGTATGATTACTCAAATGTTTATGATTCGCTACCCTATATTGGGTAAAAGGCTTATAGCCCATGAAGGTTTTACATGACAGCCCAAGGAAGCAACCGACAAAGGTTTTGATTGTATTAGGAAAGAAACTATGAACCGGCATTATGTTGGTATTGTAAAATTACGCATGTATGAAACCTATCTGCATACAGCTTTGAGACCCGGCCTATTACATATAGGACGGGAGAAGCCCAAGCGAGGGTACCGAATTCTATAGGACAATTTGTAATAGTGTGATTTCCCAAATATTCGGGCGACTTTGACTCCATTGTTTTCCTGCCATCTGACGAAATCCCTAGCGTTCTCTTTTCCGCGAAACCCTAAGTCCATCACCATGGGCATTGCCGAGGTTACCCCTCGTCAGTGATATTTATCGATTATGAAGCTTTTGGAAGATAGTGAAAAACACGATGAGGATTTAAAACCCTGCACCAAAGTGTTGAGAAGCGCAACGGAAAGCATTCCTGAACGATACTCTTCACAAAGGAAAGAATCGATGATAGTGATCATTGTGTTTTCCCCACTAGTGTTTTCACTACATGAAGTATGATTCAAAATGTAGCCCATATCTTGTATGGAGACATTTGTGAATCATTTGTCATGATTATCGGAATATGACATACCTACGAACTACTAAGGAAATAATCGTAAGCTAAAGATATGAGAAATCCCAAAGAAAAATTCACTTGAGATTAGAAAGCAATTTGTTGCTAAATCTTAACAAGTAAAAAGGGTTACTTGGATTTTCCCAAATGACTGCAAAGCCATAGTGGAGAAAGGGGGTGAATGACAAAAGCACAATTTGTCAAGTATTGGACAAATTCAAATGAATTTGATTCAAATGAAAGTCTGGTGGATTTAAAAACTGGTAAAGTACTAGTATCTCATAGTAAATCTCCAAGTTTGATATTTGATCAATGGATTTTGAGGTCATTCAAAATAGTGAGTGGATATGCAATTTGCATGAAATTGAATGGGAGCTATGAAAGTCTTCCTAAAACAATATGTGAATGACATATTTTTGAGTGGGAGCAATATAAGTCTCAAATTCAAATATGAAGGAACATATGTTGAGTAAGAGTAGTGACTCATACCTAAATATGTTGGGAACATATTTTGCGTGGGAGCTTAGAGGAGTGATTCTTAAGTATGTATACGACACATTAAGAATAAAAGTGCAAGTACCGATAAATAATGATTTATAAGGAGTAGAAGTTGATAATAAGTATATTACGATATTATGTAGTATTCCTTAAAGGATTCTAAAAAGGGTTTTCGGAACATAAGTTAGTTAAGGAACTGGTCCTTGATAACTCAAATTAGGAATATAATTAAGTTTAACAACGATGGTTGGAAGAAAGAATAGGATGATCATCATCCACTATGTAGAGACATCGGTTCTATCTTGGAAAACCATGATGATAACTTAACATAATATATGATCCAAGAAGGAACATTTGAAAAGTGATTAAGTTCAAATCACGGAATGTTGAGCTTAGTTTGTCCGCAGTGTCTAATGGAGAACTGTAGACATGTTTTCAAAATCCATAAAGGATGACATATCTTAAAGCATAAAGGGTTATGTTATAAGGGAATATGTTGGAAACTAATACCAACTAAAGTCAAGTAGTCAGCGAGGTGAACAAAACATCGAAAGTTGCACAGGGTGCACTAGTGTTTCGATGATTACATTTGTAATAATAGATAAGGGTACCATCTAAATTGATGTATAATGTTATGGCGGGGCTAGTTCACTTTTAATGTAGAATGATGTGTCCTAGGGCACAGTGCCCATGAGAAAGCCCTTGACGTTGATCTAAAGTCACTTTAGTCTCCTGGAACCTAGCCTTGTTCTGTTGCCATAACGACGATGCATACACAAAGATGTTATCATGTGATGATAAAGTATTAATGTCAATCAAAGTGACATTAGTAAGTTGCAAAGGATTTTGGATTGTAAAGTATAGACCCAAGACTCAACCTCTTCCATGAGCAAGCATGTTCGGGGCACCGGGTAATATGGTGCCAATGATTAAAAACAAATGCAGCTAGTTTATTTGTACTCTAGTGCAAGTGGGAGACTGTTGGAAATATGCCTTAGAGACAAATAATAATAAGGATTATTATCATATTTCATAAAGTTTATGATTAAGTTTTATATCATGCTATAACTGTATTGAAAGGAAACGTCAATACACGTGTGATATATAAACAACCAGGGGTTCCCGGTGAAACTCTAGTCACTGGTTTATTTGTCAACAAATGATCAAGGTTTCCTGATCATGTGGCATTTATGCCAGTTGGAAATGAAGTCAACTCATTCTGTGAATGAGATGATGAACCAATACCCAACCTAAACATCATGACCCGATCATGTCTCGAAGTTCAAGTTACAATGATTAGAATAGACCTCGTAGACTATTCCTTAGACCGTGAGCCTATATAATCCTTGTCTCTCGAGGCTACTTAGATAGCATCAAACGTCACTTGGTAATACCGTGATAATAAAGGTGTGTTCAGGTCTATGGAGGAACCGTAGAGGAAATATGTGTCAAGAGCCGGTTTGTCCATCCGCGTGACGGAAAGATACTCGAGGGCCCACTCGGAGAAGTTATATCCAATAGTTGCACATCGTGTGATTTGATCACAGGGATATCACTTGTCAAAATTAAACGAGTCAAGTAGCATTGTTCGGTAACGAGATTGAACACGACATGGTGATGTCATCGATCAAATCTCGAGAAATGCAAGTATCGAGAGGCAAAAGGAATAAGACACGACTATCCCGGTTCAAACGACAAAAGATCTTCATGGAATGCACAGGGGTCACATGGCCATCCAGGTCCCTCTGTCGATCATTGGTCCGGGAGTGTCCTGACCATGTCTGGAGTGTTCCCGAATCATGGGTATCACGCTTAAGGTCTTGATGATGCTTAGAGAGTGTTTACAGGATCGGTAGAATCACCGAAGAAGAGAAGAGAGAAAACCAGAAGGGTTTCAGTAAGTCTAGAGGATGTATGGAGTGGAGGTGGAAGGTGTTCCATAGCCACGGAGATTGAATAATATGTGAATGAATGTTAAATATTGATTTAATCATTTATTCATAATTATTTAATAAAAGAGAAATTAATTAAAGGTCAAAAGGGCTTAATGGGCCAAATCTCGGAGGGGAAAGGGCCCATGAGGGAAAGGCAAGAGGAGAGAAAGGGGCCAAGGTGGTGGTCGGCGGCTCTATTTGACCAGCCCCCACGTGGGGCCCATGGGGGGTGGCCGGCGGCTCCTCCCCCACCTCCTCCTCCTTTAGTCCCACCCCGGGACTTTGAGGGAGGTAGTACCTCCCCTCCCCCTATATATAGTGGGGTATTTTTGACCAGAAAAGACACATAATATTCGATAAAGGTTTCCTCACTTTTGGGGAGACCTCCAATTGAAATTATCTCTCTCCCATGACCCTGGTCCCAAGTTTGGAATATGTGAACGAGAGACAACTTCACCGCAGAGCATCGTCGTGCTGCGGTATTCGGATCCAGCAGCTCTACTTCCACAACTGCTGGTGGATCGGGGAAGCGGGAGTCATCGCTAGGCACCGGATGCATGTAACTCCCCGCGAGGTGTCACACTTGAGGCACTAGGAGTCGTTGGAGTTGCAAGAGCGCAAGGACTTCATCACGACCTTGAGGTCGGCTTCGGCTCATCTACATCAACCACGCTCTCCTGAGCGTTGACAACGCATTTCGGTCTTCAAGGGTAAGTTCACGAAAAGCCCTCCCATTACTGCATTACTAATATATAGGTCCTGGCAGCATCGGGGATTCAGGGGCGTAGGGTAAAAATATTGTTTTCATATGCGAACCCCTAGAGTGGTATCAATAACAAAAAGTTTGTCAAACCCACAAGGAGTTGCAGGTATTCGTTAGCAAGTTTGACAAGTAAAGCAATAAAAGATGCAGTGGTTTTGTGTTTTGGGTTATAGTTTGCATCAATATAATTTGTTGAAAGTAAATTACAGTAAATAGAAGCTGTTTAAAAGAGAAAGCACTATCCTCTATGCATCAAGAGGACAATCTCAAGTGTGTGTTCTTATATATGACAAGCATTCCTGAGGGCAGCATGCAGTTACTTAGCATACATATTTCTAGAATATCTTGTCAAGTTTAGTTCTCTTAGGATGGAGCCTAGTTTAGGTGCAGCCATAAATATGAGCAAATACAACCCTTATGATGGGTGCTACAACCATTTTGATGAGCAAACATAAGAATAATCAAGACATAAATGACCCACCATAGCAGTAAGTTCATTGGTCCCTGATATAAATCCCTCCAATGCAACTCAAAGTCTTGGAAAATGGTTTCTGTCATTCTGTCCCTTCCAAACTTCTTCCTTACATTAAAGTGCAACCATATGAGCCTATATAGGTGAAGTGATATGAAGTAGACGTTCGCACATCACCATCATAGAACAACATAAAAGATATAAACTTGACCAAATATTCATTGCATATTATATGGAAATCATAGCCAATTCATCCTATGCCCTCAGGAACATGGGGATATACTTACAAGTATCAAACATGGTATGGATCAGTGGCATATGGATTACAATACAATTTGAAAATATAATCTCTCCACCAAATAAAGACAAGTTTCCCATCACAAACATGTAAATAGCACTCAAACAATATCTAGGGTTCAATCAATAACAAACTATGAGGGCAATGAGATGGATCTTGGAGATGAAATGGTGATGATGTTGGTGCTGATGGAGATGTTGACGGAGAGGCTTCCCCCTACACCAAGGATTGGTGATGACGATGGCGTCGATTTCTTGAGGGCCGAGACGATGCTTCAGGGCCAAATTGGCTCAGGTGGCGCACGCACCAAGGCAGGCCACACCACTTGGCTTCTTTTAGCCTTCATGGCTCCCCTTGAGTGTTCCTTTCACTCAAGTGTCCTTCTCTTGATGAAAAACTGATCAGGTATTTTTTTTGATTTATTGACATCCAGAACTTCTCTGAAACAACAAAATAAGGAAAAGGAGGGTTTGTGCCTCCAAGGAGTTAAATACCAACGAATGGGACTTTGTAGGAAAGTCATATAAATCATCTAAATATACATAAATAATGGTAGAACAATGCAAATAACATCCTATATGATCAAATATGTTACTATTATGATGATGCAAAATGCAAGTATCAGCATGATGATTCATATACAACCCTTGAAGGTGATATACAAACGATTCTGACTCCTTGGCCATTGCTGCACACTGAGCCATCAAAGTATAACTGTTGGGGATATACTTTCCGGGTATCCTCACAGTTCCTCACTAACCAGGGTGGCCCACTTCGGGTTAGAGATTTGCTTCACGGGCGGCCCAGTCAGGAGAGAAGACGGAGTCCAATCCGGCTATGGGAAGGCCCAGAAGACTTATCGACTTAGGCCCATAATGTTACTTGTAGTTCAAGATGTACTCTGTAACCAACTCTTAGTCGTAGCCAGATTGATCTCTCCTGTAAACCCTAGGCCGGATATCTATATAAGCCGTCCTAGGGAGAGCCTTTAGGGCGAACACCTAACAACACAATAGTCTACAATCTCAACTCGCATAGGTGAAACCCTTGTAACCCATATTCCGGCTCTACCGTATTACTGGATTGCTAGCAGGAGTAGGATTTGTCCAAAGCTGGCGGATTCGAACCTGGGTAAACTTGTGTGCTCACCGTCTCGGAATACCGTACGTCTCACACCCCTCTCTTCCGCACGCCTCGAGGACCCCTCATGGCATACTTGTCCTCAATCCGACGACAGTTGGCGCCCACCATGGGCCAAGTGAGCTTCGGATCTGCGTTCCGAGCGGAATCTGCAAGAATCGGAATCGGCGAGACCATCACCGTCGGTCACATCTTCTACGCCAGCAACGTCTCTCTCATCGTTCTCGACGAGACTTGGATTCCGGCTAGGGAGACCGTGACTGCTTATACAATCATGTCTTTTGGCGAGATCGATGTTTACATCGGTTTTGCTGAACCTGCCCAACCCACCCCAGTGGTGATGATAGAAGCAGAAGAATCTTCTGGGTCCCCTTTGTCCGCAGAGGCGGCAGAGTTCCGGATCTCAGAAAATCCTAATCCCACCTAGCCCGCACCAGTTGCAGAGATAGTGGAGAAATCTGAGCCTAAAGAAGACCTCATGGTCCAAGTCGAATCTGGAGTGGATCTCCCTGGAGAAGCCGGATCCCAGATCGACCCACCCGTGGAAGTCGAAATCCAGGAGGAGCATATCAACGACACTGATTCTGGCTCTGACGATGTCGGGACAGACAGGCCTTTCCTCAGGTACACACTAAGACGTATGATACTGCAAGGCACTAGCGCAGATGCAATCCTCGAAACCATTAAAAGTTTCGATATGGCTGATCGCGAAAGTCGCAGGTACCTCAGGAAGCACGCATTGCACTTCGTCGGGTATGTCGGATCCGGATCCGGTTCTGCCAATGCTGGAGAAAACACCAACTCGGTGCTGGAGGCAATTGGAACAAACGCCGACGTTCCCGCATCCTCGGATGAATCCATGACGTCGGCAGATTTCCGAAAGTTCTCCGCGGAATATGAAGAGGAGTACAACTCCAAAGCTGCAGAAGAAGGAGAAGCCATGGATGAAGCATCCAGGGAAAACTCTCCCAAAGCGCAGGATGACATGGACGTCGAAGATAATCCCGAAGTCCAGATGTCCGAAAGTACCGATCAGAGCTTGACTCCGGGAAACGGACCCAAAGCCGTATTTGCTACCGGCGCTACCAAGAAGGCAAAGAAGAAGAACAAGAAGAACAAGACCCCGGCAAAAGACCCCCTCACAGAGGAAATAATCGCCAAGGAATACGAAGAAGACTCGGATGGAGCACTTACCCCAGACGAGCCGAAAAAAGAAGCATCGGTGGATGGACACGTGATCATTGAAGGTGCGCGTAAAATCATCGATGCCGCTTTAACCACATCTATCCCTACAGCTGCAGAACTTACTGCAGATGAGCTGGACAAAAGGGCCCAGGCCCTAGAAGCGCGTCGTCAACAACTCCTTGATGGAGCCAAAAACATCGAGGTGGAGAAGAAGCGCATGTCAAACAAGGAGTACATGTCCCGTCTACATCAGAAGACACAGAAGCGTCACATAGATGACAACCAATTCCCACGTGTCCGTGCCGTCCTTTTCGGAGATGAGATGGGGAAGGCACGGAAGGATAGCAACGGAGATTGGGTATACCCAACACCAGTGCAAAATACCGTGGCAGCTCGGGAAATTCTATCAGCTTATCCAGGGCCAGAGGAGATACGCTTGGGTATCAAGCTACTCAACAAGGGACTAGAGCAGCAGAAGGTCGTCCTGTCCAGAAGTCAAAAACTGGTCTCGGATTCTGACCAATGTCGCACAGATCCGGCATGGGCTGACGTAAGATCCCATTACGTTCGGGCGCAGTACCATCACCCCGAGCGCATGGAAGACAATTATTCAAGGACCGGATCGTCGGGACAGCATCGCAGAGCTACACATAACTGGAGCAATGTCGCTCCAGCAGCCAAGAAAGACGCGATCGCGGCACTGAATCCGAGGAATCCTCCCCGACGAGAATTCAATGATCGAAAGGGAGAAGATAAGGAGAAACGTCGGGAGGAGGATCATCAGAGAATGCCACCTCCTAGACATGACAGCCGTCTGGCTGAGCCTCACCATGGTGGGAACGATGGACGAAGGAACGACGGAAACCACGCTGGAACAAGCCGGCAGGGGGCTCGTCATAGTCAAGAACCCCCCGGAACCGGAATAATGACGCTCCAGACGGAGGCCGGCGACCAGCCGGAACCTATCCAGCTGCACCACCCTCTCCACCACACAGTTATCACAACGGCCCCCAAGGAGGTCAGGGAGGATGACATGGCGGAGGAGGTGGTGGCAGAAGCCGAAGTCTGGCTCCAGGGCACCGCAGCCGCAGCCGACATTCGGGACGATCTCTATCCCCGAACGACACAAGGCACATGATCAACTCCAACACAGAGGCTCGGCGCTATGAAAACGATGACGTATACGTGGGCCCAAAGTGCTTCGGACCACGCATTAGAGCTACAAAATTCCTGGAAGGATTTGCTATCTCAAGACATATCCAAGCCTACGACGGCCTTGCTCGGCCAGACACCTGGTTACAGGATTTCTTCCAAGCTTGCTGCAATGCTAAAGGCGGAAACAGCCTGGTCGCAACCCGATATCTCCCACTTATGTTGCGGAAGACGGCACGATCATGGCTCAATGAACTTCTGGCAAACACCATCCACAACTGGTATGACTTACAAAGTGCGTTCTTTCGGAATTTCAAAGGCACATATCGGAGGCCTTGTACGGTTGGAGACCTACAGCGTTGCACCTAGAAAGCCGGAGAAACTTGCCGGGATTATCTCGGACGATGGATCGACACAAAGAACTCCTGCGAAGGAGTAAACGATCAAACTGCGATTGAAGCTTTCATCGCAGGTCTCCCAATTGGTTTACTGCGCCATCGCTTGAAGTGTGACAAGGTTACTGATCTGGGAGAGATGGTAGAAACAGTGAGCAAGTATGCAGATGCTGACGACGATGCAGAGGGATTACTCAATGTTGTAACACCCTCAAATCGGCCCTATGCAAGGTTTGGCCCTTTCCGCCAAACCCGCATAGAAATGATTCAAGGACGCCCACCAGGCACTTTCGTGCGGGTGGAAAACAAAGTAATACCATTACACGACAGTCCTCGACGGGACCCACAAAACAGATATATATACAACAGCGACTCAGCGAGTCAAGAATACAGATATACAATACAAAGATTCAAATCACCTTGAAAACGATAGAGCGTCCGACTACGGATAAGATGCAAATGGGGCTAAGAGCCCTGAAGAATAACCAATGGCGTCCATAACCCTGCCCAGGCCAAGCCGGAAGGGTAACCCTGCTAACGACGGCGATCTCAAACCTGCTAAAACAAAAGGGGTGCCGACAAAGGGCAAAGGGAAAAGAGGAGCGTCAGTACTGAGGCCAGTACACGGCGAGGCTAGAATTCGGTGGCACTCGCCTACATAGGTATGGTGGCTGAAGCGGCAGTAAACAACCTATAGAGACTCGATATAACTGGTGGTTATCAGAGAAGGATAAGAAAGGACCTATTCGGATCCAACCTGAAACTATCACCAAACAAACCCATCCTGGTTTTTCCCCCTCGAGACCCAACGAGGAAGTCGAACCGAGGAACTCACACGGTTGGCAGTTTTATTCATTCTGTTATAATGGAAGCACTTACTAGTCATATATAGATATTAGAAGTCATCCTGATAGCATAAGTAGTGGCCAGTTTTAATCACCATTCCATTGTAGTTGGAACATTTACTAGTCAGGTATAATAGTCTTGAGGAATCCCAAAAACCTAGCGGTTGTTGGCACTTTTATCACATTCCATTGGAGTTGCAATACTTACTAGGAAGGTATAGTATGACATAGATCACCACAGGTCCACCAGTTGTTGGCATTTTTAATATCCATTCCGTTATAGTGAAGCTGATTACTAGTCAAATATATCAAGTCAAATTTATAGCACTACTTTAGTTATGCTTGTCTATGATCGAGATACTGTGCTCCAAGTCGTCCATAACCGCGGACACGGGTTTCAGAAAGTTTTACCCTGCAGGGGGGCACAAATAGACACACACACTCGATCAACCTCGGAAAAACCAACTCAAAACCCAACGAGGCATTCACGACAAAGCGATCATAGGATTCAGAAATATTTCAGGCGGCCACCCCACTAAGCTACCCGCAACGAAGTTGGCCGGCTCCTGAATGGACCCAGGGTGTGTCAATGGCTGTAAACGACTGGGAACCCGAAAGTGTGACTGGGCTTGTCGATACCGCGAAAACATTCCACATTCCAAAATAGTACAGGTGCTCCACGCACAATCTTAAATAAAGCGATAAAGCATGGCATAGGTACAGGATAGTAATAAAACCCCAAACTACTTTGTGGCCCCAAGAAATAGAAATGAATCAAGCTCTGGCTCAGGGGGGTCCATAAGGCCTCCCGGATGTGGATAGTGCGAAAAATCAAGGAACAGGTATCAAGTACTCGGGGTCCTACGGGACACAAGTGAGCGTGGAAGAACCAAATAACATCTATTGCCCACCGATGCCTCTGCATTAGTTATATCTAGCATTTTAATAGTTGTAATTAAAGTCATGATCATCTCCACCATAAACATCTGCCAGCTTTCCAACAACTGTGGTACTTGACACACGAGATCGCACCTGAGCAAGCAACTACGACTCGCAAGGCTAGCTATCTACCAAACAACAGGTAATAGGAGGTGTCCAAGGCAATATATCGGCTGCACGGAATATATCGGGTACGGAACTAAAGCATCGCGACATGGAGAGCAATAGATCAACAGGAGGAAGTAAAGACTATAAAAGAAAAATAGGTAGAAGGAGGAGAGATGCTCGCCTGGGAAAACACTGCCGAAGGTTCATATCCGGAGAACTTGTCGATACTCGCATCAACTCAACGGCCTAATCCGCGAAGAAGAAAACACTAGAAGAAATACCAGATGCAATATTTAATACTACGGCAGAAGCTCCGGCATGCTTATGATATGATGCAGATGCGGTGCAACTAGGAAATATTAAGCGGAACCGGGGTTCCGACAATTAATTACACGGTTCGAGTTATTTAGAACCCCCGCAATTAAATGTTGTATTAACAAGGCGAAATAGGTCACTGGTTCGCTACGCAATTTAAATGGAGTCCGGAATAAGAGAAAGATATCCTGCATAAACACTCCATATTTAATTATGAGGTGAAACGACCAAGTGTCCGAACCCACATGATGAGACGCAAGCATGAACCATTAATATGCAACAGATATATGTTATATATTATAAAATAGAGATCTCGGAAAAGGGGTCACACATCTCAGATCGGAGATCTTGGGGGTTCGGAGGGGGGTTCGGGTTTGGCGGGATTGACCTTCGGACAACGGAAGTAGATCTTGTCGCATCCGAGAAGAAGGACTTGGGTTGGCGTCGGGGGCGCATCGGATTCGCCCGGGTCGGTGTCGATCTTGTCGTCGCAAAGATCTTGTCGGGTCCGCGTATCCGCCGGTCTTGTCGTTCGGGAAGTAGAACTTGGCGGTCATCGGGTCCAAGAAGAAGATCTTGCTGGGTCCTCGGTTGACGTTGTCGGTCTTGGGATCCGGGGTGAAGTACTTGTCGTATCCGTGTCGGCGACCTTGGCGTTCGGCACCCCACGAAGTAGACCTTGGAGTTCCACGATGATTTTGACGACTCCCTGTCGAAGGCCTTGGCGCTCCGGATCGGTCTCGGTTCCAGGAACGGGGCTCTAGGATCCGCGAAGAAGTTCATGGCGTTTGTATTTTGTCGGTGTCGGAACAGGGCTTCGGACTCCGGAAGGAGAACTTGTAGTCCCGTGTAGGCATCCTTCGGGTACGGTCTTCAGGTTAGGACTTCCAGGATCGGTGTCGAACTTGGAGTACACGCCGACGATATTGGTAGCGGGGTACTTGAGAGGACATCGACCCAAAAGGACGCCTGCAGAAACACAGAAACACAGACACACAACTGGGAGGCAATAGTGGTTGAGTTTTGTCCCAGAGGTATTCCGAGACCAAGGCCGAGTGGAGGCAGGATTCCTTGGCGATGCAACGTGTAGAGAATCAGGGTGAGCAGTGTTGGCCGAAGGGACTCGAGGCGGCGCTGCTGCTTCGGCTGAGGGAAACGACACGGTGGCTTGGGCCACACTGCAGGGGCTCAAGAGGATGCCAGGGAAGAACTCAGGGAGGGCGTCCATGGAGACGGCGTCGCAGGAGGGCACGGCCGTGGCCAGCAAGGTCGCGAGCGACGCGGTCCTGGACGAGGAAGGGCCGAAGGAGTAGACGGTGGACGGTCGGAGGCGAAGGTGGGGAGGAGAGCTCCCGGAATCGATCTCGCCAGGCTCGGGCGGCGGCAGATCTTGGGAAAGATGGGGCGACGGCGCGATCCTCAGCTTGGGAGGAGGAGATGGGGCTCCCGGCGGTGTCGTGGTGGCGTCCGAGGACTGCAGCGACGAGCGGTACGGGGCGAAGGCGTGCAGGGGCCGGCGAGGGGAGGGCCCGGTGGCGGTGGAGGCGGGCGCAGCCTTGGCACGACGAAGCGGTGCAGGGAGGAGGCGCGGTCGCAGGGCTCGGGCGGCGGTGGCGAGGGGGCTCGAGCGGCGGCCTCGGTGACGCGGCCGAGGTCGTCGAGCCCCGGCGAGGGCGGCGGCGGCGACTAGGGATCGGAGCAGGGACAGATGGCGTCAACCAGCGAGCGGAAGGAGGAGGGGAACGCGAGGGGGACGGGGGAGCGGGGTCGGTCGCGTGGTGGTGGGCCCGGGCGTGGGGATCGAGGTTGGTGGGTTGGCGGCAGGTGGAATGGGGTGTGCGCGTGCGTGAGTACCAGGTGCGTGTGTGTGAGTGGTTCTGGTGGTGTGTATGTGACAGGGTGGCGCGGTGGACGGTGTGTGTGGCGGCTGGGTGGAGGGAGCTGGTGGGGAGTGGTCGGTTGGTTAGGGTTTAGGGAGAGAAGGGTGGTAGGCCGGCTGGCTGGGCCTTTGGGCATGGCCGGGTGCCTCCCCTAAAAATATATATTTTTTTTATTTTTTTATTTTTATTTTAAAATACTTTTGTAAATGGTTTTTAGACAGATAAAATACCCGGAAAAGACCAGAGTTTTGATTTGAAATAAAGACGGGGTATTTAGAAAACCAAAACTAGACTTTTCGAAAATAGTCTTATGCAAACAAATGCAAGATGACATGAAGATGCTCAAATGCAAGGTGGCATGATGACATGAGCATGCGGTTATGATGATGCAATGCACAAAAACAACGCGATTTTCTAGTAGTGGTTTCGCGGGGCGCCACAAATGTCCTGGCTGTGCCCCAGTCGGCAAAACAACCAAAGCAACAAGCTCAGAAGCGCAAAAATACCTTGGAAGAAAAACCCAACGCAGAGACAGCAGTGGTCACTATTGTTTCTAGGTCTGGAGGGCGAGGAGGACGTGGCGGAGGCCGCGGGCGTGGCCGTGGGACGTCAAGGGTCCAAGGCAGAGGAGAGCAACAACCAGGCAAAACCTACACTTGGGCCGACATTGCCAATAACCCATGTGTGCATCACTTAGACGCCAATGGGGGCTCGTCCCACACCAACGCTGAATGTCGTTTTAATGATGACATCAAGAGAGATGATACCGCGGGCTACAAAGCTAAGCGGAAGAAGGGAACGAAAAATCCCGAGAGAGACAAGGAGACCAAGGAAGATTCCGACATGGAGGAAGCTGATGCTTCAAATCCCAAGTCGGAAGGGAAGAAGACTTTTCCCACCAAGAAGGACACTTACGTCACCTTCCTCGGATCTCAACCAGCAAAGGTCAAGAAAGCAGTTCTCCACGAGCTCAATGCAACAGTTCCGGCTGTCCCTCAATATCTGGACTAGTCGGAGGTGGCAATCACATTTGACCTAAGCTACACAGGCGAGGAAAATACGCCTTAATCGTCAATCCACTTATTGACGGTTATGGTTTCTCCAAGACCCTCATGGACGGTGGTAGCAGCATAAATATTCTCTATGTCGAAACACTACGCCGGATGAAGATCTCGGAAACACAGCTGAACCATAGCTCTGTGATCTTTCACGGAGTTGTCCCAGGAAGATAAGCTAATTCCCTGGGAGAGATCACTTTGGATGTTACTTTTGGAACTCCAAAAAATAATTATCGGACGGAGGCACTTTCCTTCGAAGTAGTCCCGTTCAAGAGCGCATGCCACGCTACATTCGGACGTCCGGCTTACTGGGCTTTTATGGCTCGTCCATGTTACATTTACAATATGATGAAAATTCCAGGTCCCAACGGCGTGATCACCATCAGGGGAGACCCGAAGAAGGCGCGAGAGTGCGAAGATGGAAATGCCGCCTTTGCCGAAGCCGTGCTGCACGCCCAGGAGTACCAGGAGATCAAGAAGAGCATAGATCCGTCCGAGATGCCCGCAACGAAGAAGGAGGTCACAAAGCCAAATCCGGATTTCAAATCATCACAAGAGACGAAGACGACGCCGTTGAAGGATGATGACCCCTCCAAGGTGACCCAGATAGGCGTAGGCCTAAGTAGCGCATAGGAAAGCGTGCTCGTCAAGTTCCTCCAAGCAAATCAAGATATCTTCGCATGGAAGCCATCTGACATGACCGGAGTACCTAGGGAACTTGCCGACAACTCTCTAAATTAAACCCGAACGCTAAACCCGTCAAATAGTCCTTACGACGGTTTGGCAATGAAAAGCGTAAGGCAATAGCTAAGGAACTAGCGCGGCTCAAGCTATCCGGATTCATAGAAGAGGTCATCCATACTGATTGGTCGGCCAACCCTGTAATGGTTCCTAAAAAGGACACCACTGATTTAAGGATATGTGTTGATTATACTGCCTTGAACAAGGCTTGTCCAAAAGATCCGGTCGCTCTGCCTAGAATTGATCAAGTTATCGATTCTACGGCAGGCTCGGAACTCCTCTGTTTTCTCGACGCATATTCCGGTTATCACCAAATCCGGATGAAGGAATCTAACAAAGTCAAGGCTTCATTCATAACCCCCTTCGGAACCTTCTGTTTTGTTACGATGCCCTTTGGGCTGAAGAACGCAGGAGCTACGTACTAGCGCACGATGCAGCGTTGCCTCCATGATCAACTCGGACGCAATGTACATGCATACGTGGATGATATCGCGGTCGTGTCCAAAAAGAAGGAAACGTTGATTTCCAACTTGGAGGAGACGTTCGCCAATCTACGAAAATACAACATCATGCTTAACCCGAAGAAATGCTTCTTTGGAATACCAGCCGGAAAATTGTTAGGTTTCATCGTGTCTCAAAGAGGCATAGAGGTGAACCGCGACAAGATCAAGGCTATTCTCAATATTTCCAGGCCAACTCGCCTGAAGGACGTACAAAGATTAACTGCTTGCATTGTTGCGGTCAGTCGATTTGTAAGCCGGCTTGGTGAAAGAGCCACACCATTATACAAACTCCTGAAGAAGACCAAGGATTTTGTCTGGACTAACGAAGCTGAAGCTGCACTACAAGACCTGAAGAAAGTACTCTCATCTTCTCCTATCTTTGCAGCGTCGGAACCTCAGGAACCGATGTTGCTCTACATTGTTGCGACAAATAAGGTTGTCAGTATCGTTATGGTAGTGGAGAGACCAGAAGAAAATCAGGAACACCTGGTGCAGTGTCCGACATACTTTGCCAGCGAGGTTCTGACAGAATCAAAACAGCGGTATCCGCACTATCAAAAGTTGGCTTACGGTGTTTTTCTAGCATCTCGTAAGTTACGACACTATTTTCAGGAGCATCCAATTACCATGGTGAGCAAAGCTCCCATGAGAGATATAATCAACAATAGCGATGCCACATGACGCGTCGCCAAATGGGGCATAGAGCTTGCAGCTTTTGATATTGAGTACAAACCCCGGACAGCAATCAAATCCCAGATCCTTGCTAACTTTGTCGCTGATTGGATAGAGACCAATGAGAACATGGTCCTCCCGGAGTCGGAATATTGGACCCTCTTTTTCGATGGGTCTAAGGCTCGAGGGGGGCTCGGGGGCTGGCGTGGTGCTCAAATCACCCCAAGGAGATAAACTTTTATACGTGTTGCAGATCCACTTCAGAGCGACAAACAACATTGCCGAGTATGAAGCACTGTTGCATGGAATCCGGATTGCTAAGGATATTGGCATCCGACGTTTGATGTGTTACGGAGATTCGGATCTTGTTGCTCAGCAAGTCTCGGATATTTGTAATGCAAATAAGCACATGGCAGCATATAAAGCTGTCGTGGATGATCTATCTAAATCGTTCGAGGGGTTTGAAGTTCAACACATCCCTCGAGCAGAAAATGAGGAAGCAGATGCACTATCTCGAATAGGCTCTGCGCGGAAAGAGGTCCCGGATGGCGCATTTTTAGAGCACCTCAAAGTTCCCTCGATAAAGGGAGTAGATGAGGAATATCCGACCAAATCCGACTCACCTTTGATAGCAGTTCTGGCTGTAATCCCCAGCTAGGACTCAACCCTACCTCGATTATTTGCTAGATGGCAAATTACCCGAAGACGAGGTACTGAGCCGACAGATTATTCGACGAGCAAAAGCCTATACTATTGTTAAAGGTGAGCTCCATAAACGGAGTATTTCTGGGGGTTTTCAGTGTTGTGTATCTCCGGAAGAAGGAGTAGAAATCTTAAGGGAAATCCACGAAGGCGAGTGTGGTCACCACGCTGCAGCAAAATATTTAGTGGCAAAAGCTTTTCGACATGGATTTTTCTGGCTTACAGCTTAGGCAGATGTCGAACGATTAGTCAAGACATGCAAAGGCTGCCAAAAGTACGCCAAGCAAGCTCATGTTCCGGCTAATCAGCTGCGAACAATACCTATAACATGGCCCTTTGCGGTCTGGAGGCTTGATATGGTAGGACCTTTTAAATGAGCCCCAAGTGGATTCACTCACCTCTTAGTGATGGTGGACAAATTCACAAAGTGGATCGAGGCTAAACCTGTCACTAGTTGTGATGGAGCAACAGCCAAAAGATTTGTCGAGGATGTTATAATCCGGTATGGTTATCCGCATAGTATTATCACGGACAACGGGAGTAACTTTTCCATGGGAGAATTGGTTGAATTCTGCGATGAGCAAAATATCCGGCTTGACATTGCATCAGTCGCACATCCACAGGCTAACGGACAAGTCGAAAGAGCAAATGGTTTAATTCTACAAGGCTTGAAACCAAGACTCGAAGCACCACTACGACATGCTGCGGGGGCTTGGGCAGAGGAATTACCCCCTGTAATTTGGAGTTTACGAACAACTCCGAACAGGTCAACAAGATACACACCTTTCTTCTTGGTCTATGGCGCAGAAGCAGTTCTTCCTAGCGATTTAATTCATACTTCTCCTAGAGTGGCCATGTATATCGAAGAGGATGCCGAGATTTCTTGACAAAATGATCTCGACTTAGTCGAAGAAGTTCACGTCGTTGCTGAAATGAGATCTACAACCTATCAGCAGAAGTTACGCAAGTATCATAGCTAGAGAGTCCGAACTAGATCTTTCAGTAAAGGTGATTTGGTTCTCCGGCTTGTGCAACAAAGAAAGCACAAACTTTCCCCAGTACGGGAAGGGCCATTTTTAGTTAGTAGAGTATTGCACAATGGATCGTACTACTTAACTGACATGAGGATAGTCAAAGAAAGACCTGCTACTAAGAAGAGAAAGAGAGCTGGAGGCAGTACAAATCCAGATGAGTTAGACAGACCGTGGAATATTGCTCAGCTACGTCCCTTTTATTCTTAGTTTATCCTCTTTGTAATCATACATATGTACATGTTCTGTGAGAAATAAAAGTTTTGGTTACCTCAAAGTTTTTCTGAGAAGTTTTTACCATCTTATTTCCTAATGATCATGTCATAGTCGAAAATCCCGGAATGCTTGAAAGTATTTTATGCTCATGTTTGTTCTGGTTTAGATTTCCGATTCTAAAACTGCTACCTTCGGGTATAACTCTAAAAATTCTAGTCTTTACTTGGGTTATTTGTCTGATTGCTAGATGCGGGTATTTTCCGAGTAGTGAATTGTTGGTACTGGAGCCGGCTTTGTTTCCGAGTTTAAACTGGTTTAGCAAGTGAGCTTCGTTGGTCGGCAAAGTTTTCGGCTGAAGGTTTAGCCGGCTCACGAAAGGGACGAGGCGGAAAGCCAGATAAACGATAAGTAGAGACGGAAAAAAATTCAAGTGCTTATGAAAATATTTCAGGCAAACAAAAAAAACAAAGCCAAAAGTGCTGAATAGATAAAAAGCTTAGCACTAGCAAAAGTCAATAGTACTTAATATTTACAAAACGCATCATGTCTTTCCGGAATAATACATAGTTTTCTGGTTTATGATGCAGGAGGAGATAAAGGAGCTGTCGGCTCGCTGGTTACTCCGCCTTGATATCGTTCCGAGATGTCCGGATCCGAGGTGGTCCGTTCATCATCAGAAACTTCTTCGGTTTCTTCTAGAGGAGGCGGCGGAGTATCTACGCGGGTGAAGAAGGGGATCTCGTAGCTGGTCAGATTAGCTACGTGGCACCCGTATCCGGCACAGGAGTGCATGATGGCTTGAAGGTCTTACTCCTGGCCGTCTTCGTCTACCTTGCAGTACCCTCTGGTCACTTGCCATATCTCCATGTTTCCACGGTGGTCATGACCATGGTGAGAGCGTTCTGCGTAGCAGTCCGTGCGTAGGACATGTTCCAGTCCCGAACAAGCTGCGGCATCTCCTTGGCCTTCTCCCGCACCTGAAAATCCGACATGCTTGGCATGTTCGGAATCCTGAGGGACTCGCCAATGTTCTCAAGGGACTGGCGGTAGTCATGAAGAAGATCACCGACTTGGGTAAGCCGGTGGGTGCGGGGCTCGGACGAGGAAGAGTCCGTCAAGTTCAGAGGACCTATACACAAAAAAAGCCGACAATGATAGAAGTCGAAGAAAAGATAAGTCAGAGAGGGGAAACATACCAAGGATGACGTCGTCAATCTTGGCCTTCTCCTCCCGGAGACTCTGGAGTTCAGCCCGGAGTGCCTAGGAGATGTCCTTCTCTCTGCCAAGATCATTCTTGAGGTCCAAGATAACTTTATCTTGAGCGGCAATCTCACGATCGCGCTCTTCAGTGGCCATGGAGGAGGATTCCAGGACTTCAGCTATGCTCGTTTCATGATCCGCCTTGAGCTTATCCAGCTCTTGGCGAAGTCCCTTGTTCTCCACCACTAGGGTCTTGAGGTTCTCGGCCTCTTCAATCATAGCGATGGATTGTTTCACCAACGTTGTAAGTCAAAAAGAACAATAGTTCAGAAAAATCGACATTGAAAAAGCAAAAGACAAGGTTTGAATCTCGAAATGTTTACCTTCGGCTTCATCCTTCGCTACCTTGAGCTCAGCATTTTTAAGCCGGAGAGCTTTGATCTCTCTTCGCTTATCACAGACATTGGATAATAATTCCTAGTTATAGGAACATACTTTCTGTAAGTCAGAATACCCAAAGTCAGAAAGCTACTTAAGACTCGGGCTAATATTTTTTGCTAAATATCAGCACGAGCCTTGGGGGCTACACTAGTTCATTCTTTGGCATCCTAATGAAGCATAAACTCGGATTCTATATCCTACTTCATGCTTGGGGGCTAGAGGATATGATATAACATAATGTAAAAGCAAGAGTTGGAATTCCGACTTACATATTGCTCGCGGGTGAGTTTGTCTAAACCCGCGTCCACTTCAGCTGCCACCTTCTCAGCGAGGGTAAGAGGGATTACTGGGGCTGTTGGAAGCTTGCCAGTCCTGATCCTCTCGTCGCGAAGGCGGACTTGAGCGAGAAGGTCAGAGAACTTGACGTCCTCTGCTTCTTGCGCTTCCTCCTCGGGGGATAGATGGCTTTTGTCCAGGACTTGCCTGGCCAGCCGCTGGATTTCCTCTGCAGATTTCCGGGATAGGCCAAACTTGGCAAGTCTCGGATTGCTGAGGAGGTTTTCGGCGAAGACTTCAGTCAAGGGATCATTACCCGAAGAGGGTTCACCTTATCTTGAGCTGACGCACCCACGGTGATGTCAGTCTGCGACCCAAGGATCGCAGGCTCCGTTGGAGGAGCCGGATCTTCTGCGACCACCGGAGAAAGAATGATCGCCAGAGTTGCGGAAGGTTGAGGGGCAGGAGTTGGAGGAGCCACGACAGGAGAAGCTATGGTGAGCTTCGTCTGTCGCAGGGGCTTCGCAGGAATCCCTTTCCCCTTACCCTTGATGAGAGGCTTTGCTCTGAGAATGTAGTAAAGTCGGAAACATTACATCTCAGAAAGAAATTCGAGAAAGGTACAAAGGCAGAAATTGTGAATGAAAGTTACCTCTTCACAATGGGCACTTCCTTTGTGCCAACAGCCACTGTCGGAGCTTTGCGCTTCTTGAGCGCAAGGTCTGGCAATGGGACCACTTCAGTCTCCTGAGAAAACTCAGGAGGATATCCTTCGAGTGGAGCAAGCTCCGACTCGGGGAGGTCAGCAAGCTGAAAACAAAAAAGCATATCAGCACTGTAGTATGTAACTTAGAGATTGGAACACATAAAAGGTGTATTGATGGAAGCTTACCGGCACCACGGGGTTTTCCGCTGTGTACATATCCAGAGAAATCTCCGGAATCCTCCTCTCGATCCGCTCCTTGATCAGCCACTTGATCTGGCTGATGTAGCCTTGAGTGGTGTAGGATTTGGGGCTGATGCGGAGGGAGTATTTTTTGGAAGACGTGATGGAGTGCATCAGTCTATCCCCGTGGTACTGAAGTGGCTGGATCCGACGTGAGACCCACCACTGGACCAAGTCGGATCCCTTTAGACCCATGTGCTTGATCAGATATTCGATCCGCCTCTTAGCGAGGATCAGATCGTCGGTGAGAGCCGGAGCAGCCTCGTCCCAGGAAGGCTGGGCCGTGGCAGCTCCGTCGACAAAAGTCGGCAAAGCAGTAGCTTTGCCGGGAGCCGGAATATCCCTATGATAGAAGAAAGTGGCTGGCCATTGTTTGACCGAGTCACTGGCAGAAATTTTGGGATATGCCCGGTCACGTCTAAGTGAAAAGCTAATAGTGCCGGTGATGTAAGGAACACCGGCAGTGATGGAATTTCTCCGGACATGGAAATAGTACCGGAAGAGAAGCAAACTCGGCCTAATGCCGAGAAAGCCCTCGCAAAGCGCAGCATATGCGCTCATTTCTAGAAGAGAATTGGGAGGAAGATTGTGGAGTTGAACTCCATAGTGATCTATCACCTCGGAGAAGAACTCCGAGGGAGGAAAAGACAGACCTCGGTCCAGATGGGTGCCGAAGTGGACACGCTCGCCCTCGCGCGGGTTGGGGACGGTTTCGCCGGAGCCGCTCCGCCAGTCGCCGGCGGCGAGAAGCCCCTCCTTCTCCACGTTCTTGAGGCCGTCCTCGTCAAGGGCGTAGGGGATCCAGATTCCCTGGAAGCTTTCCTTCTCCGCTGCTGCTTCCGCCGTCGCCGTCGCCGCTGCTGCCGCCAAACCGGAGGAAGAAGACGATGAAGCCATTTCTCCGGTGAGAAGATGACCTGAAAGTGGCAGCGCTGGGAGTTTCTGTGGGGGGAAGGACGAGAGAGCTCTGAGCGCGCAGGAGGATTGGGAGGAAAGGAAACGACAAAGACTGGTGGAAAGGAGAAGGAGAAATCCAAACCCCTTATATCCACCTACCTGCGCCAAGATTCGTGTAAAAGCTACAGTGTAACCGCTACGCGTCGTGGAAAGAACTGGGAAGGACCCACGCGATGATTGCGTCTCCTCGATCTCCACGCTCGCATTGAAACGGCGCCTCGGTTCTGCGAACCGCGGACCCACCAACGGTCATGCTGACGGCACGCCTGTCAGATGACGTGACTTGACCATGCTTGTGTCAGGTGGCGTAGAAACCAAGTTCCGGCTTAGTTTAAAATCGAGGTAGAAAATCCGAGTAACTAATTGATAGGTCCGACTTATTTTTAAGACCCGGATCGTATTTTTTATGAAGTTTCAGGAACCCTTCAAGATTCTGCAAGCCGAAGATCAATCTAGACGATGATAAAATCCGACTTTGGATCTTGGAGGCCTCCGGGGGCTGCTGTTGGGGATATACTTTGCGGGTATCCTCACAGTTCCTCACTGACCAGGGTGGCCCACTTCGGGTTAGAGCTTTGCTTCACGGGCGGCCCAGTCAGGAGAGAAGACGGAGTCCAATCCGGCTACGGGAAGGCCCAGAAGACTTACCGACTTAGGCCCATAATGTTACTTGTAGTTCAAGATGTACTCTGTAACCAACTCTTAGTCGTAGCCGGATTGATGTCTCCTGTAAACCCTAGGCCGGATATCTATATAAGCCGTCCTAGGGAGAGCCTTTAGGGCGAACACCTGACAACACAATAGTCTACAATCTCAACTCGCACAGGCGAAACCCTTGTAACCCATATTCCTGCTCTGCCGTATTACTGGATTGCTAGCAGGAGCAGGATTCGTCCAAAGCTGGCGGATTCGAACCTGGGTAAACTTGTGTGCTCACCGTCCCGGAATACCGTACGTCTCACACCCTCTCTTCCGCACGCCTCGAGGACCCCCTCATGGCGTACTTGTCCTCAATCCGACGACAATAACTTCCATTGTACTACCGATATAACTGGTAAGTCGACAATATCTTGGATCTGATGTTCGACTATGAAATCAGCTACAATCTGACCCTTCATGGATCGGAGAGGTTTAAAAGTCAGATCATACTCGATTAATCCATATGGCCATTTGCCGATTCTTCCACTTATTATTGGTTTTTGAATCATATGCTTAATGACATGGGCTTGGCATGCCACTACACATTCACTAGATAGTAAATAATGTTGAAGCTTGGTACATGCGTAATACTTTGACAAGCATATTTGTTCGACGCACTATACCGAGTTTCGGCATCCAATAACCGCCTACTAAGATAAGTGATAGCATGTTCCTTATCACCGGTTACCTGAGTAAGAGAAGGACCTATAACACCTGATCTGGCTGCTATGTATAGCCGAAAAGGCTTGCCTCTCACGGGTGCTGATGCATGTAAAATGTATAAATGAACTTTATAGTTTATTGATACATATTTCCACATATTTATAATATATATAATATTTTATATTGATTTTTTAGGATTTACTAATGATCCCCTTCATTTTGGTATAACTCTACACGATAGGAAAATCTTATTTTGTATATTTTTATTTCTCAGGAACCTATATAAAGTCAAATGGAGCTAAACTTTTAGGAAACGAAGAGTGATGAGAGTGCTTGGACCTAACGAGAGGGGTCCTGTAGCATCCCGGAAAAATTCACATATTAGAATTTGCTTGTCGTTTTATTTTGTGCATCATCATGATATCATGCATATTTTATTCTGATATTTTAACCGCAAAAACAATCTTGCTAAAAACCTATTTTTATTTATATCTATATCTATACCTAATAATAAAGTACGGTGCGTTTCTCTCTTCGTCCGTCACAATACGCTTTGGTCCGTTCGGCAAAGGCGCTTTCCGAGGTAGCACCGCGTCCACGCTCTATACCTCCACCGATTTGTTCGCAATCGGGTGTGTCCATTCATCACACGTCAGGTCAGGTTCTGATATATGCCCTGGCCCGTGGTACGCCGGCCCATCCGTCCACCGATCTGTGTACAGAACGACTCCAAATCGGGTGTGTCCGTTCTTCACACGTCAGGTCAGGTTCTGATATATGCCCTGGCCCGTGGTACGCCGGCCCATCCGTCCACCGATCTGTGTACAGAACGACTCCAACAGGCAACTCTTGATTGCTTCCGGTCAATCTATATCTACTTTGTAAACTTACGATCGATCTGGCCATGGTCCCAAACCTACACGTTCTCTTATTCTGTCCGTACGTCAAACCAAGAGCTTCGTACTACATCTGAGGAGTAATGGACTATGAGTCGTGCACATCACGGGCTTCCAAATTGTGGCCTGACCGAGTCGCCGTGTACAAGGACTCATCTGCCATCATGTATAAACATAGATCTTGGCTATGGTTTGTCTCCAGATGCAAAGAAACAAAACGAGGACCGTGCCAGCGCCGCAGCTCTGCGATCACCATGGTCATCGTTGGTTATACGAACTTCATCATGAGCGTCTCCCCACTGACATCTCGGCGACATGGCCCCCATTGTTGGCCACTGCCGGACCCATGCCGGACCAAGACCTGAGGCAGCAACCACCACCGGAACAACCAAAACCGCGCTACGAGGCAGTCCGACAACGGAGAACTGGCGTCGCGATCTTGGCATGGCATGACGCTGCCACCAAGTCATTGAATTCGTGTAACATGCATGAAAACAGCAAGGTCAGATCGCATGGAGCAGTCACCGGGGGCGATCTTCATGGGAGAGTATCGACGAGTTCGGTATGCGCTGCGCGCTATTAGCTGGAGTGTTTGCACAGGAAAGCTGATGCAGGGCAGCGACTGGAAAAAATCAGGAGAGGCAACGACACACGGAAGAAGAGGTGTTCTCGAACTCGGCGAGATCGAGCCAATGAATGGCGGTGCTGTGGTGGGGTATGCGGTGCTACAAAGCACGGGCGAAGCCCATGGCTGAAGCGGCCTAGAAGAGAAGTCCTAGCAGCGGCACCACAAAGCAGACTAGGCCCATGAAAGCGTGGTGGCGCGCGGTATTGCCGTGCTAGGGCAGACGCGTAAATACGGAAACGCAAGCGCTGAAACATATAGTACAACAGTCCCGAGCCGAGGCCAAACGAACTGAACTGATGCAATGCGATGCGTGAGATATCATGTTAAAGGAATAAAAGGTGTTAGTGTTCTGTATCGTGCGATACGGTCCATCATGAGCAAAAGGAAAAGAAACTGATCCATGAGCTTTGTAGTACATGGAGTATATATTATGTGTCCGAGATATTTTCTTCCGGAGTTGCAAGCTCAGAAGCTAGCTAAGCTTTGGTTTCAAATTTAGATGAAAGTTTGCTTATTTTAGAGCATTATAAAACATATCATGTGTATATCTTGGAAAACAATATTAGAAGTAACATAGGTTTCAGCTCTTTATCTATTTTCTCCAAGCGATGGTGACATGAAAGTTCTCAATAATCATGTCCACTGAATCATGAAAGAGATATGCTTAATTCTCGTGGGAGCACAGCTGAAAAGCCGAGATACAAGTAAGAAGGGAGCTAGCAAAGTCGAAGGAAGATGATTTTATTGTTTTCTTTGCGTTTATCAATTTTTCTCTCCCACTGCAAGCACGGGTGCAACGAACCCCATGTGGTGGGAGGCGAGGCGGGTAATACAGGATCGAGTAGGAAGCAGTCGATAGTTAGACAGAGATGTCAAGGTGGGTTAGTCGATGAATTCTTTTTTTGAAAACGAGCGCGGAGTCGTTTAACAACTGTGACCGAGAGATAGACCCCTCTCGCTGACATCGATCTCTCCTAACTAGGTGAATTTAAATGAGAATCTTCTTTCGTTCCTTCAAAAAATGATTTTGAGTAGTGAATTCTCTAGGGTCAAAAAAAAAAAAAGATTCATATCGTACCTTCCACTATATAGTTTTTTTTTGGAGAAACGAAATATTTTACTTACGAATTGGAACAATCAATTGATTAAGGAACGGATGTCACCGAGTAAGTTAAAAAAACTGTCTATGATGTGATGTGCCACCGATTCTAAAAAAACTCACCACCGACACAACAACAACAAACTTCTTCCGCCGCAACGCGCGCGTATTTTGCTAGTTTTGCTAAAATATCCACGTGCTTTTATTAAATCCATCTCCTTTTTCTTATTTCGAATTAGAACAGACAATATTTTCCGGTCGGTTATGAGCCCCAAAATATTTTCTTGTGTTCTATTAATAAAATAGGCTAAAGCCCCATCTAAAGTTTTAGTTCAAAACTAGACACATCTAGTCTAATTTTCACTATAAAAAATAGTTCATTTTTCTATTTTATTTCTCCCTAACCCTATCTCCCAAATCTGCCTAAATCTAGATCTAAGATTATCCTCATATATATATGTCGCCGATGTGCTGTTCTTCCTGAGCGGGCGCGGTGCGTCGCCGTTCATTTAATCCCCGTTGGCTCTCCAATCTTGTCTTTGCAAGCAGCAGAAGCAACACGAGCATGCATCGCCAATTTTTTATCTGATCCGGCTAATTCCTCCATGCTCTCACCTAGGAGCCCGCTTGTCCTATGCATACAATCCTCATGAGCTGGTCCATGTCGCCACACGCCACCATCTCTTCCTCTTGTTTTAATCTGCCACTCCACACCACCACGTTCCATCGGTGCAGCCAGCAGGTGGCCACCGGCTTGGCCCTTCGCGCGTGCGAGCCTCGTGACCACCGGCAGCCAGATTTCTGCCCCCGCAAGGCTCCTCTACTTCCCCCATCGAAGCCACCAAAGCTAGCTCTGGCCGTCCGTTTTTTTTTGACCAACTCTAACGCAGCCCGGCAAACGGACTTCGCGGGTCTGATTTCAGTCCGACCAGACGGGCGCATTTCATCCGAAAATTTCCACCCGGTTTGCGGGGCACGGACAGAACGGACGCGTCCGGCCTCTGCTCCCATGACCGCCCTGGCCCACGCGGCAGTCACTCACCCACCCCACCTCCTCTCTCTTTCCTTCCTCAAAAAAAATCAACCGCCGCCGCTCACCATTCGCTCGCTGGAGCCACTCCTTCCCTGCACCACCGCGCCGCCGGCAAGCCTCCTCCCATGGCAGGCCGCGCCTCCTCCCCTGGCGAGCGGCCTCTTCTTTTGTGCTGGCGCTGGCGCGTATTCCCTCTGTCGCTGCCCTCCCTCCTCCCCTGCGCTCGCACGTCGCCGGAGCCACTCCTCCCTTGCGAATGCACGCTGGCTGCCGCCGCCCTCCTCCCTTGCGAGCTCGCCGGCGCCCCGCACCGCCCCTCCTCCCCTGCAAGCGCACGCCGGCCATCACCACCCCTCCTTCCCTGCGAGCTCGATGTCGCCCGCACCGCGCCCTCCCGTGCCACCGCCCGCCGATGCGAGCTCGCCGTCGCCCCGCACCGCACCCTACGCCACCACCCGTCGACGCGAGCTTGTCGCCGTCTTCTCCGGCCATGGCACCAATTCCTTCAGTCCGTATGCGGAAGAAGTCCCATTGGGGGCATGTGCAAAAGTAGGCTCGACACCCGTTCGTTTTTGGTCCGGACCACCCCGCAAACAAACTAAATCAGACAAATTCGGTGTCCGATTTGGTCTAGCCTGTTGGAGTTGGCCTTGCATTGCCACAGACCACCTCGGAAGCCCAACCACCAGACGCCACCGACCTCCTCCATCTCCTGTCAAACCAGATCCCGTTGTCACATATAGCCAGGGCCATGCTTGGTCTTGCCCCTTCGACAGTTGCAGGAGCCGCCCAGACTCAGGTCTCGCGCCCTAGGTGAAACGCTGTCGACTGCTCCACTGTCTCCTTTTCTTTGGTTTCCGTCGGGATCGTTTCAAATCTTCTATTTTCAGCACTATGTCAACCCCAGATGCGACGCCTAGTGACCGACAGCATCGAATGAACATATCCAGATCATCAATCGCTTGCAGTGTATCAGGTAGTCTCAGTTGTCAGCTAAACGTTGGCTCACATTCCCTTGTATTCTTGGTTGGCCGTAACCTGTTCGATAAAATTACCGTAGTTTCTATTGATCGGCGTCTGTTTCGTCTACACGACTCATGGAACACCAAGATGGTAACAGGGTCTATTTCTGATGTACTGACTATTATTTCTACTTCATCTACAACCCTAAGATCTTTACTCCGCATCTCTGATCCAAACCGTGAGACCCCGACCGTATCCATATTTTTTATAAAATGTTATTCATCATGTTGCATATTAAGTCATTTATGCTTGCATACATATTATCTTGTGGTTCCGGTTTAAATAGAAATTCACCTAAATTAAATATGGAGACTAAATGTGGGATATTTTTGTCGTATTCCGACTCCATTTAAATTGTGTAGCTCACATATGCCATGTATTGCCTTATTAATCAATATTTAATTTTTGGGTACCTAAACAACTTGAATGTTTTATTTAATCGTCGAGATTCCGATTCCGCTTAATATTGCTAATTTGTATCGCATCTTACCATGCCATGCATCATATCATAAACATATCGGATCTTCTGTTGTAGTATTAAATATTGCATCTGGTATTTCTTTTTGGTGATTTGCTGCTTCCTGGATAGTGCAATGAGATGATGTAAGTTTTGACAAGTTATTCAAATATATCTTCGGTAATGTTTTACAGGCGAGCATCCACCCCTTTGCTACCTATTTTCTCTTTATGGCTTACTTTCTGTATTGCTATTCATGTTGCGATGCTTTAGTTTCCGTACCATTTATATTCCCTGCAACTTATATTGTCTTGGTCACCTACTATTGCATGTTGATTTGGTAGATAGTTGGCATTGCGATTCGTAATTGCTTGTTCAGGTGTTGGCTCGAGTTGTCGAGTTTCAGAGCTGTTGAGAGGTTCGCACATGCTTAATGGTGGAGATGATCATGGTTCTAATTACAACTTGATAATTAAAATGTGGGGGAATAGATATAACTAATAAAGAGGCACCGGTGGGCAATAGTTGAGATTTGACTTTTATCCCACCACTTGTGTCCACCTAGGACCTGAGTACTTGATGTTGTTCCTTGACTATCCCACTATCCACATATGGGCCTATGGAACCTCTTGGTATGAGCTTGATTCACATCTTATTTTTTTGGGATACAATTAGTTTGGGTCTTTACTACTATCTTGTATGTATGACATGCTTTACTACTTTATTTACTATTGTTGCTTGAGTAGAGGTTTACTATTGTACTGTTTTAGAATGTGGAATGTTTTCGCGGTATCGACAAGCCGAGTCATACTTTCGGGTTCCTACTCGTTCACAACCATGGGCACAAACCCTAGGTCCGTTTTGGAGCCCGACCGACTTTGTTGCAGATAGCTTATTGTGGTGGCTCTCTGAAATCATTTTTGAATCTTGTGAATGTTTTTTTGTGATGCCTCTTTGCTTTTTTTTTTTGAGGTTGATCGTGCGTGTGTTGCTATTTGTGCACCCCTGTAGGGTAAATCTTTTTGAAAAGTTGTGTCCACGGTTATGAACTACTTGGAGCACAATGTCTTGATCATAGATAACTCAAACTAAAGTAGTGCTATAAATTTGACTAAGACATGACTAGTAATCAGCTCCACTATAACAGAATGGTTAATTAGAAGTGCTAATGGCTTATGGTATTGAGATGTTTTACGCTATCTATATCTAACTAGTAAGTATTTCCACTATAGTTGAATGATTAATAAACTTGCCAGCTATGTGAGTTCCTTTGGAAGGACTTCCTCGTTGGGTCTCGAGGGGGAACTCTAGGTTGGGTTATGTTTGGTGTTAGTATCGGGTTAGTTTCGAATAGGTCTCTTGTATCCCTCTCTGATAGCCATTAGTTGTATTGTATCTCTATAGGTTGTTTTAGTGCATGCTTTTCTATCGCTAAGCCCATCATACCTATGTAGGCGAGAGCCGTCGAATTATAGGAGTCGCCGTGTACTGGTCTCAGTACTGACCGCTCCATTTTTCCTTCGCCCTTTGTCGGCACCCTTTGCTTTGATAGGTATGAGTTCGACGACATTAGCAAGTTTAACCTTCTAGCTTGCTCTGGGCAGAGTTATGGACGCCATTGGTTAATCTTCAGAACTCTTCGTCCAATTTGCATCATATCAGTACTCGGATGTTATATCGTTTTCAATGTGATTTGGATCTTTATAATGTATATATGTATTGTTGACTCGTTGAGTCGTTGTTGTATATATGTTCTTGTGGGTTCTATCGTGGACTATTGTGTAATGGTATTACTTCGTTTTCCACCCGCACGCAAGTTCTTGGTGGGCATCATTGAATCGTTTTTATGCGGGTTTGACGGGAATTGCTAAAATCTGCATAGGGCTGATGCGAGGGTGTTACAGGCTCAGAGGCCCAAAAGAGCCTAGATGGTGCGGCCTGCCCAGGCGCACACGCCACCTGACCTCTTTTGGTCCTCGGCCGTTCGGTCCGTTTCAATCTTTCGCTCACTAACTTGGTTTTACCTAAAAACGCCTATATAAAGGATCCCTCAAGGCATCCTCAAGGAGAAAGCCGTAGAAACACCAAAACACCAAAATAGAGACAGAACAAGCAAAAATTGGAGGGGCAAACCCCGTCACAGCTGTTGCCGGAGGGACCTTCACCTTCTCCAACATCATCACCATGATG
This sequence comes from Avena eriantha, assembly GCA_910589775.1. Lineage (NCBI taxonomy): Eukaryota > Viridiplantae > Streptophyta > Magnoliopsida > Poales > Poaceae > Avena > Avena eriantha. The sequence continues at coordinate 62,734,746 of OU342745.1, read as the reverse complement.
AAGAGGGAATATGCCACCTCTGGACTATGGTCTTATGGAAGTAGCTTGATGAGTGCATATTTGCATCATGTTTTATATTATTATTTTATATTTAATATGTAGGATCTTGGTATTTTACGGTGCTCGCGCGCATATTTTATGTCTGTTTTCAATAGGATCAGGACAGATGATGGATACAATGGACACAATTCTTGGAGCAGTTGTATTGAGGAGAAAAGGAGTCAAAAACAACATAAATCGCCTATTTGGGAAATATCAATTATACCAGAAGAAAACCCGGAGCGATCAAGGTGTCCAGATGGTTTAATGACCAACTATAAGGCGGGAATACTTTTTCCGACCGTATAGTTCCCGCCGTATAGTTGGCACCGTCGCCTCCTCAAATAGTTTTACCCCGTGCAACTAGATCGGAGAGACGACATAGAGAACAACCAGAAATCGCCGAAACCTCACCTCCGGAAGGCATCTAGAGGGGGAACTCATCCACCGGGGATCCATCTTCACCCTGCGTAGATCTAGGAGGCTAAGGCATCGATCTTCATCATCAACCGCTGCATCACCACCATCTCCATCCATCCCATCTACATCTTGTCTAGATATTGTTGTAATTTCCATACTCGTTGTGGATTTATACAAGTACTATTCATCTATGATAGATTCCATTGTTATTGCCATGATGTTGATTACCTCCATGTCTGAGTAGATCTTTAGTTCTTGGGAAGATGGAGAAACCCTAGTATGAGATTGAAATAATATAAAGTTTATTATGATATTCATCACTATGACCACGTGTTAGATTGTCTTCATCTTGATGTTAGGAGAAGTCGACCTCTCAATATTTGCCTCTTATGGGGACTTGATGGAGGGAACTAACTGTTGGTAGACGGAGGTGTGTTAGCACTTATAGTGACTATAAAGCTGTTGACACTCCTTACGTATCAACTTGGGAACCAAGGAAACTCACGGCACACTATCCATGCCATGGGATGCATCCTACGGGATTAAGTCCCTTAATAGCGCAGTAATTCGATTGATGTCGATTGCTGACTGATGTGGTTATGAGGATGATGTGAGCAGTGGTTGCTTCCTATTTGTCCAAATACGGAGTTCCTCCCACACATACACATTTGAGAATGTTCATGATAATAATCTTTACCTTAGCTCTTTATAATGCTAGTGGTGTATCCGCTACTCCCTGAGAACGCCTTTTTCTCTATTGCAGTTCCAATCTCTTTCACATACGCGATACTTACTTTCTGTGTTCAGTTGTTTTACTTTACTTATTATTGCTCTTATACCAAAAACCCAAAAACACCTTTTTACGCAATACTGGCATTTTATGTTGTCACTTAGAACTTTATCTAGCATTTCTATTGTAGTATTTAATTCAAGAGTTATTAGACTTCAGTCTCCTGCTCCCTGTGGGATCGATATCTTTATTTCGAAACTAGCTACAAATAATCTGGGCACTTGCAGTCATCAAGCTATTTTCTAGCGCCGTTGCCAGGGAGCTAAGCGATGTAGGTCTTTTAGTTTTTGCTTATTTATTTTTGTCTTGCTAAGTTTTGTTTTGAGTTACAGGTTTCCACCAACATGATGGAGTTTGAGCATATGACTAGTGCTAACCCACTCAGCCACTTTGGGAAGCCCTATGATATTTATAAAAGAGACAACTCCAATGAGAAGACGAGGGGGTTTGAAATAAATCCTCTATTACTTGGTATTCTACACAAGAAGCAATTTACTAGGGATGAAGAAGATCTTGATCCATATGAGCATATTGCATGTTTCAAAGATATATGTGGGACTTTTTAATTGACGAGATATACTGCTAATGAGGTAGGGGTTAAACTTTTTAGTCAGACTTTGACTAGTTCAGCTCTCTCATGGTATAGATCTCTACCCCCAGAAGCCACTACTACTTGGGATAATTTAGCCTATAATTTTTTAGCAAAATATTACCCATTATCGAAATCTTTTGGAATCGGGCGTCTTATAATGACTTGGAGGAACCCCTAATGAATGACTAGTAAGAGCTTGTATCAGATTTAAAGATTTACTTAATATATGTCCTCATCATGATTTTCTTGAATGGTATTTATTGCATATCTTTTATGGCGGTTTAATTGAACCTAATAAAATTGAACTAGACTCTTTCACGGAACGAGCAGTTATGAATCTTCCTATAACTAAAGCTTGTGCTTTACTTAATAGAATTCGTCATCATAGAGTTTCCTAGAATTTTGGTCTAGGAAGCGAAGGAGGCATAGAAATAGATCGTGATTGTATTCACGACTATAATAAAAAGAGCCATGTTAAAGAATTATCTAAGGAACTTTATTTGGATTCATATCTTGTGTTGCAAGTTGTTAAAGCTTTTACAGAACACATCAAAGCTCCAAAAGAGGGTTTGGTCAAGTATGATCAACCACCCGAACTGAGAAGAAAAGAGAAGTTAAAGCAACACTTGCCTCCCTAGAACCAACATATGAGATACCTTTCCCTAACACTGCACAGAAGCATATTTCTGAATTTGAACAGGTCAAAGCAGTACAGGAGAAGAAGGAAGAGAAAAGTATGCTAGAAGTCATGGAACATCTGGATGAAACCAAAGATGAAGAGGTAACCAAATAAGCAATTATGGCTATGTATGCACATTGTAACATAGTTGAACTTGATAAAGAGACTTCCATATTTGTTGAAGGTGAAAGATGTGGGTAAGCCTATCCTTCCCTGCATATTTAAAGAAACCTTGCATTATGGTTTATGCGATCTTGGCACCGAAGTTAATGTTATATATTATGATTTTTATTTAGAAATAAAAGAAAAAATAGAACCGGCTACAATTAAAAATACTAATATGACAATCATGTTAGCCAATAAAACTCTTAGAATTCCAATAGGAGTAGTTGAAGATGCAACTATCACAATTGGCAATAAAAACTTTCCTATAGATTTTGTAGTTGTTGATATGCCAGCTGACACTCTTTGCCCAATTATATTTGTAAGAAACTTTTTGAGTGATGTAGGTGCCAATGTTGATTTCAAAAAGGAGATTGTGTCTCTTAAGCTTGGGGAAGCGGAAAAAGAATTCCACTTTTCCAAATTTAAAGACATGCCTCCACAAAAACAATAAGAAGAGAAAGAGAAAACTATTGAGGAAATGGCAGCTCTCTTCTTTAGTGATCAAAAAGAAGAAATAAATGAAGACTTAAATTATGAAGAAATAGTTATGGAGGACAAGTCTCTAGAAGAACTAGAAGGTGAATTCGATTCACTTCCCATTATAGGGCCACCAACTAATGAGGCTTTTTAAGAGCCAAAAAAGAGAGGGGGCAAGGAATTACCACCCCCAGAATTGAAGACTGTACCAGATAATCTTAAATACAGATTTTTAGATGATACAAATAAATTTCATGTTATTATTAGTGCTAAACTTTCAGGAGAGAAGAAGAAGAACAACTCATGAAAATACTTAAGGAGCATTGCAAGGCCTTTGGGTTCTCAATGGATGATTTGAAGGGCATTAGTCCCATGATAACCATCCATCAAATATTCATGGAAGAAGGCGTTAAACCAGTTGCGGAATTTAATACAAGACTGAAGCCCGAAATGAAGGAAGTGGTAAGAAAAGAAATTGTACGCCTATTGGACGCAGGTATAATCTATCCTATAAAAGAAAGTGAATGGGTAAGTCTTGTTCATTGTGTCCCTAAGAAGGGTGGTTTTACTGTTGTTTCTAATGAAAACAATGAATTGATACCTACTAGAACTATTGTTGGACATAGGATGTGCATAGATTTCAGGAAATTGAATAAAGAAACTAGGAAAGATCACTATCCTTTACAGTTCATAGATCAAACTTTAGAAAGGTTAGCAAACCACACTCATTTTTGCTACTTGGATGGATACTCTAGTTTTTCTCAAATAGCTGTTCATCCTGATGACCAACTTAAAACAACTTTCATTAGTCATTATGGTTTACATGCTTACCAACGTATGCCTTTTGGTTTATGTAATTCTCTAGCTACTTTTCAAAGATGCATGACTGCTATTTTTGCGGATTGTATAGAACTAATAATGGAAGTATTTATGGATGACTTTTCTATCTATGGAACTTCGTTTACTAGTTGCTTGGATAATCTCAAAAGAGTTTTGCAGCGATGCGAAGCAACCAATCTTGTTCTAAATTGGGATAAGTGCCATTTTATGGTCAAAGAAGGTATAGTCCTTGGACATAAGATATTAGGTAAGGGAATTGAAGTGGATAGAGCTAAGGTTGAGGCCATAGAGAGAATGCCACAACCTAGGGATATAAAAGGTATAAGAAGTTTCCTTGGTCATGTGGGTTTTTATAGAAGTTTCATTAGAAATTTCTCTGGAATATCTATACCTTTGACTAACCTCTTGCAAAAGGGAGTAAGATTTAATTTTGCTAATAAATGTCGTATAGCCTTTGATAAACTTAAAAATGCTTTATCCCATGCTCCTATCATTAAACCACCTATCTGGGATATGACCTTTGACTTAATATGTGAAGCTAGTGATGATGTTGTAGGAGTAACTCTGGGACAACACATAGGTCGCAGATTTAATATTATACATCATGCTAGTAGAACTAATAATAGTACACAAAAGAATTATCCCAAGGAAGAAAGGGAACTTTTTGCTGTATTTTTTCTCTTGCTATAAATTTCATTCTTATATAGTTGATGCAAAAGTAAGAGTCCATACGGATCGTGATGGTTTAAAAGAAGTCCTTGAGAGGAAGAGCCATAAGCCAAGACAGATCCGTTGGATTCATTTACTTTAAGAAATTGAGTTACAGATCATGCAGAGGCAAGAAATAAAGATGTTGGATGCAATGTCCATATTTTTCCAACAAGACACCAATCTTATTGAGAAGAACTTTAGTCCTAGTGATTTTCGCCTACGAGAATTATTCAATGAACTAAGGTCAGTTCCTCCAAAAGAGAAGAAGTATTTGTTGTTGGAGGAGCTTGTCATCCCCAAATAAGTGAACGGTAAGTTCAAGGTAAGTGTTCTTACTCAAATAAGTGATTTATTTTCACAGATTTTACTCCTGAAATTTTTGCCTTTGAATTCCTCATGTTTTTCGGAAGTTTCTAGAAGTTTTTACCAACTATACGGGCGGAACTATATGATCGGAGAAAAATCTCCAGTCGTATAGTTGGTCATTAAACCCTCTGTATCTTCTTTGCAAAATTTGTTTTCAATGTCTGGATCTATACGGTCACAACTATATGACCGGAGAAGATATTCTGGCCGTATAGTTGGTCGTTAAACTCTCAGTCATTTTCAATTTTTTATGTATGTATCTATACGGCGCAACTATACGACCGGAGAAGATATTCCGGCCGTAGTTGGTCATTAAACTTTCAGACATTTTTGTTTACTTTTTCGTCTTTCTGAGTGAAAAAAAGCGGTATTGTCAGTTCCGAGTCGTACCCTAACCGACCTGGACTCGAGATATTTGGAAACACCTGCCCAGAACCAACTATATGGCCGGAGCTATACGGGTTGCGCCCGTATAGTTGGTCGTTACACGGCAGGACTCCTCCAAATCCGTGATTTCTTTTCCTATTATGTTAAGATTCTTTTCTTGAGTGTGAATTTGGTGTTTCTCGCGAGTTTTACCGACCTTTGACCACCCTTATATACTACTATTGTCTCTCTCTCTTACCATAATCTTCAGGAATCAATCTAGCAATGCGCTATCCCGCCCTAGGCCGTGGAAAACCCCTGGGTCTCATTGCTCCTTCCAGGGACCGCTCTAGCAGCCCGTCCATGGAGGACGACGACGAGGAGGTGGAGAGGTTTAGCCCGGGGTACAAGGAGTACATTAAGCCAAGCTACTACGAAAATGATTCCGATGAAGTGAGTGACATCTACATCTGTCATGATGTTTATGATCCACCGGAGATCAACTAGGGTGCAATTAAGAGGGCTCAAGAAGAGAGAGAAGGTCGCAAGCCGCATGGAAAAGGGCGTGTGGAGACGATCAAGTTCATCACCATGAACCCTAGGCCGCACAAGCGTAAGGAATTACCTAATATTGGTGCAGGTGCTAGCAATGGAGCGACGACACCACTCTTGAAGCCTACTATTGATTCTCGTATGAGGTTGAAGCCTCAAGAAGAGTGGAGGAACGGTTTTCACTTCCCCGATCCATCAATCATGGATGAGGAAGAGGAACCTGCTCCCAGGACCAAGGACCGCGTGTGAGCACTAGAGATATATCAGAAGCAAGAGTTGCTCCATTGCGTCAAAGTCCGCCACCGTCTCAAGGAAATAGAGAAGAAGGATGATCTTCTCCCATTGGTGACTAAACTCGCGAATAAAGTGGACACTTTGCAATCTGATTTGCGCAGGTGCTATAGCCGCTTCACCGCTCTGGAGGATACCATCAAGAAGCTACGCACCACGGTGTTACATGCCATGGCGCCATAGTGATCTACAATAATCACGGTATCAAATAATCGCAAGGGATTATTTGATCCCGCCTGGCCTAATTCCAAGCTTGGGGAGATCTTTAAGACCTTGTAATATATCCTATAAGTTTTACATTATTATTTTAGCTTTGCAAAAGTTCAAACTAGAAATAAAGTTTGCATCATTAGAATTTCCTTCAGGAATAGTTGATCCAGTTTATGAAATTCCGAGTTTATTATCATATATGGAGAAATATTGAGTTTGTGTTTGTCCTATTGGATATATGAATGGCTTGAGTGTGATTTTACTTGCACTTGATGATAGCAATAGGAGTCTTCCACACCATTGCTATTAATGGAACATACAAAGATAATTTGGTCAATATGTTGTAAGTACATAGTTTGATTTATAAAGAAACAAAAAAATATCTAATCAATTAAAGTTGAAAAAGAAACCTTGAACAAAAGAAAATAAATATGCTATCAAATTAGAGTGAGAACAAGACGAGGTAGAATATTCAAGTCATAAATATGCTTCATATACAATTGGAATTTGGTAATTGAGATCGTTAAACTTTGGATTCCTACATGAAGTGGAATGTATGGCTAGCTCCTTTGCACAACACTTAAAAAAAGTGTGAGCATATAAAAAAAGAGAAGAAGAAAAGAAAGAAGAAAAAGAGTGAATGTGCAAAGAGCAAATAGGCATACAGCACTATATTGTAGTATGAGAAAGAGACGTTTTGAGATTTTGAATCCAAGTGAATATGTTAATCCTAAAAAACTTGGGACTACCTCACTAACTCATTCGGTTGAACTGAATACTTTTACATCATATTGAGAGTGATCTTTTGTGAACTATTAAATGCTAAGTTGTGGAAGCCTTCTAGTATTATTCGTATGGTTCGAGTAAGGTACTATTCATAAACTTATTCCTATGTATCATATATGATAAACACATGTTGCAACAGCCTCATTTATTTTATCGACTCAGCTTCATGAATATGAGGATCACATCCATTAAGCTAACTTGCTCAATACGAGCAAGAGTTTAAACTTGGGGAAGTTGATGGTGCATATTTGCATCATGTTTTATATTATTATTTTGTATTGTAGATGTAGGATCTTGGTATTTTATGGCGCTCGCGTGCACATTTTATGTCTGTTTTCACCAGGATCATGATAGATGATGGATACAATGGACACAATTCTTAGAGCAGTTGTACTAAGTATAAAAGGAGTCAAAACAATGTAAATAGCTTATTTGGGAAATATTAATAATACTAGAAGAAAACCCAAAGCGATCAAGGCATCCAGACGGTTTAACGACCAACTATACGGCGGGAATACTTTTTCCGGCCAGATGGTTCCCGGCGTATAGTTGACGCCGCCACCGCCTCCTCAAATAGTTCCACCCTGTGCAGCCGCGGAGATACGACATAAAGAACAACCAGAAATCGCTGAAACCTCACCTCCAGAAGGCATCTGGAGGGGGAACTCGTCCACCGGGGATCCATCTTCACCATGCGCAGATCCGGGAGGCTAAGGCATCGATCTTCATCATCAACCGCTGCATCACCACCATCTCCATCCATCCCATCTACATATTTTCTAGATCTTGTTGTAATTTCCGTACTCATTGTGGATTTATACAAGTACTATTCATCTATGATAGATTCCATTGTTATTGCCATGATGTTGATTGCCTCCATGTCTGAGTAGATCTTTAGTTCTTAGGGATATGGAGAAACCCTAGTATGAGATTGAAATAATATAAATTTTATTATGATATTCATCGCTATGACCATGTGTTAGATTTTCTTCATCTTGATGTTGGGAGAAGTCAACCTCTCAATATTTGCCTCTTATGGGGACTTGATGGAGGGAACTACTTGTTGGTAGACGGAGGTGTGTTAGCACTTACAGTGACTATAAAGCTGTTGGCACTCCTTACGTATCAACTTGGGAACCGAGGAAACTCACGGAACACTATCCATGCCATGGGATATGTCCTACAGGATTAACTCCCTTAATAGCGCAGTAATTCAATTGATGTCAATTGCTGACTGTTGTGGTTATGAGGATGATGTGAGCAGTTGTTGCTGCCTATTTGGCCACATATAGAGTTCCTCCCACACATACATAGTTGAGAATGTCCATGATAATAATCTTTACCTGAGCTCTTTATAATGCTAGTGGTGTATCCGCTACTCCCTAAGAACGCCTTTTCCCCTATTGCAGTTCCAATCTCTTTCACATACACGATACTTACTTTCTATGTTCAGTTGTTTTACTTTACTTATTATTGCTCTTATACAAAAACCCCAAAAAAAACCTTTTTACACAATACTCGCATTTTATCTTGTCACTTAGAACTTTATCTAGCATTTCTATTGTAGAATTTAATTCAAGAGTTATTAGACTTCAGTCTCCTGCTCCCTGTGGGGTCGATATCTTTATTTCGAAACTAGCTACAAACGATCTGTGCACTTCCAGTCATCATAGATGGATCTATTTCTCTCTTTTTCTTCATATATCTAGTACCATGTGAGCCACCCACCATGATTATGGTCATATATATAATTCCTATGTGGTGAATCTTTATTCTATGATTTGATATATGAGATTGGAACCTATTTGTGTGTAAGATGTATTGTAGATGCATATCATGTACCCCGTTCTTAATTACCTGTTTTGATCCAACTTGTATGCAAGATCATGTGTGGGGGAAAGTGTGTATTACATGGAGTAACATGGTGGTAATGATTGAATAGTGACAACAAATTCAGTGATTTTTACCTTTATTTTGTTACCTCACTAGGGATTAAGTGAATTCATGTGCTATAGTTATCTTGTGACAACTTGATAATCTTGTTTGGTCAAAGTAGCATATTTGTTATTCAAACATCATGTCAAAGTACCTAAGGCTATGATTTGTTAATTCTTAATTATAGATTGCTTGGAGTTTTCCCTTTCTAGAGGATTATAAGAGAGATGTGTTGCATCATCTCTATGTTAGGATGTGATGCCCATATGAATGTTTATCAAACACATATGAAAGTTTCACCAATATTATGTTGATGATGAATTGTTTTATGTCCACTGCAACTTAAAAAGAGAATAGACAAGTGAACCCATGAACTCTGGTCCATTTTAAATCATACGAAACAACTTTCCAACACCATTTCTATCATTTATGTTTTCTGCAATTAATTATTTAGAAAATGCAAAAAATACTTGTTTTACTTGCGAACACAAACAAAAGTCCAAAACAACTATCATATCATTGCCTTTATTTTACTTGGATTTTTTTACTTTACTTATTATTATTGTTATTTCATATTACTAATATAAAACATTGTACTTGACAACCACACAATGGAGTTGGGGACACAAGGCAAAAACTTTGTTTTGTAGATTCCTTGAAGAGGAGGAGAAAGCCAATTCCTTGAGAGTATCGATATAAACCCGCGAGTCACCCTCATGAGAAAAGACGCTTGCTAGAACACTTTCCACTTAGATTCCTAATGAGTTGGTACACACAGAGTTGTTGCCATCAAGAACGTTTTCTAGCATATTTTCCGGGGAGTTGGCCAAGGTACCTCACGAATGCATCATAATCACCAAGTTAGGAGCCCAACCCACCTCTAAAGAAATTTCTAGAACATTTTATAGCGACATGATGATCAACTTTGTGCAAACACCCAAGCTTGGGGAGGTTGCACCATTGTGAGCTTTCCCTTCTCCTTTAGATTTTCAAAGAAATTTTCTTTTGTCTTGTTTTAGTCTTTTATTTATTTGTTAGTTCTTACTTTCTATTTAAAAACACAAAAATCTATAAAAAAACATCGTGTATCATGCCAACTTCAAAGATGGTATCACCTAGTGATGATGTAGGTAATTTTAATCAATATCCAATGGAATCTCTAATGGAAGACTGGTTTAGAATGCAAGAGATTAACAAAACTTGTCCTAGACAACTCACCCAAGATCTTATAACAAAAAGATTTTATGATGGCCTAAACCCTTGGTTAAAGTGTTTCCTAAACTCATTAACTTGTGGTAGATTTTTCACGGGAAACCCAGCTCATGCTAATACAATTATGGAAAATTTATTTGGGAACTCAAGAAAAACCAAGGAGGAAATTCAAATCCAACAATTAAAGGAGTCTTTGGAAGAAACAATCACAAGATTACAAAAATCCATTAAGGACATCCCTAATAAAAATGATATAAACCATATTTGCCTCCATATAAGAACTAAATTCAAAACTTTCCCTAATAGTCTTCACACCTTTGTCAGAAAAATGAAAACTATTGAATATCATGTTAAAACTAAATACTATTTTATTGAGAATGTTCACTCTAAAATAACTCACATGAGTGACCTCTTAGGACATGCAAAAGATTTGGTAACTTCTGTGTGGGAGGAAAGTGAAGAAGATAATAAAAAGGAAGAAAGATAAAATACATCATAAGAGAAGAAAAAGAATCTACCATGTTTTTGGTAAATAAAAACAATAACAAACAAGATAACAAAGAGCCACTTATGATTATAGATGAAAAACAAGTAGAGGAAGTTAAAATTCTTAGTGAAACAGAAGAACCTCTACTAGATATTAATAAATGTAGCTTGCATGAACTCGTTAATATATTACAGAAAAATTCTAATGATCCATCTATTAATGTTCATCAAGCAGGATTTGGCTCATATATTGCAAACTATGTCATAAAAGAAAATATAGAAAGATACAACAATGAAGATATGATACCACCAAAGCTTGGGGATGCTTGTCTCCACAAGATATTAATCACTATTGGCAAATAGACCCATCATGCTATATTAGATCTAGGATATAGTGTCTCAATTTTGTCAAAAGAGCTATATGAATTGCTAGAAGTTAAAACTATGGAAAATGCTTAATAGACCTTTTACTTGCTGATGACTCGACTAAATATGCTTTAGGAAAAGTAAATGATGTCATGGTTGAGTTACATATGACTTTTGTTCCTGTTGATTTTGTTACCATGGACATGGGGAGTAAAACATCTAGTCTTATAATATTGGGAAGATCATTTTTGAGAATTACATGAGCAATCATTGATTCAAAAGAAGGAAATGTGAATCTTCAGTTTCCACACAAGAAGTGTATGGAACACTTCCCAAGGAAGAAGGATATAGCACCAAGGTATAAGCTACCACATGATCTCCATATCACTTGAAACAAGTAAGTAAAGCCTAGCTATATGGATACAAAGAGAGCACTTTTTGGGAGGAAGCCTACTTATTTATTTTTATGCACTCTTGGTTTAAAGAGTCTCTTTTTAGTTCATTTTGTGTACTTTTTAATAAAGTACCACGTTGAACCCATTTGGATGATATAAAGTTGATAAAACATATGGAGTAGCAAATTCCTACACCAACACTGTTTAGTAGAAAATTCTATGATGCGCTCATATATAAACTAAAGTTATAAGTTTCCATCCTCTATATGCAAAAAAATTGGCTAAAATTCCTACCATGTTTAAGTGGTCGAATTAAATATGTTTTGCTACTGCTAAAAATTTGGATAGATTTTTCCTTGTATTGTTTAAGCCATTCTTCCGAGTCTCAAAATGATTTGCCATGAGTATTTTGATATGATAAGAATGTATACAACATTATGTACTTGTTGGACACCTAAAAATGAATTTTAGTTTAGGATTATATGGCATATAGCAACATATCTTTGTACCACTAATGTCACCCCATAGAAAAGTAATTGGAGAAAGTTCCGTGTTGAATTTTTTGACAGGGAATGGAGGAACACCACACTAATAACTACCCAAGAATGGTGAAAACCATAAGCTTGGGTATCCCCAAGGAACCCCACTATAATTATCAAACTCTCGGTTTACAAACCTCTAAACTTTGTTTTTTGAGCAACATAAGATGATCATAGAAACTTGGAGCGTATTTATCTAGTTTTATATTGAATTTTGCATGTTACCTTTGAAATAAATGAGAGAACCATGATAGATGTTTTGCATGCCTAAGAAAGAGCTACTAAAATTAAAAATAAATTGAGCGGTATGCTATCAAAAGAAAAGGAGGAATGAAAACAAAAGGTTGAAATATAAGTTATGCTAAGTGTTACTTGTTTCAAATACTTTAATGAATGATAATTTGCAAGTGCCTTATTTAGTGCTACTTTTTGTTCACATGCATAGATTGTTAATTTAAGGAGCTTTGTTTGATAAGAAATGATTAGCACTATGGACACTTTGGCATGTTTGTAGATCTCTTTTTGCTAGCCCAAAATTTTCAAGCAAGCTAAGACTTTTATATCCAAATACCTTAAACTCCAACAACATACACCATACCTATCTATGTGGCACTTGCTAATCCAAGTATAATATGTGTGATATACCTTCAAGTACTTCAAAATAATATCTTTTGTGTAGTTTAAAGCTCATGAGAAAGTAAGATGTGGGGTGAAACCACTAGAGAATGACTGTTTGAAATAAAATAGAATGTCAAACAAAAATTTGACCCATGGTAACTGGAATTATGTACTCCCTCCGTCCTAAAATAGTATATAGATACATCCAAATTCAAACAAACTTGAGGCATCCTTTTTAGGACGGAGGGAGTAAGTTATGTGTTTGATAGTTTATAAGTTATTTGTTAGCCAAACCATGCTATCATGGGGAAAGCTTTCAACATTGCACTACTTTTTGTTGATATCATGTTCTTTTGGATGTGGATGCTCATCGATGTGAAATAAATCTAAACACTCAATAAAGCTTTATGTAGTTTTCATATAATTAGAGGGATTCCTGGGCCGCCAACCTAAGCCATGTTATGGCATCATGTTGTAAGTTTACAACATGAATATTATATGAAGCATTTTTAATAAAAATTGTAAATAAAATAAAGTTCTAAGAGGTTCATTTGTCTGTTTGTCTTGTCATCTAAGTATGTATAGACCCTCACAAAGGAACTCCTTGTACAAAGGGGCAAGAGGTGCCTGAGTTGACTCTCTTGTTTGAAACTATATGCTTACAATGATAGAACCGCTTAAGTGTTCCTAAGTTGAGTAGTATGAGGTGTGGGTACTTATGGTCAAGGGGCATGAGACATTCAACTTGTAAAGGGTTAAACACATAACCATACTTTATTTTGTCAACAAAATATGCCTAAAACATCACTCTTATGATTACCGTTGACTTGGGCTACATATCTCAAAACTTTATTTTATGCGCCCACATATCTTTTTATTGAAGTACTAGCACATGTGTTCCCTTCTTACTTTTTGTTACCAAAGTGTAAAAAGATCAAAAGAAACAAAAGGGTCTTCCATAATTCTATAGGTTCATCTAATCTTCCTTAATTGTTCATGATACTTTCATTTGTTTCAATACAAAATAACTTATTGTTAAGCATGTTTGTAGTGTATAAGAGATATCACTTTATAGCTCATTTGCTTATTTCTATTCTTTAAAAATTGAACCTTGTAAACTTTGTGTGACAATGAATATAATGTATGACATGAATCATAGCAACAAACTATAAAATCCATGTTTAGTTTTATCACCTTCATGCTCGAGGAGGAGCATAGGTTAAGCTTGGGAATGTTGATACATGTAAAATGAATACGTGAACTTTGTAGTTTATTGATACATATTACCATATTATTTAAACATATATAATGTTATATCCATGTTTTATATTGATTTTTGGAATTTATTGATGGGGTACGTTGCATAGAAAACATAAAATTCCTATGGCTTGCAACTGCCAAGATCAAATCAAGGCGATACTATGTAACGGTTTCACATGGACTCACCCTCGAAGACAGTTAGCGGGATAACGTTCATGTAAACAAACGTGGTTGATGTAGATGTACACGACCATCCTCAAGGACATGCAGACGATCAACACCACAAGAGGGCAGCGCCTCCGTAATCGGTCACACGTACGGTGTGCCGACGACTCCCGAACACTCGCTCCAACCAGGCAACTGAAGGAGTGGATCTCTAGGAACTCCAACAGTACTACTCCATGGTAGATATGGTGGAGGGGAAGATCTCGAGTAGGGATTTTCCTAAGAACCTTTTCTAGTGGCAATGGACAAGGCTAGCAAGAGGGAGAACATGCCAACCAAAGGGCATATGAGAGGAGTGGGCAAGTGTGTGAGAGGTAGGAGGTCTCCACCTCCTTTTATAGGGGAGAGGGGGCAGCCCGCTCCCTTGGCCGATGCCATGGAGGTGCCCCTTCCCCTCCCCTCATTCATGTGGGTGGACAATCCACTCACACATAATTCTATCTCCACTTCCTCCATTTATTCTCCTCTCAAAAAACCAAAGGTCTTTCAATTAAAGCACTTTAATTCTCTTGTTTTAATGCAACTCAATTTAATGAACACTTCATTTAATGAGTACTTCATTTAATGCATACATTAACATTTTATTTCCTTTCTTTGTTTCAATACTCCGTAACCATTTTGGAAGATTCAACAGAACAAATTCATGCGATGTCCATGATCTTCTCCTGTGTTTCCTATCCACTCAATTGCATCGACTAACCTTAAGTATGTATCCCTACGGGTTCGAGAACTATGTAGACATGATCGAGACTCTCTCCGATCAATAATAATTCGCGGGGCCTAGAGATCCGTAATGACTCCCACTAGCTCCACGAAAATCCAATGATCATATGAACCTCTTTCGTTGTAATCAAATTCCTTTTGTCTCACAATATTTTACTTGTCCAAGATCCGATCATTTGGTATCATCCATACCTTGTTTAGTATCGATACCGACAAGTACCCTTTTTCTCGTTCACATGATATAACATTCTAGTGATCAAATCCCTTGCTTGCAAGCTATGTTAATGTGATATCACCGAGAGGGCCCTGGGTATATCTCTCCATCATCTAGATGGATAAATCCAACTCTTGATCCACGAGCCTCAACTAACACTTTCCAAGTACCTGACGACACCTTTATAATCACCATATTACGGTGTGACGTTTGATGGAATCAAAGTACCTTTCCGGTGAAAGTGATTGGCATGATCTCATGGTCTAAGGACATTGAGTTACTACAAATGTAATAGCAATATAAACTTGAGGGCATGATCGTATTTCTACATCTACTTCGGGTGACTGTTCATCATATCATTCTCCAATGATATGACCCTATTATTAACAACATCCAATGTTCATGATCAGGAAACCTGTGATCATCAGTTAATCAACAAGCTAGTATTAAGAGAGGCATTACTAGGAACCTTTTCTATTTATAAATCACACATGTATTATGTTTCCTCGTAACACAATTATAGCATGAAAAATAAACATTTATCATAAATATGGAATAAGATAATAACCACTTTATTGTTGCCTCTCGGGCATATTCCTTTCAGTCTCCCACTTGCACTAGAGTCAATAATATAGTTTTAAAAACTTGTGCATTTAACACCTATGCCACTTTGGTGTTGTATATACGCATTTTCTAGTGGTAATCATAATCCTAGATCTGACACTTTCAGGTCTATGTGTATTTGCATGTCGTTGCATCTCCACGCATCACTCATTCTCTACTGATATGGCTTTGTATAAATTTGGTGAGACCTTAGTTCCTTGGGGTTTAAAATATGTTGACATAATTTTCATACAATATATCTTCATAGTACTATACTATCCCATCGAACCACACCCAGGTCCTTTGTTTCTACCATAGTAGTCGTATACTTAGCCTTTCGTTTTAGTATCCATCAAAATGTCGATAACTTTAGAAATCATCCAAATCCATCATGGAACTTTCTTCCATTACATTGTGCCACCTTAACCTATATCCTAAATTGAGATAAACTTGATTTGTATCTTGTGAGAAAACTAGTACCAATGTAACACCTTACAATGAACTATTTGCATAGTGCCAATGTAACACCTTACAATGAACTATTTGCATAGTGTCAATGTAATACCTTACAATGAACTATTTGTATAGTGGCAATGTAACACTTTACAATGAACTATCTATCACTTCTATATACAAAATATATTCTTAGTTGTTCCAAAGATCATAAGAATATCCTTACTAGCGTCCAATGATCATCTTATGAGTCACCCTGGTATATGCTCATAACATTTAGAGCATAGTACATATCTGGATATGTATATATTATGGAATGATTGATTAAGATATTCATGTGATTTCACTCACCAAGTGTCAAAACATTTGAATCTCGTTTATCAAGGTATCTATGTGAGTTTACTCACCAAGTGTCAAAACACTTGAATCTTGATTCAACCTTATCCATGAGGCAAGAACCTTTCTCGTCGTTTTCATATTGAACTCATTCAATATTTCTTCTACGCACATTTGGCATAACCATATTAGTGTCTCAATCTATCCAAATAGACATTGATGCCTAATATTCAGGTTTTTCCTAAGTCTTTCATCCAAATCTAATTTCAATGAAATTCTTAACCTATGTCAATAAAAGATACATCATTTCCAATCAATAATAAGTCTTATACACAATGAATTAGAAATATGTCTCAGCGCTCTCACTTAATTTCTTGCTAATACAAGCATCTTCATCATCCCTAGTGAAATTAAACCTTTTAACAATTTCATCATGATGAAGATTCCAACTCTGTGATGCTTACTTCAACCATTGAAGTTTGCATGCCTTTTTAGCATCCTTTGATTTAACAAAACCCCTCGGACCGTGTCACGTACACGTCCTAGGTAACCATTCTATTAGAAGAACGTTGTTTTGTTTGTTCAACTAGCATATACAACAATTTACATATGTAGTGGTTGCTACACTAATCCGTCCAGACTAAATATCGCTACAAAAGATCGAATCTTGTTGTATTCAACTCCTTAAACATTGTTGTAAACTATTTCCCGACATGTCGACTACTTCATAGATGTGAAACATCCATGTCTGTTTCTTTATATATCCAAATACAACCTATAGGCTCCATGCCTTCCAGAGGGTCTTCCAAGTTCAATAACTTGGTTTCTCGTGTATGGAACTATCACGGATTTTATGGCTTCTAGCTATTTTGACGGAGTCAGGACCCATCATCACTTCTTTGCATGTAGTCAGTTCATCATTATCAAACAATAATGATTTAATCTCAAATCTTAGTATTTTATTGTTCATCTGGCCTACGCGGTTCAATAGGAACTTAGGTCTCCGTAACCACAACTTTTGAGGCACGCGAGCTATGAGCACTATGGCTGTCTCTGGGACACTTTCCGGCGCTGCGCAACTCAGCACATATAGCTTAGGTTCAATAAACTTATCAAAGTTCTATTGTCCTCCCACTTAACTTTTTGTGAAAAATTCCTTCTCAAGAAATTTGACATTTCCAAGTGATAAACACTTTTGTATTCGGTGCTATGGAGGAATACCCAATGGTTATTCGGAATAACCTACAAAGACATTCTCATCCGATTTTGATTGTAAACATTTTACTCATGCATAACATACCAAAATTTAAGAAAAAAAAATTTGGGTTTTATCCCAATCCATAACTCATATGGTGTGATTTCAATGGATCACGATGGAGGTATTTTTAGTGTAGAAGCGGTAGTTACTAAAGCTTAATCTTCAAAATATAAAGTAATTTATAAATAACACCGTTGATCCTACAATGTCAAACAAGGTTTGGTTACATTTCGTGAACACTCCATACTCCTATGGTGTTTCGAGAAACGCAAGTCAACGAAAAGATTCCTCAAATCTTAGGTTTTTTTTCTAAATTTGTAACTCAAATATCTTCCTTTATGATTAAATCATAAATTCTTTATTTTCTTGTTACAATTATTTTCCACTTCATCTTGAAATCATTTGAACATTTTCAAATGTTTCATACTTCACCTTTATTAAGTAAATATACACATGTATTTACTCAAATTTTGGAGAAAGCATATGAAGTTCAAATCCACCGCTCACACCCAGACATAATGGACAATATACATCAACATGAACGCTGTCCAATAGGCTAGTCATTCATTCTTCTTTGGTCCATGAACGAGGTTTTAATTCTTTCTAGGAAAGTTTCACAAGCGTCAATTGATCAAAATCAAAAGACTCCAAAAATCCATTAACATGGAGTTTTCTTTTTGTTTTCTTTCCAACATAATTTAAACGATGATGTCACTCAAAAGTGTTATTCCAATCATTTGTCTTGCGACTTTTTAGCATCAGTATTTATGGACGTGATTTATCCAACTAGATTTGTAAAAGTTCATACATCTTCTATGGAATACGGTAATTATTTGAATAGCCATTATTCTCATAATACCGGAACAAAATAACAATTATCAATACAAATTTTGAAGGCAAGCTTTGATGACAACGAGAAACACAATAACACTTTATTTGTTTTCGATGAATATCATCACATATTCTTTTGCTAGTTACTTAGGCCATTCCAGTTCATGAATTGTGTTGTTTT
Source organism: Avena eriantha (assembly GCA_910589775.1). NCBI lineage: Eukaryota > Viridiplantae > Streptophyta > Magnoliopsida > Poales > Poaceae > Avena > Avena eriantha. Next base: position 62,715,827 of record OU342745.1, on the reverse strand, counting down.
GTATGACACTTCATACCAACAAATTTGGTATCCAATACTGGTATCCAATACCCAAGAACCACATTCTTTAACAAGCAAATAATACACCCATAACGTGTATATCTCTATATACCTAAGCTAGACTTTTCCAGTCTTTTTCTTTTCTGCCAAATATTTCCAAGGTTCTCTTTCAGCAATTCCTTTTCCTTTTAAAAGAATCTATCAACATTAATAGTGGTGCCATACATATTACACATAGTCCAAAGCACATGTAGTCAAATACTAATACCTTTGGACTTGCACTTTGAAGTTGATAACCATCATCAAATGTTTGACGTTCTTTCAAATTCCATTCCTTTTAGTAATCGTTTTAATGTAGTAAACATTTTACCTACATCTTTTATCCATATCATGAAAACTTTCATGATCAAGCTACTATAGCTTATAAAGGTGAATCGCAAACATAATGTTAGTTCCCAAAACCTTTTTGGGAGATCAGGACGCCTAGCGTCTCCAACCTTCACAAATTCTCATACTATATGAGAACATGTATCTTACTAAAATTATATCCTATCATATTGCAACCAAACATTGTTTTAGATATCACAATATCTTTCACATATAATGGTTTCTGAAACAATTCTTTCAGCTCCTAGATAACTTTGATACTGAAACAACTATCAAAGATCATGGAGGAAAACATGATACTTGGATACTAACGTTGGAACTGTTACTTTTGATTCAATACTACTTACTGAATTTCACGGAGTAAGTGAGGTTTTGCTAAAAGTTTGCAATAGTACTTTAAACTTTATATTGACACTCATAAAACAATATGATACCATTTTGTAAAGTAAAAAATCTAGAATCCTATAGTTATATTATCTCAATTATAGCTAACCACAAGGTAGTAAATGAATGCTAGTAACTACAACAAACTATGCAAACTCACTTCAATTCAGTTTATGATAAATTTAGTTCAACTTTAATCATATTACTATGTGAACTCCCACTCAAAAAACAACATCCCTCTAGTCATTTTTAGTGATTACACGAACCAAATTCACTACGCCACGACCGATCATCACAAGTGGTGGCGCAGCTCCAATGGTGAGCATCATATGGGTATCATATAATCCATATGACTCGTGCTTTACCTTTTGGTTCATGTTCCGAGGCCATGTCTGTATAAACTAGGCTCTCTAAGTAAGAACCTTAGTACTCATGTGTGTAAATATGTCTTACACCTATTTTTAAAGGTGACACCCGACCCTTATCCTCCTTAGACTTATCCTCTATGAGGCCCCATGCCAAATCACGGCGGCATGGTAATAAGCATCGGCCTCCCTAGTTGTTTTTTGAAAATTGCGTCATGCGCCAACCTTGCTATTCACCTTTTTCCTTAGATTTTTCTTTTCTACATGCATTCATAATTCCTCCTATATGAACCATATGATTAGGGGGTAGGCATGGTGTCTATCACCGTGCCACTGCTTGTGTCTCAAGATATGTAGAGCTCATTGGGAACCCCAAGAGGAAGGTATGATGAGCACAACAACAAGTTTCCCTCAGTTATGAAATCAAGGTTATCAAACTAGTAGGAGCAAGGAAACAACTCCAAGGTGTTGCTAACAACTTGGAATCCTACACAACATAACCACATAAGTTTACCCCAACATACAGTGAGGTTGTCAATCTCACTGGTTTTGCTGAAAACAAAGGATTAAATGTATAGTGTGGAAGATAGTAATTGCTTGCAGAAAGTAAACAGTAAACGGTAAACAGTAGATGGTATATCAAGGGTAAAGGAATGGACTAGGGTCCATAGTTCACTAGAGGTGTTTCTCCTTAATATAATAGCATGTTGGGTGAACAAATTACAGCGGGGGAATTGACAGATTTGAGAAAGCATAACAATGCATATACTAGACATCTTGACTCCTATGAGATTTGATTGAGCATTACAACATAATACATAGACCGTAATCCAACTGCATCTATGACTAATAATCCACCTTCAGGTTATCATCTGAACCCCCTCTAGTATTAAGTTGCAAGCAATAGATAATTGCATTAAGCAAAGTGTGTAAAGTAAACAATATGATTTCTGTTGGAAATATGCCCCAGAGACAAATAGTAGTAAGGACTGTTATCATATTTCATATATTTTATGATTAAGTTTTATATCATGCTATAGCTGTATTGAGTGGAAACATCAATACACGTGTGATATACAAACAACCAAGGGTTCCCAGTGAAACTCTAGTCACTGGTGCATTGGTTAACAAATGATCATGTTTCCTGATCATGTGGCATTTATGCCAGTTGGAAACGAGGTCATCTCATTCAGAGAATGAGATGATGAACCAATACCCAACCTAAACATCGTGACCCGATCATGTCACGAAGTTCAAGTTACGATGATTACAAATGGATCCTCGTAGACTATTCCTTAGACCGTGAAGCTATATCAATCACTGTCTCTCGAGAGTGCTTAGATAGCATCAAATGCCATCTGGTAATACGGTGGTTATAAAGGTGTGTTCAGGTACTCGGATGAAACCGTTGAGGCAATATATGTCAAGAGCGAGATTTGTTCGTCCATGTGACGAGAAGATACTCAAGGGCCCACTCGGAGAAGTTAGATCCAATAGCTGCGCAGTGTGTGATTTGATCACGGGGATATCTCTTGTCGGAACGAGTCAAGTAGCATTGTTCAGTAACGAGACTAAACATGACATGGTGATGTCATTGATCAGATCTCGGGCAATACAAGTATCGAGTGACAAAGGGAATAAGACACGACTGTCCTGGTTCAAACTACGAAAGATCTTCGTGGAACGCATAGGGGTCACATGGCCATCCAGGTCACTTGATGGGAGGTAGTACCTCCCCTCCCCCTATATAAAGTGGGGTATTTGGCCTAGAAAATACAAGGAATAATCAATAAAGGTCTCCCCACTTTTGGGAGGACCTCTAATTGATATTTTCTCTCTCCCCCTCTCTCTCTCGTGACCGTGGTCCCAAGTCTGGACTGCGCGAGCGAGAGACATCTTCACCGCGGAGCACCGTCGCGCTGCAGGATTCGGATTCGGGAGCTCTACTTCCGCAACTACTGCTGGATCGGGGAAGCGGGAGTCATTGTCAGGCACCGGATGTGTGTAACTCCCCACGAGGTGTCGCACTTGAGGCACTCAAGTCATTGGAGCCAAGGGGCACAAGGACTTCATCATGACCTTGTGGTTGGCTTCGGCTCGTCTATCATGGTGGTGTCACGGCAGATGCCATGGATAGGCTAAAGGTGGGGACTAAATGCACTAGAGGAATCCAGGGAGGGATAGTGTGGTGATTCCACACACAGTTGCCTTGTATTCAATGGGTTCCAAGGTTACAAATGCTCCTTGAGCCGTATTGGGGAGAGGAGGAAGAAGGAACTCGCTTACTCTCACCACTAACTAGCTCTCAGGAACCTAGAACCAACAAGTAAAACTCAACCCACTAGAGATCAACCCTTTCTACAGAGGCCCTAACCCTTCTTATATAGGGGTGGCTAGGTCTCCAATTAGGGCATACGTGGAGGCATATTCCAAGGAATATGCCTCTTCCCAAAATAGTAAACCGACCGGGTCACTTTTCCCTGTCGTAAGCCATGCAGAGGCTATGTGAGCCTCTGCGGTGCCAGCGTCATCCGACACTGGCAACGTCACCTTTGTCGGCCACGCCTCGGTGGTCCTAGCCTCTGTCCGCTTCGCTCACGCTCCAGCGTACAGTGACCTCCTTTTGACCAGCGAGATACCTTCCTTCTCTTGCAAGCCTGATATCACTCGGATCATGCCTGGTTAATCCGGCCACACCTGTACCTGCATACAAGTTAGATACATCCTGCCGGCATACGACATAGGTCGGCCGGGACTCAGTTAGGCGGACATCCTCTAGTCCGGGTTACCCCGTGATTTGGCCTTTCTTGAGGTGACTTGGCCAGCACTTGCTTTGACCTTGCCGTACCCCGGCTAACTCGGCCTTTATCCCCCGACGTGACCCTACTCGGGGGTATCCCCCCAACATTAGTCCCCGAAGCTGGTGCGGTCTTAGCAGCTCCAGCTTCTAAGGCCACGGCAGGTTCAATTTTCCGAACCTTTTGCTCCTTTTTCCGAGTTATCTCATAGTCTGGATTCCATAGGCTAACTTTCCCTTGGCACATTCCAAGTTTTCACTCGCTGGCCGGGTCATCCTTTGGTTATCCGGGTTATTCTTCCTTCTCTTGTACGCTATCCCACGTGGAGGGTAATCATTATCTTGCCTCATTTTAAGGGCCTGTGCCAGTAACTGCCGCAGTTAATGTCAGATGTTACTGTTGCACACGTCACATCGTGTCTGTCTCCTCGTTAACTGTATCATAACGTCACGTCGTGGGATCCGTTGCGCCCTATGGCCATTCCTGTGGCTCGTCGCAGCTTGGCTGATCCAGATTATACACGGCCACACCATGTGGCCCTTCCACACTGCATGATCCCACTACCCCGTTGGGGCATGGTTAAATAGGGGAGGGGCGCGCCCCTTGGGACTTTCCCCATTCTCGCGCCCCTCTGCCTCTTCTTCTTTCTCCCAGCGACAGTGCCGCCGCCGCACCTGCTTAGCAGCGCCGCTGTTGCACCGTTCCCTGCGCACCAGCACCGCCGCCACTCCCGCGCATCTCCACCGCCACGGGTCCGCGCCAATCCAAGGCACTGCCCCCCACCGCCGATAGGGCCAGTGAGGACAGCGACCTAGACATGACAGAAGAGGAGCTCACCGCCGCGGAATAGGAGATGGAGGAGGATGCGGAGAACCCCGAGTGCGGGGCCTGGGTTTGCCAGGACGATCTCGACTGGCTCTACCGCATGCGCCGTATCCCAGAAGGTGGCGTTGCCCGTCTTGCCACCTAGGAGCTCGCTCCCTCACCCAATCTGGGTGAGTTTGTAGTATTTCTCTCCCACTTCCAGCGCGGATTTGGGCTCCCTGTTAGCGATTTCTTCCAAGATTGGCTCAACACCTACGAGCTTCAGCCGCACCACCTTCCGGCGAACGCCATCACTTCCCTTTCTTGCTTTTCCTCCACCATAGAGGGGTATGTCGGATTGTGGCCCACGAAGGAGCTCTGGATCCGGATTTTTGGTCTGCGCCAGAACGTGATTCCGAATAAGGAGCTTGACCTGGAGGACAAACAACTCACGTAGTTCGGCGCTGCCTCTATTTCTCCTCGGAAATAGTCCGTCTTTCCTCGAGTCATGGGGCTTGATTCTTGCAAGGGCTGGGCCCGAACCTTCTTTTATGTTAGAAATAGCACAAAGGAAGATCTGATCCGGCTGCGCCCCTACGCTCCGGGTCCTCCTAATCCGGATCAGTGGGACCGGATCTCCAAGAAACCCACGGTCCTGGCGAACCAAGTCAACAAACGGTTTCAGGAGCTGAAAGATGCCAATATGCGCAACGAGGATGTGATGATCACTTTTGTCCGCAACCGGATCTCCCCTCTCTAGAAACGCACACACGAGCTGTGCCATATGAGCTGGCGCCTTGACCCCAACCGGACTTCCTCCTTTGAGCTGAGCAATAGCGAGATATTTCGTCGGGTCAAGGCCCTTTTCACCACTGACAAGAACTTCTCCGCTGATTGGGAGTGGGGAGTTGAAAATTTCTGCTGGGATAGGCTTCCTCCTGTGGTAATTCTCGTGTTCCAATTTCTTTCCGAGTTATATTGTATATCGGAGTATGTTGCTTATTTGATCTTCTTGTATTTCTCTCTCAGCTGTTTCTTCAGCAAACACTCGAAGATGGCGCCGAGCCTTCGCACAAATGGGCGAAGGATCGAGATGTCCCGGACGAGGAGGAGCCGGATCAGGAAATGTTCCGGCCACTCCCTGATGTGACCAAGCGACATACCGATAAATTCTCTTCCATTAGAGATTGGCCTGACGATGAAGATGATTCTGACGTTGAGGTGATGGAAGCATTTGACGTTGTCCCCCTTTCTTACGCCTATCCGGCATCAGCTAACCCGGGTGGGCAGATTCATGAAGATCCTCCTCTCGCCACGGGCGAGCCTGTCCCGGTTGCGTCCAAGAAAAGGGGAGCTACTTCTGCTTCTTCTTCCGGTCCTCCCAAGCCAACCAAGAGGCGAAAGAAGTCCGCAGACAAAGCCGCCACCAAGCCTACAACTAAGGCCATAAATCGGAGGGCTCGGAAGCCCAAGGAGCCATTGACCTCGGATGAGTAAGTTATTTTTCTCTCTGTCCAATCCTTTGATTCACGCTTTTCTTATGTGGTAACTTATTATTCGTCCTTTGATTTGGCAGGGCTGCGGTGCAAGTCCCTCAGAGCGGATCAAGCATTGCTTCGCCCCTCCGGCATAGCCCTTCTCCCCCTCGTGGCGATGATTCACGTCCGTTGAGCCCCATTCAGGAGGGTTCAGCGGCTGCTCCGGGTTCTAGCCCACCTCATCAAGAGGAGGGCAACCTCGGAGCAGGGGGAAGTGGTTCTGCCGAGGTTGCTCCCAGCTCCTCTTTGGCTCAGCCGCATCCAGCCACCACCGAGGTACCTACAGCACCCCCGCCAAGATCAGCACCAGATCCAGCAGCACAAGTACCAGCAGCACCAACTCTTTCCGCCTCGTCTGAGTCTTCCAAGACTCGGCGAGAAGACACATCCAGCACCAAGGCTAGCACCAAGGCTGCGCCCAAGGCTATGCCCAAGGGCAAATCCACAGCCCAAACCTCAACTTCTCAGCAGCAGCCCAAGGGCAAGAAAGCTGCTGATGCCGCCAGGGCAGCAACTATCGAGGCTGGACAGCGCACGCTCGCGTCCATGCTTCCGCAGAATACCCCACCAAAGAAAGACACCTCTGCCGGGTCAGCCGATGTGCAACTTCTCTTGCACACCAGCCCCGTTGTTGCACAAGTTCAGAGAAGGGAGGCCCACGCCAAGGGTTTGGTCGCGCCCCACATGCTTAGCAGAGAACGCTATCCTCCGGCCTTGATCGAGTTTGTTAACAACTGGAACAAGGTGGAGTTCGTCCATAATGACGATCTCCCGGAGAAATTTGGGCCTGTGGAGTTTGCTGCACAGATGAACATAGTCGCCAAGGCTATAAACCTTGTGGGTCAGATGATGGAGGTACGCTACTTTGTCTTTTCTTTAACATGTACTAGCACTTAGTTATATAACCATTAGTCCCCGAGCCTCCGAGGGAGGAACTTGTTACTCGGCCGGATGCTCCTTAGAGAATTAGTGTAGCTCCTTAGTAACTTCGAATATGCAAACACTTAGAGCCGGGTTAAGTTCCACTTGGCACGGATTTTGTACACTTCGAATATGCACACACCTAGAGCCGGGTTAAGTTCCACTTGGCCCGGATTTTTTACACTTCGAATATGCACACACCTAGAGCCGGGTTAAGTTCCACTTGGCCCGGATTTTGTATACTTCGAATATGGATATGACTAAGCTATTCTTGTTCTTTTATGGTGATTACCTGTAAAAACCTCGGACCCTACGCTCTAAGTTCAAGCCTGGATGAACCAAAAGTGGTTAAGGAATTTTACAGCAGGGGCCTAGGGCCACCCACGTGTAGGCCCGTTGACCGCCCTAACCACTTCCAAGAACATCGGGACAAGAGCGACCAGCGTAGGCAACAAGCGAAGAGATAAAATACATACACAAGTGAGTATGTATGCAAGCTACCTTACAACAGTTCTCAGAGCCATACCATCTAAAAGAAATAGAAATATTGCAACGCCATATGGCAAGATCCAAATATCCTAGATAGAGATAATATTGTAGGATAACTCCTCATACATCAATCAATAGAGTATCAAGCGGAAGCGGGAAACATGATCCCAGTACGAATAAGAAGCAAATCGGCATAAGATGCCACATAAATAAGCACATCCCGCCCACAGATCTCACGGATCCCCATCCCCGGAATCTCTACACCGAGTGATCCATCTTGTGAATACACCTGTTCATCTGAATCAAACTATTTATCGTGTGGGACCCTAGGGGTACTCAGCAAGTCTTTATGCCTCTAAAGGGGACATATACCTGGGGTGACGCAATTGCAGCAAAAGATAATAACTAACAAGTCTATAGATACTCGCTAACCATCCGTATAACCAATGATAGACGGATCTCCGTTAATTAGAAGCAACAGTTATAACATTATAAAGTAACAGATCCATCCTCCTTCTCGCTTACCAACGAGAAAGCGGACGAACGACCCATCCGTTGGCAGTTTTATTAATCATTCCTTGAGTATTGCACTAATTACTAGTCAGATATTTAGTCAAATTAAAGACGGTACTTTAGTTATACTTGTCTATGATCAAGAAACTGTGCTCCAAGTCATCCATAATCGCGGACACGGCTTTTAGAAAGATTTACCCTGCAGGGGTGCACAAATAGCAACACACACACGATCGACCTCGGAAAAACCAAATCAAAACCCAACGAGGATTTCACGACAAAGCAATCACAGGATTCATAAAATATTTCAGGGGGCCACCCCACTAAGCTACCCGCGACGAAGTTGGCCAGCTCCGCGACGGACCCAGGGTTTGTGACGACGGCTGTAAACGACTGGGAACCCGAAAGCGTGACTGGGAGTACCATGAAAACGTGGCACGATCCAAAACAGTACAGGTGCTCCACGCACAACCTTAAATAAAGCAGTAAAGCATGGCATAGGTACAGGATAGTAATAAATCCCCAAACTACTTTGTGGCCCCAAGAAATAAGAAATGAATCCAGCTCTGACTAAGGGGATTCATGGTCCCATATGCGGATAGTGCGATAGTCAAGGAACAGGTGTCAAGTACTCGGGGTCCTACGGGACACAAGTGAGCATGAAAAACCAAATAACAGATATTGTCCACTTGTGCCTCTTTCATTAGTTATCCCAATACTACTCAGGTTAAGTTGCTTAGGTACCTCGTTATCCATCAGACACTCACAAACCCTACACATGCAATTCTACGACTCGCAAGGTTCAAGCAACTCCTGTAGTAATGGTTCATAGGATGGAGGAACAAGCTTCGGTGGGGTTTAAAAATAAAGGCCATGCAATACTTAGGATTCAGTTTAATGCAATCGCGACTCAATGGTGCAAGAATAAGATAGAAGCAATAGATACTATATGTATGCAAGCATGTGGTAGTGATTGCCTAGTAGCTAAGTTGAAGCGAGAGATGGATCTGGGTAGTACTCCTGGGATTCCTGATAATTCCCCTGCTCGGCGTCTATTTGAAAGAAGAACCAAACAAACAAGGGCCAACATAAATAAAGTGCAAAAGCATATAAATAAAATGCGACAAGCAACCAAGCATGCCATGATGAATGATGCACAATTTACATGACAATAATGTAGCATGGCAAGGGTGAGGTGTGGGGGCAAGAATAAATCATTTTATTAATTATTTGGCCAAGTTTTATTACCATAAACAGTTCTGATTATTTAATATTTATATGATGCATGCTTCAATTCATATCATGAAATGCATAATTAGAACAGGCTCGTCGCACTGATCGATTTAGACATATTATTTGTCCAATTTGGAATTGTAGAATTAAAGTTATTAATTAATTGAGAAAAGGCATTTTTATTGCAATTAAACAATTACGAAAATTTAATTTAGTCAAACATTATTTTGGATGGCATATTTGAAAACCTAACATTTTTTTGATTCGAAAACATATATTATTTGTATTATTTGGAATTACCAAAATAAAGATATCAATTTCTGAATATTAAAAACATATATGCATTTTCTGGATTTATTTTATTAACAAAAAGATTCTCGAACTTTTGTCACCGGCTCATACTTACCCACGGTGGCCAACACGCGACCCAGGGTCAAGCGCGGGGTCACCTATGCGCGCGCCCAGCCCGGACATGACACGTGGGCGAGCCGAGGTGCGGGGGACTAGCCTGTGAGCGCCGGAAATGGCTAAGGTGTTTTCTGCAAAAGGTTCAGGGAGGTGACATTGACGGACAGAATCGAGGCACGAAAATGGGCTAGCTCGAGCTGATCTTGCAAGGACGATTGTGAGCTATCCTTTGGGAATTTAGCTATGCCGCAAAAGGAAAAGATAGGGAGGGTGCCACGAACTACAAGTTTTATTCAGGGAGTACTCGACGACGAACAACAGGTCACTAGGAAAACGATGGGGAATAGAGGCCAAAATTATTGGACGTTTCCTGACGAACGTGATACAGAGTTACAGCTACATGGAACCGAATTTGAGTGAAGATATCGGAAGATCCAGGCGATGATTTTACGCGTCGCTTGCGTCTGTAGAGAGCATCAAGCATGAGCTAGAGGTAAAACCAAATAAAATGCAAGGCTCACATATAGTTAGATGGTGGAATTATGGGGTGGTGACAAAGAAAGGTGGTGGAGTTAATAAGAGATATGCCCCCAACTCAACTTGGGCATCAAGCATTTATCAACAACCAAATACAATGTATCAAGAGGGAAATACAATTAATAATGCATATGAGATAAGAACCAAATGAAAAAAGGGTTTTATATGATGCTCAAATGCAATGTGGCATGATGATATGAGCATGATATAATTATGATGCAACAATTATATGTAGGAAGGTAGCATTTCATTATTAGACCATGTAGCATTACAAATGTTAGACAGATGGGATGCTACAACTCTCCCCCACTAAACAGGAATCTCGCCCTGAGATTCTAGGAAGAAGAAGAAGAGACGAAGAGGGTGGGGTACTTGGCACGGAGCTCATCGCCACGTTCCCAAGTGGCTTCATCAACGGAATGGTGCGACCACTGCACCTTGCAGAACTTGATAGACTTGTTACGAGTCTTTCTTTCTACGACTTCTAGGATTTTTGTGGGGTGTTCTTGATAAGACAAGTCTTCTTGGAGATTGATAAGCTCATGGTCCACAGTCCTGCTGGGATCCTTGAAGCACTTCTTGAGTTGAGAGATATGGAAAACATCATGGACCTTGAGTTTTTCAGGGAGCTCAAGAGCATAAGCGACTTCTCCTCTTCTTCCACGAACTTTGAAAGGACCGATGTATCTAGGAGCCAGCTTCCCTTTGATACCAAACTGGTGCGTGCCTCTCATGGGAGTGACACGAAGGTAAACGAGATCACCAGGGACATACTCCATGTCCGTGTGCTTTCTGTCATAGTTGCTCTTCTGGCGACTTTGAGCAACCTTTAGGTTTTCGAGAATGATGTGAACCTTCTCCTCCGCTTGAGTTACAATGTCAGGGCCAAACAATGTTCTTTCACCTGCGCCCGACCAACCAATCGGAGTTCTGCATTTGTGGCCATAGAGAACCTCAAATGGTGCCATCTTTAGACTCTTCTGGAAGCTATTGTTGTAAGAGAACTCAGCATAAGGAAGGCATTCTTCCCACTTCATGCCGAAAGAGATGACGCAAGCACGGAGCATATCTTCTAGAATCTGATTGATCCTTTCAACTTGCCCTTGTGACTGAGGATGGTAAGCTGTGCTGAAGTTCAACTTTGTTCCCAAAGCATTTTCGAAACTTCCCCAGAACTTGGAAGTGAATATGCTTCCAGGGTCTGAGCTGATCTCAAGAGGAACCCCATACAGAGAGACAATTCTGTTGATATAGAGCTCAGCCAACTGAATTGCAGAAATTGTTTCCTTGACGGGAAAGAAGTGAGCCACTTTAGAAAGCCTGTCGATGACAACAAAGATTGCATTGTTGCCTTTCTGCGACCTTGGAAAACCAGTTATGAAGTCCATCTCTACTTTCTCCCATTTCCATTCCGGAGGCTTTAATGGTTGTAGAAGACCGGAAGGTTTCTGATGGACAGCTTTAACTCTGCGGCAGACATCGCACTCGGAGACATACTTGGCACAACATTGTTTCAACCCAGGCCACCAATATTGTGTTTTCAAGTCCATGTACATCTTTGTGCTGCCAGGATGGATAGAAAGAACAGAATCATGTGCCTCCTTAAGAACTTGCTCTCTCAAACCCGGATCATTCGAAACGAACATCCGATGTTCAAAGAATAGAGCTCCTTGATCATCGACGTGGAAGGACTCATACCTCGGCAGCTGAATGTTGGAGATGATGTTTTTGGTGTAAGCATCACCTCGCTGACTAGCACGAATCTTTTCTTCCAAGAGAGGGGTTGCCAGAAGATTCAGAAGATACCCTTCATGCACAATCTCAAGGTTGAGTTGGCGGAATTCCTCGCACAAGAGAGGTTGTTGTTCTTCCATCATGAGGTTATTCACATATGCCTTACGACTGAGGGCATCGGCCATCACATTTTCTTTGCCCGGAGTGTAGTTGATCGAAAGATCAAAGTCGTTGATGGTTTCAATCCATCTTCTTTGGCGAAGGTTGAGGTCCGGCTGAGTGAAGATATACTTCAGGCTATTGTGGTCAGAAAAGATCTCACAACGGTTTCCAAGCAAGTAGTGCCTCCATACTTTTAGAGCGAAGACAACCGCTGCAAGTTCAAGATCATGTGTTGGATAGTTGAGCTCATGAGTTTTCAACTGACGGGAAGCATAAGCAACGACTTGCTTTTCTTGCATGAGGACCGCACCCAATCCTTGCAAGGAGGCGTCACATAATATCTAGAAAGGGTTTGATGTATCTGGAGGAATCAAGACTGGTGTGGAAGTGAGCTTCTCTTTGAGTGTTTCAAAGCTTGCTTGACATGCAGGAGACCAAAGGTATTTCTTGCCTTTCTTGAGGAGATCGGTAAGAGGCTTCGCAATCTTCAAGAAGTTCTGAACGAAGCAACGACAGTAACTAGCCAAACCAAGGAAACTCCGGACTTCTTTGACATTTTTGGGTGGAAGCCACTCAACAATTGTCCGAACAGTTTCTGGGTTGACGGCAATGCCCTTAGCAGAGATGACGTGACCAAGATAGGTGACTTCGGGAAGCCAAAATTCACACTTGGAGAACTTTGCATACAGGCGGTTCTCACGAAGCTTGTTTAGGACACACCGAAGGTGTTCTTCATGTTCTTCCTTTGACTTAGAATAGACTAGAATGTCATCCATATAGACCACGACGAACTTATCAAGATACTCCATGAAAACCGAGTTCATAAGCCTCGAGAAGGTGGCAGGTGCGTTGGTGAGACCGAAGGACATGACCGTGTACTCGTATAGGCCATAGCGGGTGGTGAAAGCTCTTTTGGGAACATCTTCCTTGCGAATCTTGATTTGATGATATCCACTTCTCAAATCCATCTTAGAGAATACCATAGCTCCAGCTAGCTGATCGAAGAGATCATTAATCCGCGGAAGGGGATATTTATTCTTGATGGTTTTAGCATTGAGAGCCCGATAGTCAACACAAAGTCTATCAGTGCGGTCTCGCTTCTTCACAAAGATGGTTGGGCTAGCCCAAGAAGAAGTACTGTGCTGAATGAAACCCAACTTCTCTTGTTCATCAAGCTGACGTTTGAGTTCAACCAACTCAGCAGGACCCATTTTATAAGGCCGCTTGGAGATAGGAGCGGTTCCAGGTTCAAGCTCAATCACAAACTCGACCTCTCGGTCAGGAGGCATACCTGGTAACTCTTCAGGAAAAACATCTGGGAACTCACGGACCACCGGAACACTCTGAATAGCATCCATAGCATCATCATTCAGAGCAGACAAAGAGAAGAGCTGAATTGCAGGAGTTAGACTTGGGGAATAGACTATATGGCCTTCCGGAATTTTCAGAGAAACCGAGCGTTCAGCATAATCAATCATAGCTACATTTGTTGTTAACCAATCCATGCCCAAGATAACATCAATGTCAGAATTGCCTAGAATAATTAAGGAAGCCGGGAACGAAGAGCCACCAATCTCAATTTGATTGCCATGGCTGATATGAGAAGCCCTCATGTTTGATCCAGGAGATTGTACCACGAGACGATGCAATAGAGTACCCATAGCCAGGTCATGCTCATGTGCAAACTTGTGAGATACAAAAGAATGCGATGCACCAAAATCAAACAAAACTCGTGCAGGGACTGAGTTAACGGGAAGCGTACCCGTCACAACTCCAGGTGCATGTTCAGCTTGAGCGACGTTGACACAGTTGGCACGAGCAACAGTGGACCCGGGCTTGGTGTTGATGTTGAGAGCCCGAGGTGGAGGTGCACGAACCATAGAAGAACTTGCTGCAGGTCTTGGAGGTGGTGGAGGAAGAGATTTGTTGTTCATGGGACAACTCTAGTGTTGATGCCCATTGTTCCCACAAGTGTAACAAGCACCAGGTGGACGTGGAGCAGCATAGCCAGGGACTCCGCCAGGCGCTCTAGGGTAGTTGTGGTTGTAGCCCCTAGGAGCAGCGTTGAAGGAGTTTGGTGGCCTTGCCGTGTAGCTTGAAGGTCTTGGTGGAGCCGGGAGTGGCGGTGCGGTATTAGGAACCCACACGCGGCGCTTAGAAGGAGTTGTCATAGCGGAAGAGCTTGCTGCGTCACACTATGTTTCTTGGACTCCTCGAACACTTGCCTACTGGTTTCTTCCTGTAGAGCTGTATGTTGGAGTTCTAGAAAGGACCCCGGCCTTGCATGAGTGATTGCATATTTGATAGGTGCATTGAGCCCTTGCCTGAACCTCTTTTGTTTCTTCTTGTCATCAGAGATCTCATCACCGCCATACCGAGAAAGATTCATGAAGTTTCTGATATAGGTGTTGACATTGTCATTGCCCTGCTTGAGGTTGAGAAACACTTCCTTCATCCTTTCCATGAAAATTTCTGACAGGTATTGCTCTTTGAAAGCCCTAGTGAACTGCTCCCAAGTAGGCTGAAAACCAGAGTGGTTTGCCTTCAGGTAATTCTCCCACCATAGAGCTGCGTCTCCCTTCAGAAGGTGAGTGGCGCATTTTACCCATTCTTGTTCAGGTACATCAGCAGTCCTCAGCAACCTTGACATCTCACGAAGCAAGTCATCAGCATCCAGTGGCTAATCAGACACCTCAAAGTGGTGCGGGTTAAACTTCAGAAAGCCCTTGATGTCTCCTCGCTTGGGAGGTGGAGGTAGCGGAACAAACTCATTCCTCCTGACACTTTCTTCAAAGCGTTGCTGGTTCTGTTGCATTGTTCCCAAGGCATTAGCAATACTTGCCAACACAGCCCCCAGTTCAGGTGGTATGTCATCCTTAGTGTGGCATGGCGGTGCCATCCTGTGATTGATATAAAACTCAAGTCAGTACTATAATGGAGAATAATAATAATCCACAATAGTACCAAAATGGAATTAACCAAGATTAAAGGATACAATTTGCTGAGGTGATATTAAAATATCAACAAAGTTCAAAGCACCTAGAAGATAGTAAGCATATCGCACACGACTGAACAAGGAGTGTGGTACACAAAGCTATCAAAGAAAAAAATTCGCAAATTTCGGCATTAAAATACCACTATATGCGCAAAACCACTTAACGAATCAAGATTAGTAACTCTACCAATTCAATATACAAGAGCGAATGACAAAAGTAGTGGTATGGTCGTGACTCCATCCCGCACTCAAATCATTACTCCGCACATGAATAAGTAAAACACATATCCCAACTCTCTTCCTTCTTAACATGAACCTAAAGATTAGCAACTATGGAAAACAAACACCCCAAACAAGATAGCGTCGGATAACAAAGAGTAAGACAGATCGCATCGGTTTACAAAATCCTGTCGGTATGGAATGTACCAACAGTTGATAACCAAAAGGCAGATAGCGACAACAAGTTGGATGCAACAGATAGACAAGGAATTACCCACACACACACACTCACACAACCTATGGTACTACGGAACCTAGAACACATGAATCCTAGTTTGAATTTTTAGAAGAGGATTGAAAACGTTACACTTCCTTACCAGAAAAGGGTGGGTGGGTGGGTAAGAAGAAAAATGGAAGCAGTCCTACTCTCGCGTTTTGTTTTTCCCAAGTATACATAGCTACCAAAATATTTGCTAGACCGACAACGACCATTTTGGCTGAGACCCTGAAGGGCGGGATGGCTCTGATACCAATTGTAACAACCTCGGACCCTTAAGTTCAAGCCTGAATGAACCAAAAGTGGTTAAGGAATTTTACAGCGGGGGTCCAGGGCCACCCACGTGTAGGCCTGTCGACCACCCTAACCACTTCCAAGAACATCGGGACAAGAGCAAGCGACGTAGGCAACAGGCGAAGAGATCAAATACATACACAAGTGAGTATGTATGCAAGCTACCTTACAACAGTTCTCAGAGCCATACCATCTAAAAGAAATAGAAATATTGCAACGCCATCCGGCAAGATCCAAATATCCTAGATAGAGATAATATTGTAGGATAACTCCTCATACATCAATCAACAGAGTATCAAGAGAAAGCAGGAAACAAGATACTAAGATGCCACATAAATAAGCACATCCCGCCCACAGATCTCACGGATCCCCATCCCCGGAATCTCTACACCAAATGATCGTTGCCAACATCATCTGTCTTCTCCACCCAGTATCCATCTTGCGAATACACATGTTCATCTGAATCAAACAATTTATCGTGTGAGACCCTAGGGGTACTCAGCAAGTCTTTATGCCTCTAAAGGGGACATATACCTGGGGTGGCGCAATTGCAGCAAAAGATAATAACTAACAAGCCTACAGATACTCGCTAACCATCAGCCTAACCAATGATAGACGAATGTCCGTTAATTAGAAGCAACAGTTATAACATTATAAAGTAACAGATCCATCCTCCTTCTCGCTTACCAACGAGAAAGCGGACGAACAACCCATCCGTTGGCAGTTTTATTAATCATTCCTTGAGTATTGCACTAATTACTAGTCAGATATTTAGTCAAATTAAAGACGGTACATTAGTTATACTTGTCTATGATCGAGAAACTGTGCTCCAAGTCGTCCATAACCGCGGACACGGCTTTCAGAAAGATTTACCCTGCAGGGGTGCACAAATAGCAACACACACACGATCGACCTCGGAAAAACCAAATCAAAACCCAACAAGGATTTCACGACAAAGCAATCATAGGATTCATAAAATATTTCAGGGGGCCACCCCACTAAGCTACCCGCGACGAAGTTGGCCGGCTCCGCGATGGACCTAGGGTTTGTGACGACGGCTGTAAACGATTAGGAACCCGAAAGTGTGACTGGGCTTGTCGATACCATGAAAACGTGGCACGATCCAAAACAGTACAGGTGCTCCACGCACAATCTTAAATAAAGTAGTAAAGCATGACATAGGTACAGGATAGTAATAAATCCCCAAACTACTTTGTGGCCCCAAGAAATAAGAAATGAATCCAGCTCTGACTAAGGGGATTCATGGTCCCATATGCGGATAGTGCGATAGTCAAGGAACAGGTGTCAAGTACTCGGGGTCCTATGGGACACAAGTGAGCATGAAAAACCAAATAACAGATATTGTCCACTCGTTCCTCTTTCATTAGTTATCCCATTACTACCCAGGTTAAGTTGCTTAGGTACCTCGTTATCCATCAGACACTCACAAACCCTACACATGCAATTCTACGACTCGCAAGGCTCAAGCAACTCCTGTAGTAATGGTTCATAGGATGGAGGAACAAGCTTCAGTGGGTTTTAAAAATAAAGGTCATGCAATACTTGGGATTCAGTTTAATGCAATCGCGACTCAATGATGCAAGAATAAGATAGAAGCAAAAGGTACTATATGTATGCAAGCATGTGGTAGTGCTTGCCTGGTAGCTCAGTTGAAGCGAGAGATGGATCTGGGTAGTACTCCTGGGATTCTTGATAATTCCCCTGCTCGGCGTCTATTTGAAAGAAGAACCAAACAAACAAGGGCAAACATAAATAAAGTGCACAAGCATATAAATAAAATGCGACAAGCAACCAAGCATGCCATGATGAATGATGCACAATTTACATGACAATAATGTAGCGTGGCAAGGGTGAGGTGTGGGGGCAAGAATAAATCATTTTACTAATTATTTGGCCAAGTTTTATTACCATAAACAGTTCTGATTATTTAATATTTATATGATGCATGCTTCAATTCATATCATGAAATGCATAATCAGAACGGGCTCGTCGCGCTGATCGATATAGACATATTATTTCTCAAATTTGGAGTTGTAGAATTAAAGTTATTAATTAATTGAGAAAAGGCATTTTGATTTCAATTAAACAATTACGAAAATTTAATTTAGTCAAACATTATTTTGGATGGCATATTTGAAAACCTCACATTTTTCTGATTCAAAAACATATATTATTTGTATTATTTGGAATTACCAAAACAAAGATATCAATTTCTGAATATTAAAAACATATATGCATTTTCTGGATTTATTTTATTAACAAAAAGATTCTGGAACTTTTGTCACCGGCTCAGACTTACCCACGGTGGCCGACACGCGGCCCAGGGTCAGGCGCGAGGTCACCTATGCGCGCGCCCAGCCCGGACGCGACACGTGGGCGAGCCGAGGCGCGGGGGACTAGCCTGTGAGCGCCGGAAACGGCTAAGGTGTTTTCTGCAAAAGGTTGAGGGAGGTGACACTTACGGACAGAATCGAGGCGCGGAAACAGGCTAGCTCGAGCTGATCTTGCAGGGACGACTACGAGCTATCCTTTGGGAATTTTGCTATGTCGCAAAAGGAAAAGATGGGGAGGGTGCCACGAACTACAAGTTTTATTCAGGGAGTACTCGACGACGAACAACAGGTCGCTGGGAAAACGATGGGGAACAGAGGCCAAAATTATTGGACGTTTCCTGACGAACGTGATACAGAGTTACAGCTACATGGAACCGAATTTGAGTGAAGATATCGGAAGATCCAGGCGATGATTTTACGCGTCGCTTGCGTCTGTAGAGA
Source organism: Avena eriantha (assembly GCA_910589775.1). Taxonomy (NCBI): domain Eukaryota; kingdom Viridiplantae; phylum Streptophyta; class Magnoliopsida; order Poales; family Poaceae; genus Avena; species Avena eriantha. Next base: position 62,696,974 of record OU342745.1, on the reverse strand, counting down.
GCTGGATGTGCCCTCTTCCACGACACGTGATGGGAGAAGGCAGAGGCAAACTGTGGCCGCCACTAGAAAGGGGAGAGCCGAGCTTCCACGAGCTGCTGCAGCGGTGCTATCTGCGCTGTCCGTGCGTGAGGCGAGTGACACCAGCGCGCATGGTGGCGAGCAACACGGTGGCGCGGCAAGGATCTAAAGGAAGGCAAGCCAGAGAGGGGAGGGAAGAGGCGAAGGCTCACCGAGGAGGGTCGTCGGCGATGTAGCTGCACGTGGCGGACGACGTTGACGGCGAGAGGATGGTGAACGGCGGCGAGCGTACGGCAGCGGCGACGTGAGCGCGGGCACGGCCTGCCAATCCTGGTACCGCAACGCCAAGTCTAGGAGAGGCTGGGGCTGCTCGATCTGGGGATCTGGGTGGTTGATGAGGTACAGCTGGGAGTTTTCTTTATGCCAGGGAGAAGGAAAAAGATAAGGGGAGAGGCATGCGATGGGCATGGGGCTGGCAGGTTGGCACGTGATAGAGAGGGAGGAAGAGAAACAGGGTAGGGCTCAGCGTGCGTCGGGTTCAGGCTGGGAGGGTGCGACTGCACCAGGAGGCGAGAGGAGGGTAGCCGGCTGGGGTGTTGGTCGAAGGGGTGGCGACTGAACAGGGGCAGAGGGAGGGCAACAACCGGTTCAGGGAGCAGGATGATCGATGGTGTTGTCGTGCTGGTTGCAGCCGGACCAGGATGGTGCGGTGTTTGTTGTGGGATGGGTCTATCTAGGTTAGCCTAGGGTTTTTGCAAAGAGAAGAGAGAGAGGGGAGGGTCCGAAGGTGTTTAGGTGAGGAAGGGAGAGAGGGTTCGGTCAAGCTAGGGCAAGAGAGGGTTTGAGTTCGAGAAGAGGGGGTGAGTGAAAGATGTCACATGTATGCACACATGCATGTGTAGATGATGGACAAGGTTAGGAGGGATAGATGGATGAGCTAGGGTTTTGGAGTTGATATGAAACACCAAAGAAGTTTGAATTAAGACAAAGGGAGAAACCAAAAGGACCAAAGGAGAGAGAGAGGTGGAAGAAAATATGATCTTGCATGTGGCATTCTCTCATGCACATGATAATATTTTGTGAAAACAAAAATATATATCCCATGTATGCTTGACAAGGTGAAATTCCACTAAAAGAGTTGCAAGGTGGGAGAAAAGTGGATTAAGCATTTATTTGGGTTCATTTGTTTCAATTGATTTAAAACAAACTCCACCCAAATATTCCAAAAGAAACAAAAAAAGAACAAGAGAGAGGCCTTGCATGGGCCATGCATGAAGAATAATTGCAACATTCATTAGTTGTGAAAACAACTGCATATACATATGGGCATCTATTACACCCATGCACATCCATACTTGAATAAAGACCACACCATAAGCTACAAGCTTGATAATATATGGTAAGGGTGGATTTAAGCATAACTGAATATAATAGGCCATGCTAGTGTGTATGTCCCACTAGAAGATCATTTGGCCACAATTATATTTAAACAATGCTCAATTATTCCCAAAACAAACCATATGGAAGATATATGAAATATTCTACTCACACGGTATGCAAAGGTGACCATGAGGCTTCCCATAGTAATATTGTGAAACCAACATGATGCATATATGGGAGCATGTGGAAGTAGAAGTGGATCCATCCCAACCCACATGAGCTAGAGGTAAAACCAAATAAAATGCAAGGCTCACATATAGTTAGATGGTGGAATTATGGGGTGGTGACAAAGAAAGGTGGTGGAGTTAATAAGAGATATGCCCCCAACTCAACTTGGGCATCAAGCATTTATCAACAACCAAATACAATGTATCAAGAGGCAAATACAATTAATAATGCATATGAGATAAGAACCAAATGAAAAAAGGGTTTTATATGATGCTCAAATGCAATGTGGCATGATGACATGAGCATGGTATAATTATGATGCAACAAGTATATGTAGGAAGGTAGCATTTTATTATTAGACCATGTAGCATTACAGATGTTAGACAGATGGGATGCTACACTACCAATCACCGGAGCGCTGAGTTTCAGCGTCTCTTGGACACACTTAAGGCGCTGCGCTCGAAGCATTCTACGCTTCTTGCGGAGTTCGAGAAAAGGGGTAAGTTTTCTCCATAGCTTTTTTCCTATCTTTCTTTGTTTTTCCCGCCGTACTAATTCATCATTTAGATTGCACAGCTGGAGTGGAAGCTGAGAACATCCTCATGCGGAAGAACTTGGACCAGATAAAAGGTAAGTCCATTTCGCTTAGTTTTCTTCTGCACCCTCTCTCCTTTTCCTCTTGGCTCGGCAGATATTCATACCGCGGCTTTGCCGGGTCAATGAACTATTTCAGCATCTCTTGAAGATAGTGTGCCCGTGCCTGATATGATGCTGCATTTTCTCGAACAAGCAGGGCAGCACCATGTCAAACTCAAGAAGAAGGATGATGAGCTTGCCCTCCTCTGGACCAAGGATGCTGAAATTGCCAAGCTCAAGGCAGAAATGAAGAAGCTCAAGGCGCTCCACAAATCCGAGATGGATAAAGCTGGCCAAGATTTTACTGAAGAGTGAGAACGCCTCAACCTCCAAATTGCCAAAGACCAAGAACTGATGAAGGAGGCCGACATTAAGCTTGAGTCGGCAAATGCTGAACTTGTGCAGCTTCGGAAGAGGCGTGACAACTGCACCACAGAGCTGACTCGGATCCACAGCCATATTTCTCGTAAGTTCTTTTTCTTTTATCGGCATGAATCTCTCCAGGTCAACCTCCTTCACTTATTTCACTTGTCTTGTTTTTCCAGACAAATTTCCGGAGGGTGATGCCATTGCATCCAATGCCATTACCAAGTTCCGCCAGCAGAGAGGTACTCCATCTGGTCCTGGCACCGTTCCTCTTGATCTGGAGGACCTGCTGGTCAGCTTGTCCTCTCGAGTTGAAATCATGAAGAACTACGGCAATGATATCCTAGACGCAGCAGTCCGGGTCTTCAATGCCCTTTGGCCTAGTGAAGACACTCCGGAGGGTTCCGCTGCTCTAATCAACAAGTTAATGGAGTGCGAGACCTAGCTTGACCTCTGGAGGGAATCTGCCGGACGTGCTGGAGCTGAAACCGTTCTCCACTACGTGCTCACATGGTATGAGAAAATAAATCTCAATCTTCTCGAGCGCATGCGCACCAGATCAAGGTGGTCCAATGACCCGGATTGGATAGCTCGGCACAAGGCTTGCGCCCATAACCTCATTCAGTATGCCCCCATCCATCAATGGAACGAAGGACCAAGCTTCCTTGACGTTGTCGACGATGAATACGTCGAAGATGGTTCAGGTGAAGATGATGAGGACGAAGCCTCGGACGTCAAAGAAGATGAAGATAATGCTGAATCCGAGGTCGGAGTTCTGCCTGCTGGTGCTGAGTTACCTCCTCCTGCTTCTCCTTGCTAACAAAACACTTTGAATATTATCAGATCCCCGGTATGCCGGGTGCAAATGTATTAAGCACAGTGATCATATTTTGCTACTAAGTTGCTCATGCCGGATTAACTCGGGCGTAGTCCCCGAGTTTCATTTTCTTATTCCTCCAATTTCTTGGCTCGGCTCATGTCTACCTTGGTTCGGTTTTATGACTTACGAGTCCGAGTTTCAAAAATTGACTTAACAATACTTGGAAACTTTGGGACTAGCTCAAAATAATTCAACATAGCAAAAACAAGGTAAACACAAGGTTAGTCCAAATAAATGTCGGCTCGATTACGTACTTTTCCTTAGTCGTTTTTCATGTGCTACGCAATTCCAAACTTGTTCTCTTGCTTGCCATGAAGCCAAATCTTGTTGGACAGCAGCAAGTCAAAGAGTTAGTTTTTTGGTGCTCACACACTACTAATCCGGCTTAGGCAGAAGCAACTTAAACCAGCCAACATAAAAATTATAACAAGTACAGAAAACAACAAATATTATTAAGGCAGTCCCCGAGTTACTGCTCGAGGTGCCACCATTTCATTGATAAGATCATTGTCGGCATACATACCAACGTATGAGAGACTCGGATACACACACTTCTTTGTTAATTGTAGAAAGGACGAAGTAGAGCTACATTCCATGGACACTTAGATTCCTCGCCGGACCTGTCCGCCTTGTTCTTCTCTTATGGTTTTGCGTCGATAAGATAATAAGAGTCATTGTGCAATGCTTTGCTCACAATGAATGGCCCTTCCCATGGGGGGGATAACTTGTGCATGCCAGCAGTACGTTGTACCAACCGGAGTACCAGGTCACCTTCCCGGAAAATTCGGGGGTTTACTTTCTGGCTATGATAGCGTCGGAGATTTTGCTGATATATGGTGGATCTGAACAATGCCAATTCTCTTGCTTCTTCCAGCAGATCAATATCATTTTGCCGGGCTTCTTGCACTTCGGCTTCTGTGTATTGGGTGACCCTAGGCGAATCATGCTCTATGTCGGCTGGTAATACAGCTTCTGCCCCATATACCAGAAAGAATGGCGTATAGCCTGTTGATCGATTTGGGGTTGTTCTTAAACTCCACAGTACCGCTGGTAGTTCTTCTATCCAGCACCCCGCTGATCTTTGCAGCGACTCAATGAGCCGGGGTTTTATCCCGGATAATACTAATGCGTTGGATCTCTCCACTTGTCCGTTTGATGCGGGGTGGGCTACCGAGGCAACGTCCAGCCGGATCTTCTTATCTCGGCAGAATCACGCAAATGCTCCTTCAACGAAATTTGTGCCATTATCTGTTATGATACTGTGAGGATAACCGTATCTCAAGATGATATCTTTGAGGAATGTCACGGTGGTAGCTCCATCACATTTTCTTATTGGCTTCACCTCAATCCATTTTTTGAACTTGTCAACCATGACCAAGATGTGGGTCATGTTCCCTCTTGCTGGTTTAAATGGGCCAACCATATCCAAACACCATACGGCAAATGGCCAGGTAATTGGCATGGTCTTGAGCTCCGACATGGGCATATGTGTCTTGGTCGCATATCTTTGACAACCATTGTACTTTCTTACCAGATCCTCTGCTTGTTCCAAGGCACTTGGCCAGTAAAACCCATGACGGAAAGCTTTTGCTACCAAGGCTCTGGACGAGGCGTGATGCCCACATTCCCCTTGATGTATATCCCGGAGGATGTCAAGCCCTTCTTCCGGGTCAACACATCGTTGGAGAACATTTGTCACACTTCTCTTGTATAGCTCGGAATTGATGATCGTGTATGCTTTTTCTCTCCTCTGAGTTTGCCTGGAAAGCATCTCCTCACTGGGAAAAGTTCCATCTTTCAGGAATTGAAATATGGGCAATGCCCAAGCTGGTATAGCTCGTACTGGGAACACATCCTCATCAATTTCCATCTGATCCACCGGCATAACCTCGGCCGGATCACGTTGTGCAGTCCCCGGGTCTTGCGAAGCAGTCCCCGGGTTTGCCAAGACAGTCCCCGGGTTTTGCGAACCACTTCCCACATCAATGTCCATTGGCACAGCTTCCGATTCTGGATTTGCCGGGATATAAATTGACTCGGATTCTGGGGATGGCCTGATAGACGGTTTTGTGAGATGCTCTAGTGCTACGCCCGGCAGGATTTCTTGTCGGGTTGATCCGAGCTTCGACAATACGTCGGCAGCCTCATTTTCCGCCCGAGGTACGTGATGAAATTTTCATCCCTCAAAGTATCCTGATATCATCTGCACATGAAATCTATACAATGCCATATTTGCATCCAAACCATCCCATTGTCCGGAGACTTGCTGGACTACGAGATCCGAGTCACCGAAGCATTGAATTCGATGTAGTCCAACTTCTTTTGCCACTTTGAGCCCATGCACAAGTGCTTCATATTCTGCAACATTGTTTGATGTTGCGAAGTGGATCTGTAGCACGTATCTCAGCTGGTCCTTCTTGGGCGAGGTAAGCACAACTCCGGCGCCTAACCCGGTTTTTGTTTTTGAACCGTCAAAATGCATTCTGCAGTAGTTCGGATCTGGCAATGGTGGCTCATATTGCACCTCGGCCCAATCCACAAAAAAGTCGGCCGCAACCTGAGACTTGATTGCTTCTCTCCTGTCATACTGTGGCGCGTAAGGGGCTAGCTCAATTGCCCATTTTGCTATCCGGCCACTTGCATCCTTATTGCTCATTATCTCGGATATGGGGGCTTCACATATTACTTTGATGGGGTGCTCTTCAAAATAGTGCTTTAGCTTCTTAGCCGCCATATATACACCATATGCCATCTTCTGATAGTGGGGATAGTTTTGTTTCAAAGCTGATAATACCTCGCTCATATAATATACTGGACTTTGTACTGACTTACCCTCTTCGTCGTGCTCTACCACAATTACTGCACTTACAACTCGGTTGGTTGTGGCTATATAGAGCAACATCCGCTCCTTTGATAGTGGAGAGGCTAACACTGGTGTAGTGGCTAACATCTTCTTTAATTGGATAAAGGCTTCGTTGGCCTGCGGCGTCCAAATGAATTTGTCCGACTTTTTCATGAGTTGATAGAGAGGCAGTGCCTTTTCTCCCAACCGATATACAAACCGACTTAAGGATGCCAGGCAACCAGTGAACTTCTAGACATCATTAAGGCACTTCGGCAATTCCATTCGCTCTATGGCTCGGATTTTAGTTGGATTAACTTCGATACCTTGGCTGGAGACAAGAAATCTGAGTAATTTTCCAGCCGGGACACCGAAGGTACATTTCTCCGGGTTAAGCTTCATTCAGAATCTTCTCAGGTTCGCGAATGTTTGCCTGATATCGTCAAGGAGCGTTTTGCTTTCCTTGGTCTTTATAACAACATCATCCACATATACCTGCACATTTTGACCAATTTGGTCGTGTAAACATTTCTACATACATCTTTGGTACGTTGCCCCTACATTACGTAAACCAAAAGGCATGGTGTGATAGCAATAAGCCCCATACGGGGTGATAAACGCAGTCTTTATTTGATCACTTGGGTTCAGAGGTATCTGGTGGAAACCAGAATATGCATCAATGAATGACAACAGTTCACACCCAGCAGTAGAATCTATGACTTGGTCTATCCTTGGCAGTGGGAATGGATCTTTTGGACATGCCTTATTCAGGTTCGTGTAATCGATACACATGCGTCAAACCACTGCCATGTTCGGATCATCCTTCTTCTTCTCCACCAGCACCGGATTAGATAGCCAATCCGGGTAAAGAACTTCCATGATAAATCTAGCTGCTAGGAGCCGATCTATCTCATCTCCGATGACCTTTCTCCTGTCTTCGGCGAAGCGGCGGAGAGGTTGCTTCACCGGCTTTGCTCCGGGTCTCACGTTCAAAGAGTGCTCGGCCAACTCCCTCGGAACACCTTGCAAGTCCTGTGTGGACCAAACAAAATATCCCGATTCTCACGGAGGAAGTTGACGAGCTCGCTTTCCTATTTGTCATTTAACCCGGCACCAATTGTTACGGTGCGCTCTGGGAATATATCATCAACAGGCACTTTCTTGGTATCCTTTGTCCCTTGAAATGAGACACTGCCATGCGGGTTACTCAACCCTGGCATATATTGCTACGGGGATTGAGCCAATGCCGCCACCTCCTGGAACTTTCTCTTCTCTTGCGCAATTACGAGTGATTCGGCCAGGTTAGACCCGGCTGACGCGCACTCAATGGAACGTCGGAAATCACCAGTTATGGTAATCACACCATTTGGCCCGGGCAGCTTCATCTTCAAGTAACTAATGTGAGTACTTGCCATGAACTTGTTCAGGGCTGGCCTGCCGAGCAACGCGTGATATGCGCTCTCCAAATTGACAACTTCGAACTCCAAATTCTCAGGCCGGCAGTTATCTCTCGTGCCGAACAACACGTCAACCCGGACCTTGCCAATGGGTTCATAGGAAATACCTGGCACAATGCCATGGAAAGTTGTCCTTGTAGCTTGGAGCATGTTCTCCGAGATACCCAACTTGCGCATCGTGTCCACATACATGATGTTGATGCTACTGCCATTGTCAATCAGCACCTTTGAGAACCTTACATTGATGTTTGGCCCAATGAATGTTGGATCCAGTACCAATGCATACGAACCTAGGCCCGGCATAAGCTTGGGATGGTCTTTGATGCTCTAGGTAATTTCCTGATCCGACCAAGGCATATACCGTGTCACCACCGGCATTACCGCATTCACTTCCATATGTCGGCGCTGCAAGCTCTTTCTATTTTTCTCTTCTGTGGTGAACACACAGTAACTCTGGTGATGCTCTCTGTACTCATTTCTCCCCTTGTTTCCGAGGTACCTTTGATCTGCTTGATGTTGGTTTTCCACTTGATGCACTGCATCCCTTCTCTCATAGTTTTCATACCTCGGCGGAGGTGGTGGCAACATTAACTATTGCGTGTTCACTCCGGAGAGCAATTGCTGTCGGGGTAACTCCTGCCGAGGTGCCTGAGCATTCCTCGAACCACTTTGTTCTATCTTCCTCATCCACTCATACTGCCGGGTTGTGTGACCCACTGGGTTACTCGGATTTGGCGTGTGAAATTTACATGGCTGATCTAGCATTGCCTCATAAGTATACCTCGGCTTGTCCTTCTTCTCCTGCCACTGTCTTTTTTGTTCGGGCATCTAAGTTTTCTTGCCATCACTCCTTGGAGTCCATTTCTGCCCTCCAGTTTTCTGACGTTGATTGCTTCCTGCTCCGGGTTGATCTTGATTCACAGCAGCAACTTGTTGCGAATTGTACCGGTCATCCGGTCTTTCATCTCTTCTCTTACCCCGGTAATTCATTCCGCCGGGATGACCTGGCTCCATCTCGCTGATAGTACTCCTCGCTTGACTCGTTTGACATGAGCCTAGGCTGAGTCGGATCACCCAAGGCATATGAATCAGCAATCTGGATCGTCTCTGCCAAGGTAGTTGGCATATGCCTTTGCAACCTTTGCCATAGCATGCTTGCATATCTGCACCCTTGCGCAAACCAAGCTATGGCCTGTGACTCAATTACACCTTCACATGAGTTTCGCACTATGCACCAGCGGGTTAAGAATTCCCGGTCTGTCTCATTCGGTCTCTGCTTGCACATTGTCAGTGTCTGTGGTCTATTGGGCCTCTGATACGTGCTTGAGAAATTACTGACAAACATTTCCTCAAAATCGATCTAACAATTAATACTTCTGGGTGGCAAATTGTTTATCCATACCCTTGCTGGCCCCTCCAGCATCTGAGGTACATATCTCACAGCCCATCTCAAGTTGCCTGTAGCAATTTTTACTGTTGTTGCATAGTTAATCAACCAATCCTCCGGCTTTGTGCTGCCGTCATATGTCTTAGTGCCTCTAGGTAACTGGAAGTTAGGTACTGGAGGCTCCTTCATGATTCGGGGCCCAAAACACACTGGACCCGGAGGACCTTGACACTCAATTTGCTCCGACCTATAAAGCTGATCCAGTTTTAACCTGGCATCGCCAGGCATCAAGTTCTTGCTTCCCAACCTTGACCCTATCACGTGATAGTCCGGCCTGGGATACCCAGCGTTCACCATCTCCGAATCACCATCGTTATATCTATCTTGCTCTTGTGGAGCTGCTCTCTGTTGCATACCTTGGCCGGCACTGCGCTCTTGCCGTGGTATATTCCGCTGCTGCGGTTGTCCTGCACCCGCTAGGTTGCGCTGTCCGGCATTGCCGTTCACAGCGTTCCCTTGACTGGCATTGCCTTGGTCGCGGTTACCTTGGCCAGCTTCACCTCGGCTCATACTTCGTCGATCCTCATTTCCTTTCACTGCTTTTCCTTTCCCTGCCCGCGCCGGGTCATATGGGACTATCTGTTTGTTCCTTCTGGCTGAGGTTACTACCTCTTCTCTCCTAGGACCTCCATGAGGAGACGATGCAGCTCCAGCGGATTTCTCCGGGTTACCCACTGCCGAATAAACGATCTTGGAGGCCCCAGCTCTTTCTGGGTTAGCCCTGAGAAATTGCTTATTCTGTCTGTTTGCGATCCGAACTAACTCATTGACGCTTTCCTGCTGTCTCTGCCGAGCTTCACCCGTCAAACCCTCTAACTCGGATGCAGCTGCATCCGCTGCTCTAAGGTTCTTTGCCGGGGGTACTATACTTCGGCAGCCCCACAGACAGACAGTTCTCTGATTCCTAAATTCTGGTATTGCCCTCTTTGTTCATTTCACTCATGAGGTTTCTCCCTTTCACTTTTACAGCATCTACCTTATTTGCCTTTGCGTACTCACGCAGCGTCATGTTCAATGATTGCTGAGCCGCGGCTATCTTTTTCGCACCCTCTAGAATTTTCTGCCTAGTCTCCTCTAACTCGGCCTGTGCCTGAGCCGGATCTACCGCTGCTGCTATGGGGCTTGCCAAGCTATCTATTGCCTGCTGCAGCACATTCTCTGGCCTCTCTACCGGAGGACCTCTACTTTTCCTCGGTGCCTTGGGTGTTACCTCCGGATCTGGCGCCGGTTCCTTGCTCGTGCCAGCGCCAGGCGCAGTCATCATCACCTCGGCGCGGTCAGGGGAGCGAGTGACGCGCGCCCCGCGAGCCACGCTAAGAGGTGGCTCTCCTCCCTCGACGACGTGCCGCGGGTGAACGCACGACACATCGATAGCGACGTAGATATTGTGCGTGCCAAGCTTGATGAAGAGGCCGTTGCGGGGGAGAGGTTGTTTGCCGAAGCAGCCAGCGTTGTTGCTGATGAAGTCCAGCGCTCCAAAGCGCTGAACAAGCCCGGAGACGATGCGTTCACCGGTGCCGATGAGGTTTCCCGTCCGGATCTTCACTCCTACTAGCGCCGCTAGCCCCACGGTGGGCGCCAAATGTCGTGGTGGTATCATGGCAGATGCCATAGATAGGCTAAAGGTGGGGACTAAATGCACTAGAGGAATCTAGGGAGGGATAGTGTGGTGATTCCACACACAGTTGCCTTGTATTCAATGGGTTTCCAAGGTTACAAATACTCCTTGAGCCGTATTGGAGAGAGGAGGAAGAAGGAACTCTCTTACTCTCACCACTAACTAGCTCTCAGGAACCTAGAACCAAACAAGTAAAACTCAACCCACTAGAGATCAACCCTTTCTACAGAGGCCCTAACCCTCCTTATATAGGGGTGGCTAGGTCTCCAATTAGCCCAAAATAGTAAACCGACCGGGTCACTTTTCCCCGTCGTAAGCCATGCAGAGTCTACGTGAGCCTCTACGGCGCCAGCGTCATCCGACACTGGCAACTTCACCTTTGTCGGCCACGCCTTGGTGGTCCTAGCCTCTGTCCGCTTCGCTCACGCTCCAGCGTATAGTGACCTCCTTTTGACCAGCGAGATACCTTCCTTCTCTTGCAAGCCTGATATAACCCGGGTCATGCCTCGTTAATCCGGCCACACCTGTACCTGCATACAAGTTAGATACATCCTGCCGGCATACGACATAGGTCGACCGGGACTCAATTAGGCAGACATCCTCCAGTCTGGGTTACCCTGTGATTTGGCCTGCCTTGAGGTGACTCGGCCAGCACTTGCTTTGACCTTGCCGTACCCCGGCTAACTCGGCCTTTATAGCCCGGTGTGACCCTACCCGAGGGTATCCCCCAACATCGTCTACATCAACCACGCTCTCTTGAGCATTGACAACGTTTTTTGGTCTTTAAGGGTAAGTTCACGAAAAGCCCCTCCCGTTACTGTATTACTAATAGATAGGTCCTGGCAGCTTTAGGGGTTCAGGGGCGTAGGGTAAAATTTTATTGTTTTCATACACAGAACCCCTACAGTGGTATCAGAGCTAGATCTATGCGTAGTAATGCTAGTATGGGTAGAACACACGAGATGTAGCGTGTGGGAATTGATCTTTTAGTTGTTACCCTCCCACGTGTACTTGTGCATACCGCAGTAATGCTTGATGAAGCGGCCCCCAACCGACTTTACGCGTTCATTCGCGAGACTAGTCCACGCTTGACATACGGCTTGTACCGTATAAAGTGGCTTAGGGGGTGTCTGTCTCTCTCGCATTAGTTGGTATGCCATTTGCAACGGAGGGCCCCGAAAGGGGTGTAGTAGAGACAACTACTTGATCAGTGTTGTGTTGAAAGTTCGTAGGTAAGAATGGTTCTTGTGTGAAAGCCCATTCAGCCACGTAAAACATGCAAAGATAAAGTAGAGGCGTCTAACTTTGATTTGCAGGGGGCGTTGCTTTGTGATATGGTTGTGGCAAAGGTAAAGTAATTACCTTATGTTACACGGTAGTAGATAGTCACGGAGGTGACAGACTACCACGCCGAAATGATACTGGTACCCTGGTGTCTACGGCGCCGGATCCCGGTGACGACGGATGGAGATCACAACGTGAAGGACCATATCACATCGCATTTACATTCAATGTTATTGTTTGTATGTCTTATTGTGTGCTAGTATTAGATACTCGACGGTAGCCTAATAAGATGATCCCTGTTAAAATTACCAACGATTGTGTTCCCCCTTAGTGTGCACCACCAAGAAAGTTCTTCGGTATGAGGCAGGCTGTGATGATCGGGTGTCAGACATATCTATGTTCACATACAGTGGGTGTAAGCCATGTTGCACAGCGAATACACTAAGGTTGAGTTGGCGAGCCTAGCACGTACAGACATAGCCTCAGAACACGGATGGTCGAAAGATCGAGCATGAGTCGCATGAATGATGTGACCGAAGTTTAGCGTCCACCCTTGAACCCACATTGATGGCCGTGATGATCGGGGGAGATGTGGCTGATAGGGGTCGTGTTGTCACTAGGAACCTTTTTGGGGATAGGTGTTTCTAAGTGGAGTTATTATTAACTCATTTAATTGTAAACTTATTCTAAATTCCTTTTCCAATTATAAATGTAGAAAATGGTTCTCCCCGAGATTACCTTCCCTATCGACAATTGGTTAAAAGGAGAAAAGCTCAAGTTAGATGGATCCAACTTTTCTGCATGGGTCATACGCCTGTTTGATCTCCTTGGTGAGAAAAATGCAGCTAACTACATGACCCACGAGATGTATTTGGAGCCACCCTATTCTCATGAGACCTAGGAGCAGCGGGATATGCGCTATCGTCGTCGTGTGATGGCCACATTCATATCAGTTACGATGTGCCTCAGAATGGAGGATGGGCTATGGCCAATGGTGGGAAGTCTCAAGCCCCGAGTGGTCATGGCATATCTGAGATCGCATTTCATGGAACAAGTGCGCATGTGGGAGTATGAGATGATGGGGGATTTCCTCTCCATAAACATGGAGGAGGGTTCCTCACTGGACGAGCACTTATTGAGCATATACGATGCATACATGAGTCTGGCATACTACCTGGACAACTGGTTCTCAAGCTCATTTGCGATGGGAGTTGTGCTACGATCGCTTCCACCAAGCTTCCAAGCATAGGTCAGGATCTGCATTATGAGAGGCGACACGGAAACACTGGATTTCCTCGAGTTCATATCACATTATGGTGGATGAACCCAACGTCGCTGGATTCATCCATGACAAAGGTATATATTTGATATGCAGTTTTATAAATGTTATAATCTTGCAAATACATTTGCAGTGTTAAGTATATCTGATACTTGTTCTGTTTTGCTGAAAACAGGTCCTTCTGCATGAGAGGTGCTTGCTGGAGAGGAGGTGACGTTGCATGTTGATGGCGAGCATGATGATGATGGCCGACGACACTCTCCCTTGACATTTATCATTTAGTTTATGTTTTAGGATGATTATTGTAATCAAGAGATTATGAACTTCTTTAGTGTGTCTCAAACTTTGTGATATTCATATGAGTTTGTAACAAACAGTTGTTCTGCTTTTATGAACGATTTCTATTCGTGTTCATACCTTGTTTGATTATGTGTGAATTATCCTTGTTGTTTGAAACTAATTGATAATGCATGAACATTTATAAAACATTAAAATGCCTTGTTTAAAAATACCCAACTTAATGATATGTTCATTAATGAATGAAACCATTGTTTTAAATTCAAAGTTATATGATAATATGTGAAAGTCATTCGATTTCTTCTCACATATAAATCATGCCTAAGTTCGGCAAAATAACTTGAACACCGTGTATTACTTGAATAAAAAGTGTTTAATGAATTGTTAAAAGTAAATACATATTCGATGTATTGTGTTTTAACGAAAATGGTAATTATCATTATATGATTGTTTAAATGTGTAAAGAAGTTTACCAAAGGAAACATGAATATGAAACTATTTGATATGATCAAAGTGTTTCATCAACAAAGGGTATAAAGATAAAAGGGAATCTAATTACTATGATTTGATCATTAGTAATGAAATTCGACTTTATAAGAATGGCATAAAAGAAATTGTGGAATGCAAAGCGTTCTGAAACGTCAGAATGCAGAGTATCACAATGTGATATTAGATATCAAAGGGGTTGAATAGAAGGCACCAAATAAATCGTTGTAGTGTAGATGTAGATACCATTAGTTAGAAATAGTTAGCACTCAATTAGAATTAATAGTGAACCATTTGAATTCGTGAAAGTTTTGGGGTTATTCGATATAACCTAAACAATAGTGAATAAGTCCTTGTAGAGTATTCATTGGAAACTTTGAATACAAAACCCATAGCTAAAACCAAAAGAAAAGCAAAACATGTATTGCTTGGATTTTGGTGCATCCTTGAGAAAGCTCACTTCTAGTGATGTTTCTCAATTATGAAGCAAATGGAAAATAGTGTAAAACATGATGAGGATTCAAAACCCTGCATTAGAGTGTTGAGAAACGCAACGGAAAACGTTCCTGAACGATTCTCTTCACAGAAGGAAAGAATCAATGATATTGATCATTGTGTTTTCTCCACTAGTGTTTTACTACATAAAGTAGGATTCAAAATGTAAATCCATATCTAGTATGGAGACATTTGTGAATCATTTGTCATGATTCTTGGAATGTGACATACCTACGAACTACTAAGGAAATAATGGTAAACTAGAATTATGAGAGATCCTAAAAGCAAACTTCCCTTGAGTTTAGAAAGCAACTCGTTGCTGAATCTCACAACTAAAAGGGGTTACTTGGATTTTCCAAAATGACTGCAAAGCCATAGTGGAAAAAGGGGTAAATGACAAAAGCACAATTTGTTAAGTATTGGACAAATTTAAATGAATTTGATTCATGTGTGCTAAATGTATAGAGGATTTAAAACTAGTAATAGTACTAGCATCTCATAGTAAAACTCCAAGTTTGATATTTGATCAAAGGATTTTGAAGTTATTCAAAATAGTGAGTGGATATGAAATTTGCATAAAATTGAGTGGGAGCTATGAAAGTCTTCCTAAAACCATATGTGACATATTTTTGAGTGGGAGCATATGGGAGTAATTCTTAATTGTGTTAAGAATGAAAAGCGCAAGTACATATAAATAATGATTTATAAGATATAGAAGTTGATAATAGGTGTATTATGATATTATGTAGTATTCCTTAAGGGATTCTGAAAGGGGTTTCAGCATAGAAGTTAATTAAGGAACTGATCCTTAATAACTCAAATTAGGAAAAGTATTAAGTTTAACATCAATGGTTGAAAGAAAGAAAAGGGTGATCGTCATCCACTATGTTGAGTCATAGGTTCTATCTTAGTAAACCATGATGATAACTTAGCATAATATGTGATCCAAATAAGGAATGTTTAGAAGTGATTAAGTTCGAAACACAGAACGTTGAGCTAAGTTTTGTCCGCAGTATCTAATAGAGAACTGTAGACATATTTTCCAAGTCCATAAAGGATGACATATCTTAAAACATAAAGAGTTCTGTTATAAGGGAATATGTTGGAAACTCCTGTAATACCGATTAAACTCAAGTAGGAAGCGAGGTGAACAAATACATTGAAAGTTGCACAGAGTGCACTACTGTTTCGATGAATACATTTATAATAATAGTTAAGGGTACCATCTAAAGTGTTGTATAATGTTATGGCGGGGCTAGTTCGCTTTTAACATAGAATGATGTGTCCCAGGGCACGGTGCCCATGAGAAAGCCCTCGAGGTTGATCTAACGTCACTGTAGGCTCCTAGAATCAAGCCTCGTTCTGCTGCCATAACGACGATGCATACACACAAGATGGTATCATGTGATGATAGAGTATTAATGTCGATCAAGGTGACATTAGTAAGTTGCAAAGGATTGGGACTGTAAAGTATAGACCCAAGACTCAACCTCTTCCATGAGCAAGCATGTTCAGGGTACCGGGTATATGGTGCCAATGATTGAGAACAAATGCAGCTAGTGTATTTGTACTCTAGTGCAAGCGGGAGACTGTTGGAAATATGCCCTAGAGACAAATAGTAGTAAGGACTATTATCATATTTCATATAGTTTATGATTAAGTTTTATATCATGCTATAACTGTATTGAGTGGAAACATCAATACACTTGTGATATACAAACAACCAGGGGTTCCTAGTGAAACTCTAGTCACTGGTTCATTGGTCAACAGATGATCATGCTTCCTGATCATGTGGCATTTATGCCAGTTGGAAATGAGGTCATCTCATTCAGAGAATGATATGATGAACCAATACCCAACCTAAACATCATGACCCGATCATGTCACGAAGTTCAAGTTACGATGATAAGAAATGGATCCTCGTAGACTATTCCTTAGATCGTGAGGCTATATCAATCACTGTCTCCCGAGAGTTCTTAGATAGCATCAAACGCCATCTGGTAATACAGTGGTTATAAAGGTGTGTTCAGGTACTTGGAGGAAACCGTAGAGGCAATATATGTCAAGAGCAGGATTTGTCCGTCCATGTGACGGGAACATACTCAAGGGCCCACTCGGAGAAGTTATATCCAATAGCTACGCAGCGTGTGATTTGATCACGGGATATCACTTGTCGGAACGAGTCAAGTAGCATTTTTCAGTAACGAGATTGAACACGACATGGTGATTTCATTGATCAGATCTCGGGTAATGCAAGTATCGAGTGACAAAGGGAATAAGACACGATTGTCCTAGTTCAAACGACGACAGATCTTCATGGAACGCACAGGGGTCACATGGCCATCCAGGTCCCTCTGTCGATCATTGGTGCGGGAGTGTGCCGACCATGTCTGGAGTGTTCCCGAACCGTGGGGTATCACGCTTAAGGGCTTGATGATGGTTAGAGAGTGTTTATAGGATCAGTGGAATCACCGAAGAAGAGTAGGGAGAAAACCGGAAGGGTTTCAGTAAGTCTGGAGGATGTCCGGAGTGGAGGTGAAAGGTGTTCCATAGCCACAGAGATTGAATAATATGTGAATGAATGTTAAATGTTGATTTAATCACTTATTCATAATTATTTAATAAAGAGAAAATCAATTTTAATGGTCAAAGGCTTAATGGGCCAATTCCAGAGGGAGAGGGCCCATTAGGGGAAAGGGGAGAGGGAGAGGGGCCAAGGGGGAGGCCGACTAGGCCTAGCCCCCCTGCGCGGGGCCCACTAGGGTGGCCGGCGGCCACCCCTCCCTCCTCCTCTCCTTTAGTCCCACCCCGGGACTTTGAGGGAGGTAGTACCCCCTCATCCCCCTATATATAGTGGGGTATTTGGCCAAGATAAATACACCAATAATCAATAAAGGTCTTCTCACTTTTGGGAGGACCTCCAGTTGATATTTTATCTCTACCCCTCTCTCTCATGACCGTGGTCCCAAGTTTGTACTGCACGAGCGAGAGACATCTTCACCGCAGAGCGCCGTCGTGCTACGAGATTCGGAACTGGGAGCTCTACTTCCGCAACTGCTGCTGGATCGAGGAAGCGGGAGTCATCGTCAGGCATCGGACGTGTGTAACTCCCCGCGAGGTGTCGCACTTGAGGCACTCAAGTCATTGGAGCCAAGGAGCGCAAGGACTTCATCACGACCTTGAGGTCGGCTTCGGCTCATCTACATCAACCACGCTCTCCTGAGCGTTGACAACGCTTTTCAGTCTTCAAGGGTAAGTTCACAAAAAGGCCCTCCCGTTACTATATTACTAATAGATAGGTCCTGGCAGCTTCAGGGGTTCAGGGGCGTAGGGTAAAATTTTATTGTTTTCATACGCAGAACCCCTACAATTTCCCCATGGACAAAGGATTTTTGTTTTCTCCCTAGTAGCAACAACACATCTACAAGCTTAGAGATTTCTGTCACTTCCCACTATCGAGCATAAATACACCCTCTTGGAGTTGCAAGTATCTACTTGGCCAAGATAGCTACTAACGGAGAGCATGCAAGATCACAAATAACATAGACATGATAGAATCAATAATCAATATGACATAGTATCTCAATATCCATCAGATCCCTGCAAACACAACATGTAGGATTACAAATAAGATGATCTTGATCATGAACGGAGCTCACAAGATCTAAACATGATAGCACAAAGGAGGAGAACCAACCATCTAGCTACTATATGGACCCATAGTCCAAGGGTGAACTACTCACGCATCACTCCGGAGGCAGGCATGGTGATGAAGAAGGCCTCTAGGGTGATCTCCCCCCTCCGGCAGGGTGCCGGGAAGAGCTTCAGATCCCCCAAATCTAGGGATGGAGATGGTGGCGGCTACAGACTCTTTCATGGATTTATGATCGGGTGCTTAGGGTTTTCATCCCGGGAGGCTTTTATAGGCGAAGGGGCAAGGTCGGTGGAGCACCAGGGGCCCACACCCCCTGGTGGCGCGCCCCCTGGCCGTGCGGCCACCAGGTGTGGCCGCCCTGGTGCACCACTTCGTCTCCCCTTCGGTCTCTTTATTGCTTCAGGTAAAATATTGACTTTGGCTTTTGTCTCGTCCAATTCCAAGAATATTTCTTTACTAGCTTTTCTGAAAACAAAAATAGCAGAAAATTGGCAACTGGTACTGTGGCATCTTGTTAATAGCTTAGTTCCAGAAAATGTATAAAAATACCTCAAAGTGTGAAGAAAACATAAGAAAGTTGATATAAAACAAGCATGGAACATCAAAAATTATAGATATGTGTACGACGTATCAAGCATCCCCAAGCTTAACTCCTGCTCGTCCTTGAGTAGGTAAGTGATAAAAAGAATAATTTTTGAGGTGACATGCACCATCATAATCTTGATCAAGGTATTTGTAAAACATTGATAGCTGGGATCAAAGTACTCTAAACATAAGCATGAAAGATAGAGTTCTAACAGTAATACATAGAAACTATGTTGTAACATGAAAAGGTACAAACAAAAGATTATGAATAACAATGCATTGAAAGACGTTTGTTTGTTTCACATATAGAAAACATAATAAGAGTAGTATTCAGCTATTCCCTCATGGTATAGCAAAACATAAAGGCATAGGACACCTTCAAAGTTCATAAGGGTGACTAGATACAAATAATTTAAGAACAAGCAATATCAAAGTGATGAATCAATCAACAAGTTTTGGGACAATGCACATTAAACTAAGAATGACCACTATGCTCTCTCAAGAGGTGCATAAAGATAGAAGATGGAGACTCAACATAAAAGTAAAAATAAAGGCCCTTCACAAAGGGAAGCAGGGATTCAAGTCTCATAAAGAGCTTCCAAAAATTATGGTACTTATTAGCTTTCAGCTCTCATTGCCCCTACCATAAGCATCTTGAGGTGATTAGGGTTAAAGTGACACAAATATGAGGATATGCTTGACAAGTTATAAGTTGAAAATCAAATGTCCCTTGCGTACAAGTACCGAACCTCATGCTACTCAACTTTAGTCATAAGTAAGTTCTTGTCATTGTAAGTACATGTGTATCATAGAGAACCGCCAACGGGGTACCCCTTACCCCATGACACAGGAGCTATCCCATATCAAAATGACAAGGCAATAGACAATGAGCATCTTAGTGATCTTTTTATTTGCTATTTTCATAGGTTTTTATTGAGGATGCTTCACAGAATGCTCACTATGGTTATCCTGCAAGTTTCCATCATGATTAGGCATGGCTTAGGCTAGCCACCCAAGCGTTTCTCTAACAAACATACAAACTCCATGAGCTTACAAGTTCCCCTTTTATTTCACACCGCCGGGATCCATAAACAAAAGAACATGATATCAATTGAATAATAAGTGCAATGTTGAAAGCGTTCCCCATGACAGCATGGTTCTGCTAATTCACAACTTATAAAGTGCAAGCATATAAGCAGCATAGATGGACACAATGGTTCAAGTTTATTAAGTGCAAGAAATTAAAGTGTGCCATCAATTTTGTGAGAGCTTTAATCACTAATTTTCACATAACAAGTTTAATTTGGAAGGTAGATAAAAGCATGAATATACTTGGAATGGTGTAACACACCATGCATAGGAATTTATAGTGGACGCTTTGGAATAACTTGGTTTTCTTGGAGGTTGGATGCATGAGTGGAACTCATACTTGGTACAGGTGAAGGCTAGCAAAAGACTGGGAGCGACCAACTAAGAGAGCAATAATGGCCATAATCATGCAAAGCAACAAAACATTATTAATTAAAGCATAAAGTGATATTACAAGTCAAAAACTAAATGATCATAGAGTCTAAGGTGACTGGTTCATTGTCTTAACATGGTGTAAGCATGTGCCAAGTCAACCCAAATAAAGCATCAAAGGAGAAAACCACAATATTATGCTTTTGTATGCTAAAACAACACATGATTCTTTCAAGGAACATTAAGCAATCTCAATTGTTTCGAACAAGTCATGCTACAGCAATAATCACTAAGCATAAGGTAAAAGCAATATCAAACATGACATGATAGAGTCTAAGCCACAGTCAAAACATTCTCCTTTTGTACCACTTATAAGCACGAAGCTTCCTACTCTTTTCCAACACCAATCAACTTATTTGAAACCACATATGAATGTGGGGGTCCAACTAATTTATTTAAGCAAACCGAACAAAATAAAACAAAAATAAAAACAAAGACGCTCCAAGAACAACACAATTGTGCATGAAACAATAAAAATGAAGTGTTTGGAAGAAAACCTGAGATTTTTATTGATGAGGAAGGGGATGCCTTGGGCATCCCCAAGATTTGATGCTTGTACTTCTTGAATATTTCTTGGGGTGACACGGGTGGCATCCCCAAGCTTGAGCTTTTGTCCATACTTCATCTCATCATATTGTTCTTCCCTACACTTGAAAATATCCTTCATACAAAACTTCACACAATCTTCATTAGCAACATTAGTGTATTCAAGATAACAAGTCTTTAGGTTTAGTTTCAACACAAGTAAAACTTCCATTAAAACACAAGCTACTATAGCAATTCCTTCTAAAAGCTCAAGTGATCAAAGAGAACTCAAAGAGAAAGAGATTAAGAGGCAAATGCAAATAATGGCAGAAATCTATCAAAACCGACCAGCAGGTAAAAACCATTTTTTTTCAAAGACCTTATGTTTCTCAAATATGAAAGTGATAAACTAACGAAAGTTAGGTAATAACCCGGGGCATAAGCACAAAAAATTACAGCTCAATCCGACGTATAAGTATTTTTCATGATTTTTTATAGTGAAGTACAAAATTCTGTTTCGGGACAGCAACTTTACCAAGTCTTACTTCTCTCTCACTAGAGGTTATTCTTGACACAAAAACCACACAAAAAGGATAAGGAGAGGTTATTACTGAAGCAATAACTTCCAAGACTCGACAAAATAAAAACTTACTGAAAGTAAAAAATAATCTGGGTTATCTCCCAATAGTGTTTTTCTTTAACGCCTTTCAGCTAGGCGTAGGAAGAAAGATTCAAGTATTTTTGAATGAAGAAGCATTAAGACCAAATTTTGTTTTAATAGGAGAGGAAAACGGTATATTCTCTCTCTTCTTAGGGAAGTGTTCTACGCCTTTCTTGAATGGGAATTGATATTTAATAGTGCCTTCCTTCATATCAATAATGGCACCAACAGTTCTAAGAAAAGGTCTTCCCAAAATAATAGGACAAGAAGCATTGCATTCACCATCCAAAACATAGAAATCAACGGGTACATAGGTATTGTTAACCATAATAATAACATCATTAATACTCCCCATTAGTTTCTTTTTAGCATTATCATCAAGTTGGACATCTAAATAACAACCTTCCAATGGTGGCAAATCAAGCATTTCATAAATCTTTCTAGGCATAATAGAGACACTAGTAACAAGATCTCATAAAGCTTTGAGATCAAAATCATTCACTTTCATATTAATGATGGGTTCCCAACCATCTTCTAATTTCCTAGGAATAGAAGCTTTATGTTTCAATTTTTCTTCTTTAATTTTTATGAGAGCATCTGTAATGTGTTTTGTAAAGGCCATATTCATAGCACTAGAATTAGGACTTCTAGCAAGCTTTTGTAGGAACATAATCACTTCAGAAATATTACAACCATCAAGATCAAACTCAAAATTACCATCCAAGGTAGTAGAACTATTGTCTCCCATGTTTTGAAGAATTTTAGCATTTTTATTGGAAAAAGTTCCATTGGTTGTAGGAATTGTTGCAAAAGGAATGGGGACTTCATGTGGTTTGCTAGCATCAACATTGTTGGTGGTGATAGTACAAATACTACTATTTCTAGCAATTTCATCTTCTCTTTCCCACTTAGCATGCAATTCAGCTAACAGTCTAACATTTTCATCAATTCTAACTTGTATGGCAATAGTAGCAGCAAAGGGGTTTTCCATAGTTTTAGGTTTAGCAGCCCCTTTATTAATCAAAGAGGCTTGTGCTTCAGACAAAGATGGTATAATTTTTCAGCATTCGAAAGTTTTTCCTCAATAGTTTTATTAAAAGCGGTTTGTTTACTAATAAAATCCTTAAGCATGACTTCAAGTTCAGAGGGGGAACTTCTATTGTTGTTGTAGGAATTTCCATAAGCATTACCATTATTGGGAGGATATGGCCTATAATTATTACTACCAAAATTATTCCTATAGGCATTGTTGCTAAAATTATTATTTGTAATGAAGTTCACATCAACTTGCTCTTCTTGAGCAACCAAAGAGGCTAAGGGAACATGATTTGGATCAATATGAGCTTTTCCATTAACAAGCATAGACATAATAACATCAATTTTATCACTCAAGGAGGAGGTTTCTTCAACATAATTTACCTTCTTACCTTGCAGAGCTCTTTTAGTGTGCCATTCAGAATAGTTAACCATCATATTATCAAGGAGCTCTGTTGCAGCACCCAAAGTAATGGTCATAAAGGTTCCTCCAGCAACAGAATCCAACAGATTTATTTCATGAGTGGGACAATTCTTTACCAAAGATTTCATTCTTTCCCAAGCTTGAGCAACATGTTCATTATCAAATTGTATAAATTTCATTATTTCACTTCTCATAGATATAATATTAGCAGGAGGATAGTATTTTTCAATGAAAGCATCTTTGCATTTAATCCAAGAATCAATACTATTTGTAGGTAGGGATAGCAACCATTCTTTAGCTTTTCCTCTCAAAGAGAAAGGAAACAATTTAAGCTTAATAATATCTCCATCTATATCCCTATGTTTTTGCATCTCACAAACTTCAACAAAGTTATTAAGGTGAGTAGCAGCAGCATCAGTACCAGCACCAGAGAATTGTTCTTTCATAACAAGATTGAGCAAAGCAGGTTTAATTTCAAAGAAAGCAGCTTCAGGAACAGGTGGAGCAATGGGTGTGCACACGAAATCATTATTGTTTGTGCTACTGAAGTCACACAACTTAGTGTTTTCAAGAGTAGTCATTTTTTTAGATTAAAGCAAGCCAACAAAAATAGAAACTGAAATTGGAACTATTTTTTTTGTGTTTTTGATAAAAGAAGCAAACCAATAAAACTAATTTTTTGTGTTTTTTGATAAAGAAACAAGCAAACAAAGCAAAATAAACTAAGCAAAACAAAAAACAAAGTAAAGAGATTGGTTGTGAGAGACTCCCCATGTGAAGTTGTCCTTAAATCCCCGGCAACGGCGCCAGAAAGAAGTTGTTTGTGGCTCAAGATATGTAGAGCTCGTTGGGAACCCCAAGAGGAAGGTATGATGAGCACAACAGCAAGTTTCCCTCAGTTATGAAACCAAGGTTATCGAACCAGTAGGACCAAGGAAACAACTCCAAGGTGTTGCTAACAACTTGGAATCCTGCACAACACAACCACAGAACTTTGCCCCAACTTACCGTGAGGTTGTCAATCTCACTAGTTTTACTGAAAACAAAGGATCAAACGTATAGTGTGGAAGATAGTAATTGCTTGCAGAAAGTAAACAGTAAACAGTAAACAGTAGATGGTATATCAATGGTAAAGGAATGGACAGGGGTCCACAGTTCACTAGAGGTGTTTCTCCTTGAGATAATAGCATGTTGGGTGAACAAATTACAGCGGGGCAATTGAGAGATTTGAGAAAGCATAACAATGCATATACTAGACATCTTGACTCCTATGAGATTTGATTGGGCATTACAACATAATACATAGACCGTAATCCAACTGCATCTATGACTAATAATCCACCTTCAGGTTATCATCTGAACCCCCTCCAGTATTAAGTTGCAAGCAACAGATAATTGCATTAAGCAAAGTGTGTAAAGTAAACAATATGATTGCCCCATGGACAAAGGATTGTTGTTTTCTCCCTAGTAGCAACAACACATCTACAACCTTAGAGATTTCTGTCACTTCCCCGGATTACTAGAGGCATGAACCCACTATCGAGCATAAATACTCCCTCTTAGAGTTGCAAGCATCTACTTGGCCAAGATAGCTACTAACAACAGAGAGCATGCAAGATCACAAATAACATAGACATGATAGAATCAATAATCAATCTGACATAGTATCGCAATATCCATCGGATCCCCGCAAACACAACATGTAGGATTACAAATATATGATATTGATCATGAACGGAGCTCACAAGATCTAAACATGATAGCACAAAGGAGGAGAACCAACCATCTAGCTACTATATGGACCCATAGTCCAAGGGTGAACTACTCACGCATCACTCTGGAGGCTAGCATGGTGATGAAGAAGGCCTCCAGGGTGATCTCTCCCCTCCGGTAGGGTGCTGGGAAGAGCTTCAGATCCCCCTGATCTAGGGATGGAGATGGCAGCGGCTACAAACTCTTTCGTGGATTTCTAATCGGGTGCTCAGGGTTTTCATCCCGGGAGGCTTTTATAGGCAAAGGGGCAAGGTCGGTGGAGCACCAAGGGGCCCACACCCCTTGGTGGCGCTCCCCCTGGCCGCACGGCCACCAGGTGTGGCCACCCTGGTGTGCCACTTTTTCTCCCCTTCGGTCTCCATATTGCTTCGGGTAAAATGTTGACTTTGGCTTTTGTCTAGTCCAATTCCGATAATATTTCTTTACTAGCTTTTCTGAAACCAAAAACAACAGTGTCGGGGGGATGACTCCCGGATACCCCAACCGGACAAGAACTGTGGCAGTCGGTTCGCATCCAGCTAGCTGAGCACAGCCGAAGACAAGCAAGTCAAACTGGCTACTTCACGGTAGCCGGAACCAAGAGGAGCAACAAGACACAGGACCGACTACATTGGCATAGCCAGACACAATCAAGAGGACAGGGCGATGTGCTGCACAGTGCGCGGTACTCCCTGGTACGACGACAAGACCTGCAACTACATGGCCACACCAAAGACTTTGCTAGGTGACGCGAGCACAGTGGCCAGACGCTGACGACAGGCTCGCACGGCGTTCACTGTACCCACGACGACCCTACCGCATGTACCTCGATGGGATGTAACCGTACCGGATACTGTAGATGACCAGCCGGCTAGGACCCGCCTGTGGGGCCCACCAGCTGGACTGGCCAGTGAGACCGTTGCCCCTCTACCTATATAAGGAGGGGCAAGGCTCTCGTAGCAAGGGTTGGACTCAGTGCATTTAAGGTGGTAGATAGAAGATACAGCTCGAGTAGCTTTTGTAGCCCGTATACTACTCATAGTCAGATCGGCAGGAGTAGGAGTTTTACCTCACCACGAGGGCTCTGAACCTGGGTACTTCTTGTGGCTTGCTACACTTGCTTGTATCCAATCCTGCCTGCGGAGACCGTCGAGAGCTTCCCTGCTAGTCCCCACACCTCTATTTAACCTGTTTAGGTACTGTCATTCCCAATACAATGATAGTTGGCGCCCACCATGGGGATAGATGGCTTTGACCGGAGTCACGTTCCGCACGGGACCCCGCACTTCGGCCGGTGAGTGTGTGGCCTTCGGCCTAGTGCTTACGCTCGGCAAGTTTGACTGCGTCATCGACAATGCTTTGTGTTTCGCCGGATCCATGTTTCCGGCAAACGGCTCCATTCTGCTTTTCGGTGACCTCCCCGTCTACGTCGCCATCGTGCCGGAGAGTTTCCCTAGGGAGATCGTCTCCATCATGGAGCCGCTGAACCCCGGCAGTGGCGCCTCCATCTCTCCTCGTGGCGTCGAGGTCATGATGGTTGCCTCCAGCTCCCAGCCCCGCTAGCCTCGGGAGCAGGGCGACGGCGAGCCCGAAACTTCCGCCCCACCACAGTCGAAGAACCCGGTGGAGGAGGCCATCCTGGAACTTCCGCCCCGCCACGGTCGAACAACCCGGTGGAGGAGGCCATCGACCGGCTCCTCATGCCGGTTAACCTCGGGGACAACCCGGAGGAGGCAGAGGCCAACTTCACCATGGAGAGGCAACTCCTTCTACATGAGGCCATTGAGCTGGCTGCGGCCAAGAAGCAGATCGACATCACCCGGCGCGAGTACGACCGCACCCATGGCCACACTCCGGCTATCGCGGAGCCGAGCCGGCGCAGGCAAGTACGACACTATGGCGGCGAGCTAGGCGGCAGGATGGATAGGGATGGTGAGCCGGATTCGCCACATGTTCTTGTCCGGCCTGCCTATAGCACACCATCAAGAATCTACGCGTGGCGCGAGCCGCGATGGACGAGCTTCCCAACTTGGAGGGCGAGGAGCGAGACCGGCAGCACGCTCGGGTGTAGGAGCTCCTCTGGATCGCGGACGAGCAGGCTGATGCCAACCGGCAGATGCACGAGGACCCCAGCTGCTCCAGGGGGAGCAAGCTGCCCGGCAATAGCAAGGGCGCACCCCACGAGACCCAGCAGGCATCCTCTCCTCCGGCTAGATCCTATAGCCAGCGCTGTAACTCTAGCAACAGAGGCCAGCTGCGCCAGGAGCAGACGGTGTACAACAACCCACCCCCTCCCTCTCCACCAACCGGAGCACCGTGACCTGCCGGTTCCCGCCTCTCGGGTCGGGTAGGAGCACCCAACCCGGACCATCCGGATGCCCGTGACCGCATTGAGCTCCTCACTCAAGCGTGTGTCACGGAAGAGGAAGATTCATTTGGACCGGTTTGTTTTGGACCCCACATCCGGAACGAGCCGTTTCCGGATAATTTTACCCTACCGTGGGATACACCCAAGTATGACAGCAGCATGAAGCCGGAAGATTGGCTGACCGACTACGCCATGGCAGTCGGCATCACCCATGGGAACAAGCGCACAGCTGTGCACTATGTCCCCCTCATGCTAACCGAGTCTGCGAGGACATGGCTTAACAGCCTCGCACCCAACAGCATCAACGCCTGGCTAGATTTTGAGAAGTTGTTCGTCTGCAACTTCAACGGCACGTACAAGCATCCGGGCCGCTCGTGCGACCTGGCCTTGTGCGTCCAGGGTGACCGCGAGTCGGACCACGAGTACCTCGCCAGGTGGACAGAGTTGTGCAACACCTGCGAGAGCATCCTGGAGAGCCAGGCGATCGGGTTCTTCATCGAGGGGTGCCGAGAAGGCACCATGCTTTTGCCACCGACTACTGTGCGACGAGCCGAAAACCATGGCGGAGCTCATGACGGTTGCGGACCAGTACGCCAAGAAACCTCTCCGAGTGAGCGCCGACGGGCGTCCGACTCCCTCGGAGCTCGCTCGCGACTGGCCAAGCAACCCGACTGGCAAAGCCGGATCTTCCAGGCACCATGGCAACGACAACCGGTTCCACGGGGACCGCAAAGCCGGACAGCAGAAGCCCCGCTACCACGCGCGGCAGGTCAATGCCATGGAGGGCGCGCCCGATGCACTGGCTAACGACGGAAGAAGGCAGAAGCCGCGGCTCATCTTCGACCAAATGTTCGATGGCCCGTGCAAGTGGCATAGCGGTCCCTTCAAGCCGGCTACGCGTACCACCTGGAACTGCAGCTGGACCCGCCAGCTGAAAGACCAAGGTAACCAGCAATGTCTGCCACTGCCCCCTCCTGGTGGACCCCCACCACCGGCTAGGGGAGCTAGCAATGATGGCAACAGCGGCAACAACAACAACGGCTACCCCTAGTCGCACGCCGCCTACCACATCTTCGAGACCGAGCTAGACGACAAGCACAACCGCAAGCGGCGCTCTAAGGAGGTCAACGCCATCGTCTCCCCAGTCCCCCAGTACCTGAATTGGTCAGAGACCCCCATCACCTGGAGCCAGGAGGATCAGCCAGATCAGCTTCTGAATCTCGGGGGCTACACCATGGTGCTTGACCCCCTCATCGTCTCCAACAAGCGCACCTGCCGTTTCTCGTGTGTCCTCATCGACGGGGGCAATAGCCTCAACCTGCTTTACCAATCATCGCTGGAGAAGCTCGATATCCATGAGTGCAACATGCGCCTTACTACCACGACGTACCATGACGTACTGCTAGGTCCAGCTTGCGCTCCGCTGGGTAAAATCCAGTTGGACGTCATCTTCAGGACCGAGGAGAACTTCTGGTGCGACCCGGTATGGTTCGAGGTGGTGAACTTGTCGAGATCCTGCCACGCTCTCCTCGGGTGCACCGCCCTCACGAAGTTCATGGACATCCCCCACTTCGCGTATCTCAAGACAAAGATGTCGGGGCCAAATGGCGTGATCACCGTAGCTGGCTGCTTCAGGCGGTCGATGGAGTGTGCTTCAGCCGGCTCTAAGCTAGCCGAAGCCCTCATCATAGCCTAAGAGAAGCGCAAGATCATACGCAATGTGGCCATGGCCTAGCAAGAAATACCGGCTAGCAGGAAGCCAGTTGGAGAAACGGCATTCTAGCCGGCCAAGGAGATGAAGAGGATCCTGCTCGACCCCTCTGACCTGACCAAGTTCGTCACCATTGGTGCCAACTTGGATAGCAAATAGGAAGGCGTGCTTGTCGACTTCCTCTGTGAGAATCGGGACATCTTCGCATGATCCCCCGAGGACATGCCAGGTGTGCCGAGAGAGTTTGCCGAGCACTCACTTCATGTGCGACCGGATGCCAAGCCGGTCAAACAGCCTCAGCGCCGCTTCACAGAAGAGAAGAAAAAGATCATTGGTGACGAGATCACCCGGCTCCTTGCAGCTAGGTTAATTATGGAGGTGTACCACTCGGACTGGCTAGCCAACCCAGTCCTGGTGCTGAAGAAAAACAAGACTTGGCGCATGTGTATCGACTACACCGACCTAAAGAAGGCGTGCCCAAAAGACCCCTTCGCTTTGCCCCATATGGATCAGGTTATCGATTCCATGGCCGGTTGTAACATGTTGTCCTTTTTGGATTTTTACTCCGGTTACAATCAGATCTAGCTAAACCCGGCTGGCCAGATAAAGACATCATTTATCACCCCATACGAGGCTTTCTGCTATGTAACCATGCCTTTCGTCTGAAGAATGCAGGCACTACCTATCAGTGTTGTATGCAGAAATGCTTACACTCGCAGATCGGCCGAAACATGCATGCCTACATGGACGACGTCATCATCAAGACAAAGGAGAAGCTCACCCTCCTCGAGGACTTGGGGGGAACATCCAGCCATCTACTCGGTTTGCTTGTTTCGCAACGAGGGATTGAAGTCAACATGGAGAAGATTGCGGCTATCGAGAGAATGCAGCTGCCCAAGAGCTTTCTTGGAGTCCAGAAGTTCACTAGATGCCTGGCTTCCCTCAGCTGTTTCGTCAGCCGGCTGGGGGAGAAGGCACTTCCGCTGTACCAGCTGATGAAGAAGATGGATAATTTCTACTGGACCTCGTAGGCTGACACCGCCTTTCATGACCTCAAGTGCATGCTATCCATAGCGCCGGTTCTAGCCACGCCGGCTAGCAAGGATCCTATGTTGCTCTATATAGCAGCCATCAGTCGGGTCTTCAGCGTTGTCCTGGTGGAGGAGCGCCCTGAGGAAGCAAAGGCTCAGCTGGTTCAGCGACCCGTCTACTACCTTAGCGAGGTTCTCTCCCTCTCCAAGCAAAACTACCCCCACTACCAAAAGATGTTCTATGGTGTGTACCTGGCGTGCAAGAAGCTCAAGCACTACTTCCAGGAGCATCCGATTAAGGTTGTGTGCACCGCACCCCTTTCGGAAGTCATCGGCAACAAGGACGCCACCGGCCGAGTCGCCAATTGGGCCATCGATCTCGCCGCCTACTCCATCTAGTACGAGCCGAGGCTCACGGTCAAGTCGCAGGTCTGGCGGACTTCCTCGTCGACTGGGCCGAGACCAAATACCTCCCACCGGTTCCCGATTCAGACCACTAGAGGATGCACTTCGATGGCTCGAAGATGCTCGGAGCTTGGGAGTCAGCATTGTCCTCACCTCGCCCAAGGGAGACCGGTTGGAGTATGTTCTCTAGATCCACTTCAAGGCCTCCAACAATGTCGCCGAGTACGAGGCGCTGGTGCATGGTCTCCGGCTGGCCAGGGAGATCGGCATCAACCGGATCCTTTGCTTCGGCGATTCGGATCTGGTGGTGTAGCAGGTGTAACTACCTCGGTGAATTACGCTCTTAGTTACATGCCTGGATGAGCGAAAGTGGTTAAAATAGTACGGTGGGGCCCGGGGCCACTCACGGTAGACCTGTCGGCCGTCCTAACCACTTCCAGAGCACCGGGACAAGAACGAGCGGCGTAATCGGCAGGCGAAGGGATCAACTACATACACAAGTGAGTATGTATGCAAGCCACATACAACAGTCCTCAGAGCCATTCCATCTAAAAGAAATAGAAATATTGCAACGCCATACGGCAAGATTCAAATATCCTAGATAGAGATAATATGTTAGGATAGCTCCTCATACATCAAACATCAGAGTATCAGGCAGAAGCGGAAAACAAGATCCGAGTACGGATAAGAAGCAAATCGGCATAAGATGCCACATAAATAAACACATCCCGCCCACAAATCTCACGGATCCCCGTTCCCGGAATCTCTACACCGAGTGATTGTTGCCAACATCATCCGTCTCCTCCACCCAGTATCCTTCTTGCGAGTACACTTGTTCATCTGAATCAAACAATTTATCGTGTGAGACCCTAGGGGTACTCAGCAAGTCTTTATGCCTCTAAAGGGGACACCACCTGGGGTGACGCAATTGCAGCAAAAGATAATAACTAACAAATCTATAGATACTCGCTAACCATCCGCCTAACCAATGATAGACGGATGTCCATGAATTAAGGACAACAGTTATAACAGTACAATTATCAGATCCATCCTCCTCCTCGCTTACCAACGAGGAAGCGGACGAACAACCCCCATCCGTTGGCAGTTTTATTAACCATTCCATGAGTGTTGCACTATTTACTAGTCAAGTACTTAGTCAAATTAAAAGCAGTACTTTAGTTATACTTGTCTATGATCGAGAAACGGTGCTCCAAGTCGTCCATAACCGCGGACACGGCTTTCAGAAAGATTTACCCTGCAGGGGTGCATGAATAGCAACACACACTCGATCAACCTCGGAAAAACCAACTCAAAACCCAACGAGGCATTCACGACAAAGCGATCACAGGATTTAGAAATATTTCGGGGGGCACCCCATTAAGCTACCCGCAACGAAGCTAGCTGACTCCGAGACGGACTCAAGGTTTGTGTGGACGACGGTAAACAACTGGGAACCCAAAAATGTGACTGGACTTGTCGATACGGCGAAAACGTGTCACGATCCAAAACAGTACAGGTGCTCCTCGCACAATCGTAAATAAACAGTAAACATGGCATAAGTACAGGATAGAAATAAAGCCCCAAACTACTTTGTGGCCCCAAGAAATAAGAATGAATCAAGCTCTGGCTCAGGGGGGGTCCATAAGGCCTCCCGGATGTGGATAGTGCGAATAGTCAAGGAACAGGAATCAAGTAGTCGTGGTCCTACAGGACACAAGTGGACATAAAAACCAAATGACAGATATTGCCCACCGGTGCCTCTTTCATTAGTTATCCCATTACTACTCAGGTTAAGTTGTTTAGGTACCTCGTTATCCATCAGACACTCACATACCCTACACATGCTGTTCTACGACTCGCATGGCTCAAACAACTCCTGTAGTAATGGCTCATGGGATGGAGGAACATGCTCCGTGGGGTTTAAAAGTAAAGGATATGCAGTACTTGGGATTCAATTTAATGCATTCGCGACTCCATGATGCAAGAATAAGATAGAAGCAATAGGTACTATATGTATGCAAGCATGTGGTAGTGCTTGCCTGGCAGCTCAGTTGAAGCGAGAGATGGATCTGGGTAGTACTCCTGTGATTCCTGATAATTCTCCTGATGGGCGTCTATTCGAAGAAGAACCAAACAAATAAGGGCCAACATAAATAAAGTGCACAAGCATATGAACTGAAATGCGACAAGCAAACAAGCATGCCATGATGAATGATGCACAATTTACATGGCTTTACAGTAGCATGGCATGGTGAGGTGTGGGGTACAAGAATAAAGCATTTTATTATTTGTTTAGTCAAGTTTCATTGCCATAAACAGTTCTGATTTTTAAATATGGCATGATGTATGCTTCAATTCAGAACAAGGAGTGCATAGATAGATCATTTCTGGAAATTGTTTTATTTGAAACAGAAATCGTACAGACTTTTTATACTCGGAGGAACTTAGCCTGTGTCACTGACGCGCGGGTCCAGTGCTGAGTCAGCACCAGGTGGGGCGCAGCTGGTTTGGGGTCAGCTTTTCTCACCCACGGGGAGTCTACCCGCAGCGACCGACAGACGGGCCCGGCCAGGTGCGGGGCCACTCGCGCGCGCGGCCAGCCGGTGGGCGACACGTGGGTGATCCCCGGCAGGCGCGACCAAAAGCGAAAAAGCCCGGGTCCCTAACTGTAAAACGGCAAGGGAGTATGATAGGTGGGCCTCTTGGGACTACGGGTTGAGGCGGGAAAAAGGGCAGGGCTCTTTCTGCGAAAACGACGATGACGCCGAACTGTCTGTTGCGCGCCGTTAGCAGAAATCAGGGGATCGGCCGGAGTTCTGACGACGATGGCGACTAAACGGCGGCGAATCTCGACAAGCCGCAAAAAGGAAAACTGCAGAGGGCGGTGCGGGCTACCACTTTTGTTTAGCGAGTACGCACGGAGGCGGACCACAGCGACCGGGATCTACCAAAGAACAGAGGGTGCGCGAGGGGGGTTTTCTGTTGTTCTATGTTCGGCTGCTGCTGCTGCTGCGCGGCGCACGGCAGTGCACGGAGGCTGCTCGGTGGAGCGCGGCGGCGTTGCGGCGAGCTAGAGAGGAGAAGGAGATGTCCGGGAGGGAGGAGATACTCACGTGAGTGCGCCCGCGAAGCCGTGGCAACAGGGGTGGCGGGGTACGGTCGCGGTGCTGGCGGTCCGGTCCTTCGGCCACCTCACGGACACGGCGGCGACGGCGAGCCTCTGGCGATATACCGGCCACCTCAACCGCGCGGATCATCGACGACGAAGCCGAGGACCCTTCCGGCGGGCTTGGCTGGCCTGGGGGCAGCAGATCAGAAGAGGGAGGGGTTGGCCGAGCTCGGGCTAGGGTTTGGCATGGCTTCGGCCACGTGAAGAAGAAGAAGGAGGAGTTGTGGGGATCTGGAGCTAAGGGGAAGGGTGACGAAAAGGGAGAGGGTGGAGTCACATGGGGAGGGTTGGCTGGTTAGGTGAGGAGAAGGAGGGAGGGATCGGGTAGAGCTAGGTTTTTTTTCTTCTCTCTCTCCTTCTTTCTTTGCTAAGCCCCAAAGGAAAGAGAGGGGGACCAAGGGAGAGGGCAGGTCGCTGGTGGGGCCATGCTGTCCGAGAGAGAGAGGGAGTGCTTCGGCATGGTGATCATGGGATTAGGGTTTAGGTTAATCCACATGAGCTTGAACATGAGGATGGCAAGGTGACATGGTGGAGTTAGAGAGAGGAGAGGGAGATGGGTTAGGGTCTGGGGAATGATCCACCAGGATCAAGCCCAAGTGAAAGGGAATGGTGAGGTGGAGAGGGAAGTGAGAAGAAAAGTGGTGAGAGTTTTGTGATGAACCATCTAGCTCATGCAAAATATGGAGGAGATGGTGGTGAGGTGAGGCTTGTGATGCACATGGCAAGGAGAGAAGGAACAAGGTGAGGATTTAAAGAGAAAGGTTGGATCTCAACAAAAAGGAGAAACAATCAAAAATTCCAAGGAAACCAAGGGAGATCAAATAGTGGTGAAGGTTGCATGGCCCATGCAAAGGCATTAATTGCCATGTTTTATTCTTGTGACAAAATAATAATACATCATGGCATTAAACACATGCATTACCAAAAATGTGGAATAAAGGCCAAGCAAAAGAAAAATGGAATTGGATCCATTCCAACCCACATGAGCTAGATTAAATGCTCAAAAGAAAATAAAAGCCCATGGGTAAGTAGAATGGTGGAATTATAAGGTGGTGACAAAGAAAGGTGGTGGAGTGGAATAAAAGATATGCCCCCAACTCAATTTGGGCATCAAGCATTTATCAAGAGTCAGATACAATTAATAATGCATATGAGAGAAGAACCAAAAGGAAAAGGGTTTTATATGATGCCCAAATACAAGGTGGCATGATGACATGAGCATGATATAATTATGATGCAACAATTATATATAGGAAGTAGCCATTATATTACTAGACCAAGTAGCATTACAATTGTTAGACAATTGGGATGCTACAGCAGGTATCCGGGGAATGGGACGCCCATGACGCAAACATGGCCCCCTACTGGTTCCATGTGCAGAAGCTCAGCGCCTTCTTCGACGGATGTGAGTTCCATCACGTCCCTCGCATCAACAACGAGGCAGCCGATTCACTCACCCGAATCGGATCCACCAGGAAGGTGATCCCACCTGGGGTATCCTTGGAGCATATGCGCAAGCCCTCCATCAATCCGTCTCCCGAGTCGGATTCCGTTATCTGGGCAGGAATTATTCTGGTTGATGTCACGGCAGACGCGGAACCGGCAAAACCCGCGAAGAAGAAGGCTCGCACTGACTCCGACACATCTGCACCCTCCGGCTCACAAGATCCAGGGGCTGTCAGCCCATCATGTGGCTCAGGGGCTGCCGTTCTGGGTACTTCATCCGGACGACCCCCTGACACCCCTCAGCCAAGCGGGAGCGTCCTCACCATCTGGGAGATACCATCCTAGGCGCAGCCCTTCATGAACTACATCGCCAACGGAGAGCTTCCGAATGACGAGGTGGAGGCCAGGCAAATCCGGCGATGTGCGCACACGTAAACCATCATCTACAAGGAGCTGTACAAGTGCAGAGTATCCGGCATATTCCAGCAATGTGTCGATGTGGACACAGGCTACCGGCTACTCAAGGACATCCACTAGGGCAAGTGCAGGCATCATGCTACATCCAGGGCATAAGTCGCCAAGGCGTTCCGCCATGGCTTCTACTGGCCCACCGCCCTTGAGGATGTCGAACAGCTAGTCCGCACGTGCAATAGTTGCCAGCACTTCGGGCAGCTCAGGCACATGCCATCTACGGTACTCAAGACTATACCGATCACCTGGCCCTTCACCGTCTGCGGCCTGGACATGGTCGGTCCCTTCAAGCGGGCACACGCGGGCATGACCCACCTGCTGGTGGCGATAGACAAGTTCAGAAAATGGATAGAGGCCAAGCCTATCTGAAAGATGGACGGGGCGACAGTCGTCACCTTCTTCACGGACATCATCAACTGGTTCGGCTACCCCAACAGCATCATCACCAACAACGGCACAAACTTCGCCAAGGGGGCCTTCGCCCAGTTCTGCAGCAACAAGGGCATCCAGCTAGACCTCACCTCTGTCGCGCACTCGTAGTCCAATGGGCAAGTCGAAAGGGAAAATGGCCTAGCGCTAGCCGGCATCAAGCCGCGCCTCATCGAGCCCTTGGAGCGAGCACCCGGATGCTGGATCGAGGAACTTCCGGTTGTGCTGGGGAACCTCCACACCATGCAGAATAGGTCAACCAGCTTCACCCCGTCTTCCTCGTCTACGGCTCGGAAGTCGTCCTCTCTGCACACAAGCTCCTCTATGACGAGAAGGCCAACAAGGAGGCATGGGAGGATGGCGTGGACCTCCTCAAGGAAGCCCGCGAGCTGGCACTGTCCAGATCGTCCTTGTACCAGCAGCGCCTATGCCACTACCATCCGGGCCGGATCTGCCCCGTCGCGTTCCAGGAGGGAAATCTGGTTCTCCGACTGATGCAGGACACGAAGGGCATGCACAAGTTATCGCCACCTTGGGAGGGGCCCTTCATCATCAGCCGGGCGCTGCACAACAACTCCTACTACCACATCGACACGCAGCAACCGCGCAAGAACAAGAAGGACAAGTCGGATGAAGAGACAGAATGCCCCTGGAATGCGGCCCTGCTCCTCCCGTTTTACACCTAGTCGTTTGATAATGTATGTACCCCACGAACTCCATGAATGAAAATGTGGACCCCCAAGAGACACTCAGGGTCTCCTTGCTAGAAATTTGTGTGTACCTATTTCTGGTTCAGTTTTTCCAGTTCCGGCAACCCCTACCTGGGGGCTCCCCGGCTGGCCCGACCTGCTAAATCTGCAAACCAACTTAGTAGTGTGCGATGATGTCAGAGGCCCACTCTTCGTCTCAACTACAAACCGCAACCCGGTTGTCCGGCTAGCAAGAGCAAAAGCCCGAGGCATCCCACATGAAAAACAAGGAGGAGACGCGATGGATCGGGCATTCTGGCTTGTGCCTAGTTTGAGACTATTTGGCTACTGAGCCGCCAGTACCATGCGCAATGTATTGTCATCTCCCTTCGATTCCGGTTGTAGACCACAACCCGGCTGCCCGGCAAGGACGAATCGTAAACAGCAGAGTGCACGAGAAAGTGACTAAGTGTCCAGAGAAGAGCAAGCTAGTTTTCGAAAAACTAATGCTATCCTCCGATTAACGAGCACTATCTTAACCAACTAACATATTAACGAATGGGCATATATATATGTATATGTTTGTTTTGTATGACTACATCGAGTCGGAGTTTAAGAAGAAGGAAGATTCAAAGTCCTTGCCTTCCTCAAGCACTCCGAATCTCGGGGGCTACACCCACTGGGTGCGCTCGCGTGCCCCCAGTGGAATCATGTAGTTTCCACCGGCTAAAGGCGTTTAGCCAGATATTTGGAGCCCAGGTGAGGGCAAGGGCAGGAAGAAAAAAAGAAGAAGATTTGAAGCACCTGGCCTCGCCAGCTACTCCGAATCTCGAGGGCTACACCCAGTGTGTGCGCTGGCGCACCCCCACTGGAATTGAAGTTCCCCTGGCTACAGGCGTGTAGCCGGTGAAAGTAACCGG
Organism: Avena eriantha; assembly: GCA_910589775.1. Classification (NCBI taxonomy): domain Eukaryota; kingdom Viridiplantae; phylum Streptophyta; class Magnoliopsida; order Poales; family Poaceae; genus Avena; species Avena eriantha. Next base: position 62,659,464 of record OU342745.1, on the reverse strand, counting down.
ATATCTCCCAAGTTTTAGTATCCGCCTAGAGGTGTCTACCCGGACTAAGCTAAAGGCTTAAAGAAAAGAAAGAAGAAGATTCGAAGCACCAGGCCTCGCTAGCTACTCCAAGAATCGGGGGCTACACCCAGTGGGTGCGCTGACGCGCCCCCACTGGAGTTGAAGTTCCCCTGACTGAAGGCGTTCAGCCGGCGAAAGGTAGCAGATAAATGTAACCGTCAAAAGACAAAAACTTCGAAGCATACAGAAAATCACAAGGAAATGGAAGCAAGCAAATAGTACGATTGGATAAAAAGGGAGTCGAAGCTCCCATAAGTTCACCCGGCGTTAGAGACAGTCGGCACAGACAACAAAGTTCAACAAAACGAAATAATAACAATTCCACCTGGCATCCCGGGTATCACATCTAAGCGGCTAGGCCCTTGCCGTGTGGATGATCCTGGCCAGAGGCGGTTTTGGGAGGTGGAGGAGGCGTGTTGGCAATTCTGGCTCCGACGTCCCCGCCAATCGGCTGCGACGAGGTTTCGGCTCCTACATCCGGTGTCCCGGTGGACTCCGAATCGGTGACGACCTCGTCAACGTCGGTGTAGTCGGCTATCTTGATAGTGGAGGCGCGGACCTCCGGATGGGCTTGGCGAATGGCAGCGAGGTCGGCACCGGCACGGAAGCCCCCGTCGATCTTCTCGACGCGGGCGTCCTTGTACCAAGAGAGCATCAAGGCCAGGGCCATCTCCGCTCCGGCTCGCGCCGCCAAGTCCCACAGCCGCTCGATGGCAGCCGGCACCTCCGTCACCTTGGCCGCTAGCTAGGCAATCGTCTCTGGAGCCGCGGTGTCCGGCCACAGGAACTCGAAGACTGCATGGGCTGCCTTGCGCAGCACAACGGCCTCCTCGCCAAGCAGAGCGACCAGCTCCTGGGAGGTGGGCTGTTCTCCCAACTAGTTCTCCTACAGCCGGTTATACGCCAGTAGGTCTATGCCAGGATAAAACACTGTCAGAAAAAAGAAAGTCAGATCCGGCTACCGGATCCGGAAAGATGAAGCTAGTCAGAAAGAACTTACCCTTGGCGGTGCACCCAGCCTACATCAACTCCTCGAGCAGGGTCTTCTCCTTGTCCGCTAGCCGTTTAACCTCCTCCTCCTGGTCCTTATTCTGGGCGTCGAGGAGGTCAAAGGCCTGGGCCCAGCTGGCGAGGGCGGCGTCGCGCTCCTTGATGGTGGCCTCCAGGGCATCCGCCTTGGAATGCCAATCCTTGTTCTGCAGCTGGAGCATGGAGTTGGACTTGCTCAGCCGATCGTTCGCCTTCTTTAGACAATCGATTTCCCGCTGGGCGCACACCATGATGGCTGCAGAAACCGACTATCAGCAAAAAAAGGTGGGAAGAGGAGGAAGATGAAAGTGTCTGGCAACGGAATCTGGATAAAAAGACTTACTCTGGGAGGTCCCATTGGCGGCTTCCAACTTCTGCTCCAGGGTCCGGTTGCCGCCAGTCGTGGCCTCGAGCAGCCGGATCTCCTTCACCGCCAGCTCGAGGGTGGCAGCCAGATCCGCTAGTGAGGCGGCGGAGGAGGCGTCATCGTCAACAGCATTGGCAACCAGTGACTCCTTCGCCTCCAGCACTGCCATTCGCCACTCTTCCCCGACTCATCGTCAGAGTTGTCGTCACCGACGACCACGAGCTCCTTGCCGGTGGAGGCCCTCTGCACCGCCACGGGGGAACTACCTCCACTTTGTGGGGCCACCGCAGCCGTATACGGCTACACCACTGTGGTCGGTGGGGCATCCCGTGCTCCGGCTGCGGTAGCCGGATCAGCCTGAGGCAGGGACGGAGACGAACGCTAGGCGAAGAAGGGGGAGCAGAAGCAGTCGGAGGTGGCGCGGTGTCCGGTGCGTGGGGCGGCGAGCCAGTGGGCGCCCGCGCTAGGCTCGTGGCACCAAAGGAGACTAGCGAGTTGAACAACAGAAGATAAGATAAAAACAAAAGCAAGTAAGGCAAAAGACAGAAAAAGCTGCACAAAAGAAAGAGAGAAGGCAGAAGCAACAGACAAGGTCAGCAGATGACTTACCCCGACACCACGGGGGCGGCCCCTTCTTGCGGCTAAAGCAGCTAGGGGGAAGGGCGCCGGTCCGGCTCCTCCATGGCAGGTCAACTGGACCCGCCTCCTCCTCCACCAGACCGGCTAGAGCCGCTCCCACCGGCACCATACCGGCTAGAGCTACCCCCACAGGTGCCCGACCGGCCAGATTCATCGTCCATCGTGTGGCGCCGGGCCGGCTTAGGAGTCGGCACGTCCTCCTCCTCCTTGTCGACCTCCAGGGGTCATGCGCCGGCTCGTCGTTCCGGCTGGGGAAGACGTCGCCGTCCCCATCCAACTCCTCGCCGGACCGGCGAGCGCGTGGCTCAGGAAGGTCAGGCATAAAGTTCTAGAGGGGGTCTCTCCCTCCTCCCGGATGATGCAGGGAAAGAGCTGTCAAGAAGAAAGAAGTGCAAGAGGTTAGCCGGATGGCAAAGAAGTCACAAGCAGAAAGAACCGGCTGGCAAGAAACTTACCTGGGGCACGCGGTTGTCGCGGCTATAGGGGACCAGCCCGAGATTCCAACCTTCCGGCAACCACTCCTTCATAATCGTCCACACCCACTCCTTAAGGTTGTGGTAGTGGGGATCACGGCGGGACAGTCGGGTCGGGTCTAACCGGCCGGGGTAGAAGCACATCTTGTGTGCGCGTTGCTGCAACGACATCATCAGCCGGGACATCCAACTAAGGGTGATGTCCAGGCCAGTTAAGCCGGTGGTAACGAGGGCGTGCATCCGCTGCAGCATCGCGTCCGACTCCGTCTTCTCCCCGTAAATCCTCAGGTCCCATTACTGCAGGCTAGATTCCACGTCCTAGAAAGCCGGCAGATTGATCCGGTCCACGTCAGTAACGTTGCTGACGTAGAAGTACGACTGCTGCCACAGTCGCATCGTGTCCTATAGCCGGAACTTCGCGTAGCCGGTTTGGGTGCGGGAGTAGATGGAGGCATGGCCACACGTCACTAGCGGTCCTTGCGTGAACTGCACTTGCGGTCGCACGCGGAACAGCCGGCAGAACAACCCGAGATCTGGCTGGATCTCGAGGTAGCTCTTGCAGAACGCCACGAAGTGCGCCAGCGTGTCGATGGCGTTGGCGCCGAGGTGGTGGAGGCGCAAGTCGAAGAACACAAGGAAGGTGAGGAGGAAGGGGGTGCACCGGCAGAGCGAATCTGCGGGCGAGGTGGGAGAGGAAGATGACCCGCTACCCCTCCGCCGGGTGCAGCGACTCTTCTCCCGCCGGCGCCAACCGCACCTTCACCTCCACTTCTGGCAGAAAGACGCGCGTCGCGCGGTATTTCTAGATGTGCTCCTCTGTCACAGAGGAGCCGCACCAAGCGCCGCGCTCCGAAGCCATCGCTGGTCGTGGATTGCGGTGGCTGGTGTATCCGACGACACTAAATGGGCGGCGCAACGAGCTCCGGCGACAAGAGCAAGCAAGGCAAGGCGAGAAAGCAAGGGCGTAGGGGGACTGGGAAGGCAGTGAGCGGAAGGAGGAACCGCCCTCCCTCGGGCAACCCTTTAAAGGCCAGGGAGAGCAACCATCCACAGTGCCACATGGCACCCTTTAGGCCACGCCCCACCCCCACCACCGCACCAGATCTTGTGTGCAGGCGCCGAGTGCGCAGAAGATTCTGGAGTGGGAACCGAAGAGCCAAATGGCAATTTCCCGAAGCGACGCGCGACGGGACGTTACGCTGTGCGCCGCAGAGCAATGATGGCGTGTGCACGCATGGCCGGCATCAGCGTTGACGTCACGGGTAGCACAACCGCCAGGCGTAGCTGGTCACAAATTTCAAATTCAGAAGGGAGCACACGCACATTTCACCTAAGGGCAAAATCTACACGCGCTCGGGGGCTAGTGTCGAGGGGATGACTGCCGGATACCCCAACCAGACAAGAACTGCGGTAGTTGGTTTGCGTTTGGCTAGCTGAGCGTAGCCGGACACGAGCAAGTCATACCGGCTACTTCACGGTAGCTGGAACCAAGAGGAGCAACAAGACACAGGACCGACTACATCAACGTAGCCAGACACAATCAAGAGGACAGGGCAACGTGATGCACAGTGCACGGTACTCCCTGGTACGACGACAAGACCTGCAACTACACGGCCATACCGAAGACTTTGTTGGGTGACGCGGGCACAGTGGCTAGACGCCGATGACAAGCTCGCATGGCGTTCACTGTACCCACGACGACCCTATCGCATGTACCTCGATGGGATGTAACCGTACTAGATATTGTAGATGACCAGCCGGCTGGGACCCGACTGTGGGGTTGTCACATCCCAAAATTTTCCAAAATTTGAAATATGAAAATTTTAAACAAATGAAGAACCAAGTTCTTTGAAATTTCAGAAAGAACAAAAACTTTTGGAACATTTAATATAATGCCTCCAAAACCCAAGCCAAACAAAATGATTTTTGTTTGTGAAGTGGTGTGCATGTTTTAAAATCCCAAATCATGAAGCATGCATGAGCATCTTTACTTGGTTGCATTTTAAAATCCTAAGAGAAGTGAAAAATATCTCAAACCCTAAAACTTTAATTATTTGTTAACACTAAGAACAACACAATACTATGGATATAATCCATATTTATATTTAACAAAAGAACTCCTATGAGAGATAAAAAGATAAAGGGGCAAAATAATAAAACAATAGAAATTGGTTTCATCCAATTTGGATCCATGGATAAAAGATATGAATTATTTGAGTATAGAATTAAGAAAGGCAATATTAGCTATTAAAGCCAAAGTGAATAAATTTGGTTAGAAAAATTTGAGTTGGAAAGTTAATGTGTTCTATAATGCCCTAAAAACCTAATTTGAGTTTTACAAATTTTTAGAAATTTGTTTGATTCAAATTGGATCATTAAATCAAAAGTTATTTAAGAAAACAGAAAAAGAAAAAAGAAAAACTGAAGGAATAAAAAAACAGCAGCAGCAGTCGGCCCACAACCCTAGCCCACTAAGCCCACCCGGCACTCCCCTTTCCCCCTCTGTTTCTCACAGTTCCCCCCTCCACCCCCTCTCACTGACACCGCGACCCCACTCCACGTCACCCTCCACCTCACCTTCTTCCACCGCGACGAACAGCCCCTCTCCCTCCCTCTACCGTTTCCAAATCAGCTCGAATTCGTGCGTTTGCGCAATTAATCTCCACTCCGACCCCTGCCCTCTTAACCGCCACCCCCTCCTCTCCGTTTTCCCTCAAACCCCACAACCCCGGAGCCACTAGGCTGCTCGGAATCAAGCTCGAACCACCGCGGCCACCGACGAGCTCTGGCAAGGATTCCGGCGAGAACTCACTGCCCCGCGCCCTCCCCTCTGTCCTGTTAGCCTCGCCATGCTCTGGCGCACCTACTGACAATGCCCATGCCTTTTTTCTGTGCCTAGGTCGTCTCCACGGTCATCACCAGGGCTTTTCTACCGCCATCATTCTCCGACGAGTTCCGATGAGTCGCAGGTTCCTGCCGCCCTCTTTTGGTCACAGCCAACTTCTACACGACCAGGCACACCTCGCTGACCTATTGCCTTGTCTGATCGAGCCCCAGGGCGACTCCACCGTCTCGGAGACGCGAGCTCCACCGTCGGTAGGTACTCCGGCGAGGAATCCCCGGCGAATCTGAGCGCCCCTTCATCGACCACGACCACCATCGAGACCACCGAGACCGCCACAACCCGCCGGTAAGATCGCGGTTTCCCCTACCCCTCTAGAACCACCGGAGCGCCACCCACCCGACACACCGCCGCCGCGCGCCATCACCAGCGCCGCCAGTCCGTGGTCGACACGCTGAGCGCCGTCCGATCCGTCACTAGCGGTTGAGATTAGACCATTTACCGAAGCGGTATCAGCCGATCTGATCCACTCGTTTCCACTTAAAATCCAATGGCCCACGTTGCCGATCCGCCCGAACCGGTACGAGCCAATAAGAACACGCCACGTAGGCCTGAGCGTCTGTTTAAATTAGAAAATAGGCAGAATTTGTATTAAACTTAGAAATTCAATACCTTTTGATCCACAAATCAGAAAAATGCAAATTTAGTGTCTATGGATTCAGAAAAATGAGAGCTTCACTGCCGAGGCCTTATTCCACCCTTTAGCTTCTGTAAAATAGAAGTTTTAGGCAGAACCTTTTTAGGAGTATTTTACCCATAAAAATTGTTTTGTAAATTATTTTTGGGTGAATCTTTTTGCTATGGATTGCAAATTGAACCCTCTGTCCAGTAAGACCAAAATATAACTTTGGTTGACTATACCTAATAGCATGGAAATTATTTAGTGAGTTTGGCCTTTCCAAATGCTAGAAAATATTGCTAATTGTTACAATTGCACAAATGGTTGCATTTGTAATATTGCAATTATAAATTGTTCAGAAAACACTTAGTAATGTTCAAAACCTTTGTTATAACAATTTGTACAATAAAAATTGCCATCTTGCATGCTTGCATATTTTGCATGATTTTGTTTTGCCACTAGTGTTGACTTTGTGCATGTTTTGTCTTGGTTGTTTTGTTTTGATAGATTGTGTGGATTGCCAAGTGTGTTACTGCAAAGAGTGTACCAACACCACCAACTACTAAGGCAAGTGACACTATCATCCATGTCCTACTATTTTCATTACACTTAGTGGATTTTTGTAGTATGCATGATAGGATTACTATGATACTATGTTATGCTATGTCCTATTTAGGATATCCTTTATATCTTCCTTAGTGGAAATACTGTAGTTGTAGTATGCTTAGCCCTGCTATAGATTCAGGGTGGAATATACCATATTGTGATTATATGAAGTGTTGGAAAAATATATGTTTATATAATAAAACAAGTACTCAATGAATCACCTGGGTGGAATGTGGATACTCAGTTGAGAATAAGGTGGCAACGAAGGGGACCATGTCTATGGCTATCTCTTTCGTGTGTGCACTAGGAGAATACCACCCAGGAACTTAGAGATTGAACATGTTTCTCGTATAGTGGCTTTCGTGTACAGCCACATGCCAAATGGGCTCTAGCCTAGTCAATTACATAGTGGGAGACCCATGCATTGGTACCTCTTCAGGTTAACTTGAATTATGCATTGGAGGTTTATCCTTGCATTGGTGCCTGGTAGATGTGCTGGCATTATGTATTGGGAGGACTTCTATGGAAAGACTTTGTCACATTCTCGATCTGTCGGTACTCCATATTGGTGAGTACTAGTCTAGTGGCCACTGGTGGCGTCAAGACGAGATTGTGTCTTGTGGGTAAAGTGTACAACTTCTGCAGAAGATTAAATTCTAAGTACTTAGCCGTGTCCCCGGTTATGGACAACTCTAAGCAACTAAGGCCTGAAGCTATGGAAGATCTCGACATTCTAATTTCTCAAAGTAAAACTTGATGGTGTCAACAAGGGATTAGAAGAACTTGGAGTTTGCCAAGGATTTTAGAAAGTTATTGAAAGATGAAAAGTAATTTGCAAAGATAGGATAAAACCATGTTGCTTTCTGCAAATAAGCCTAAGCTCTACTTAGCCAAATATGTATGTAGTGATAGTCCAACTTATATTCACAAACTAGTGACACTTTCCAATACATTCAAAGTATTGACCCTTTTGTGGCTGCAACCTATCATGTTGCAGGTTATTCTATTGATGAGTATGGATTGATGATAGAGGTTATGAGTCTACACCCAACATGTTTACCTGTGGCACATGAAGATGAAGGACTCCATGCTTTACTTGTATTCTGCTGCTTTGTAATAAGATAGCCTATGGCTATGAGTATGTAATAAAGTATTCATATTCTAGATCATGCGATGTAATATGACCTTTGTATCTTGATATTACATCTTAAACTGTGGGTGCTAGCTATTCGATCCAGGGACTAGCACTGTAATCACAGGGATTCAAACCAAGCCAGGTTTGGGTCTTTACAGGGGTCCGCCAACCAGACTGGCCAGTGAGACCATTGCCCCTCTACCTATATAAGGAGGGGCAAGGCTCACATAGCAAGGGTTAGACTCAGTGCATTTAAGGTGGTAGATAGAAGATACAGCTCAAGGAGCGTTTGTAGCCCGTATACTACTCATAGTGAGATCGGCAGGAGTAGTAGTTTTACCTCACCACAAGGGCTCTGAACCTGGGTACTTCTTGTGTCTCGCTACACTTGCTCGTATCCAATCCCGCCTGCGGACGTCGTCGAGAGCTTCCCTGCTAGTCCCCACACCTCTATCTAACCTGTTTAGGTACTGTCGTTCCCAATACAACGACAAGCAGAAAACAGGCAACTGACACTGTGGCATCTTGTTAATAGGTTAGTTCCAGAAAATGTATAAAAATACCTCAAAATGTGAACAAAACATGAGAAAGTTGATATAAAACAAGCATGGAACATCAAAAATTATAGATACGTTTACGACGTATCAGCCACTCCCCGTCAATGCCGAGGCCTAAAGTATCGAGCTCTAACTGGTGGACTGGATCCAACGGTAAAGTCACCTCACCCATAACTCTTGGTGCTTGAAATCCTCGTATGATGCATATACGGAAACTAATGGGTACATGGAAAATAATAAAGTCATGCTAAGCCTACGGCTTCCTCCTCGAGGAGCCAACAGGACATGCATTTGTCCTACTGTTTCCTCCATGAGGGACTTACGGGGTGGCTCACGAGGGAACTTCCCCTCAAGCAGCATAAATTCATGCTAAGCCTACGGCTTCCTCCTTGAGGAGCCAACATTACATGCATTTTCCCTACGATTTCCTCCACGAGGGACTTACGGGGCGACTCATGAGGGCACTTCCCCTCAAGCAGCATAAATTCATGCTAAGCCTACGGCTCCCTCCTCGAGGAGCCAACAGGACATGCATTTTTCATACAGTTTCCTCCATGAGGGACTTAGGGCGGCTAATTAGGGCACTTCCCCTCAAGCAACATAAATTCATGCTAGGCCTACGACTTCCTCTTCGAGGAGCCAACGGGACATGCATTTGTCCTACAGTTCCCTCCTCGAGGGACTTACTAGGCGGCTAACGAAGGCACCTCCCCTCAAGAAACCTAAAATTGCATGAATCCTATAATGCTCTCTTTAAGGATCCAACATGAAATGCACCTGCTCTATGGTTTTCTAATAGTAGAGCCTATTAGGGCACTTCCCCTCATAGAGCCCAATTTGTAAAGGAGCACCAGGCGCCTATAACCCGACAATGATCCCTCGGGAAGCCACAGAGGTCACTAGGCCATGATTAGAGTTGCTTACCTCGAGGCAATAGTATTGAACGCACCAGAACAGAGTGTAGAGGTTCTCATACTTGCAACCAAAAACAAAATAAAGAAGGACCCCACAGGCCCAGCCTGAAGGGAAACGGGTAGGCTACACTAGCGTAAAATCAAAAATTTCTACCGCGTCAACCAGGAATACTATTGTCATAGATCACGGGATTACCGCTAGACGCGCAGGTGCGGAACTCGATGAAGCACGTTGCGGCAGTGTAGATGTTCTACGTCTCCTCCTCGTCCTCGTCCCACGAGCAGCTCCCCTTTGCGCGGCTCGTCCAAGTGCTACAGATGCAGCACCTCCGAGGTATCCACACGTCCGGAGTGGAAGTCGTCACACGCCAGACTGCTAGGTCTGCGCGTGCAACACAGGCGGAAGAGGAGTGGCGGCTGGGTGGAATGCTCTCTCCTTTTCAGCTCGCCTTACTCCCTCTTATATAGGCATCCCTGGTGGGCTTCTACATTAGCAGCCCATTAGCAGCCTAAGCCTGGTCTAATTCGGATCCAATCCTCATTAGGCTTCCAGCCCCTAAAGTGTGTGACCCTATAGGTTCATACACGTATAGACATGACGCGAGTACACTTACTCCGTCAATAGTTGGTAGCGGCCTCTAGCAAGACGTGCCAACTCCTAAACGCATATAAAGATCATTCGGACGAACCATCACAAGGTTGAGTACATGTCTTTCCCTTTGCCTCACGATATTTGGTCTAGCTCTAAGCTGACCTCTCTTTCTCGATACTGTGATTCAGAATCCCTTTACTAGGTTAACTCTTAACCATATGTAGCACGGCCATGCATTTCTGGATCCGATCACTCGAGGGGCCCAGAGATATCTCTCTCAAGTAGAGAGGGGCAAATCCCATCTTGATTGACCGATGCCTTGCAGCATGTATCAGGACAAACCCGAAAGCTACCTTTATAACTACCCAGTTACGGAGTAGTGTTTGATAGCCCCAAAGTAGGTCGATCCACATCTCAAGTACATGCGACAATCTCAGGTCTAAGGACAAAACGTACACGATGTGTAGAGAGAGCTGCAAGTATTATTGCTAGTCTCATGTTGGGTCAGTCCAACCCCATGTTCATAACATGTGTCCACATCATTGGTTTGACATCTCCATGTCAATGACTTGCGAAACATAGTCATTAACCAATCGATGTGCTAGTCTAATATTCACGTGTGTCCTCTCATGAACTCCGACTAGGGACAATTATTAGATAACCATACAAGTAAAGAGTTTCACAAACAATTCACATAATTGCCAATCAATACAAGTTGCCTGGTATATGGATATTCAAGGAACATTATAATAACTCATGGATACACATGAAATACAATCATCTCTATGATTGCCTCTAGGGCATATTTCCTTCACAGCCACCTCCAAAAGGTATCACGGCAACCTCCACCTCCGTCTATCTTCCTCGGACACGCTCTCGTAAATCGTCAAAGTTGGAGTCCGGGTCGGAGAAGTAGCACCAAAGACACATGGTGTCATCAAAGACACGGATAGTGAACACCATATCCCCATCATATCTAAAGACGAGAAGGTTGTCGACACACATCGTGCACTCCAGTGAAGGCCCTCCATCCGTCGGCGAGCGACAACTGACCAAACCAGTCATAATACACATCTGTAGGCCACACATCAGTCGCCCCACCGGGCACCTGCAACTTCACCCGTGTCGGCACGACACCGTCCGCTGCAGCCGCGAACTTGCGTGAGAGGAGCAGCCTGCTCTACTTCATCCTTGCATTAACAGTCACCGTGACATCAAAGCCAGCGAGCTTGATGTCGATAGGGACGATATCAGAGGATGCCGATGAGGACGACGCAGAAGGGGGCGAGAATAGAGACGAGGCACGACATTGTCCATGCCCTCCGCAACCCCCGCAACAACCCTAGCCGCGACTAGGTCCGGGTAAACACCCTGAGCATGCTCCTCTCTCAACAATGCCTCCAAGGATCTCCTACTCTCGTGGTGCTCTCGCCACTATGGAAAACAGGGAGAAGGTGGATGTGGGGCGGATGAGTCAAGAGCGGAGCTGCGCCGCTCCTCGCACTCCCTTCAAGAGGACTAGAGTGGCATTCGAGGCAATATCATTATTATGATGGTTATCAATCGATCGGATCACAACCCACAGATGCTACGTGTGCACGGCTAAGATGGATCCCCTCGGGATCCTGTCCCGTCATGTGTCAAGGGTTTGGCTCACCGACCCTCGGGACCCTGGCACCTTCGGGTCTCGAGGGTGCACTTAGGAATCTACGCAGCAAGGCCTGCCGGGAAACCTGCTAATACCCTCACAAAGGGCCTCGCTCGGTAACGGTGGTGCATTATGGTATTCCCTCGGGAATTTTTTTGGTGCAGGCCTTGTCCTATGCGCCAGCGATGGTGCTCACCAAAACTCGCTAAGTGACAAGGGCACGCACAGAAGGCAGGGGGTGCTAGATAGAACATGCACTATCAGCAAGGTCCAGTCCAACATAAAAGACAACCTCGATGGGCCAAGATTCCAAACCCCCATGACGGAGGAACAATTACAAAGGCTACATTCCAAGGGCTTGCGAGGACCGCGCCTCAGCAGCGAGCGGTGTTTTCATCTCCAGGCAAGCCCTCTGACCGGACCTCTCCCATGACCAACCTACTCATCAGAGGAAGAACTAGAGTTAGAATGGTAGGTGCGGCAGCACATGGAATCATCGAAGACGCTGACGGCTAACGAGCCCTCTCCATCATACATAAAAATGAGGAAGTGTCCCACACGGATCTGGTGCGCGCGGACAAACTCCTTCCACCCCCTTGTGAAGAACAGCCGGCCTTGGCAATAAAACTGCACCTACACGGGCCACACTCCAGTGGCACCTCTAGACACCTCCAGCACAGCACGTCGGATCACCAGGCCCCAAACCAGCGAGGCAAACCTTCTAGGCAGGAGTAGCCAGTCTTGCTGCGCTCCTGCTTGAATCCTCACCACAAACTCAAACCCCTCAAGATCTGCATCAAGGGGCTCAAGGTCAGGAGAACACGACCGCCCCGAGCGCGGGGATAAAGGGGATCTGGTGGCAAAGCCCCTGCCATGTCCTCCTAACCCCGCGCGTGAGCCATAATGGCGGCTAGGGTTTGGCAGGTGCCTCGGATCCCTCCACCAACACGAGCATCCCTGACCATGGAAGCTCTTCCCTGCAGTGTAACAACTGCCTATACGGATAGAGGTGCAGGGAGCACTGCAGCTAGAGGTCTATTTGTTGAGGTACCGAAGCGGTGGGACGCCAGATGTTGGGAGCCATGAACGAACACGCGGCATGAGCAATAGTCCTATCGACTGTATGGGCCCTTACCTCTTGATGACCACTGAAGGACACGTGTGAGGCAAGTGCCCGGGGCTACTATCGGGTCACTAGCACCTAGGGTACCCAGACACACTGGTCGCCAGGCCCCTGCAGAGATAACGGCAGCCCCACTGGGCCGCACCCCCTCGACATGACTGGTTAGGTACCTGAGCCAGGACGAGCAGCCCTCAGGAGGCTCGTTCCACGGGGAGACGCACCTAGATTGCCTCTAGAAGGAAGCCTCCTAAAGAGCGTGGCCTCCCTCCGCGAGAGCCTCGGATTCCCTCCCCACATGCACCAGGGATATCCTTATAGTTCTGCCACCGCGAGAAAGACGACAAGCCTAATAGGCAGTCCACAGGAACGGAGACTGTGTTGTCTGCCTAGGTAAAGAAGAAGTGATGTCTGGCCCCTTCGGTGATAAGGAAGGGCTGACGGCATGCCGTCAGCCCTTCTCCATCTTTGGCACTTTAGTTCAAGGAGAAGCTGGATGGCAGCACGCTGCAGGGAAGACGCCAGCGACAACCACAGGTTTATGATGGACCGGTGGCCCCCGAAGATCCTAGACATAGTCCATGTAAACTAGTCGTGTACACCAGTTCTCCCTGGGCGGCAATGTGGTAGCCCTTCCCACCCAATGAATTGGGTAAGAGGCCTAGCGCCGCTATAAAATGGGTGCCACCCCAACCTTAGAAGAGGTTGATCCTTACGATCCAAAACCCTAGGCTTTGAATCGCCATTATACCCTCATGAAGCACCGCGAGCAATACAACAAAGCAGGATTAGGGGATTTACCTCCTCACGAGGGTCCCGAACCTGGGTAAACAAACCCTATGTCATCTCTCTATCGTGTGCGAACTCCACCGCCACCATCATAAGTGTCGAAGATCCAAGCGCATGTTTAGTCCCCTCACAAATTTGGGGCTTGTTGGTACCCCAGTTCCTTTGTGGGACTTCAATCTCTGAGATCCGATGAGGTGGCCGATCGTCAAAATAGCCCACAGCAGATGATCGCACCTGAGTACCGCTAGACGTCCGCCTAGACCAGAGTTTATGTTGTCCGTAGTTGGACTTCCAGATGTATTTGTCCCTCAGCATATCAAAAGACATCTTGAAGTCTGTCTTCTTCTTCCTTTTCAAGTTTCGCTTCCACTTACCGACTTCTGGCTTCTGGGGTTTCAAGAATCTAGCGGAGGATTCTGGTTGTTCCTTCTCTTTCCCCCGAGCACAAGGTCGTTGATGATGATCTTTAGAGTCTCCTTACCATCGGGTTGCCGTCTGATCACAATATCTCGCACCTGGGCTCCTTCCGAGTTTTCCTTGTTCCTGGGCTCACCGATAACAACGTTGGCCTCCTTGGTTGATTCGGCTATTTCAGGCCAAATGAGAGCTTTCTTTCATTGTAGCATGTCCATGGGGCACGACTGCTGATCAATTGCCATGTTGGCAAAACTTAATCGTCCGTTATTGATGGCCGATTGTATGTGTCATTGTAAAATATTGCGATCATTAGTGTTACAAGAATAGACATTATGATAATTACAGTACATGTAGCATCTCATCTCATTGGTAGGCGGCATAACATGATCGACCCTAATGACTTTGTCTTTCAACAGGGCATCGAATATCTTATCACCCTTGCCTATGTTGAGACTGCATTTGATTCATTTTCTCGACCCCTCTTGATCAGTTCCAGGTCCCTGCACATGTGCGGCTTAGATATAGCCAGCCATACAAACTCTTCAGATGAGTCGTCTTCTTCTGGATTGCTCATGTAGTTAATCCATCCTCTCCCTAAACGATGAGCCTCTTTTATCTGGCTTGCCTGGTTCTCATAAACCAGGACCTTCTATAACACCTTCCCGATCGTGATACTCAAAATCCTCTAGTTTCTCCTTGAGGTGTGGTCTGAGACCATTGAGACCAGATCGGCCATATCTCTATCGGTGGTCACTAACTTATAACAGCGGTTTTTTGTATCTCGGAACGTTTTAATATAGTTGGATACCGACTCGTCATGTTTTTGTTTAACCGAAGTTAGGTGCGCTAATTTTAGTTCACTTTCACTAGTGTAGAAGTGTTCATGAAATTTATTTTCTAGGTGATACCAAGTGAGGACAGTACTCGACCCAAGGATGAAAACCAGGAAAAGGCTATGTCGGTAAATGATAGGGGAAGCAAACGGATCTTAAGGGCTTCACTATTTATAGCTTCTCCCATATGGGCTAAGTATTGGCTAATATGTTCCTAGGTAGTCCTATGATGGCTCAGTATTGATGTACAACTCATTGGGAACCCCAAGAGGAAGGTATGATGAGCACAGCAGCAAGTTTCCCTCTG
Organism: Avena eriantha; assembly: GCA_910589775.1. Classification (NCBI taxonomy): domain Eukaryota; kingdom Viridiplantae; phylum Streptophyta; class Magnoliopsida; order Poales; family Poaceae; genus Avena; species Avena eriantha. The sequence continues at coordinate 62,644,457 of OU342745.1, read as the reverse complement.
TTATGAAACCAAGGTTTAATCGAACTAGTAGGAGCAAGGAAACACCCGAAAGGTATTGCTAGCTGAGCCTTGGCAGGGCGCACTACCGGTGCTAGTAGCAACATGAAGACCTGCACAACACAACCACAGAACTTTGTCCCCAACTTGCAATGAGGTTGTCAATCTCACCGGTTTTGCTGAAAACAAAGGATTAAACGTATCGAATGGAAGGAAGTAATAGTTTGTAGAAAGTAAACACAAAACAGTAAACAATTTCTAGATTGTATGTAAAAGAAAGGACCGGGATCCATAGTTCACTAGAGGTGGCTCTCCTTAAGATAGATAACATGCTAGGTGAACAAATTACAGCGGGGCAATTGACAAACATCGAGAAAGCAATACATGCATATACTAATCATCTTGACTCCTTTGGAACTTGATTGGGCATTACAACATTATACATAGACCGCCATCCAACTGCATCTATGACTAATAATCCACCTTCAGGTTATCATCCGAACCCCCTCCAGTATTAAGTTGCAAGCAACAGATTATTGCTTTACGAATTGCGTGTAATATAAACAATACGATTGTTCTATGAACAAAGGATTGTTGTTTTCTCCCTAGTAGCAACAGCACATCTAGTACCTTAGAGATTTTTGTCACTTCCCCAGATTACCAGAGGCATGAACCCACTATCGAGCATAAATACTAACTCTTGGAGTTGCTAGCATCTACTTGGCCAAGATAGCTACTAACAACGGAAAGCATGCAAGATCACAAATAACAAAGACATGATAGAATCAATAATCAATCTGAAATAGCATCTCAATATCCATCGGATCACCGCAAACACAACATGCAGAATTACAAAAATCTTGATCATGAATGGAGCTCACAAGATCTAGACATGAAAGCACAAAGGAGGAGAACCAGCCATCTAGCTACTACATGGATCCGTAGTCCAAGGATGAAATACTCAGGCATCACACCGTAGCACTATGGCTCTTGTTAATAGGTTAGTCCAAGAAATCATATGAAAAGTACTCCAAAGTGTGGACAAAACACAAGAAAGTAGATAAAACCAAGCATGGAACATCAAAAATTATAGATACATTTGCAATGTATCATCCTACCATCAGTCCCACTAAATTTGATAAACTCGGGCACCCTAAAGCCTACCGGGTAGGTGATGACTCCCAAGTGCAGGACATCAATTGTATTACCTTTCAATAAGAAAATTTTGTTGAACCCATAAGGTGTTGAAGGTATTGGTTAGCAAGTTTGACAAGTAAAGCAATAAAAGATTTAGTGGTTTTGAGTTTTGAGTTTGTAGTGTGCAGTAATATAAATTGTTGAAAGTAAATTGTAGTAAATAGATGCTATTAATAAGAGAAATCCCAATCATCTATGAAGAAAGAGGACAAGATTAGTTGTGTGTTCTTATATGTGACAAGCGTTTCCGAGGGTGGCATGGATTTACTTAGCATACAGATTTCTACACAATATGGTGAATATCTTGTCAAGTTTAGTTCTCTTGGGATAGAGCCTTGTTTAGGTGCAGCCATAGATATGAGGAAGCTCACCTCTTATGATGGGCCCTATAGCCATTTTCATGAGCAAACATAGGAATCATTAAGACATAAATGTCCCATCGTAGTAGTAAGTTCATGGGTCCCCGATATAAATACCTCCAACCCACTTCATTCCAATGTAACTCAAAGTATTGGAAAACGGTTTCTATCATTCCATCCCTTCCAACCCACTTCATTAAATTAAAGTGCATCCCTATGAGCCCATATAGGTGAAGTGACATGCAGTCGATGTTCGTACGTCACCATCATAGAAAAACATAAAATATATAAACTTCACCAAATAGTCATTGTATATTATATGCAAATCATAGTCAATTCATCCTATTCCCCCAAGAACACGAGGATCTATTCACGAGTGTCAAACATGATATGGATCAGTGATTACAAAAAAATCTAAGAATATAATCTATCCACCAAATAAATACAGGTTACCAATCATAAACATGCAAATAAGACTTAAACAATATCTAGAGTTCAATCAATCACAAACTATGAGGGGAACAAGATGGATCTTGGAGATAGAGATGGTGATTATGTTGGTGTTGATGGAGAGGCCTCCCCCTATGCCAAGGAGGAGTAGTGATGACGATGATATCGATTTCCCCCTCACCGGAGGCTCCGGCATAGCAGGATCTGCCCTCTCCCGGAGTAGGATATGACTTTTGCCTCTGTCGCTGCCTCTGTAAATTGTGGAAAAAATATGGCATAGGTTTTTTGGCGAAACGAAGGTGTCTGTAAAAGGGGGGGCAAGATGACTCTCGAGGGCCAAATGGGACTAGGTTGTGCGTGCACCCTGGTGGGTCGTGCCACCTAGCCTCTTTTGGCCTTCATGGCTCCCCTCACATGCTTCTTTCGCTTCATGGTCCTTCTCTTGATGAAAAACTGATCAGTTATTTTTTTTTCTCTGATTTATTGACGTCAAGAAGGTCGCTGAAATAGCAAAATACAAAAAAAAGGAGGTTTTCTACGTCACGGAAATTAAATACCAATGAATGGGACATTGTAGGAAAGTCCCGTAAATCATCTAAAATGCATAAATAATGATATAACAATGCAAATAACATTCTAGAATAATCATATATGTTGCTATTACGATTATGCAAAATGCACGTATCGGTAGGGCACGTTGTTGGAGTAATCCGGGTAAGGTTTCTGGTATAGGACGGGAGTAGGTTTCGGTTCAACACTGAATTTTTCGTACAACATCTTCTATATCTCTATCCTAAACTTTCTGAATCCCGGATCGAATTTCGAAGTCGGTCTCTACGGCATAGCAGGTGCTAGAGGCCTCGTTACAGCCGCAGGATTATTGATTGGGATAGTACTAGGCACTGGAGGGTAAATAGGTGCACTAGGTCTTCCCGAGTAAGGTATTACCTCCATTGGTTCTAGAGAGAAGACCAATGTCTAACTATGGTTTGGTTTTGGACTTACCGGATAAACCTGTGATCCAGAGTTTGAGCCGAATGTGCTTGTCGTGTTTGGAGCGTCGGTGTACTCGAAGGCAGCTTCAAGAATCTGTTGATTTGACTCGCTAATGCACATATCTATGGTGGTTAACTAATCATCTGATAAAACTTTAAGATTTGCTGTTGAGATACGATGTTGCTCAAGCGATCCTTCTTGAAAGTCCTTAGGAAAGCTTCCCGATCCTCCTATTCTTTATTCTCCTGGTGTTGCTGGATTTTGTCCAATAGCTCCTTTTGTTTCTTTTTTCCAAGCTCTTCGATCTGCTCAGTGCGCTAAGTTTTCATGGCTTCAAAGGTTTTGTGTTGATCGTTCGACAATTTATCATAGGTAGGCTATATGATGCTAGCCGCATCAATATCGCTTGGCAAGGGGATAGTAGGACCGGTCATTGCTGCCCGATCTATATTTGTCCCCAGCGGAATCTCCAAAAAGTGTGTTGTGCTTTAAAGAAGCCCCACACTCGCACAACGGATCCGTCTAGTCGGTGGACTAGAGTCGCCAATACGTTTGATCGGGTAATGTATAAGGTAATTTATTCAGGTGCCTAGAAGAGTAAGGGTGATGCACCTCAACGTGTTCCTAGGAGGCCAATCTTACAACACGATACACAAGACAGTAAGAGGGCGCACCTTGAACCAGAAGCCTCAGTTTCTCGGGAGGGACATGTGAGATTCCAGCGACTATTGGCTGAGTTAGTTGGTCTAACCACCAAACTCGGTTGTCGATACTTCGAAATGTAGATCCACTGAAGAAACAAAAGCAAGGACAAGGGTGGGATAGTCGAAAGTAGTGCGAAAAGTAGACGAAAATTAGATTGTATTGATTTGTCGATTATTTATGTGCTTAAACTCAATCGGCTGACACCCCTCACAATATATATGGGGCGGCTGGTCTTTACGTGTAAGTCTAGAAGACTAATACACGAGTATATTACGAACTCCTTAATAGAAAAGTACTTCTAAACTAGACAACTAATGCTGGCTTCGTACTAGATCCGGTCTCCAAGCGTCTGATCAACCCTTTGCAGAGTTTCTTTTCTTCCGTGTTGGCACAATTGTCTTAATCTTCAAGTATTCTTACCGACTAAGTCATGAGCTTGGACTTGAATCCACCGGCTTCCAAAAATGTCTCTCTTTGTAGGCCTTTATCGGTGTAACCTATTTCGGGACGACTTTCATCAACCGACTCAAAGTCGATCAAGTATATTGGCTGAATCCTGGTGACCGGTGAAATGTGTCCATCTGCTGTCCACCTTGTCTGGCTTTCTCTATGATAATTTAAATCGGGCCAAAACGCATGCTAACAGGAACTTTTTTGGAACATAATATATTAGGTCTGCAAGCCACCTTGTTAAAACCTTCCAGTCCCCTTAGGTACCCTGATAAGGAAAAAGAGTACGTAAAACTTGCAGCCTCGAGATCATCCGAAATTACATCGCTAAAACTGTTAAATCCTCTATTACAAAAGGTAAAATAAAAGTCGGGGGATCACCATCCCAAATCCGGGACTCTTTCGAGTCAAAAGCAAATTTAGCTAACTGATAAGCCACTTCATTCGCCTCCGTCCGACAGAATTGAAAAGAGATCCTCTCAAAACTGCTAGCCTTTATAAAACATTCTGCCAAGATTGCTGAGAAAGGGCTCCATATTTCAATTGTTCCATTACATGATTGGATCAGCTCCAAAGAATCAGATTCAATAATTATCTTTGAGCAATCGACCGTTTCCAACAATTCCATGCCTCTCAAAAGGGCGACAGCCTCGGCAGTTGCTGCAGAAAGCATATGATCGAGAGGGCTAAAGCTTCCCGCCACCACCTCTCCTTTTGAATTTCGCAACACTGTCCCAGCCGCACCTGAGCCATTATTATGATATGAAGCATCTGTGTTCAGTTTATACAGTCCATCCACCGGTTTCTCCCACGATACCTCCTTCTTTGCACCTCCTGAATTTACGACGACGTAATTTGCTATCAGAGCATTAATTGCAAAAGCCAATCTCGCCGGACTAGCTACTACTGACCCCTTAACAAATTCACGGCGCTGCCACCAGATGTACCAGCATCCCACTGCTAACAGGAACATTTGGTTGGACTTAATGGCTTAGAAGTCACAAAATCATCTATTTTGGCTTTCCATTTTACCTTTTAACCGGCCCAAAAACCAAAGCCGAACACGTATTTAGGTGTTTTTTTTTTGCTTATATAGGCTAAACTCTAAAAGCCCCAAAAGATAGACAGTGCCAACCAAACAAACTACAAAAATAAATTAACAAATTTTCAACCTACTCCCTTGGTTTCAAAATATAAGATGTTTTAGTTTTTTTCTAAAACGCAGGTATCTAAGTTTCTTTAGTGTGTACTTTCATATTAAAACAAGTGAACATGTACACTAAATGTGTCTAGATACATGTGTTTAAAAAAAGCTAAAACATTTTATATTTTAAAACGGGGTTAATAGTTATACGGAAGCTTCTCTTCTAGATGTTTTTGTTTTGTTTTATAAGGTAACAAAAAATTAACAAATTTAAACCCAATTAAACACCTCGTTTTACGCGACCAAACTGTGGGGGTGCTTATTCCGCTCTTGCGACAGAAGCAAAGCCCAGGGACAGATCGCGGGAGGAGATGGCCGGCGGAGAGGACGCCCGCTGATGCACCCCCGTCTCCGACTACTGGAGGAAACGGCTCAACCACAGGGAGCTTCACGCCAAAACGGGTAAAGGCCCCCGGTCCCCCTTCCTGCTTCCCCCACTCTGTTCGAATTGCGAGATGCGTTTAGGTGCTGAGGTTTAGGGCTCTGGTCTGCCCTATCGGTGCCGTGGATTTAGTTCGCAGCCCTGAATTTGGCTTTCTGTTCTCTGATTGCTTGCTGTGTATGTGTGCGCTGAGCCGCTGACTACTATTACTGCTCGCCGGTGGAGTACCCATGAAAATTTTGGTCGGCTGAGATAGTGAGATAAAAACTACTACAGTAAATATGTCAATACCATACTATAGAGTTGATTAATTTGACTATACTAGTGTATGTCTCACCGCCCTACATTGACATCATGATCTCTGCCAGCAGCGTAGTGTGTGAGGAGATACAGTGTATTAGTGTTCTGTGTTGTTCAGGTGCACGAAATTTGAGAGTATTATCAGTACTTCAGTAGTACAGTGTGTAGAACTCTATTCTACTTAATTGATACTCCCTCCATTCAGAAACAAGTGTCGCAGATTTGTCCAGATACGCATATGATACACACTTATTTCCGAATGGAGGAAGTACATGGGGAAAATCTTTTGCCTCTGTTTTTTAAAAGAAGAAGATTCATGTATAGGACAATTTATTTGTCTCTTCATTGTAATCTAATTTTGTTTGGTTTAACTAAATATTTGCATTTTCCGTTCACATGGCAGTTCTGGTCTCTTATATGAGCATCGATGCAAGCTAGTATTTTGAGTATCCAATTATTTTTCTTCTGAATTTTTTACTGTATCTGCGGCTATTGCCTATTATGGTGCATTCAGAGCTCATGTCATACCCTTCTCTAGTCTGCTTGAACAAGTTTGACGAACTGCCGAAAGATAGAGCATCAATCCCCAGAAGGCCTTTTTAGGGGATTCTTAAGTAACAAAATCATGCCATACATGTTTGCTTCTTTCCAGCACGTGGTTCGTCTACATGCAGTGAGGGAAAACCTTAACGATGCAAAGGACGTCACAGAGATTGAAGATTACTTGGAGCCACTCCAAAGTGTTGGGGAGATAACAGGAGAGGTTCTCTGTCCTTATGGCAATGAATACTGTAAGTGAAGAGCCTTTCTTTTTATGTTTTGATCTGTACACCTGGAAAGTTAATTTGAACTGACACATGGCCAGAAAAGTTAAGCGCCTCTTGAATGAGGTCTTTCACAAGTTTGTATATTTTAAAGATACCAAGATTCTCCAACAAATCTTGGTTAAACCACATGTACAAAAGAATTGTGAAAAAGTTAGGACCCTTCGCATAAATATAAGAAGTTACTGCTACCAAAATTGCATTCTTGTACATAGTATTTTTAAATCCACAAGTTTAATTTTGTTACGAATTGACATGTACTGATACCATGAATTTGTACTGAAACTTTGTAGTGTGCAAAACTCCTAAGGGCCTTCATTTTTTATTTTATTTTTAGCTAAGGGCCTTCATTGGAAAGGGCCTCCATATTAATCCACTTTTCTTGCCCACAGTGTAGAAGAACAACATGTAATTTTTCGTTTTATTTATTGATGGCAACTGAAACACCTATTCTTCAACTGAACCAGGCGAATATGTTTATGTGGCCAAACGGTGGGGATGTTATTCCCGTTTTGCGGCAGAAGCAAAGGCCAAGCACAGACAGCGGGAAGGGATGACCGACGGAGAGATAATAGGAAAGGTTCTCCATCCTGTTGGCAGTGAACATTGTAAGTAAAGAGCCTTCCTTTTTATGTCGTGACTCGTGATCTGGATAGTCTTACAGTTATTTTTTAACAGACACTAGCCCCAAAAAAGTTAAACGCGCATGTTTGTATTTTTCGCACACCTCCAAAAGTCTCCAAATAAAATCATGGTGAAAGTACATGTACAACGAAATTGTGAAAAACTTATGATCTTTGTGCATAAATATAAGAACTTACACAACAAAAATTGGCATTTTTGTCTTTTTTTTATTGCACAATTATTAGATTTCGGTAAGAATTAACAAGTATTATTACCATGAATCTGTAGCGAATATTTTGAAGTGTGCAAACTGGCGAGGGGCCTCCATATTCTCCAATTTGCTTGGCCCCAATGTAAAAGAACCAAATTGATCAGTTTTACTTTGCATCTCTGCATGAAGCTGGCACGTGTAGTTTTTCTTTTTATTACTAATAATGGCAACTGAAAAGCCTATTTATTCAAGTTCTTGTTGAGGTTAATGGCTGTGGTCCAAGATACTGCCGGAGTGAAGTGGACAAGGAGAAATTAACCCCCAGAACTCGTGTCGTTCTGGACACGACAACTTTAACAATCATGGGTACTGTGCCAATGCCAGAGGTATGACTAAGCTTTCTGATCATGTTGCTACTTGTTTTTGTTGGTGCATTATTATTTATCAGAAGCAGTGTATTTTAGGATCCATTTGTTACATCTAAATTTGGACTCCAGTGATGCTGAACGAAAACTGAACTTGTTCCTTCAGGTGGACTTTGTGGTACTAAGTGAACAAATGAGACAGATAAGGGAATTGGTCGAGCTGCCTTTACGGCATCCAGAATTGTTTCGTCTGATCGGAGTGAAGCCTCTGGGGGAAAACTCGAGAAATATTGCCTCTATCCTGTTTGGAGAACTCCAGCCCTGTAGTCTGCCTCAGATCGATTGCCGCCCGGAACAGACATAGATGCCCCCGCGCCACCACCGTGCAAAAAGAGACCGTCGATGGCAGTGCCTAAGATAGGAGGAGGATCGGAGTAGTGGTGTTCGATTTATGTTCACCCCCTGTAGCTTGCAAGTTTTCCAAAAGGAACTGTTGCCTGCAAGTTTCGCTTCGTGTGCATGATATCATATGGTCAACGATATCATGTCGGAACTCTACCTAGCTGAGCTAACTCATGACTAACTCTAATGGTTTCTCGGCTAATCTTGGTTATTGTAGTATCTCTCTCTCCCAACAGATCACGAATGGTAGAGATTGTGAAGGCATAGACGGATGTATTCGGGTTACATTCCTTAATACTAAGTTCCAAGGCCTCAAGAACAATCTGTCTGCACTTCACGGAGAAATTCATGGTTGTCCAGTGCAGGGATAGTCGTATCCCTTCCACAAGGGCACATAGTTCCGCTTCTGTTGGGTCCTTGCACTGGCGGAGTTCCCTGCATGCAGCGAAGATGACATCGCCTTTGTGGTCACGTACCTCCAGCTCCATCCTTGGTCGAAAAAGAACCATCGACGTTCAGGGTTGCTTGACCTTCTGCTGGCAGCTGCCATTTCTTTCGCTCCTTCTTCCTTATTACTTCAGCATGTACAGTTTCCTGTTTGAAACCCCGGTTTTGGTCGATGACCATCTTCCCTTTTTGTAACATCTGCATCCGGGTATTGTTTTAGAGTTAATAACACTAGAGGTACACCAACTTGTCTTCTACGTGCATTTTCATACACCAACTTTCAGACTGGGGCACCGGGGTACACAAAGTTGTTTTTCTGAAACTGTTTGGTCCATTAGTCCGAAACAGTGCCACGGTGGACAAGTCCTGGTCTGACGATTTTTCTCGAAGCACCCCGGTAATAAGGAATCACAAGACTAAATCCTTTTTCATGTACTCACCTGTGATTGCAGATAGGTCCTTTATTTCTGTACCAATGATGTACGTATTCCCTACCTGATGGTACAAAAGGCATAACTCTTCGTCGCCTCCTTGATCCGATTCTTACGCACGCCAATACCGACGACGAACGTGGACAACGAGGAGGAGGCCGCCGTCGCTGATTTCCCGTCGATGGCGGCCGAGACGCAGCTCCGTCCGTTCGACGTGGAGGAGGCTCCGGACTATGGTATGTTCCTTTCTCCTTTCTTTCCCTGTCATATCCGCCGCTCGGGTGGGGGTTTAGGGTGGGATGATCCACGCACCGATATAGAACCTTAGATAGTATGGATCTGGTCTGGTTGTTCCTCTTGTACATGTAGGTTTCCTGTAATCAGATGATTTTAATCAAGACCCTAGTCAGTCCCTATGAACGATACAAACATAATTGAAGTGAATTAGTGATGGCCTTAAGATGAAGGGATGAACATGCTATTTTTATGTGAATAATTGATATAATCTAAGGGAAACCATGGCTTGTTTGATTTTCGGCAGTACCAAACTCTGAATTTCAGTGCACATGTTTGTTAACTGACTATACACGACAGTTTTCTGAATTTCAGTTCACTGTAGTTGCATTGAACTGAATTTTAGTGAAGTGTTTCATGCAACCTGTAGGTATTGTAAAATTGCATCGGTATATGTTAGCTGAATCCAGTGAAGTATTATAGGCCACTTAGCAATTACCTAGCGTATCATTTTTGAGTATTAGCCATGTTGGTCACACTAAGTATATAAGTATTGTAGATTTGTCGCGTACCCTGTTCTGTTAAGGAAGAGTGTGCCTGAATTTGTGAGTGCAATGTTTAATATAAAATGAATTTGACTATACTATTCCATGATTTTCAACTGAATGCGAGTGTACTGTTCCATGCAAGATTTTGGTCAGTACTACATCATGTGTTGCTGGCTGTCATACTCTGTACTTGCTAGGTTTTCTAAATTTCAGATTACTGTACTTGTTGGCTGCCATTGTTTTCTCTGTACTTGCTAGCTGTTTTCTAAGTTTTGCTCACACTTGTGTTTTGCAGGAGCTAATGGTCACTTGTTCTCGGTTGAACTAGAGCATAATGGTTTTTTCTGTGGGAAAGGAGATCGTTTGACATACATTCAGCCAACTACTGCTTGTATAGATTATTGCAACACAGAAACATGGTCTCTATTGTGGATAGAAGACATTCTGCAGCAGTTGGGGTATGAAAGGGATGGCAGGTTACATGTGTACTGGAGCCCACCAGGGAAAGAAATTTTTGAGGGTTTAGTTTGCATTGAGAGAGATGCAGATATATTGGAAATGATAAAAGCTGTAGAGAATCACAAGACATTGGTTTTGCTTGTTGACCATACAAATTTTCTAAAGAACTTACGGGAGGAATCTATAATTAATGTATGCCCACCTATGGAATCTAGTGCAAGGAAATTACCTAGCACATCTGCAGGTGAAGGCACATCAGGTGTAGACAAGGGCTCCTCAAGCAAGTCAGTGGAAGAGGATTTTGATAAATTCTACGATGAGTTCTACCAGGAAGAAGATGAGAGCAATGATTCTGATTTTTTGGACAGTGACTTTGAAGTAGAAGACGGAGATGATGATCTTTTCAGGGATAATGTGGACACAGAGGTGAATGACAACAATGAGCCAGTACAAGTGCAAGACTTAGAGGATGATGATGCACTAGAGGATGCAGATTTGAATTTGAGGAAAGAACAACGTGACAAGTTGCAGTACAAGTTTGGAACATTTAATCCTCAAGTAGATATGGACAATCCCGTGTTCAAAGTGGGCATGGCATTCAGTAATGCTGAGTACTGGCTGTTTGGAGATGCTGAGCAACAAAGATCTGGTACTGCAGATCTGAATGTTGCTATACATGACCTGAATGAACCAGAGCATAATGGAGAAGGAGAAGAAATGCATGTAACTCAAAATGCACCAGATGAGGATGATGTGTAGCTGCAGTAGCACTACATTTTTACTTTGGCTAGCACTACATTTTGCACTTGTTACTTGAACTAGATCAATCTGTACATTTTGGCATATTTCCTATTATATACTCTTACGTGCTGTACTGGCTTATCAGACTGCGATATATTGCAATTTTTGGTTCAATCTAGAATATTTTGGTCAGTTTATTTTTTTCTCAACCTGGGAATTGTTCTTCGAACATTAAATATTTTGTTCAAACTGATCTGGATGCTGTTGTATTCACGCAAATTTTATTTATATGCATGGCTGGGTAATTTGGCTGTCAGTTTAGGTCTGCAATGGTCTGGTTAAAACTGTCTAGTTCAGAGCTAGCTTCGAGAGTTAACTGAAAGTTATGAGCTGGGATGTTATCATAATTATAGCAGGCATCAGAGATACCTTCAACTGATGTGAAGGAGAAGAGGCATGGGAACTACAGCTGCAGTATTTCTTATCCGTGCCAAACGTTCTTCCAAAGCAATATTAATCTGGCATGGCATCTTACCATGAGGAATAGAATCCTGGTAATGTTCTGGAACATTTTGATACACACAAATAGCACTACGATGCAAATACAAAAACCTGGATCATTTTGGCAACAAATAGCACTGAATTTTATTTATTTATGATCTTTTCTTTCATACAAACATGCACACAACGCATATACAAATGCACATGCATGTACAAATAGTACAAAATACATCTCATATATTTTCTAACTTTAATCTCTTCTCTGTGAGCTATCCGCATCAATTTTGCCTCTTCTTCAAGTCCAATCTTTCATCGTAGCTGTCCTGCATCAGTTGAGCAATGCAAACAACGGTCAGAACAAGAAAGAGGGCAGAACAGAGCATCTGTCGCACATATCATCAAAGCAGAGCAGAAGAAAGCAGTTGTTGCCAATGTTCAGTTGCTAGCCAGGTAGATGTTCAGGTGTTGCCAATGTTGCCGAGAACAGTAAAGTTGTAAGGATTGGGAGGACGAGGAAGAATACAACATCGAGGTATCCTCGCCACCACTAGCTAGTACAGCTACACACCACCACCAGTATAGCCACACATTGACCGGAGCAACACGCAGCAGAGGAGGACTACCTGGAGGAACAACACGAAGATGACGACCCGACATCGGACGCCGGCTTCGAATTCACCATCCCGCTGATGCTCGCGCTGAGGGACAGCACTCGGCGGAAGCCATCGCCGACGACCTCTAAGCGCACAGCCGCATCTTCCACCGCCACCACGACACGTCTGCATCGGCCTCGTCCACGACGACGCCTCCGTTCTTGGAAACGTACTGCGCGTCCACGGGGCAAACAGTGCCTCAGTTCCGCCTCACTGACCTCGTCGGCGGCGGTGCCAACCTCAGATCCCACAGGGACGGTTAGGGAATTTGGGATTTTCTTTTGTCTTTTTTGAATCCGGATACCTCTACCTATCGTACGTACTGCTCCTCTAGTTTTTTTTGTTGAACTGCTCCTCTAGTTTACCTCAACATCCGAGGGGGTATCAGAAAAATAGACATGTACCTGGCGTGTGTCACTTACCTACGTGTCATACACGTGTCGGTATTACAGCTCTAATGTACTAAAATCAATCCGATTGACAACTTTGTGTACCCCGGTGCCCCAGTCTGGAACTTGGTGTATGAAAATGCACCTAGAAGACAAGTTGGTGTACCTCTGGTGTTATTAACTCATTGTTTTATCACCACTAGGGAATTCATATATGATACTAACTTAACAGGAAACGCCGGGAACCCTCAATCGGTGGACAGGGTTTCTCATGAGTCATCTCATTGTGACAGTGCCATATCCTCCAGTTGGTTTTACAAGGTCGTCCACAGGTAAGTTCCAGGCATCCTCCAGTCTGCCATATATTACGTGCGTGAGGGCATCGTACAAATGTGTGGTACGTAACTACGTATCCTCATCCTCCAACCCGCACACCTGGCATCTACCTGTGTCAGTCATCCCACGCCTCGCTGCCATATTTAGCTGAGTTGCTAAGGTGTTTTTGCAGATTTTCGCCTTGGGGGGAACAGGGCAGGACCATATCAATTTCCAACATGGTCGGCCGGTCACCACCGGGCCTTGTGCTGGTCGCGCCATGATCATGTTTCTGCATGGTTTTCTCTAGTCCCAGCCTGTAAGCACTTCGTACTGTGAACATACCACGCTTCTCTGGATGCCAAGCCATGAAGTCAGGCTCATTTCTGCTCGATGATGCTTTGATTCTTAGGATCTTTGTTACGTCCTATGGTAGGAAAAATCTCTGTAGCCGATCAACATTCCATGTACTATCCGGGGAAAGGAAGAAGTCTGCAACCCATCGGTAGCGGCACTGTCCTTGAGCCGATCTCGGCATATGATTCCAGTCCCGCGGAATCCATGGGTCTCGCCAAGCTCCAATCTGTGCCCCGTTCCCAACACACCAAATGAGTCCCTGTTTTAAGAGCTCTAGGCCATATTCTATGGTGATCCATTATCTGAGAACACACTGTAGATTGAAAAGAGGATTTAGGTTTTTGTGTGTGGGTCAAAGGCCCCGCACATGATCCACTTATACAGTCATGACAACATACAAGTTACATACGTACAAAACACGTATATGTGATACACGACAGGCGGGTTAGTTTGAATACAATTCTAATACTCCCTCCTCAATCTAAACCGCTACATACAAGGTTAAGGTTGTATTTAAATCTATCTAACATCTGTCGTGTGGCTGCTTTAGTGAATACATCAGCCGACTGGTCATGAGTGGAGATGAATCTGACATCCAGTTCACCGGTTGCTACTCGTTCTCGCACAAAGCGGAAATCTATCTCAATATGCTTAGTTCGAACATAAAAGACTAGATTCGTCGTCGGGTAAGTAGCCTCAAGATTATCACACCTCAATATGGGGGTACGCTGTCGAGTCGCACTAAGCTCCTTAAGTAGAGAGTCTACCCATATAGCTTCAGCAGCACCATTAGCCAATGCCTTATACTATGCCTCGGTACTGGATCTCGAGACTGTGGGTTGCTTCTTCGAACTCCAATAGATGAGGTTCGGACTAACAAACACGGCAAACCCACCCGTGGATCGTCTATCATCCACACATCCTGCCCAATCTGTATCCATAAAAATACTGATAACAGATGATGATGACTTGCGAATACTCAAGCCAGTCTGCAATGTTCCTTTGACATATCACAGAATTCACTTCACCGACTCCCAGTGTATATTAGTGAGCTGCGACAGAAATGGGCAAACCTTGTTTACCGCAAAAGAAATATCAGGATGAGTGAGAGTCAAATACTGTAGCCCGCCGACAACACTACGATACCGGAATGAATCATATGCACTGAGCAGTGTGCCTGAATCCTGAGCCAATGCCTCTGACGCTACAAGAGGAGTGGTGGTAGGGTTACAATTCTCCATGTTTACTCGATGGAGAAGATCAAGAGCATACTTCTGTTGAGTCAACGTAGCCCCCCCTAATTGTATAATGCCTCCAATCCAAGGAAGTACTCCAGTCGTCCCAAGTCCTTAATAGGAAAACTGTCAGAGAGAGAACAAACCAGACGATCCACAACCTCCTAAGTAGAGGCAGCAATGACAATATCATCCACACAGACGAGCATGAATACCTGCACCCCATCACGTGAGAAAATGAAGAGCGACGTATCAACCTTGGAGGAAACAAACCCAAGCTGATGGAGAATGATGTAGCCCGACCTACGGTCATTACCATTTCATGGTCTCCAACTTATGCCAAGTCATCATCGACTTCACAGGTGAATCATATCCTCTATGAGAGTCCACTTCCTACCCTATTGAATGGTATACTGTTTCATACTCCATCCTATGACCATGATAGGTCACACCGCCAAGTGCGGAGACAAGGGAGGAAGGCCATAACATCAAGCCCGACAACATGGAGGCTTGGAAGAGGAGAAGGAAGAGACATGAACAAAAGGTACTACCGACCCATACAGAAGCCCGCACCATCTCGCCCCTAGACGCTCCGGTACCGTCTTGCGGTACTACCGCCCCCAAGAAGTACTACCGGATGTCAGGTCCGGTACTACCGGTCCTGCTAGTACCTGCGCGCATCAGATATGGGCCACAACCCATGTATCTCCCTTATTATGTTCCAACCCTAGATCTATTCCCAAACTACCCCTATGTAAGTGGTTGGCCTATAACTAGAGCCCCCACCCCTCATGTACCCGGAGGCATAGATGATAGACTAATGACAACCCCCTTTGTGGAATCTCTAGTTTTTCCTCATCCACTTACCCAAGGGGACCGACTATCGTCATCACCTCGTTGGAGTTTGCATCGTGCCTACCTCGTTGTATAAGGCCTACGTTTGCGACTGCGTGGGTGTAGTTGTCAAGACCCTCTCCAGGTGTTCTTGCCTCTCCGCTTGGGATCGAAGGGAGCACGTTGACCGATCTTTTCTTGCAAGGATTCTATCGGACCAGTGACCACCGGAGGGAGCAATTGGCCTTGTATCGTGTGAGTTTTGCGTGTGTTCATCATGTTCTTCACGAGGTGTGTGTTTGCTTCCGCTACCTTCTCCCTTTCCCCTCGCTTTCCCATCAATTTGACCACAAAATCCGCGAAGATTGGGCCACCCGTGAGGTCACCCCTTATCATCTGGTATCAGTAGCTTTTGGTTGCCACAGATTTCTCATCGATTTGGTCTTTTCCCCATAAATTCAAAAATTCCACTAAAAATAGCCCCAATTCGTGTTTTGGATCGATCTGTGATTTGAGTGCGTTTTGGTAGGTTTTGATCCATGGATTACTTGCTAAAATTGTCGATCTACCTTCTCCTGCATTCCCATGGCCTAATTCCATCATTTACCCCCTCGATTTGGTGTTTTTCTTGAAGATTTTTTTGCCCAAATCACCCCAAAATTGCGAAATCGCGTCAAATCTGCGCGTCCCAGGAATAACCGGTATTACCGGGCCCAAAAAGCGGTACCACCGCACTTTTCTGGTACTACCGAACTTTTTTTCCGGTACTACTACTGCCCGTACCAGACAAGAATCAGCAGATTCCATATTTCAGCCTCTCACCGTTTTGAGCATAACTTTTGCATCTAAACTCAAGTTTTGGTGTTCTTTAGATCATTTCGAAGATGACAAATATCTCTACATCATCATCCAAGTGGTTCATGCTATCTACTCCATCCAAATTCCATGAGCAAGGCAGAATCTGATAATAAAGGGTGAAGATTAGCGATGAAAGGTATAAACATTGTGTGATTTCTCCCCGCTTGCATTCCTTTGTGAGCTACACTATCTTTGCAATCAACAAACACCTATTGAGACTAGTTCCTCCTATGATTGCTTGGGCTATGCACATTTGATACTTGTAGAATTCCGAGCAAAAGTTGTGAGCGCGCTATCTCATATAGTTATCTTGTATAGTTGTTGGCACAAGGAAGAGGCAAGTGAAAAAAGAAAAGAAAAGGAGAAAAAATAGAAAAAGAAAAGGAAGAAAAAGAAAGAAATAAAGAAACAAGTGCCTTATAGAATAGGAAGCGCAAGATCAATGAACATCAAATAGGTGGTACTTATTGTGCATATCTTGTAGCCCACCAATTTTTGTGCAATCGAACTAGCGTCTATCCTTGTACTTGTGCGACACGAGATTACAGTCTTTGCTACGTAATCATTTGGTTCTTAGATCATTTTCTTCGTCGCACAAGTCCCATTTATCCCACTGTGTGTGTTCCTCGTACATAATTCATATCTTGTGGATTGACTTGTTTTGCTTTGTGATCATCGTGGTTCTTTACTTGCCATTACAACATCTTGATTTCGGATTGTTCTGGGACATGCCACTTTCCATACCCATCCACCATAAGCTTTGTGTGTGTGTGTGTTTTAGTGGTTAGTTGGTTTTGGTGTTTCGCGTGAACTTCACTTTACTTGGTTTTGATTGCTCTCAAGTGTGGCCACTTGCACGATACTATCTTCCAAGGTAAAGTAAGGTTTGACGTTGCATCCCTAACCCCCCACCACTTCCATATACACCACTTGGTCTTGTGTATCATGTCTAGGAACTCTGGAACCG
Source organism: Avena eriantha (assembly GCA_910589775.1). Taxonomy (NCBI): domain Eukaryota; kingdom Viridiplantae; phylum Streptophyta; class Magnoliopsida; order Poales; family Poaceae; genus Avena; species Avena eriantha. The sequence continues at coordinate 62,627,022 of OU342745.1, read as the reverse complement.
AGGATGATATCTATGAAGAATCCATGATGAGCCACCATGACTACGACTCCACAAGTACAGAGGACATGACAGAGCACTACACCGACAATGGCTCTGCATGCTTTGAGGACCCAAAGCACTACACCTACGATGACTCCACATGCATGGAAGACATGGAGCACGTCATCAACTATGGCTCCTCGAGCATGGAAGACTTGGAGCTCTACATCGATAATGGCTCCTAATGCATGGAGTACATGGAACACTACACCGACAATGGCTCCACATGCTTGGGTGATATGGAGTACTACATCAACAACGACTCCCCAAGCATGGACGACTTCGAGTGCTACAACGACGACGCCTCACCAAGCATGGAGGACATGGAGAACTTTACCAACTTCGAGGGCTCTTCCATGAGCCATGAAGAATACCTCCACCGCTTGGACATGGAGGACTACTATGCCAAGCAAGAGGAGGCGTGTCATCAAGAAACCATGACCTTCAAGGCCAAGTGTGCCACACCAAAGGGCACCACCTACTTCAATGATCCACCTCCAAGGTGTCAAACACCACCACCTACATGGCGTCATGCGCCACCATCTCCAAGGCGACGAGCGCCATCATCTCCAAGGTGCCAAGCACCACCATCTCCATGGCGCCAATCACCACCATCTCAAAGGCGTCATGTGCAACAACCGCCAAGGCATCAAGCGCAACCACCTACAAGAAGAGTGGCACCCCAGCATCATCTTCCAAAAGAGGTGCCATGAAGCAAGAATCATCACCGACAAACATCCTCTTGAGATCATCGCCAACATCAAGAGGATATAAGACGCCGTTCAAGGCATCTTCTCCATGAAGACGGAGAATACATGTTGAGCACCATCCATAATGCTCAATCAAGCTCAAGAAGGCACCACACAAGAAGAGTGCCAAGGAAAAGGATCATCGTCACGAGCGGCATGTGGATGACCAAGTGCTTCACCAACATAAACCTTCGGCAAGGCACGCTGATGGCTCGGTGTTGATGTGGAGCTCGTTGGGGAACCCCAAGAGGAAGGTATGATGATCACAGCAGTAAGTTTCCCTCAGTTATGAAATCAAGGTTTAATCGAACTAGTAGGAGCAAGGAAACACCCCAAAGGTGTTGCTAGCTGAGCCTTGGCAGGGCACACTACCGGTGCTAGTAGCAACGTGGAGACCTACACAACACAACCACAGAACTTTGCCCCCAACTTGCGATGAGGTTGTCAATCTCACCGGTTTTGCTGAAAACAAAGGATTAAACGTATCGAATGGAAGGAAGTAATAGTTTGTAGAAAGTAAACACAAAGCAGTAAAAAATTTCTAGATTGTATGTAAAAGAAAGGACCGGGGTCCATAGTTCACTAGAGGTGGCTCTCCTTAAGATAGATAACATGTTGGGTGAACAAATTACAACGGGGCAATTGATAAACATCAAGAAAGCAAAACATGCATATACTAATCATCTTGACTCCTTTGGAACTTGATTGGGCATTACAACATTATACATAGACCGCCATCCAACTTCATCTATGACTAATAATCCACCTTCAGGTTATCATCCGAACCCCCTCCAGTATTAAGTTGCAAGCAACAGATTATTGCTTTACGAATTGTGTGTAATGTAAACAATACGATTGTTCTATGAACAAAGGATTGTTGTTTTCTCCCTAGTAGCAACAGCACATCTAGTACCTTAGAGATTTCTGTCACTTCCCCAGATTACCAGAGGCATGAACCAACTATCGAGCATAAATACTAACTCTTGGAGTTGCTAGCATTGGCCAAGATAGCTACTAACAACGGAAAGCATGCAAGATCACAAATAAAAAATACATGATAGAATCAATAATCAATCTGAAATAGCATCTCAATATCCATCGGATTCCCGCAAACACAACATGCAGAATTACAAATAGATGATCTTGATCATGAATGGAGCTCACTAGATCTAGACATGAAAGCACGAAGGAGGAGAACCAGCCATCTAGCTACTACATGGACCCATAGTCCAGAGATGAACTACTCACCCATCACACCGGAGGCTTGCATGATGATGAAGAAGGCCTCCAGGGTGAATTCCCCTCTCCGGCAGGGTGCCGGGAAGAGCTTCAGATCCCTCTCGATCTAGGGATGGAGACGACGGTGGCTACAGACTCTTTCGTGGATTTTTGATCGGGCACTTAGGGTTTTGGTATCGGAGGCATCTTATAGGCAGAAGGAGAGGCCGAGGGGGTGCTGGGGTCGGCCAGACCACCCCCTGGCGCGGGCCAGGCCTGGCCGCACGGCCAGGTGGTATGGCCGGCCCCCGGCCCTTCTCTGTCTCGTATTCTGGCATCATATTCTTCTAGAAAAATAGGCACTTTGGCTTTTGTCCCGTCCAATTCCGAGAATATTCATTTTCTGACTTTCCTGGAACCAAAAACAGCAGAAAACAGGCAGCTGGCACTATGGCTCTTGTTAATAGGTTAGTCCAAGAAATCATATGAAAAGTACTCCAAAGTGTGGACAAAACACAAGAAAGTAGATAAAACCAAGCATGGAACATCAAAAATTATAGATACATTTGCAATGTATCAACATCCCCAAGCTTAACTCCTGCTCGTCCTCGAGTAGGTAAGTGATAAAAAGAAAGAATAATTTTTGAGGTGACATGCACCATCAAAGACTTGATCAAAGTATTTGTAGAACATTCAACGCTGGGATCATAGTACTTCAATCATAACATAAAAGACAAAGTTCTAGCAATAAGACATAGAAACTATGATGCAACATGAAAAGGCACAAACAAAAGATTCATGAATAACAATGCTTTGCAAGATGTTTGTTTGTTTCACATAAATAAAACATAGCACAATAGTATTCAGCTTGTCCCTCATAGAGTAGCATATATAAATGCATAGGACACCTTCAAAATTCATAAGAGTGACTAGATACAAATAGTTTAAAACAAGCAATATCAAGTTATGCATCAATCAACTAGTCTTGGGACATGCACATAGAACTAAGAATGGCCACTATGCTCTCAAAGTAGGTGCATAAAGATACAAGGTGGAGACTCAACATAAAAGTAAAAGAAAGGCCTTCATAGAAGGAAGTAGGGATTCAAGTCGCATAAAGAGCTTCCAAAAATTATGGTGCTTGTTAGCTTTCAGCTCTCATTGCCCCTATCATAAGCATCTTGAAGGTGATTAAGGTTAAAGTGACACAACTAAGAGGATATGATTGACAAGTTATAAGCCGAAATCTCATGCCCCTTACTTACGAAGACCGATCCTCATGCTACTCAACTTCAATCACGAGTAAGCTCTTGTCATTGTAAGTACATGTGTATCATAAAGAACCGCCAACGGGGCACCCCTTGCACATGATACGGGAGCTTTCCCATAATCAAAATGACAAGGCAAGCAGACAATGAGCATCTCAGCGATCTTTTTATTTGCTATTTGCATAGGTTTTTATTGAGGATGCTTCATAGAGTGCTCATTATGGTGATGCTGCAAGTTTCCACCATGATTAGGCATGGCTTAGGCTAGCGGCCCAGGCGTTTCTCTAACACACATACAAACTCCATGATCTTACAAGTTCCACTTTTATTTCACACCGTCGGGATCCAGAAGCAAAATAACATGATATCAACGGGGTACAAAGTACAAGTGCAATATTGAAAGCGTTCCCCATGATACATGGTTCTCCTAATTTCAACTTATAAAGCGCAAGCATATACGCAACAAAGAAGGACCCAATGGTTCAAGTTTATTAAATGCAGAAAGTAAAGTGTGCCATCAAGTTCGTGAGAGCTTTAATCACTAGTTTTCTAATAACAAGTTTAATTTGGAAGGTAAACAAAAGCATGAATATACTTGGAATAGCATAAGCTAGTTGGTAGGTATGGTGGACTCTTTGGAATAACTTGGTTTAGGGAGTTGGATGCATGAGTGGAACTCATACTTTGTTGTGGAGGCTAGCAAAAGACTGGGAGCGAAAAACTAAGAGCAATAATGGCCATAATCATGCAGAGCGACAAAACATCATTGATCAAAGCATAAAGTGATACTACAAGTCGAAAACTAAAGGATCATAAAGGCTATGATGACTTGGGATAGTCATAACATGGTGTGAGCATGCGCCAAGTCAACCTGAATAAAGCATCAAAGGAGAATACCACTATACTATGCTTTAATATGCTAAAACAACGCATGATTCATCCAAGGCATATTAAGCAATCTCAATTGTTTATAACAAGTCATGCTACAGTAAAGAATACTAAGCATAAAGCCAAAACAATATCAAGCATGGCATGACAAAGCATAGGCCACAGTCAAAAACAAGCTCTCTTTACCACTTAAGCATGAGCTTTCCTACTCTTTTCCAATCCATACCAAACTATTTGAAACCCAATGCATGAAAGAGGGGGTCCAACCAATTTATTCAGAAAACTAAGCAAAAAAAAGCAAACGAAAATCCAAAACAAAAACGAAAAAGAAAACGCTTCAAGATCAACATAACTGTGCATGAAACAATAAAAATGAAGCGTTTGGAAGAAACCTAGGATTTTTATTAATGAAGAGGGGGATGCCTTGGGCATCCGCAAGCTTTGACGCTTGTACTTCTTGGATATTTCTTGGGGTGACACGCGTGGCATCCCCAAGCTTGAGCTTAGTCCATCCTTCATCTCATTACTCATTCCTCATTCCTTCCATACACCTGAATTTTTTCCTTCATACAAAACTTCACACAATCTTTATTAGCAACATTAGTGCACTCAAGATAATAAGTATTAAGGTTCAATTCTAACACCAATAAACTTCCATTAAAACACTAGCTACTTAAGCACTTCCCTCAAAAAGCTCAATTCCCCAAAAGAACTCAAAAAAGGAACCAACAAGAAGCAAATGCAGAAAATGGCAGAAATCTATCAAAACAGACCAGCGGGTAAAGACGAATTTTTTCGAAGATCTTCTGTTGCTCAAATCAAAAAGTGTTGAACTAACAAAAGTTTGATAACAACCTGGGGCAGAAGCACAAAATTTAAAGCCTCAAAAGGACGTTCAAAAATTTTACACGAATTTTTACAGTGAAGCACAAAAATCTGTTTCGGGACAACAACTTTCACAATCATTACTTCTCTCTCATTAGAGGTTACTCTTGGCACAAAAAGAAAATAAAAAGGATAAGGAGCGGTTATTACTGAAGTAATAACTTCCAAGACTCATCTAAATCTTTTGGGTTATCTCCCAATAAGTACTTTTTTTTAACGCCTTTAAGTTAGGCATAAGAAGCAAGAAAGAATCAAGTGTTCTCGAATGAAGAATCATTAAGACCAAATTTTGTTTTCATAGGAGAGGCAAAAGAAATCTTCTCTCTCTTCTTAGGGAAGTGTTCTATACCTTTCTTGAGTGGGACTTGATGTTTAATGGTGCCTTCTTTCATATCAATAATGGCACCAACAGTTCTAAGAAAAGGTCTTCCCAAAGTAATAAGACAAGAAGCATTGCATTCAACATCCAAAACATAGAAATCAACGGGGACATAGGCATTGTTAACCATAATAACAACAACATTAATACTCCCCATGAGTTTATTTTTAGCATTATCATCAAGTGGGACATTCAAATAACAATCTTCAAGTGGAGGCAAATCAAGCATATCATAAATCCTTCTAGGCATAATAGAAACACTACTATCAAGATCACATAAAGCTTTGAAATCAAAGTCATTCACTTTCATATTAATGATGGGTTCCCAACCGTCTTCTTGTTTTATAGGAATAGAAGCTTTATGTTTCATCTTTTCTTCTTTAATCTTTATGAGAGCATCAGTAATGTGTTTTGTAAAGGCAATGTTCATAGCACTAGCATTAGGACTTTTAGCAAGATTTTGTAGGAACTTAATAACTTCAGAGATATTGCAACCATCAAGATCAAAAACAATATTATCATCTAGAGTAGTAGAACTATTACTAGCCTCAACACTAGTGGTGGTGATAGTAGAAACACTAATGTTTCTAGCAATTTCATTTTCTCTTTCCCACTTAGCATGTAATTCAACTAATAGTCTAACATTTTCATCAATTCTTACTTGTATGGCATTAGTAGCTGCAAAGGGATTATCATTAGTTTCAGTTTTAGTAGCCATTTTATTCAAAGAAGATTGAGCTTTAGCCAAAGATGCTATATTTCTTTCAGCATTAGAGAGTTTTTCCTCAATAGTTTTATTGAAAGCAGATTGTTTACTAATAAAGTCTTTAAGCATAACTTCAAGTTCAGAGGGTGCACTCCTATTACTGTTGTAGGAATTTCCATAAGCATTACCATTGTTGGGAGGATATGGCTTATAATTGTTGTTACCAAAATTATTCCTATAAGCATTATTGCCAAAATTGTTATTTCTTATGAAGTTCACATCAACTTGCTCTTCTTGAGCAACCAAAGAAGCTAAAGGAATATTATTTGGATCAATATGGGCTTTCCCATTAGCAAGCATAGACATAATAATATCAATATTATCACTCAAGGAGGAGGTTTCCTCAACAGAATTTACCTTCTTACCTTGTGGAGCTCTCTCGGTATGCCATTCAGAATAGTTAACCATCATATTATCCAGAAGCTTTGTTGCAGCACCCAGAGTAATGGTCATAAAGGTACCTCTAGAAGCAGAATCCAATAGGTTCCTTGAAGAATAGTTCAATCCTGCATAAAAAGTTTGGATGATCATCCAAGTAGTCAGTCCATGAGTGGGACAATTCTTTACCAAAGATTTCATTCTTTCCTAAGCTTGAGCAACATGTTCATTATCAGATTGTTTAAACTTCATTATTTCACTTCTCATAGATATAATCTTCGCAGGTGGATAGTATTTTCCAATAAAAGCATCTTTGCACTTAGTCCAAGAATCAATACTATTCCTAGTTAAGGAATTCAACCATTCTTTAGCTTTTCCTCTCAAAGAGAAAGGAAACAATTTCAGCCTAATAATATCACTATCTATATCCCTATACTTTTGCGTCTCACAAAGTTCAACAAAGTTATTTAGATGGCAAGCAGCATCTTCATTACCAATACCAGAAAATTGTTCTCTCATAACAAGATTGAGTAAAGCAGGTTTTATCTCAAAGAAAGTAGCTTCAGGCACAGGTGGAGCAATAGGTGTGCTCATAAAATCATCGTTGTTGGTGCTAGTGAAGTCACACAACTTAGAGTTTTCAAGAGTAGTCATTTTTTTGTGTTTTTAAATAAGAAAGCAAACTAGTAAAACTATTTTTTTTGTGTTTTTTATAACAAAACAAGCAAACAAAGTAAAAGAAACTAAGCAAAATTAAAACAACAAAGTAAAGAGATTGATTATGAGGGACTCCCCTTGTGAAGATGTCCTTGACTCCCCGGCAACAGTGCCAGAAAAATACTTGATGGCTCAGTGTTGATGTGGAGCTCGTTGGGGAACCCCAAGAGGAAGGTATGATGAGCACAGCAGTAAGTTTCCCTCAGTTATGAAACCAAGGTTTAATCGAACCAGTAGGAGCAAGGAAACACCCCAAAGGTGTAGCTAGCTGAACTTTGGCAGGGCGCACTACCGTTGCCAGCAGCAACGTGGAGACCTGCACAACACAACCACGGAACTCTGTCCCCAACTTGCGATGAGGTTGTCAATCTCACCGGTTTTGCCAAAAACAAAGGATTAAACGTATCGAGTGGAAGAAAGTAATAGTTTGCAGAAAGTAAACACAAAACAGTAAACAATTGATTGTAGATTGAAAGTAAAGAAAGGATCGGGGTCCATAGTTCACTAGAGGTGGCTCTCCTTAAGATAGATAACATGCTGGGTGAACAAATTACAGCGGGGCAATTGGCAAACATCGAGAAAGCAAAACATGCATATACTAATCATCTTGACTCCTTTGGAACTTGATTGGGCATTACAACATTATACATAGACCGCCATCCAACTGCATCTATGACTAATAATCCACCTTCAGGTTATCATCCGAACCCCCTCCAGTATTAAGTTGCAAGCAACAGATTATTGCTTTATGAATTGCGTGTAATGTAAACAATACGATTGTTCTATGAACAAAGGATTGTTGTTTTCTCCCTAGTAGCAATAGCACATCTAGTACCTTAGAGATTTCTGTCACTTCCCCAGATTACCAGAGGCATGAACCCACTATCGAGCATAAATACTAACTCTTGGAGTTGCTAGCATCTACTTGGCCAAGATAGCTACTAACAACGGAAATCATGCAAGATCACAAATAACAAAGACATGATTGTAACATCCCAAAATTTAATCTAAGGTTAATCAAGATCAAATCTACCCACTTTAGGGTTAACAAAAACTTTTCCATTTAAAATCATTAAGCATTCATCTGTGTGTGCATTTAAATTAGGAGTTGTTTTGAATTGCCATGTTTGAGTGATCCATTGGTTGTAAAATGATTCTAAGGTGAATTAAACATCACCTAGATCACCCCCAAGCAAATCCCAAAGAAAAACAAATCAAAAAGAATAAAATAAGCAAATGGTCACTTTTGCCATTTTAATCACCTAGCCTACTTTGGCTATTCCTAGAACTCAAATCTTAACAGAAGCAATTGTGGATCTTTGCACCCCTTGATAGTACAAGTAGTGATGTGCCAAGGCCCACTTTGTTTCATCCCAAAAACTTTCAAATACTAAATTTAAATGACATTTGAAAATTGAATCTAGTGTATGTATCAGGATCACATTAATTCAAAAACCACTGAAATGAACTCCATTTTTAAATCCCAAGAAAACCTAGATTCTTAAGCATAAGTTACATCACTCCACCGAAAAATCAGCACAAAATTCAAATATTTTGTTCATGCGGCCATTTGATCGAACACCTTGTTAGCAGAATCATTATGGCCTAACTATTACTATTTTGGAACTAATATTGTCGAGCCATTTGGGTTGCATTGATCATCCTTGTCTCCCCCAGGACCAACCAGACCAAACCCACCTCTATCCCTAGCCTCTGGCGTCAGTGCCATGCCACCTCGACGCCATGCTCGTCGGCCAAGTGTGCACAAGGTGCAGGAGACCGCCAGCCCCTCTCCGCCGCTCTAGGAAGATAGGCGCCACCCTACCACCGCCCACGGCCCACCCCTCGATCAACCCCAGCCCCTGGACCACTCCCCAGCAGCGCCGCCCTTTTCCTCTGCGAGCAAGCCAGAGTGCGCCAGAGCGCGATCGCCGTCCGCACGCAGCAGACCGCGCCTCGACACCAAATCCCGCACGCCGCTCTGCCTCGACCCCAGCAACCCACCAGACACGGCCGTGCATTGCCGCACGACCCATAGTCGTCGTGATCGCCGTCAAGAACCGCCTCTGTCTCTCAGAGCGCGTGACGCTCCCGACCAAATGCCATCGCCCCTCGCTGCGCCATAAAGCCATAGAGCAACGCCAGGAGGAAAGCCACCGTCCGCCTACGCTGCCCATGCCGATAGCGCCCTGTATCGTCGTCACCGACGAGCTCGCCGTCGTCCCCTCGGTCCCCTCCTCGAGCCTATATAAGGAGGCCTTCCCCAGCCTCAATCGCCACACCATTCGACTCCCCTCTCACTCCCAGTCCTTCCCCACCTCTCGCCGGAGCAGCTCGAGTAGCAGGCCGCTGAAATTTCACCGGAGGCAGGCGCAGCAGAGGAGGAGACGTTGTCGTCGATTCCGTCCACCTCAGCCCCTACCGCTACCTCGCCTGAGTCCGTTGTCACCGTCCAATTCGATCGACTACCTCACCGCACTAGCTGGAGCCCTGATACGTCCCTAGTAGACCCCCACCGTCCGTTTAGGGTTCGGTCTCGCCGGCGACGAGTTCGTCGTCGACGACGACTGTGAGCCGTTGATCCGCGTTCTAATCGCGTGGCCCAGATCGCTTGATACCGTTTCGGGTTTTAAGTCTCGCTGACAAGCAGGACCAACCTGTCAGCCACCCTCTGCGCCGCTGAGCGTCACTGGGCCGGCCCGTTAGTTTTCCCGCGCTAGCCCACAAATTCAAATAGGTGTTTTTCTATTTAGACTTAAAACCATTTTTGCCCCCTAATTCAAAAATCAATTCAAGAAGATTTACTGAACCAAATTGAGTGATTCCAATTTTGTTGGAAAGCTTCTGAAAAGATCTATCCAGGACCGTTGGATTTAATTCTTTTAGAGTTAGAGATCTCTCCTAGTAAAAATAACAAGACACAAGCATTTGCACATTCAAACATTTTTTATAAAATCAACCATAATAGCTTTTGAGTTGATTCCAATTCTGAAAAATCACATTTAACCATACCTATCTGAATATGTAATAATAATAAGGTTTACATGTAGTGACTTTGGACTAGTACCAAATTAGTGCTATATAGGCATTTCTAGTCACTTTAAATCATTAAATATTAAACTTAAACTTATTAAAATGTGATCCAACCTTTAAATCATATTCCCATATGTTAGAATATGTGGTGATGACATGTGTCCACATGATCCCATATTTTAATTGGAGAATATTAAATCTTAGTTAATTTCAATGAGTAGAAATTACTTTTCTTAAATAAAAAGAATGAAGCTAGTTAATAAAACCTTGTGATGCTGTGATGATAATAGATCATCAAATGTGTGCCTTAGTGTGCTAAGTAGACTAGTTAAGTATTGTTTGGTGATTGTGTATCCCGTATGTGTTTATAGACGATAGTACCGACCAAGCTTTCGAGGAGGAGGAGTTCTATCCAGAAGAGGAGGAAGAAAATTTCAACCACTCCACCAACCAAGGCAAGCTATTGTTAGCAAGCTAGAATTAAGCTAGATAACCTAAGAAAGATGCATTATGCGTGCTTTGGTTATACCACTTTAACTAGTACCTACCACAAGTTTTATTTCCAAGCTTTTACTTTCTTTACTTTATTAAAGTCCTTTACTTGTTTGAAGGTAGCATAAAAAGTATAAAACTTGACCTATCTAGATAACCTTAGATGTCATTCTATGGCATGAGATTGATCTTTGCATCCCCTATTAGTGAACACTCTTAACTTAGTACTTTAGAGATAAACTAAAACTTGAGTCACTTTAGATGGGAACCCTTGGTGAAAATGAATTGTGAAAACCTTGGAATGATGAGCCATTCTATTGAGATGTTTTGACATGTGTTGAGAAACACAAATGGTTTATGAGGATGAAAATGCTGAGGCATGAGCGTTAACCCTTTTACAAAACTGATGGTTGGGTTCGAATGTGATACCATTCCAATTTCACCGTACAACCACAATACCTAAATTGGGTAAGGCTTTGCCATAAGTTTATATGCATTAGTATTAGTTCCCTCGCAGGAGAGGTTTGAGCTGAGGCTACCTCTCGATGTTGTCCACCTATGCAGTGCCCAAGATGACAGATGGTCATGGTTGGGAGGCCATGCTCATAGGAGAGGTGCTTATACTAGGGTGTGTAAAGGAAAGGTTATGTTTGATTATCTGCATACTAAGTATGATGATTTAGGGTGATCCCTGACAGATGTATCGAATCTTGTGGTGAAAGTGTACCACCTCTACAGAGTGTCAAACTATTCGAATAGCCGCGTCCACGGTTATGGACAGTTGGAGTGGCCATACTGTTCCATTGTCAGATGTTTTCAAAATGACTTATGAAATAAATGATGAATCTTGACTTGACCACAACAAGGTTGTGACTATGACACTAGCTTCCCAACTTAAGTGATTCTAGAACTTTATTTTATCTTTCTTTGTTTCTGAACTTAGCTTAGGTTTCAAACTTAACTTTACAAATAAACATAGAGTTAGCTTTTCCCACTAGCACTACCTTACTTGTTAGTGATAGTTTGCGAGTACTTAAAGAGTACTCATGGCTTTCGTCCCTGGCTATTACTATGGCCAGACTATGAAGGAGACTACCAAGATGAAGGACAGCAGGACGGCTATGATAACTAGGACTATCTTCCATCGTCAGCATTGCCTGTGCCACTGAAGATGGACCCCACCGCTATGCTTATTATTTATTCCACTGCTTGTTGTATTAAGGCTAGATCATGAGATCCTTTATTCGTGTAAGACCTTATTACGGTTTGTAATGGATGAGGTACTGTGATATCCAATCGGTTATGTCTCGCAAAAATGGTAATCCTGGGATTGCGATGTATGACATAACAGGCATCTGGGATTAAAAATCCGGGTGTTGACAATAATAGAATCAATAATCAATCTGAAATAGCATCTCAATATCCATCGGATCCCCGCAAACACAACATGCAGAATTACAAATATATGATCTTGATCATGAACGGAGCTCATAAGATCTAGACATTAAAGCACAAAGGAGGAGAACCATCCATCTAGCTACTACATGGACCCGTAGTCCAGAGATGAACTACTCACGCATCACACCGGAGGCTTGCATGATGATGAAGAAGGCCTCCAGGGTGAATTCCCCTCTCCGGCAGGATGCCGGGAAGAGCTTCAGATCCCTCCTGATCTAGGGATGGAGACGACGGCGGCTACATACTCTTTCGTGGATTTTTGATTGGGTACTTAGGGTTTTGGTATCAGAGGCATCTTATAGGCGGAAGGAGAGGCTGAGGGGGTGCTGGGTCGGCCAGACCACCCCCTAGCGCGGGTCAGGCCTGGCCGCAGGGCCAGGTGGTGTGGTCGGCCCCCGGCCCTTCTCCGTCTCGTATTCTGGCATCAGATGTCTTTCGGAAAAATAGGCACTTTGGCTTTTGTCCCGCCCAATTCTGAGAATATTCATTTTCTGACTTTCCTGGAACCAAAAATAGCAGAAAACAGGCAGCTAGCATTGTGGCTCTTGTTAATAGGTTAGTCCAAGAATATGAAAAGTACTCCAAAGTGTGGACAAAGCACAAGAAAGTAGATAAAACCAAGCATGGAACATCAAAAATTATAGATACATTTGCAATGTATCACACGCCAATGACCTCCGTCGACATAATCATCATAAGGCACCTTCAACTACTAGTGCCACCACCAAAATGGCACCAAGAGCAAGCCTTCTTCCATGCCATTAAGCTTCAACGCCAAAACTTCAAGTGCAACATGAAGCATCCAACTACAAGAGCTTCAATGCAACTTCTTCTCCAAGCACCCCAAGAATGTCATTCAAGAAAGAGATGGACCTCTACTTCGCCAATATGACCCCCCAAAAGATATAAGAAAACAAGTTGCTTTGCCAACAAGTGGATGCAATGGCAAAGATGGTGTCAAGGACCAATACTTCCTATATGAGTGCCACCACCACAATGGCACCCGAAGTACATGGTGAGCATGGAACTTTCCCTTCACCAAAGGAGGCGCATGGAGTTGAGCAAACCGAGCCTATCCCTATATGCTTGAGTGATGATGTGGTACCAATCCCATGTGAGTATGAGAGCCACTTAGCCCACTTGAGTGAAAACAAGAGTGAGATGAGCGACTCCACCATATGATTGAGTGCTTCCACTTGGAGGCATGAGTGAGACACCGAGTGTGTTGAGAGTGGTAGTTGATAGGTCATGTGAGACCACTTTAATTTCTAACGACTTACCCTCTACCTATAGTGTGTTTTCTCATGATGTACTAGGTTCCGTGGATCAAGAAGCGCCAAGATGGGAGATGATGATGCCTCCAACCAAGAAGATGTACATGGTTTATAAAGATGATGCCATCCCCATACATGATGAAGAAGTCGCCCACATGGAGGCCGATACTACCACAACACCCACTTCATATGAGAGGTATGAACAAGGTAAAAATATGGGTGTTGATGATGCCATAATCCCACTAGTGGACATGATGATTTGCATGCTATGGATGATACTTGTGATATGACTTATGTTCCACTCTTATTCCCATGTGTTGATTTGCTATGCATCATGATAACCATGTGTAATCCCTTTATTGTCATGATATCTAAAGGTATAATAGAGGAGAGCCCTGGCTAGATCCTCAGTGATTAGCACATATTGACCGTTGGATTGAGTCCCTAGGAGGGATCCAGACTGTTGATTCATGCCTAGACATTTTTGTCCTCACGAGGTATTCTGCTGCATGCACTCTGAATTGCACACCAATGCTTCTGCGTGTACAAAGTTGTTTTGCTAGCTGGTCCTAGCCCTGCTTCTCAACGTGTTATCTTCGTGTTTGTGGTGTACTTTTTGGGTGTCACGGGCCAACGTGGTATGTGGGCAGCCAAAACTTTCCCATTCCTCTCTCGTGCCCCTCCCACCCAATCCCCAACTCCTCCCGTCTCCTCCCCCAATCAGCTCAGTCTCCTCCTCCTCCTAGTGGAACCCTAGCTGCCTCTCCTCCTGTCCCTTACCTCCCTTGGCTCTATCCAGCCAGCCCCTCCCTCGCGCCGACGCCTCCCCTCTGCCTTCCTCCTATGAGCAGGCCGCCACGTCACCCATGAGCAGCAGCATCAGGGCACCCACAACATCCAGGTCGCCTCCCACAACGGTCAGCGCAGACGAACAGTTGGACACCATCCGCGAAGGGCGGGGCCTTCTCCGGCTCCAAGCCACCATCGAGGAACACACCTCTAAGACGGCGCGAGAGCTAGTGGATGGGGCGACACGCCCAGGAGGGCCCAGACGGTGGACATGGTCACATCGTACAGGACGAAGCGGAGCGCGCGCGCTGCCGTGAGGCCCACCATAGGCTGGTAGGAGCTGGCGACAAGGAGGGGGCGTAGGTCGAGGTCAGAGGGGTAGAGGCACGAGTCATTGTCTTCCTCGGTGTGTCCCCTGCCTGACAAGGAGGGGGCGTAGGTCGAGGTCAGAGGGGTTGGGGCTGGTTATGGGGAGGGTGCACATAGACCGAGTACTCGGTGGGCGCTTGGTCAAGGAACCATGCTTGCTAAGTCACTGACTCTCTGTTCTATACATAGCCGGGATGCGGTAGTGGTTCTCTATACCAGTAGATATTCTTATTGAAATGGTAGTAACCAAAGCAGGTCCCACTAAATTGACCTTGTTGTTTGCTAGAATCCTTTGGTGTTGATTTTCTACTCACACTGAATATTTTGTTTCATGGCCGAGGTAGAGATGGATTTGGGGAAGAAGAGAGGGGGGAGTGCAGGCCGCCGCTTGCGGATGCCGCCGTGACATCTCCGGGAGGTATGGCTGGTGGCTTCTGGGAGCAGCTAGCAAAGCCCGCTTCTCGCAATATTTTGTTTCTCATTTGCAATCCATGGTAGTGTAAATATCCATTTGCACTAAACTTCTCTTTTTTCTTTTAGACATTAAATGAGTATGAAACAATGAATGTGATGCTGATCCCTAGAGCCATAATATGTTTTTGAATATCCTTTCGAGCTTATTTTTATGTCACACAACAACTTACAATATCCAATACATATCAAGCTACTGTATCTTTTGTGAGCATACTTTTTTGTCATAGATCATCTACTGTGTTTATTTATTTGGCATAGTTAAATAATTTTCTTGCAATTCATAATATCCAGTACATATATTGGTCATCAATTCTAATACATATCAGGTGAGCAACACATTTTGACAGTTTAAGTATGTATTAAGATAGACCAATTTAGTGATATTAATGTTTTCATGAGGGTGGCAGAGCCTTATTTACTTTTTCTATATGAGAGCCAATTCTTTGTGTGTATTCTTGTGGGAGCTTATGGACATACATTTATCTACCTTTTCTTTGTGACATATGGAAAACTCATCAATTTATTTGATCCATTCAAATTGTAGAAATTGTATCTTGGTGTGCAATTTTTTCAAAGTTTTAGCATGGATTTTTGCATTTATCATGTTAGTTTTTGTAGACAAATCTTTCAGCTCTCCTAATTTTTCTTCTTCTTATGTGGTGTGGTGAGTATGAACAACAATTCCCATGGCTAGCTGATGCAGGGACTAGAAAATCCATGGAATTTTGACATCAAGCTAACATGTGTGTACCACCTCAACTTTGTTGATGACTGCATCTTCCGATACGCTTTCGAGCTACAGTGCCATCTCTTCACCTCCTATGCACCAATGGATGATGGTTCTTGGGATATAATGAAAGGTATCTCAGTAGGATTTGGCCATCATGTCCAAGAAAAATAAAAAAATCAAGCTATTATAAAGATCAATTGAAACGATTTCCTCTATTTTGGAAACTAGATAAATTAAAGCCTATACTGTTAAGGAATGTGCTAAAATGTAGACTCGAGAATTTTGCTTGACTTGCAAGCTATACCGCTAGTTTACATCCTTGCCTCACTTCCCTTGCCTTGGGTCTATATGGTTAAGGAAGGTGTGGTATGGAAGAAGATAAAGTTGTACATAAGATTAGGCCCTAATCCTGATGTTCTACAAGTAGTAGTCTGAATTTCGGTTCGGGTTTCTCATGAGGTTGCAGCACTCTGAATTGTTTTAGTCATGCACTTTTATCTCATGAAGGCTGAATTATATTTGTATTTTTGCTGAATGTTTCAAGACTAGGGTTCTATATTAAGAAGGGAATTTAACTGAGACATGTGTTTTAGATTTCAAATAGAAGATCAGAACTGAATTTCATCCCAGCAACGAGAATTTCTTTTCGATTGGATGGTGGCAGAAGAAATATAACATGATCATTGAAGTTAGTGGGATTTCCAAATTGCAGCCAGGTGCCTTTCACCTTGATTGTATGTAGCTTCAACTCGAATAGTATATGTATTTGCTAATCTCTATAAATTCTAGAACAATCATAGCATAAATCTTTGTCGGTCATGGGTTTGTTCTTCTTGATATACTAATCTGTCTTTGTGCTATAGCGGTTGAACTTATACAGGATTTCAACTCTAAAATAGCATACAATTAGGCTTAATATCTCACCTTCTCATAGTTCTAGTGATCAGTTCATGCTATGCATTTTAATATTTCACATGTTCAAATTTTCCAGGATATACTAAGCATTATGTTGCAAGTTGGTTTTACATTTATTTTTTGGAAGGACAAAATGACTAGAGACCAAGAGTATCAAGGTATTCCTTATTCTTTTTCCATTGTAATTCATTTGCAGCTAGTTGTTTTGTTTTTGAAGGAAAATAGTTATGTGTCCTTGCAAAGGGTATGTTCCAAAAGATTTATATTTCCTTGTCTGTTTTGACTTCTTTCTGACTGAAAATTCTTGCTGACAATATGGTAGACGAAAGTTGTTTTTAGGCCAATGGCTCACTTTCAATTTTTAGCTAATTTGCCTTTTGCTTTGGATGGTGAAAGAAATGTAATATAAGCGCCCTTGCTGTTATGCGTCGTTCCTATGATGTGTTGCTCATGGTTTCACACATGGTAACAATACTTATATTTATTTTCCTAGATACACAGAAAGAAAATGTGTGTAAGTATCATTTGTATAGTTAAAAGTCACTATTTTGCATCTAAAAATCATTAGTTATTCTCTATGAAGCTCAAAATGTATTGACTATAGAACTATAGGTTAACTGCCTAACTATATAAGTTCACTGGTTTTATGCTTCACAACTTCACCTTCAATCATCCTCAATAATTTAAAACTTGTTTGCTTCTTTCTTAGTGCTCGCTCAACATCTTAGTTAACTGGGCCTAGCAAGATAGGATGTACTATATGGCAACACACTCTTATTAGTTTCTTCAGGTACTCTTGCTAATAGGGTTGTTGTCTATTGACCCATAGGTATTATCCATATTATTTGTAGCCCTCTCTCATAGGTGTACTTCATAATGATTAGTATGGGCATTGGTTATTATAATTAGTGGATTACTATAAGTCTCCCTCTTTTAACCAAGCTGTGACACAAAATATTATGGGTTCACAGATTTGGTTAGTTGGAGTTTGAACAGTTGATGAAATAGTATATGGATCATTAAAGATATACATAGCTTTGGAGCATTACTTATGCCATTATAGTGCCATGTGTTCTCTTAGTTCTTTTTGAGAATCTGTTCTACTATTGATTTTGCTTTGGTTGTTATTCTCTCATTGCCTAAATATGGCGCCTTTGCTTCATCTTCTCCACCTCCCATTTCAAGTTTCTTTCTTTGATTGTATCAAGGTTCCAAAGATGAAAACATAGCAAAGCGAACTACCGTATAGAACAAATATATTTAAAGTTCTAGAGAAAATGTTGTGCAAACGTACCTTTTGTACATCCTGGGCTACCTGGTCACCAGCCGTTGTAGACAATGATATCTTCTTCGTGCCTTTCCTAAGTAAATTACATGCGTATCTGAAAAAGAAGAAATGGACATATGTTCAGAGGAAAAACACTATCACTCTTAACAAGAACCAGAAAGAGCTTATGTTCAGTGTAGTGCTTAGGATTATAGATTTTTTTATAAGAAGCTACTAGCAAGATAGTAGGACTAGCAACAAAAGTTCACAAGTAAATAATCAACCAGTTATTATTACCCATGTTTGTAGTTTGTCCTCCAAAATTGTTGTGCCAACAAGGATCAGTTCCCTTTCAATCAAATCCAGGACCCGCTTGAGTTGCAATTCCCTATCAGACCCGACTGTTACCTTCGATTAAGAAACTATGCATTCCAATGTCATCTCGATGTGAAGTGATACGACAAGGTTATTGTCTAAAGCTCTAGGTCAGTACTGAAACACATGTTATAGACTAAGCTAAACTTATCTGCAATTGTATTTTACCATCGACTGAATATCTTCTCGTGGGCACACAAATAGATATGCACATGTATAACTAAGGGAGAGTCGATCAAACACTGTTACTCATTCACACACTATAGTTCTTTTTTGAACATGTACTAACACGAATGACATTTGTTATTTCTCTAGGAAAGTTTTATATGCGCTCTTCTTATCCATCAAACTTAAGTTATTACTTACTTAATTATGTGAATACTATCATAAGCTGGGAAGAGACTTTTAGGTATTAATTTCATAAAGAGTTCCTTAAATCTGGTAAGAAAATTTCATCTTATATGACTAATAATATCTGTATTGCCTTGCATATTTATCTTGGAGGAAGAGGAGACCGAAATTTTGAGTAATCCCCTTCCTAAATGTGAATTCTCAAAGTGCCACTATAGAAGTAAGTCTACCAAAAAAGGTAATTTTGTTGAGAAAGGCGGGCTTGGAAATTAGGAGGGGTACTTCATGTTGAAATGATCTTGCAATATCATCTTCTCACAACTAAAAATTTCAGTGGATCAAAGTCTTCAATTATTAACCAAGTGGTGATTCTGATAGTCGTGGTTCTGTACTCTGTATAGTAAAATGAGATGTGCATTCCTGACCTCCTGTTGACAACTTTTTTATTGTAATGGAAGCCCAGTTTGTTCTTTAGAGTTTATATCATCATGCATAATTTAGTTTCTTATTTTAGACTTTTTAACGCTTATTCCGAAGCACAGACAATGTATGTTGGTGGATATTGGAGACTTATTGAAATATTTGCATTGTTTCATGTCATCTAAAGTTAGTGGACATTGGACACTTATTTGTTGTTGATCTAAGCAATAAATGGAACAAATATTTTCGTACGCTGTGAAACACAATGAAAAAATAGCAGTATCTGCTACAATGTGGAATGACAAGCTGAGTTGAAAAGGGGAAGCTAGAACAATTTGCAGCAACACTGTAGATTCAAATATTCCAAGCATATGATCTGGATTAAGAAATTAGCACCATGAGTGTCTATTGACCTGCCGGTGCCAAGTAAATTTGGTTTTCCCCCATGCCTACGATGATCCAATTGATCAAATTTGTTCAATTTTCAGACTCGGGTTCAGACTACCATCTGAAAACTGAACCCAATAGTAGTTTTAAAGACAAAAATGGAATTGCAGCAAACATGTAATGCATTTGAGCTAGCGGAACACACGGAATTTTCTGCTAAGTCGGAAATGTGCTTTACTTTCAGTAGTTAGGATTATATTTCTCTTTTTGGCTTGACAATTGAACAACAGGCGGAGTACCGAAGATTACCTATTGCGGTGCAGAGGATGATGAATTTGAGGAGTCCAAGGGCGGTGCCGGAGGGCCAGTGTGGCAACACCCGTATCACGACGCTAAGGATGGCAACACCCATCCACCAATTAGCACCTTCGCTGCGTCCACCCCCGCTGCGTCCACGGAGACAACCATCGCCCCGGCGCCGGGGTGCCGCCTTGTGAAATGATTCACGGGAGGAGGCTGAGGCGTGGGGAATAGAGTAGAGGTAAGGAGATCGTAGGAGAAGTGGTGGGATTTGTCGGCGCCGTCATCTTGGTCCAGATTTGCATCCCTATCGAGTGAGGGAAAGGAATGAGGAATTGAGGACTCAGGATGATAAGAAGGCAAGGGGAAGGAGTGAGTTGCCAGTTGCCACGCTTGAGCCTACAGAATCTCTTCCAGTTCTTTCCTACTGCACTCGAGCCATTGAAACAGAAGCTGCGCCCGCCCAAACCTAGGATCCACCTCCTCTCTGGCCTGTCGCGCTTGAGTTAGTGAGCCACTGCCTGTCCGTGGAAAGATAAAAGGGGCAGCAGCAGGAGGAGCTTCGATACGAGAGAGAGTACGGGGGGCGGGAGCAACTGGGCCACGACGGAAGACATCACGATTTCATCCCCACCAACCTCGATGCTCTGCTTCAGGAGTCCGACTGGAGGAAGAAGTGAGGAATCGGGAGCGGAGGCTTCTGATACAATGGAGACGAAGAGTATTTTCATTTTTTCTTTTCCCGTTTGTTTTTTCTTGCCAGGAAAAACAACCACGTATCCTAGGCCTAGGGGAACTCATTCAATGTTGCCACGTATCCGGGCTGATGGGAGCATGAACATGACGCAGGCATGGGAAATACCGGACCAAACACACGCAAAATCGCCATTTTCAAATGCCAAAAGTATTTGCAAAAAGTATGTGCGTACATCTCTACAAAATATGTGCACGTAAGAAGTTTTGTGAAAAAATAATAATCTTTTACCTCTTAAAAAGACAAAAAATACATCGTATTTGTAACACTGGAATTTTGTTCTTTTTCAGAGCATATATCCATGAAAATTTCAATGCCTATTTTTTGCGCCGAGCATATTTTGTATAGATGTACGCTGTGAAATTTTAGTTCAGAATTTTTTAACTTTCAAAAACAAGTTTAAAATGCATTTTTTTTAAACAGTGGCATCTGCCCTATGCCCCTGAGTTCAGGTCATCCTGGCAAGCCCTGTCCTAAAACGAGATGTCCTCCCCAAAAAATGATAGACCATCCTTGTTCGGATTTTTTTGTTGTTAAAAAAATCATTGCCCGGCTGCCCGTGCGCTTCTTCATCATCACGGATGGTGTCCGGTATATTTCGGTAGATTTGGGTGACTACCGATAGATTCCGATTCAACGCCCCCGAATGAGGAGAGTCGGAGCAAAGTCAACTATAGCTCTGGCGTGCTAGCTTGCTTGATGTTCTAGATTATGCGGTAGTCCTGATTTTGAAACATACTTGATCTAATCCTGTTTTTTTCTGAAAAATACTAGGTGTGTTGCCTAAGCTATAGATTGAGGAGACTTAGGGAACCATCATTGCAGCGTGACTTCGGAATCCGCCGCCAGGCTTCTATCCCGCAACCCCACCTCCACGTATGCCAAGCTCTGTTAAATCCCCTCCTTAACCTACCGTTTAGTGTCGGTTTGTTTCTTCTCACTTGGTTGTCTGAGGCAGAACATTGACTACTACTATGGCCTCTCCAGGCCGGTTCCTCTCCTTCATGTTCCCTTGTGCCCAATCTATTTCGCCTATCTACGCATGATGCACCAGTGCGGTGACGTCAAGGTACTGATGCTTGCACCCTACAACCTTCCAGTTTCACATTTCTATTCGTAGCTAAACTACCGATTCAAGAGTTGGAGTTGACTGTATATGTCATTTACAGAAGGGTGATCTGCTCTTTTTTTTTGCCTCAGGTTGAATTCAAGAGAACATCCATGCGATGTAAGATCCAGAAGCTTAGCAGCTCAAGTGAGCACCATGTGTACATCATGTCTTGGCATGATAGAGTGTGTTAATTTTTCATTTGTATGCACGGAATATGTTCTCGATGGATATCAATTGTTTCTTAAATCGTAAGGAATGATGTGAGATGGAAAAATAGATGTCTCTTGGCCCTACAACTCTACATTGATGGTGGATTACTTTGAGTGATGCATCCACCGTTTTAGATCAAATAGTTTTAATTGGTGTTCATAGTATTATCTGATTTGATTCACCCACATTTTAGAACCTGGAGGTGAGTGATGATAGATAGGATCATCATACGAGAGCTAACAACACCATATAGAAAGCTGTCCATGGCTAGTTGATCTAGAGTAAGTCAGTGGGGTACCATTAGAAGAGAGTATCTGATGTTAGGCTTGAACCTAAACCATTTTATTAGTACTTTTTTGCTTCTGCCTAAGATCCTTCATTCATGAGGATTACTTTTTGCAAGGGCATACTTAAAATTCAATGTCAAACTTGGAGGTTCTTTAGCTGCAGCATTCTTTGGACTAAAAAAGCGAAGTGCCCACATAACTTTACTTGTGTTATGGCCACCGAGGTTGTCATGAGTCATTTATTAATGGAATTTGGAGCAAGAGCAATGCACGTGTTGCCATGTGATAAACACACATGCTGTTTATTTTTTGCGAGTTCTCCTCTATCTTCATTTTCCTCTTTAGATTTGTTCTGTGTAGTCTCTAATATTCGCAAATAGTTTTTTCATGATTTAGTATATCAAATTTAGTCTACACCACCCGTATGAAATAAGTTATTGGTTAAGATAGCCTCTTATTTACATGTTCCTCATGTCTGGCATGGTTACCACTCCGCTGATGTCTCATTTACCATCCTCTACACTAGGTACGCACTATGGACGTCATCAATATCTCACCATCTAAGATAATGCTCAACACCATGATGGATGAGCTACAACATTGAAGGTTGACGATACAACACTGTTATCACTAAGATGATCACTTATTCTCTTACTATTGTTTGGAACCCGAGTATCATTTAAAGAGCATGTTTCATGAACTAATTATGGTTACGTCCATTTCATGGTCTCGGTTTGAGTCAAAACATCATCATGCCTTACGGTCCCTTCACCTCCAACATTCCGTCCTATGTTGTAGCCGGTGACATTCCATTCTACCGTCTGATATCTACGCACTTCTATTCTTGTAGACAGTTGTTGGACCTCCAAGTGAAGAGGTTTGTAGAACAGCAGCAAGTTTTCCCTTAAGTGGATTATCCAAGGTTTATCAAACTCAGGGAGGAAGTGGTCAAAGGTATCCCTCTCAAGCAACCCTGCAATCAAGATACAAGAAGTCTCTTGTATCCCCAACACACCCAATACACTTGTCAGGTGTATAGGTGCACTAGTTCGGCGAAGAGATGGTAAAATACAAGTGGTATGGATATACGACAACGGTGCCAGAAAATAGCTTGATGGCGTGGAAGATACTAAACGCAAACTAAAATAAACTTGGCAACAAGCAAACATGTAACATATCTAGTTGCAAATGATGTTTCAATGCTTAGAAACAAGGCCTAGGAATCATACTTTCACTAGTGAACACTCTCATATAAATATATCATCTTCATGATACTACTCTGAACTACTCTCCGGTTGGACACTCTAATCCATGGTAGGGCTATAACAACACACCTCAGAGTAAGCCTTTCCCATCTAGATAACCCCACACTGTCACCTTGAGCACTAGATGGTTCCAACAAACACCACAATTTCATAAAGACATCCAACTCCAAATATAACTCATAACAAGTATTTGTAATCTCTAGCCTAAGTGCCACCACGGTGTGCATGCTGTCACTTTCACACACATGGGGAGAGCAGAGATCGATTAAAGCACTTGAGTAGCAAGGTAGATCTACTTGATTACAAAGCTCATGATCACAATATGATCATGCATAGAGAGAGAAATGAACACATAGCTACTGGTAGAACCCTTAGCCTCGAGGAAGAACTACTCCCTCATCATCATGGTAATCAGCAACGGTGATGGAGATGGTGGTGGAGATCGATGGAGATGGCTCTGGGGGCACTTCCCGTCCTGGCAGGGTGCCGGAATAGAGACTTTCTGTCCCTGAATCTCCCCTTTGGTGGCGGCGACGCTGCGGAACTTTTCATGGTTGGAGGCTTGATGACTTGGGGTTTCTGCATCAGAGGCTTTTTATAGGCGAAAGGGCAAGGCCGGTGGAGGCCTGAGGGGCCCACACCACCTGGTGGCGCGGCCAGGGGGACCCGCGCCACCCTATGTTGTGGCCAGCCCCTGGCCCCTCTCCGTCTCATCTTCTGGCTCCGTGAGTCTTCCGGTAAAATATCGACTTTGGCTTTTGTCCGGTCCAATTCCGAGAATATTCATTTTATAACTTTCCTGGAACCAAAAACAGCAGAAAATAGGCAACTGGCACTGTGGCATCTTGTTAATAAGTTAGTCCCAGAAAGTGTATAAAAATACTCCAAAGTATGGATAAAACATAAGAAAGTAGATATAAAACAAGCATGGAACATCAAAAATTATAGATACGTTTGCAATGTATCAACATCCCCAAGCTTAACTCCTGCTCGTCCTCGAGTAGGTAAGTGATAAAAAGAAAGAATATTTTTTAGGTGACATGCACCATCATAAACTTGATCAAAGTATTTGTAAAACAATGATAGCTAGGATCATAGTACTTCAATCACAACATGAAAGACAAAGTTCTAACAATAAGACATAGCAACTATGGTGTAACATGAAAAGGCACAAACAAAAGATTCATGAATAACAATGCTTTGCAAGACGTTTGTTTGTTTCACATAAAGAAAACATAGCATAGTGGCATTCAGCTTGTCCCTCATAGAGTAGCAAACATAGATGCATATGACACCTTAAAAGATCATAAGAGTGACTAGATACAAATAGTTTAAGAACAAGCAATATCAAGTTATGCATCAATCAACAAGTCTTGGGACAATGCACATTAAACTAAGAATGGCCACTATGCTCTCTCAATAGGTGCATAAAAATAGAAAATGGAGACTCAACATAAAATTAAAAGAAAAGTCTTCATAGAAGGAAGCAGGGATTCAAGTCTCATAAAGAGCTTCCAAAAATTATGGTACTTGTTAGCTTTCAGCTCTCATTGCCCCTATCATAAGCATATTTAAGTGATTAAGGTTAAAGTGACACAACTAAGAGGATATGCTTGACAAGTTATAAGCTGAAATCTCATGCCCCTTACTTACGAGTACCGAACCTCATGCTACTCAACTTTAGTCACAAGTAAGCTCTTGTCATTGTAAGTACATATGTATCATAGAGAACCGCCAACGGTGTACCCCTTGCACATGATACAGGAGTTATCCCATAATCAAAATGACAAGGCAAGTAGACAATGAGCATCTCAGCGATCGTTTTATTTGCTATTTGCATAGGTTTTTATTGAGGATGCTTCATAGAGTGCTCATTATGGTTATGCTGCAAGTTTCCACCATGATTAGGCATGGATTAGGCTAGCGGCTCAGACGTTTCTTTAACACACATACAAACTCCATGATCTTACAAGTTCCACTTTTATTTCACATCGCCGGGATCCATAAGCAAAAGAATCATGATATCAACGGGGTACATGATGACCCACAAGTATAGGGGGTGTATCGTAGTATTTTCGATAAGTAAGAGTGTCGAACCCAATGAGGAGCAGAAGGTGCTGGCTAGTGGTATGGATCAGGAATTCTCTACAAATACTTAGCAAACGGATTTTTAGGGGTTTTGATAAAGCAAGTAAACAAAGTACGAGTAAATAAAAGACAGTAGGAATAAATGCAGCAAGTGGCCCAATCCTTTATGCAGCAAAGGACAAGCCGGTTGTATTACTTAAGATGACCAAACGTTCTTCAGGACACATGGGAAGACTGTCAAGTGCTTTCGCTTCATATAGTTGATTAATCTTCTTTAGCTTGATAAGTGTTGTGTGGGTGAACCTGTGCTAGTGTACCGACCTTCCTAGGACTAATACATACTTGTGATTATACCCCTTGCAAATATCCGTAAGTACAAGAAAGTAATAAAGGTAGAAACCTAACCACATCTTTAAACTCTAAGACCCTTATGTCCCTTGTGCAATGGTTTCCTAACGGGAGTTCAGGTTTCTGTCACTCCGGCAACCCCTACGATTAGTAGCCAAATACACAATGCATTCCCCTAGGCCCATATAGGTGAAGTTTCATGTAGTCGACGTTCACATGACACCACTAGAATAAGTACACCACAACTTAAATATCAAACTATTGAATCTTTCTCAACACAACTCCACTACTAACAACATGACTTCTCCCATGTCCTCAAGAACAAAACGAACTACTCACAAGACATCATATGGATCATGATCAGAGATGGAATAATTATGTGTAACAATCTGAACATAAACAATAATTCAATGGTTCACTTAATAGCATCAACTACAAGAGTAATCAACACCGGGAAAGTTTCCCCTATGAACTAATGCAAGATTCCACCCAATTGTTACAACAATATGGAGATGGTGATGAGGGTGGAGATGGTGATGATGGTGGTGGTGATGATGATGATGATCCCGATGAAGTCCAGCTTGATGGTGGTGTTGATGGCGACGATCTTCCCTCTCCAGGAAGGAATTCCCCCGGCAGAAATCTGTTTGCCGGAGAGATCTTTCTCTCTCGGTGTTTTCTGCCCTGCAGAGGCGGCGAAATCTTTCTGTGGTCGCTCCCCGAGTCTTAGGGTTTCGGGAGGATGATATACGCCAGAGGGGAGAGCCTGGAGTGGGCTAGGGCGGCCACACCACCTGCTGGCGCGGCCTAGGGCTGCCCGCGCCAGGGGGTGGTGTGGGCCCCCTGTGGCCCATCTCCAGCCCCCCTTTTGCCTTCCTTCGTCTTCTGGAAAAATAGGATTTTCCGTATATTTTTCCCGGATTTTCTGATCTTCGCGAATTTTGCCTCCAAACAGCACCTTTTCCATCAGAATCCTGACTGCAGCGGTCCATGCTCCAAAAGTCATCAACCATGCAAAAACAGATGAAATAACATAAGTATCACCTCTCAATACGAAATATATCAATGAATAACAGTGAATTATGACATAGAATAGTGATGCAAAATGGACGTATCAACTCCCCCCAAGCTTAGACTTCGCTTGTCCCCAAGCGAAATTGAGCTCAATAAACATGGCCTTAGGTTTATGGAGTGAAGAGTCGATAAAAGAATACAAAAAAGAAGCATCACATTCATCAATACATAGATCATAATAGAAGACAACTCACTATTATATAACTTAACTTGCAATAGGTAAAGAAAACACAATAAAGATACATAAAGTAAATCATAATTGGCAATGGCAAACTTAGCTCTTGGTCGAAGAATAGTTGATAATTTGTCGGAGTTCACAAATAACTGGTTTTCAATGATAGCTTTCAAAGTAGTAAACATCAAGATAAGAGCAATGTGCAAAACAAGGAACATAAGAAACATGATTGAATAAATCATCATATGAATGAATGAAACACAACAACTCAAAATACTTGCTGAGATAGAAGGGAATAGGTTTACTGACTCAACTTCAAAGTAAAAGAAAGGCCCTTCAAAGAGGGAATAGGGATTGCAAGTCTCATAAAGAGCTCCCAAAAATTATGATACTTACTAGCTTTCATCTCTCATTGCCCCTATCATAGGCATCTTTAGGCGATTAAGGTTAAAGTGATCAAATATGAGGATATACATTGACAAGTTGTAAATTGAGAATCTCATGTCCCTTGAATACGAGGGCCGCTCCTCATGCTACTCAAGTTTAGTCACCGGTAAGTTCTTGTCATCGTAAGCATATGTGTATCATAGAGAACCGCCAACGGGGTACCCCTTGCCCGATGATACGGAAGAATCCCCATATCAAAATGACAAGGCAAGCAGACAACAAGTATCTCAACAATCTTCTTATTTACCATGGGAATATGGTGATTTTTTCTCTCTTTCCTCTTTTCATAGTATCTCTTTTTTCTTTTTCTCTTTTTTCTCAATCTCTATCTCTTTTTTTATAAGAAGAATGCTTCATAGATACTCGTTATGGTTACGCTGCAGGTTTCCACTATGTCAGCATGGATTAGACCAGCGGCCCAGGTGTTTCTCTAACACACATGCATAACTCCATGGACTTACAAGCTCCCCTTCATTTCACACTGACGACATCCATAGACAAAAGAACATGATATCAACTTCGTACAAAGTACTAGTGCAATGTTGAAAGTGTTCCCCATGACAGCATGGTTCTGCTAATTCTCAACTCACAAAGCGCAAGCATATACGCAACATAGGTGAGCACAATGGTTCAAGTTTATTAAATGCAAGAAAGTAAAGTGTGTCATCAAGTTCGTGAGAGCTTTAATCACTAATTTTCACATAACAAGTTTAATTTGGGAGGTAGACAAAACAAGAATTTACTTGGAATAGCCATAATGCTACTAGGTAGGTATGGTGGACACAAATGGCATGGGTTTTGGTTTAAAGGAGTGGATGCATGAGAAGAATTTCCTCTCAGTACAAGTTTTTGGCTAGCAAGGCTAGGTAGCAAGTATAAGAGTTGAAGGAAACAAACATACAAGCGATAAAGACAAACATGCAATCTTCCTTGGAAGCACAAAAGATCTTAACTAGAGAATACTAGACTTATGAGCAAATCAAGAAAGAAAGATGATGAAATAATTTTTTTTAGAGTACTTCTATATTTTTCATTCAACTCTCAAAAATAGTGTTGCTACTGACCAAGCCAGGTTTGCCAAAACCAACTAAATTAACTCGATGATCCCAACGTGATACCAATACTAACAACAAGATCAATCATATAACCACAAATTGAAAACTAATATAAGCTATGAAAAAGAGTGAATGATAGAACTTCTCATTAATAATCCATAATGGCAACTCACACTAAGGGATACATATCTAACGAGAGAGGGGACACTTCCATAATGTAAACCATACTACATAATAACTTCTCTATTCATGATATGACTCTACTAATAAGGTAAAAAGATAGAAGATAGTGATATGATACCGTGGCACTCCCCCAAGCTTGGAACAAACCAAGGGGATGCCAAACCTGATGACGAATTACTCCTTCGGTGGTGGTGGTATCCTCTCGATGAGCTCTCTGATCAGTTCCGCCAAGTCCTCAATCTTGAAGGTGAGATTACGAATCAGCTGTGAGTTTTGCTCAATGTGGCTCATGATCATGTCGGGTTGAGAATTCCAGCTCTTGTTATTCTTTCCCCACTCTTCCTCCTTGAAGTCTTCTTTTCCTGTATGGCAGGGATCTGAACGGTGATGAGGAGGCTTCCCTCCAATTGGCATAGCCCTGGCAGGGTTTTCCAACACACCAATGCTTGCAATGGTAGTGTCGGTGTGCTTTGCCTCCTCTTCATCTTCACTCTTGATCTCCTTCTCCTGCCTGGGGTCTTGGAGGTCTTCCTCCATAGGCTCCTTCCCTTTATCCTTGGCGGACACCATTGTGCTTCTAAACTTTCAAAGAGTATGTCCTGGCAGAAACAGATCGAAACAAAGACGCGACGAAAACACGATATACGAACCTCGGGAGATCCGGGGGATTATATATTACGAAGTTTCATAACAAAAGGAAGGTACTGGGAGAAAACGAGTCGGAGGCGGAGTCCGGGGTGGACTCACCACCTGGTGGCGCGACCAGGGGTGGGCCCACGCCACAGGGTGGTGTGAGCCACCCTAGCTCTGTTTCCGTCCCTCTTTCGCTTCGTAGCTTTCCTTATTGTCTAAAAACTACAAAAATATAGTTGGATTGTATTTTCGCGGAACTTTTCTTACCGGAACTGTTACCTATTTGAAAACAGACTCTGCAGGTCTCTGAATTTGGTATTTAATAGATTCTTCCAGAGTCACCACTTGAATATCATCGATATCTTCATCTTCATACACTTATTATTTGAGTCATAAAACCCTTCTCTTCCTTATTACACCATTATCTCCACTACCTGGAAATTTCTTTCACACAAAACTTCACACAATTCTCATTGGCAACATTAGTATAAGTGAAGTGATAAAACCTTTTTAGTCCAACTTCAACTGAAAACCATCAAAACATAAGCTACTGTAGCAACTCCTTCCGAAAACCCAAAAAGAATTCAAAAAGGTAATCGAATAAAGAAGCAAATGCAAGATTGGCAAAATCTGTCAAAATAGACCAGCAGGTAAAGATCATTTTTTTAGAAAATCTTATGCTGCTC
This sequence comes from Avena eriantha, assembly GCA_910589775.1. Taxonomy (NCBI): domain Eukaryota; kingdom Viridiplantae; phylum Streptophyta; class Magnoliopsida; order Poales; family Poaceae; genus Avena; species Avena eriantha. The sequence goes on along the minus strand of OU342745.1, from coordinate 62,596,785 downwards.
AAATCAAAAAGTGCAAAGCTAGTGAAAGTTAAATGACAACCTGGGTCAGAAACACAAAAAATTACAGCTCAATCTGACATACAGAGATCTCTCACGAATTTTTATGGTGAAGCACAAAAATCTGTTTCGGGACAGCAACTTCCCCAAATATTACTTCTCTCTCATTGGAGGTTTATCTTGACACAAAAACCAAACAAAACGGATAAGGAGAGGTTATTACCGAAGTAATAACTTCCAAGACTCAAAGAAACAAAAACAAACTGAAAGCAAAAATAAATTGGGTTGTCTCCCAAAGAGCTCTTTCTTTATAGCCATTAAGATGGGCATGATAATTTGAAGATGCTCACTCAGGAATATGAATTGAAGTGAAAGAGAGCATTAAGAAGCACAGACACACACACACATTTAAGTCTAACCCACTTCCTATGCAAGGGAATTTTGTAAACAAACAAGTTGTTGAAACCATAGGCTACTTGCATAAGAAGGCAAAACAAGTGCAACACGAAAACTTTCAGCATAAAACGAGGAAACTTGATATTATTGAGATATATAAGAACACTTTTCCCTCTCTCATAATAACTTTCAGTGTCATGCATAAACTTAACAATATAACTATCACAAGGATCATCGTAGCAATGATCACTTATTCTAACAGAAAACACAGGAATACTAGCTCTCATAACACTACTTTGTGAAACAAAATTAGAGGTATCCTTACAAAGGATAGTGTGTCCCTCTTCTTCGTACTTAGTGACAAAGTCTTTCACATTTGCTATTATAGGTTCATCAACCATTTGTTCAACAGCTTCATTCGTACTTTCATTAACCATACTAGCTATCATAGAGTGTTCCTTAATCTTAACTGGGAAGGGCATTTTCTCAATGTAAGGTTTAGGTAAGACACGATTAGTAGTATAAACTTCAGTTTTTCTTGCAGGAACACTCTTAGCAACATATTTATAAGGTTCATGATACTTATTCCACTTCTTTTTAGGAACTTCAATGTAGGAAGCAAAAGCCTTAAAATAAGAAGCAATAGCTTGAGAGTCTAGACCATAAGCATTTTTAATGTTTTGAAAGTCATCAGTTCCCATAAAAGATTCAATGCATTCATAATCAAAATTTATACCTGACTTTCTACCTTTGTCATTCTCCCAAGCTTCAGCATTGTCTTGAATACGGTCCAGAAGATCCCATTAAGCTTCTTCTTCCATACGAGTGAATGATCCAGCACAAGAAGCATCCAATAAATCCTTATCATGAAGGGAAAGCCTTGCATAAAAGTTATTGATAATAATATTGTTGAGGAGCTCATGAATGGGACATTTGAGCATTAGTAACTTCAATCTCCCCCAAGCTTGAGTTGTACTCTCTCCATCAAGAGGCCAAAAGTTGTATATTTGATTTCGATCTTTATGAATCTCACTAGGAGGATAAAACTTTCAATAAAAGAGAGGCACTATTTCCTCCCATTCCAGAGCTTGACCATTCTTCAGAAACTTATACCATTCCTCAACTCTTCCTTTCAGTGAAATTAAAATAACTTCTTCTTAACTTGGTCTGTAGTAATACCTGCACACTTGAACAACCCGCATAATTCGTGTATAAAGAGCAAATGATCACCGGGATGGACAGTTCCATCCCCAACATAGTAGTTATCCATAACACGATCAATAATTCTTGTAGGTATTTTGTAAACATCATTCTCAGTAGGTGGTGGCTTATCTACTAACTTAGCAGTGGTAGTAGCATTACCAAATAAGAAACTCAGCGAATTATCCATAACGAAAATAAAACAACTAACAGAAGTAAACAATACTCATAGTAGAAGTTTCCTTTACAAGTTCCACTCTCCAATAGCGCTTCACTCCCCGGCAACGGCGCCAGAAAATAGTCTTGATCACCCACAAGTATAGGGGGTGTATTGCAGTATTTTCGATAAGTAAGAGTGTCGAACCCAACGAGGAGCAGAAGGTGCTGGCTAGTGGTATGGATCAGGAATTCTCTGCAAATACTTAGTAAACGGATTTTTAGGGTTTTTTGATAAAGCAAGTAAACAAAGTATGAGTAAATAAAAGACAGTAGGAATAAATGCAACAAGTGGCCCAATCCTTTATGCAGCAAAGGACAAGCCGGTTGTATGACTTAAGATGACCAAACGTTCTCGAGGGCACATGGGAAGACTATCAAGTGCTTTTGCTTCATATAGTTGATTAATCTTCTTTAGCTTGATAAGTGTTGTGTGGGTGAACCTGTGCTAATGTACCGACCTTCCTAGGACTAATACATACTTGTGATTATACCCCTTGCAAACATCTGTAAGTACAAGAAAGTAATTAAGGTACAAACCTAACCATAGCTTTAAACTCTAAGACCCTTACGTCCCTTGTGTAATGGTTTCCTAACGGAGGTTGAGGTTTCTGTCACTCCGGCAACCCCTACGATTAGTAGACAAATACACAATGCATTCCCCTAGGCCCATATAGGTGAAGTGTCATGTAGTCGATGTTCACATGACACCACTAGAAGAAGTACACCACAACTTAAATATCAAACTATTGAATCTTTCTCAACACAACTCCACTACTAACAACATGACTTCTCCCATGTCCTCAAGAATAAAACAAACTACTCACAAGACATCATATGGATCATGATCAGAGATGGAATAATTATGTATAACAATCTGAACATAAACAATAATTCAACAGTTCACTTAATAGCATCAACTACAAAGAGTAATCAACACCGGAAAAGTTTCCCCTATGAACTAATGCAAGATTCAACCCAATTGTTACAGCAATATGGAGATGGTGATGAGGGTGGAGATGGTGATGATGGTGGTGATGATGATGATGATCCCGATGAAGTCCAGCTTGATGGTGGTGTTGATGGCGACGATCTTCCCTCTTTGGGAAGGAATTCCCTCGGCAGAAATCTGTCTGCCGGAGAGATCTTTCTCTCTCGGTGTTTTTCGCCCCGCAGAGGCGGCGGAATCTTTCTGTGGTGGCTCCCCGAGTCTTAGGGTTTTGGGAGGATGATATACGCCAGAGGGGAGAGCCTGGAGTGGGCTAGGGCGGCCACACCACCTGCTGGCGCGGCCTAGGGCTGCCCGCGCTAGGGGGTGGTGTGGGCCCCCTGTGGCCCATCTCCAGCCCCCCTTCTGGCTTCCTTCGTTTTCTGGAAAAATAGGATTTTCCGTATATTTTTCTCGGATTTTCTGATCTTCGCGAATTTTTCCTCCAAACAGCACCTTTTCCATCAGAATCCTGACTGCAGCGGTCCATGCTCCAAAAGTCATCAACCATGCAAAAACAGATGAAGTAACATAAGTATCACCTCTCAATACGAAATATATCAATGAATAACAGTGAATTATCACATAGAATAGTGATGCAAAATGGACGTATCAGTACAATGTACAAGTGCAATGTTGAAAGCGTTCCCCATGATACATGGTTCTGCTAATTTCAACTTATAAAGCGCAAGCATATACGCAACAAATATGGACACAATGGTTCAAGTTTATTAAGTGCAAGAAAAGTAAAGTGTGGCATCAAGTTCGTGAGAGCTTTAATCACTAATTTTCACATAACAAACTTAATTCGGAAGGTAGATAAAAGCATGAATATACTTGGAATAGCAAATGCTAATAGGTAGGTATGGTGGACTCTTTGGAATAACTTGGTTTTAGGAGTTGGATGCATGAGTGGAACTCATACTTGGTTATGGAGGCTAGCAAAAGACTAGGGAGCGACCAACTAAGAGAGCAATAATGGCCATAATCATGCAAAGTGACAAAATATTATTAATTAAAGCATAAAGTGATATTACAAGTCGAAAACTAAATGATCATAGAGGCTATAGTGACTTGGGATAGTCATAACATGGTGTGAGCATGCGCCAAGTCAACCCAAATACAGCATCAAAGGAGAATACCACAATACTATGCTTTAATATGCTAAAACAACGCATGATTCTTCCAAGGCACATTAAGAAATCTCAATTGTTTATAACGTGTCATGCTACAGCAAATATCACTAATCATAAAGCTAAAACAATATCAAGCATGACATGACAAAGCATAGGCCACAGTAAAAAACAAGCTCCTTTTTACCACTAAAGCATGAACTTTTCCTACTCTTTTCCAATCCAAACCAACTTATTTGAAAGAACTCACAAAGATAATAATAAATAAAGATCAGTGAGTTTGTATCACAAATCCAAAAAGAAGAACTAAAAAGTTCTAAGCACAAGAAAACTAAGGCTAAACATAGTGCTAGCAAAAGAGAACACTCACAAAACAATAAGAATGAAAACTAGAGTGTTCTAAACAATGAAAGCGAAGTGTGTCTCTCTTCAAAAGAAGTGCTGGGATCCAACCAACTTATTGCAGCAAACCAAGCAAAATAAAACTAAAAACAAAAAAAAATACGTTCCAAGAACAACACAACAGTGCATGAAACAATAAAAACGAAGTGTCTAGAAAGACCTGAGATTTTCATTGATGAAGAAGGGGATGCCTTGGGCATCCCCAAGCTTTGACGCTTGTACTTCTTGGATATTTCTTGGAGTGACATGCGTGGCATCACCAAGCTTGAGCTTTAGTCCATTCTTCATCTCATTGCATCACTCCTTCCATACACCTGAAATTTTTCCTTCATACAAAACTTCACACAATCTTTATTAGCAACATTAGTGCACTCAAGATAATAAGTCTTTGGGTTCAGTTTCAACACCAATAAAACTTCCATTAAAACAGAAGCTACTGTATCACTTCCCTCAAAAAGCTCAATTCCCCCAAAAGAACTAAAAAAGGAATCAACAAGAAGCAAATGCAAAAAATGGCAGAAATCTGTCAAAACAGACCAGCAGGTAAAAACCAATTTTTTCGAAGACCTTCTGTTGCTCAAATAGAAAATTGTTGAACTAACGAAAGTTAGATAACAACCTGGGGCAGAAGCACAAAAATTCACGCCTCAAAAGGACGTACAGATATTTTACACGAATTTTTACGGTGAAGCACATAAATCTGTTTTGGGATAGCAACTTTCCCAATCATTACTTCTCTCTCATTAGAGGTTACTCTTGGCACAAAAAGCAAATAAAAAGGATAAGGAGCGGTTATTACAGAAGTAATAACTTCCAAGACTCATCTAAAACTTTTGGGTTATCTCCCCATAAGTACTTTTCTTTAACGTCTTTAAGTTAGGCATGATAGTTTGAGAAGATGCTCACATAAGAAATATGAATTGAAGTAAAAGAGAGCATCAAGAAGCAAATTCAAAGCACATTTAAGTCTAACCCACTTCCTATGCAAGGGAATCTTGTAAAGAAACAAGTCATGAAAGCACAAAGCAACAAGCATAGTAAAGCAAAACAAGTGCAACTTCAAGACTTTCAACATAAAGAGGGGAAACTTAATATTATTGAGACACATAAAACCATGTTTCCCTCTCTCATAATAACTTTTAGTAGCATCATGAATAAAATTAACAATATAACTATGACATAAAACATTTTTATCATGAGCCACATGCATAAAAGAATTAATACTCCCCATATAAGCATAGTCATTCTTATCAATCATAGTGGGAGCAAATTCAACAAAATAGCTATCATTATTATTCTCATCACCATAATCATCAAATATAGGAGGCATATTGTAATCACAGTAAATTTTCTCCTCAATAGTTGGTGGACTGAAAATATGATATTCATCATTGTAATCATCATAATTGGAGGTTTGGTATCATCATAAGCAATAGAATAGCTATCTTCCAAAGCACATTTTCATAAAAACTAGCTTCCCCAAGCTTAGGCTTTTCCATAGCATTAGAAATAATGGTGTCCAAAGAATTCATACTAAAAACATTGCTATTAGCATGCAAATAAAGTTTCATAGGTTTTTTAATTTTCTCTTCAAACACCTCATGTCCTAACTCAAGATAAATACTATAAAGCTCTCTAATTTTGTTGTTGTTTTCCATTAAGCCTAACTAGTGAAAACAAGAAACAAAATGACAAAATTGCAGAATGTAAAGGAAATAACTTCGAGCACTCACACCGGAGGATGTGAGTACCTTTTACCTTACCTCCTCGGCAACAACGCCAGAAAATACTTGGTGACGCGTGGTTGACGTGGGAGCTTCTTCTTCTTCAGTCCCCGGCAACGGTGCCAGAAAAGACCTTGATGTCTACGCACTTCTATTCTTGTAGACAGTTGTTGGGCCTCCAAGTGCAGAGGTTTGTAAAACAGCAGCAAGTTTTCCCTTAAGTGGATCACCCAAGGTTTATCGAACTCAGGGAGGAAGTGGTCAAAGGTATCCCTCTCAAGTAACCCTGCAATCAAGATACAAGAAGTCTCTTATGTCCCCAACACACCCAATACACTTGTTAGGTGTATAGGTGCACTAGTTCGGCGAAGAGATAGTAAAATACAAGTGGTATGGATATAAGACAACAGTGCTAGAAAATAGCTTGATGGCGTGGAAGAGACTAAAGGCAAACTGAAATAAAGATGGCAACAAGCAAACATGTAACAGATCTAGTTGCAAACGGTGTTTCAATGCTTAGAAACAAGGCCTAGGAATTATACTTTCACTAGTGAACACTCTCATATAAATATATCATCTTCATGATACTACTCTGAACTACTCTCTGGTTGGACACTCTAATCCATGGTAGGGTTATAACAGCACACCTCAAAGTAAGCCTTTCCCATCTAGATAACCCCACACTGTCACCTGAGCACTAGATGGTTCCAACAAACACTACAATTTCATAAAGACATCCAACTCCAAATATAACTCATAACAAGTATTTGTAATCTCTAGCCTAAGTGCCACCATGGTGTGCACGCTGTCACTTTCACACACATGGGGAGAGCAGAGATTGATTAAAGCACTTGAGTAGCAAGGTAGATCTACTTGATTACAAAGCTCATGATCACAATATGATCATGCATAGAGAGAGATGAACACATAGCTACCGGTAGAACCCTTAGCCTCGAGGAAGAAATACTCCCTCATCATCATGAGAATCAGCAACGGTGATGGAGATGGTGGTGGAGATCGATGGAGATGGCTCCGGGGGCACTTCCTTGTCCCGGCAGGGTGCCGGAACAGAGACTTTCTGTCCCCCGAATCTTCCCTTCAGTGGCGGTGGCGCTGCGGAACTTTTCGTGGCTGGAGGCTTGACGACTTAGAGTTTCTGCATCGGAGGCTTCTTATAGGCGAAAGGGCAAGGTCGGTGGAGGCCAGAGGGGCCCACACCACCTGGTGGCGTGGCCAGGGGGACCCGCGCCACCCTATGGTGTGGCCAGCCCCTAGCCCCTCTCCGTCTCGTCTTCTGGCTCCGTGAGTCTTCCGGTAAAATATCGACTTTGGCTTTTGTCCGGTCCAATTCCGAGAATATTCATTTTCTGACTTTCCTAGAACCAAAAATAGCAGAAAACAGGCAAATGGCACCGTGGCATCTTGTTAATAGGTTAGTCCCAGAAAGTGTATAAAATACTCCAAAGGATGGACAAAACATAAGAAAGTAGATATGAAACAAGCATGGAACATCAAAAATTATAGATACCTTTGCAACGTATCACCGCCATGCATGTATATAGTGTAAGCTAGTGCCATCTACCTTATTGCATGCACTCTGCTTTTATTTAGAATCAAATATATATTATCCATGTTTATTTGGTAGCTGACTACTTAACTATTGTCTTTTGTCTGGCTATCTTTCTTTTCGTCTTTGAATTATTATCGATCCATAAAGCACCTCCCTCGTAATTCCTTCTTGGATCTCATACTTCTGTATGAGTTGCAATAGAAAATTTACAAACACGTTTATCATTTTTCCATTTTTTATTAGCATCATGTACAATAGAAACCGGTGCGACAACTACGGGGTCGTGCACCAAGGCGCACCCCTAAATCTAGTTGTCATAGACATGATATGCTCTAAACATTACATCGATGATATCATTGCTTGCACTTTGTTGAACAATTGCTCTTTCCAGTGTTTTGCTTGCAATGATGATCAAAATGGTACCCCTAGGACCATGCTTTATCATGGATGTTTTACAATTTCCCCCATTGCTTACAATAAGATGAATAATTGTTCTTTTACTTGTTTTTCTTGCAACAATAATTATCATAAGTTTTCTATTGAGATGGCCTCCATAACTTTCTCAAATTTTGGAGATTTTGGTAAATGCCATGATAAGCATGTTCACCATTTGCATACTCACCATGCATCTATTTTACACTTGATTGACATTAATGGTGATGTGCATAAGAAGAGATATGTCATTATGGATGATGTATTTCTCTACCATGCACACACGTTCTTCCTTTTGTGTATGATGTGTGTAGGTACCTGCACACGAATGTCAACCTTGGTTGAGCACGAGTTGACAAAAAGAGCTCTAGAGCGCATCCCCCAAGTGAGTTCAAGATTGAACCCAACTCTGATATCTTTTGCATGCTTTGCATCTTTTATGTTGAAAAATTACTCTTTCTTATGGTTTGATTGCAAGCATGTTAATGGTATTCTTTCACCTTGTAACAATCATGTTTCGTTGCTATTGGATATTGATGCTTTGTGTGTTGCAACAAAAATGTTGAACAATCTCTCTTTCCGATATTTTGTGTGCAACCATAATGCCATTATGAGCATGTATTGTCATGAGAGTTTCCAAGTATCGCGTATAGTTGTTGCAACAAACATAAGGACCACTTTCTCTTTCATTTGGTTTGTTTGCAAACATGTTGATTTTGCTTCTGCTTGTGACACTCATTTTTCCACGATATTTGTTTTTGATGATTTGTGTGTGACATCCAACATGTCGAACAATTTCTCTTTCCAATGGTTGGTTTGCACACATAATGATGTTGTTTTGGATATTCTTCCTCATGTGTTTTTTTCCAAATCCTCCTATCCTTGTATCAAATATGTTGATCAATACCTTAGTCAATTGCTTTGAGTGCCACACTAAGACGTTCTATGGAGTTTTTGAGTTCCCACATTTGGATGATGTTTAAACAATTTCCATGCACTGTGCTAATAGTTTTGTGAACAAGAATGGACATACCACAAATTACATGATCCTCTATCACACACGAAAATATTTTTCTTGGTCTTTTTAGTGTGAAGGCACAATTGTGTACGCGTCAACCTCTATGGACCATGAGTTGACAAGACGAATCGTAGAGAGTTACCTATGGATGCCCTTCATCGAGCTATCTCTACACCATAAGGTGACTTCCTTCTACTTGAGGACTCATGTTATAATCTTCATGAATTGGCTACTCTTTGAGTGTTGCTTCGCTTTTGTTGTGAGCTTTGTAGGCTTCATGGAAGGTTAAGGAACATTAAAGTGTTGGCAAGTCAATCTTCCCGAGAATGACTATATGGTGAACCCCGGGATCAAGAATGTCTCTCGACCTATTCTACTTTGTGATGAACATGTAGAGTCGAGGACGACTCTTTTAGAAGGGGGGAGATGGTGTAGCCCGACCTACTGTCGTTACCACATCATGGTCTTCAACTTATGCCAAGTCGTCATGGACTTCAAAGGTGGATCATATCCTCTATGAGAGTCCACTTCCTACCATATTGAATGGTATACTACTTCATACTCCATTCTATGACCATGATAGGTTCACACCGCCAAGTATGGAGACAAGGGAGGAAGGCCGAAACATCAAGTCTGACAAGATGGAGGCTTGGAAGAGGAGAAGGAAGAGACAAGAATGAGCGGTACTAGCGCCCCCATCAGCGGCACTAACACGCCATGGTACTACCGCTCCTGACAGCTGTACTACCAGCCCATACAGAAGCCCGCACCATCTCACCCCTAGACGCTCCGGTACCGGCTTGCGATACTACCTCCCTAAGCGGTACTACCGGATGTCAGGTCCGTACTAACGGTCCTTACATTGCATGCGTGCATCAGATCTGGGACATAACCCATGTGAAAGGGCATGTATGCCCCATGTGTGGTTTTGGTAATTAATGACAATCCCTATGGACTAATGTGCAAATTGAGTTTCACTTGTAGGTTTGTCCATTGGCATCGCTTGGACCATGTGTTGGTTTCAAGGATTAAAAATAAGAAGCAATGTCCAAGGGCTTTGTGCCTATTGGAATCAAGTAGAAGTAGAAGATCAAGTATGTCTTGAAGAAGAAGATGGAGTTCCTCATGGCAATCTTCAAGACATCATCAAGAATTAAAGTGCAAGCTCAAGATGCGTCATCTCTAGAAGATCTCATTCTTGAAGCTTGCCATCCTCGGCAATAATGGAATGATGAAGACAAGTTCGAAGAAGAGGCTTCCCCATAGAGTATGGGGGAGAATATCTCAAGACTTCATCAAGCAAGTGCAAGCAAGTGCAATCAAGAAAGGTGTTCCATCTTGAAGGTGACAAGATTGTCTACATCAAGCTCAAGTGGGATGCTCAAGGCAAAGGTATGATTGTGATAGGGTTTCTATTTTACCGGTCTCTTGTAGTGTTCTTGTAGTGTTGTGTCATGGTGGTGTCACGGCAGATGCCATGGATAGGCTAAAGGTGGGGACTAAATGCACTAGGGGAATCCAGGGAGGGATAGTGTGGTGATTCCACACACAGTTGCTTTGTATTCGATTCACTTCCCCAGTTTACAAGTGCTCCTTGAGTTGTATTGGGGAGAGGAGGAAGAAGAACTCTCTTACTCTCACCACTAGCTGGCCCTCAGGAACACACTAGTAAACCACCACCCACTTGAGATCAACCCTTTCTACAGAGGCCCTAGCCCTCCTTATATAGAGGTAGCCAGGTCTCCAGTTAGGGCATACGTGAATATGCCTCCTCCCAAAATAGTAAGCCGACCGGGTCACTTTAACCTAGCGTCATCCATGCAGAGGCTACGTGAGCCTCTACGGCGCCCGCGTCATCCGACACAGGCATCGTCACCTATGTCGGCCACGCCTCGGTGGTCCTAGCCTCTGTCTGCTTCGCTCACGCTCTGCACACAAGGGTCACCCTTTGACCAGCGAGATACCTTCCTTCTCTTACAAGCTTGATATAACCCGAATCGTACCTAGTTGATCCGGCCACACATGTACCTGCATATTAGTTAGATACATCTTGCCGACATACGGCATAAGTTGGTTGAGACCCAGTTAGGTGGACATCCTCTGGTCCGGGTTACTCCGTGATTCGGCCTGCCTTGAGGTGACTCGGCCAGCACTTGCTTTAACTTTGCCGTACCTCGCCTAACTTGGCCTTTATACCCCGGCGTGACCCTACCCGGGGGTATCCCCCCAACATTAGTCCTCGAAGCTGGTGCGGTCTTAGATCCTTAGCCGCTAAGGCCACAGCAGGTTCAATTTTACCGAGCCTCATGGTTCGGATTCCCTAGGTTTGCTTTCCCTTGGCACATTCCGAGTTTTCACTCGCTGGCCGGGTCACCCTATACTTATCTGAATTATTCTCCCTTCTCTTGTACGCTTTCCCACGTGGAGGCTAATCATTACGTTGCCTCATTTTAAGGGCCTATGACAGTAACTGCCGCAGTTATTGTCATATTTTACTATAGCACACGTCACATCGTGCCTGCCTCCTTGTTAACTGTATCATAACGTCGCGTCGTGGGATCCACTGCGCCCTATGGCCCTTCCTGTGGCCCATCGCTGATTGGTCGTTCCGGGTCATACACGGCCACACCGTGTGTCCCATCCGCACAACGCGATCCCACTACCCCTCTAGGGCGTGGTTAAATAGGGGAGGGGCGTGCACCTTGGGTCTTTTCCCCACTCTCGCGCCCCTCTGCCTCTTCTTCTCCTTCTTCTTCCCTGCGACAGCGTCGCCGCCACCACACTTGCGTAGCTGCGCCGTCGCCGCACCGTTTCCTCGCGCACCTGCATCGCCGCCACCTCCGCGCATCTCCTCCGCCACGGGTCCTCGCCAGTCCAGGCCACTGCCCCCCACCACCGCTAGCGCCAGTGAGGATAGTGACCTTGAGATGACAGAGGAGGAGCTCGCCGTTGCGGAGCAGGAAATGGAGGAAGATGCGGGGAACGCTGACCGCGACACCTGGGTTGGGTCCTGGGTTTGCCAGGACGATCTCGACTGGTTGTATCGCACCAGGCGCATCTCGGAGGGCGTCATTGCCCGCCTCGCCGCCACGGAGCTTGCCCCCTCACCCAATCCGGGTGAGTATGTGGTATTCCATTCCCACTTCCAACGCGGGTTTGGGCTCCCTGTCAGCGACTTCTTCCATGACTAGCTCAACACGTATGAGCTTCAGCCGCACCATCTTCCAGCTAACGCCATCACTTCCCTCTCTGCTTTTGCTTCCACCATTGAGGGTTACGCCGGATTATGGCCCACTAAGGAGCTCTGGATCCGGTTCTTTGGTCTCCGTCGGAATGTGATTCTGAATATAGAGCTTAATCTGGAGGACAAGCAGCTCACGCAGTTCGGCGCAGCTTCCATTTCTCCTAGGAAACAGTCTATTTCCCCCGAGTCAGACTCTTGCAAGGGCTAGGCCCAAACTTTCTTTTATGTGAGAAATGGCACAACTAAAGATCTGATCCGGCTGCGCCCCTACGCTCCGGGTCCTCCTAATTCGGATCTATGGGACAAGGTCCCCAAGAAGCCCACTGCCCTGGCGAACCAAGTTAATAAACGGTTCCAAGAGCTGAAGGATCAGGGATTGCGCAATGAGGACGCAATGATCACCTTCGTCCGCAACCGGATTTCCCCCCTTCAGAAACGCAAGCAAAAACTCTGCCACATGAGCTGGGGCCGTGACCCCAACCAGACCTCCTCATTCGAGTTGAGCAACACCGAGATCTACCACCGGGTCAAGGCCCTCTTCACCACCAACAAGCACTTCTCTGCTGAGTGGACGTGGGGGATCGAACACTTCTGCCGAGATAGGCTTCCACCCGCGGTAAGTCTCGTGCCCCAAACTTTCACCGAGTTAAATTATATGTCGAACTTTGTTATAGGGTTTAATCCCTTTGCCTTTTCGGATGGCACCAAGCCTTCTCTTAAATGGGCGCCTGACCGAGATGCCTCGGACGAGGAGGAACCGGATTAGGAGATGTTCCTACCAATGGCTAATGCGACCAAGCGACATACCGGTAAACTCTCTTCCATTAGAGATTGGCTTGATGATGAAGATGATTCGGACGTTGAGGTGATGGAGGCATTTGACACTGTCCCCCTTTCTTACGCTTTTCCGGCATTAGCTAACCTCGGTGGGCAGATCCATGAAGATCCTCCCCTTGCCACGGGTGAGCCTGTCCCGGTCGTACCGAAGAAGAGGGGAGCCACATCTGCTTCTTCCTCTAGACCTTCTCAGCCAGCTAAAAGGCGAAAGGAGTCCGCAGACAAAGCTGCCAACAAACCTACAACCAAGGCCATAACCCGGAGGGCTCGGAAGCCCAAGGAGCCTTTGACCTCGGATGAGTAAGTCACTTATCCCTTTGCTATTCACTTGTTCTTCCTTTGTTATGGTTTCTCATCATTCATGATTTGATTCGGCAGGGCCACGGTGGAGGTCCCTCAGAGTGGATCCGGCATTGACTCCCCGCTCCGACATAGCCCTTCTCCCCCTCGTGGCGACGATTCACGCCCATTGAGCCCCATTCAGGAGGGCTCAGTGGCTGCTCCGGGTTTTAGCCCACCTCGTCAAGAGGAGGGCAACCTCGGAATGGGGGAAGCGGTTCTGCCGAGGCTGCAGTTGGTCCTTCTTCGGCACAGCCGCAACCAGCCATCACCGAGGTTCCTTCAGTACCCCCACCAGAATGGAAATCAGTACCAGCATCAGCTTCAGCACCAGCAGCAACAGCAAAGGCACCAGCAACAGCGCCAAGCCCCTCGGCCTCGTCCGAGTCTTCCAAGATTCAGCGAGAAGGCACCAGCAGCACCAAGGCAAGCACTAAGGCAGCTCCCAAGGGCAAATTCGCCGCAGCAACTTCTACCTCTCAGCAGCAACCCAAGGGCAAAAAGGCTCCTGACGCCACCAGGGCAGCGTCAATCGAGGCTGGATAGCGTACACTTGCGTCCATGCTCCCGAAAAAGACTCCACCACCGAAGGACGCCCCTATCGAGCCAGCTGATGCGCAACTCGTTTTGCACACCAGCCCCGCCGTTGCCCAGGTTGAGAGGAGGGAAGCTCATGCTAAGGGTCTAGTTGTACCCCACATGCTCAGCGGCGAACGCTATCCTCCGACCTTGATCGAGTTTGTAAACAACTGGAACAAGGCGGAGTTCATCCACAATGATGATCTCCCGGAGAAATTCAGGCCCACCGAGTTTGCTGCCCAAATGAATACCGCTACTAAGGCAATTAACCTTGCAGGTCGGATGATGGAGGTACGTTACTTCACCTTTTCCTTAGCATTTAGTAGATATTAGTGATATGGTCATTAGTCCCCGAGCCTCCAAGGGAGTAACTTGTTACTCGGCCGGATGCTCCTTAGAGAACTAACGTAGCTCCTTAATAACTTCGATTATGCACACACCTAGAGCCGGGTTAAGTTCCACTTGGCCCGTATTTTGTACACTTCGAATATGCACACACCTAGAGCTGGGTTAAGTTCCACTTGGCCCGGATTTTGTATACTTCGAATATGCACACACCTAGAGCCGGGTTAAGTTCCACTTGGCCCGGATTTTGTACACTTCGAATATGCACACACCTAGAGCCGGGTTAAGTTCCACTTGGCCCGGATCTTGTACACTTCAAATATGCACACACCTAGAGTCGGGTTAAGTTCCACTTGGCCCGGATTTTGTACACTTCGAATATGCACACACCTAGAGCCGGGTTAAGTTCCACTTGGCCTGGATTTTGTACACTTCGAATATGCACACACCTAGAGCCGGGTTAAGTTCCACTTGGCCCAGATTTTGTACACTTCGAATGTGCACACACCTAGAGCCGGGTTAAGTTCCACTTGGCCCAGATTTTGTACACTTCAAATGTGCACACACCTAGAGCCGGATTAAGTTCCACTTGGCCCAGATTTTGTATACTTCGAATATGCACACACCTAGAGCCGGGTTAAGTTCCACTTGGCCCGGATTTTGTACACTAAGCTGTCCTTTTTTACTCTTTTCAGGTGACCACCAATCATTGGAGCGCTGAGTTTCAGCGTCTCTTGGATACTCACAAGATGCTGCGCGCAAAGCATACTACACTTCTCGCCGAATACGAGAAAAGGGGTAAGTTTTATCTTTGGCATTTTTCCATTTTTCTTCGTCTTTTTCCACCGAACTAATCCGTCATTCGGATTTCGCAGCTGAAGTGGAGGCCGAGAACATCATCATGAGGAAGAACTTGGAGCAGATAAAGGGTAAGTCATTTTTGCTTAATTTTCCTCCATGTTCTATCTCCTTTTCCCCTTGGCTCGGCAAATATTCATACCTCGGCTTTGTCGGGTCGACAAACTATTTCAGCCTCTCTTGAAGATAGTGTGCCCGTGCCTGACATGATGCTGCATTTTCTCGAACAAGCAGGGCAGCACCAAGCTAAACTCAAGAAGAAGGATGATGACCTTGCCCTCCTCCGGACCAAAGACGAAGAAATTGCCAAGCTCAAAGCAGACATGAAGAAGCTCAAGGCGCACCACAAGTCCGAACTAGAGAAAGCAGACCAAGACTTTACTGAAGAACGAGAGCGCCTCAACCTCCAGATCGCCAAGGACCAAGAACTACTTAAGGAGGTCGACGTTAAGCTTGAGTCGGCGAACACTGAACTTGCGCAACTCCAGAAAAGGCGTGATGACTGTACCAAGGAGCTGACCCAGATCCACAGCCACATTTCTCGTAAGTTCTTTTCCTTCAGCCGGCATGAATCTCTCTGGGTTTCTTTACTTGTCTTTTCCTTAGTTGCTTCACTTGTCTTGTTTTCAGATAAATTTCCGGAGGGCAATGCCATTGCAACCACTGCTGTTGCCAAGTTCTGCCAGCAGAGGGGTACCCCAATTACTCCTAGCGCTGGAGAAATTCCTTATGACATGGAGGACCTGTTGGTCAGCTTGTCCTCTCACGTCGAAATTCTGAAGAATTATGGCAAGGATATTCTTGATGTGGCAATCCGGATCTTCAATGCCTTTTGTCCTGATGAAGATACTCCGGAAGGGACCGGAGCTCTCGTCGCCAAGTTAATGGACTGCGAGACCCAGCTTGACCTTTGGAGGGAATCTGCTGGACGCACGGGGGCTGAAATCGTTCTCCACTACGTGCTTTCGTGGTATGAGAAGATCGACCTCAATCTCCTTGCGCGCATGCGCACCGGATCCAAGTGGTCCAGCGACCCAGAGTGGATAGCTCGGCGCAAGGCTTGCGCCCATAGCCTCATTGAATATGCCCCCATTCATCAATGGAACGAGGGACCAAGCTTCCTCGGCGACGCCGAGGACGAAAACGCTGAAGATGATTCGGGTGAAGATGAAGGGGACGAAGCTTCAGACATCGAGGAAAGTGAAGATGACGCTAAAGCCGAAGCTGGAGCTGCACCTGCTGGCGCCGAATTACCTCCTCCTGTTGCTCCTTGATTAGAAACACTTTAAAATTTATCAGATCCCTGGTATGTCGGGTGCAATTGTATTAAGCACATAAGTTATATTTTGCTACTAAGTTTTTATGCCGGATTAACTTGGGCATAGTCCCCGAGTTTCATTTTCTTGTTTCTCCAATTTCTTGGCTCGGCTCGTGTCCACCTTGGTTCGGTTTTATGACTTACGAGTCCGAGTTTCAAAAATTGACTTAACAATACTTGGAAACTTTAGGATTAGCTCAAAATAATTCAGCATAGTAAATACAAGGTAAACACAAGGTTAGTCCAAAGAACAAACGTCGACTCGATTAAATTCCTTTCCTTAGAGGATTTTCGTGTCCTACGCACTTCCAAACTTGTTCTCTTGTTTGCCATGAAGCCAAATATTGTTGGACAGCAGCAAGTCGAAGAGTTAGGTTTTTGGTGCTCACACACTACTAATTCGTCTTAGGCAGAAGCAACTTACGCCAGCCGACGCATAAATAATGAATACAGAAAGCAAGTAACAAGTATCATTAAGGCAGTCCCCGAGTTACGGCTCGAGGTGCCAAGATTTCATTGATAAGCTCATTGCCGGCATACATACCGACATATGAGAGACTCGGATACATACACTTATTTGCTAAGTGTAGAATGGACGAAGTAGAGCTACATTCCATGGATGCTTAGATTCCTCGCCGGACCTGTCCGCCTTATTCTTCTCCTCTGGTTTTGCATCGATGCGATAATATGAGTCATTGTACAATGCTCTGCTTATGATGAATGGCCCTTCCCATGGGGGGATAACTTATGCATGCCAGTAGTACGTTGTACCAACCGGAGTATCATATCACCTTCCCGGAAAACTCGGGGGTTTACTTTCCAGCTATCATAGCGTCGGAGATTTTGCTGATATATGGCGGATCTGGACAATGCCAATTCTCTCGCTTCTTCCAGCAGATCAACATCATTTTGCCGGGCTTCTTGCACTTCGGCTTCTGTGTATTGGGTGACTCTAGGCGAATCATGCTCTATGTCGGCTGGTAATACAGCTTCTGCCCCATATACCAGAAAGAATGGCGTATAGCCTGTTCATTGATTCGGAGTTGTTCTTAAACTCCATAGTACCGCTGGTAGTTCTTCTATCCAGCACCCCGCTGATCTTTGCAGTGGCTCAATGAGCCGGGGTTTTATCCCGGATAATACCAATCCGTTGGATCTTTCCACTTGTCCGTTCGATGCGGGGTGAGCTACCGAGGCTATGTCTAGCCGGATCTTCTTATCTCGGCAGAAACATGCAAATGCTCCTTCAGCAAAATTTGTGCCATTATCTGTTATGATAATGTGAGGATAACCGTATCTCAAGATGATATCCTTGAGGAATGTCACAGCGGTAGCTCCATCAGATTTTCTTATTGGCTTCACCTCAATCCATTTTGTAAATTTGTCAACCATGACCAAGATGTGGGTCATGTTCCCTCTTGCTGGTTTGAAGGGTCCAACCATATCCAAGCACCATACGGCAAATGGCCAAGTCATTAGTATGGTCTTGAGCTCTGACATTGGCATTTGCGTTTTTGTCGCATATCTTTGACAACCATTGCACTTTCTTACCAGATCTTCTTCTTGTTCCAAGGCACTTGGCTAGTAAAACCCATGACGGAAAGCTTTTGCCACCAAGGCTCTGGACGAGGCATGATGCCCACATTCCCCTTGATGTATATCTCGGAGGATGTCAAGTCCTTCCTCCGGGTCAACACATCGCTGGAGGACATTAGTCACACTCCTTTTGTATAGCTCGGAATTGATGATCGTGTATGCTTTTGCTCTCCTCTGAGTTTGCCTGGAAAGCACCTCCTTAGCGGGTAAAGTTCCATCTTTCAGGAATTGAAATATGGGCAGCGCCCAAGCTGGTATAGCTCGTACAGGGAACACGTCATCATCAATTTCCATCTGATCCACCGGCATGACTTCAACCGGATCACGCTGCGCAGTCCCCGGGTCCTGCGAAGCAGTCCCCGGGTTTGCCGAGACAGTCCCCGGGTCAATGTCCATGGGCACAGCCTCCGACTCCGGATTTTCCGGGATATAAATTGACTCAGATTCTGGGGATGGCCTGATAGATGGTTTTCTGAGGTGTTCTAATGCTACACCCGGTGGAATTGCTTGTTGGGTTGATCCGAGCTTCGACAATACGTCGGCAGCCTCATTTTCCACCCGGGGTACATGGTGAAATTCGCATCCCTCAAAGTAACTAGATATCTTCAGCACATGGAATCGTTATAATGCCATGTTTGCATCCAAAGCATCCCATTGTCCGGAGACTTGCTGGACTACGAGATCTGAGTCACCGAAGCATTGGATCCGACATATTCCAATTTCTTTTGCCACTTTGAGCCCGTGCACAAGTGCCTCATATTCTGCAACATTGTTTGATGCAGTGAAGTGGATCTGCAGCACATATTTTAGCTAGTCCTTCTTGGTCGAGGTAAGCACAACTTCGGCGCCTAACCCGGTTTTTGTTTTTGACCCGTCAAAGTGCATCCTCCAGTAGTTCGGATCTGGCAATGGTGGCTCATACTGCACCTCGGCCCAATCCACAAAAAAGTCCGCCATAGCCTCAGATTTGACTGCTTCTCTTCTGTCATATTGTGGTGCATAAGGGGATAGCTCAATTGCCCATTTTGCAATCCTGTCACTGGCATCCTTATTACTCATTATCTCGGATATGGGAGCTTCACATATTACTTTGATGGGGTGCTCCTCAAAATAGTGTTTTAGCTTCTTAGCCAACATGTACACGCCATAAGCTACTTTCTGATAGTGCGGATAATTTTGTGTTCGAAGCTGACAATACCTCGCTTAGATAGTATACTGGCCTTTGCACTAACTTACCCTCTTCATCGCGCTCTACCACCATTACTGCACTTACAACTCGGTTGGTTGCGGCTATATAGAGCAACATTGGCTCCTTTGATAGTGGAGAGGCTAACACTGGTGCAGTGGCTAACATCTTCTTTAATTGGATAAACGCTTCATTGGCCTGCGGCGTCCAAATGAACTTGTTCGACTTTTTCATGAGTTGATAGAGAGGCAGTGCCTTTTCTCCCAACCGACATACAAACCGACTCAAGGATGCCAGGCAACCAGTGAACTTCTGGACATCGTTAAGGCACTTCGGCAGTTCCATTCGCTCTATGGCCCGGATTTTAGTTGGATTAACTTCGATACCTCGGCTGGAGACAAGAAATCCGAGTAATTTTCCAGCCGGGACACCGAAGGTACATTTCTCCGGGTTAAGCTTCATTCGGAATCTTCTCAAGTTCGCGAACGTTTGCCTGATATCGTCAAGGAGCGTTCTGCTTTCCTTGGTCTTTATAACAACATCATCCACGTATACCTGCACATTTTGACCAATTTAGTCGTGTAAACATTTCTGCATACATCTTTGGTATGTTGCCCCTGCATTACGTAAACCAAAAGGCATGGTGCGATAGCAATAAGCCCCATACAGGGTGATAAACGCAGTCTTTATTTGATCACTTGGGTTCAGAAGTATTTGGTGAAACCAGAATATGCATCAATGAACGACAACAACTCACACCCAGCAGTAGAATCTATGACTTGGTATATCCTTGGTAGTGGGAATGGATCTTTTGGACACGCCTTATTCAGGTTCGTGTAATCGATACACATACGCCAAACCACTGCCACGTTCGGATCGTCTTTCTTCTCCACCAGCACCGGGTTAGACAGCCAATCCGAGTAAAGTACCTCCATGATAAATCCAGCAGCCAACAACCGAGCTATCTCATCTCCTATGACCTTTCTCCTGTCTTTGGCGAAGCAGCGGAGAGGTTGCTTCACCGGCTTGGCTCCGGGTCTCACATTTAAAGAGTGCTCGGCCAACTCCCTCGAAACACCTTGCAAGTCCTGTGTGGACCAAGCAAAAATATCCTGATTCTCACGGAGGAAGTTGACGAGCTCGTTTTCTTATTTGTCATCTAACCCGGCACCAATTGTTACGGTGCGCTCTGGGAACATATCATCAATAGGTACTTTCTTGGTATCTTTTGTCGCTTGGAATGAGACACTACCATGTGGGTTACTCAGCGTCGGCATATACTGCTACGCGGATTGAGCCAATGCCGCCACCTCCAGGATTTTTCTCTTCTCTTGCGCGATCACGAGTGACTTGGCCAGGTTAGATCCGGCAGACGCACACTCAATGGAACGTCAGAAATCCCCAGCTATGGTAATTACACCATTTGGCCCGGGCAACTTCATCTTTAGGTAACTGATATGACAACTTGCCATGAATTTGTTCAGGGCAGTCATGTCGAGTAACGCGTGATACGCACTTTCCAAATTGACAACTTTGAATTCCAAATTCTCAGTCCGGCAGTTATCTCTCGTACCGAACAACACGTCAACCCGGACCTTGCCAATGGGTTCACAAGAAATGCCTGGCACAATGCCATGGAAAGTTGTCCTTGTAGCTTGGAGCATGTTCTCCGAGATACCCAACTTGTGCATCGTGTCCACATACATGATGTTGATGCTACTACCATTGTCAATTAGCACCTTTGAGAACCTCACATTGATGTTAGGCCCAATGAATGTCGGATCCAACACCAGCGCATATGAACCAGGACTAGGCATAAGCTTCGGATGATCTTTGATGCTCCAGGTAATCTCCTGATCCGACCAAGGCATATACCTCGTCACGGCCGGCATTACTGCATTGACCTCCATATGTCGGCGTTGCAAGCTCTTTCGGTCTATCTCTTCTGTGGTGAACACACAGTAACTCAGATGATGCTCTATGTACTCATTCCTCCCCTCGTCTCCGGGGTACCTCTGATCCGGTTGATTCTGGTTCTCCACCTGATGTACTGCATCCCTTCTCTCATGGTTGTCATACCTCGGCGGAGGGGGAGGCAACATTAACTGTTGTGTGTTCGCTCCGGAGAGCAATTGCTGCCGGGTAACTCCTGCCGAGGTTGATCATTTCGAGGTGCCTGCGCATTCCCCGAACCACCTTGTTCTATTTTCCTCATCCATTCACACTGACGGGTTGTGTGACCCGCTGGGTTACTCGGATTTGGCGTGTGAAATTTACACGGCTGATCCAGCATTGCCTCATAAGTATACCTCGGACGGTCCTTCTTTTCTTGCCACTGTTTCTTCTGCTCTAGCGTCCAAGTTTACTTGCCATCATTTCTTGGAGTCCACTGCTGTCCTCTAGTTTTCTGACGCTGGTTGCTTCCTGCACCAAGTTGATCTTGGTTCACAGCAGCAACTTGTTGTGAACTGTACCGGTAATCCGGTCTGTCATCTCTTCTTTTACCTCGGTAATCATTTCTCCGGGATGACCCGGCCCCATCTCGCTGATAATACTCCTCGCTTGACTCGTTTGACATGAGCCTAGGCTGTGTCGGATCACCCAAAGCATATGAATCAGCAATCAGGATCGTTTTTGCCAATGTAGTTGGCATATCTCTTTGCAACCTTTGCCATAGCATGCTTGCATATCTGCATCCCTGAGCAAACCAAGCTATGGCATGTGACTCAATCACGCCCTCACATGAGTTCCGCACTGTGCACCAACGGGTCAAGAATTCTCGGCCTGTCTCATTCGGTCTCTGCTTGCACATCGCTAGGGTCTATGGGTTGGGCCTCTGATACGTGCTTGAGAAATTGCTAACACACATTTCCTCAAAATCGATCCAACAGTTAATACTTCCGGGTGGCAAGTTGTTTAGCCATACCCTCGCTGGCCCCTCCAGCATCTAAGGTACGTATCTCACAGCCCATCTCAAGTTGCCTGTAGAGATTTTCACCGCGGTTGCATGGTTAATCAACCAATCCTCCAGCTTTGTGCTACAATCATATGTCTTAGTGCCTCTTGGTAACTGGAAGTTAGGTACTGGAGGCTCCTTCATGATCCGGGGCCCTAAAGATGCTGGACCCAGAGGACCTTGACATTCAATTTGCTCCGATCTATATAGCCGATATAGTTTTAACCTGGCATCGTCAGGCATCAAATTCCTGCTTCCCAATCTGGATCCTATCACGTGATAGTCCGGCCTGGGATACGCAATGTTCACCATTTCCGAATCACCATCATTGTATCTATCTTGCTCCTATGGAGCTGCTCTCTGTTGCATACCTTGGCCGGCACTGCGCTCTTGTCGTGGTATATTCCGCTGTTGCGGTTGCCCTGCACCTACCGAATTATGCTGTCCGGCATTGCCGTTTACAGCATTCCCTTGACCGGAATTGCCTTGGTCACGGTTACCTCGGCCAGCTTCACCTCGGCTCACACTTTGTCGATCCTCATTTCTCTGTACTTCTTTTCCTTTCCCTGCCCTTGCCGGGTCATATGGGACTATCTGCTTATTCCTCCTGGCCAAGGTTACTACCTCTTCTCTTCTAGGACCACCATGAGGGGATGATGCAGCTCCAGTGGATTTCTCCGGGTTACCCACCGCCGAATGAATGATCTTGGAGGCCCCAGCTCTCTCCGGGTTGGCCCTGAGCAACTCCTCATTTTGCATGTTCGCGATCCAAACCAACTCATTGACCCTATCTTGCTGTCTTTGACGGGCTTCACTCGTCAGACCTTCTAACTTGGATGCAGCTGCATCTGCTGCTCTGAGGTTCTTTGCCGGGTACTATACTTCGGCAGCCCCACGGACAGACAGTTTTCTGATTCCTCAATTCTAGTATCACCTTCTCTGTTCATTTCACTCATGAGGTTTCTCCCTTCACTTTTACAGCATCTACCTTATTTGCCTTTGCGTATTCACGCAGTGTCATGTTCAACGACTGTTGAGCCGCGGCTATCTTTTTCGCACCCTCTAGTATTTTTTCCCTAGTCTCGTCTAGCTCGGCATGTGCCTTAGCCAGATCTACTGCTGCTGCTACTGGGTTTGCCAGGCTATCCATCACCTGCTGCAGCACATTCTCTAACCTTTCTAGAGGAGGACCTCTACTTTTCCTCGGTGCCTTAGGCGTTACCTCTGGATCTGGTGCTGGATCCTTGCTCACACCAGCGCCTAGCGTAGTCATCATCACCTTGGCATGGTCCGAGGAGCGAGTGATACGCGCCCCGCGAGCCGCGCTAAGGGGTGGCTCGCCTCCTTCGACGACGTGTCGCGGGTGAACGCATGACACATCGACAACAACGTAGATCTTATGTGCGCCGAGCTTGACGAAGAGGACGTTGCGCGGGAGAGGTCGCTTGCCGAAGTAGCCAGCGTTGTTGCTGACGAAGTCCAATGCTCCAAAGCGCTGAACAAGCCCGGAGACAATGCGTTCGCCGGTGCCGATGAAGTTTCTCGTCCAGATCTTCACCCCTGCTAGCGCCGCTAGCCCCACGGTGGGCGCCAACTGTCGTGGTGGTGTCACGGCAGATGCCATGGATAGGCTAAAGGTGGGGACTACATGCACTAGGGGAATCCAGGGAGGGATAGTGTGGTGATTCCACACACAGTTGCTTTGTATTCGATTCACTTCCCCAGTTTACAAGTGCTCCTTGAGCTGTATTGGGGAGAGGAGGAAGAAGAACTCTCTTACTCTCACCACTAGCTGGCCCTCAGGAACACACTAGTAAACCACCACCCACTTGAGATCAACCCTTTCTACAGAGGCCCTAGCCCTCCTTATATAGAGGTAGCCAGGTCTCCAGTTAGGGCATACATGGAGGCATATTCCATGGAATATGCCTCCTCCCAAAATAGTAAGCCGACCGGGTCACTTTAACCTAGCGTCATCCATGCAGAGGCTACGTGAGCCTCTGCGGCGCCCGCGTCATCCGACACAGGCATCGTCACCTTTGTCGGCCACACCTCGGTGGTCCTGGCCTCTGTCTGCTTCGCTCACGCTCTGCACAGAGTGGTCACCCTTTGACCAGCGAGATACCTTCCTTCTCTTACAAGTTTGATATAACCCGGATCGTACCTAGTTGATCCGGCCACACCTGTACCTGCATATTAGTTAGATACATCTTACCGACATACGGCATAATTCGGTTGAGACCCAGTTAGGTGGACATCCCCTGGTCCGGGTTACTCCGTGATTCGGCCTGCCTTGAGGTGACTCGGCCAGCACTTGCTTTAACCTTGCCATACCTCGGCTAACTTGGCCTTTATACCCCGGCGTGACCCTACCCAGGGGTATACCCCAACATTTTGGGAGACCGGGTTTAGGATAGATAGCCATACTATCAAGAGGGGCTCTCGAGTGGGTGACTCGTTCGTATCTTTCAAAGAGAGCTCAAACCTTTGCATACATAACACCATCTTTCTTGGTTGTTGTTTGTTTCTTGTCCATGTGAGGATCTAGAGCTTGTGGTTATCTTCATAACAAGCTCTGGTTCGCCAAAAATGGAGTTTCCTTGCATATCTTATTGCGTTTTTGATCTTGCGGGTTTTTCCAGCTCCACACCTTGGGAGGTATCTCAGATATATATTCATGGTATTCTATCCCTTGGTGATAACCAATATTTCACCTTTTGTTGGATTCTACTCTTTATTATCTTTCCAACAAAATTGGTTTCATCCCAATTAGAGTTTCCAAGCTCAACTTCTTGTGTTTTGGGTTCTAGAGGTTTACCGGTTCGTCGCTTCTGAGAGGTCATACCTTTCTCCATTTTATTTTTATCCTCTCTTGTTGGACTATGATGTTTCTTTTCATAATCTTGTAGATATTTTTGTTCTCTTCAAAACAAGACCAAGATCATCGAAATCGGAGTCCGGAGTCAAAAGTTATTGAAGTTTTCGTGCAATGTTATCCAACGTTTTTGCTTGAGCGGTAGTACCGGCCAAAGTTCCGGTAAATCTCGTTTTTCTTCTGTATCTTGTGTTTCTATTTAGAGGTAGTACCGGTGGGGTGTTGGAGATATGCCCAAGAGGCAATAATAAAAGTGGTTATTATTATATCTTTGTGTTTATGATGAATGTTTACATCCCATGCTATAATTGTATTATTAGGAAACACTAATACATGTGTGTTTTGTAAACATAAAAGAGTCTCTAGTAAGCCTCTTGTTGAACTAGCTTGTTGATTAATTGATGATCATGGTTTCCTGATCATGGACATTGGATGTGATTAATAACAAGGTTATATCATTAGGAGAATGATGTGATGGACACACACCCATAGTAAGCGTAGCGTAAGATCAAGTCATTAAGTTCGTATTGCTATAAGCTTTCAAATGCATAGTAACCTAATCCTTCGACCATGAGGTTATGTTAATCACCATCACCGGATGGATACTTTGATGACATCAAACACCGCTTCGTAACTAGGTGGTTATAAAGGAAAGTATGTGTTGAAGCGCATGGACCAAGATTGCACATGCGGAAACTAAGGTTATCTTGACGAGCCTAGCATGTACAGACATGGTCTCAAAACACGGAATACCGAAAGGTAGAGCATGAGTCGTATAAATGATATGATGAACATGAAGATTGTTCACCGATGAAACTACATCTTCTCTCGTGAAGATCGGACTTGGTGTAGTGGACTTGGTTCATGTAATCACTAAGACAATGTGAGGGATGTTATTTTGAGTGGGAGTTCAACTAGTTAATTTAAGAATTAAATTTGAACTCAATTTATCATAAACTTAGTCTAAACTACTTGCAAATTTGTTGTAGATTATGGCGACCCCCTCCATCAATTTCAATGCGTTCCTAGAGAAAGAAAAGCTTAAGAACAATGGAAGCAATTTCACGGACTGGTTCCGTGGACTGAAGATCGTCCTCAGGGCTGGTCAGTTGACCTATGTGCTCGAAGCACCGCTAGGTGACCCACCTGCAGAAGATGCCACCGATGGAAGAGGGTAGCTCCATTAGCGAGCACGTGCTCACCATGTCTGGGTACACAAACAAGCTCCAAGAGTTGGGGATATCGATTCCTAATGAGTTAGGGATTCACCGTCTCCTCCAATCACTGCCACCGAGTTATAAGAACTTTGTGATGAACTACAATATGCACTGCATGAACAAGACGTTGCCTGAACTATCGTCCATGCTGAAAACTGCTGAAGTGGAGATCAAGAAGGAGCACCAAGTGTTGATGGTCAATAAGACCACCAATTTCAAGAAACAGGGCAAGCCTAAGAAAAAGGGCAACTTCAAGAAGGATGGCAAGAAAGCTGCCACACCTGCAAAGAAGCCCAAGGCTGGTCCCAAGCCTGAAACTGAGTGCTTCTACTGCAAGGGTGTTGGTCACTGGAAGCGTAACTGCCCCAAGTACCTGGCGGATCTGAAGAATGGCAACATCAAGAAGAAAGGTATATTTGATATATATGTTATTGATGTGTATCTTACTAGTAATCGTAGTAGTGCCTGGGTATTTGATACTGGTTCGGTTGCTCATATTTGTAACTCGAAACAGGAGCTGCGGAATAAGCGAAGACTGGCGAGAGACGAGGTGACGATGTGCGCTGGAAATGGCTCCAAGGTTGATGTGATCGCCGTCGGCACGCTCCCTCTACATCTACCTTCGGGATTAGTTTAAGTTTGAATAATTGTTATTTGGTGCCTGCGTTAAGCATGAACATTATATCTGGATCTTGTTTATTGCGAGACGGTTACTCTTTTAAGTCCGAGAATAAAGGTTGTTCGATTTATATGAGTAATATCTTTTATGGTAATGCACCTGAGATGAATGGTTTATTCTTACTGAATCTCGATAGTAGTGATACACATGTTCACAACATAGAAGCTAAACAAACAAAATTGAATGATAATTCTACATACATGTGGCACTGTCGTCTTGGTCACATTGGAGTGAAGCGTATGAAGAAACTCCATTCTGATGGACTTCTTGAATCACTTGATTTTGAATCACTTGAAAGATGCGAAGCATGTCTAACGGGAAAAATGACTAAGACTCCATTCTCTGGAATAATGGAGCGAGCTACAGACTTATTGGAAATAATACATACCGATGTGTGCGGTCCAACGAGTGTAGCATCACGTGGTGGATATCGTTATGTTCTCACTTTCACGGATGACTTAAGTAGATATGGGTATGTCTACTTTATGAAACATAAGTCTGAAACTTTCGAGAAGTTTAAGGAATTTCAAAGTGAAGTGGAAAATCATCGTAACAAGAAGATTAAATTTTTGCGTTCTGACCGTGGAGGTGAATATCTAAGTTATGGGTTTGGCATGCATTTAAAGAAATGTGGAATACTTTCGCAGTTGACACCGCCAGGAACACCACAGTGTAATGGTGTGTCCGAACGTCGTAATCGAACTCTCTTAGATATGGTTCGGTCTATGATGTCTCTTATAGATTTACCGCTATCGTTTTGGGGCTATGCATTAGAGAAAGCCGCATTCACTTTAAATAGGGCACCATCTAAATCCATTGAAACGACACCGTACGACTTGTGGTTTGGAAAGAAACCTAAGTTGTCGTTCCTTAAAGTTTGGGGTTGCGAAGCATATGTAAAGAAGTTACAACCTGATAAGCTTGAATCCAAAGTGGAGAAATGCGTCTTCATAGGATACCCTAAAGAAACAATTGGGTATACCTTCTATCATAGATCCGAAGGCAAAGTTTTCGTTGCCAAGAATGGATCCTTTCTTGAGAAGGAATTTCTCTCGAAGGAAGTGACTGGAAGGAAAGTAGAACTCGATGAGGTTATTGAACCTTCTCTCGGATTTGAGAGTAGCGCAGCACCGGAAGATGTTTTTGTGCCACCTGCACCAATTGGAGAGGAAGCTAATGATGATGATCATGAAACTTCAAACGAAGTTACTGCTGAACCTCGTAGGTCAACGAGGGTTCGTACCACTCCTGACTGGTATGACTCTGCCTTGAACGTCATGTTGGTGGACAACGCTGATGACCCTGCGACGTATGAAGAAGCTATGGTGAGCCCAGATTCCGACAAATGGCTAGAAGCCATGAAATCCGAAATGGGATCCATGTACGAAAACCAAGTATGGACTTTGGTGGACTTACCGGATGGCCGTAAGGCTGTCGAGAACAAATCGATTTTCAAGAGAAAAAGAGATGCTGATGGTAATGTTACCGTCTATAAAGCTCGACTTGTCGCTAAAGGGTTCCGACAAATTCAAGGAGTTGACTATGATGAGACATTCTCACCAGTAGCGAAGCTAAAGTCTGTGAGGATTTTGTTAGCAGTTGCTGCACATTTCGATTATGAGATTTGGCAGATGGATGTCAAAATGGCGTTCCTTAATGGTGACATTAAGGAAGAGTTGTATATGGTACAACCCAAGGGTTTTGTCGATCCTAAAGATGCTGACAAGGTATGCAAACTTCAGCGCTCCATTTATGGACTGAAGCAAGCATCCCGGAGTTGGAATCAACGTTTTGATAAAGTAATCAAAAACTTTGGATTTATGCAAACTTATGGAGAAGCTTGTATTTACAAGAAAGTGAGTAGGAGCTCTGTAGCATTCCTAGTACTATATGTAGATGATATATTATTGATTGGGAATGATATAGAACTTCTTAATAGTGTCAAAGCCTATTTGAATAATAGTTTTTCAATGAAGGATCTTGGCGAAGCGGCATATATTCTAGGCATCAAGATTTATAGAGATAGATCAAGACGCCTAATAGCGTTTTCACAAAGTACATACTTAGACAAAGTTCTAAAGAAGTTTAGAATGGAAGATAGCAAGAAAGGGTTCGTGCCCATGTTGTCAGGTAAGACCTTGAGTAAGACTCAAAGTCCAGCTACGACAGAAGATAGAGAGAAAATGAATAATATTCCCTATGCCTCGGCCATAGGTTCTATCATGTATGCCATGCTGTGTACAAGACCGGATATAGCACATGCTGTTAGTTTGACTAGCAGATATCAAAGTGATCCTGGAATGGAACACTGGACAGCAGTCAAGAATATCCTGAAATACCTAAAGAGGACTAAGGATATGGTTCTTTCTTATGGAGGTGATGAACAGCTTGTTGTAAACGGTTACACTGATGCTAGTTGGAACACCGATCCGGATGACTCGAAGTCATAGTCGGGATACGTATTTATTTTGAAAGGTGCTGCAGTGAGCTGGAGGAGTGCCAAGCAAAGCGTTGTGGTGAAATCTTCAACTGAATCGGAATACATAGCTGCTTCGGAGGCTGCACAAGAAGCCATATGGATGAAGGAATTCATTACTGAACTTAGCGTGGTTCCCAGTGCGTTGGACCCGATGGCTATCTACTGTGACAACACAGGTGCCATAGCTAATGCACAGGAGCCAAGGTCACATAGCAAGCTGAAGCACATCAAGCTACGTTTCCATGCTATTCGCAAGTATGTCCAAGATGGCGACATAAAGATTTGCAAAGTACACACTGATCTGAATGTGGCAGATCCGTTGACTAAACCTCTCCCAAGGGCAAAGCATGACCAACACCAGAACGCCATGGGTGTTAGGTATATTACCATGTAATCTAGATTATTGACTCTAGTGCAAGTGGGAGACTGTTGGAGATATGCCCAAGAGGCAATAATAAAAGTGGTTATTATTATATCTTTGTGTTTATGATGAATGTTTACATCCCATGCTATAATTGTATTATTAGGAAACACTAATATATGTGTGTTTTGTAAACATAAAAGAGTCCCTAGTAAGCCTCTTGTTGAACTAGCTTGTTGATTAATTGATGATCATGGTTTCCTGATCATGGACATTGGATGTGATTAATAACAAGGTTATATCATTAGGAGAATGATGTGATGGACACACACCCATAGTAAGCGTAGCGTAAGATCAAGTCATTAAGTTCGTATTGCTATAAGCTTTCAAATGCATAGTAACCTAATCCTTCGACCATGAGGTTATGTTAATCACTATCACCGGATGGATACTTTGATGACATCAAACACCGCTTCGTAACTCGGTGGTTATAAAGGAAAGTATGTGTTGAAGCGCATGGACCAAGATTGGGATTTGTCCATCCATATGACATATAGATATGCTCTGGGACCTCTCGGTGGAATGTCATCTAGTTAGCTTGCAAGCATGTGACTGGGTCACAAGGGATGACATAACATGGAACGAGTAAAGAGTACTTATCAGTAACGAGGTAGAACTAGGTATGGAGATACCGACGATCAAACCTCGGATAAGTATAGTATCGCGTGACAAAGGGAATTGGTTTCGTATGTTAATGGTTCTATCGATCACGAAGTCATCGTTGAGTATGTGGGAGCCGTTATGGATCTCCAGATCCCGCTGATGGTTATTGATCGGAGAGGTGTCTTCATCATGTCTGCATATTCACGAACCGTAGGGTGACACACTTAAGGTTCGAAGTTGTTTTAAGTAGATATGGAATGTGCGTTGGAGACCGAATGTTGTTCGGAGTCTCGGATTGGATCCAGGACATCACGAGGAGATCCGGAATTGTTCGGAGAATAAGATTCATATATTGGGGATCATTTTCTGAGTTAGGAAATGTTCCAGAGTATTTGTATGAGGATTCTAGAAGGTTTCGGAATGTTCCGGAAGGTTCTGGAAGATTTCTTGGAGTTTGCTTGAAAACCAAGAAAGGATCAAGGAGTCCTTGTGGGGCAAGACAAGGAGTCGTGGGGGAGGAGGACTCCTCCCCCCCTCCCAATCCGTCGGCCAAGGGAGAGGGGAGTCCTACAAGGACTCCACCTCCCCATGGCGCCTCCCTCCTTTAAATAGAGGGGTGGAGGCGCCACCCCCTGGCCTCCTCCACTACTCAAAACCCTAGCCGCCTCTCTCCTCCTCCTTTCTTCTGCTTAGGCTTAGGCGAAGCCCTGCAGAATTCTCTACTCCACCACCACCACCACGCTGTCGTGCTGCTGGGATTCCGTGGAGAAGATCTACTACCTCCGCTGCTCGCTGGAACGAGGAGAGGAAGGTCTTCTTCGACTCCGCACGTGTGACCGACTACGGAAGCGCTGCCGAAACGCGGCGCCGAAAGGATCGTCCACTCGATCTTGAGATCAGCAAGTGATCGACTACATCAACCACGAGATCCAATCTCGTAACGCTTTCGGATCTACAAGGGTTAGTACAGATCTATCTCGTTGCACATGTCTAATAGATTAGATCTTGGCTTTTATCTAGATTAGATCTGGGTTTTGTTCGTTCTTGCGGTAGAATTTTTTTGTTTTCCATGCTACGAACCCATCATGGGGCACCGGTAGTTCCGGTGGGGCGCGAATCTGGCCCAAACAGGCAGATTTCTCTTGCCCTATTTAAGGGCCCCCTCTTCCCAAAAGTTTCCCCAACTTTGGAGGTCATTTTTGCTAGCTCTTCCACTCTCTCTCCTCCATTGTTGACCTTCAAAAGCTTGCCCTCTTCCCTTCTCCCTCCCATAATTCTTGCATCTCTTTGAGGGATTTGAGAGAGGAGATCTAGAACTACAATCTCCACCAAACCAAATCCCTTCTTTGTGAAGGAATCCTTGGGATCTAGATCTTGGAGAGTTTTTGTGTTCTCCTCTTGTGTTCTTCCTCCCTTATTCCCCCAATAGCTTTTATAGCTTTGGTGGAATTTGAGAGTGAAGAACTTTTCTCTTGCATTTGGTGCATAGGTTTGAGTTCTCCTCAGAGATTCGGCGAGTTCAAGCTCTTGGGCTTGTTTCTCTTGGGTTCTTGGAACCCTAGACGGTTGTGTGGAGTTGTGGTGTGTTCTTGGGGCTCCAATTGAGTTGTGGAGGTTCCCCGATATTGTTGGCCTTTTGTGGCATTGTGGAGCCTTTGTGGCGTTTCTTGGGAGCCCTCCAATTGAGTTGTGGAGATTGCCCCAAGCCTTGTATGGGTTCGGTGACCGCCCTCAAGTGTCCCATAGTGGAACGTGAGTAGGCCTTTGTGGTAAGCTCACGGGAGAATAGGGTGAGCCTTTTGTGGCGTCGGTAGGTTGCGTGCCTTCGCATCTTGGGGTGAGGCCTTGTGTGGCGTTGGGTGAGCATCGAGCCACCACACCTCGAGGTGAGCCACTTGTGGCATTTGAAGTACATTACGCCCTCGTACCTCTCCAACGAAGACGTAACCTCTTTGGAAGTGAACTTCGGGAAACAAATCTTCGTCTCCGCGTTCATCGGTTATCTCTCAACCGAGCCCTTTACTTATGCAATTTACATTGTGATAGCCATCGGGCTTGAAGTATTATATCTTGCTATCACCTTATTGCTTGTCTTGCTTAGCATAGGTTGTTGGTGCACTTAGTGAACCTAGTGGATATAGGTTTTGGCTTGATAAATTAAACGTTATGTTTTATTCCGCATTTATTAGAGCCTAAACCGTAGTAATTTTAAAACGCCTATTCACTCCCCCTCTAGGCAACATCCATTTCCTTTTCACCATGTATCTCCCTTATTATGTTCCAACCCTAGATCTATTCCCAAACTACCCCTATGTAAGTGGTTGGTCTATAACTAAAGCCCCCACCCCTCATGTATCCCGGAGGCATAGATGATAGACTAAAGACAACCTCCTTTGTGGAATCTCTAGTTTTGCCTCATCCCCTTACCCAAGGGGACCGACTATCGTCACCACCTCGTTGGAGTTTTCATCGCGCCTCCCTCGTTGTACAAGGCCTATGTTTGTGAGTGCATGAGCATAGTTGTCAAGACCCTCTCTAAGGTGTTCTTGCCTCTTCGCTTGGGATTGAAGGGAGCACGTTGACCGATCTTTCCTTGCGAGGATTCTATCGTATCGGTGGCCACTGTCGGGAGCAATCGGCCTTGTATCATGTGAGTTTTGCATGTGTTCATTGTGTTCTTCGCGAGGTGTGTGTTCGCTTCCGCTACATTCTCCCTTTCCCCTCGCTTTCCCATCGATTTGACCACGAGATCCGTGAAGATCAGGCCACCCTTGAGGTCACCCCTTATCAGAGAAGCTGACTCAGTCGTGCATACCAAGCTCGTGGAGACGGTTTCATGCCATAAAATAGAGCGTTGAAGCTTACAGACATGAAAAGGATACCTCACATGTTCAAAGCCTGGTAGTTGTTGCATGTAGACATCCTCAGCCAGGAACCCATGCAAGAAAGCATTGCTGACATCAACCTGTCGAAGACTCCAGCTGTGAGAGACTACGAGAGACAATACTAGGCGAACTGTAGCTGGCTTCACGATTGGACTGAAAGTATCACCATAGTCAATCCCATCCTGCTGAGTAAAACTGCGAGCTACTAATTGTGCTTTCTTCTTGTCGATAGACCTATCAGGACAACGTTTAGTTTTGAAGATCCACTTGTTGCCAACGATATTGATGCAAGGTGGTCAAGGAACCAGGGTCCATGTGCCAGTCTGCTGCAAAGCAGCAAACTCATCCGACATGGCTGCATGCCACGCCGACTCGAGAAGCGCCTCTTGGTGTGATGTTGGAGCAGCAAAGAACGCATGGCGACGTGAATCATAACGAACTGTTCCGTCTCGCGACGGGTATGATCTCGATGACGAGTGGTCATCGTATGTCGAGGCTCGGCGGGTGGGCCATCCGGGGGCATCGAAGCCGATGGCACGATAGTGGGCGACACGAGCTAGTCAGGAGCGGACGAAACAAACCCATGGGCCGGCGCAAGCGGAACCAGGGCAGCCGCAGGAAACTTCAGCAGCTCATCCGCATAAATCACATGCTCCCCATGTACGTCGATCACAGGCTCCATGGAACGATCGAAAGGAGGTGTCGACATCTGCACAGGAACATAATCACCTTGCACAGGTAGATCAGTAGACAAATAGGACAGGTCATAACTTCGCACAGGCTCACTAGTAGCTGGTTCATCAGACGGAAAACGAATAGTGTTCAAGAGTGGACACATCAATAGAGACGCCGGGAGTGGCAAACGAAAACACGAACTCATCAAACACAACGTCACGTGAGATGCAAATTCTCCCCGTGGATCTATCCAAGCACCTGTATCTGTTGGAAATATGCCCTAGAGACAAATAATAATATATATTATTAACATATTTCATTAAGTTCATAATAGGTTTTATATCATTCTATAACTGTATTGATAGGGATGCCAATACACATGTGATATGTAAACCACCAGAGTCCCTTGTTATCCTCTACACACTAGTTCATTGGTCAATCGATGATCGACATTCTCTGATCATGGACATTTAATGTCAATTGACAATGGGGTCATTTCATTATGTGAATGAAAGTGATGGACATACCCAACACAGGAACTGTAACACGATCAAGTCACGAAGTTCACAGTTACAATGGCTAGGAATCATAGTAACCAATTTCTTAGACCGTGAGACCATATTTAATCACTATCACCCAAGAGTACCTTGTTTACATCAAACATCACTCGGTGAAACGATGATCATAAAGGTGTCTTTAGGTATTCAGAGGGGCATGTAGAGGCGTATGTGTCAAGAGCAGGATCTGTCCTTCCGCGTGATGGAGAGATACTCTGATCCCACTCGGAGACATGCCATCCATAAAGCTGGAGCGTGTGACTAGGTCACGAGGATGGCATAGCTCGGAACGAGTAAAGTTGTACTTATCCGTAACAAGATTGAACTCGATATGGCAATGTTGTTTATCAAATCTCGAACAAGTAAAGTATCAAAGTAACAAAAGGAATAGGACTCTATGTTTAATGGTTCAACGACAAAGATTCTCGTGGAATGCACATGGGTCATTATGGGCATCTAGGTCCCGCTGATGATCATTAGTTCAAGAGGGGTCTCGACCATGTCTGGAGTGTTCCCAAACCATTAGGGTAGCACACTTAAGGGTTTGACAACGCTCAAAGATCGTTTTGGTATCATAAGAATCACCGAAGAAAAGAGAAGGGAAAACCGGAAGGGTTCCGAGAAAGTCCGGCAGGTGTCCGAGGTTGTCCGAAAGGAGTTCCGGTGCAACAAGAATTAAATAATATGTAAATATATGTTAATTATTGAATTATATATTTATTTAATGATTTAAATATGATTTAATGGGCAGCCCATGCCTAATGGGCCAATTCCCTAAAGGGAAAAGGCCCAAGAGGGAGGGCACCTAAAGGAGAGAAAGGGGGAGTGGCCGCATGGGCCCTTGGTGCCCATGTGGGGCCCAAGGAGGGACTTGGCCGGCCGGACAAGGTGGCTTACCACATTCTCCCTCCTTTAGTCCCACATGGCTAAGCCAAGTGACTTGGGGGCTCCCCTTCCCCTATATAAAGAAGGGCAGTGGAGGGATTTAAACACACCAACTAATCCTAAGCTTTGAGGTTTCCACCTCCAAGTTCCCTCCCCTCTCCCTCTCTCTCTTGTGAGCGCGGACCCACTGTTAGGGTTGTGCGAATGAGAGTGTTCTTCACCGCGGAGCGCCGTCGCGCTACGGGGATTCCAGATCCAGGAGATCTACTTCCACAACCTCTGCTGGATTAGGGTCCGGGAGTCGTGGTCAAACGTCGTATGTGTGTGACCCCTACGAGGCGCTGCACTAGTGGTGCTCGAGTCATTCGAGCCATCGGAGTCATTGGAGTCGGTGGAGCTGGAGCTGGTAGAGCTATCCGAGTTTAGAATGACCTTCAGGTCGGCGTCGATACGATTATATCAACCACGTTCTCGCAAACATTGACTAAGTTTTTCGATCTTCAACACGCCAACACTGCAAAACGGCGGTTTATTTAGCACGGACACCATATGCAACTATTGTTGGAGATGCTCTTAGTTTTTAGCTAGGTGATGTATCATTGAGCAAGCACTAGGAAAATTGGCGCGGCGATACGCCGCGCCCGTGGAGTGAAATCTGGATAGTAATCTTAATAGCTAGTGGCATGTAGAATATTGCTTAGAACTATTAAATTATTACCACTAATGCATAAGGTTCAAGTTGATGGGATTAGGTTGTAGCCCCGATACATGTCTAGATCCCTCGTGGTGGAGAGTTTGTTGCTTGTGGATGAGACCCAAGCTAGAGCTATTTTAAACCACTACCTTAGGACTATTTCTAGTTGAAACAATGAGAAAAATAAAAAGAAGCAAGCAGTCTTAAAAGAATCAGCAGAAGGTAAGCCGTGGAGAATAAGGGGAGAACCACTACGTTCCAAGTCTTGGGGTAAAGGGCAGGCATGCGGGGAGATGGAGTTCTGCCGGCGGTCGAAATCTAGGTACACTGATCATATCAGGTAGTGGACAAAGAGAAGTTGGTCGGGGGGCAAGCTGAGCGCTCGTGGCAGATATATAGTGTCTGGAGGTGAATGGAGCTGACTTGCTAGCAGCTGAGTAGTTAGCACCAGGAGGTGGATCTAGCTCAAGAGGGGTCTCGACCATGTCTGGAGTGTTCCTGAACTATTAGGGTAACACACTTAAGGGTTTGACAATGCTCAAAGATCGTTTTGGTATTATAAGAATCACCGAAGAAAAAAGAAGGGAAAACCGGAGGGGTTTCGGGAAAGTCCGGTAGGTGTCCGAAGTTGTCCGAAAGGAGTTCCGATGCAGCGAGAATTAAATAATATGTAAATATATGTTAATTATTGAATTATATATTTATTTAATAATTTAAATATGATTTAATGGGCAGCCCATGCCTAATGGGCCAATTCCCTAAAAGGAAAAGGCCCAAGAGGGAGGGCACCTAAAGGAGAGAAAGGGGGAGTGGCCTCGTGGGCCCTTGGTGCCCACGTGGGGCCCAAGGAGGGACTTGGCCGACCGGCCAAGGTGGCTTCCCACATTTTCCCCTCCTTTAGTCCCACATGGCTAAACCAAGTGACTTGGGGGCTCCCCTTCCCCTATATAAAGAAGGGCAGTGGAGGAATTTAAACACACCAACTAATCTTAAGCTTTGAGGTTTCCACCTCCAAGTGCCCTCCCCTCTCCCTCTCTCTCTTGTGAGCGCGGTCCCACCGTTAGGGTTGTGCGAATGAGAGTGTTCGTCACCGCGGAGCGCCGTCGCGCTACGGGGATTTCGGATCCAGGAGATCTACTTCCGCAACCTCTGCTGGATCAGGGTCCGGGAGTCGTGGTCAAACACCGTATGTGTGTGACCCCTACGAGGTGCTGCACTAGTGGTGCTCGAGTCATTCGAGCCATCGGAGTCATTGGAGTCAGTGGAGCTGGAGCCAGTAGAGCTGTCCGAGTTCAGAACGACCTTTAGGTCGGCGTCGATATGATTATATCAACCACGTTCTCTCAAACATTGACTAACTTTTCGGTCTTCAACACACCGACACTGCAAATCGGCGGTTTATTTAGCGCGGACACCATATGCAACTGTTGTTGGAGATGCTCATAGTTTTTAGCTAGGTGATGATCTATCATTGAGCAACCATTCGTAACGTGGATGAGCTTATAACTAAACTCTCTCTGTCTATATAAATAAACACGCAAATCTTCTGCGACTTCTAAAAATAAAAGGAGAAACCGTCTTGGGCATGATAATCATTATTATCTACGGATCAATCATACGGAATGCAATATTACGCATCTTTTTCGAAATCAATGAAATATTACGCTTCCAAACAATAATGTTTACGTATTCGGTCGCAGAAAGCTATTGCAGACAACTAATAGAGGTCAAGCGGATAGTCTTACGCAACCAGCCAGTGGGAGCTCTGTTCCCTTCTTGCGACAGAAGCAAAGTCCAGGGCACAGATCGGAGTGATGGCCGACGGAGAGGACGCCGCCGCTGCTCGTCGCCGCACCGCCGTCTCGGACTACCGGAAGAAACTGCTCAACTGTAGGGAGCTCGAATCGCGCGTCGGAACTGGTAAGGCCTCCCGGCCCCCCTTCCATCCTCAGTCCGCTCGAATTACAGATGCGTTCCGGTGCTAGATCGGGCGTTGACGGTGTAGAGCCTTGGTCTGCGCTCTCGCTACAGAGTAGATTTCGTGTCCGACGCAAGTCCGGTGGTGTGAGAACTGATTTGCTTGATATGGATCTGAAGTTCGGCCAGCAAGTGCGATGTGTGAGACTTAGGGTTTTGTTTTTGTCGGGTTAGTCGACTCCTTGGAAAATTTACATCTTCTGCTCTTCCCTGATTGCCTGATGCGGAATAATTGGCGGCCATTCAGTAGATTTGTGAAGTTCCTTCTTCCGATGTTCTAGAATTAAAGTCACATAAACATTTCTACCCAAAAAAATGTCACGTAAGCATTAATTTACGTCACGTGTTGTTATTTAGGTGGCATTTCTGGTTAGAACTGCTACTTGTGGACTCAAGTTGTTTTGTTCATTTGTTCTTCAGTGACCTTTTTTTGAGATTTGCTTGGGTTGGGCATACTTTGGTGGTTATTATTTTAGTATGACATATGAGAATGCATATTGATAAGTTATATGAAATTTCCTAATCGTAGTCATCTTTGCAAGCTTCTGGATCAACATCCTCATCCCCATTACATTCCGTACAAAGCATCCAAACTAAAATTTCATTTACATATCTTCTATAGTACTTTTATAAAGAGAGAGTTTGTCGAGTACTGCAAGTTTAGGCTAACTAATGTGTACTTTCAGGCGATTCAGATTTACAGAAATTTCAGCTAACTGGGGTAATTAGCAAGCTGTTTCAGTTGGGGGGGAGGGGGTATACCTTCATTGAACCCATGCACTTTTGCAAGTTTAGCTTACCTTACAATTCTTGGTGGTCTGTTAGCAGCCCCAGCGTTTAGGTTTTCTAGGTTGTTATACATACTGGATGAGACTAATGCGATATACATGCATCTATATGCTAAAGAAATACTATTTTCCTTTGACTTTTCGTTTGACGCATGGTTCATCTACAATGCAGTGCGAGAAAACCTTAAGAATGCTAAGAAGGACTTTGCAAAGACTGAAGATGACTTGAAGTCGCTACAAAGTGTTGGACAGATTATAGGAGAGGTTCTTCGTCCTCTTGACACTGAACGCTGTGAGTGAAGTGTCTTTCATTTATTTTTTGATGTGCATACTCGTACATAAACTTTTGAATGGACACTTGCCCTGAAAAGTTAAATATGATGGCCCTCTCATTCGAGGGCCATTATTACAAGAATTCCCCAAAATCATGGTTCAAGTAAATATACGGAAAGTCGTGAAAATAATTTGATCAATGCAACAAAATAAAAGAAAACAAGTTACGTCACATGCTTATATTCTGTTTTTTTAGCACAAGATGATATATTTTCACGAGTTTTGGCTTGTGTACATGAACTAACAAGTACTAGTACCACAAATTTTAGTGGAATGTTTTTGACGTGTGCAAATTTATGAAGGCCTTCAATCCTTCATGGGAGAGGGTCTCCGTATACTCTGTTTTGCTTGCAGCATGATAAAAGAACCAACTTGATCAATTTTATCTTGCATATCTGCATGAAACTGCCATATGTAAGTTTTTGTTTTCTGTATTAATAACAACTTAAAGCTGAAACACCTATTTCTTCAAGTTATTGTCAAGGCTAGCAGTGGTCCAAGATATGTCGTTGGTTGCCGGAGTAAAGTGGACAAGGAGAAATTAACTTCTGGAACTCGTGTTGTGCTGGACATGACAACATTAACAATCATGCGGACTCTACCAAGGGAGGTATAACTAGTTGTGCCGATCACTTTAATTCTTCTGTTACTGCATTATTTGTTAGCTGTTTATTCTAGGGTACAATTTCTATATTTAAAACTGGATTCTGGTGATGTGGAATGCAAATTGACCTTATTCCTTCAGGTGGACCCTGTGGTGTATAACATGCTACACGAAGATCCAGGCAATGTCAGTTACTCTGCTGTAGGAGGCTTATCTGATCAAATCAGAGAGCTCAGGGAATCAATCGAGCTGCCTTTAATGAACCCAGAATTGTTTCT
Organism: Avena eriantha; assembly: GCA_910589775.1. Lineage (NCBI taxonomy): Eukaryota > Viridiplantae > Streptophyta > Magnoliopsida > Poales > Poaceae > Avena > Avena eriantha. The sequence continues at coordinate 62,556,501 of OU342745.1, read as the reverse complement.
TAGGGTTGGAATCAAGCCTCCCAAGGTGATTCAACCAAAAAATATTGTCTATGTTTTATTTTATTCATACAAGTTGAAAAAGCAAAGCTATACATGTTGTGATATTGGGAGTCAGTGTATGTTGGTTCTACTTTTTAGGGTGTTCTACTCTATGGCCCACCAGGAACTGGGAAGACACTATTAGCGAGGGCTATCGCAAGTAATATTGATGCTAACTTTTTGAAGGTGTGGTTTTCACATGATTGTTAATACTCAGTATTTTCTTGCACACGAGTAACACTGACATCTGTCCTAAATACCAGATTGTGTCAAGTGCTATAATCGACAAATACATCGGAGAAAGCGCTCGTTTGATCAGAGAAATGTTTGGCTATGCACGGGATCACCAAGTAAGTCCTGCCGTGGCTCTTTTTTTTCCTTTTGCAAAACTAATTGGTCTTAAACTTTATTTCCCTTATCTGGAAAACATGCATAGATGCAAATGCTTATGCATCTACTGTTACTTACCTGCAGAGATGCAACCTGTGTCTTAATAGTTAATTTGACCCAGATGTTGTGTCATCTAATCATATTCCTATCCACACACTAGCGAATTTTAAGCTATAGATCTCAACATCAGTTTAGCACGAGAAGAAGAAATCACTGGAGACTGATGCCTTTACGCTTGAGTTGCTGTAGAGACAGTAGAAATGCATTTCTTAGATCTTTTAACTTACATCACAATTTAGTTTAATAACACTGCTCTTTTTTATCATTTTCTTCAAATTGTTATTTCTAGCCATGCATTATCTTCATGGATGAAATCGATGCAATTGGTGGGCGGAGATTTAGTGAGGGAACCAGTGCCGATCGTGAGATCCAGCGGACACTGATGGAGCTTCTTAATCAATTAGATGGTTTTGATGAGCTTGGCAAGGTAAACTTAATTATCATCAAGTTGGTAATTTAAAATTTTCTAGGTATCTTCATGCCATATGCAAATGCGGTGCATTTTGTTGAATTAATCTAGTTGCCTGAATGTGTGTGTGATATGCACTAGTTTTCTTTGGTAAAATGATACCAGTGACAGTGAGGCCATCGGCATGTGATCTGCAATTGTAACATCACTTGTAAAAGATCAGACTATCTGTTTAGTTGTTTAGTATTATTAAGCAATGGCAGCTTGAGAGATTAAATTTATTGTTCATGTTTTGCTTGTATGGCTTTTCTTGCTCTTGATTGGCATAACATTTTTTTTACTCCCTTTTTCTAACTGATATTTTTGCTTAAACAGGTCAAGATGATCATGGCAACAAACCGACCTGATGTTCTTGACCCTGCACTCCTGCGCCCTGGACGTCTCGACAGAAAGATTGAGATTCCGCTACCGAACGAGCAGTCGAGAACAGAAGTTCTTAAAATCCATGCAGCTGGCATCGCTAAGCATGGGGAAATAGATTATGAAGCAGTTGTAAAACTGGCTGAAGTGAGCATATCTTATCTAACATTTTTATCACATGTAAGTTGGTGTTACATTGCTCAAATTCTCAAATCTCATCTGCCTTCAGGGCTTCAATGGGGCTGATCTTCGCAATGTCTGCACCGAAGCTGGCATGTCTGCGATTCGTGCAGAGCGGGACTACGTAGTCCACGAGGACTTCATGAAGGTGCGCTGTCTTACACTCTGTTAAAGTCGAACAATCAGTATCTTAACATGCTGGGTACTCGGGAACTGACACTCTAGTTTTTTGTGTCTCAGGCTGTCAGGAAGCTGAACGACGCTAAGAAGCTTGAATCCAGCGCCCACTACAGTGCAGACTTTGGCAAAGAGTAAAGCATGGTAGTCGATGATGCAATGGCCGATCTCGCTACAATGGAGATGCCCTTTCTCTTTAAGCACGCGGGAGCTCAGCCACCATGTCGTAGAAGCACCGGCCTCATGGCTCTGGGCCGGAAGCTGAAGCTATTACTCCCTTCTTGTTGTGCAATCAGAGTCAAAAGAGGATCCATTCAAGAATTTTACATCAGATGCTCTTTGCTTGTACAATCATTTTTTTTATCCTCTGGAGAGCTTCCGTGTGACAGTAGTCCTGTTAACTCTAGTTTGGATCTGTTCCATTCCATGTACTTTTGACAAAGTGCTTTGGTAAAAAGGTTATTTTTTGTTCACCTTTTGAGTTGTGCTTTGCTTGCCTCTTCATCCCGTATTACAAGCCACCATGATTGCCGGGTTTACATCTGTGCGGCTGTGTAGTTGCCTATTACTTAAAGTCTATATTGTCACATTCCTTTTCTGGACGGAGGGAGTAAATTAAAATTTTGTCGTGCTTCAGTTGGTTTCTGCCCTTGGGATTTGACAAAAGATCATTCTGAGTCTGAAGTAACTCGTGCTTCTGGATTTAGACGGCTGGGTGTCCTATTTGGAAATATAAATTCGTGTCATATGTAAGTAGACAAAATAATATAGAGCTAAATACACGACTAGTCCTAAAAGTTGTCCACCAGGTACGCTTTGGTCCCAATTGTTGCAAAATGGGATGAAGTAGTCCCAAAAGTTGTCAACCGGTGCGATAGGGTAGTCCCATAGGCTTAGCTTATGATATGTGTCCTTAATACGGTCGGAAATCATAGCTGGTAATTTTGCTGATAAGCCCCTCTGTGTATGCTATTTTAATTTTTTCGACCACATGTCTAGTGGCCCCACACTTTTCCGTCTCTATCCCAAATCGGCAGCTTCCATCTCGAGCTTCTGTCCCAAATCGAGAGTGCGGTAGTACTGGGAAGCGTCGCGCCGCTGTAGTACGATGGCGGAGCAGAGCACTGCGAGGTCAGGTTCGCGGTGGAGCAGGAGGAGAGGTGGGCGGGGCTGCTACCGGAGCTCCTCGCGGAGGTGGTGCGGCGCGTCGAGGCGTCCGGCGAGAGCTGGATGGCCCGCAAGGACGTGTCGCCTGCGCCTGCGTCTGTCGCTGGTGGAGGGAAGCCGCCGTCTCCGTCGTGGGGCCGCCCGTTGTGTCTGGTAAGATCACCTTCCCGTCGTCGCTCAAGCAGGTGAGAAGAGGAGCTGCCCTGGGTCTCATACCCGTCGATTGGTAGGTAGTGGTCGATCTTTCCATTTCAGTGTGTAGTGGACCGGTGGTGTAGGCTTGTAGGGCTGTGGAAATCCCTGTTCCAACTCAAGATTTGTAAGAGTACCCGTGATGTGATTTTCTCCATTTCAATCCGTACTGTTATCAGCTTTAGGCAGGAGAAAAACTGTCAGTACCTTTAATTTTTTATGGCATTTTTCAGCCTATTTGATGATTTAGAGGATACACAGTTGTAGGCATCATTCGGCCTATTTTAATCCTGCCACTTTAGTTTTCTAGGGCATTGCTTTACCTGCACGCGAGCTCGCTTGGGGACAACAGTTTCGCAGGAAAACTCAAACCGTACATAAAGAAGTTTCTCACACCATTCCTGGTTGTGGACAACAGTTTTTGAAAGGCCGATACTGATCATCACAAACTCATATTTGATATGTATCGGTGTACAACAATCTGAGAAGCGTGAGTTAATGTTTCATTGTCTCCATTGAGAAACTGAAACTTTCTGAAGAATCTGAAAAACTGAACTTGTTCATTGTCTCTAAAACTGCGGGAAGCTGGGCGGAGGGTGCTTGCACTAGGCTCGGCTAGAACGGCAGCAGGGGCTGGGAATGGCAGTGACGAGGACATCCACGAGAGGGGTTGGGTGGAGGGCGCTTGCGCTTGGATTGGCTGACGGAGGAGCTTCGGTGCTCCAACGACGTGGTCGGCGAGGAAGAGGCGGCGGAGGGCGAGCTCCACATCGGGGACAGGAACATGGTGAGTAGGTCGGAGAAGGAACGGAACGAAAGCGGCCTTGCTCCCCATGCTAAGACCAGCCCTTCGTCGGTGCGACGTTTCTCGATCTATATGTCCCCGAAACAGGCCATGTTCTTAAATCAGTGAAAGTTCATGATTGATACATGTACTGCATATATATCATCAGGATTTACTACGACGCCGCAACCTACATGGATCAAAAACTTCAATCCGCACCTGTTTCATCGATTTGATTAAACTAATCCGTAACCTAGACACGCCGGTGGTTTAAGCACGTACGCGGACAGGCGACTGCGATGGAGCACGTACGCGGACAGGCGACTGCGATGGTGAGAACTGCGATTGGATGTGCTTCGGAGAAAAATACGATGTACCTTAGTCCGGCGGCTGCTCCTCCCACCCTCGATACTGCGGTTCCGACGGTATCGCATCGATTACGACGGCACAATCGACTGCGATGGCGAGAACTGCGCCTCCAATAGTGGCTTCCAGAAACAACTCGCATACGGGTGCTCTTGGCATTTATTGAGAGGCCACATATGCAGGTGCTTCGTTGTGAGACGCCAAAAAATACAAGGGCCTTTATGTGAGTCGACCAGGTGCCATGTTCTTAAATCAGTGAAAGTTCATGATTGATACATGTACTGCATATATATCATCAGGATTTACTACGACGCCGCAACCTACATGGATCAAAAACTTCAATCCGCACCTGTTTCATCGATTTGATTAAACTAATCCGTAACCTAGACACGCCGGTGGTTTAAGCACGTACGCGGACAGGCGACTGCGATGGAGCACGTACGCGGACAGGCGACTGCGATGGTGAGAACTGCGATTGGATGTGCTTCGGAGAAAAATACGATGTACCTTAGTCCGGCGGCTGCTCCTCCCACCCTCGATACTGCGGTTCCGACGGTATCGCATCGATTACGACGGCACAATCGACTGCGATGGCGAGAACTGCGCCTCCAATAGTGGCTTCCAGAAACAACTCGCATACGGGTGCTCTTGGCATTTATTGAGAGGCCACATATGCAGGTGCTTCGTTGTGAGACGCCAAAAAATACAAGGGCCTTTATGTGAGTCGACCAGGTGCCTTCCTCCACTATAATTTGTCCAATTCGGATTAAATGGGACTACTCAGGTTAACAACTTTTGGGATTACTTCATCCCATTTTGCAACAATTGGGACCAAAGTGCACCTGGTGGACAACTTTTAGGACAAGTGGTGTATTTAGCTCAATAATATACTATGACTTTGGCAAAATAATGCGGACTACATAGTTTTAAAAAATGTAGTTACCTTGTCAGACAACCTGTGGGCCATCCTGCATCAGTGTGAGCTGAACCAAGTACGATCCTCTACAGCCGTAGAAGAACACCAACAGGTAGACACATCCTGTAGAACAGATCCTGTTCAAGTAAGGTCGTGCTATGGTGCTGAGAACTCGACTATTTAAGCAGGTCTCTGTCTGGGTAAAGTTCCGAGGTGGTACTATCTTTCGCTAGGTGTTGGCGTCCCGCTCCCGCCGCTGCTTCGTTGTATGATTTTCTCCAGTGCATCATATTCAGATAGTACTTCGTACTGGGCCGGCCCTTCATGCTGAGAAGAAGGCCCAATCATTTCTCTCCGGCGGAGCATCGTTATGACCATGGCCTTCCTTTCCCTTGGCTTTTCCTCTCGAACAGCAAAACTACTTGAAAATGGTCCTTCTACCGCACACGAGAAAATCTGCGTTCAAACACTTCAACAACTTTTCAAGGTGTTTTGCGCGGTTCTGCTGGGATTCTTGCTCCTGGTTCTGGTTTTCTTAATGTTTCTGGCGAAAGACGAACTCCAAGAATTTACCATATTTTCATCGAGCAAGCAATTTTTGGAATCTATACCCATGCAATATCTTAGACAGAAGACCGTAGCCCGGCGTTGAATTAAAGATGCTAAAAGGAGAAAAGATACACAACGCTGAATCCAGCTTACACAAAGAGACCGCCAACATGATCAAGCAACAAGCTTGTACAGTGAAAGAGACCTAGACGCCTACATCATAGGAGACACTCAGACCAACAGTGCAGCTCCGCCTCGTCTTCAAATTTTGTCGCCAAAAGATACCACGATCCCTGGACGACCAGACATGCCCCGTGGCATGCCGTAGTTCCCCCTAGAGATTAGACTAGAACAAAAGATGTGCCCGCCGAGAAGTGCACAACACCTTAGCAAACTTAGTCCCCTTTGAATGAACAATTACCATCCAAAGAGAAGCATATCATGGACTCCAAGACGACGCATGGAAACGACACCAAAGTTCTGTCGCTGCCCAATCCAGATGGATTATGGGTTTTCACCCGAAACTTCGGGGAGAACAAGGGGAAAGCCGCATCAACGCCTTTCAAGAAGGGAACGATGCCCATGGCTTCGCAGTCGCCGGCCTTGCCGAGTGCGCACAACCACCGAGAGGATAGTCATACCGCCTCCACCGCGTACCACTCGCGGCCATCATGATGTCCACACGGGCCATGACAACCTGCCAGCGCCAAGCCGTGACCCCCTCCCAGACATCGCGACCCTCCATCCAGGGCGACCGTCCCGGGATACCGAGACTCCAAGCACCACCACAATTGAGCATGAAACAAATCGAAAATGTTAGCGCCCTTGTACCTGACCGCCAGTCGTAGGAGATCAAGAACATAGCCTACCCAAGTTGGTTGCCAACAATAGCGAGGGCAGTCCTGGGCGCCAGATCCTAGGGGAGGTGATGACCACACCGGCCTCCACAAGACACGGGGCCCCAACCCGGCCAGGAGGCGCGGGACGACCGGGAAGTCACTCGTTGCCGACCATCCCCAACCGAGGCGGACGAGCTGAGCACCGCCGCTTGCCTGTACCTGCATGGCCGAATCAAATCTTGAGGACCACATGTTGACCTGTCTGCACCCAAGCATGCTGGCCACAAGGAGGGACACCCTGTCGCCGTCATATACCGCATCGGCTTTGCCCTGCGGGGACCGTCGGCGGCGGAAGGGAAGGGAAGGGCAAAGTGAGGAGAGGTTTGGCGGCGACAAGGGTTCGCCACCCGATTCGTCGACCACCTCATGTAATACTTAAAACATTTCGGTAAGGACAAAAGAAAAAAAAAGACGCGGTACGAGTTATTGGCCGCATTGGGAGCGGTGCAGGGCGCTGTTACTTCTCGTGTTGAAGAGGGTACTCCCATCTCTGATGTATGGATCTATTTTACAGATCTTTTGGTCTCAAAAATAAGCAATTAGATGCTGATTTATCAGAAGAACTTGCTAATAAATAGTTTTTCTGAATTAAGCACTTATATATCCCAAACCTGAGGCGCCCCTCGAAGCTCGGAGCACCTGCAACATGTTGAGCGAAAGACACGCCACCCCTCCGCAAATCCAACGGTGTCAAACCTCCGCACGGATCTCGATGCCCCAAAACGGCACGAGACAAACGCCTCCCCAATTCAAACGGTCGCGGGTGATCCCCTCTCTCTCATCCGGAATCCCCAATTCCGCGGAGGAAGCCACCACCCACGCCACGCCACGAGATCGCTATCCCCCATTGCTCTCATCACATTTCCGTCTCCTCCTCGCCGGAGGTCCCGATGGCCGCGGTGGCCCGGCCTGAGCCGGCGCAGCGGAGCGCGCCGATGCGGCTGTGCGTGCACGTGCTGGAGGCGCGGGGGCTCTCGGCCATCTACCTCAACGGCTCCAGCGACCCCTACGTGCGGCTGCAGCTCGGGAGGCGCCGGGCCAAGACCACGGTGGTCAAGCGGAGCCTCAGCCCAATCTGGGACGAGGAGTTCGGATTCCTCGTCGCCGACGTCGCAGAGGACCTCGTCGTCTCCGTGCTCAACGAGGACAGGTACTTCAGCACCGACTTCCTCGGCAGGGTCAGGGTGCCGCTCGCAGACATCCTCGAGACGGAGGACCACTCCCTCGGCACCGCCTGGTACCAGCTCCAGCCCAAGAGCAGCAAGTCCAGGAGGAAAAAGCGCGGTACGCACGTACGCTCTTCATTCCACCGGTGCTTACGTTTGGGAATCCTGCCAAGGTTGCCCTTGATGTTCAGACAAAATATACTCTAGATGCTTTATTGAAGATGAGATTCCAGTGCATTTGATACGGATTGTGAATCTAAGCTATCAAACTGAGCATGTAATGTTAGTCTCGGGTGTCAAGCAGTAGGAGAAATGCCCCATATGCTGTTCAAATTGGACACCGGGGATTTTTAGCAATAGAAGCCTACTTTCTCCGAGAAAGTGAGCCTCTCCGAGGCTACAAGATTTAGATGTAAATGTTCCAGAAATTTATTTATATGTCGTTATATATGTTACACCTCATGATAGATTGATAGTGCTGTTTATAGTCAGGTTTTCTCTATTTTGAAGAGTAATCCGTATCAACTATCTGAATTTGTATTGGGTCTAAACTCAATTTAATATTCAAAGAAATCTCTAAATTCAATTGAAAATCGCTAGAAAGAAAATGTAGATAACACTAAAGATAAGCGTTACTCACTATTTAATTTTATTTTGCAGGTGAAATTTGCCTGAAGATATACTTATCGATTAGGGAAGGCCATTTTAATGAATCACAAAACATTCCGATGCAACTTATCAACGACACGCCTTGCAGCTCATCTAGGTCACTTGAAACTAATGGCTCATCCTTATCGGCAGTTACTAGCAGCCTGGATCCATCATCCCGTGCCAGCATGGACCATGCATTATACCGTAGCCGTGTGGATCAGTTGCCCGTAAGCATCACGGACCAAAAAGACCCTAGCAGCATAAAGCGCCTACCCTGTGACACCATGCAGCAATCCGTTCTTCTGGATCCTGAAGAAGATGACGGCGATGCTAGTGCATCATCAGTAGTGGAGGTCTGGTCTCGATACTTCCGGAAAGGTGCTGATAATGCACCTTGTATCACACCAGATCCTGACTCCATTGAACACTTCCAAGAAACAGAAATAGTTAATTCCGAATCTTGTGAAAACGGCGCAGCTGAGGTTAGTCTTGATGAACTACTGAAAACTATGGAGTCTAAAGATCAAGGTGGTGGAATGCCAGCAAACCTGCCTGGTGGTGTTCTAGTGGAGCAATCTTACATTATTAAACCAGCTGAACTGAATGCCATGCTGTTTTCAGCAAACTCAGATTTCTGGCCAACACTTGCAGAAGTTCAAGGGCTAAGTGGGGCTCATATTGATCCCTGGAAACATGAGAATAATGAGAATTCTGTGAAAAGAACATTGACTTACACAAAAGCTGCGACCAAATTAGTTAAGGCTGTGAAAGCTACAGAAGATCAGACATACTTGAAGGCAGCTGGAAATTCTTTTGCAGTTCTTTCTTGTGTTAGCACTCCTGATGTTCCCTGTGGTAATTGTTTCAAGGTAGAGATAATGTACTGTATAATACCAGGTCCTCAATTGCCATCTGAAGAACAAACCTCACAGCTTACTATCAGTTGGCGTCTGAACTTTGTTCAGAGTACAATGTTGAAAGGAATGATCGAGAGTGGGGCAAAACAAGGCCTAAAAGAAGGATATGCACAGTTTACTGAAGTACTTTCCCAGAAAATTAAAGTAACTGAGCTCAGTGATGCTAACTCTAGCAAAGACAAGATTCTAGCTTCACTGCAGACTCATGAACAATCAAACTGGAAACTGGTTGCTCGCTTCCTTGGGAGCTTTGCATTCATATTCTCATGTATTGTTGCAATGTATGGCATTGCACATCTTCGTCTAGCCAAGCCCAGTACTATGGTGCATGGAGGGCTTGAATATTTTGGTATTGACCTTCCAGATTCAGTTGGGGAGGTTGTATTTTGTGCTCTTTTGATCCTTCAAGCACAAAATATCTTCAAAGTAGGTCGACGGTTTTTGCATGCCTGGAAAAAACGTGGTAATAATTTCTCTTTATCCAAAACCAGCGCATATCCTTTTTTTTATAGGCGCACTGTCTGTTATGTAAATATTAATCCAGGATAAAGTGAATATTATTCTTTCCCCATCCCTCTCTATCTACTCGTTTCTGGAATTGCTTTAGTTGCTGAGATGATTAAAAACTACAATCTATTCATCTTAACTAGTATACTATCATTCCCTTCACTGCCTCTTCATAAATTCTCTACTCCCTCCTTGGGTATATAAGCAATAAGCACATGCAAACCTTTTGTTCTTCCAATATTAGGCAGCGATCATGGAGTCAAAGCTCATGGTGATGGTTGGTTGCTGACTGTTGCACTTATCGAGGGAAGCGGCATAGTAGGTGCAGGCTCACCTGGCTTCCCTGATCCTTACGTAGTATTTATGTGCAATGGAAAGAAGAAAACTAGCTCAGTAAAATTCCAGGCGTCAGAACCGAAATGGAATGGTAAGTTTGTCTTCTGGTTAATTTTCACTTTCGTCCCGTGAGTTGAAAATTAGAAGATTAGAAAAACAATGGGATCTGTGAACACTTTCGTTCATATAGCCTTCTTAGAGTATTTGCTGATACGTGATTTTCTTAACTCTCTAGAGATATTTGAATTCGATGCAATGGATGATCCCCCATCAAGGCTAGACGTGGTTGTGCATAATTCAGATGGACCACAGGATGAAACTACTATTGGTCGCACAGAAATAAATTTTGTGAAAAACAATTTGTCAGATTTGGGTGACATGTGGCTTCCTCTAGAAGGAAGGTTTGCCCTAGGATCTGAGCCCAAGTTACACTTAAGAATCTTCTTGAACAACTCACGGGGGAGTGAAGTTGTTATGAACTATCTTGATAAGATGGGGAAAGAAGTCGGTAAGAAGGTACGAGTTGGCCAGCATTTGATTCTATCGTCATTTTCAGCACAGGGTATTTACTGAAGTTTCACATATGATGATTGAATGTTCAGATGCACTTGCGGTCTTCTCAGACAAATTCATCATTCCGCAAGCTCTTCAACCTTCCTCCAGAAGAATTTCTTATCGATGATTTCACCTGCCACCTGAAAAGGAAAATGCCACTTCAGGTAATTAGTTGTGTTGAGATGGTGTTTAGTTCTGTGGCTAAGTGACTTTTAATGGTTTATTGCACACTACAGTCCTTAGTTGCTATCATTCTACATCCATTTCAACAAAAAACTGAAGTAGTTAGTATTTTTCGCAGGGGCGCCTCTTTCTTTCCACAAGAATAACTGGGTTTTATTCCAATTTATTTGGGCGAAAAACCAAGTTTTTCTTTCTTTGGGAAGACATTGATGATATCCAGGTTGTCCCGCCATCTCTAGCAACAGTTGGTAGTCCATCCTTGATGATCATCCTCCGGAAGGACAGAGGTCTAGAAGCCAGGCATGGTGCCAAAACACAGGATCCTCAAGGAAGACTGAAGTTTCATTTCCAAACATTCGTTTCATTCCACGATGCTCACAGGTGTCTTTCCTTTTGCCTTTTTTTTTTTACTTATTTCGTGTCTGCAGAATTCAATACTACGTATATGTTAGTAGACGGTTACGTGTTAGTAATTTGGTTCGCCGGTCATCATACCCCAGCACCAGATGAAGGGTTTCCAAGTGAGGATTATCATGATTCATGAATGCTTACATAGTATTGTATCCTGAGCTCCTAAAAAAATATCCCGAACAATCAACATTTGATAATACATCGAAGTAGCATGATAAAAAATCTGGAATAACTTCATTACGTGGTTTAGACTATCATGGTGTAGTTGGTGGCTTGGTGCTGCCTACTGCTTAACCATGGTTTTACAGCCTACAATTCAATATGAAGACTCCTTTGTTTATAAAGCTAGTTAAAAATTCTACTTTTATATTGTTCACAATAGGTTAGATCTTAAAGCATGTATGATATGTGATTCTGTCTGTTAAAAATTAAAATTCCCCAGGTATGAAGCTTTACCTGATTTGTGTATCCAAAGGCCCTAGCAGTAACCTCCTGGTAAATAAATTCCGGACTGATTGAGAGAGGAAATTCGGAACATATTGTCTGAGAACCAGATGGTGACTTTGGTCACATTTTGCATTTGTAAATAAAGTACTTAAATTGAACAGTTTCTTGCCATTTCCCAACTCACAGTTAAAGCGGAAGAACCTACCTAGGGCTAAAAGTTGTTCTTGAAACTTTGGCTTTATGTGTTGGTGTGACCTCAGAGGCCCATATTTTTCTACATCAGCCAGTGAGATGCTTCTTGATTCCTTGGTGAAAACCTCCCAAGTCACTTATAAGCCTTTTCATGCTATGCAAATTTCCATGGTTATGAAGTCCTTTCAAAAGTTGTTAGGGAAACTATTTTTTTGTCTCATAAGTAGACAAATGTCATTAGAAGTGAACATGTTAAGATATGAAAATAAGAACAAAACATAATATGAAAGAATTTTGCAAGAGTAATCTAATGACATTATTTTAATACAGTGGATCTTTGTATTCTCACGCATTTTAGTTGGTAAAAAATCGAAGATTGACTGCATATCGTATGCCAGCCTAAATATTTGGACAGAGTAATGGTTATCAGTCATCCTACACACATCTATTGGAACAACAATGCTGCATGCAAATAATAATTCATCTTGCTAAACTACTGTTAAGGTTACTTGAAAAATCAAACGACTCTCATTCTTCCATTACAATTTTCCATGAATTTCTCTTATCAAAGTTGATGAGATATCAATTGATGTCTGACAGAATTATTATGGCACTCTGGAAACAAAAGGGAGAGATGATCGACAAAGAACCTGAACCGAAACATTCCCCATGTGAAGAAGGTTCTTTGTTGGGCAATGAAGACGTAAAAATGTCAGAAGTCTACTCGGCTGTTCTTTCTGTTGATGTGAGCCTTGCACTCTTGAAAATGAATATATAATTCACTTGTAAAAGCATCCGTTAAACCTCTTGAATTACGTACTTGCAGGTCAAAGCCTTGATGGAGATGTTTTCTGGAGGACCATTAGAACACAAGGTGATGCAGAAAGCTGGTTGTGCTGACTACTCACCAACAGAATGGGAGCCGGTAAACCGAAACATATACCAACGGCAGATCAGCTTTAAGTTTGATAAAAGTTCGTCGAAATATGGAGGAGAAGCAACGACCACGCAACAAAAGTATAACTTGCAGAATCGAGACGGGTGGGTCCTTGAGGAGGTGATGACCCTGCAGGGCGTCGTGCATGAAGACTACTCGAGTGTGAGATAACTTAGATAAACAAGACTGCGTCTGATGAAAATGCTTTGCATGTTTAACCTCAAATTTCAGGATCACGACATTCTTTCTCTTCCAAAATTGCAGATCCAGCTCAAGTACCACATGATGAGCACCGCCTTGAAACCAAATTCCTGCAGCATTCAGGTAATGTTAGGGATTGTCTGGATGAAGGGCACTAAGCACCAGAAGAAGGCTACAAAGAATGTCATGTCGAATTCCACCAACAAGCTGAAGGAAATATTCTCAGAAGTTGAGAAGGAGCTTTCATCAAGAAAAGGTACACCTTTTTGGCACACCAGATACCCCTTTTTATAGCACCAAACTGATTGTCTTCAGTGCTAACCAGTACTTTTGCTATCTTATTCCAGGTGCGAGTTAACGCCAATGCAAAATAGCAACTAGATTGATTGATCCTGTCACTCGATTAGATTAAAAGAAGACACTGAAGATCCGCAGCCAGGATGATCATAACTTAGTTCGGCACCGCAGCATCAATGCCCGCGTCACCTCCGGCCTGGTTTTGTGCACAGATGGCCAGCATATGTGAATAGAAGATAGACACGCCAATGTTGCCTATAGGAGCTCAAGCAGCACTGTATATACACCGTCAACTTATACCACAAGGTTACGCGAATGAATACACTACAGGGTTACACAATGTTACCTTATAAATAAGGGACCAAGATCTCCTATGAAATAGAAAATATTGTTCAGAAATAGCATAGTCCAAGCAAACCCACCTAAAATCTTGACTAAACAGGCCATCATATTAGCAAATAAACGTATTCCTAGAATTTTTACCAAGCATGCATTGCGCTTGCACTACTGAGATGCATTCACCATCATCACATTACAGAGATTGGAGTTTATAATAGAAAAGAGCCAGCAGCACACAGATAATACCAGAATGGCATAACTCAGGCTCATAGGACAATCAAGCTGACAGGACCACAGATAATACTCCCTCCGTCTAGGAATAAGTGATGGATTTTTCTAAATTCGCATGTATCTAGACACGTTTTAGTTTATAGATACATTCGAATTTAGAAATATCCGAGTCGCTTATTTCTGGACGGAGGGAGTACAAAATGAGCATTTCATTAAGGAGAGCTACTGGAAACGGACTTTGCCACTGCTGCCAATCGTTTAGCTTGATACTATTGCCAGATACATGAAGCTTACAAAAATGAGTTGGCACAAACAAGAAGAAACTCCAGGGCACAGAGGAAAAAAGAATGATACTTATTCTTTTAGAGGACCACGTCGGCATTTCAGCAAAGAGGTTTTCTGCCATCCAACTTCTGATTCTGGCTCAAAGGCCAGTTACAAAGCCAAAAGGAAATTCAAAATGCAGGTGTCAGCAATTCATTTCCACATTAGAATGGTCTACAAAGCAGCAGCAGCTGCTGCAGGTTCTTCCAGCTTCTTCGTATAGAACAGGTCAAGAACATCTGCGTGGTTTCTGACACTTCCAGGAGATGCAGAGAGCAGCTGCTGGGCGATTTCATGCCTCCCCTCTTTGAACAACCCTTTGAACAACCGCATGTAAACCGTTCTTGATGGGAACTCCTTTGAAGACATTGCACTTAGCAGACCCTGGGCATCATCCACGGTCCCAGATTTGCAAATGTGCGCGATAAATGGATCGATGAAAGGCGGAAAGCCATTAGTTTTCATTAAGCCTAGCACGTCAAATGCTTCTTTCAGATGCCCTTGGCGGATCAATTTGTGGATCAGATACTTGTAGGTACTTTGCCAAGGAACCACAGCCTTCTTCACTAAGCCATTCAGAACTTTGAACGCTTCCTTTGCTTCTTTCTTCTTGCAAAGCCCATACACGAGCACCTCAAGAGCACAACCAACCTGATTGCCGCTTCTTCTTTCCAGCATTTCAGGGAAACATGAAACCGCCATATCAACATCATCACCAAGAGAATACTTCTGAACCAAAGCAGACCATACAACTGGATCTAACTTATGCCCTGATTTTTCCACGCGAGCCAAATGTTTGCGTGCGTCTTCCAGATTCCCAGCATCACACATTGCAAGAACAGCTTTTCCATGCACGGCGCTATCTGGTGCAAAGCCACCATCCTCCATGGCCTTCAACACCCTACCACTCTCCCCAAGCCTTCCAACACTTCTCAAAGACTTGATAACAGCATCAAACACAGAACACTTCACCTTGTTCCCTGCTTTCTCATAGATCCGCACAACCCTCATCACCAACTTCAGGTCCATATCATCCCTCACCACGACCTTCTTCAATAAGAAGACAAAATCCTCAGCCGATGGCTTCTCCGTGCCCCCCATCGCGAACCGGAACAAGTCTACCGCATCTTCAAACATCTTCCTCTTGAGGAACCTATCGATGAGAGTAACATACACCTCCTTCTCCATCGCAAGCTCCTTACTACTCATCTTCCGCAGTACATCCCGGAACTCCTCGACGCAATCCTCCCGACCAATGGCCTTTGCCATTGCATTGTAAACCTTGCCCCAATCGATCCCGGCACTAGCTGACTGCTCCACCCATGCAAAGAACACCATTGCATGTCGTGGGAACCGTCCAACCTTCTCCACGACCAATGCCACCAGCTCATCCGTCACCTCGACGCCTAACTCATTCAGCTTGGTCAACTTGGATAGCTCGTCGGCATCTGAACGGAGATTCTTGCACGCCTCCGCCACCGCCGCGTTCCTGGCGTGCGCGGTGATGGCACCCTGGATCATGCCAGCGTCCTTGGACATGTCCTTGGACAGGAAGCTCTCAGTGGCGGCCTGGACGGTGGTCTTCGAAACACCGTAGCCCTTGGACCGCATCGAGGTGACGAGTGACCAGAAGTGGTCGGCGTCGCCGTTGGCCGCGGCGAGCTGGAGCATGGAGTTGAAGCACTTGGAGTTGAGGACGGCGGCGTCAGGGTGGGATGTGGCCCAGGAGAAGAAGCGGGAGGCGGCGGGGTAGTTGGAGGCGAGGTCTGGGTGGACAAGGAGGGCGGGTATGGTGTTGGGGTGGGAGAGGTCGAGACCGGCTTTCTGGATCGCGGCGGTGGGATCCGCCGCCGGGGATGGCTGGGAGAAGATGGCGGCGACGGAGGAGCCGGACATGAGGCGGTGGTGCGGGATGAGGGAGGGGAGGCGGCGGAATCCGCCGCCGGAGTTGAGGACGGAGTGGATCATGCTGGCGGCGGCGCCGCGGGGGGGGGGGGGGGGGGGGGGGGGGGGGTGGTGGAAATGAAAATGGGGTTTAGCCTGATTAGGGTTGGCCCAGATCCGGTTTGGGGGTGGAGGCTGGAGAAAGGATGGGCTTTCTCAGATTCTCCTCCGTTGCATTTTCCAAACTGTTTGGATGCTACTCGCTCCTATTCCATTATACTATCTACCTCCCAAAATAAGTGATCTGCTAGATTTCTACATATCTATATAATAAAATAATATGAATCTAGCTAGATTTCTACATATCTATATAATGAAATAATATGAATCTATACAAATCCACGTTATTTATTTTGGGACGAAGAGTATAAGATATTTTAGCTTTGTATAAAGAGTGTATCTAGACTGCTTTTAGTGTGTAGAAAGATGTTTTAGCTTTATACAAGGTGTATCTAGACTCCTTTTAGTGTGTAGAGTCTAGATACACTCTTTTATAAAGCTAAAACATCTTATATTTTAAAACGGATGGAGTACAACTGAATTTCGATCAAGATTTGAATATTTTTTCTGGTCGCCAAATTGTGTCCTTCAAATTTGATCAAAGTGTAATACCGAACTTGGTCGTCTAAAGAAACTGGGATCTTGGAACCGACCAACAACTTGTACTTTTTTCTAGAGCAATCATATATTTCATTAATAGAAAATCAAGTTACAACACGCAACACGGAAAAACTAAAAGACATACAAGATAAAATGATTATCCTAAAATTGCAGATAAAATCCTAAAGGATCAAAAAATAAACGATCTGTAGAGTTTCCTGCAACCGTTGAAGCCTGCCATCACTACCCAACTCTAGCGCCGCTGAGGCGGACGCCGAAAGAGACGACCAGCCTCTATCATTGCAAGATCAAAAAGGCACCATTGTCAATGAGGTTTTATGAGTCGATAAACAGATCTACTACACGCAGCGAGGCATGTGACGTTGTGGCACGTCGAGGGAGGGACGCCGTCGTGTTGTCTTGGACCAAGATGCACCACCTCCCATCGAAGAAGTCAAAGAAGAATAACAAATCCACCACTTCCGGACTAACATCCTCACTCCAGAGAAACCACCTCGTCCCGATCGTCAGCGCCGTTTCGGATAACAACGAACATCAGCGACACACCGAGAAACCGATCTCACCAAATATGAAGAACGGCGAGAAGACCAAGCTATCGATCTAAAAGACCGACGAGCACACGTTGCCATCAACTCTGAGGCATCACCATGAAGGTCACTGCTAGTGTGGAAACAACTCTGAGGCATCACCATGAAGGTCACTGCTAGTGTGGAAATAGATTTGAGACCGATTTATCTTCCTGGACGTCGCTCCCACCACCCTAACGGTGCACCACTGTGGACAGACCATAACCCTAACTACTAGATGGAGGAACAAGACCCTCCTTCACTACAAGCGAGGGAGAGGGACCAGCGCCGTTGCTAGTGGAGATCAGGAGAGGTTTGGAGTACCACCGCCTCTTGTGCGAGAGGAGATGCGAACGGTTCATGTTCAGCCACACGGGAGATGGGTCAGCGGTAGTGCAAAAGAGAGCATATTCATCACATTATTTTCCTCACTAGCGGTGAGAAAGCCCATGGTTAGAAGTACTTAAATGTGGCCATACGGGCTGTCAGGGATAACGGGCTTCCCAGATTGGACACGAAAAATTACCAACTCCATTTCCTTTTCTTTTGGCAATGGTTTCATATAAAAGTCCGTTACGATAAGTATCCCATTCCAACGAACTTTTATATTTGTTTGTTGCCAACATTTCGTGGCCGGCCCCAAAACCCACTCGATGACGTATAAACCCCTTTCCACAAAGCCTTGCTTCCCACGCATCGCTCTCGGTAACTCCCAACCCCTAATTCTCAAAAAAAGTAACTCCCAACCCCAACCACAAACATTATCTTCCCTCTCTCTCTCACACACACTTCCAGTGACGCCCTCTACCTCCGATCTCGTGACTACCTAATGCACCAATGAAGGCTCCTGGTGGAGGATCAGCACGCTATGGTGCTTTACGCTGGTGTGGTGCAGGATCTTGTGTCCTCGTTGGCTAGCCCAGGATGCATCTGCGCGGTCGCATTTTTTGATGGCACCCACCACGGCATACATCTTCTATCAAGCGAACTGATATGCGGGTAACTGGAGCGATGTTGTAGGATTGAAGCCGACATCGATGGGTCGTCGTCGTCCTCTTTTTCCTTGTCGGAGGAGCCCGGGATCTAGCTCTCATGCACCATGTTCGAGTGCGGCGATGTCTTGTGATGTTTGCTTGAGACAAAGCTGGAGACGGTCCTCCTTCTCTCTGGGCACCAGGTTGAACACACCGACGAGGCGTTGCTCCATTTTGACCTCTAGGATAACTTAGACAGCTCTTTGGTCCCCAACAAGGGCATGCCTAGAGAGGATGTCTCTAGGGAGGAAGAGTTCTCTGACTCTAGCTCCAGCGCTGAGTCGGGGCTCACCTAAGGTAAAACCCTCAACCTTGATTAGATTAGTGTAATTACTATATAACTCCACTTGGACTAGCTATGATTTAGCATAAGTTAGCATTGTTTTAGTAACTGTATTAGCATGTCATGGTTTAGCTCTGTTTAGTGAATTGTTTAATCATAGCTTAGCTCTTCTATATCATAGGTTAGCTCTATTTTAGGTAAGATTAGCTTCATCCTAGCTATAAGGTATTTGTATTTACTCTATTTAGATTGTAAACTTTGCTTGATAATGCATTGTTTTAGTAAAGCGATTTAGCGTGACATATCTTAACTATGTTTTAGTTAACTGTAGCATAGAATATGTTAGCTCTATTTTAGGTAAGCTTAGCTTTGTTCTAGTTATAAGTTATGTTTGTTGCTCTATTTATTTGGTTGTAAACTTTCCTTAATAATGCATATTTTTAGATGTGTATTTGTTCACTTTTAATAGAGCTTATGTAGACTATATGTGTATGTTGCCAAAATAATTCAAATCCTCTTGGTTTGCATCATTCAGTTGCAAATGAGTATAATTTTCTTTCTAATGAATATTCTTATGTCCGCTAGGACAAGGTGGCAGACTGAAGATGATTCAACAGTCGTGAAGACGTTGGAGCAGGGATCCATCCACGGTGCACTGGAATCAGCATCTCCGGGTGCTTGTGCTGCATCCACTTTAAACAGTACCTGCTCCCCACTCCATCGCTCCCACAACCACATCTGACAAAACCCTAGCCAAACCCTACCCCGTGTTGCCATGATGATGAAAAATACAATTATTTTTATCTTGTTTAAACCAGATATTACTCACATATTTAATGAGGTTATCTCTCTAAACCTGCCACAAACACTAATTATCGTATATATGTGCAAATCTTCTTTGTTATTTATTCCACTTCTGATATGTACAATTTTATGATAAAATTTGGACAAATCAATGAAGAATCACGAGCTGGGATATTTCCAAGTCAAAGGGTTCACAGAGACAAGCTCCAACATGTTTAACAACCTACGGTACAGTCAGGGCGACTGTGCCATCTAACGTACGATATGTTAGTGTCTCGAGAGCAACAAATTGACCGACTTTCATGAAGGTTCCCACGGGGCATTCACATAAGAAGGGCTCCAAAACCCTACGTCTATCAGTATTACCATATGAGGAAGAGAGAAAGGAGCCGCACCTCACCCACCACCATCTTCACCATGCCGTCACGTGGTCCTCGTCATCACCATCTCCACACGATTTCCACCTTGTAGCCATAGTCCTCTACTTGCGACTGGTGGTATTGTAAGACTAATTGTTATTTATCTTTCAAGAATATTTAACACAATATCTATGATTGTTGATCTAATCATGTATGCACAGTCTCACAAGCTAAGGGCTGAGGCCTCACAGCAATATGTGCATCTTTTAGTATGAGATGATTATATTTAAAAAGTAATATATATCTACATGTATGTTTGTCTCTTGTCTTTTTTCTCGATTCTAGAACTTGTCAGGTACCTAAGATCTCGAAGATTTGTAATGGTTAAAAAGTATGAGTAGAGTTGATTTGAAATCCATGACGAGAAACCTGGTGACAGTAAAAGGAGTACGTCGTAAGAGATTCTGTAGAGAATAACGATGACGTCACAAAACGTAATGTTTTGGTCTGTTTATCTTAATAACTGCTAGAGCCTAGCAACCTCGAAGGACTAGTGGTTGGACAATGTATCCATTGAGTTATAGCAGTAGGCTATGGTATTGTTAGGACATATCGCCCACCTACATATATGAATATATGATTATCTTATAATGCATATTGCGCTTATAATTATCTTTTCTATCTCATATACGTGTGCACAGCTACATGTGAAACCTCGAGCCCTTGGTCTATTTCCATCCACGGATCAAAACCCCAACAACAACAACGTTCTGGTCGGTAAATAGAGATTCTAAGAGTTCTCCTGGTCTTGTCTAAAGTAGTGTTTTACACCAAGCAAAAACGTTCTAAAGATTTGAAAAACCTAGATTTCTTAGGAAAAAATCAAGCTATACTATATACGCAATCCGGATTGAAGGTATCGTGCCTCTTCCACAGATCGAGACCAGATTCGGCAATCCCAAACTGGTGGCGCTCGTCTTCCCATCGGAACGGCGACGAATCCTCCTGCTTGCACTGTAGCGAGGGTGGCGGCTCCGCTTATTGGTGTAGACTGTCACCCTCGCGACGATCTATCTCCTAATTTCACCCGCACAATGGGTTCCATTGCACCAAGTCGATGGCGGGCAACTAGATGCCATGACCGTGACAATGACCGGTATCGCTTCCCTATCACTAGGGACCAAGCCAAGTGGATGTGTAAGCTGCATGTTGCACTTGAACCCAAATAGGGTTCCCATGCCCCCGTCGCCCTCCGGCAACGAGCGTACATGCGCCACCGCCTTCCACCATAGCCTCCTGCCGCCAGATCTCCTCGCCCGATCTGGAACTCGCCAGAGTTGGATTGGGCCTTCGAGCATGAGCACAAGATTTGGCAACGAAGCTCTTGGTAGCTGAACCACCCGCGTCATTCCTTCCAGAATATGTCATCCCGCCCAACTTCGACGAAGCTTCTTGGTAGCTGAACCACCCGCGACATTCCTTCCAGAATATGTCATCCCGCCCAACTTCGATGATGCCTCAAAGTTTGAAAGAGTTGTACGAGCGTCTGCTAGAGGAGTGCTCGTCGCTGGTTGGCATCCTGGTGCGTGCATGAAGCCCGCCAGCAGCAAAGCCCACGATCATCCACGCCGAGGAGGACAACTTCATCATGATAGATGATAACAAGATCTATGGTTGCATCGTTTTAGTTTAGTTTTTATCTAGTATAAGTTCATTTCTATCTATTTTAAGTTATCATATCTGTTAGAGTATAGCTATACGTATATGATAGAGATAGGAAACGTCTTCATACATTCCTAACTTGACTATCGTTCTACATGGTATCAGACTAATTTCGGTCCAAACCATAGCCGGGGATCGATCTCCACGATCTCTACCGGGGGCTGCGCAACCCATAGCAGGGCTCATTGGCTGCCCTGGTGAGTTTTTTTCTCGATCTCTAGCTCGGTTTTTCTCTCCACCGATCGTTCGATCGATGTTTTATTTTTTGGTTTACGATCATAGATCGGATTGAGTCGTCCACCGTCGTCGTCATCGCCGTGCCTCTACTCCGGTCATCGGCATCGATGATCTACACCGTGTCCATGTGCCTGCCTCCTTCACTGCTGCACTTGCCTCGGTAGGCTGTCGCGCCTCAAGGTAGAATGCCGCGCACCTCAGCCGGCTGCTACGCTTTCCTTGGCAGGATGCCATGGCCGTCCTCCTCGGATCGTCTTCATCGTCATCGCCCGAGACTTCACCGACAATGCCGCCATCGACTCCGATCTACGTGTCATCCACGCCATGGCGCAGCCACCGCAGCATCGGTCTGATCAACCGATCCCGCGTCCGTCTACTCCAAGCATGTACCCAAGCACGCGCCTACCACCGATCGATCTACGTGCTGCCGTAGGTCGTCCCTTCGGGTCACGACATAGCCGCCTTAGTCCTCGCCTACTGGCTTCCAACGCGCCTCATAAGCGTGTACGCATCGATGGCCTCCAACCGCTGCATCGACTCGCGCTAGGTCATAGCATCGCTATA
The DNA here is from genome assembly GCA_910589775.1 of Avena eriantha. Classification (NCBI taxonomy): domain Eukaryota; kingdom Viridiplantae; phylum Streptophyta; class Magnoliopsida; order Poales; family Poaceae; genus Avena; species Avena eriantha. Next base: position 62,534,125 of record OU342745.1, on the reverse strand, counting down.
CGTAGTCTACATCGCCGTCCCGCGCAACCACACCCTAGGCTATCTCCGTGCCACCTCCCACGGTGTGAGTCATCTATGTCTGCGCATGGTATTTGTCGCGCCAAATTCTTCTTTACTTACATCGAGTACCGTAGCCACGCCTCTCTAGGCGTCCAGCATGACCACTCTAGGTCACCGCTGCTTTCGCCGTATTCTACATCTTCGTCCACAACGACCTCGTCACCATCGTCATCTCATCCCCTACGACACTGGCGCACGGGTTCATGATGGTATTTGCCCTCATACGCCCGGTACTAGCAACATCGGTACGTGCATTCGTCCCCGACGTGTTTCAGAATCTGGCAAACTCGGATCGGTGCCTCGTCTACATTGTCATCGACAACGTCCTCTTTAGCATCGACATCTACGACTGCCTCGACCGCATCACCAGCGAGTTCATATTTGCGTCCTTGGTTCTAGCAAAACAAATGGATGGATTCGTACCGATGTGTGTATAATTCTGGCAAAACTCTGGCCGTACCTCATCTTCGACGGCTGGAACTACATCAGCTCCGGCATCACCACCTTCGACGACTGCCTCGACGCGTCTCCGTCATCATCCTCACTTACTATGCGCATGCGGCTTCATGTGTGGCTACCTCGACACCAGTATTGAAGACCACAACATCAACCATGACGACCCCTCGTATTGCTACCCCGACCACGCCGCCGCCCCACACTCTTGGCTCCCTCGACATAGCCATAAAGGGCTACCACCTCGCTTGAGATTCTCATCAGCTTCCTCTACAGTCCAATCTACCGCGCTGCGACACCGTCCACGACATTCCCGCTCGGACTGTGGGAAGATGTCAGCCTACTGGATGCTATTTCGGCTTATCTCCAGTCTGACTATCCGTAACGTTCCGGTTGTTCACGATGCTACCTCTATGACTGCAGGGGATGTTAGAGTATTGTGTATACGTTTATTGTGGCAGTATAGGATAGAGATAGGATACGTCTCCATACAATACTAACTTGACTTGTACTCCAAGATGATCCATGCACGACTATTGTCGTGGTATTGCCGACGAGTACGCCATGTAGGGGTCCTCACAATGCGTGTTTAGAGACGTGGGGTAAGGCGGAGAGTTGGCGGGTACGAGGTAACACAGCTTAACCAGGTTCAAATCCCACAACGGTAGCGGAACTCTACTCCTGCTATAAATCACTATAATGGCAATACACCGAGTTACAGAGATATGTTCGTTGTACGAGGTGTTGCATGTTATACGCTGCAACCAGAGAAGTTGTGCCCTAAAGGCTCCCGCAGGCCGGCTTATAAAGGCGCCAAGACCTAGGGTTTACAGGGAAAGGTCCTTGCCGGACAAGGTAAAGAGTCCTACATCTACACGAAATAGTCTTCCGTGTCTTGTACTCCAAGGCTCCGAGTATGTCGGTGACTCCTGCGTAGCCTTCCTTTATCCGACATGGGCCTCCCTTCAGGATCCGTCTAACTGGGCCGCCCAGCAGGCCATAGGCCTTGCTACCAACTATGGGCCACCCGGGTTAGGCGGATTGGTGACATGCTATGAGGATACCCATATAGCATATCCCCAACAGTAGTCCCCGGAGGACTTTGAAATCTTGCGCCATCTTGCTCGTTGATCTCCGTATATCTCGTCTAAGTGATGCTGACAATTCGTCAAGAAATATCTCAAAGGTATCCTAAAGAATCTTGCAATCCTCTCCGGCTTCACAATGTAGCCGGAGATTCCTTGAGTCTTCATTTCTAGAGTCGGACGATCTCCGTCTTTGATGGAATCTTCGGACGTGACCCTTCACTGCAGCTGTCGGGAGGATGACGTAGGGTACATCATACGCTACCTCGAAACTCACAGAAGCAGAGAATTAATCATTAGCTATTTTCACACGCGCGAAATCTGAAACGGCGGAGCGGCAAAAGACGGAGGACGTGGCGAAATTACCGCGCACGTTCGCTTCCACGTCGGCAACGTTCCATCCATTAGATCTTTTTGCACGAATCTTGATGCAAGGGTTATATATTTCCACCATAATCAATTTATTTATTTTTACCCGCATTCGCTTTCCCAGTCTTCGTCTCCCTCCAGCCGCGCGACCGTTCGAGCTCCTCTGCGAAACCCCTAACCAGAGCCCTTTCTTCCTCCACACACTCCTCATCGCAATGGCCTCTAGCAGCTCTGCTCCTTCCACGGCAGCGATTCCTGAGGCTACGACGGAGCCATCCCAGGGAGTTACCGTTCCGTCAGAGGGGGTGGTCGTCTCCGTGTCCGCCGTGACGGAGTCCGCCGGCGATGACCAAGAACGAGCGACGCCCGAAGCCGCTGAAGAGGAAAGCGACTCCCATAAGGGGGTGTGGAGAGGTTCTGATATCTCCGTCGAAGACCTCCAAGAGTTGATCGACGAGGGATATCTCCCTGCGGCGGAGAAGTTCGTCTGGCAGGCGGCACCGGCTGGCGAGGTGGTCCCTTCTCCCCAAGCCGAAGAGAAAGTGTACCTCAAATCTCAGCTGGTACGTGGCGTAAGCCTGCCAGTCTCCGACTTCTTCCTGGATGTCCTTCGACACTTCTGGGTACTTCCCTACAACCTCTCTCCCAACAGCATCCTAGTCCTTAGCAACTTTGTAGCTTTGTGCGAAGGATATCTAGGAATCAAACCTAGATTAGATCTGTTTGTATATTTCTTCACCGTCAAGAGAGAGTCCGTAGAGTCTAAGGATGAACTACGGATCTGCGGAACCATTAGCTTCAAGATCCGACCTAGCCGGTGCTTCCCCAACATAGTGGGGCATGAGTCTTGCAAGAACTGGCAGCGCACGTATTTCTACGAGCCAGATATCCCTCTGCCAGACCGTCTTGAGACTTACCCCGACTTTGTCGATGGGGCTGCCACTGAAGTGCCTGCATGGCAAACCCCAGCCTCTCTTCTGAAAGGATCGCATGGGAACCTAGAGGGGGGGGGGGGTAAATAGGTGCTACTTCAAATTTTACTCCTTTTCAATTTAGGGTTTGACATGAAAGGTAAATTCTCTAGATTATACAACTAAGGTGAATTTACCTATATGTCAAACAAGCGCTAACTAAGCAATAACTAGATAAGTAAAGTGCGGTAAAGGATAGAAGTAACCAAAGTGGAGCACACGGAGACACAAGGATTTGTTTCCCGTAGTTCCTTCCTTTTGAGGGGAAGTACATCTACGTTTGGAGAGGGGGTGGTATCAAACCACCAACGCCACGAGATGCCTCCCTTGTTCTCCGATGAACCTCACCCCAACGGGTTCGATTCACCTCTTCCACTATACGGCAACCTTCGAGGTGGAAACCGACACCTTTACAATGAGTTCGGGGCACACATCCACAACTTAATTGGAGGCTCCCAAGTACAAGCTAGCTGTCAAACAATCAAAGACAAGCTAGTAAGAACCAAATCACATGCTAGGGTTTCCAATGAAACACTAGAGCAAGGGGCCCTCAAGTGAATGAGGGGGAAATGAAGATCTCTCTTGGTGAAGATGTAGATCAAGACCTCCTCCTTCGATTCTCCAAAGATCAATGACTTTGGATGGTTGAGTGAGGAGATCTTGTGGATTTGGTGGCTCAAATGGTGCTGGAGTTCTTGAGGTGGACGAGCAGCTTCCAAGGTAGAAGAAGGGGCCTTTATATAGCCTCCCTGGAAATGGAGCCGTTGGGAGCCACTTACCCCGGCCAGTCCGGCCCAGCCGGACACTCCGGGTGAGACCAGCCGGACACTCCGGCCTAGCCAAGTTTCCGGCCAGAATCTGGTAAGTGTCCGGGGAGTGTCTGAAAACCTATTTTGAGTGTCCAGGGAAGTTGCCACTTCTCATGGGCGGACAGTCCGGCTGAATCCCACCAGACAGTCCGGCCTGGCCGGACACTCCTGCCTGGATTAGCCGGACAGTCCGGCTGAGGCATGTCCCTTGCAAAGACCTGATCCTGGGCAGCTCTTTTTCCTTTATTGCACCATACATGGGGACAACTGGAATCTCCTGAAACATTTAACAGATGATTAAACTTATCCAAGTGTTGTCACCAAACATCAAAATAATAGTAAGGGAATAAATGCCCTTTCAATCTCCCCCTTTTTTGTGTTTGATGACAACCCAAGGATTTGCAAGAAGGGAATAGCTATAAATGTTCACAAGTGGAGATATACAAAATATAGTGAGGCTCCCCCTAGATGTGTGACCAATTTTTGCTTTGCGTTTGAATATAAGATCACACACCATATGATTACATCCTCTCTAGATTTTGTAGCTAACAAGATATGACATAATATATAAAACAACTAGATCAATAAGCTAGGCATAGATATAACATAGTCATTTAACACAACCGGGTAAGCATGTCACAACACACAACACAGAGTTCAACACAACATAGTACTCAACAAGTAGGATAAAGACACGAAGCTTCAAAGAGGCAAATCGAAATAATGTGAAGCTCGTGTACCCATGCAAATCCCCGGTAGCAACCTAATAAAGGGGCTACTTCTCCCCCTCTGGCATCGAGACACCAAAAAGGGAAAAGAGCACAACTAAAGTGTCCCAAGGCCAACTCTAGCCACTATAGTCGTCGTCATCCTCCTCCTCCTCATCCTCATCCCCATCCTCATCACCATCCTCATCATCTTGATCCTCATGAGTAGAACTCTGGCCGTGAGGGCGAGAAGAAGAAGATACATCCTCAAACATGGACCAATCCACACGTTCCTGACTCTAGTGACCATAGGAGAGTGTGCCATCAGACGCATGCTGCTGAGAAGGGTCAACATCCATGGGATGGTTGATCCGCTTGAGCTCCTTCATCATGTTCCTGTTCGCCTTGTATGCATCGTACTGACCATGGCGAATGTCAATGTTCTGGCTCAGAAGAAGCTTCTTCCACCAGGAGGCCTTCTTCACCTTCTTGTGCATTTCCTCCTTGGAGGTGGTGAAGCGATATGCATTGCTGGCATGCTTCATGCGAGGGCCACGGGTCACAGTGTCAGGAACCTCCTCAGAACCATCATCACTGTCAGAGGCATCTATCTCATCATCCTCAAAAATATCCTGAGCAGGGGGTAGCCGCGAGGTGCCTTGGAGGTGGGGGCACCCTTCCTCTGTAGCTTGGCAGGGAGGTGAGCAACAAGGTCAATGTAGAGCAATGGAGTGACTGGAGCCTAAGAAACAATGAGCTTCATCACATATGGAGCAAATAGAGGACACTTCTTGTCAGTGATGCACTTATACATATCCTGATAGATGAAGTCCATGACATATATGGCACCACCTGGGTGAGCTGGACCGTGAACATACACGGAGTGGGCATGGGCCATAAGATTGATCTCAGCACCCCGCATCTCATCCTTGTTGCCCGCCTTGGGAGTGAGAGTGTGGCGAAACATGCGGAGCAGGATGTTGTAAATGAGCTTGATATTGGTGGTTTGGCCAACCACACCATTCTGAGCGTTGATAGGAGACAACAGCTGTTTGTCAAAAGCCTGACCATGCACATGCATCCGGTGACCACTATGAGCATTGGGGTTGAAACGCACACCAAGGAGATGGGCAAACTGAGCCATGCTGGAACGACATCTAGTAGTGCCAGAAATCCACTCAAGGGGAATATCAGGAGTGTCCCCAAAAACCACCGTGGCATAGAACTGCTGGACCAACTCAATGTTGTAATCTTCTCTTGTTTGAAATATGGTGTGCAGTCCCATCTTCTCAGTCACCCAGAGAGCGTCCTCAAAGTACCTATGGGCCTAGAGCTTCGAAATATCCAACCACTACATAGGGCACACAGGAGTCCTGAAAGCAGAAAACACCTCAGAGAAGAGTAGGGCCTGCTCATTCCTCTAGAAGCGATGATCCTCAGAAGTGCACTGCAGAGAATAGAATTGTTGGACACGCATCTCCACAAACTCTTTGGTGCCCAAATTTACCAAAATGGTCAAAGACTCAAATTTCATGCGCTTGGCTTCATCCCTCTTTAGTTTTCTGACCTTCTCCTTCTTTGCTGCAACACGGTCACGAGCAGCCTGCCTGACCATGGATGGATCCACATGAACCTCATTCTCTTCATCACGGTACCGGCGAGGATGGGCTTTCTGAGCGGCCCTAGAGCGACGAGGACGGGAGCTACCTATGAATTCAGAGTAGAAAGGTAGCAGCAGGGTAAGCACACTTGTCCAGGAGGTGAAAGCACACAACAGTAGTGAAAGGAATGCCATATCAAAACAGGTTGAGGAACCCGGACTGTCCGGCAAAATCGAGCCGGAGACTCTGCCACGACCGGACAGTCCGGCGCGTACAGGCCGGACATTCCGGCTGGGCCGGAGTGTCCGCCCTGTGCACACCTGACAGTCCGGTGGGAGACCTAGTGATTTTTCGGGTAGCACGAAAGTACTCAAACGAGGCAGATCGGGATTGCTAATAGTACTACAATGATGCCATATGCACGCAGAATGATAAATCCATGGATCAAGATAGGTCATTGCCCCCAAAAAAGGCATCTAGAGGAAACCCTAGAGATGTGGGAGAGGGGGAGGCAAAATACCAGCATCCATGGAGCCTTCACCGGAGGGGAACAGGTCCCAGCGGCAAAGGGGCGATAATAGCCGGCGGCAATGGTCGAATCCGGGGTGGAGAGGCCCTCTCTGTGGAGATCCTGGTTAGGGGCAGCGGACTATGGAGAGAAGAGAGTCGGGGGGAGAAGGAGGACTGAACCGTCCACTTCTCCCTGACCCCCTTTACAGGGCTGAAACCGCTGGGGCCGGACTATCCGGGCGAAATTAGCCGGAGTGTCCGGCCCAGCCGGAGTGTCCGGGATGTATCAAGCGGAGTGTCTGGCCCTGCCGGACTCTCCGGTCGGTACAGTGCGGACATTCTGGCCCCCACGACCAGAAAACTTCAGGTACAAAAGTTGGACAAATGTGTGGCAAGAGGAGCATGTTTAGGGATGAGTATAGGCCTAGGATTCAGAAGATGTACTATGAAGAACCAAAAAACCATAGATAGTCAAAAGATGGCACATTAAGATCCAAACCACACAAGTCAAGAACCAACTCTTAAAATATGAAGAGAGCGGTGGCCGAGGCCACCATGTAAGAGATTGTGGCATGACACCCCGAAGAATTATCCTTGGGTTCATTTCCACTACTCATCAATGAAGCTCACATGTCACTAAATGATATTAGGACAATTGAATTTCTTAATGTTGGCATTATGGGGGGAGGGATAGTCCAATGTATTAGAACCGCACTCCCCTATCTCCATGCCTGCACCTAAACCAAATAAGAGTCAAGATATAGGTGATTATGCAAGGTGATCAAGTCAAGCTCCTAGAATCTACGATATTTAGTTCATTCCTCAAATAACAAAACCTTGCTTCATCAAGTGGCTTCGTGAAAATGTTGGCAAGTTGGTCTTTGGTTGATACATAGGATAGCTCAATATCACCTCGAGCAACATGATCTCTAATGAAGTGATGACGAATCTCAATATGCTTTGTCCTTGTATGATCCACGGGGTTATATGCAATCTTGATAGCACTTTCATTGTCACATAGAAGAGGCACTTTGTCACAATGGACACCGTATTCCTTTAAAGTTTGCCTCATCCATAGCAATTGTGTACAAGCACTAGCAGCTGCCACATACTCGGCTTCGGCGGTGGAAAGAGATATACAATTTTGCTTATTAGAAGACCAACACACCAAGGACCTCCTAAGTAATTGGCAAGCCCCAGAGGTTGATTTCCTATCATCCTTGTCACCAACCCAATCTGAATCTATGTACCCACAAAGAGAGAAAGTTGAGCCCCTAGGATACCAAATACCATAGTTTGGGGTATGAACCAAATATCGAAAGATTCTCTTGACTGCCATCAAATGGCTTTCTTTAGGAGCCGCTTGATATCTTGCACACACTCCTACACTCAACACAATATCGGGTCTAGATGCACAAAGGTAAAGCAAAGAGCCAATCATGGACTGGTATACCTTTTGATCCACATCTTTACCATTTGGGTTTAGTTCAAGATGAGTCTTTGTTGCCATGGGAGTGGGAGCTCCATTTAGGTCTTTCATGTTGAATCTTTTGAGCATATCTTGAGTATACTTGGCTTGGTTGAAGAATGTTCCTCCTCTCACTTGCTTGATCTCAAAACCAAGAAATACTCTCAATTCTCCCATCATAGACATCCTGAACCTGTCAGTCATAAGCTTTGAGAATTCATCATTAAAAGCTTTGTTAGATGACACAAAGATAATATCATCTACAAAATTTTGGCATACAAAAAGTTCCCCATTGACCTTCTTAGTAAAAAGACTGGGATCGATTTTCCCAACCTCAAACCCACGATCTAACAACAACTCTCTAAGGTGCTCATACCACATGTGTGGGGCTTGCTTGAGCCCATAGAGTGCCTTATCGAGTTTGTAGACGTGGTTTGGAAAGTTGGGATCCTCAAACCCTAGGGGTTGTTTCACATATACCAACTCATGCAATGGACCATTAAGAAATGCAGTTTCTACATCCATTTGTTGTAGTTTAAATTTATGATGTGCCGCATAAGCAAGAAGGATACAGATGGACTCAAGGCGAGCCACAGGTGCATAAGTCTCTCCATAATCAATGCCTTCAATTTGAGAGAACCCTTGTGCAACCAATCTTGCCTTGTTCCTCACCATAATTCCATGCTCATCTTGCTTGTTCTTGAAAATACACTTGGTGCCTATAACATTGCGGCAATATTTTGGCTTTTCAACTAACTTCCATACTTTGTTTCTCTCAAAGTTGTTGAGCTCTTTGTGCATTGCATCCAACCAATCTGAATCTTCAAGGGCTTCCCACACTTTCTTTGGTTCCACCATGGAAATGTGTGATTGGTGCTCACCAAAGTTCTTCAGTTGAGCTCGAGTAGATATCCCTCTTCTTAGATCTCCTACCACATTCTCAAGAGTGTGGTCTCTTAATTCCAATATTCTATCCATTCTAGCTTGGCGACAAGTTTCGATCTCCGAAAGTTCTTAAGTTGTTTCTTGGGGGATCACTTCATCATTTTGGTCCTTGTCTTGACCATCAACTTGACCTTGATCATCATTGGAATCATTCTCTCTTGTAGGAGGCAAAGATTAACCTTGGTCTTGATCAAGCATACTTCTAGACATGCATTGAGCTTCCCTTATGGCAGTTTCTATAGATCTTCCTTGTGTAATAGACTTAGCACCACTGGATATTCTGGCAAATGGAGACTCAAGTAACTCCTAGCTAGAGGTTTCATCTTGATCAGCAAGTTGAGGGTCCACAACTTGTCTTTGGCATGGGTCATTGTCCTCCTCTATAGGAGCTTGTTGATGTTGTGAAGATGAGGGCTCCACTTGAGTAGAGCATAGTTCTTCTCGATCCTCCATAAGGGGTTCCTCAATATGGCGGATGAAGCCCGCACCCATTCTTCCTATGGCATCCTGAGGCATTTCATAATCTACATCACAAACATCAACACGCCCCGCTTGGGGACCATCATATTCTTCAAACACCACACTACAAGATTCTATGACAATTCCGGAGAGCTTGTCATAAATTCTATAAGTGTGGGATTCGAGACCATAACCAACAAAAATACCCTCTAATGCTTTGGAATCAAACTTGGATAAACAAATACCCTTAATGCGATAAAAGCAGTTAGAACCGAACATCCGGAAGTAAGAAACATTGGGCTTGTTACTGGTAAGGATTTCATATGGAGTCTTGATCAATTCTTTGCGGAGGTAGAGACGGTTTGATGCATGGCATGCGGTGGACATAGCTTCAGCCAAAAAATTGTATGGAGATTTAAATTCCGCCAACATAGTCCTTGCCATGTCAATAAGAGTCCGGTTCTTCCTCTCAGTTACACCATTTTGTTGAGGGGTATATGTAGCAGAATATTGATGTTTTATTCCCTCATCACTAAGAAATCCATTCAATGTGTAGTTCTTGAACTCGGTACCATTGTCACTTCTTATTGTTAATACTTGGAGATTGTGTTAACGTTGAGCCATGTTGATGAAGTCAATGAAGTTCTCTTGGGTCTCACTTTTTAACTTGAAGAAATATACCGAAGTGTATCTTGAGTAGTCATCAACAATCACCAAACAATATTTCTTCCCACCAAGACTCGCATGAGAAGGAGGACCAAAAAGATCCACATGAAGGATCTCCAAGATCCTCTTGGACTTGATATAGTTCTTTGGCTTGTGGGGAGAATCATGCATCTTTCCTTCAACACATGCCCTACAAACAAGATCTTTGGCAAATCAAACATTTTCCTTTAGTCCAACAATATGACCATCCTTGTGGAGGCTTTGCAAAGTTCTCATGTTGACATGGGCTAGACGGCGATGCCATAGCCAACCCACATTGGCCTTTCCGAATAAGCACATTGGACTTGTAGTGGTTTTCCCCGAGAAGTCCACCACATACAAGTCATTCTCGACGTACCCAATGAAAGCGACCTTTAGAGACTTGCTACACATGAGGATCACAATATCATTATCAACAAAGATGGCAAAACCCATCTTTCCAAGAGCATAGACTAAAAGTAAATTGTAGCCATGGGTCTCAACAAGCATGACATCCACGAGAGTGATATCGTGTGCAACCACAACTTTGCCGAAACCCATTACCTTAGACTTTGACTTGTCGGCATATGTCACGGATATTTTATCAACATTTGGTCTCAACTCCTTGACACTAGATGCGCTTCTGGTCATATGACTTGTGCATCCACTATCAAGCACCCATTTTGACCCTCCGGAAGCATAGGTCTACAAAAGATCAAACTAGTTTTTAGGTACCCATTTTTCAATGGGTCCTCTTTTGTTAGCAACAAGGGTCTTGGGAACCCAAATAGACCACGCAATATAACCATCAAATGGGCCAACATATTGTGCATACACATCACCATAATAATCTCGCATTAAAACATAGTGAGGGTTAGCACTACCCGCAAAATCATCATGAGACATAGTTTTGCCACTTGTGGTCTTACTTCCCACAATGACCTTTTTCTTTTCTTGGGCAGGCTTGGCCTTCTTCTTCTTGTTGTTCTTTTTCTTCTTGGCTTTAGAGATAAAGCCAATGCCTCCTTTTTCACCAATTGACATTTGCTTGCTTAAGAGGTCATCAATAGACTTGTTTCCTTTTGTAAAGGTGGTCTTAGTTAGCTCCCCCTTCAACCTAGCATGTTCTTCAAGAGTATTTGTACAACTAGAAGGAATGAACATACTAGGTGTGGGAGTATTGATCAATTGAGTTTGAAGCTTTTCACGAGACTTTGTGAGTGACAAGAGTTCACTCTCTAAGGCCTTGTGAGCCTTGTCAAGTGTCCTAAAGTCCTCGGCAAGTTTTTCATGAACAACATCAAACTCAATCTTGTCCTTTTTAGCATTTTTGTATTTAGCAATAGCATGATCATGTTCCTTGATGAGTTTATTAATAATGAGATCATTAGCTTCATCAAGACCCTCTAGTTTAGTTTCAAGAGATATTCTAGTTTCTTGTTCTTCTTCTAGAGCATTATTTAGAGCTTCTACCTCAAACATGTGCTCTCTTCCTAATTGGCATCTCTTATCTAGAAGTTATTGTGTGTGTGAAAGTTGATTTAAGAGGTCCACAAAATGTTTCTTGTGTTCCCCTTGCAAGTTGTTCATGAACACATCAAAAGCAACTAATTCCTTTTTGACCTCAAGAGACAACTCATCATCAAAATCATCATTGATTAAGGAGGTGGAGTGTGATGATGGTAATACCTCCATTCCTCTTGCCATAAGGCAAGTGACGTTCTTGTTGGAGATATTATCATTTGGAGAGTCGAAGAGTGAGAATGAAGGAGTAGAGGTAGTAGCAAGAGCCGCCACGCTACTTGATGTATCCTCTTCTTCATCTTCATCATCATTAGAGGAGGAGAACTCTTCATGTGTGATCAAGACAATTTCTCCCGGCTTCGTGTTGGTTGAGTTCCTTTTGATGAAGGGTTTCTTGTAGGGAGCTTTGGAGGTCTTTTTCAACACAAGTTTACCCCCATGATCTTCTCTTTTCTCATAGGGACAAGCTGCAACGAAGTGATAGCGGTCACCACAATTTAACAAGTTCTCAACTTGGACCCATTATCTCTTCTCCCATTGGGGTTGCTTCTTCGTTGCATTTCCATCTTGGCCTTGGCGGGATCTTTCCAAAAGTTTCTTGCATAGAAGGCCATGTATTCACCATGAGCAACCTTGACATCTTCGGGGTGGCTCATTGAAAGTCCCTCATCACTTCCTTCATCTTCATCATACTCCACAACCTTGGCCTTCAAGGCAAGATTGACACCACTACTCATTCCAATGGCACGAGCACGGGCGTCTTTGGCATTCTTGGCAGCAACCTTGAAGGCGGCCATCTCTTGCATAACTTCATTGGAGGTCATGAGATGGTAGTTGTGTCTTCCTTGGAGACTCTTCAAGTCAGTAGGTTCGAAGGGCATGAGTGCACTCACATACTTCCTCTTGATCCAAGCATCATCAATGTGAGAGGCACCAACATTCCTGAAGGCGGTGGCTGTGGATTTGAGTCTTCGATACATATCTTCATGATCCTCACCTTCCTTCATGAAGAAACCTTCGGCCTCATTGCTTAAAGCATCATATCTATTTCTTCTCATACTCTCATTTCCAACAAACAAGTCAATGAGAGCATCCCAAGCTTCCTTGGCGGTGTTGTAGTGCTCAATGTGGGGAAAATCCTTTGGCCCCACTCCAAGTTGGATCATGTGCAAGGCAGTCGCATTGAGTTGGCTATTGACCACTTCTCTTCTAGTCAAGTTGGTTGGATCCTCAATTTTGAGTCCTTCTTCAATAATGTTCCACAAATCAATGCAAGAGCTGCGCACATGAGATTTCATTAAAACTTGCCATTGAGCAAAAGTATGTGCAACTAACTTAGGTGGGTCGCCTCTATTATTTATATGTGGGCGAGGGATAGGAGGGTCGGGAGAGTACCATCCGGGAACCACATGGCGCTCTTCCTTCCCATCACCCTTTTTGGTGGTGGAGTTGGTGGAATTATGTTCATCCCCTGCCACTTCCTCCAAAGGCTTAGCCAGAGCATTAGCCTTTGGGTTTGGTGGTGGTTCCTCTTGAGGGGGAGGAGGTGAGGTTTGCGTATCCCTAACAAGTTGCTCAACGAGTTGACGCAACTGTTGGATTTCGTTGCCCAAGGTAGAGCTCAAGCTTGTTTCAAAATTCTTGAGATCTACCATGGTCACCAAATGGCTAGCCTCACTTTCTCCCTCCTCTGGGTTGCCCATAATCTCTTAGGCGGTTAAGCCCGAATAAAGAGTCGAGGCTCTGATACCAATTGAAAGTATCGTATGGGCACCTAGAGGGGGGGGGGGGGGTGAATAGGTGCTACTTCAAATTTTACTCTTTTGAATTTAGGGTTTCACATGAAAGGTAATTTCTCTAGATTATGCAACTAAGGTGAATTTACCTATATGTCAAACAAGCGCTAACTAAGCAATAACTAGATAAGTAAAGTACGGTAAAGGATAGAAGTAACCAAAGTGGAGCACACGGAGACACAAGGATTTGTTTCCCATAGTTCCTTCCTTTTAAGGGGAAGTACGTCTACATTTGGAGAGGGGGTGGTATCAAACCACCAACGCCACGAGAGGCCTCCCTTGTTCTCCGATGAACCTCACCCCAACAGGTTCGATTCACCTCTTCCACTATATGGCAACCTTCGAGGTGGAAGCCGACACCTTTACAACGAGTTCGGGGCACACATCCACAACTTAATTGGAGGCTCCCAAGTACAAGCTAGTTGTCAAACAATCAAAGACAAGCTAGCAAGAACAAAATCACAAGCTAGGGTTTCCAATGAAACACTAGAGCAAGGGGCCCTCAAGTGAATGAGGGGGAAATGAAGATCTCTCTTGGTGAAGATGTAGATCAAGGACTCCTCCTTCGATTCTCCAAAGATCAATGACTTTGGATGGTTGAGTGAGGAGATCTTGTGGATTTGGTGGCTCAAATGGTGCTGGAGTTCTTGAGGTGGACGAGCAGCTTCCAAGGTAGAAGAAAAGGCCTTTATATAGGCCCCATGGAAATGGAGCCGTTGGGAGCCACTTACCCCAGACAGTCCGGCCAGCACCAGCCGGATAGTCTGGCCTAGCTAGACACTCCGGGTGAGACCAACCGAACACTCCGGCCTGGCCAAGTTTCTGGCCAGAATCCGGTAAGTGTCCGGGGAGTGTCTGAAAACCTATTTTGAGTGTCCAGGGAAGTTGCCCACTTCTCATGGGCGGACAGTCTGGCCGAATCCCGCAGGACACTCCGGCCTGGCCGGACACTCCGGCCTGGATCAGTCGGACAGTCCGACTGAGGCATGTCCCTTGCAAAGACTTGATCCTGGGTAGCTCTTTTTCCTTTATTGCACCATACATGGGGACAGCTGGAATCTCCTGAAACATTTAACAGATGATTAAACTTATCCAAGTGTTGTCACCAAACATCAAAATAATAGTAAGGGCATAAATGCCCTTTCATCTTCCCTCTGATGACGAAGCCAATCACACCGTAAGGCGGATCGAATGGCTCGTAGATGGAGGTCTAACGGGCTTGGATCTTGCCATGTGCTGGTACGTTAGGCGGATCCAGCCTCTGCAGCACTGCGCCCAGCTGATGTGCAAATATAGCCAAGATAGGAGGGATCCCATGCGAATTTCGCGGGATAACTTGTCTACTGACTCCATCAAGATCCGGCTAAAGGACATCGTCAGAGTGAAGGACAAGAAGCGTGGCTTCAAGATCACTTTTGACATGTTCGATTCTGGCAAGTGCCCTAGGTAGCATATGTTCCCTTTGTTGCTCGTTATATACTCTAAGGTTTTTCCGACTTGAAGTAGTGCATCTAACATGTCCATGTATCCTAGTGATATATTTGCAAATGTATCTATAATTTTTGATGTTCCATGCTTGGTTTTATCCACTTTCTTGTGTTTTGTTCCAACTTTGGAGTACTTTTCATATGATTTCTTAGACTAACCTATTAACAAGAGCCACAGTGCCAGCTGCCTATTTTCTGCTGTTTTTGGTTCCAGGAAAGTTAGAAAATGAATATTCTCGGAATTGGACGGGACAAAAGCCAAAGTGCCTATTTTTTTGGAAGGGATCAAGTGCCAGAATACGAGATGGAGAAGGGCTAGGGAGCCACCACACCACCTGGCCGCGCGGCCAAGCATGGCCCGCGCCAGGGGGTGGTGTGGCCGCTCCCGGCACCCCCTCGGCCTCTCCTTCCGCCTATATATTGCCCTCGGAACAAAAACCCTAATTACCCGATCAAAAATCCACGAAAGAGTCTATAGCCGCCGTCATCTCCATCCCTAGATCAGGAGGGATCTGAAGCTCTTCCCGGCACCATGCCGGAGAGGGGAATTCACCCTGGAGGCCTTCTTCATCACCATGCAAGCCTCCGGTGTGATGCGTGAGTAGTTCATCCTTGGACTACGGATCCATGTAGTAGCTAGATGGCTGGTTCTCCTCCTTTGTGCTTTCATGTTTAGATCTTGTGAGCTCCGTTCATGATCAAGATCATCTATTTGTAATTCATACATGTTGTGTTTGCGGGGATCCGATGGATATTGAGATGCTATTTCAGATTGATTATTGATTCTATCATGTCTTTGTTATTTGAGATCTTGCATGCTTTTCGTTGTTAGTAGCTATCTTGGCCAAGTAGATGCTAGCAACTCCAAGAGTTAGTATTTATGCTCGATAGTGGGTTCATGCCTCTGGTAATCTGGGGAAGTGACAGAAATCTCTAAGGTACTAGATGTGCTATTGCTACTAGGGAGAAAACAACAATCCTTTGTTCATAAAACAATCATATTGTTTACTTTACACGCAGTTCGTAAAGCAATAATCTGTTGCTTGCAACTTAATACTGGAGGGGGTTCGGATGATAACCTGAAGGTGGATTATTAGTCATAGATGCAAATGGATGGCGGTCTATGTATTATGTTGTAATGCCCAATCAAGTCTCAGAGGAGTCGAGATGATTAGTATATGCATGTATTGCTTTCTCGGTGTTTTTCAATTGCCCAGCTGTAATTTGTGCACCCAACATGTTATCTATCTAAGGAGAGCCACCTCTAGTGAACTATGGATCTCGGTCCTTTTTCTTTACATACAATCTACAACTGTTTACTGCTTTGTTTTTACTTTCTGCAAACTTTTACTTCTTTCCATTTGATACGTTTAATCCTTTGTTTTCCGCAAAACACGGTGAGATTGATAACCTCATCGCAAGTTGGGGACAAATTTCTGTGGTTGTGTTGTGCAGGTCTCCACGTTGCTACTAGCACCGGTAGTGCGCCCTGCCAAAGCTCAGCTAGTAACACCTTTGGGGTGTTTCCTTGCTCCTACTGGTTCGATTAAACCTTGGTTTCATAACTGAGGGAAAACTTACTGCTGTGCTCATCATACCTTCCTCTTGGGGTTCCCAACGAGCTCTATGTCGAAAGTCGAGCGCATCACCCAGCTGGTGACCTTGGCGGTAGATCAAATGGCCTCCCAGGTATATGATCCTAAGCTGAAGGATATCCAGGTGGTGTCCGACGATGACGCCTCCAAGGATCAACTAGCTCCGGCAGCGCGAAAGCGGAAGAGCTCCACCTCTAACGTTGCTGTCGAGGCCAAGAAGAAGAAGAAAACGGAGAGTGGAGTCTCCAAACAATCCACTTCCACCTTAGAGGCGGAGAAGAAGAAGAAGTCCACTGGAGTTCCCCTCACCAAGGCTCCTACCATGGAGTAAGTACTTTCATTCTCCGACTTGTGCTTTTTAGCCCATACCTTTTTTCAACTCTTATACTTATACCTCATATGTACGAGGAGGAAAGCCGGTGTTAGTTTGAAGCGATCTTCCAAAGATGTTGGAGGGTCAAAAAACATTCGTGACATGTTGACCAAGGGTCCGTCCGCCAAGCCCTCTCCCACCACCGCTCCCTTACTCCTGCTGCCATTCCCTCTGCTAGCCTCGCTGGGCCGTCATCTCCCATCATCCCTGAGACCTCCGCCATGGAGATAGATATCAATCCAAACCTTGATGTCTTAGGCTCTGTCGAGGCAAACGTTGCTCCCAGCGGCCAAGCGACACAGGAGAGCACCTCTTCTAAAGTGGCTGAAGCTCCGGCTAAGGATGCCACCGAGAAGGGGAAGGAAGTGGAAGAGGTGGACGTGGAAGCTGCGATTGAGGCGGGAGCCTGCGCGCCATCTACTGCCTTGAAGGTGCAGGAGGCAGCTAGGGCTTCATCCATGCCTCCGGCTTCGACCTCTCCATTGGCCGCAACTCCTCCGACGTTGAGCATAGATAATCTTATCAAGCAGACCGACGCAATCTATAAGAATGCTCAGACCTTTCATGATTCCTACACTCATCTGGCCAACAATCTCAGAATCATTGCCATGGTAAGTTTTTTGAACTTCACTTTCTTTTCTTTGTGTAGTATGTCCCACTGTATCCCCCGAGCTCTTAGGCGGATGAGTCAATAGTTATTGGCCTGAGTGCTCCAGAGAACTAAGCGTAGAACTTGTCCATGTAGCCCCCAAGCGTTTAGTTGAAACTACAAAGTTCCGACTAGATGCTCTTAGAGAAACTACCTTACTTTAAAATTGTGTACTGTAGCCCCCGAGCGTTTAGTTCAAACTGAATAGTTCCGACTAGAAGCTCTAGAGAAACTAAGCATGCTTATATCATGTGCAGAATGAGAATAAATGGAGGATAGCCGCCAATGAGAGGTTTGCTGCTCTTCGGAAGGAGATGGACCTTGAACAGGTTAAAACAAAATTCCTGAAGGAACAGATCAAAAAGAGCTAGAGTCTGTTTCCTACGACAGCTCCTTGGTTTCCCATTGAGTCATTTTTTCCTTCTTTTGATAGCACTTTTTGATTTCCATCTTACAGAAGCCATTGCTAAGGCCAAGAGCATCGTCGAGCAATCCAAGCATATCCAGGAGCTCGATGATGAAAATAAGATCTTGAAGAAGGACCTGGCCGATGCCGTCAAGGGCCATGAGGCAACGATGAAGGCTATGCAAGAGTCTGCAGACGTCGAGATGCAGCGCCTGAAGGATGAGATTGCACAACTCAAAGACCAGAACCAAGCTGCCAAAGAGAAAAATGCTAGGAGTCTTGAGATGTTCAAGTCAATCCAGAAGGAGCGCGATGTCTTGGCGGAGAGATGCATGCAAGCGGAAACTAGCATCTTTGGTAACCTTTCTCCGTCTTGGTCTTTTCTATAAGTTGGACAACCATTTTACTTGTTTATACTCATGGTCCTTGTGTTTTGTGCAAACCGCATCTCCCATTGGCTTAGCCAACTTGGGTGAGGGTGCTCCAAGTTCCAAGGAACGCATGATTCTCGCCGGAGACTTCGTCAGCACCGCCATCGCCCAAGCCAAGGAGATAGCTCAACCTCTGGATATTAATATCAAGGCGGCAGACTCAGCAACCAAGTTTGCGGAAATCCTGCGCCGAGCCCCCGAGAAAGTCAAGGACTGGAAAGCCTCTTGCGTCCAGGCTGGTGCAAGGATGACCATGTCCTTAGTCAAGGCACATTATGATAATGCCGACATCGACTTGGTGACCTCCGGCTTTCCCAAGATAGATGAGGAAGGTCGAGATATCGATAGCGATGCTATTTGGAATTCTCTCGCCGGCTTCGACACCAGGGTTGCCAAGATGGTCAAGGCGGATGTCTTTGTGCCTGCCGAGATTCTGGATGATGACGTGACTTCGTCTGAGTCTAGCTCCTATCCTTCCGAGTTTGACGAGCTCTCCCGACCTGGTTCTCCTGATGATGCCATCACGAAGCCCCCTGCAGAAGAGCCATGAAAAACAATTTCTGTATTAAATGTGGCTCTGTAAAATGTATGTGGAAAAAACTTATGTTTGTCTAAGGCGGAAAACTTGTATTCAAGTTTCCTGCAACTTATCTGTTTCCAACATATGTATATATTTTTTTAAGCAGGTGTTGGCTTATCCATTATTCTGGTTCGTATGCTTGACCTTTCGTGAGACGGAAGACTCTCCGCACAGAACTATGCTCTCAGGTGATGATGCTTAATAGCACCGTCCAGAACCTAAGAACAAAATCGCCGGCTTGGAGTGCCGAAAAGTCACTACTCCAGAATCCACATAAAAACTTCAGAAAACGTGTAGACCAGAAAACTTAAGCTAACTCCCGTAGGCAGAATTTTCACAAGGGCAAATGCAACCTTGCGCATAAAGGGTTTATATGATCCAAAAATGAATAACTAAAGGAGGTAAAAGACTCAGAGAATATGAGTGAACCAAATTCTTTCTTTCATTGATCATATAAGAAACTTATTACATAATATAAATGTGCTAAGTGTAAAAGGGACGTAGATGTGCTATGTTCCATGGCTGATCTGTCTCCGGGTAATCATCATCGGAGTCATGTTGCTTGCGCTTGCGATTTTTTGGCCTATCTTTCAACTCGCCAACATTGACGAGGTAATAGGAACCATTGAGCAATGCTTTCCTTCCCAAGGCGGGGATAATTTGTGTGATTTTTCCTGCTTGAGTCTAAGCACCAGATCCACTTCTTTAAACGAGTGATGCTTTACAAGGCGACTATGGTAGCCGTGCAGCTTCTGCTGGTAGATGGCAGATCTCTGGCATGCCAGCACATGCTGTTCTTCGAGTAGGTCCACAGATAGCCGTCTGGATTCTTCAGCATCATCTTCCTTGTAGGTGGAAACTCTTGGTGCATCGTGGAGGATGTCGGATGGGAGAACTGCTTCTGGTCCATAAACCATGAAGAAAGGAGTCAATCCGGTAGATTTGTTAGGTGTTGTTCGTAAACTCCACAAAACAGATGGTAGTTCCTCCGCCTAGGCTCATGCTGCTCTATGTAGTGGTGCCTCCAAGCATGGCTTGATTCAATGCAGAATTAGTCTATTGGCCCTTTCAACTTGCCCATTTGATTGTGGATGTGCCACAGATGCTAGGTCAAGGCGGATGCCTTTCTCATGATAGTACTCCTCAACTTCTCCGAGATATAAATTTCTGCCATTCTCGTTGATGATGCTATGTGGGAGACCAAATCTCATGACTAGATCCCGGACAAACTTTAGGGTTGTTGCCCCATCAAGCTTTCTAATGGGTTTAGCTTCAATCCATTTTGTGAATTTACCCACTTCTACTAGCAAGTGTGTGAATCCACAGGGTGTTATCTAAAAAAGGTCCCACCATGTCCAGCCCCTAGACTGCAAACGGCAAAGTTATTGGTATTGTTCGCAATTCTTCAGCTGGAACATTTGGTTGTCTTGCATAAAACTGACACCCAAGGCATGTTTGTACCAACTTGTCGGCGTCCGCCTTGGCAGTTATCCAGTAGAATCCTTGTCGGAAGGCCTTGGCCACCAACGATCGGGGAGCGGCGTAATGCCTGCAATCTCCGAGATGTATTTCTCTAAGGATTTCAATACCTTGCTGCTGGGAGATGCATCGTAGGAAGACTCATGTGGTACTTCTTTTGTATAGTTGGCCGTCAATGATGACGTAACCTTTTGCTCTACGTACTATTTTCCGGCTTTTGACTTCGTCAGTGGGCAAAGTCCCGTCTTGTAGATAATCCATGATAGGCTTTGTCCAAGCCGAAGAGGTCACAGTTACTGCATTAAAAATTAGTCCACTCTATCTGGATTGTCGGGGTCCGCACCTTTCACGGATGGAGTCTGTAAATGATCTAGGAAAATGCCTGGCGGAATTGGTCGACAAGCCGATCCAAGCTTTGACAGCAGATCTGCTGCCTCATTATCCTCCCTTTTGACATACTTGACTTCATAGCCGTCGAAGCACTTGGCTATTTCGTCTACTTTGTCTCGATATGCCGCCATCATAGGGTTCCGCGCGTTCCAGGTGTCAGCTAGTTGCTGGGCAACCAAGTCGGAATCTCCACAGCAAACTATGCGCTTGATGCCAATATCCTTGGCTACGCGAAGTCCATGAATGAGGGCCTCGTACTCCGCCATGTTATTTGTAGTGTTGAAGTGGATCTGCAGGACGTATTGCAACTTCTCTCCTGTTGGTGATTGTAATAATACACTAGCCCCCGAGCCATTGAGTAACTTGGATCCGTCAAAGTGCATGACCCAATACTCTGGTTCTGGCACATGAGTGTCTTCCGGCAGCTCTGTCCAATCTATAAGAAAATCCGCCAATGCTTGTGATTTGATAGCATCACTTCGCTTGTAGATGATGTCGAAGGTGGCAAGTTCAATGCCCCACTTTGCCACTCTCCCTGTAGCATCGCTGTTGTTGATGATGTCGGACAGTGGAGCTTTGCTCACTACTATGATGGGGTGCTCCTGGAAATAATGTCTTAGCTTACGCGAAGCAAGGAAAACTCCATAAGCTATCTTCTGGTAGTGCGGGTAACGCTGCTTGGATTCCGTCAAGACCTCGCTCACATAGTAAACGGATCGCTGAACTCCATATTCGTGTGTTGGTTTCATGCGCTCCACCATGATGACGATGGTGATTGCTCGGTTGGTCACCACCATGTATACCAACATAGGCTCCCTTAGCACCGGTGCTGCAAGTATAGGTGGGGAGGAGAGTATTCTCTTCAACTCCTGAAGTGTTGTGTCAGTGGTACGTCCAAAACGTATCTATTTTCCTGAACACTTTTGCTATTGTTTTTCCTCTAAACTTGTGTGATTTGGATACAACTAACACAGTCTGACGCTGTTTTCAGCAGAATTACCTTGGTGTCTAGTTTTTGTGCAGAAAATCAACTATCAGAAAAAATCCCAGAAAATATGCCAAAAATCCTATTTCACCAGAAGATTCACGGAGCCAGAAGACGAGGCGGAGTAGGGCCACGAGGGGCCCACACCACTTGGCCACGCGGGCCAGGCCAGGCTGCGCCTAGGGGTGGTGTGGCCGCCTCGGCTTCCCCCTCGGCCTCCCTCTTTGCCTATAAGTTGACTCTTGACCTAAAACCAAGGGGGGTTCGATGTTTTTCTAGAAAGAGTTCTGATGTGCCGCCACCACCAGATTCCGCGATTCGGAACCAGAAACTCTGTTCTGGCACCCTGCCGGGACAGGGAATTGGACGAGATCATCGCCATCATCATCACCATCGCTTCTCCATCGACCATCCATGTTTCCCCCATCTATGAGTGATTAATCCCCTGTTGTAGGCTATGGGGATGGTAGGGATTGGATGAGATCATTCATGTAATGGTACCAGATTGTTAGGGCATGGTGCCTAGTATCTATTATTAGTGTTTTTTGACTTTGTTGCAACTTGTTATGCTTAATGCTTGTCACTAGGGCCCGAGTGCCATGATTTCAGATCTTAACATGTTATTGATTCATTATGACAATATTGTTTATGGTCTTACCAGCAAGTTGTATACACATATTGTTGTCCGAAACCAAAGGCCCGAAGTGACAACAATCGGGATAACCGGAGGGAATGGATTTGATGTGAGGATCACATGTGTTCGTGGAGTGTTAATGCTTTGCTCCGGTACTCTATTAAAAGGAGCACCTTAATTGCCAGTAGTTCCCTTGAGGCCCCGTTGCAAACGGACTGGCAGGACAAAAGATGTTGTGCAAGTTCTCATTGTGAGCATGTATGACTATATATGGAACACATGCCTGTGATTATTTAGTACTTGGATGCTTTATCTTATTTATCTACAAATGCCATATGTCTTGATTGCCATGTGAATTATCTTGTCCATGCAACGCCCATCCATCCATCCCTATGCCTACCACGCTTTAATCCTACTGTTTACTGCAATTCTTACTACTATCTTTACTTTACTACTACTATTACTTTATGATGGCTCAATGCACGGCGCCCAGAAAAATGCTGGTGCGTGGTTGATGTAGAGCTCGTTGGGAACCCTAAGAGGAAGGTATGATGAGCACAGCAGCAAGTTTCCCTCAGTTATGAAACCAAGGTTTAATCGAACCAGTAGGAGCAAGGAAACACCCCAAAGGTGTTACTAGCTGAGCTTTGGCAGGGCGCACTACCGGTGCTAGTAGCAACGTGGAGACCTGCACAACACAACCACAGAACTTTGTCCCCAACTTGCGATGAGGTTGTCAATCTCACCGTGTTTTGCGGAAAACAAAGGATTAAACCTATCGAATGGAAAGAAGTAATAGTTTGCAGAAAGTAAACACAAAGCAGTAAACAATTTATAGATTGTATGTAAAGAAAGAGGACCGGGATCCATAGTTCACTAGAGGTGGCTCCCTTTAGATAGATAACATGCTAGGTGAACAAATTATAGCGGGGCAATTGACAAACACCGAGAAAGCAATACATGCATATACTAATCATCTTGACTCCTTTGAGACTTGATTGGGCATTACAACATTATACATAGACCTCCATCCAACTGCATCTATGACTAATAATCCGCCTTTATGTTATCATCCGAACCCCCTCCAGTATTAAGTTGCAAGCAATAGATTATTGCTTTACGAACTGCGTGTAAAGTAAACAATACAATTGTTCTATGAACAAAGGATTGTTGTTTTCTCCCTAGTAGCAACAACACATCTAATTCCTTAGAGATTTCTGTCACTTCCCCAGATTACCGGAGGCATGAACCCACTATCGAGCATAAATACTAACTCTTGGAGTTGCTAGCATCTACTCGGCCAAGATAGCTACTAACAACGGAAAGCATGCAAGATCACAAATAACAAAGACATGATAGAATCAATAATCAATCTGAAATAGCATCTAAATATCCATCGGATCCCCGTAAACACAACATGCAGAATTACAAATAGATGATCTTGATCATGAACGGAGCTCACAAGATCTAGACATGAAAGCACAAAGGAGGAGAACCAGCCATCTAGCTACTACATGGATCTGTAGTCCAAGGATGAACTACTCACGCATCACAACGGAGGCTTGCATGGTGATGAAGAAGGCATTCAGGGTGAATTCCCCTCTCCGGCAGGTTGCCGGGAAGAGCTTCAGATCCCTCCTGATCTAGGGATGGAGATGACGGTGGCTATAGACTCTTTCATGGATTTTTGATCGGGTACTTAGGGTTTTCGTCCCGAGGGCAATATATAGGTGGAAGGAGAGGCCGAGGGGGTGCCAGGAGCGACCACACCACCCCCTGGCGCGGGCCAGGCCTGGCCGCGCGGCCAGGTGGTGTGCTGGCCCCCTGGCCCCTCTCCGTCTCGTATTCTGGCACTTGATGACATCCGGAAAAATAGGCACTTTGGCTTTTGTCCCGTCCAATTCCGAGAATATTAATTTTCTGACTTTCCTGGAACCAAAAACAGCAGAAAACAGGCAGCTGGCACTATGGCTCTTGTTAATATGTTAGTCCAAGAAATCATATGAAAAGTACTCCAAAGTTGGAACCAAACACAAGAAAGTGGATAAAACCAAGCATGGAACATCAAAAATTATAGATACATTTGCAATGTATCAACATCCCCAAGCTTAACTCCTGCTCGTCCTTGAGTAGGTAAGTGATAAAAAGAAAGAATAATTTTTTAGGTGACATGCACCATCAAAGACTTGATCAAAGTATTTGCAAAACATTCAAAGCTGGGATCATAGTACTTCAATCATAACATGAAAGACAAAGTTTTAGCAATAAGCAAAAAAAACTATGATGCAACATGAAAAGGCACAAACAAAAGGTTCATGAATAACAATGCTTTGCAAGACGTTTGTTTGTTTCACATAAAGAAAACATAGCATAATAGTATTGAGCTTGTCCCTCAATAGAGTAGCAAATATAAATGCATAGGACACTTTGAAAGTTCATAAGAGTGACTAGATACAATAGTTTAAAACAAGCAATATCAAGTTATGCATCAATCAACTAGTCTTGGGACAATGCACATAGAACTAAGAATGGCCACTATGCTCTCAAAGTAGGTGCATAAAGATAGAAGGTGGAGACTCAATATAATGGTGGAAGAAAGGCCTTCATAGAAGAAAGTAGGGATTCAAGTCTCATAAAGGGCTTCCAAAAATTATGGTACTTATAGCTTCAGCTCTCATTGCCCCTATCATAAGCATCTTTAAGGCGATTAAGGTTAAAGTGACACAACTAAGAGGATATGCTTGACAAGTCATAAACCGAAATCTCATGCCCCTTACTTACGAAGACCGATCCTCATGCTACTCAACTTCAGTAACGAGTAAGCTCTTGTCATTGTAAGTACATGTGTATCATTAAGAACCGCCAACGGGGTACCCCTTGGACATGATATGGGAGCTTTCCCATAATCAAAATGACAAGGCAAGCAGATAATGAGCATCTCAGCGATCTTTTTATTTGCTATTTGCATAGGTTTTTATTGAGGATGCTTCATAGAGTGCTCCTTATGGTGATGCTGCAAGTTTCCACCATGATTAGGCATGGCTTAGGCTAGCGGCCCATGCGTTTCTCTAACACACATACAAACTCCATGATCTTACAAGTTCCACTTTTATTTCACACCGCCGGGATCCGTAAGCAAAATAACATGATATCAACGGGGTACAAAGTACAAGTACAATGTTGAAAGCGTTCCCCATGGTACATGGTTCTGCTAATTTCCACTTATAAAGCGCAAGCATATACGCAACAAAGAAGGACCCAATGGTTCAAGTTTATTAGTGGCAAGTAAAGTAAAGTGTGCCATCAAGTTTGTGAGAGCTTTAATCACTAGTTTTCTCATAACAAGTTTAATTTGGAAGGTAAACAAAAGCATGAATATATTTGGAATAGCATAAGCTAATAGGTAGGTATGGTGGACTCTTTGGAATAACTTGGTTTAGGGAGTTGGATGCATGAGTGGAACTCATACTTGGTTGTGGAGGCTAGCAAAAGACTGGGAGCGACAAACTAAGAGAGCAATAATGGTCGTAATCATGCAGAGCGACAAAACATCATTGATCAAAGCATAAAGTGATACTACAAGCTGAAAACTAAAGGATCATAAAGGCTATGGTGACTTGATATAGTCATAACATGGTGTGAGCATGTGCCAAGTCAACCCAAATAAAGCATCAAAAGAGAATACCACTATACTATGCTTTAATATGCTAAAACAACGCATGATTCATCCAAGGCACATTAAGCAATCTCAATTGTTTATAACAAGTCATGCTACAACAAAGAATACTAAGCATAAAGCCAAAACAATATCAAGCATGGCATGACAAAGCATAGACCACAGTCAAAAACAAGATATTTTTACCACATAAGTATGAACTTTCCTACTCTTTTCCAAACCAAACCAAACTATTTGCAAACCAATGTATGAAAGAGGGGGTCGAACCAATTTATTCAGCAAACTAAACAAACCAAGCAAATGAAAAACCAAAACGAAAATGAAAAAGAAGATGCTCCAAGAACAACACAACTCTGCATGAAACAATAAAAATGAAGCGTTTGGAAGAAACCTGGAATTTTTATTGATGAAGAAGGGGATGCCTTGGGCATCCCCAAGCTTTGACGCTTGTACTTCTTGGATATTTCTTGGGGTGACACGTGTGGCATCCCCAAGATTGAGCTTTAGTCCATCCTTTATCTCATTACTCATTCCTTCCATACACCTGAAATTTTTCCTTCATATAAAACTTCACACAATCTTTATTAGCAACATTAGTGCACTCAAGATAAATAAGTCTTAAGGTTAAGTTCTAACATCAAATAAACTTCCATTAGAAAACTAGCTACTGTAGCACGTCCCTCAAAAAGCTCAATTCCCCAAAAGAACTCAAAAAGGAACCAATAAGAAGCAAATGCAGAAAATGGCAGAAATATGTCAGAACAGACCAGCAGGTAAAGACGAATTTTTTCGAAGACCTTCTGTTGCTCAAATCAAAAAGTGTTGAACTAACGAAAGTTAAATAACAACCTGGGTCAGAAGCAAGAAAACTTACAGATCAATCCGACATACAGAGCTCTCTCACGAACTTTTACGGTGAAGCACAAAAATCTGTTTCGGGACAGCGACTTTCCCAATCATTACTTCTCTCTCATTAGAGGTTACTCTTGGCACAAAAAGCAAATAAAGAGGATAAGGAGAGGTTATTACAGAGGTAATAACTTCCAAGACTCATCTAAAACTTTTGGGTTATCTCCCAATAAGTACTTTTCTTTAACGCCTTTAAGTTACGCATAAGAAGCAAAGAAAGAATCAAGTGTTCTCAAATGAAGAAGCATTAAGATTAATACCAGAAATATCTTCAACAAGGCAAGGTATATCATCCAAATAAGTTCTAGAGGATCCTCTCTCAATGCTCTTAGGTTCACTATTCTCATCAAAAGGGTTTGCAGGAACAATCCAATCAAGATTTTTTCTATGGCATCATGTATTGCTATTTGTTTAAAGGGTGTTGGTATCTTAGGTTCCTCCCCATTAGGTTCGGTTTTGTTCATCTTTTCTCATGTACCAACAATATCTACACACGAGCCTAGCATATTGAAACATCCAAAGACTTTCCTAGCTTCCTTGGCAACATCATAGAATTCCTTAAACAAAGTTTCTAAAATGAAATCCCTCTTTTCAGGATCCTCAATTTCTTTAAGCTTAAGAAACATTACTTGCATTAAGGGGTTGAGGTTAACAAACCTAGCTTCTAACATGTGAATTAAAGAAGCTGCAGCAATCTCATAGTTTGGAGCAAGTTCTACAAGGGATCTATCCTCAGTATCTTCATGCTTACTAACATGATTAAAGAATTCTTCAATGTTATATTTCCTAATTATAGAACCACTACCAATTGGAAGGTCTTTCAGGGTGAATGTAGGGATCAACATGGTGAGCTAAGGAAGAGGTGACAACTAAAGGAGACTTAATATTTTTGTGTTTTTGAATAAGAAAGCAAACTAGTAAAACTATTTTTTTTGTGTTTTTGAATAACAAAACAAGCAAACAAAGCAAAAAAGAAAACTAAGCAAAACAAAAACAACAAAGTAAAGAGATTGGTTATGAGGGACTCCCCTTGTGAAGATGTCCTTGACTCCCCGGCAAAGGCGCCAAAAAAATGCTTGATGGCTCAATGCACGGTGCCCAGAAAAATGCTGGTGCGTGGTTGATGTAGAGCTCGTTGGGAACCCCAATAGGAAGGTGTGATGATCACATCAGCAAGTTTCCCTCAGTTATGAAACCAAGGTTTAATCGAACCAGTAGGAGCAAGGAAACACCCCAAAGGTGTTACTAGCTGAGCTTTGGCAGGGCGCACTACCGGTGCTAGTAGCAACGTGGAGACCTGCACAACACAACCACAGAACTTTGCCCCCAACTTGCGATGAGGTTGTCAATCTCACCGTGTTTTGCGGAAAACAAAGGATTAAACGTATCGAGTGGAAAGAAGTAATAGTTTGTAGAAAGTAAACACAAAGCAGTAAATAGTTTATAGATTGTATGTAAAGAAAGAGGATCGGGATCCATAGTTCACTAGAGGTGGCTCTCCTTAGATAGATAACATGCCGTGTGAACAAATTACAGCGGGGCAATTGACAAACACCGAGAAAGCAATACATGCATATACTAATCATCTTGACTCCTTTGAGACTTGATTGGGCATTACAACATTATACATAGACCGCCATCCAACTGCATCTATGACTAATAATCCACCTTCAGGTTATCATCTGAACCCCCTCTAGTATTAAGTTGCAAGCAACAGATTATTGCTTTACGAACTGCGTGTAAAGTAAACAAGACGATTGTTCTATGAACAAAGGATTGTCGTTTTCTCCCTATTAGCAACAGCACATCTAGTACCTTAGAGATTTCTGTCACTTCCCCAGATTACCAGAGGCATGAACCCACTATCGAGCATAAATACTAACTCTTGGAGTTGCTAGCATCTACTCGGCCAAGATAGCTACTAACAACGGAAAGCATGCAAGATCACAAATAACAAAGACATGATAGAATCAATAATCAATCTGAAATAGCATCTCAATATCCATCGGATCCCCGTAAACACAACATGCAGAATTACAAATAGATGATCTTGACCATGAACGGAGCTCACAAGATCTAGACATGAACGCACAAAGGAGGAGAACCAGCCATCTAGCTACTACATGGATCTGTAGTCCAAGGATGAACTACTCACGCATCACAACGGAGGCTTGCATGGTGATGAAGAAGGCATTCAGGGTGAATTCCCCTCTCCGGCAGGTTGCCGGGAAGAGCTTCAGATCCCTCCTGATCTAGGGATAGATATGACGGCGGCTACAAACTCTTTCGTGGATTTTTGATCGGGTACTTAGGGTTTTCGTCCTGAGGGTAATATATAGGCGGAAGGAGAGGCCGAGGGGGTGCCGAGAGCGGCCACACCACCCCCTGGCACGGGACAGGCCTGGCCGCGTGGCCAGGTGGTGTGGTGGCCCCCTGGCCCCTCCCCGTCTCGTATTCTGGCACTTGATGACATCCGGAAAAATAGGCACTTTGGCTTTTGTCCCGTCCAATTTTGAGAATATTCATTTTCTGACTTTCCTGGAACCAAAAACAGCAGAAAACAGGCAGCTGGCACTGTGGCTCTTGTTAATAGGTTAGTCCAAGAAATCATATGAAAAGTACTCCAAAGTTGGAACCAAACACAAGAAAGTGGATAAAACCAAGCATGGAACATCAAAAATTATAGATACATTTGCAATGTATCACTTTACTATTGCTACTACAAAACTATTGCTACTGATAAATGCTGTGAGCAAGATTGTTTCCATGTGCAACTGAATTGACAACTCAGTTGTTAAGGCTTATAAAAATTCTTTGGCTCGCCTTGTGTTGAATCAATTGATTGGGTTTCACTTCCCTCAAAAATATTGTGATACACCCCCTATACTTGTGGGTCATCAAGACTATTTTTTGGCGCCATTGCCAGGGAGCATAGCTTTATTTATCAAGTCCACTTGGAATCATTATTGTTCACTGCCATCCATCAATCATGGGTAAGTCTCGTGATGGCAAGGTTCCTATTTTACCATCCACTACAAGAAGAGGTACTGTTCTGAACACCTCTGTTGCTCTCGATTCACCGTTTGTTATGAGTAAGCTCCTTACACCACCACATACACATGCTACACACACTGCTACTACTTCTGAATCTGAAACTTCTGATACTTATGATGCTGCTTCTACTATGCTTGATAAGAGTGGTTCATTAGGTCCTTTCCTAGATGCTATGATTGCTAGAACTATAGCTAGAAATACTGAAACTCCGAATGAAGACACTACTACACCTGTTAGTTCACCTGAGTCTAGAGAGAGCTATGATATTAAAGACGGTTATATTGAGATGTCCGATGAATTTATTAAAGAATGTTAAAACACCCATGATAGGAGTGCTGCTATGAGTCTCCTTGAGAGGCGTACTATTAAACCCAAATTGTCTCCTAATGCTAAGTTTGCTGCATCTCCCATAAACATTAAAGATAAGGATTATGATTTCTCTCTTGATCTATCCTACATAGCTATTATTGAGAAAGAACCTTTTTGTGGGACTAAGAATGAAAGTGCGGTAGCACATATGACTGAGCTTTCTACCACGAGTGTCCTGTTTTCTGATGATATTAAGATGCACACCTACTTTGTTGCTAAAATTTTCCCCTTTTCACTGAAAGGAGAAGCTAAAACTTGGTTTAATAATTTACCTCCTGGATCTATTGATAGCCCTGATTGCTTGATTAGTACTTTCCTGCAGAAATATTTTCCTCCTAGTGCTAGACATGCTATTTTGCAGGAACCTTTTGATTTTAAACAGGGAGAAAAAGAGATATTGCCTGAATCATGGGCAAGGTTTTGTGCTATGATTCATGCACAGGCTGGATGTCCTTACCTAAGAATGAGCTTCTTAATATATTTTATAATGGAGTAACTGAAGAATCTAGGACATACCTGGATAGTTGTGCTGATTGTGTTTTCAGGAATAGGACTCCCAAGGAAGCTGAGGAATTAATGGCTAAAATAAGCAAAAAATATGATGACTGGACTCCTCCTGAACCAGCTATACCTGAAACAATTATATATTAACCAACTATCCCTGCGCCTATACCAACATAAAAAAGAGGGATTTATTGAACTAAATGATGAAGTGATGAAGGAAGATAAGAAATGTCTTAAGGAGAAGGGAATTAAAGCTGCAGATGTCAAGAATTTACCTCCTATAGAAGAATTGTGTAAGCCTATCCCCCACTCATCCACTATTGAGGTACACTCTCTCCAACACTTTGATGAAGGTGATATTCCTTACTCTAAACCTCTTGGTTAATGCTTAGAAGAATTTGATGTTTTTATTGTGAAGCAAGATAATTTTAATAAAAGGGTGCAAAATCATTTAATGGAAAATTCTAGAGCTATTGTTGAGTTAAAAGATATTGTGGAAAGAACCTCTAATGATGTTAAAATGCTTGTTAAACATTTTCAAATGGTTCAAACTCAAATATATCAACTTATTAAAGTGCAAAAAGACTTGCTAGTTAATGCTGCCAAAGAAATACATGCTTATGAAATTAGAACAAGAAGTGGTGCTGCTACCCAGGATCCTCTATATCCTGAGGGGCATCCCAAAAGAATTGAGCAGGATTCTCAACAAGCCGAAGATAGTGGTACTACTCGTAAGAAAAGAAAACAAAAATGTAAAACCATTGTAGAACCCTCTGAACCTGCTAAAGATCCTAATAGTATATTTGTCTCAGATGCTGAAACTGAAAGTGGTAATGCAGAAAATGATGTTCCTGGTAAAGAAAAAGTTGAAAGAACCTGAAAGGCACACTAAGAATACTAAATACACTAAAGAAGATTTTGTTGCTAAGAAACATGGTAGTGAAAGAGAGCCTTGGGTCCAAAAACCTATGCCTTTCCCTGATAAGAAACACAAGTCAAAGGAAGATGAACACTATAATAAGTTTTGTGAGTGGATGAAACCTTTATTCTTGCAAATTCCTTTGACTGATGCTATTAAATTGCCTCCTTATTCAAAGTATATGAAGCATATTGTCTTGAATAAAAGGAAGATCTCTAATGAAGAAATTTCTACTTTGCTTGCTAATTATTCCTTTAATGGTAAGGTTCCAAAGAAACTTGGAGACCTAGGGATTCCAACTATTCCTTGCTCTATTAAAAATAGTTATGTTAGAACTACTTTGTGTGATTTGGGAGCAGGAGTTAGTGTCATGCCTTTTTCTCTTTACAAGAGACTTCAACTGGAAAAACTAATACCAACTGATATATCTTTGCAAATGGCGGATAAATCTACTACTATTCCTGTTGATATATGTGAGGATGTACCTGTTCAAGTGGCTCATAATTGCTTGATATTAACTGATTTTGTTGTGCTTGAAATGCGTGAAGATGATAATATGTCTATTATTCTTGGGAGACCTTTTCCTAACACTGCAGGAGCTGTTATTAATTGTAATCAAGGAAAGGTGACCTTTAATATTAATGACAAAGAGCATACTGTCTATTTCCCCAAGAAGATTGATAGGACTTATGGTTTAAATTCAGTTGAACATGTTGAGGGCATTCAAGTTGGAGAAATATATTGTCCCATACCAAGAGAAATTTTGAAACTATTGTGATTGGGACCATTGCTATCAAGGTTGAGGTAACATAATCATTAGTGGAACACAAAGTTTTGTTACATATAATTTTTTTTGATAACAAGACCTGATCAACCTTGTTAAAAAAGGGATTTTAATGAACAAAACAATGTTTTTACCATGATTATCTTTGTTTACTTTTATTTTATCCATTTTAGTTTTAGCTTTCATTTAGTTTACTTTTCTGTTGTTAGTTGCTTGCTTTTTAGAGTGTCTTAGAACTTCTGAAGTTTTAGCCTTGTTTTGTCATTGCATCATTCTAGAAACTCTTTTTTCTGTCAGAAAATCATTCATTTATCCTGAAAATTTCTCAAAAATAAAGTGTCTCAAAAATTCCAAAAAATTCATATTAAAATTGTACGTGAAAAAGTGGCAGAGAAGTGCCTAGAAGGTACCAGGGGGGCCACCAGGCAGGCACACCACCTGGTGGCGCGGCCAGCCCAGCGGCGCGCCTAGCCATGGTGTAGGCCACCCTGGCCCTCCACTCACTCTCTCACTTTCCACTGCTCTCTCTCTCGAGAAAACACCAGTTCATTGCTTGAAATCGCATTCTTGCTGTTCTTGCCTTCGATTTTTCGATCTCCTTGCTCAACCCATCTTTGCTGCTGAAATTTGGAGCATTTGTTCTCCGGTATGTGACTCCTCCGCTTGTCCAAGTAGATTTGTGGTTAGTGGTTTATATCTTGAGTATTTTGTTGCTGTAGGTGACAGGCTATGAGACCTTTTAAGCTTGGTCAATGCTTTGAGATATTGTTTTGATGCATGTTTAGGCCTCTACAAGTCCCTATGAGTAGTGCCCTTCATTATATTTTCACTTTGCAATCACTTGTGTAATGGATGTTTAAATTTCAGAACAGAAGATGAATGAGCATCAACTCAACCAACATGAACTGAGGGTGCCTGAGGTTATGATGGTTCACCAAGAGGAGGAAGTTTTCCCTTCCATCTATCCATGCTTCGAATTCATGAGGGCTGCAGGAATTTTCCAGGACTTCCACACCTTAGTTGCTAATGCAGGATTGGAGCACTTTGTGGAAGATGAACCTTGTCAATTTGTGAAACTAACTATGTCTGTGGTGTAGGACTTTCGATTTAGTCACTCTTTGCCTAACCCCATGGTCCACTACAAAATTTACAATATAGCTGTCGACCTTCCTCTTGATGAGTTTTGTGCAGCTATTAAGGTACCTCAGTGGGGATCGTGTGGAAGGATTAAAGAGCGGCCTACACCACTCATGGACTTGTATGCATAGATTTGCCAAGGGAGCAGCTTCTCAAAGGAGAGTGGAAAAATCCATAACATTCATCTCCCATCTATTCGCTACTTTGCTTACTTTATTGCCAAGTGTGTTCTCGCTAGGAAAACTGTTAATAAACTATCCTCATATGATCTAGCATTCATCTCAGCTGCTTTAAAACGAGATAGAACTTACAACTTGGGTGCCTTGATAGCTTTCTGTCTTGCTGCTAACCGCGAGAAAGGTGGAATTTGTGGAGGCCTCATTGCTTCTCGTTAATTAGCGTTGCATGGTTTAGTGCCTCATCATCTAGACCTATAGTTTCCCATAGAAAGGCTTGATTTTAATTCCATGATGCAGCATAAATTTGTTTCTTCTTGGGCTAATTTGAGTGAGTTGTCTTATGAAATAACCTTTCTCAAGGCTGGTTGGAGAAGGAGTAAGTCCGAGCGATTTGTTCTTTTGCCTGCACCTGTTTTGTTTAACCTTGATACCAGGGTAGGATGGTCACTCACTAAGGAAGAGCTTGATACGTACTTGGGAGAGCTCTCCCAACAGGAGCAGGATACTAGAAGGGAGGTCACAGATGATTTGGTCCAGCCCTCGAATGACGGGGAGTCTTCATATCAGCAGCCTACCTATGATTGGGGAGCTTCTTCTTCTTCCCAGGGCCTAGCTACGACCATTCTTACAATGACCAACCTGCTTGGAACCCTTACTCGTATTTGGATTGATACCCACTTAGGCCAAAAGCCTAAACTTGGGGGGAGGTACACCGACATCACACTCATCTCCATATCATGTTTCGTCGATACTTTGTATATTCATGTTTTGTTCTATTTTTAGTTTTTGTTCTCTCTTTGTTTTTGCTTTCTAAAACACAAAAAGACCAAAAATATTTCTGATGTTTCTGTTTGTTTGCTTCTTCTTCTTTTTGCCTTGGTTTGTTTTTCCCTTTTTGCTTTGTTTGAACTATTCGAAAAACCCAAAAAGATTTTGCTTTGCTTGTTATTCCTTTTTGGTTCTTGTTTAAAAAAAACAAAAACACCAAAAATATTTGTTGTTCTTCTTTGGTTTTGTGAGTTTGTTGCAGGGTTTAGCAGTCCTCAGTGGAATGTGGTTTCATGTTATTATTCAAGCCACACAAGTGAAGGGCAATAATGAGGATTAATGACAACTTGAGGTGTGGTAAGAGGCTGGTAACGAACTCTATTTGTTTTCATTTTTGTACATATACTCATCATTGTGGGCATTCTTAGTCTGTTCATGTAGGGTGTATGTTATTTATGGAGGCTTAGTAGTTCTTGCTTTCTTATGATTAGCTCTAGCTCGCTAATAATTTGTAGCATGTCATATGAATGTTCGCTTGCATTGCTCTATTCATGACTTGGTATGATACTGTGGTACCCTCCTCTGAGTGTTTCACTTGAATTGACTTGGCATTAGTATGCCTTGTTTTCTTCCGAATAAAATGTTTGCTTGTTATGAGAAAGTTAGTTAGTAAAGCTCTCACGAACTTGATGGCACACTTTACCTTCTTGCACTTAATAATCTTGAACCATTGCGTCCATCTTTGTTGCGTATATGCTTGCGCTTTATAAGTTGAAGTTAGCAGAACCATGTATCATGGGGAACGCTTTCAACATTGCACTGGTACTTTGTACCTTGTTGATATCATGATTCTTTGGCTTATGGATCCCGGTGGTGTGAAATAAAAGGGGAACTTGTAAGATCATGGAGTTTGTATGTGTGTTAGAGAAACGCCTGGGCCGCTAGCCTAAGCCATGCCTAATCATGGTGGAAACTTGCAGCATAACCATAATGAGCACTCTATGAAGCATCCTCAATAAAAACCAATGCAAATAGCAAATAAAAAGATCGCTGAGATGCTCATTGTTTGCTTGCCTTGTCATTTTGATTATGGGATAGCTCCTGTATCATGTGCAAGGGGTACCCCGTTGGCGGTTTTCTATGATACATATGTACTTACAATGACAAGAGCTTACTTGTGACTGAAGTTGAGTAGCATGAGGTCCGGTACTCGTAAGTAAGGGGCATGAGATTTTAGCTTATAACTTGTCAAGCATATCCTCTTAGTTGTGTCACTTTAACCTTAACCATATAAATATGCTTATGATAGGGGCAATGAGAGCTCAAAGCTAATGAGTACCATACTTTCAGCATTTGGAAGCCTTTCAAACTATTCAAAACCTTTTCATTTCTTTGTTGAGTCTCCACATATTCTATGAGCACTTGCTTGAGAGCATAGTTGTCATTCTTAGTGTAATATGCTTGTCTCAAAACTTGATTATTTGTGTTATGACTTTGATGCTTGTATCTTTGATATCTTTACTTCTAGTCTTCACTTGAACTTCAGAGGTGCCTTGGCATTTATGTTTGCTCTACAATCAAAGGAAAGCGATATACCACTCTATCATACCTTTTTATGAGCAGTACAATGTTGCTTATGTTTTTGTTTCATGCTACTTATTATTTCTGAGTTAGGATCTCTTCAAAGCTTGCATTGACTATTAAGTAAACTTAGTTGCATACTCCTTATTATGAATTGCCTGAGTAGCTGATCATATGCTGAGAATATATACATCTTATGAAGCAAATGTGTTCGTGAAAGTTTCTTTTATCACACTTAGTTTTCAACTGAATTGCTTGAGGACAAGCAATAAGCTAAGCTTGGGGGAGTTGATACGTCCAAAACGTATCTACTTTTCCGAACACTTTTTCTATTGTTTTTCCTCTAAACCGGTGTGATTTGGATACAACTAACACGGACTGACACTGTTTTCAGTAGAATTACCTTGGTGTCTAGTTTTTGTGCAGAAAATCAACTATCAGGAAAAATCTCGGAAAAAATATGCCAAAAATCCTATTTCACCAGAAGATTCACGGAGCCAGAAGACGAGACGGAGTAGGGCCACGAGGGGCCCACACCACTTGGCCGCGCGGGCCAGGCCAGGCCGCGCTTGGGGGTGGTGTGGCTGCCTCGGCTGCCCCCTCGGTCTGCCTCTTCGCCTATAAGTTGCCTCTTGACCTAAAAACCAAGGGGGTTCGACGTTTTTCCAGAAAGAGTTCCGCTGTGCCGCCACCACCAGATTCTGTGATTCGGAACCAGAAACTCCATTCTGGCACCCTACTGGGACGAGGAATTGGAGGAGATCATCGCCATCATCATCACCATCGCTTCTCCATCAACCATCCATGTTTCCCCCATCTATGAGTGGGTAATCCCTCGATGTAGGCTATGGGGATGGTAGGGATTGGATGAGATCGTTCATGTAATGACATCGGATTGTTAGGGCATGGTGCCTAGTATCTACTATTAGTGCTTTTTGACTTTGTTGCGACGTGTTATGCTTAATGCTTGTCACTAGGGCCCGAGTGCCATGATTTCAGATCTGAACATGTTATTGATTCATTATTATAGTATAGTTTATGGTCTTACCTACAAGTTGTATACACACGTCGTTGTCCAAAACCAAAGGCCCCAAAGTGACAGAAATCGGGATAACCGGCGGGAATGGCTTTGATGTGAGGATCACATGTGTTCACGGAGTGTTAATGCTTTGCTCCGGTGCTCTATTAAAAGGAGCACCTTAATTGCCAGTAGTTCCCTTGAGGCCCCACTGCAAACGGGTTGGCAGGACAAAAGATGTTGTGCAAGTTCTCATTGCGAGCACGTATGACTATATATGGAACACATGCCTATGATTATTTAGTACTTGGATGATTTATCTTATTTATCTGCAAATGCCCTATGTCTTGATTGCCATATGAATTGTCTTGTCCATGCAACGCCCGTCCATCCATCCCTATGCCTACCGCGCTTTAATCCTACTGTTTACTGCAATTCTTACTACTGTCTTTACTTTACTATTGCTATTACTTTACTATTGCTACTACAAAACTATTGCTACTGATAAACTGCTGTGAGCAAGATTGTTTCCAGGTGTAGCTAAATTGACAACTCAGTTGTTAAAGCTTATAAATATTCTTTGGCTCCCCTTGTGTCGAATCAATAAATTGGGTTTTACTTCACTCAAAAATACTGCGATACACCCCCTATACTTGTGGGTCATCAGTCAACCTCGTCCGTCCATGTGAATTTGTCTGCCTTCTTGAGCAACTTGTAGAGCGGCATAGCCTTCTCACCAAGTCGGTTGATGAACCGGCTTACTGCTGCAATATTGCCTGTGAGCCTTTGTATGTCCTTCAGGCATGTCGGGCGTTTGATGTCGAGGATGGCCTTGATTTTCCCCAGGTTAACCTCGATTCTTACCCCGAAGACACACTTCTTTGGGTTCAGCATCATGTTGTATTTCCGGAGATTGTCAAAGGTTTCCTGCAAGTCAACGATAAGATCATTTGATTTCTTTGACATTACCGCGATGTCGTCCACATAAGCATGTACGTTGCGACCTATTTGGTCGTGTAGGCAACGTTGCATCATCCGCTGGTACGTAGCACCAGCGTTTTTCAACCCCAAAGGGCATCGTGACGTAGCAATATGTGTCGTAGGGTGTGGTAAACAAAGTGGCCAATTGGTCTGACTTTTGCATCCGGATCTAGTGGTATCCTGAATAGGCATCGAGAAAACACAGAAGTTCCGAGCCAGCCGTCGAGTCAATGACTTGGTCAATGCGAGGCAAAGCAAACGGATCCTTCGGACATGCTTTGTTCAAGCCGATGTAATCAACGCACATTCTTAATTCATTGGTTCCCTTTTTGGGGACAAGTACAGGATTTGCCACCCATCAGGTGTAGATAACTTCTCGGATAAAGCCAGCCTTAAGTAACCTAGCTATTTCTTTGCCTATAGCCCTTCGTCTTTCATCACCAAAGCGTCGTAGAGGTTGTTTCACCGGTTTGGCATTGGGATCAATTTTCAAGCTGTGCTCGGCAAGTTCTCTAGGTACACCTTTCATGTTGGCAGCTTGCCAGGCAAAGATGTCTCTATTCTCACGGAGGAACTCGACAAGCGCACTTTCCTATTTGGGATCCAGGTCCGTGCCAATGGTGGTGGTCTTGGAGGAATCACCTTCGACAAGCTCCACCTGCTTGGTCTTGATGGCGACCTTGAAGGCGGGTTCGGCAACAGTGATCTGCTTCTTCGGAGACGGCATCTCCTTGAACTCCTCACCGTAGAGGACTGCTTCAGCGAAGGCGGCTTCGCTGAGCTCGCACTCCCGTGCTTCGGTGAAGCTTCCGTCAACGGTGATGATGCCATTTGGTCCGGAATCTTGAGTTTGTTGTAGACAAAGCATGGCCTTGGGAGGAAGGAGTGGAAGATGTCACATCCGAAGATGACGTGGTACATGCTCTTGAAAGGCACCACTTCAAAGGTCATGCGTTCTTGGCGGTAATTGTTTACATCACCAAAAGCGACCGGAAGGGTGATGCAGCCCAGGGATTTGCTTGTCAGCCAGGGACAACCCCATGGAACATGGTGTTTCTCTTCCTTAGTTGGGTCTCTGTCGAGTTCATCTTATGCAGTGTATCGAGGTACATGATGTTGATGCTGCTTCCAATGTCCACGAGGCACTTGGTGAACTCTGTGCCGTCAATCAAAGGGTTGATGACCATGGCATATTGGTTCTCTCTTGGGATAAGTTCTGGGTGATCCTTCCTATCCCAAGTAATTGGAACTTCCGACCACCTGACGTACTGGGGAACTGGAGGGAGGGTAGCCATCAGTATCCTCAGAGAGGTTTTCTGGGCCCGGATGGTTGGGGTACCAAGGAAGGTGTGGTAACATGGAGCCTTCTTTTCAAAGGGATTTTCCCTTTATACTCTCCCTTGTCGGAAGATTTTGGGTCCATGTCCTCGTCCATATCACTTGATACCTTGGGTTCTTCCTCCTTCTTCTTCCCCTTGCCCTTTCCACGGGGTTAGTTCTTCCGACTTCGCTTGTAGCCGGACTCAGGGTCCTCCTTGAGATCATTGACAAACTTGCATTGGCGATTGGTGTGGGTGGATTTGCCATTGGCGTCGAGATGGACGAAGCATGGCATATCGCGATACTCTTCGTATGTTTGGGGAACGCGGGTTGCTGAGGGTGTAGTGTCACTCCTCTGCTCTCCACTGTTGGTTCCTCGGCCACGTCCACGCTGTCCTCCATTGCCTCTACCAGTGAACATTGCGGCGACCATGGCGGCTACTTGCTTCTCTTCGGGCGGATTCTTCCGCTTATTGTTGTTGTTCTTCTTGTCCTGGGTAGGGATTGCTATTGCCGGCAACAATCCACGCGCATCGTCATTGCTTAGCCCAAAATATATCGAGCCCGTTGGGGAACCCCAAGAGGAAGGTCTGATGACCACAGCAGCAAGTTTTCCCTCAGTTATGAAACCACGGTTATCAATCTAGTAGGAGCAAGGAAACACCCCAAAGGTGTTGCTAGCTGAACTTTGGCAGGGCGCACTACCGGTGTCAGCAGCAACGTGGAGACCTGCACAACACAACCACAGAACTTTGCCCCCAACTTGCGATGAGGTTATCAATCTCACCGGTTTTGCTGAAAACAAAGGATTAAACGTATTGAGTGGAAGAAAGTAATAGTTTGTAGAAAGTAAACAGAAAGCAATAAACAGTTGATTGTAGATTGATGATAAAACAAAGGACCGGGGTCCATAGTTCACTAGTGGTGGCTCTCCTTAAGATAGATGACATATTGGGTGAACAAATTACAACGGGGCAATTGACAAACATCGAGAAAGCAATCATGCATATCCTACTCATCTTGACTCCTTTTAGATTCGATTGGGAATTACAACATTATACATAGACCGTAATCCAACTGCATCTATGACTAATAATCCACCTTCATGTTATCATCCTAACCCCCTCTAGTATTAAGTTGCAAGCAACAAATAATTGCATTACACATTGCGTGTAAAGTAAACAATATGATTGTTCTATGAACAAAGGATTATTGTTTTCTCCCTAGTAGCAACATCACATCCAGTACCTTAGAGATTTCTGTCACTTCCCCAGATTACTAGAGGCATGAACCCACTATCGAGCATAAATACTAACTCTTGGAGTTGCTAGCATCTACTTGGCCAAGATAACTACTAACAACGGAAAGCATGCAAGATCACAAATAACAAAGACATGATAGAATCAATAATCAATCTGAAATAGCATCTCAATATCCATCGGATCCCCGCAAACACAACATGTATGAATACAAATAGATGATCTTGATCATGAACGGAGCTCACAAGATCTAAACATGATAGTACAAAGGAGGATAACCAGCCATCTAGCTACTACATGGACCCATAGTCCAGAGATGAACTACTCACGCATCACACCAGAGGCTTGCATGGTGATGAAGAAGGCCTCCAGGGTGAATTCCCCTCTCCGGCAGGGTGCCGGGAAGAACTTCAGATCCCTCCCGATCTAGGGATGAAGATGATGGCAGCTACAGACTCTTTCGTGGAATTTTGATCGGGTACTTAGGGTTTCTGTATCAGAGGCATCTTATAGGTGAAAGGGGAGGCCGAGGGGGTGCCTAGGGCGGCCAGACCACCCCCTGGCGTGGGCCAGGCTGGGCCACGCGGCCAGGTGGTGTGGCGGCCCCTTGACCCCTCTCCGTCTCATATTCTAGCTCCTTGTGTCCCACGGCGAAAAACCGACTTTGGCTTTTGTCCCATCCAATTCCGAGAATATCCATTTTCTGACTTTCCTGGAACCAAAAACAGCAGAAAACAGGCAGCTGGCACTGTGGCTCTTGTTAATAGGTTAGTCCAAGAAAATGTATAGAATATACTCCAAAGTGTGGACAATACATAAGAAAGTATATAAAACTAAGCATGCAACATCAAAAACTATGGATACGTTAGCAACGTATCAACATCCCCAAGCTTAACTCCTGCTCGTCCTTGAGTAGGTAAGTGATAAAAAGAAAGAATAATTTTTGAGGTGACATGCACCATCATAAACTTGATCAAAGTATTTGTAAAACATTGATAGCTGGGATCATAGTACTTCAATCATAACATGAAAGACAAAGTTCTAACAATAAGGCAAAGCAATTATGTTGCAACATGAAAAGGCATAAACAAAAGATTCATGAATAACAACGCGTTGCAAGACGTTTGTTTGTTTCACGTAAAGAAAACATAGCATAGTAGCATTCAACTTGTCCCTCATAGAGTAGCAAACATAAATGCATACGACACCTTCAAAGTTTATAAGAGTGACTAGATACAAATAGTTTAAAACAAGCAATATCAAAGCTATGCATCAATCAATAAGTCTTGGGACAATGCACATAGAACTAAGAATGGCCACAATGCTCTCATAGTAGGCGCATAAAGATAGAAGGTGGAGACTCAACATAAAAGTAAAAGAAAGGCCTTCATAGAAGGAAGTAGGGATTCAAGTTTCATAAAGAGCTTCCAAAAATTATGGTACTTATTAGCTTTCAGCTCTCATTGCCCCTATCATAAGCATCTTGAAGGTGATTAAGGTTAAAGTGACAGAACTAAGAGGATATGCTTGACAAGTTATAAGCCGAAATCTCATGCCCCTTACTTACGAAGACCGAACCTCATGCTACTCAACTTTAGTCACAAGTAAGCTCTTGTCATTGTAAGTACATATGTATCATAGAGAACCGCCAACGGGGTACCCCTTGCACATGATACAGGAGCTATCCCATAATCAAAATGACAAGGCAAGCAGACAATGAGCATCTCAGTGATCTTTTTATTTGCTATTTGCATAGGTTTTTATTGAGGATGCTTCATAGAGTGCTCATTATGGTTATGCTGCAAGTTTCCACCATGATTAGGCATGGCTTAGGCTAGCGGCCCACGCGTTTCTCTAACACAAATACAAACTCCATGATCTTACAAGTTCCCCTTTTATTTCACACCGCCGGGATCCATAAGCAAAAGAACATGATATCAACGGGGTACAAAGTGCAAGTGCAATGTTGAAAGTGTTACCCATGATACATGGTTCTGCTAACTTCAACTTATAAAGCGCAAGCATATACGCAACAAAGATGGATGCAATGGTTCAAGTTTATTAAATGCAAGAAAAGTAAAATGTGCCATCAAGTTCGTGAGAGCTTTAATCACTAGTTTTCTCATAACAAGTTTAATTCAGAAGGTAGACAAAAAACATGAATACACTTGGAATAGCATATGCTAATAGGTAGGTATGGTGGACTCTTGGAATAACTTGGTTTTAGGAGTTGGATGCATGAGTGGAACTCACACTTGGTTATGGAGGCTAGCAAAAGACTAGGAGCGACTAACTAAGAGAGCAATAATGGCCATAATCATACAGAGCGACAAAACATCATTAATCAAAGCATAGAGTGATACTACAAGTTGAAAACTAAAGGATCATAAAGGCTATGGTGACTTGGGATAGTCATAACATGGTGTGAGCATGCGCCAAGTCGACCCAAATAAAGCATCAAAGGAGAATACCACAATACTATGCTTTAATATGCTAAAACAACGCATGATTCTTCCAAGGCACATTAAGAAATCTCAATTGTTTATAACATGTCATGCTACAAATAATACTAAGCATAAAGAAAAAACAATATCAAGCATGGAATGACAAAGCATAGGCCATAGTCAAAAACAAGCTCTCTTTACCACTTAAGCATGAACTTTCCTACTCTTTTCCAATCCAAACCAAACTATTTGAAAACCAATGCATGAAAGAGGGGGTCCAACCAATTTATTCAGCAAACTAAGAAAACCAAGCAAACAAAAACCAAAACAAAAACGAAAAAGAAGACACTCCAAGAACAACACAACTGTGCATGACACAATAAAAATGAAGTGTTTGGAAGGAACCTAGAATTTTTATTGATGAAGAAGGGGATACCTTGGGCATCCCCAAGCTTTGACGCTTGTACTTCTTAGATATTTCTTGGGGTGACACGTGTGGCATACCCAAGCTTGAGCTTTAGTCCATCCTTCATCTCATTACTCATTCCTTCCATACACCTGAAATTTTTCCTTCATACAAAACTTCACACAATCTTTATTTGCAACATTAGTGCACTCAATATAATAGGTCTTTGGGTTTAGTTCCAACACCAATAAAACTTCCATTAAAACACAAGCTACTGTAGCACTTCCCTCAAAAAACCAATTCTCCAAAAGAACTCAAAAAGGAACCAACAAGAAGCAAATGCAAATTAAGGCAGAAATCTGTCAAAATAGACCAGCAGGTAAAGACGAATTTTTTCGTAGACCTTCTGTTTCTCAAATCGAAAAGTGTTTAACTAACGAAAGTTAGATAACAACCTAGGGCAGAAGCACAAAAATTCATGCCTCAAAAGGACGTACAAAGATTTTACACAAAGTTTTACGGTGAAGCACAGAAATCTATTTCGGGACAGAAACTTTCCCAATCATTACTTCTCTCTCATTAGAGGTTACTCTTAACTTCCAAGACTCATCTAAAACTTTTGGGTTATCTCCCAATAAGTAATTTTCTTTAACGCCTTTAAATTAGGCATAATAAGAAGAAAAAGAATCAAGTGTTCTCAAATGAAGAAGCATTAAGATTGGCACCAGAAATATCTTCAACAAGGCAAGGTATCTCATACAAATAAG
Source organism: Avena eriantha (assembly GCA_910589775.1). Classification (NCBI taxonomy): domain Eukaryota; kingdom Viridiplantae; phylum Streptophyta; class Magnoliopsida; order Poales; family Poaceae; genus Avena; species Avena eriantha. The sequence goes on along the minus strand of OU342745.1, from coordinate 62,489,600 downwards.
TTCTAGAGGATCCTCTCTCAATACTCTTGGGTTCACTATTTTCATCAAACGGGTTTTTTGGAACAATCCAATCAAGGTTCTTTTCTATGGCTTCATGCATTGCTACAAGTTAAAAGGTATTGGTATCTTGATTTCATCCCCATTAGGTTCGGATTTGTTCATCTTTTCTAGTGTACCAACAATATCGACACATGAGCCTAGCATATTAAAATATTCAAACACTTTTCTAGCTTCCTTGGCAACATCATAAAATTCCTTAAGCAAAGTTTCTAGAATAAAGTCTCTCTTTTCAGGGTCATCAATTTCTTTACGTTTAAGAATCATTACTTGCATTAAGGGGTTAAGGTTAACAAACCTAGCTTCCAACATGTGAACTAAAGAAGCTACAGCAATTTCATAATTTGGAGCAAGCTTTGCAAGGGATCTATCCTCAATATCCTCATGTTTACTAACATGATTAAAGAATTCTTCAATATTATCTTTTCCAATTATAGAGCCACTACTTATTGAAAGGTATTTTACGGTGAATTTAGGGATCAACATGGTGAGCTAAGAAAGAGGTAACAACTATAGAAAGACTTAATTTTTTGTGTGTTTTTAATAAAGAAAGCAAACTAGTAAAACTATTTTTTTGTGTTTTTGATAAAGAAACAAGCAAACAAAGCAAAAGTAAACTAAGCAAAACAAAAATAACAAAGGAAAGAGATTGGTTATGAGGGACTCCCCTTGCGAAGATGTCCTTGACTCCCCGGCAACGGTGCAAAAAATCGGTTGCTTAGCCCAAAATATATCGAGCCCATTGGGGAACCCCAAGAGGAAGGTATGATCAGCACAACAACAAGTTTTCCCTCAGTTATGAAACCAAGGTTATCAATCCAGTAGGAGCAAGGAAACACCCCAAAGGTGTTGCTAGCTGAACTTTGGCAGGGCGCACTACCGGTGCCAGCAGCAACGTGGACACCTGCACAACACAACCATAGAACTTTGACCCCAACTTGCGATGAGGTTGTCAATCTCACCAGTTTTCCTGAAAACAAAGGATTAAACGTATCGAGTGGAAGAAAGCAATAGTTTGTAGAAAGTAAACAGAAAGCAGTAAACAGTTGATTATAGATTGATGATAAAAGAAAGGACCGGGGTCCATAGTTCACTAGTGGTGGCTCTCCTTAAGATAGATGACATGTTGGGTGAACAAATTATAGAGGCGCAATTGACAAACATCGAGAAAGCAATCATGCATATACTAATCATCTTGACTCCTTTGAGATTCGATTGGGCGTTACAACATTATACATAGACCGTAATCAAACTGCATCTATGACTAATAATCCACCTTCAGGTTATCATCCGAACCCCCTCCAGTATTAAGTTGCAAGCAACGGATAATTGCATTACGCATTGCATGTAAAGTAAACAATACGATTGTTCTATGAACAAAGGATTGTTGTTTTCTCCCTAGTACCAACATCACATCTAGTACCTTAGAGATTTCTATCACTTCCTCATATTACTAGAGGCATGAACCCACTATCGAGCATAAATACTAACTCTTGGAGTTGCTAGCATCTACTTGGCCAAGATAGCTACTAACAACGGAAATCATGCAAGATCACAAATAACAAAGACATGATCGAATCAATAATCAATCTGAAATAGCATCTCAATATCCATCGGATCCCTGCAAACACAACATGTATGAATACAAATAGATGATCTTGATCATGAACGGAGCTCACAAGATCTAAACATGATAGCACAAAGGAGGAGAACCAGCCATCTAGCTACTACATGGACCCGTAGTCCAGAGATGAACTACTCACGCATCACACCGGAGGCTTGCATGGTGATGAAGAAGGCCTCCAGGGTGAATTCCCCTCTCCGGCAGGGTGTTGGGAAGAGCTTCAGATCCCTCCTGATCTAGGGATGGAGATGATGGCGACTACAGACTCTTTCGTGTAATTTTGATCGGGTACTTAGGGTTTCTGTATCAGAGGCATCTTATAGGCGAAAGGGGAGGCCGAGGGGGTGCCTAGGGCAGCCAGACCACCCCCTAGTGCGGGCCAGACTGGGCCACACGGCCAGGTGGTGTGGCGGCCCCCTGGCCCTTCTCCGTCTCATATTCTGGCTCCTTGTGTCCCTCGGTGAAAAACTGACTTTGGCTTTTGTCCCATCCAATTTCAGGAATATTCATTTTCTGACTTTCTTGGAACCAAAAATAGCAGAAAACAGGCAGCTGGCACTGTGGCTCTTGTTAATAGGTTAGTCCAAAAAAGTGTATAGAAAGTACTCCAAAGTGTGGACAAAACATACGAAAGTAGATAAAACCAAGCATGGAACATCAAAAATCATGGATACGTTAGCAACATATTAATCATCAGCAGCGGCGAACTCGCTAGCCATGGCGATCATTGCGTTGAGGTTGAGGTCATTGTTGTCTTGCCTGCGCTTCAACTTATGCCAGAGAAAAGTACCCTTCTCCAGTCCATCAATGAAGGCAGACATCGCGGTCTGTTCGTGCACCCCTGCGCAAGAATTTTTCATATCCAGCCAGTGAGAGAGGTAGGCACGGGAGGTTTCATCCTTTTCTTGCACACACCATTGTAGATCTCCGACAGTGCAGGGACGTTTATACGTACCCTCGAAGTTCTTGGTGAACGCTTCATGCATGTCCAACCAATCGCATATTGATTTCTCTGGTAAGTCGTCGATCCATTGCCGGGCAGTGCCTGTCAGCATGAGTGGGAGATACTTGACGATGACGTTGGGGTTTCCCCCTGCGATGTGAATCGCTTCGCTATAGTCCTACAACCATGTTGCTGGCCTGGCGGTGTCGTTGTAGGGCTTGATAGTCTTGTCTATCTAGAGGACCTTGGGGTAGGTTGTGGCCCGTATGACTGGTCCAAAACACCGTGGCCCAAGTATGGAGCTCTCGAGCTTCCCTGATCTTGCCCAGCCGCGATCATGCATCATATGGCTCTGGCTGCTTCCCTTTTCTGTCACGGGGAGGAGAATTGTGGAGCGATTTGTGAGATCCGCCATGACCTCTGCCATGATGGCTGCTAGGTGGCGATGGCGGCGGTGGAGGCGGTAGGTTAGCTCTCTTGCTATGCCCCTCCTGTGACTCCTCACGCCTGTCGCGGTTGCTTGTCGGACGTGGCGATTCCTTGTGAGACATTCTCTTGTGTCCGTCATGGCTGCTGCGCTCTTCGGCATGCCGAGGCTGTTCGCCCTGATCGCGTATAACTATACCGGGCAGTGACCGCCTTGGAGGTGGCATGCTTGTGCGGTGGCATGGCGCTGGTTCCTTGTGATGTCGAGATGGTTGTGGAGGTGGCGAGCGATGAGGACGAGCCTTTTCTCCGTTGTCGGAGGATATGGGGATATCGTCAGTCCTGTTGCATGCCTCCCTCCGCCTTCGCTCTATAGAGCATGTGTGTGATCCTTCATCACGGGGAGATTTTGGCCTTTTGTGGCTGTTCAGGGTTGATTGGCATAGCTCCGGGTTGGACTCAAGCCTCTGCGAGGCGGCCTTTTCCTATTGCTTGCATGCCTTAGCGACGAGGTCGTACACCTGAGCAACTGCTTTTGGCGACCTGTCCTGCTCCAGGAGGGTCTTGGCGATGGTGATGTTGAGAGAGGGAATTGGCATGACTTGCCTCCCCTCTGAATCTATGTAAGGGGTGGCCTTTGTCAGCCTAGACCCGCCAAATCCCAAGCCTCGCCGAACACCAGGATCTTGGACGACGTGAGCTGGTACCTTCTTTGCCTTATGCTTCAACAACAATTGCTTATATTAGGCCTCCATAGCTCTTGCCGCCTTGATGGATTGCTGCGCCTTAGCCATGTCTTCGTCCAGCTTAGCGCCTTCCTCCGCGGTGCACTTGGCCTCTGTCAAGATTTCCACACGCTTCTCATCAAGCTTCGTAATGCTCTGGATATGGGCGATGGTGATTGGCTCAACGAGGAGTGCGTCGTAGATTGCTTTGTCAGCGGGGGTGGCTAGTGGGTTGCCAGCTGCTGACGTTGACGGTGGTACTGGCGGTTGATTCGATTGTCGGGCCGTGTTGGGGGTCGTGGTAAGTTCCTGTGCCGGTGGCTGGCGGGTAACCGGAGGAGGAGTGGCCTTGGCCGGAGCCAGAGGCTCGGCGGCCTTTTTAGCTGCTACTGCTTTGGTGACCGCTGGCATGGGCAGAGCTCTCTCACGTTCTCGTTCATGTCCGTCTTCTTACATCACGCTCCCAATGGCGACTAGCACCTAGTGGGAAGTGTTGGTCTTCTCGGTGCGCTCCTCCTTCTCGATCTCCTGCTCGATCTCCCTCATAATAGCGTCTTATTCCTCCGAGTTGACGTCCGAGCTACCGGCATCCATATTGATATCGGCGTAGAGCGCATCGAGGACAGAGTTGGAGTTGTCTTCGGTGTTGGCGATAGCGGATGTTGAGGGTGATGGAGGCGAGTCATTGTTGTTGTTACCTCCTACGACTTCGATGGTGATCGCCGCCTTGGCTTCTTCATTGGCGTCCGCGTATTCGTTGACGATGGCAACCATCTCACCAAGGGTGAGAGGGCACGCAGCCTACCGCCTTCGAAGGGTATGTCGGAGGAGGGTTCCAGATGTGATCCCTTCCACGAAGTGGTACACGAGCTCGTCGGTGCGGTCACCCTCTAGGGTTTCCCTCACCCTCATCCATCTGGCAAGGTATTCGTGGGGATTCTCCATCCCTTTGAACGCATATGGCCAGATCGAAGATGGTGACGACGCCGACAAAGTGTGACCTACGCATCTCTAACGCTCGGGGAAGCCAAGTGGATTTGCGGGATCCTTCCACCTTTATATCCTGCACATGGGCGGTTTTGGTGGGCCTTGAATTTTCCTGATCCGAGCCACCATACTCCAAAGAGAGGTATGGCCCAGATCCTTCCGCGAACCTGTCTTGCTCATAGGCGGTCCGTGCGGGGCTTGACAATTTTTCGACTTCCTGGGAGCTAGGACCCGAGTCAGTTTTGCCGATGAAGATGTGGATGTCTCCGAAGGGGATGACGGAGCAGCGCGTGGGGTTCATCTTCGCCGGCACCCAGAACTCACCTAGAGGGACGATCGGGACGTTGTCGGAGAAGAGAACACGACCAATAGCTATGGTGTCACCGATTCCCGCGAAGAGATTAGACCTCGCCCGGTGTAGAGCTCGAAACACCTCTTGCCCCACGTTGGGTGCCAACTGTCGTGGTATTGCCGACGAGTACGCCATGGAGGGGGTCCTCACAGTGCGTGTTTAGAGACGCGTGGTAAGGCAAAGAGTTGGCGGGTACGAGGTAACACAGGTTACCTAGGTTCAAGTCCCACAATGGTGGCGAAACTCTACTCCTGCTATAAATCTCTATAATGGCAATACGCCGAGTTATAGAGATAGGTTCGTTGTGCGAGGTGTTACGCGTTGTACGCTGCAATCAGAGAAGTTGTGCCCTAAAGCTCCCGCATGCCGGGTTGTAAAGGCGCCAAGACCTAGGGTTTACAGGGAAAGGTCCTTGCCGGACAAGGTAAAGAGTCCTACACCTACACGAACTAGTCTTCTGTGTCTTGTACTCCAAGGCTCCGAGTCGGTGACTCCTGCATAGCCTTCCTTATCCGGCATGGGCCTCCCTTCAGGATCCGTCTAACTGGGCCGCCCAACAGGCCATAGACCATGCTACCAACTATGGGTCACCCGAGTTAGGCGGATTGGTGACATGCTATGAGGATACCCATATAGCATATACCCAACAACTATATATACTCGTTCACGAGGCTCAGTAATATATCTATCATATCCGTCAAACTCATACTCTTTCAACTATATATACTCGTTCACGAAGCTCAGTAATATATCTATCATATCCGTCAAACTCATACTCTTTCAGTATCCCATTTGGCACTTATTTGTATATAATTATGGTTTTATATTTTTTTTTTGTTCTATCTAGTTTTGTTCAAATTGTATTTTAGAAAATTATCGATGACAGATCTTGGGGGGCATCGTCAGGTGACGTGGACGGATATGGCGTCCACTGGCCCCAAAATGGACAAAAAGAATACAAGTATCGACAAATTTTGAGATCTCCCTTGTGGATGCTCAAACTGACGTTGCCTTCTCCTCCGCTCTTCCAGTACGATACACGGTGCACCTTCTAGAACCCTTTATGTGGTCCTGTTTCATACAATCATTAATAAGCAATTGCCGGCAAGCAGTTGCCTGGGGTCGGAGGTTATGAAGGGCCCATGTACACACACTAAACTCCACACATGTGGTTGGATTACATATCCGTGGCACCGAAGGTCCAACCAAATCTGTCCCTCTCAAAGTCGGCCTGGCTCCATCATCCACCCATACGGTGGACGGAGCACCGCCTCCTGCAGGAACACACGGTAGCGACTGCCGACTTGTGCGATAAATTCACAGCGACGCGCTTCCTTGTGCGGACACCCCCTGCCATACACACTCCTTGAGGCTACCAACAGCCCCATGATCTCTGATGACGAGTGATGATAGCGGCATTAACAGTGACATCAATAGTACACAAGGACGGGGACATCGCGCAAGTGACAATGACATGCACCAACGGACGTGGCCGGCCACCTGTATGCATCTTCACCCTCAACGAACCAAATCCTCTTCTGATCGCGTGTCTGTCAGGCTGTCACCGACGGTGGGCCCACATGCGACGACTCCGCGGCAAACATAACTTGTTGGCTTAAATTACTGCCCACGATGCCTCGGAGAGCAATACACACACGCACGCTGCCGCGGCTAGGACACTCCGAGTATTGTTTTAAAAAAAAAGAAATTCATGCACTAACTAAAGAAACAAAAGTCTGAACAGATAAATATGACTAAGCATATACTCCCTCTTCACTAATGTAAGACCTTCGAGTCTTTAAAAAAATTGCATGTATCTAGATATATTTTATTGTTTAGTTTCATCCATTTTAAACCGAATCTAGTCTACTTGAAATATTTAGAAGGTCTTACATTAGAGAACAGAGGGGGTATTATATTCTCAACACTCTCCTCACGTCTAGACTCTCTTAGTCTACCCATTATAATGCATGGACAGTCTTAAATTTGAGACCTCTTGGCTCTGATACCATATTAAATTCCATGCAGTGAGTAACGCACCAAAAGTCTGAACCGGTAGAAAGGACAAAACAAAAACTCGGATATTCTCAACATTGAAAACTTAGATACTCACAAGGAGAGGCGGTCTAATCAGATTCTGCTTTCCCGCGACTTGACAAAAGGCGTCGTCTAGGGTTTCATCCTAGCTGTCGTCAGCCCATTTGCACCATTTTTATGCTGCCCCTGGTCAGGAACATCGAGAACTTAGATACTCGCAAGGAGAGGCGGTCTAATCAGATTCCTCAACGTTGCTTTCCCGCGACTTGACAAAAGGCGTTGTCTAGGGTTTCATCCTCACCATCGCTAGTCCATTTGCACCATTTTTATGCCACCTCTGATCACGAATCGATGCGGTGAGGACCTCAGACTTGCAATGTACTAAAGTATTAAAGTTAGAGTTTAGTCAACCGGTTGCATCGTTATGGTAATTATGGCGGTGATGCGCAGGGCCAGAAGAATAAGCTACACCCTTCCCCTCGTCCACCTCGACGACAGCGATATCGCTGGTGACGTTGAGGAGGGTGGTGAGTCATCTGGTTGCTGCTCCCATAGAGTGGTGGATCTCTTTCAATTTACATGTTTTACAGGTTTGATGTTAGAAGATTCAGGTCAATCCAAGAGTTCAATGACTTTGGCTTTGGGACGGTTGTCCGTAGGGACATGTGAACGACTTTTCAGCTGTCATCGACAACGTTGGACCGGCTCTGGTAGTGGAGCAACGACAACGGCACGGCGGCGGCTCGCTTTAGCTAGTTGTTAGGTGGTTCAGGGATCTTAATGCAAATTTTTATTATGTTTAGAATAATTTATATTTTTGCGAACATCTATAATAGATCTGGAACTTTCTCTCCAAAAAAAATTCAGATACTCGTAAGCTACTACTCGCTTACGATCTGAATGAGTACGTAGGAATATTAGGTTCCAAAATCAAGTGAGAAATAAGTGGACATAGTTGCGATCTACTGCTTTTTTCGAGGTTAAAGAAAGGCGTGGGATCCGAAGAGCGCCTGCGAGTTGCGGCGTGACTCTTGAAGAAGTAAGAAGTTTGGGGTTAATTAAGAATTCGAAGTTTAATGAGACCTTTTCTGTGTTGATACAAACTATCACGGAGTTACCAAACTAAGTCGCGACAGTAATGAGCTGAGGCTTTTTTTTTTTTTTCCTTTTGAGGGAATGAGCTGAAGCTTTGTGTCTGCGTTTTCTAGACTTTTTCTCCGAAGACTTTCTGTAGTATTGCAGGTCTCGGCGCGTAAGCTATTGAAAATGTCAATGCGACGAATCAAAGGCTGGCTTTATCCATCCAACCGTACTCACTATGTCCACAAATAAATGTATATAGTATTTTATGTTGTAAGTCAACCTTTTCAAAATTTGGGTAACTTTATGCACACTGGTAGCAACATAATGATGTTAATTAGTATATTATGGGAGAGGCGGTGGCTAAAAACCCATCTAAGGTTCGTTCCCTTCGGGGCGACGCCACCGGTCCGTACTGTCTCCGGTGGCCTTAGGGCCTTGGAGGCGCGGCGTACCACGGCTCCTCACCGGCACGAGGTTTCAGTGTTTTGTTTAGACTGTTTTCGGTGCTTTTTTAGAATGTTAAGACAGCGGCTACGTCCTGAAGTCTGGTGGTGTGTCTAGCATAAGCGGAGGCCGCGTGAAGTCGTGTGTCCGATGTATCCCTTCGTATCCGGTTGTTTTTCGTATTCGTTGGTGTGATTTAAGGTCAGTCTCTTTCGATCTATATTTGTTATCTTCTGAAAGGGTAATTGCCCCTATTGGTTTTGGTGATTAATGACAATCTCTATGGACTAATGTTTTCATTGAGTTTTATATAAAAGAATATTCCATAGGTCATGCTTGTAGTTCATGTGTTGGATTCAAGTATGGATGCCATGAAGATAAAGATATACCTTGAGTATTGGCATCAAGATCATCGAGTTGAAGAAGAATATGATATGATCAAGATCTTGAGAGTGTGATCTCAATAGAAGAAATCAAGATATGGATCTAAGTCGGTGTCAAGATAGTCTCATTAGTTGAGCTATGGTTGACTAAGATTTAGAGCATGTAATCAAATGAAGAGTTCTTTATGTACCTCAGGATATTGAGATGGAGCATGAGAAGGTACTTGGTTGACCAATACAAAGAGTGAAGAGTGATTTCAAGTTTGCCAACACATGAAGCATAAAGAATGTATCACACGGATCTTGTGATATGGTAAGCCTTATCAATTATGCATCATGAACTAACCCATTATATGTGCCTTTACGTTTTCTATATGGGATATGTATCTTTCCATGGGCATGTTTCAAAAGTGAAGATTTCATATAGCCCATGAGAGGAGGACATCAAGTGGTGATCGTCATCAAGGTTGAGAAGTGCAAGTTCAAGATAAGCATCTCGAGAAGATCATTTGCTTGAAGCTTGCCGTCCATATTGGTGATAATGGACATGTGAAGACGTATCTTAATGAAGCTATCCCATAGTGGTGTATGGGGGAGCAACTTATGAGTCTTCACGAAGCAACAATGATCAAGTGATGCATTCCGTCTTGGCTGGAGCTTGAAGCATTATCATCAAGATTAAGCGGGATACACAAGGAGAAGGTATGGCCTTGCTAGGTATTAGTTTTACCGGTCTGAAGGTGGTTGTAGGGAGACCGGGTTATAGGATAATAGCCATACTATCAAGAGGATATTTTGGCTGGTTAACTTGATCACATTGTCTTAGGGAGCTCAATACTTTGCATACTTTGCATCTTCCAATTTTGTTGCTTCATGGTGTTTCTCCATGTGAGGTTCTTGAGCTTATTTCTAGCTCTTCAACAAGCCCAAGTTCATCGAAAATGGAATACCTTTCTTCATTTGGTTCTATCCTCCTTTGTTGGACTATGATGTTTTTATGCACCATCTTCTAGAGCTTATTGTCCTCATCAAAACAAGCTCAAGATCATCGAAATCAGAGTCCGGGTGCAAAATTTATTGTATTTTTCGTGAAGTCTGTTTCATCCCGATTATGGATCCGGTTCAACTGAGTCCCACACCGGACGGTCCGGTGCCGGTAGACCGGATCTTAGATCGGAATTTCCAGTTTTCGCGACCGAGTCTATTCCGAGTTGGTAAACAGAGCCGTTCCAGTTTGTAGGCCGGTCCACTGCCTAGTGACCAAATTTTTCGATCCCGGGGCTAGTCCAACCGACTTTTAAACCGAGTTTTCGCATAAATTCTTCCAACGACCATATTTGCTTTCCCCTATATAAGAGGGTTCTTCCTCCAAAGATTTTAGGAGTTGTTGACCATGAAATTAACCTCCATTGTTGAACCTCTTGAGCTTGCTTCCTCTCCCTTCCCTCCTATGATTCTTGCATCTTTTTGAGTGCTTCGGAAGAGGAGATCTAGATCTACAATCCCCACTAATCAATTCCTCCTCTAAGTGAGGGGAACCCTTTGGATCTAGATCTTGGAGTCATTGGTTGACTTCCACCATCGTTCTTCTTCTCTAATTCCTCCCTAGCACTTGTTGCTTTGGTGGGATTTGAGAGTGAAGGATTTGAGCACCCTTGGTGTTTTTGCTTTGGATTCTTGCATAAGTGTTTTGATGTCCATTACGATTTGTTCGAGTGAAACACTGTGAGCTTGTTACTCTTGGAGGGTGACCTCCTAGTTGGCTTGGTGGTTGGTACCGTGGTGTCCTCTTCATGGAAGATTGTGAAGAGACCATGGATTCTCCTTCGTGGAGCTTGTGAAGTGGTTGTGGAGCTTGCCATCTCCGGAGTGGGGGAAAAGCTAGCCATAAGGAAAGGGCCTATTCCTTTGTGGGATAGACTCGGAGAAGAAGGTGAGCCTTCGTGGCGTTGGGAAATCCTTCGTGGAATCCCACATCTCTCGGACATGATGTACCTTCTTGTAAGGGAGCATGGGAATACATCTTTGTCTCCGCATGCCTCGGTTATCTCTATACCCGAGCTTACTTTCCTTGTGATAGCCATCGTGATTAAAGTAGTTATATCTTGCTTATCACTTGTGGTATATTTATATTGTGCTATCTTTCTTAGCTTAACTTGTTGTTGATGCACTTAGTTGAGCCTAGTATATTTAGGTTTTGTTCTTGTAAAATAAACGTTAGTTTAATTCCGCATTCTATCAAGCCAAAAACGTAATAGTTTTGAAATTTCCTATTCACCCCCCCCCCCTCTAGGCGACATCTCTATCCTTTCAATTGGTATCAGAGCAAGGCCTCTCCTTGTTTAGGCTTGACCGCCTAGAGTATAAAGATGTTGGCTAGTAGTATAGTGTACAATGACAATTATCTTTAATGGCACAAATTATGCTTTGTGGAGAAATTGCTTGCTTTGTAATCTTCGGACCTTGTGTACAAATATTGAGCGATTTCTTGATGTAGGTTTTTGTCCTTCGATGGATCCTCAAAATATATCTTTAGAGGATGAGAAAAATTTACATCTCGGAGCTCAAGTATCTAATGAGCTTATTTTATCCTTGAGCCCCACAGTTAATTTGTTCTTGACGATTGTAAAGCCAAGTCATCTCATGAGAAGTGGACCAAACTTAAAGAAATATTTGGTGGTTCTATTTCTCATATAGTCGGTGGTCTCCCCGAGGAGCTCTCTTCTCCTTCACATCATGAAGAGCTCCAAGTTGCTTCCACCTTTGACCGTGATGAGATTTCAATTCTTTCCACTTCGCTTTCATGTGACAAGTCATAAGGTAATGGCATGGTGAGTGGAAAAATCATATGTGATGATGGTAGTGTTTCTCTTTACACCAATGAATCTTGTTCTATAAATGATAATGGTGTAGAGAGTTTGGACTTAAACACTTCTTGCAACAATAATTCTACATCCCCTTGTATTGCTAGTCCTTGCAAGACGTTTAGAAACTATTTTAGTACTAATGTAGATGATATGCTTGATTTGTCTTATTCCCATGAGAAAAATGCTTCTATTTCCTCTAGTTGTTTATCTAATAATGTAAAGGAAATCAAACATTCTATTAATAAAGACACAATCATGAATGGAGATTCAACAATATCCTCAACTTCATCCTCTCGTGCTCACATGTGCCTTATGGCAAGAGTATCAAAGGTATCTCCTACTTTGGATCCCAACATATCTTCTCTAGATAGTAGCAATGATAATCATGATAGTGATGATGACATTGATGAGGATACTAGTGCTCTTGTGCTTGATTTGAATTTTTTGTGTACCTCTCTTCGTGGTAATAATAAGGCCGTTGCTTGTCTCAAACACGTTATGGACACCATAACTAAACAAACGGGAATCATAGAGGAGTTGGATTTCCAACTTAATGATGGTAGTCGGAGATTCAATCTCCTTAAGCAAGAGCTTGCCGAGGAGAAGCACACTAATTGTCTTCTCACACAAAAAGTTGAATCTTATGAGCTTGAAAAGGAAAAGTCTATTAATGATGCTAGTGCTACTGACTCTACTTCTTGTGAAGCATCTATATTAAAGGAGAATGTTGAGCTAAGGGATCAACTTGATTTGCTAACTAGCAATTATGGGAAATTGGAAGAAAGTCATGAAAAGCTCTCGGCCTCTCATAATGATCTTCTAATCTCCTATGATGGGCTAAAGTTAGCTCATGAGGCAAGTATCACTAAGGTAACATCTTGTGAGCCTCTTTTGGACATTAGCACAACTTCTACTCAAAATGCTATTTTGCCATGTGCTAGTCCTAGTGATCCTTCTAGTCATACTAGTGATAAACCTTGTGTTGGATTACTTGTTTTTCCTTGTTGCTCTAACAATGAAGCTTCTACTTCCTCTAGTACCTCTATTTCTACTAACCGTGTAGAGGAAATCAAAGAGCTCAAGGCCCAAGTCACTTCTTTGAAGAAAGACTTGGAAAAGAGTCATGAAGGGAAATCCACACTCGATAATATTTTGAGTGTGCAAAAATCCCCCAATGATAAAAGTGTACTTGGATCCAACTTCAATAACAAGAACAAGTCCAAGAGCAACAATAAGAAGGGCCAAGACTAAGTAAAGAATTCAGCCAAGATTATTTACTTCAAGTACAAGGTTGTAGGACATCCTATAAGATCTTGTACATTAAAGAAAAAGAACTTGAGTGAGAAGCAACAAGGGAAGCGGTCACAAGTTTAAGGTCATTCCAATCTCAACCTCAAGTTGAAGCTAGGCCACTTCCCAAGAAGAATCAAGATAAGGCTCCCCAAGCCAAGAAATTAATGAGGAAGAGAAAGGGGAGCACTTGTTGCTACATATGTCATGAGAAGGGGCACTTTGCCTCTTCATGTTCAAACGGTACCATATCTAACCCTATAATTGTTGATGATGATTATTCTCTTGGTAAGGATAAGGATGGAAATGTGTTTGCCAAGTTTGTTGAAACTCAAAGTGGTGTCAAGAAAAGAACCATTTGGGTTACCAAGCCTATTGTGACTAACCTCTTAGGACCCAACTTGGTTGGGGACCAACAAGCTCAAACTTGATTAATAGGTGTTTGTGGAGGGCGTTGGAGACTTGGCTAACTCATGAAGAATTAAGGGATCTTCATATATTATATTTTATCAAGCCAAGTTATAAGGATTATCATCTCCATACCATATACCCAATGTGCCTCTTTGCGGTAACTCGAACTCAACTCTTTTATATTATAAGTTACTTGCCCTTTTACATGCTTTGGTTTTGTACCAAGTATGTGTTTGTATTTGTTGTTCCTCGTGCTTGCTTATTTTGTGTATTTAAGTATGTCTATGTGTTTGGCACATCATTTACTTGTGTGTTTTGTTTTGAGCCTCTAATGCATCTTGGTGATATCTTTTTTGGCTCGTTTCGAGTGGTTAATGTAACATCCCATTTTGGGGGAGTGATATGCCCCGCGCATCTCTCAAACCTTAAAATGTGTGTACATGAGTACTACCCCTTAATATTGATATTGCAAGCTTATCTAGTCACTATGTGGTGTGTCATACTCATGAGAAATTCAAATTCTAAATGTCCATTAATTATCTCTAGTTGAAGTTGTTTTGCCTCTTACTTAGAAAATTTGAATATCATGTTATGGGGGAGTAATATGCTTCTTGTTACATATCACAATCCTATGAAATGTGAACATATGAGATAGTGCCACTTAGAGTTGATATTGTTAATTATCTTGTATCTAGGTGGAATGTTAGCTCAAACAAGGTCCTATTTTTGTTAGAAGATTTTATTGCACATCTTTTTGGTCTTTATTTGAGGAAGAAATTCTTGGTGCGCCCTTTTGATGGCTCAATGCATGGCGCCCAACAAAATGCTTGATGGCGGTGTTGATGTGAGCTCGTTGGGAACCCCAAGAGGAAGGTATGATGAGCATAGCAGCAAGTTTCTCTCAGTAATGAAACCAAGGTTTAATCGAACCAGTAGGAGCAAGGAAACACCCCAAAGGTGTTACTAGCTGAGCTTTGGCAGGGCGCGCTACCGGTGCTAGTAGCAACATGGAGACCCGCACAACACAACCACATAACTTTGTCCCCAACTTGCGATGAGGTTGTCAATCTCACCGTGTTTTGCGGAAAACAAAGGATTAAACGTATCGAATGGAAATAAGTAAAAGTTTGCAGAAAGTAAACACAAAGCAGTAAACAGTTTATAGATTGTATGTAAATAAAAGGACCGGGATCCATAGTTCACTAGAGGTGGCTCTCCTTAAGATAGATAACATGCTGGGTGAACAAATTACAGCGGGGCAGTTGACAAACATCGAGAAAGCATACAAGCATATACTAATCATCTTGACTCCTTTGAGACTTGATTGGGCATTACAACATTATACATAGACCGCCATCCAACTGCATCTATGACTAATAATCCACCTTCAGGTTATCATTTGAACCCCCTCCCGTATTAAGTTGCAATCAACAGATTATTGCTTTACGAACTGCGTGTAAAGTAAACAAGACGATTGTTCTATGAACAAAGGATTGTCGTTTTCTCCCTATTAGCAACAGCACATCTAGTACCTTAGAGATTTCTGTCACTTCCCCAGATTACCAGAGGCATGAACCCACTATCGAGCATAAATACTAACTCTTGGAGTTGCTAGCATCTACTCGGCCAAGATAGCTACTAACAACGGAAAGCATGCAAGATCACAAATAACAAAGACATGATAGAATCAATAATCAATCTGAAATAGCATCTCAATATCCATCGGATCCCCGTAAACACAACATGCAGAATTACAAATAGATGATCTTGACCATGAACGGAGCTCACAAGATCTAGACATGAACGCACAAAGGAGGAGAACCAGCCATCTAGCTACTACATGGATCCGTAGTCCAAGGATGAACTTCTCACGCATCACACCGGAGGCTTGCATGGTGATGAAGAAGGCCTCCAGGGTGAATTCCCCTCTCCGGCAGGGTGCCGAGAAGAGGTTCAGATCCCTCCCGATCTAGGGACGGAGATGACGGCGGCTATAGAATCTTTCGTGGATTTTTTATCGGTACTTAGGGTTTCCGTCTTGAGGGCATCTTATATGTAACTACCTCGGTGAATTACGCTCTTAGTTACATGCCTGGATGAACGAAAGTGGTTAAAATAGTACGGTGGGGCCCAGGGCCACTCACGGTAGACCTTTCGGCCGTCCTAACCACTTTCAGACATCAGGACAAGAACGAGCGGCGTAATCGGCATGCGAAGGGATCAACGACATACACAAATGAGTATGTATGCAAGCCACATACAACGGTCCTCAAAGCCATTCCATCTAAAAGAAATAGAAATATTGCAACGCCATACGGCAAGATTCAAATGCCCTAGATAGATATAATAATTTTGGATAGCTCCTCATACATCACACATCAGAGTATCAGGCGGAAGCGGAAAACAAGATCCGAGTACGGATAAGAAGCAAATCGGCATAAGATGCCCCATAAATAAACACATCCCGCACACAGATCTCACGGATCCCCGTTCCCGGAATCTCTACACCGAACGATCGTTGCCAACATCATCTGTCTCTTCCACCTAGTATCCATCTTGCGGGTACACCTGTTCATCTGAATCAAACAATTTATCGTGTGAGACCCTAGGGGTACTCAGCAAGTATTTATGCCGCTAAAGGAGACACAACCTGGGGTGACGCAATGGCAGCAAAAGATAATACCTAACAATTCTATAGAAACTCGCTAACCTTCCGCCTAACCAATGATAGACAGAAGTCCGTGAATTAAGGACAACAATTATAACAGTATAATTAATAGATCCATCCTCCTCCTCGCTTACCAACGAGGAAGCGGACGAACAACCCCCATCATCCGTTGGCAGTTTTATTAACCATTCCATGAGTATCGCACTATTTACTAGTCAAGTACTTATTCAAATTAAAAGCGGTACTTTAGTTATACTTGTCTATGATCGAGAAACTGTGCTCCAAGTCGTCCATAACCGCGGACACGGCTTTCAGAAAGATTTACCCTGCAGAGGTGCACGAATAGCAACACACACTCGATCAACCTCGGGAAAAACCAAATCAAAACCCGACGAGGCATTCACGACAAAGCAATCACAGGATTCGGAAATATTTCAAGGGGCCACCCCATTAAGCTACCCTCAACGAAGTTGGCCGGCTCCGAGACGGACCCAAGGTTTGCGCCAATGGCTATAAACGACAAGGAACCCGAAAATGTGACTAGGCTTGTCGATACCGCGAAAACACTCCGCAATTCTTAAACAGTACAGGTGCTCCTCGCACAATCTTAATAAAACAGTAACATGGCATAAGTACAGGATAGTAATAAAGCCCCAAACTACTTTGTGGCCCCAAGAAATAAGAACGAATCAAGCTCTGGCTCAGGGGGGTCCATAAGGCCTCCCGGATGTGGATAGTGCGAATAGTCAAGGAACAGGAATCAAGTACTCGGGGTCCTACGAGACACAAGTGAGCAGGAAAAACCAAATAGCAGATAATGCTCACCGGTGCCTCTTTCATTAGTTATCCCATTACTACTCAGGTTATGTTGTTTAGGTACCTCGTTATTCGTCAGACACTCACATACCCTACACATGCTTTGCTACGACTCGCATGGCTCAAACAACTCCTGTAGTAATGGCTCATGGGATGGAGGAACAAGCTTCGGTGGGGTTTAAAAGTAAAGGCTATGCAGTACTTGGGATTCAATTTAATGCATTCGCGACTCAATGATGCAAGAGCAAGATAGAGGCAATAGGTACTGTATGTATGCAAGCATGTGGTAGTGCTTGCCTGGCAGCTCAGTTGAAGCGAGAGATGGATCTGGGTAGTACTCCGGTGATTCCTCGTAATTCTCCTGCTGGGCGTCTATTCGACGAAGAACCAAACAACCAAGGGCCAACATAAATAGAGTGCACAGGCATATGAATTAAAATGCGACAAGCAAACAAGCATGCCATGATGAATGATACACAATTTACATGGCATTAAAGTAGCATGGCAAGGGTGAGGTGTGGTGCAAGGATTAAAGCATTTTATTATTTATTTAGTCCAATTTTTATTGCCATAAACAGTTCAGATTTGTAAGACTGACATGATGCATGCTTCAATTCAGAACAAGGACTGCTTAGATAGAACGGGCTCGTCGCGCTGATCGATTTAGACATATTATTTGCCCAATTTGGAGTTATAGAATTAAAGTTATTAATTTATTAAGAAAAGGGCATTTTATTGTAATTTTAATCATCTCGAAATTTTAAAGTGTTCAAACATTATTTTGAATGGCATATTTGAATTCCTCACATTTTTCTTATTCAAAAACATATATTATTTGTATTATTTGGATTTATATTTGAAAAGTTATTTAAATCTGAATTGAATTTGAATTTAAATCAATTTTGGAAAAAGTTTAATAAAAACAGACAGCCGGAAACTTTTGTCACCTAGGCAAACCTAGCCACAGCCGCTGACGGTGGGCCAGCTGCTGACTAGGCGAGACCCGCGCACGAATTCCTTTTTACACCGCGTACTGGCCAGCCTCTTCGACTGACAGGTGGGCCAGCAACTGGAGGCCCACGTGCCAGCGAACGAGCGCGCAGTGACTGCCAGGCGGGGCCGGGCTGGAGCGCGGGTTACGGCCTGAGGAACCGAGGGACTTTTCTGCAATACTGCCAGAGCGGCTGACAGGTGGGGTAGGCTGGACCGCGGGTTTAGGAAATAAAAAGGTTGGGGGGTTTTCTGAAAGACGACCACGGCCCCCACTTTTCATCTGTTTCCTCTGACTAACTGACGGAAAAGCGGAGCGCGGCGACAGAGCGGCGTGACGGGGGCTCGAACCCGCGTCGCGGGCGCGCGCGCTGCGGATGTTAGCCAGCGCGGTAGGGCAGGGTAGTTGATAGGAGGGTGGCTGGGGCCTAGGTAAGGCTCGTTGCGACGCGGAACCTTGCAGGCAACAGCGAGCGGCGGCGCACTGAAGGCGTTCGACGAAAAGAGCGGCGACGCTAGACGGTGACGGCGAAGCGGAGGATGTCAAGGCGGTCGAGGGGCTCACTGCAGGTTGGTTGGTGTGGTCGGATCGGGCCGAGAAGCTGCGAAGCAGCGATGTTGCTGGCACCCCAGATCTAGGGTTTGGCGGCAGAGCGGCGAGGTACTGGCGGTCCTGGGTCTCCTTCTTCACGTCGGCGTGTACTGGGCGGGGTAGAGGAACATACTCGATCTCCTGGACCACCTCCACATCGTGCTCGCTGACTGGAACGAGGAGACGGCGGGGTAGACGGCGACTCCGGCGAGAGTGAGGCGTTGGCGAAAAGAGAAGAAGAAGGAGAGGAGAGGGCAGGTTGCTAGGGGATCTGGGAGAGGCGGAGGAGGCGTGTGGGGATGAGGACAACGCGAGGGGGGAGAGAGGGGTAGCGTGTGGGCACGGCAGAGATAAAGGTGGTTTCGGCCACCTTTGTCTCTCCTCCTCACGTGCTGGCTCGGCTGGGGAAGGTAGGGCTGGCAGGGTGGGAGGCTGCAGGTGGACCAGGGTGAGGGGGAGGAGGCCGGTGGAGCCAGCTGGCCGCGCGAGAGAGAGGGATCAGAGAGGGATCGGGGTAGCTAGGTTAGCTTAGAGGGGGCTCGGGTTAGGGTTTGCTAGGGTTGGGGTTAGGGTAGCTGAGGTGTGGGCCAGGGAGAGAGAGAGGGCCAGGTGGCCAGCTTGGTAGAGAGAGTGATGGAGAGAGGTGAGGTTAAGGTTAGGGTTTAGTGTAAAATTAGGGTTAGAAGTAATTAGAGAGATATAGCTAGGTTAGATTTTATTAGGTATTTAGGTTTTAAAATTTTTTTATGAGACCATACGAAGAGGAAGATGGAGCTTGATCTAGCATAAGTTAAGGTGGGGGAGAAACCAAGAAAGAAAGAGGGAGAAAAGAGATATGTAGGATGAGCCTCATATGATAATGCATGAAGAGATTAAAATTGATAATGATATAGATGAGTATATGGGGGTGGTGGAATGGAAGGAGATGGTCCACAAAGAAAAGATCCATTAAAACAAAGGAAAAACCAATGGAATAAAAGGTGGTGAAGAAGTTTGCATGGCCCATGCAAAAATAATAATGCCATGATTTATTTTGTGAAAACAATAATAATATTATGGCATTATTCTTATGCATTTCCAAGAAGTGGAATAAAAGCTAAGCAAAAGAATTTAAAGGAGTTGATCCACCCCAACCCACATGAGCTAGAATAAATTCAAAGAAAAGAAATACAAGCTCATGGTTTAATGAGGTGGTGGAATTATAAGGTGATGAAAGAAAGGGGATGGGTGGAATAAGAGATATGCCCCCAACTCAACTTGGGCATTAAACAATATCAATAACCAAATACAATATCAAGAGGCAAATACAATTAATAATGCATATGAGAGAAGAACCAAAGAAACAGGGTTTTATATGATGCTCAAATGCAAGGTGGCATGATGACATGAGCATGATATAATTATGATGCAACAATTATATATAGGAAGTATCCAATATCTTACTAGACCAAGTAGCATTACAATTGTTAGACAATTGGGATGCTACATTATAGTCGGAAGGGGAGGCCGAGGGGGTGCCGGGAGCGGCCACACCACCCCCTGCGCAGGTCAGGCCTGGCCGCGCGGCTAGGTGGTGTGGTGGCTCCCTGTCCCTTCTCCGTCTCGTATTCTGGCACTTGATGACATCCGAAAAAATAGGCACTTTGGCTTTTGTCCCGTCCAATTCTGAGAATATTCATTTTCTGACTTTCCTGGAACCAAAAACAGCAGAAAACAGGCAGCTGGCATTGTGGCTCTTGTTAATAGGTTAGTCCTAGAAATCATATGAAAAGTACTCCAAAGTTGGAACAAAACACTAGAAAGTGGATAAAACTAAGCATGGAACATAAAAAATTATAGATACATTTGCAATGTATCACCTTTCTCAAATACATATGTATATATCTTATTTGGGAGACCATTTGCTTCAAGTTATTCTAATCATTGCATTGCATGATTGTGTGACTAGTTGAAGCTATCAAGAATCTCTATATTTGCATAGTGCTTAATATTTTTATTCATATCCTATGCTTTTTATTGTGAAGATTTATCTTTAATATACGTGCAATATACCACCGGAAATCAATTCCAATACACTCATTGTCTTCGACAATTGATATACTTGTGTGTGGTAGCATTTGTGGATCATCTTCACCTTGAATTTCAGCTCTTATTACCTTTTTCTTTCCAAAAATTTGTTGAGGCTCACATTGTCTTCCTTGGATTTTGAACATCTCTTTGATGATGTTTTTGATTATTATCTAATGTGTTTTAGTGGAAGATAAACCTTTTTTGGAACCTTGTGCCATTGTGAAAAGTGTTAAGGGTTTGGTTTATTTGTTGAAACCTTGCTATTTTGGGAGTTTGTTATCTCATTCTTTCTTCTCTATTTTATTTGCTTGAATGAGATAATATTTGAGCATTTGTGTTTTTATTTCATCTTTTATTCTCAATAGTTTTTGGTTGGCTCATTTGTTGAACTTTGTTGAACAAATCTTATGTTGGTTTGATTCTTCGATATAGTTTGGACAACAAATGTGTTTTGTCACACCTTGTATGCCTTCTTGAATATTTTGGTGTTTTGTCCAAATTATATCTTCATTGGATCTTGAAAGTATTGTGCATGCATGTTTACTAAATGTATATCTTATATCATTTTTTGCTTTCTTTGATCCAATATATAGGGTATACTACATTGAATCCTTAAATGGCTATGATGTGCATGAAATTCAAATTTATCTCGAAATATGCACATATTTTTTATGGAGTGTGTCCTATGTGTTGTGGTTAGTCTAACCACTTTTGACCCAATAAGTTTGGGGACCAGGATGTACTTGAATGTTGTTTTAGGTACATTGGAGATGCAATGGATGTTTGTCTCATCTATAAGGAAGGTGTTGTCACCACATGATAATAGGAGCCAAGCTTGGATGATCGAAGAATTCTTATCTACTACATCATACCATTGCTATCTCGGTAACAAGTATCTTATTCATGCATACTATTCTTCTATCCAATCTCTTGTAGGTTGCATCTTGGCATGAATTTATTTGTTTGGAAATATTGTGGTTCTTGCAAGGATGTTTGAAAGACTTCTCTATCCTTATTGCTTATGTGAGTAATTTGAGATGATGCATATAATGGGGAGTATATAAAATCATGTTCACGATTCAGCAATCCCAAATATGCCTTTTAGCAATTTATTACATATCAGTTCCTCAAGGTACTCTCACGTGCAATATTGTTGAAACTGCATGGAATCCTTCCTTTTTACTTGTTTCCTTTCTCAAATATTCCAACTAGCATTAGTTCACTTAGTGTTAGTTGTGATGTTTTTGAGGTTTTTGTTTTTCTTTGGTGAAGTTCATTGATATACCATGAGACAAAATAGAGCCATGGGCTATATATGAAGTTAAGCAAAATATCCTTCTTGGTATATCTTATGACTTCCTCTTGGATATAATGTATTCTTTTTATTAACCTCTTATGTGTGGATGTTTCTTTGTGGATTATTCTCATGTTTTGTCCACTTAGAAACTTATATACACGAGAGTGTTAAGCTCTCGCCTTGGTATGCTCGCTCTTTGCCGACCATCTCTCTTATCCTCTTGGTTTTTAATGCTATTGGTAAGGTCTTTATTTATGAGTGCTCGGTTTACTTCCATTGCATCTTCATGCACTCATATCTCATATTTGGTTTCTTTTGGACTCAAGCTTGTCTTGACAAGTGTATTGATTTATATCTATACTCCTTGTATCTTGGTTGTGTTCTAAATGATATAGAGGGAGTGAGAATTCCATGTTTATGCACATTGTATTCAAATGAAACAACTAATTTATGCGCGAACCTTGGGGAGCTTCCTTATTTCATTTAGAGCACTATTTGTCCATTTGATTATTTAGATCTTCTGATTGCTTGCTTCATCCGTTGAAGTTTCTTCACATTGTTATCCTTTTAGCAATATTTGATCCTCAATATAGTTTGATTTCCTCCAAGTATTCGTCATTGGATATGTGCATATGATTTCATTCATATTACGAGTAATGCACACCTTGTGTAGGAACTCGTACTATATTGTCCTTCTAACCTTGTCATCCATTTTGGTACTTGTTGTCAATGGGGGAGAAGTTTAGAGGGTTTTAAGGAAATGTTTTTGTACTTAAGATTGGTTTGTACTTAAGTGTTTACCTTTCATGTGTTTCATCTTTTTTATGTTTTGCATGGTTGAATATATAGTGGAAACTCTCCCAAAGGTCATGTTTGACAATGTATGCAATGAAATTCAAGTTCATCACACGTGCATATATTGTGAGGGAGTTTGGTCTATATATGTTGGTTCTACTCACATCTCATGCATTAGTTGTAGTTCGTGTGAGTAGAATCGTTTTGATATGGGATAGTATCTTTGTGTTACTTAACCATATCAAATACAACCTCTTGTATACAACTTATTCTTGGATAAGCCGCGTACTTATTTCTAATATTCATTATATAAACCCTCTTGTTGTGATTGTCATCAATTAACAAAATGGGGGAGATTGAAAGGGTAATTGCCCTATTGGTTTTGGTGATTAATGACAATCACTATGGACTAATGTTTTCATTGAGTTTTATATGAAGGAATATTCCATAGGTCATGCTTGTAGTTTATCTGTTGGATTCAAGTATGGATGCCATAAATATAAATATATACCTTGAGTATTGGCATCAAGATCATCGAGTTGAAGAAGAATATGATATGATCAAGATCTTGAGAGTGTGATCAAAATAGAAGAATTCAAGATATGGAAAGTCGGTGTCATGATAGCCTCATTAGTTGAGCTATGGTTGACTAAGATTTAGAGCATGTAATCAAATGAAGAGTTCTTTATGTACCTCAAGATATTGAGATGGAGCATGAAAAGATACTTGGTTGACCAATACAAAGAGTGAAGAGTAATTTCAAGTTGGCCAACACATGAATCATAAAGAATGTATCACATGGATCTTGTGATATGGTAAGCCTTGTCAATTATGCATCATGAACTAACACATTATATATGTGTCTTTGCGTTTTCTATATGGGATAGGTATCATTCCATGTGTATGGTTCAAAAGTGAAGATTTCATATAGCCTATGAGAGGAGGGCATCAAGTGGTGATCGTCATCAAGGTTGAGAAGGGCAAGTTCAAGATAAGCATCTCGAGAAGATCATTTGCTTGAAGCTTGCCATCCATATTGGTGATAATGGACACGTGAAGACGTATCTTAATGAAGCTATCCCATAGTGGTGTATGGGGGAGCAAATTATGAGTCTTCACGAAGCAACAATGATCAAGTGATGCATTCCGTCTTGGCTGGAGCTTGAAGCATTATCATCAAGATTAAGCGGGATACACAAGGAAAAGGTATGGCCTTGCTAGGTATTAGTTTTACCGGTCTCAAAGTGGTTATTGGGAGACCGGGTTATAGGATAAATAGCCACACTATCAAGAGAGGCTTTTGGTTGGGTAACTTGATCACATTATCTTAGGGAGGTTAATCCTTTGCATACTTTGCATCTTCCTATTTTATTGCTTCTTTATGTTTATCCATGTGAGGTTCTTGAGCTTGTTTCTAGCTCTTCAACAAGCCCAAGTTCATCAAAAATGGAATTCGTATGCATGTTCTATGGCGTTTTTGAGTTTGAAGGTTTTACTTCTCATAGGGAGGCTTCATACCTTTCTTCATTTGGTTCTATCCTCCTTTTTTGTACTATGATGTTTTTATGCACCATCTTGTAGAGCTTATTGTCCTCGTCAAAACAAGCCCAAGATCATCAAAATCAGAGTCCGAATGCAATAGTTATTGCGTTTTTCGTGAAGTCTATTTCATCTCGGTTATGGATCCGGTTCAACCGAGTCCCACACCGGACGGTCTGGCCCTAGCGCCGGTAGACCGGATCTTAGACCGGAATTTCCGGTTTTTGCGACTAAGTCTATTCCAAGTTGGTAAACAGAGTCGTTCTGGTTTGTAGGCTGATCCACCAGCCTAGAGACCGAGTTTCTCGGTCCCGGGGCCAGTCCAACCGACTTTTAAACCGAGTTTTCGCATAAATTCTCCCAACGGCCATATTTGCTTTCCCCTATATAAGGGGGTTCTTCCCCCAACGTTTTTGGGAGTTCTTGACCACGAAATTGACCTCCATTGTTGAACATCTTGAGCTTGCTTACTCTCCCTTCCCTCCTATGATTCTTGCATCTTTTTTAGGGCTTTGGAAGAGGAGATCTAGATCTACAATCCTCACCAATCGATTCCGCCTCTAAGTGAGGGGAACCCTTTGGATATAGATCTTGGAGTCATTGATTGACTTCCATCATTGTTCTTCCTCTCTAATTCCACCCTAGCACTTGTTGTTTTGGTGGGATTTGAGAGTGAATGATTTGAGCATCCTTGCTGTTTTTGCTTTGCATTCTTGCATAAGTGTTGGGGATATACTTTCCGGGTATCCTCACTGTGCCTCACTGACCAGGGTGGCCCACTTCAGGTTAGAGCTTTGCTTCACGGGCGGCCTAGTCAGGAAGAAGAGACGGAGTCCAATCCAGCTACGGGAAGGCCCAGAAGACTTATCGACATAGGCCCATAGTGTTACTTGTAGTTCAAGATGTACTTTGTAACCGACTCTTAGTCGTAGCCAGATAGATCTCTCCTGTAAACCATAGGCTAGATATCTATATAAGCCTTCCTAGGGAGAGCCTTTAGGGCATCCTCACAATAGTCTACAATCTCAACTCGCATAGGCGAAACCCTTGTAACCCATATTCGGGCTCTATCGTATTACTGGATTGCTAGCAGGAGTAGGATCCGTCCAAAGCCGGCGGATTCGAACCTGGGTAAACTTGTGTGCTCACCGTCCCGGAACACCGTACGTCTCACACCCCTCTCTTCCACACACCCCGAGGACCCCCTCATGGCGTACTTGTCATCAATCCGACGACGGTTGGCGCCCACCGTGGGACATGTGAGCTTCCGATCTGTGTTACGAGCGGAATCTACAAGAATCAGAATCGGCGAAACTATCGCCGTCGGTCGCATCCTCTACGCCAGTGACCTCCCTCTCATCGTTCTTGACGAGAACTGGATTCCGGCTAGGGAAGCCGTGACCACCTACACCGTCATGTCTTTCGGCGAGATCGATGTGTACATTGAATTCACTGAAGCTGCCCCACCCACCCCAGCGGTGATGATAGAGGCAGAAGAAATTTCTGGGGCCCTTTTGTCCACGGAGGCGACAGAGTTCTGGATCTCAGAAAACCCTAATCCCACCCAGCCCGCACCTGTTGCGGAGACAGTGGAGAAGGCCGAACCTGAAGTAGATCTTGCGATGCAAGTCGAATCTGGAGTGGATCTCCCTAGCGAGGCCGAATCCCAGATCGTTCCACCCGCCGAGGTCGAAATCCAGGAGGAGCACAACAACAACTTTGGTTCTGGCTCTGCCAATGCCAGAATAGACCAACCTTTCCTGAGGCATATGTTGAGGAGGATGATGCTGCAAGGCGCAAACATGGATAAGGTTCTCGAAACCATCAGGATCTTCGAGGAAGCCCACGAGGAAAGCCGCAACTACCTCAGGACCCACACATCGCACTTCGTTGGATATGTTGGATCCGGATCTGGCTCTGCCGATGCTAGAGACAACACTGACTCGGTGCTGGAGGCGATCGGAACAAACACCAACTTACCCACATCTTCGGATGACTCGATGACGTTGGCGGATTTCCGAAATTTCTCCATGGAATATGAAGAGGAGTACAACTCCAAAACTACAGAAGAAGGAGAAGCCATGGATGAAGGATCTGGAGAGAACTCTCCCAAAGCACAGGATGACATGGATCTTGGAGATAATCCCGAGGTCCAGATGTCCAAAAGTACCGATCAGATCTTGACTCCGGGAAACGGACCCAAAGCCGTCTTTGCTACCGGCACTGCCAACAAGGCAAAGAAGAAGAACAACAAGACCCGACAAAAGAACTTCTAGTAGAGGAGGTGATTTCTGAGGAATACGAAGAAGACTCGGATGGAGCACTTATCCCAGACGATCCCAAAGAAGAATCGGTGGATGGACACAAGGTCACCGCGGGTGCCTATAAACTCATCGATGCTGCATTAACCACACCTATCCCTTCTGCGGCAGAACTCACTACTGCGGAATTGGACAAAAGGGCCCAAGCCCTAGAAGTGCGTCGCCAAGTACTCCTGGATGAAGCCAAGAACATCGAGGAAGAGAAGAAGCGCATGGCCAAGGCGGATAAACTCATCTCTCTACAACATCAGAAGAACTGGAAATGACACACACATGACAATCAATTTCTGGAAGTACGGAAGGTTCTCTTTGAGGGAGATCCGGGGATGCCTCGGCTCGACAGTAACGGAGATCTGGTGTATCCAACACCAGTGCAAAACACCGCTACAGCCCGAGATATCCTAGCAAACAACCCAGGCCCGGAACAGGTTCTATTGGGCATTAAGCTACTCACCAAGGGTCTGGAGCAGCAGAAGGTCGTGAAATCCGGAAGCGAAAAACTGGTCTCCCAATCTGACCAATGTCGCACAGATCCGTCCTGGAACAACATAATACCCCAGCGGGCTCCGAAACAGCATCATCGTTCCGACCGTCAGGAAGACAATCACTCAAGAACCGGATCTTCAGGACAACATCACAGAGCTACATGTGACTAGCGTAACATTGCTCCAGCTACCGAGCAAGAGGCGATTACTGCACTGTATCCGAAAAATCCTCCCCGGTGAGAGTCGAATGATCGCAGGGAAGAAGACAAAGAGAAACGTCGGGAGGAGGACCGACAAAGAATGCCACCTCCTAGACATATAAGTCGTCCGGCTGAACCCCACCATGCTGGGAGTGACGGACGAAGGAACGACGACACCGTGCCAAGTCAAGCCGGCAGGGGGCTCGTCGCAATGAAGACCCTCCCCAGAGCTAGAATAATGACGCTCTGGATGGAGGTCGGCGATCAGCCGGAAACAATCCAGCTGCTCCACCATCTCCGCCAAGCAGCCATCACAACAGTTCTCAAGGAGGCCAAGGAGGGCGTCGTGGCGGAGGAGGTGGTGGCAGAAGCCGAAGTCTGGCTCCAAGGCACCGCAACCATAGCTGTCAATCAGGACGGTGATCTCTATCCTCAAGTGACGCGAGACACTGGATTAATTCCAACATAGAGGCATAGAGCTACGAGAATGACAATATATACGTGGGCCTGAAATGCTTTGGACCACTTATAAAAGCGACAAGATTTCCGGAAGCATTTGCTATCTCAAGACATATCCACCCCTACGATGGTGTAGCTCGGCCAGATACTTGGCTCCAGGATTTCTTCCAAGCTTGTTGCATCGCTAAAGGCGGAAGCAGCCTGGTCGCAACCCGGTATCTCCCACTTATGTTGCGAAAGACGACACGATCATGGCTCAATGAACTTCCGGAGAACACCATTCACAACTGGTATGACATGCAAATTTCGAAGGCACATATCGGAGGCCCTGTACGGTAGGAGACCTACATCGTTGCACCCAGAAAGCTGGAGAAACTTGCCGATATTATCTCGAATGATGGATCGACACTAAGAACTCTTGTGAGGGAGTAAACGATCAAACCACAATTGAAGCTTTCATTGCAGGACTCCCAATTGGTTTACTACGTCATCGCTTGAAGTGTGATAAGGTCACTGATTTGGGAGAGATGATAGAAACAGCGAGCAAGTATGCAGATACTGACAATGATGCAGAGGGATTACTGAACGCCCTAGCTATGCCACAATCAGAAAAACAACCAAAGCAGCAAGCTCAGAACGCAAGAATACCTCGGAAGAAAAACCCAACGCGGAAACGGCAGTGGTTACTGCTACTTTCGTGTCTAGAGGATGAGGAGGACGCGGCGGTGGCCGCGGACGCGGTCGTGGGACATCAAGAGTCCAGGGTAGAGGAGACCAGCAACCTGGCAAAACCTACTCCTGGGCCGACATTGCCAATAACCCATGTGTGCATCACTTAGATGCCAATGGGGGCTCGTCTCACACAAACACCGAATGTCGTTTTAATGACGACATCAAGAAAGATGATACTATTGGCTACAGGGCTAAGCGGAGGAAGGGAAAGAAGAATCCCGAAAAAGATAAAGAGACCAAGGAAGATTCTGACATGGAGGAAGCTGATCCTTCGAATCCCAAGCCGGAAGGGAAGAAAAACTTCCCAACAAAGAAAGACACTTATGTCACTTTCCTCGGATCTCAACCAGCTAAGGTCAAGAAAGCAGTTTTGCATGAGCTCAACGCAACAGTTCCGGCTGTCCCTCGGTTCCTAGACTGGTCGGAAGTGGCAATCACCTTTGACCGTGCTGATCATCCGCCTAAGTTGCACAGGCAAGGAAAGTATGCCTTAGTCGTCAATCCACTTATTGATGGCTATGGTTTTTCCAAGACTCTCATGGACGGCGGCAACAACATTAACATCTTGTATGTCGAAACACTATGCCAGATGCGAATCTCGGAGACCCAGCTGAATTACAACTCTGTGATCTTTCACGGAGTTGTCCTAGGAAGACAAGCAAATTCCCTGGGAGAAATCACCTTGGATGTTACTTTTGGAACTCCAAAGAACTATCGGACGGAAGCACTTTCCTTCGAAGTGATCCCGTTCAAGAGTGCGTACCACGCTATATTCGGACGTTCGGCTTACTGGGCTTTTATGGCTCGTCCGTGTTACATTAACAATATGATGAAAATTCCAGGTCCCAAAGGCGTGATCACCATCAGGGGAGACCCGAAGAAGGCGCGAGGGTGCAAGGACGGAAATGCCGCCTTTGTTGAAGCCGTGCTGCACGCCTAGGAGTACCAGGAGATCAAGAAGACCATCGATCTATTCGAGATGCCCGCAATGAAGAAGGAGGTGACAAAGCCGAATCCGGAGTTCAAGGCATCGAAAGAAACGAAGAAGAAACTGTTGAAGGATGATGACCCCTCCAAGGTGACCCAGATAGGCGTAGTCCTAGATAGCTCATAGGAAAGCGCGCTCGTCAAGTTCCTCCAAGCAAATTAAGATATCTTCGCATAGCAGCCATCTAACATGACCGGAGTACCTAGGGAACTTGCCGAGCACTCTCTAAATGTACACCCGAACACTAAACCCATCAACAGTCCCTACGATGTTTTAGCGGTGAAAAGCATAAGGCAATAGCTAAGGAACTAGCCCAGCTCGAGTTAGCCGGATTCATAGAAGAGGTCATCCACACTGAGTGGTCGGCCAATCCTGTAATGGTCCCTAAAAAGGACACCACTGATTTAAGGATGTGTGGTTATTATACTGCCTTGAACAAGGCTTGTCCCAAAGATCTGTTCGCTCTGCCTAGGATTGATCAAGTTATCGATTCTACGGCAAGCTCGGAACTCCTATATTTTCTCGATGCATATTCTGGTTATCACCAAATTCGGATGAAGGAATCTGACAAAGTTAAAACTTCATTCATAACACCCTTCAGAACCTTCTGTTTCGTTACAATGCCCTTTGGGCTCAAGAACGTAGGCGCTACGTACCAGCGCACTATGCAACGTTGCCTCCACGACCAGATCGGACGCAATGTACATGCATATGTGGATGATATTGCGGTGATGTCCAAAAAGAAGGAAACCTTAATTTCCGACTTGGGGGAACATTCGCCAATCTACGAAAATACAACATAATGCTTAACCCGAAGAAATGCTTCTTTAGGATACCAGCCGGAAAATGGTTAGGTTTTATCGTGTCTCAAAGAGGCATAAAGGTAAACCGGGACAAGATTAAGGCTATACTCAATATTTCCAGGCTAACCCCGCCTGAAGGACGTTCAAAGACTAACTGGTTGCATTGCCGCAGTCAGTCGGTTTGTAAGCCGGCTCGGTGAAAGAGCCACACCATTATATAAGCTCCTGAAAAAGACCAAAAAATCATTTTGACCGACAAAGCTGAAGCTACACTACAAGACCTGAAAGCAGTACTCTCATCTGCTCCCATCCTTGCAGCACCAGAACCACATGAACCGACGTTGCTCTATCTCGCTGCAACAAACAGGGTTGTCAGTATCATCATGGTGGTGGAGAGACCAGAGGAAAATCAGGAACACCTGGTGCAGTGTCCGACTTACTATCTCAGTGAGGTCTTAACTGAATCAAAGCAGCGATATCAGCACTATCAAAAGCTGGCTTATGGGGTGTTCTTAGCATCTCGTAAGTTATGGCATTATTTTCAGGAACATCCAATTACCGTGGTGAGCACAGCTTCCATGAGAGACATAATCAACAACAGTGACGCCACAGGACGCGTCGCTAAATGGGGCATAGAGCTTTCAGCTTTCGACATTGAGTACAAACCTCATACAGCAATCAAATCCCAAATCCTCGCTGACTTTGTCGCTGATTGGACAGAGACAACGGAGAATATGACCCTACCAGAGTCAGAGTACTGGACCTTACATTTTGACGGGTCTAAGGCGCTCGGGGGCTGGCGTGGTGCTCAAATCACCCTAAGGAGATAAACTTTTCTATGTATTGCAGATCCACTTCATGGCGGCGAATAACATTGTTGAGTATGAAGCACTACTGCATGGAATCCGGATTGCTAAGGATATCGGCATCCGACGTTTAATGTGTTATGGAGATTCGGATCTTGTTGCTCAACAAGTGTCGGATATCTGTAATGCGAATAAACACATGGCAGCATACAGAGTTGTCATGGATGAACTATCTAAATCGTTTGATGGGTTTGAAGTTCAACACATCCCTCGAACAGAAAATGAGGAAGCAGATGCACTATCTCGAATAGGCTTTGCACGGAAAAAGGTCCCGGATGGCGATTTTTTGGAGCACCTCAAAGTTCCCTCTATAAAGGGAGTAGACGAGGAATATCCGACCAAATCCGACTCACCTTTAGTAGCAGTTCTGGCTGTGATTCCTAGCTGGACTCAACCCTACCTTGATTACTTGGTAGATGGAAAATTACCCAAAGACGAAGTTCTGAGCCGGCAGATCGTCCGACGAGCAAAAGCCTACACTATAATTAGGGGTGAGCTCTATAAGCGGAGTGCATCTGGGGTCTTTCAGCGACGTGTATCTCCAGATGAAGGAGTGAAAATCTTACGAGATATCCACGAAGGCGAGTGTGGTCACCATGCTGCAGACAAATCTCTAGTGGCAAAAGCTTTCCAACACGGTTTTTCTGGCTTACAGCCAAGGCAGTTATCGAACTGCTGGTCAAGACATGCAAGGGCTGCCAAAAATACGCCAAACAAGCTCATGTTCCGGCTGATCAGCTGCGAACAATACCTATAACGTTGCCCTTTGCGGTCTGGGGGCTTGATATGGTAGGACCGTTTAAACGGGCTCCAAGTGGATTTACTCATCTCTTAGTGACGGTGGATAAATTCACAAAATGGATTGAGACTAAACCTATCACTAGTTGTGATGGAGCAACAGCCAGAAGATTTGTCGAGGATGTCATAATCCAATACGGTTATCCGCATAGCATTATCACGGACAACGGGAGTAATTTCTCTATGGGAGAGCTTGCCGAATTCTGCAATGAATAAAATATCCGGCTTGACATTGCGTCAGTCGCACATCCACAAGCTAATGGAAAGTCGAAAGAGCAAATGGTTTAATCCTACAAGGCCTAAAACCAAGACTCGAAGCACCACTACGATGTGCGGCGGGGGCTTGGGTAGAGGAATTACCTTCTGTAATATGGAGCTTACGAACAACTCCGAACAGGTCAACCGGATACACACCTTTCTTCTTGGTCTATGGCACAGAAGCAGTTCTTCCTAGTGATCTGATTCACACTTCTCCTAGAGTTGTCGCAATATTGAAGAGGATGTCGAAATTTCTTGAAAAATTATCTCGACTTAGTCGAAGACGTTCGCATCGTTGTTGAGATGAGATCAACAACCTATCAGCATAAGTTACGCAAGTATCGTAGCCAGAGAGTCAGAAACCGGTCTTTTAATAAGGGTGATTTGGTTCCCTGGCTTGTGCAGCAAAGAAAGCACAAACTTTCCCCAATTTGGGAAGGGCCATTTTTAGTTAGCCAAGTAATGCACAATGGTTCTTACTATCTAACTGATATGCGGCCAGTCAAAGAAAGACCTACTACTAAGAAAACAAAGAGAGCTGGAGGCAGTACAGACCCGGAAGAATTAGACAGACCATGGAATATTGCTCAGCTACGTCCCTTTTATTCTTAGTTTATCTTTCTTTGTAATCATATATGTTTACATGTTCAAGTGAGAAATAAAGTATTGGTTGCCTCAAATTTTTTCTGAGAAGTTATTTACCATCTTATTTCCAAATGATCATGTCATAGTCGAAAATCCTAGAATACCTAAAAGTACTTTATGCTCATGTTTGTTCTGGTTTAGATTTCCGATTCTAAAATTGCTACCTTCGGGTATAAATCTAAATTTTCTAGTCTATACTTTGGTTATTTATCTGATTGCCGGATGCGGGCATTTTCCGAGTAGTGAATTGTTGGTACTAGAAGCCGGCTTTGTTTTCGAGTTTAAACTGGTTTAGCAATTGAGCTCCGTTGCTCGGCAAAGTTTCCGTGCTAAAGGTTGGCCATCTCACGAAAGGGACAAGGCGGAAAGCCAGATAAACGATAAGTATAGACAAAAAAACATAAGGGCTTATGTAAACATTCTAGGCACGAAAATTTTAAAGCCAAAAGTGCTGAATAGATATATTAAAACTTAGCACTAGCGAAAGTATCATACTACTGATTTACAACCCAAATTGTTTTCAGAATAATACATTGTTTGTTCTGATGCTCTACGATCCAGGGGAAGAAGAAGGAGATGCCGGCTCACTGGAGACATTAGCCTCGCCTCAATATCTTTCCGAGACGTTCAAATCCGAGATGGTTTATTCATCGTCGGAAACTTCACTAGTTTCTTCGGCAGGCAGAGGCGGCGTCTCTACGTGAGTGCGGAAAGGCGGTCAAGGCAGCTACGTGGAACCCATATTCGGCGCAGGAGTTCATAATGGCTTTGATGTCTTGCTGATGTCCGTCTTCATCCACAGTAGAATACCCTCTGGTCACTTTCCAGATCTCCATGCTTCCATGGTGGATCATGACCATAGTGAGAGCGTTCTGCGTTGCGGTTCACGCATAGGACATGTTCCAGTCCTGGATGAGCTGTGGCATCTCCTTGGCCTTGTCTCGCACTTCAAAGCCGGACATGTTCCGCCCTAGACACCCCCTCGGTCTCCCTCTTCGCCTATAAGTTGCCTTCTGACCTAAAAACTCGGGGGATTCGACGTTTTTCTAGAAAGAGTTCCGCTGTGCCGCCACCACCAGATTCCGCGATTCGGAACCAGAAACTCTGTTCTGGCACCCTGCCAGGACGGGTAATTGGAGGAGATCATCGCCATCATCATCACCATCACTTCTCCATCGACCATTCATGTTTCCCCCATCTATGAGTGAGTAAATCCCCCGCTGTAGGCTATGGGGATGGTAGGGATTGGATGAGATCATTCTGTAATGGCATCAGATTGTTAGGGCATGGTGCCTAGTATCTACCATTAGTGCTTTTTGACTTTGTTGCAACTTGTTATGCTTAATGCTTGTCACTAGGGCCCGAGTGCCATGATTTCAGATCTAAACATGTTATTGATTCATTATGATAGTATTGTTTATGGTCTTACCTGCAAGTTGTATACACATGTTGTTGTCCGAAACCAAAGGCCCCGAAGTGACAGAAATCGGGATAACCGGAGGGAATGACTTTGATGTGAGGATCACATGTGTTCACAGAGTGTTAATGCTTTTCTCCGGTGCTCTATTAAAAGGATCACCTTAATTGCCAGTAGTTCCCTTGAGGCCCCACTACAAATGGGCTGGCAGGACAAAAGATGTTGTGCAAGTTCTCATTGCGAGCACGTATGGACTATGTATGGAACACATGCCTAGGATTATCTAGTACTTGGATGCTTTATCTTATTTATCTGCAAATGTCCTATGTTCTGATTGCTATATGAATTGTCTTGTCCATGCAACGCCCGTCCATCCATCCCTATGCCTACCGCGCTCTAATCCTACTGTTTACT
Organism: Avena eriantha; assembly: GCA_910589775.1. Taxonomy (NCBI): domain Eukaryota; kingdom Viridiplantae; phylum Streptophyta; class Magnoliopsida; order Poales; family Poaceae; genus Avena; species Avena eriantha. The sequence goes on along the minus strand of OU342745.1, from coordinate 62,454,818 downwards.
ACAATTGTTACTATCATGTTTACTTTTACTACTTCTATTACTTTACTATTCCTACTACAAAACGGTTGCTACTGATAAGCAGCTGTGAGCAAGATTGTTTCCAGGTGCAGCTGAATTGAAAACTCAGTTGTTAAGGCTTATAAATATTCTTTGACTCCCCTTGTGTCGAATCAATAAATTGGGTTTCACTTCCCTCGAAAATACTGCAATACACCCCCTATACTTGTGGGTCATCAAGACTATTTTCTGGCACCGTTGCTCGGGAGCATAGCTTTATTTATCAAGTCCACTTGGAATCACTATTGTTTGCTGCCATCCATCCATCATGGGTAAGTCTCGTGATGGCAAGGTTCCTATTTTACCATCCACTACAAGAAGATGTACGGTTCTGAACACCTCTGTTGCTCTTGATTCACCATCTGTTATGAGTAAGTTCCTTACACCACCACATACACATGCTACACACACTGCTACTACTGCTGAATCTGAAACTTCTAATACTTATGATGCTTCTATTGTGCTTGATAAGAGTGGTTCATTAGGTCCTTTCATAGATGCTACGATTGCTAGAACTATAGCTGGAAATACTGAAACTCCTAATGAAGACACTACTACACCTGTTAGTTCACCTGAGTCTAGAGAGAGCTATGATATTGAAGATGGTTATATTGAGATGACCGATGAATTTATTAAAGAATGTCAAAACACCCATGATAGGAGTGCTGCTAAGAGTCTCCTTGAGAGGCATACTATTAAACCCAAATTGTCTCCTATGTTAAGTTTGATGTGTCTCCCATAAACATTAAAGATAAAGATTATGATTTCTCTCTTGATCTATCCTATATAGCTATTGTTGAGAAAGAACCTTTTTGTGGGACTAAGAATGAAAGTGCGGTAGCACATATGACTGAGCTTTCTACCATGAGTGGCTTGTTTTCTGATGATATTAAGATACACACCTACTTTGTTGCTAAGATTTTCCCTTTTTCACTGAAAGGAGAAGCTAAAACTCGGTTTAGTAATCTACCTCCTGGATCTATTGATAGCCCTGGTTGCTTGATTAGTACGTTCCTGCAAAAATATTTTCCTCCTAGTGCTAGACATGCTATTTTGCAGGAACTTTTTGATTTTAAACAGGGAGAAAAAGAGATATTGCCTGAATCATGGGCAAGGTTTTGTGCTTTGATGCATGCACAGGTTGGATGTCCATTACCTAAGAATGATCTTCTTGATATATTTTATAATGGACTAACTGAAGAATCTAGGACATACCTAGATAGTTGTGTTGATTGTGTTTTCAGGAATATGACTCCCAAGGAAGGTGAGGAATTGATGGCTAAAATAAGCAAGAATTACGAAGATTGGACTCCTCCTGAACCAGCTATACCTGAGACAACTATACCTAAACCAACTATACTGGCACCTATACCATCATCTAAGAAGAGGGGAGTTATTGAATTGAATGATGAAGTGATGAAGGAAGCTAAGAAATGTCTTAAGGAGAAGGGAATTAAAGCTGCAGATGTCAAGAATTTACCTCCTATAGAAGAATTATGTAAGCCAATTCCCCACTCATCCACTATTGAGGTACACTCTCTCCAACATTTTGATGAAGGTGATATCCCTTACTCTAAACCTCCTGATCAATGCTTAGAAGAATTCGATATTTTTATTGTTAAGCAAGATAATTTTAATAATAGGGTGGAAAATCATCTAATGGAAAACTCTAGAGCTATTGTTGAGTTGAAGGATATTGTGGAAAGAACCTCTAATGATGTTAAAATGCTTGTTAAACATTTTCAAATGGTCGAAACTCAAATTGATAAACTTATTAAGGTACAAAAAGACTTGCTAGTTAATGCTGCTAAAGAAAAACATGCTTATGAAATTAGAACTAGAAGTGGTGCTACTAGCCAGGATCCTCTATATCCTGAGGGGAATCCCAAAATAATTGAGCAGGATTCTCAACAAGCTGAAAATAGTGGTACTACTCATAAGAAAAGAAAAAAGAAACATAAAACTATTATAGAACCCTCTGAACCTGCTAAAGATCCTAATAGTATATCTGTCTCTGATGCTGAAACTGAAAGTGGTAATGAAGAAAATGATGTTCCTGATAAAGAAAAAGTTGAAGAAGAACCTAAAAGGCACACTAAGAATACTAAATACACTAAAGAAGATTTTGTTGCTAAGAAACATGGTAGTGAAAGAGAGCCTTGGGTCCAAAAACCTATGCCTTTCCCTGATAAGAAACACAAGTCAAAGGAAGCTGAACACTATACTAAGTTTTGTGAGTGGATGAAACCTTTATTCTTGCAAATTCCTTTGACGGATGCTATTAAATTGCCTCCTTATTCAAAGTATATGAAGGATATTGTCTCGAATAAAAGGAAGATCCCTAATGAAGAAATTTCTACTTTGCTTGCTAATTATTCCTTTAATGGTAAGGTTCCAAAGAAACTTGGAGACCCAGGGATTCCAAATATTCCTTGCTCTATTAAAAATAGTTATGTTAGAACTGCTTTGTGTGATTTGGGAGTAGGAGTTAGTATTATGCCTTTTTCTCTCTACAAGAGACTTCAACTGGAAAAACTAATACCAACTGATATATCTTTGCAAATGGCTGATAAATCTACCACTATTCCCGTTGGTATATGTGAGAATGTACCTGTTCAAATGGCTCATAATTTCTTGATATTAACTGATTTTGTTGTGCTTGAAATGCCTGAAGATGATAATATGTCTATTATTCTTGGGAGACCTTTTCTTAATATTGCAGGAGCTGTTATTAATTGTAATCAAGGAAAGGTGACCTTTAATGTTAATGACAAGGATCATACTGTCTATTTCCCCAAGAAGATTGATAGGACTTATGGTTTGAATTCAATTGAACATGTTGAGGGCATTCAAGTTGGAGAGATATATTGTCCCATACCAAGAGAAAAATTTGAAACTATTATGATTGGGACCATTGCTATCAAAGTTGAGGTAACATAATCATTAGTGGAATATAAAGTTTTGTTTCATATAAAATTGTTTTGGTAACAAGACCTGATCAACCTTATTAACAAAAGGATTTCATTGAACAAAACAATGTTTTCACCATGATTATCCTCGCTTACTTCTATTCTATCTATTTTAGTTTTTGCTTTCGTTTAGTTTACTTATCTGTTGTTAGTTGCTTGCATGTTAGAGTGTCTTAGAACTTCTGAAGTTCTAGCCTTGTTTTGTCTTTGCATCATTCCAAAAACCTTTTTCTGTCAGAAAATCGTTCATCTATACCTAAAAATTGCTCAAAAATAAAGTGTCTCGAAAAATTCCAGAAAATTCATATTAAATTTTTACGTGAAAAAAGGGGCAGAGAAGTGCCTGGAAGGTACCAGGGGCCCACCAGGCAGGCACACCACCTGGTGGCACGGCCAGCCTAGGGGCGCGCCTGGCCATGGTGTGGGCCACCCCTGGCCCTCCACTCACTCTCTCACTTGCCACTTTCTTCTCTTTCCCAAGAAAATACCAGTTCATTGCTCGAAATCCCGTTCTTGCTGCTCTTGCCCTCGATTTTTTGATCTCCTTGCTCAGCTCATCTTTGCTACTGAAATTTGGAGCAATTGTTCTCCGGTATGTGACTCCTCCGCTTGTCCAAGTAGATTTGTGTTTAGTGGTTTATATCTTGAGTATTTTGCTGCTGTAGGTGACAGGTTTTGAGAGCTTATAAGCTTGTTCATTGCTTAGAGATATAGTTTTGATGCATGTTTAGGCCTCTACAAGTCCCTATGAGTAGTGCTCTCCATTAATATATTCACTTTGCAACCACTTGTGTAATGGATGTTTAAATTTCAGAATAGAAGATGAATTAGCATCAACTCAACCAACATGAACTGAGGGTGCCTGAGGTTATGAAGGTTCACCGAGAGGAGGAAGTTTTTCCTTCCATCTATCCATGCTACGAATTCATGAGGGCTGCAGGAATTTCCCAAGACTTCCATACTTTGGTTGCTAATGCAGGATTGGAGCACTTTTTGGAAGATGAACCTTGTCAATTTGTGAGACTAACTATGTCTATGGTGCAGGACTTTCGATTTAGTCACTCTTTGCCTAACCCCATGGTCCACTACAAAATTTACAATTTAGCTATCGACCTTCCTCTTGATGACTTTTATGCAGCTATTAAGGTACCTTAGTGGGGATCCTGTGGAAGGATTAAAGAGCGTCCTGCACCACTCATGGACTTGTATGCAGAGATTTGCCAAGGGAGCAGCTTCTCGAAGGAGAGCGGGAAAATCCGTAACATTCATCTCCCGTCTATTCGCTACTTTGCTTACTTCATTGCCAAGTGTGTTCTCGCTAGGAAAACTGCTAATAAGTTATCCTCGTATGATCTAGCATTCATATCAACTGCTTTAAAACGAGATAGGACTTACAACTTGGGTTTCTTGATAGCTTTCCATCTTGCTGCTAACCGCGAGAAAGGTGAAATTTGTGGAGGCCTCATTGCCTCTCGTTTATTAGCTCTGCATGGTTTAGTGCCTCATCATTTAGACCTACAGTTTCCCGTAGAAAGGCTTGATCTTAATTCCATGATACAACATAAATTTGTTTCTTCTTATGCTACTTTGAGTGAGTTGTCTTATGAAATAACCTTTCTCAAGGCTGGTTGGAGAGGGAGCAAGTCCGAGCGAGTTGTTCTTTTGCCTGCACCTGTTTTGTTTAACCTTGATAACAGGGTAGGATGGTCCCTCACAGAGGAGGAGCTTGATACGTACTTGGGAGAGCTCTCCCAACAGGAGCAGGATACTAGAAGGGAAGTCACAGATGATTCGGTCCAGCCCACAAATGAGGGGGAGTCTTCATATCAGCAGCCTACCTATGATTGGGGAGCTTCTTCTTCTTCCCAAGGGCCTAACTACGATCATTCTTACAATGACCCGCTTGCTTGGAACCCTTACTCGTATTTGGATTGATACCGACTTAGGCCAAAAGCCTAAGCTTGGGGGGAGGTACACCGACATCGCACTCATCTCCATATCATTTTGCGTCGGTACTTTGTATATTCATGTTTCGTTCTCTTTTTAGTTTTCATTCTTTCTTTGCTTTTGCTTTCTAAAACACAACAAGACCAAAAATATTTATGTTGTTTCTCTTTGTTTGCTTCTTCTTCTTTTTGCCTTGGTTTGCTTTTCCCTTTTTGCTTTGTTTGAACTATTCGAAAAACCCAAAAAGATTTTGCTTTGCATGTTCTTCCTTTTTGGTTCCTGATTTTTTTTTTAAATCGAAAACACCAAAAATATTTGTTGTTCTTCTTTGGTTTTGTGAGTTTGTTGCAGGGTTCAGCAGTCCTCAGTGGAATTTGGTTTCATGTTATTATTCAAGCCACACAAGTGAAGGGCAATAATGAGGATTAATGACAACTTGAGGTGTGGTAAGAGGCTGGTAACGAACTCTATTTGTTTTCATTTTTGTACATATAATCATCATTGTGGGCATGCTTAGCCTGTTCGTGCAGGGTGTATGTTATTTATGGATGCTTTGTAGTTCTTGCTTTCATATGATTAGTTCCAGCTTGCTGATAGTTTGTAGCATGTCATATGGATGTTTGCATGCATTACTCTATTCATAACTTGGTATGACACTGTGGTATCCTCCTCTGAATGTTTCACTTGCATTGACTTGGCACATGCTCACGCATGCATATGACTGAAATAATCAGTTAAGCCTCGATGAATTATTTTGTCTTGAGGGTCTTGAGTCACTTTCATGCCATGATTAGTCCTGTTTTGTTGCAAGCATGATTATGACAGTTATTGCTCTCTCGTTTGTCGCTCCCTTACTATTGCTAGCCTTCACTTACACTAAGTATGTTGTACTCGTGTTTCCAACTCCCTAAAACCAAATATTTCCAAAAGTGTCCACCATACCTACCTATTAGCATCATTTGTTGTTCCGTGCATATTCAATATGCCTTGTTTTCTTCCGAATAAAATGTTTGCTTGTTATGAGAAAGCTAGTTAGTAAAGCTCTCACGAACTTGATGGCACACTTTATTTCCTGCACTTAATAAACCTAAACCATTGTGATTGTCCATGAAAGTTATATGCTTGCAAATTATAGGTTGGGGATTAGCAGAACCGTGTTGTCACGGGGAACGCTTTCAACACCTATAAATATATACCCAGTTGATATCATGCTCTTTTGTTTGCGGATGTCGTCGGTGTGAAATAAAAGGGGAGCTTGTAAGTCCATGGAGTTATGTATGTGTGTTAGAGAAACGCTTGGACCGCTGGTCTAATCCATGTTTTCATGGTGGAAACCTACAGCGTAACCATAATAAGTATCTATGAAGCATTCTTCTTATAAAAAAAGAGAGATAGCTATTGAAAAAAAGAAAAAAAGATATGAGAAAAGAGGAAAGAGAGAAAAAAGCAACAGTTTCCCATGGTAAATAAGAAGATTGCTGAGATACTCATTGTCTGCTTGCCTTGTCATTTTGATATGGGGATTCTTCCGTATCATCGGGCAAAGGGGTACCCATTGGAGGTTCTCTATGATACGCACGTATTTACGATGACAAGACTTACCAGTAACTAAAGTTGAGTAGCATGAGGAGCAGCCCTCGTACTCAAGGGACATGAGATTTCCAGTTTATAGTCTATCAAGCATATAACTAAGATTGGACCTCAGTTTCACCTTAACCATATTAAAGATGCTTATGATTGGGGCAATGAGAGCTCAAAGCTAATGAGTACCATACTTTTAGCATTTGGAAGCCTTTCAAACTATTCAAAACCTTTTTCATTTCCTTGTTGAGTCACCACCTATTCTATGGGCACTTTCTTGATAGCATAGTTGTCATTCTTAGTATAATATGCTTGTCTCATTACTAGATTAATTGTGTTATGACTTTGATGCTTGTATCTTTGATATCTTTACTTCTAGTCTTCACCTGAACTTCAGAGGTGCCTTGGCATTCACAATCAAAGGCGAGCGAGATACCACTCTATCATACCTTGTTATGAGTATTGTAATGTTGCTTATGTTTATGTTTCATGCTACTTATTATTTTTGAGTTGGAATCTCTTCATAGCTTGCAATGCCTATTAAGTAAACTTAGTTGCATACTCCTTATTAAATTGTCTAAGTAGTTGATCACATGCTGAGAATATATACATCATATGAAGCAAATGTGTTCGTGAAAGTTTCTTTTATCGCACTCAGTTTTCAACTGAATTGCTTGAGGACAAGCAATAAGCTAAGCTTGGGGGAGTTGATACGTCCAAAACGTATCTACTTTCCCGAACACTTTTGCTATTTTTTTCCTCTAAACTTGTGTGAATTGGATGCAACTAACACGGACTAACGCTGTTTTCAGCGGAATTACCTTGGTGTCTAGTTTTTGTGCAGAAAATCAACTATCAGGAAAAATCCCAGAAAATATGCCAAAAATCCTATTTCGCTAGAAGACTCACGGAGCCAGAATACGAGATGGAGTGGGGATGGGGCCTAGCCACACCACCTGGCCGCGCGGGCTGGGCCTGGCCACGCCAGGGGGTAGTCTGGTCGCCCCAGACACCCCCTCGGTCTCCCTCTTCGCCTATAAGTTGCCTTCTGACCTAAAAACTTGGGGGGGGTCGACGTTTTTCTAGAAAGAGTTCCGTTGTGCCGCCACCACCAGATTCCACGATTCAGAACCAGAAACTCCGTTCTGGCACCCTGTCGGGACGGGGAATTGGAGGACATCATCACCATCATCATCACCATCGCTTCTCCATCGACCATCCATGTTTCCCCCATCTATGAGTGGGTAAATACCCCGTTGTAGGCTATGGGGATGGTAGGGATTGGATGAGATCATTCATGTAATGGCATCAGATTGTTAGGGCATGGTGCCTAGTATCTACCATTAGTGCTTTTTGACTTTGTTGCAACTTGTTATGCTTAATGCTTGTCACTAGGGCCCGAGTGCCATGATTTCAGATCTGAACATGTTATTGATTCATTATGATAGTATTGTTTATGGTCTTACCTGCAAGTTGTATACACACGTTGTTGTCTGGAATCAAAGGCCCCGAAGTGACAGAAATTGGGATAACCGGAGGGAATGGCTTTGATGTGAGGATCACATGTGTTCACGGAGTGTTAATGCTTTTCTCTGGTGCTCTATTAAAAGGAGCACCTTAATTGCTAGTAGTTCCCTTGAGGCCCTACTGCAAACGGGATGGCAAGACAAAAGATGTTGTGCAAGTTCTCATTGCAAGCACGTATGACTATATATGGAACACATGCCTAGGATTATCTAGTACTTGGATGCTTTATCTTATTTATCTGCAAATGCCCTATGTTCTGATTGCTATATGAATTGTCTTGTCCATGCAACGCCCATCCATCCATCCCTATGCCTACCGCGCTCTAATCCTACTATTTACTGCAATTGTTACTATCGTGTTTACTTTTACTACTTTTACTACTACTATTACTTTACTATTCATACTACAAAACTGTTGCTACTGATAAACCGTTGTGAGCAAGATTGTTTCTAGGTGCATCTAATTGACAACTCAGTTGTTAAGGCTTATAAATATTCTTTGGCTCCCCTTGTGTCGAATCAATAAATTGGGTTTCACTTCCCTCGAAAATACTATGACACACCCCCTATACTTCTGGGTCATCAGAGAGCTCTAATTTCTCTCCGCTTGTTACAGATATTCTTCAATAATTCCTAGTTATATGAATTAACTTTCTGTAAGTCAGAATACCTAGAGTCAAAAGTCTACTAAAGATTCGGGCTAATATTTTACTAATATCAGCACGAGCCTTGGGGGCTACACTAGTTCATTCTTTGGCATCCTAAGAAAGCATTAATCCGGATTGTCTATCCAACTTCATGCTTGGGGGCTAGAGGATATGACATGAAATAAAGTAAAACGTGAGTTTGAATTCTGACTTACATGTTGTTCATGAGTGAGTTTGCTCAAACTCATGTTCACTTATGTGGTAACCTTCTCGGCGAGAGTGAGCGGGATCACTGGCGGAGTTGGAAGCTCTCCGCTTCTTAGCCTCTCGTCACGAAGGTGGACTTGTTCAAGAAGTTTAGAGTACTTGACGTCCTCTGCTTCTTGTGCTTCTTCTTCGGTAGAGATAGTCCGGCTCTCTAGGCATTGTCGGGCCAGCCGTTGAATCTCCTCCGCAGATTTCCGAGAAAGGCCAAGTTTGGCAATACCCGGATTGCTTGAGGAGATTGGCAGCAAAGACCTCTGCCGAAGGATCATTACCCGAAGAGGGTTCACCCTTATCAAAACCTGAGTCACCCATGGTGACGTAAGTTTGCGATCCGAGGATCACTAGCTCTGCTGATTGAGCCAGATCTTCTATGACGATCGGAGATGGAGTAATCTCCGGCGCCGCAGAAGGCTGAGGGATAGGAGTCGGAGGTGCTGTGGCAGGAGAAGTCAAATTTAGCTTTGACTGGCGCAGGGGTTTCGACAAGGCTCCCTTCCCTTTGCCCTTGGTGAGCCGTTTAGCTCTGAGAAGGTAATAGAACAAAAAACATTACATCTCAGAAAGAATTAAGACATATAGTACAAAGACCTTGTGAGGAAAGATTACCTCTTCACAACAGGCACCTCCTTTGTGCCAATAGCCACTATCGGAGCTTTACGCTTCCGAGGGGCAACGTCCAGCAGTGGAACCAACTCTCCGTCATCCTGAGAAAACTCAGGAGGATATCCCTTGATAGGAGCAAGCTCCGACTCGGGGAGGTCGGCAAGCTGAAAAGAGGAGATATTTCAGTATTATAAAATAATATAAAGATGAGCACATAATACGAGTTGCTGCTGGAAGCTTACCGGCACCACGGGATCTTCCGCCGTATGCATGTCCAAAGACAGTTCCAGAATCTTCCTCTCAATCTGCTCCCTTATTAGCCACTTGATTTGATATATGTAATCTTTTGCCGAGTAGGCCTTGGGGCTGATGCGGAGGGAATCTTTCTTGGACAACGTGATGGAGTGCATCAGTCGATCTCCATGATGTTGAAGAGGCTAGATCTGGCGTGCCACCCAGCAGTGAACTAAGTCGGACCCTTTCAGGCCCTTGTGCTTCATCAAATACTCGATCCGCCTCTTGGCAAGAAGCAGATCGTCCACTGAGAGCTGGAGCATCTGCGTCCCAGGACTCTTGGGGCGTAGCGGCACCGTCGACAAAAGTTGGCAAGGTAGTAGCTTTGCCGGGAGCGGGAGTATCCTTGTGATAGAAGAAAGTGGATGGCCATTGCTTGACCGACTCACTGGCCATAATCCGAGGATAGACGCGCTCTCTTCTAACAGAAAAACTAATAGTACCGGTAATATAAGGATTACCGACAGTGATGGAATTTCTCCGGACATGAAAATAGAACTAGAAAAGAGTAAGGCTCGGCCTAATGCTGAGATACCCCTCGCACAAAGATGCGTATGTGCTCATCTCTAAGAGAGAGTTCGGGGAAGATGATGGAGTTGAACTCCGTAGTGATCTATAACCTCAGAAAAGAAATCTGAGGGAGGGAAGCTCAAACCTTTGTCGAGGTGGGTGCCGAAGTGCACTCGCTCGCTGTCGCGGGGGGTGGGGACGATTTCGCCAAAGCCGCTCCGCCAGTCGCCGGCACGGAGGAGCCCTTCGTCCTCCACGATGCAGAGCTTGGAGTCATCAAGGACGCATAGGATCTAGACCCCGCGGTTGCTCTCTTTCTCCGTCGCCTCTGGCGTCGTCGCCGTGCCGGAGGATGATGCTGAAGCCATTTCTCCTGTATGTCGGTGACCTTGGATGGGCGGCGCTGGAGGTTTCTGAGGAGCAGAGGAACTCTGAGTTCGTGGGGAGACGTTGGGGAGAAGGAAACGGCACAAGTGCTGTTGAAGAAGATGGGGAAAACGATCCTCGCCGCTTATATCCTCTGGCTGCGTCAAGATTCGTGTAAACGCAACAGTAAACGTGCCATGCATCGTGGAAAGAACTAGGGTAACCCCCGCGCGATGATTATGCCGCCTCGATCTCCACGCACGCATTAAAGCAGCACCTCGGTTCCGCGAAAGGTGGACCCACCAACGGTCGTGCTGACAGGAAATGTCTGTCAGTGACGTGACTTGACCATGACTAGTGTCAGTTTATGTCAGAGACCAAGTTCTGGCTTAGTTTGAATTTCGAGCTGGTAACCCGAATAACATATTCATAGGTCCGGCTCATTTGAGACTCGGATCCTATCCTTTCTTTTTGAAGTTTCAGGAACCCTTCACGATTCTGCAAGCCGAAGATCAAGCTAGATGATGATGAAATCCGACTTTGGATCATGGAAGCTTCCGGGGGCTGCTATTGGGGATATACTTTCCGGGTATCCTCACTGTGGCTCACTTACCAGGGTGGCCCACTTCGGGTTAGAGCTTTGTTTCACAGGCGGCCCAGTCAGGGAGAAGACACGGAGTCCAATCCGGCTACGGGAAGGCCCAGAAGACTTACCGACATAGGCTCATAGCGTTACTTGTAGTTCAAGATGTACTCTGTAACCGACTCTTAGTCTTAGCCGGATAGATCTCTCTTGTAAACCCTAGGCCGTATATCTGTATAAGCCGTCCTAGGGTTAGCCTTTAGGACACCCTCACAATAGTCTACAATCTCAACTCGCATAGGCGAAACCCTTGTAACCCATATTCCGGCTCTGCCGTATTACTGGATTGCTAGCAGGAGTAGGATCCTTCCAAAGCCGGCGGATTCGAACCTGGGTAAACTTGTGTTCTCACCGTCCCAGAACACCGTATGTCTCACACCCCTCTTTTCCACATGCCCCGAGGACCCCCTCATGGCTTACTTGTCATCAATCCGATGATAATAAGTATTGAGCTCTCCATTACAATTTGTTCGAGCAAGAGACCGTGAGCTTATTACTCTTGGAGGGTGACCTCCTAGTTGGCTTGGTGGTTGGTGTCGTGGTGTCCTCTTCGTGGAAGATTGTGAAGAGACCCAGGCTTCTCCTTCGTGGAGCTTGTGAAGTGGCTGTGGAGCTTGCCATCTCTAGAGTGGAGGAAAAGCTAGCCATAAGGAAAGGACCTATTCCTTCATGGGATAGACTTAGAGAATAAGGTTAGCCTTCGTGGCATTGGAAAATCCTTCTAGAATCCTACACCTCTCCGATGTAACGTACCTTCATATAAGAGAACACGGGAATACATCTTCGTCTCCGCGTGCCTCTGTTATCTCTATACCCATGCTTACTTTCCTTGTGATAGCCATCGTGCTTGAGGTACTTATATCTTGCTTACCACTTGTGGTATATTTATCTTGTGCTATCTTGCTTAGCTTATCTTGTTGTTGATGCACTTAGTTGAGCGTAGTGTATTTAGGTTTTGTGCTTGTAAAATAAACGTTAGTTTAATTCCACATTCTATCAAGCCAAAACCGTAATAGTTTTGAAATTATCTATTCATCCCCTCTCTAGGCGACATCTCTATCCTTTCATCTTCGGCGATGGATGCTGCTCTAGTGCACTGGTCCTTTCAGGCCTTATTACGACGACTTCTCGTCCGTCTACTATAACAAGATCTACTATGCCAAGCTTTTTCCGGCTCCGGTGATGGAGGGGCGAGGACAGCGGCGTGTCTTCGGCTCGTGTCAGTGTCTGTAGTCGACGCTAGGTGGTCTAGTGACCTATTTGTATTTTTTATTAATTTGGGGAATCTTTGTACTACTGTTGATGATTATTAATAGGTCGGTAGAATTTCGTAAAAAAATAGTATATCATGATGCTACATTTCAAAATGGATCTAGTGGTACTAACTTAATGTCATAAATATTGCCAGTTTCTCTATAAAATTGGTAGAAAATTGTAAGTTTAACTTAGGACAATAGCTTGATATACACTTATTTGTATACAAATGAAAGTACATTGACAAAGTGCCTCCTACAAACCACATGATGACTATTACAATAAACTAATGATGCTGAACTACACAAGATTATACTAAAACCAGTTTATAAATCATGACAAAACGCAAGCACAACAAGACGGGAAACAACTAAAAGTGGCGTGAATTAACAACAAAGCTCAACGAAAGGCACACCGAAATGCAAGCATGGCTGGAAGCCTCACTAGGCACCAGCAGAAACATCACCCGAAGATGCAGGTCATCCCGCATCAAGTTCTTGACCGGAGTGGGATACATATCCACCTGTCAATGAGGATCGCCACATTCGATCAAGATCTAGCAGGCTATGAACTCCATCTAGCCTAGATGAACACAACATATTGCATTAGACTTACTATGTGTCAAACATCACCACCTTCGCCACCACAAAACAACGACTATTGCGATAAACTAATGACACCAAAAATGGCAGAAGGATATACTAAAACTAGTTCACAAATCATGATGAAACATGCACTCAACCAGGTAGACACAAACTAAGAGTTGGCTTAACCAGAAAAGCTCAATGAAAGGCAAACAGAAATGCAAGCCAAACCAGCGTGCAACCCATTTGTGAGGATTGTTGCACTCGACATGCAATCCAAGAGCTCCTCCGAAAGATCTCGCGGGTCGCGGCGAACTCCATCTAGCCTAGATAAGCACCCCATACTGCATCATACATAGTCTTGGTCAAACATCACCACCTCTGTCACCACACAGCCACCTGCATAGAATGATAGGCTCCAAAGATGACGCCTTTAGGAAGATAATGGTACCAAAGCACAATCATTATCGATCCATATCATATCAAGGGTTTTCACCCTAGAGTATATTTGAGCCCGCGTTCGCCTCTATATATTTGAGGCGCATCTGTATATTTACGATGCACATATATATCGATATGCGCCTCGCATATCTAGGGTATACAAGGCGCATATCAGATGCGCCTCGAGTATGTCTAAAAGATGCGCCTCGAGTGTGTCTGAAAGATGTGCCTCTAATAGCTTTACAGATGCGCCTCAAATAGCATTTTCGAATTTCAAATTTATCCGTGGCGCCACCGTCGCCGTCAAAATGCAAAAAACACCCTCATTTTGAATTGAAAAAGCAATCGAGTCCGCGCATCGCTGCCGTCGTGTCGCCTCGCTGGAGCATGGTGGTCGTGGCCGCAGCCACAACCTACCACCGCGCGGAGGTGCGGGAGGCCGTGGCTGCACTAGTTCTCGAGCAGGAGGTGTCAGGACGAGGAGGAGGAGGTGGCGGCCGGAGGAGGATGTGATGGCTGTAGGAGGAGGTGGTGGCGGGAGGAGGAGGAGGTGGCGGCCGTAGGAGGATGTGGCGGCCAGAGGAAGAGTCGTCGTTGTTGTCACTACAAGGAGGAGGAGGAGGAGGAGGCCAGAGAGAGGAGAAGGAGAAGGACAAGGAGAAGGAGAAGAATGAGAAGAGGAGGAGAGGAGGAAAATGGGAGGAGAAGGAGAAGGAGGAGAATGGGAGGAGAAAGGAGAAGAATGGGAGAGAAAAGGAGAGAGGTAGGTGGCTGGCCGGATTCAAATTTCGAATCCCGTCCAAACGGTGGAAAGAAATGAGTAGTGCTAGGTGCCTCCATGTGCCAAAAAGTGAAAAAGATGGTGCCAGAATACTCGAGACGCATCCCGTACAAGATACCACAATAGAGATGCTCTAAGACCATGTATTTTGTTGCTCCATTTCAAACAAAATTATATCAGAGTTTGGAACCGCTATAGTTTTGATGCTACGTATGAAATCGGTTATGGGACCCCTATTCACATCCCCTGTATATGAATCATGCATGCATACTGGCCTTTTCTCACAATTCTGCCACTAGGTCCACGATTACATGCAAAAAAGAACCAATTTGTTGAGACGTCCTTTTTGTGTCATACTATATGAGTCGAATCTGTTGAAATAAATTGTCTAGTCTTTTTCATCAGTTTGAACTGTTGGTTGCGTTGGCTAGTGCATACAATTCAATATGGTATCAGAGCAGGGGTCCTATGATCAAATATCGGCCAACGTAAGAATTAAAAATAAATATTACATCTCCCCAAACAAACGTCACAATAGGCCAAAGGGCAAAAACATAGGGTGAGTGTGAAATAAATTGTCTAGCTATTTCCATCAATTCAGACTGTTGGTTGTGTTGGCTAGTGCATGCAATTCAATATGGTATCAGAGCAGGAGGCCCTAGGATCAAATCCTGGCCAATGCAAGAATTAAAAATAAATATTGCGGCTCCCCAAACATACGTCATAATAGGCCAAAGGGCGAAAGACTTAGGGTGAGTTTTGAAATATATTGCCTAGCCCTTTCCATCAGTTCGTACTGTTGATTGCGTTGGCTAGTGCATGCAATTTAATAGTCATCATCGCTGACAACCATCTACACCAACATCATTGCCACATCGTCGCCGCCATCACCAATCGTGGTCATCGTCAACGCCAACAAGTTCTTCTCTACGAGCGACGATGTGCTCATACAAGCGGAAAATACGGATCTAATCCTTGAAATCGACTACCGCTACAATTCAATCGCCATTGACAACTACCACCGTCGTCTTCGTCCACCACGACCTTGCCGCCAGAGTCACAGTCTAATTTTTATTTGCACAAGTCTGTGCTCAATTTTTCTTCTTGTAGCCACTTCGTCTACTCCGACACGGCGAACAACTTCTATACCGACCGTTTACGGAAATTTTTCTTTGCCTCTCAATCCGGCTCTGGCACACATGTCTCATGATGGTCCCTATCTTCACGCGTCCGGTATTGGCAACACCGATGCGTGCCTTCGTCCCCGACACGCTCCCGAGTCTGGCAAGCTCGGCATTGTGGGTCGAGCTACTTCGACCCAAATTACGTCTACCTCAACTTTTACGGCGAATTCTCTAGGCTCAACAATGACATCGACCACAACACAACAACATCATCGAGTTCATCAACGGCGACGACTTCCCCAACGGCACCATCGACCACAACTATAGCACCATCACTCCCGGCTACATCGACATCGGCAACAAGGGCTATCACCTCACCTTCGGCTTATTCTCTAGTCAAATCGTCCGCGTCACTACTGATCCGACTACGGGGGTATTAGAGTATGTTACGGCTAGATATATTTGATAGTTTAATATTGTAATCCAATTCTATCTCTAGGAGGCTTCTTGCCCCCAAGTCTTCTAGTACTATATAAACAACCTAAGGACTCGCGATGTAATCACCTCTTGCAATATCAATACAATCTATATTCCACAATCTTTTAGATTCCCTATCATATACCGAACCGATTCAAGAGGAGGCGAGAGAAGGCCAGCAGCCGCTTTTTTCATACACAGTGGATGGTCTAAGATGCTAATACCCGCTTAGATGGCACTATTTATAATGTGGATGAAACATGAAAAAATGAGAGGACGATGAGGATTGAGGACACAGTACAGATGACTCGCCGGCCACATGTATGCACGTTCACTTCAACGAACAAAATCCTCCTTTTTTAGGGCAACCAAATGGAAAATGATGTGGATCCCCTGGACAATCATTGTCCGGGTCATTACCGTGTTACCGCGTGTTGTGCGCTGGGCCCACCTCTCCCCGACCCCATCTTATCCCTTCTTCATCGGTTCCCTTCTTCCCACAGGCGGCGCCACTATGGGGGCGAGCATGGCCGGCCACCCCGGCTCCCGTGTTGCAGCAGAGACCCCCCCACCCCCACCCCGTGCATGGTCGCGATGTTTGTTTCTTCGAGCGGCGGCGATGTTGGAGCAACCTAGAGGTTGTAGTTCTCGTCAGACAAAGGAAAACCTGAATCGGTACGTGAACTGGGCCATTATATGGGCTAAGTTTCCGGGTAAAATATGACCCACCAATTTTGTGGTTAAACCTAGGCAATTCCCCACCGTTGTTTGTCTCAAAAAGGAAAATAATCCCCACCGTTATGGCCGAGTAGTCTGTTATGTCGATACTGCATGAAGTGCTTGATTTAGTGTGCATGAAGTACTTGATTTAGCAAATGTCGTTTTGATCCTGGAATTTGGAGATAAATTGATGAATATGCTACCTGATGTCTACGCACTTCTATTCCTGTAGACAGTTGTTGGACCTTCAAGTGCAGAGGTTTGTAGAACAGCAGCAAGTTTTCCCTTAAGTGGATCATCCAAGATTTATCGAACTCGGGGAGGAAGTGGTCAAAGGTATCCCCTCTCAAACAACCCTGCAATCAAGATACAAAAAGTCTCTTGTGTCCCCAACACACCCAATACACTTGTCAGGTGTATAGGTGCACTAGTTCAGCGAAGAGATAGTGAAATACAAGTGATATAGATAATTATAAGTGGTAATGGTGATAGAAAATAGCTTGATGGCGTGGAAGAGACTAAAGACAAACTGAAATAAAGATGGAAGCAAGCAAACATGTAACAGATCTAATTGCAAACGGTGTTTCAATGCTTAGAAATAATGCCTAGGGATCATACTTTCACTAATGAACACTCTCATATAAATATATTCTTTTTTATGATATTACGCTGAACTACTCTCCGGTTGGACACTCTAATCCATGGTAGGGCTATAACAGCACACCTCAAAGTTCGGTTTCCACATCTAGATAACCCCACACTGTTACCTTGAGTACTAGATGGTTCAAACAAACATCAGAATTTCATAAAGACATCCAACTGCAAAAATAACTTATAACAAGTATTTGTAATCTCTAGTCTAAGTACCACCATGGTGTGCACGCTGTCACTTTCACACACATGGAGAGAGCAGAGATCTATTAAAGCACTTGAGTAGCAAGGTAGATCTACTTGATTACAAAGCTCATGATCACAATATGATCACGCATAGAGAGAGATGAACACATGGTGGTGGAGATCGATGAAGATGGCTCCGGGGGCACTTCCCTGTCCCGGTAGGGTGCCAGAACAGAGACTTTCTGTCCCCCGAATCTCCCCTTCGGTGGCGACGGCGCTGTGGAACTTTTCGTGGCTCGAGGCTTAATGATTTAGGGTTTATGCATCGGAAGGCCCTTATAGGCGAGAGGGGAGACCGAGGGCGTGCCGGAGGGGCCCACACCACCCCCTGGCGCGGCCTGGCCTGGCCCGTGCCACCAGGTGGTGTGGCCACCCTCTGACCCTTCTCCGTCTCGTATTCTGGCTCCAAGTGTCCCCGGTAAAATAATAACTTTGGCTTTTGTCCCGTCCAATTCCGAGAATATTCATTTTCTGACTTCCTAAAACCAAAAACAGCAGAAAACAGACAGCTGACACTGTGGCTCTTGTTAATAGGTTAGTCCAAAAAATCATATGAAAAGTACTCCAAAGTGTGGACAAAACACAAGAAAGTAGATAAAACCAAGCATGAAACATCAAAAATTGTAGATACATTTGCAATGTATCACTACCTTAAAAGTTAGAGATAGAATGAGATCGAGAAGGGTATATTTGTGGACAGGCCGAAGTCGTTTGATTGGCCATGATTTCCCAAAAATATTTTTTTGTCTTCATACGACAAATACAACTTAAAGGTATGATTAGAATATTTTTAAGTCGTGGTTATGGCTTTTCTTGTTGTTCGTAGTTCTACTTCATGAATTATGGAAATTGAATGTTTTTGTACTATTTGTTTTGTTGAATAGACTTGCTTATGTGTAAAAAAATTAAAGCTTATAAGTCCGCCCCGGCTCATCTTAGTTCCTGGCTCTGCCACTGATTCTTCCTCAACCTCTCGTTCCGGCGGAGCATCTTCACATCAGTGCGACGGTTCATCCAACCCCTCGCCATTGGCACCGGCCTCTCCATCTCCGGGCACCGCCCTCTCCTCATCCTCAGCTTCCTCGTGCGGGCACCATATCACTCTATTGCTCTCGCCGCCTCTCCCCATTCCCTTGTCCCTATAGCCGTCGCCGGAGATGGAGGCCACTGCCGCTAGCCCCGATCCTCTCGCCGGAGTCGCCGCCTCCAGGCACCGCGGTTGGCCCCGATCCTCTCGCCGGAGTCGCCGCCTCCACGCAGCGCCGCCTTTGGTCGTGTCCTCGTTCGCCTCTAGTTTGTCTGCGGCGGGGTATGCGAGCTCCAACCATTGAAGAAGGCAACGTAGGGAACCATCAGAGCGGGCGACGGTGACGGTGATGGTGCTATGTGTGACCGCCGGTGGTGCTACAATCGGGATCGGGTTTTGCTACCATCGGTGTACGGTGTTGCTACCAAAGGCGTTATGCTTTGATACCTTGGGTGCATTGTTGAGAATATTAATAAGTTGTCTATCGTCTTTTCATTAGTTCGGACTTTTGGGATAGATGGCTAATGCATCAATTCAGTATGGTATTAGATTTAGCGGTCTCAAGTTTAAATCCTGGCTAACGCAATATTAAAAATAAATATATGCGGACACCCGAATTCACGTCTTAGGCCCGTGAAAGAAAAGCCACCGGCCTAGACGTGAGGGGAAGTGTTGAGAATATTAATATGTTGCCTATCGTCTTTCCATTAGTTCGGATTTTTGGGATAGATGGCTAGTGCATCAATTCAATATGCATGACGTAGCTATCGACTGCGGGGAGGCTTTTTGCTACCACGGGTATACGCCATTGCTACCGTCGTTAGACGGCTTTGCTACCTTGGGTCTACGACGTTGCTATCAATGTGTTTTGTACAATTTTGGCTATGAATTCTGACGAGAGTCATGGTGATGACTCCGACGAGATCTATGGCAAAGTAGGTTTTTTGCTATATTAGGAAAAAAATTGCTGCCACCGATTACTAGGTTTGATACAATAGGTTAAATTTTTGTTATGTCGTCTCCGACGAGGTTTTCCGAGATGAGTTTTCTTGGCCGAACTGTTTTTTCTACTGCAACAAAAGCGGGTCTTTTTTGCTACTGCAGTGAAAGCAAGATTGAGAGCAGTTTTTCTATTTTCTGGATCGGTTTTGCTAATATAGCAAAAAGAGTGTTTTTTTTTGCTAGTGCAGTAAAAGCAGGACTTGAAGCGATTTTGGGGACACGTGTGGAGTCCAGGGGACCAGGCCCCATCTTGGGGACGCCTAGCACGCGCCCAACCCAAATCCTCTTCTAATCGCCTGTCAGGCTGTCACCATTGTGGGCCCACATGCACCCGCTCCACACGCACTCGGCCCACACAACTTGTTGGCTTAAATTACTACCCGCGAGGTCCTCGCGCGTCGCAAAGGACACACGCACACACTCGATCGCATCGCAGCTCTGCCAAGCTAGCTCCCATGGCCGCCGTCGTCGTCGCGGAGCCGCTCCGCGAGACGCCATACGACGTGGTGGACGAGATCCTTCTGCGTGTGCCGTGCCCCTCTTCCCTCGTGCGCGCCGCCGCGGCCTGCTCATCCTTCCGCCTCCTCGTCTCCTCCCCGAGCTTCCTCCGCCGTCACCGCGCGCTCCACCCTGACGAGTCCGGACCCTTCCTCGGTGTCTTCTCCTCAGTCCCCGCGTCTGGCAAGACAGGGGGCACCTTCCATCCCGCCGGCCCGTCCCATCCGGCCGCGGCGGCTGCCGGCGCCGTCGCCGGAGCCGCTGACTTCTCCTTCGCCTTCCTCCCGGGACCGCCCGATGCCGGGGCCGAGTCCCAGCCCGAATGGCTCGTCCGGGACTACCGCGACGGGCGCTTCCTTCTCGACCGCGCGACCCCCGACAACGACATCGTCACGGATCTCGCCGTCTGCGACCCCGTGTCCCGCCGCTACGTCCTGCTCCCGCCCATCCCGGAGGACCTCGCCGCAGCCGCCGATAACCCGCTCGGCGTGCTCGGCGGGCGGCGCTGGTGCGAGCCTTTCCTCGCACCCGCGGCCGCGCCGGGCCCCGGGGACGCCGAGGACGAAGAGGACGAGGAGCCCGCGTTCGCCGTGATCTGGACGGCCCGGTGCCCAAGAAGGGTGGTGGCGCTGGCCTTCTCGTCGCGGGACGGCTCGTGGCGCGCGCTCCCGTCGCCGGACTGCTTCGTCTGGAGGAGTCGCCGGTCAATCTTCGCGTGCCCCGTGCACGCCGTCTGGAACCGGCGGCACTACGCGCACGGCCGCTTCTACTGGGTGGACTGCCTCACCAACCGTTGGCTGGTGCTCGACACCGGCGCCATGGAGCTCACCGTCGAGGAGATCCAGTCGCCGTCCAGATTCTGGGAGGAGAACGTGGCCGTCGTGGAAGGCCCCAACGGCGCGGTCGGGGTGTTCGCGCACGACTTCTACCACGCCGACGGCATCGCCAGCCTCAACTACTACACGATCTTGCGAGACGCAGCCGATAACACGTCATCGTGGCAACTGGAGAAGACAATCCCGCTGCCATGGTCGACAAAGCATGGCCGGCCTTACTGCCTTCGCGGGGCGGCCAACGGGTGCTTGGTCATTGAAGTCACCCAAGACTCGCCGCGGCCGTTCATGTCGAGCCACCATGGCCGGGACGTCGAGCTGTTTACGATCGACGCCAAGCGTTTCCAGCTGGAGAGAGTTTGCCAGGCACGGTGCTCCGGAGGCGTCAGCGACGGCTGGTGGCCATACTTCAGCTTCCCGCCATTGCTGAGCTTGCCGACTGTTTAGCTGCAACACCAAATACTTCAGGAAAATGTTAACCTGGAGCAGCATCTTGTAATGTTATACTAGCACGTAAATGTAACTGGTGACAACAGTTTGTATTGGTCTCGGCATCAAAACTTTCAGAAATGCAGCGCAGGAATACAGTCCAGTACATCAAATTAAATCAAGTGTACAGTACAACAGGTTCAGAGTTTTTCATTTTCTTTCACTACAGCACATAAATCCCCTAGGATACTACGTACCAATGAATAATCACTGGCATAGAGAGACACTTGCTTATTGTGTTCTTATCATCGACGCAAGCTGGAGAGAGTGTGCCGGGCACGGTGCTCTGGAGGCGTCAGCGAAGGCTGGTGGTTATACTCAGTTTAGCTTCCCGCCATTGCCGAGCTTGCCGACTGTTTAGTTGAGGAAGATGTTAACCCGGAGCAGCATCTTGTAAACTTGTAATGTTGTACTACTCCCTATGTTCCACAATATAAACCTTTTTAGCAAGCTAAACCGAGGTAGTAGCATGTAAATGTAACTGGGGGCAACAGTTTATATTGGTCTTGGCATCCAAACTTTCAGAAATGCAATACAGGAATAACAGTTCAGTACATCAAATCAAGTGTACACACCGAAACAGTTTCATAGTTTTCATATCTTTCTCAGTACAGCACATAAATCCCCATAAGATACTACCAATGAACAATCATTGGCATAGAGACACTTGCTTATTTTCATCTTATGATCTACCCTGTCCCAAACCCAACCCCATGGTCTCTTTCTTCTTCATCTCTACACAAAAGAACACCAGTAAAATTTGTTGGTTTGTATGTACTAGTTTGAAGCTGCTGCACAGACCGCAGATAACTATTCATGTATGATCTAGGAATTTTTTGCGGAAATCTATGTCAACCTCCAATTCATTTTCTTATTGCTCTTCGCCTCCTTCAAAGACTGTCCAGCGCCTGATGAGGATGATCCAGCGGATCCAGCACGAGCATAACTCGTTAGCAATGTTCTCGAGTCCACCAAGCCAGTCAGGGAATGTAGAAGAAGGCTATCCACGAAAATCCCAGATGATACGATACACTCGTCAGATGGCACGTTGATATGGAAACCACCCCCACCCTCAAGATCAATGTAGTAGAATCTCTTTTGGTTGCCATAGAAGAGCTTTTTCTTGTGCAGGAAATGTGGTCTCATGCCCGAAGGTAGCAGAAAAGTGATGTTGCACATATGGTCCCAGACCGTGCAGCTCGAGTTTGACACCCAAATCTCTGAGACTTCAGATGCAGATCCCTTGCTGGGCATTGCCAGCAAATGAAGCTTTCCTTCCCCCTCAAATAGTTCCAAATTATGGTCTTTAATAGCATCTGGAACAGCACTTTCTGAGAATATCTCGTCTGTCAGGTTGAACAACAAGATCCTCGTAGTACAATTGGATGCCCCATCAAGAATTAGCCAATGCATAACACCATTAACAATGACCGCCTTTGTTGTCTTCAACAAGTCTGTACATTCAAGTAGCATCCTCCATGACTGTGTGCCAACAGTGCATACTTCAAATGTCAAGAACCGCACCCTGTGGCGGATACAGACCACCTTGTACTCATTTGTTGACTGCACAGATCCAAGAAAATATTCTGAAGAAACAGCTTGTGACTGGAGTTGTGAAACTGGCAATGTCACATGTTTCATTATTGTTGGATTCAACACCTCAACATCACCTTTTGAATCATAGGCACACACCAAGCCGTTGCAGGGATCTGACATCTGAAACCTAAATGAGAATATGATATCCAAGCTTTTGCAGATATTTGTTGTGGGATCAAATGTGTGCATGCAGAAAAGACCATCATCAAACGAGGTGAAGAAAGCAATGGACTGGTGGAGGCAGAGAGCATTGTTGAGGTGACGATCGACGAAATTAGGTTCTTGAATGCAGTCTCGCCAGATTCTGGACACTGCGCGAAGCTTGAGAACAACCCTACCAGGTAGGAAAGCAAGAACAGTCTGCTGGATATCCTGAGGAAGGGATACTTGGGCCTCTACTGCTTCATTTTGCTCATCAAGAAGCTCATCATTGTTGTCTTCCATGGTTAGATTGCAAATTACAATTCTAACCAGTAGAGCTGTCAAAAGGCTTAGTCAGTGCCAATAGAAACCAAAAAAAAAAGTGGCTGGATTTGAATTATACTGGAACAAGAATATGATATAACCAAACAAATATTATTTGTCCACTTGATCAGTTATTCAATAGCAACTGAGGTAAAAAAAAAATGTGTCAGTGCTTCAGTGTGAAGTAGTCACTCATAAGGAAGTGAAGGATGCATGACTCTAGTGCCAGAATGGCGGCATCGAATAACAGGGTAATCTCAGGGTTCGTGATGACTGAGCTTGGAAGTTCTGCTTCACCTATGTGATAAGTGGCATGCACGATAATAGCACCAGAATCTGCTAATTCTAGTTACTAACCAAACAAATTTAGCTACATAGTTTTTCTGAAACAATCAAACAATATAGGCAATAGGACAAGAACAGATGAACTAAACCACTGAATTCGTCCAGCAAAAAGACACTGGGTACTGAATGTTAGACTCAGGGCTTCATGAGAAGATCCATACAGGAAAACATGGTTTGATTTAGCAAAGGTCATGCATATAGTGTGGTGTCAAAATCAGTTCATCTTGTGGACAGTGGAAGTAATAAAAGGTCCCATGACATGACAATCAGCTGCGAATGTAAAATTGAATTTCAAGACTTCAATCAATTATATCATGTGGTCGATATTTCAAGAATTTAAAGGCCACAATGGATCTATAAAATATGAAACACAGGATTTTTTTTCGTGGATATTAACTATTAAGACAGTCTTCCTAACACAGAGAGTTCAGACAACGAAAATATAAAGTTATATGACAGAAAAATGTTCTAATCAAGCGGGAGCACAGTTGCACCTCCATGTGCCAATTGTTGTACAGTATTAGCAACTTGATGTATGCCCCCACCTGAACACAAAGTGTTTGCCTTGGATGCCAATACAACCAGTCACCAGTGGTCTAGCTAAACCTGATAAATTCTCTATTTATCAAATGTTGCATGTCAACTTTGGCCAATCATAAAAGTTATTATAACTTTCCCGAAACCTCGCAGCAGCAGAACTCTTGTAAGGAAGCTCTATGTAACAGAACGGCACAAGGTTTCATCCAAGATTACATGCTACTATGCATTAAGCGGGAAAGAACCATCAAGTTTAACTGCGAAAGAATTGTTGACACACATGCTTCTTAGGGAGGCACAGAGCCAAAAAGAAGTACAATTTCCATCTATTTTATCTTGATCACTCGGCTGTGATTGTGACCTAAGCCTCATAACTTAAACTACATCACAGGGCACTCACATTGTTCCGGTAATTGTGTCTAACTGTTGTGTTCGAGCAAACAACCACCAAGGTAAGTATTCCAGCGATGACATGACTACGCCTACGAGGCAGACAACATTTCTTTGGCAACAAGAACTCACGGCTTGGATAAGGATCGGTTGGGAGCTAGAACCCCATCCCATGGATGGACTAGCCCAAGAACAGCAGCAACAACAAAAAACAAACAAATCGGCAGCAGATCCAGTAACATGTGGATGCAAGAACAGCAAATAATCACAAACTACAGAGAATTAGCTCGAAGTCGGGCAGGTGTAGGGCTTACCGTACCAAGAAACGAAATCTTTAGGCCGAACAGATCTCCGCAGGGGGTGATCGGGTGGGAGGACTAGGAGCAGGAGAAACGGGGATCCTCGGGGAGACGATGCAGAGCCAGCCTACGAGACACGGCTGCGGCGGAGGAGGCGGGAGCTGGGGTTGGCGATCGGGGTTTGCTCGGTGGTACGAGAAGCGGATTGGTAAATATAGAGCGCGGTGTAGACGTGTAGTTGCCCGATCTGGAAAGGAAGAAATCCTAATCTAGAGGTGGATTTGAGGAGAGGCGAGGTAGAAAGGCGGAGGATGTGCCGCCGGCGTCAGGTTGCGCCGTGGCCGCCGCTAGGAAATGCCGACAAGGCGGGGGACTGCCTGTGCTGTTCACGACGACGACGGTGTGGTGTGTGATTCTGGACCCTGGAGCCCTGGAGGGGAACTCTGAACAGCAAGGGGGCAAGAACGAGAAATTAGGAGAAAAATATATAGGGAGTGCCTAGTCCTCACGCTCCTGATAACTTTTTATGTCTAGGTCGTCGATGTTATTCTAATATTTGTGTTAATTTTCAGTTACAACCTAGTTGTAACTCATAAGATTTGTACTAATTCTCAGTTGCAACCTAGTTGCAACTCATTAAATTCTCAGTTACACTCTAGTTGCAACTCATGTGTAACTTTCACTTTGCACGAAAATCACGAGGTAAATCGAATGTTGAAAGAGGCGACTGAGAACTAAGAAGTTCTCAGGCGCATGAGAACTAGCAAATCCGAATATATAATTGGGCAAAATTGAGAAATGAGGAGGAAACTAAAAACGAGTGGGCTATTGACAATCTTCCGGTTGTCGGTAGAAATAACCTATGACATGTTTTGGCTTTTATAAAGGAAGGGGATGTTGTATAGGAAAAAATATTTTGTAAATGATGAAGTGACTAGGGCTACATTATCGTTATGGTTTTATTAGGTTATATATGTGTCACTAACACAGATGTGAGAAGATGAGAACATTAAGGGATCTTTGTATTCATAGGATTTTCATAATATTCGTGTAGGATCTAGATCCTTTAGAATATTTTCTATGAGTATAAAAGTTGTTTGATTTGTGGGTCCCTAAGATTTTTTTGGCTTCGTGGCTTCCTAAGAATCATGTGTGTCAACAATCCCATAGGAACTAACCCATATGAATAAATTGTATAGTATTAAAAAAGATTAAGTCATGCCTCATGGATATTTCCTTAACTACAATCAAAGAGAATTCCTCATCTCCAACCACAAAGTCTTTCTTAGGTAAGAGAATTCCTCATCTCCAACCGCAAAGTGTTCAAAAGAGTGTTTTCAAAATAGGAGTTTTTGTGGTCTACTTTACCCTAAGATGGTACCATGTTCCACATAGGACACTTGTTTGTCTCTCGTATCCGGCCTTTCAGAAGTATAGTTCAAGGGGAATATCACTACTAGCTCTAAAAGGCGTCCAGATACATCCATTTCACAAAACTAAAATGTCTTATATTTATGAACGGAGGAGTACTTCACATGAATTTAAAAAAATCCTAAAGAGTTCTGAAAAACAGCTAGCTTTGAAATAAAATACAACCTGTCACAAAAATATTGACTAGAGTGGGATTTGAACCCACGCCCTTTACAATCGTCGTTACTCGGACCAGACTTGTTTGTCTCTCGTATCCGGCCTTTCAGAAGTATAGTTCAAGGGGAATATCACTACTAGCTCTAAAAGGCGTCCAGATACATCCATTTCACAAAACTAAAATGTCTTATATTTATGAACGGAGGAATACTTCACATGAATTTAAAAAAATCCTAAAGAGTTCTGAAAAACAGCTAGCTTTGAAATAAAATACAACCTGTCACAAAAATATTGACCAGAGTGGGATTTGAACCCACGCCCTTTCGGACCAGAACCTTAATCTGGCGCCTTAGACCAACTCGGCCATCTGATCGTCGTTACAATCCTTTTAATTTCAAATTTATTATTACATTGATTATCTGCACTTGGATAAGCACATGCCGTTGTCCACTACCTTGTGCCTTCTTCCAAGCAAGAATCGTGGGTCCGTGTGTGTGTTGGTCATGGGGCTGAAGGCATGGCCGCGTGGTACATCAATGAGGAATTTATACATAGGCATGATTTACATAGTAGTACTTGTGAGAGAAAATCAGTTTTGTCGGTCCTCCCAAAAGAATCAATTGAGGATTACCAATGTTAGGGCTCCTTAAGCTTCAACCATGTCTTGGATCCCTTCCGTGTTAAAATGTAGACCGGTCCTGCATTTTTAACACACGTGCGCCTGATGCAGTACCAGTACTCACGCTAAGTAAAGTAAATGCTGCGAGGTAATCAGAGACGATGAGGTAAGTTGAACTCTTCCATCAAATTTCAACAAAAACCAAGGATGACTGAACGTTCTTACTCCCGGTGGAAGCAGACAGACACATAGAGTGGCAACCTCAGTTCACGCTGGTAGTCGTGATGACAGGTCCCAGTAGAGTAGTCAAGACAATGCTCAGAAAAAATAAGGAATGCAAATAATTTGTGGATGAAATAAATGGTTGTGGCTTTCTGCCGGAGAAAAAACAGTACTCCCTCCGGTCTATATTAATGGCTCATCCTATCGAGTCCGCTGACTTCATCCCGAGCTTCCCCTACCACTCCATCTTCCTTTTTCGGTTTCTCTTGCAGCAGTTGCCTAAACAATCTCGGCAATTTGGACATAAAAAAACCAAAAACTGAAAAAAAAATCACATACCAAACTCAGGCGAAAACAAATTCATGAGACTAACCATTTTTGCGGCGCCGTGCAAGGTGGCGCAACACCCTGATGCATAACACCATCAGCTGTGGCGCCGCACAAGCTGACAATGTGACCTCGCGGCCCCCGGTTTCATAAGTGCGGCGCCACGAGAAACGGCGGCACACTGTGCCGTGTAGCGTCAGGCGGTGTGGGGCTGCACTTGACAACTACCAAAACACGCGCCGCCGGTCCTGCCTCGACCCAAACCCCATTTTCCACTCCTTTGACGAGCAGAAAGCTCATGGCGGCTAGGATCCGTCCCCTTTTAATTCTCCTCTCAAAAATAGGATCTGAATATATCTTCCAAGGATCTTGCTCCCAATCCCTCCACAGTTATCTTCTCTCAATCCTCTCAATTCCATCCGCAAATTTCTTGCTATTTGTCCTCTTTTTTTGCAATTTTCGGTGAAACCCTAGATAATGTTGGATTTAGAGATTGGTATGAAGCATTGCCATGTTTACTTGATCTTTACATTTAGCAATAGCTTAGTATTCACTGGTAAAACTTCAGTTGGTTATTTTAGCTTAAAAAACCCGATAGTATATGCTAGTATGTGTTGTTTATATTAGCAATTTCTTTTTAATTATGCTAGATTATATTTTGCAATCATTCATGTTATAATAATTGTTCATTTTAGAACTATAGCTAGAGTAGGATTGGCTATTTGTAATCTTCCAAGAGCTCTAAGCTCCCTGGAAACAATGACCTGTGGTTGCTCCTACCATCCCGGTCCTACCTTCAGCGTATGATTGTCTTTTTTCTACTGCGTAGGCTCAGGTGACTCGATGATGTGGTTGAGATGTGGTGTGGTCGTGCGTTGCGAGTCAGGGAGTCGGTGGAGTTGCCGCCTCAGAGGCCCGTACCCTCACGCCCTCTCCCCTCGACCCTTCTATCGCCTGAAAAAATCAACTCCCACCTCCGCGTCGTCTTTTATCAGCCTCTCCCCCTCCCCTCCGGCGGCTCGGGCACGGTCCATCCGTACGTCCTGCCTGACACGTTGGTGGTCATCAAGCTTGGCAGCGCTGCCATCGAGCTCGCGAGGTCGAAGGCTTGTCCCTGCTAAAGCTTCGATCTGCTCTCAACCTGATCTGAAGACCGCCAGATCTGCAAGCCGGGGTACTCCCCGAGGAGTTGTTAGTCACCTCCTCCCCGATCTGCTGTTGCCGGCGTTCACCCGGACTACAGGTCGCATCGGCCGGATGTATGGTCTCCTCTACCCTCTCTCTTTCCCAATCTCTGTATTTTTATTGGTAGTTAATATGGGGAAGTAGGAACAATATGCCAATGGTTGGATAGATGGATGTGAGTTTTTTCGATGGATCATGCAGGCAATTTGACATGATTTGGTATGTCCAAAGTTTGAGTTCATATTTGTGGGAATGCAACATCACATTAGTGTTGATTTGGTATGTGTAGTAGATTCACCAAAGCTAAACTTATGCACTGCATTAGATATCTATTATTACTACACACCATCCGATCTTCTTTAAGCGTAAATCAAGCCCATTGAAACCATGATTAGCTCTGCTGGATGCCCAGCGAGTCTGCCCACACATTACATTTAGTACGAAAGCACTAGGGAGAAGAATTTTAATTAGTAAATAACTGGAGACATTATAGGCCTATTGACATAGATTTTCTCCCAGCAAGAGAGGCTGGTGACAAGGCTACATCACAAGAAAAATTAAGGTTTGAAGAAGATGTTCTTTCTTCTTAGATTCTAAAGCAATACCCAGATGATCAAACCGGTCTTGAAAGTACTGATACTTATTTTATAAAAAAAAGGAGCTATTGATACGCCCACATTGCCATCGAGGAACAACATCACAATAAGCTACGCAATATGCCTTGCGCCATCGCCAAGCTCCAAGGAGTTGGAGTCTGTGCTAGCATAGTCTCTATGTGTGATCTAATCATGAGGGCATGTTGATGTCGATTCTAAGCAGGCCAGGACCACATGAGTTTATTTTCCCAATTTTGGGTTCTTCCTGGTTACTTTGGATTCACCACTCCTGATAAGAATTTGTCCTTCATATGATGTTTTCTTGATTTTCATTTTTCTCCAAGGTGTAGTGTTATTGCTCAAAGATTTGTGGTCATTGTGGGTTTCAAACTTTCTAATTGGACATAAATGTGATAAATCACTATTTTTGAATCTTGATTCGTGGTCAAAAATACCAAAGGGATCAGCTTTATGTAAGACATAAACCACGTTGTTTAGCCGAAATCTAATAACTACAAACTAATCAATAGTAGCCATGCTTGGATTTGGATCAAGAATTAATTCCTTGCAGTATGTGAAATGAATATGGTATCTTCGGGTTCTGAAGATTAGGTTTTTATATTCCTAGAAACCCTATTTTCTAAAAAAAAGTGGAATTAGCAGCTCTGCTTATATGTGGAAGATTTTGTACGCATAACAAGCTGCAAAGGTCCAAATTACTTTCATTCGGCTGTTGTCGTAATAAATAGTGCAGATTCAGATTAGTTTGATTCACATATTGGACTGTGTGAATTGTTACAAAATATATCTATCTAGCTCGATAACATCTATGGCGAAAATTTAACTTGGTATCCTAACCTTATGTGTTGAGTTAAAGAAAAAATGACCCATTAATCTTTTTGTTCCTCCTAGTAGCCCTATGATCTTCATTTCATCATGAAGTGAACTATCATCCTAGCCCGCTCACTCAAAGCATGATAACCGATGTCGCATAGAGTATGGATTTGCACTTCCATTGTTTGAGAACCAAGAGGAAGAACTCATCGTGAAAATCAATTGTTTATATTCCTTTGTACGGGATATTTTATTCGCAATAGTTTGTTTATTGACCATATTATATGTGCACTAAAACCCGATGCAATAACATGTATACCAGAGTTTTTATCGACTGCTGAAGCCTTGTGCATTGTGGGAGGATCTATTCAAGAAAATGAAAATCCAATATAAGATGAAGTGTATGGATTGCATTCTTAGAAGAAAATAGAAGACCCTGGAGGATAGGAAACTATGCTTTTGTTCATTGGTAAATTGGTTCTTAATTTAAATACATTACATATTCTTTGATTTTTGTACATGAGCATTGCAAATGTCAAAGATGTGTGGTTTGCGTTGTTAAATTGGTGTAGTTTTATTCACTAAACAAAAAGTTTTACTTGACCATTGTCAAATATCAGCCTGTTCCAATAATCCCTGGGACAAAATTGCTCTATTTTGATCTGCTCGATATGACCTAGGCTCCTTACTGTTACCGTGGGCGTGATTGCTGCGGCTGGCATGATGCCGTGATTTCTAGCAGCGTAGCCCTAGCACAACACCGACACTTCTCATTTGTGTTGCTGCAGCCAATCTCCTTGGGTCATTCCCCCTACTGGTTGTTATTCATCTACTGAAATTTGTCGTATTTTTCATGAGTGTGTTCTAGCTTAAGGAACAATAAGTTCTTATTGTTGTGTCAGATTCGAGGTAAACATAATGGTTCATCAGTTGAGAAGAGGCTTGCAGAATAGGTGAATATAAACATTGCATTTGAATGCTTTTATATGATGGTTATTTGAATGACACTTCACCGTTTAAGCTAAGGACTAAATAAGATCATGCAGGAGGTCTCTAAAGTTCTGAAGATGGTGCATTCTGAACTATTTCTGGGTACAAGGAAACAGGTGGCAGATGATGTGCAATTGTGCTGTGATAATATCTACTAGCATTGATGTTTTATTTTCATGATTATAAGATTGTTTGTCCTTTTGGTCTATGGATTTCTTATACTTACTATATATTGCTACCTCTTGCAGATAATTTGATCCAGTTCATCAGATTACCTGGTGATACATCTATATTTTTTTATCTAAAGATATAATGAACATTAGTGTACCCTTTCATATCATCTCTGAAAATATCTGAGCCATGTGGTATTTCCTGATTGTTTTTATGGTTAGGAGGGACAAGGAGGATCATGAAATGTTCCGTGTAAAGCTTGCACATGAAGTCTTTGACCATTTTGATCACTAGAATTATCTACTAACATTCGTGTTTTGCAGATACTATGCTTGGATTCATTTGCGTGTTTTGTATGGTGAAATACTTGATTCCATTTGTTTAAATACAATTAGGACTACAAACGTAAATATTAAGTGTATTATCCAACCAGCACAAGGCTACAAACAAGGCGTGCTCACGTCGACAAGTGCCTACTGACATTGCGCTCTTGCCATTACCAGTCGGGCGGCATGAGTCTTTTGATGGATGACTGAAATATTTGAGTTCTTGACGCTGTTTGTAATGGCCAAGACACACTGACAGCGCTTGGGATTTTGTACTTGCCAATTTTATTTAGTCTCCTAGCGAAACACAATACACATATATCATGTTAAAAAAGCATGCACCAAAAAATGGCGCAGCAGCACGTGCATGGTCCTTTTAGTGTTAGAACTGTAGGGAGAGTAAGATGGAATGTTTGTTCATGTGAGAATAATTGTTCATATTGTTTCTATTGTTTTAAATATGTAGGATGGAACTTCTCAATCCTCATTACAATGTTCAACACCGTTCCTATAAGTTGTCCGAGAAGAGAGGTACTAAAACCCACATGGTAGTTCATTTTGTTTACATATGTTGATGGAAATGTAACCTTGGCCATTGTATGTTTGCAGGAGCTTCTACCGCTTCGACTAAGGTATTACGAGGTCTCGTCCAACAAGATGCCTTACGATGAGCGGTACACTCGGTATATTGAGAAGCTAGTACTCCTCCCCTTTATCCATATGGTCACCTGGTCGACACCGAACTTCAACCACGTTGTGATCACCGTGCTTGTCGATCAGTGGAGACCGGAGACACGCACTTTCCACCTTAGGACCGGGGAGATTACGGTGACTCTGCAGGACATGTCCATGATCCTGGCACTCCCAATCAAAGGGAGGCCTATGTTTATTAGCACAGATTCAGATGGTTGGCATGACCAAATGGTTAGCCTCATTGTGAAGGATCCACCCGAGACTATAAACAAGGAGGGAAGATTGAGGGTCTCTGTTGGGGATACTTTCACTTGGATCATACATAATTTCAAGACCTGTCCCGAGGACGTTGACGACGAGACGATTATGGTGTACACTCGTGTGTATGTGTGGTACATAATCACGAGGACTCTCTTTCCTGACAGCAGTAGGGATCGTGCTCAGTGGCATTGTCTTAAGGTGCTAACTGTTTTTGACTCGTTGAGTTGGGGTTCAACGTCATTGGCCTTCTTGTACCGCTAGGTAATCATTTTTTTAAGGTGGTCTATCTCTACATGACCTCCAAAATTTTGTCCTTGCTAAACGGTGTTTGTCTTCATGTGCAGTTGGATGATGCTTGTCTTAGGAGCAGGGCCGATGCATGCATTGGTGGTTTTTGCTCCTTCTTTTGGTGTGGAGCTGGGAATGCTTCCTAGTTGGACGCCTGATATTATTGCGTTATGACGCTTATGTAGATCATGACAAGCAGCTACGGATCCCCACATGGTCTTACAAGTGGGTCGTGGTCTCCGAGGTCCCAGGCAACCCTATGGCAGCGTACAGGAGGTACACCAACGAGTTTGATGCGATAACCCCGGATCAGGTAATAATTTCCATTTCATCGATCAATACCATGTCTTGAATGTAGAATCATGCATTTGACATGAGTGTGGTAAGTTGTAGATGACGTGGGAGTCGTACTGTCTAAGGAGAAATTTTGGTGTTCCGGACGACTAGGCGCTTAGCCCGAAGTGCACGGAAGAAGCATGTATGTGGCTAATGCGTTGTCCCTTGATATGCATATGGGCGATTGAGCATCACTGATACGTCCATTTTGCATCACTATTTTATATCATAATTTACTGTTATTCATTGATATATTTCATATTAAGAGATGATACTTATGTTATTTCATCTATTTTTGCATGATTGATGACTTTTGGAGGATGAACCACCAGAGTCAGGATTCTGATGGAAAAAAGCACTGTCCAGATGCAATATTTGCAAAGATCAAAAAATCCCAGAAAATATACGGAAATTCATATTGTTCCGGAAGATGAAGAATGCTAGAAGGGGAAGTGGAGATGGGCCATAGGGGGCCCACACCACCCCCTAGCGCGGGCCCCCCTGGGTCGTGCCACCAAGTGGTGTGGCCACCCTGGCCCACCTCCGGCATCGCCCTTCTGTGTATATATTCCCCTCGGAAACCTAAAGTTCGGGGTACAACCACAGAAAGATTCCACCGCCTCTGCGGGGCGGAAACTGCACAGAGAGAAAGAGCTCTCCGGCAGGCAGGAATCTGCCAGGGAAATTCCTTCCCGGAGAGGGGAGATCATCGCCATCAACACCGTCATCAAGCTAGACTTCATTGGGGTCATCATCAACATCTCCACCATCGTCTCCACCAGCACCATCACCATTACTCTGTACCGCTGTAACAATTGGGTTGAATCTTGCATAGTTCTTAGAGGAAACTTTCCCGGTGTCGATTACTTGTTGTATTTGATGCTATTGAGTGGAACCGTTGAATTATTGTTCATGTTCAGATTGTTACTTATCATTATTTCATCTCTGATCTTGATCCATATGATGTCTCGTGAGTAGTTCGTTTAGTTCTTTAGGACATGGGAGAAGTCATGTTGTTAGTAGTGAAATTGTGTTGAGAAGGATTTAATGGTTTGATATTTAAGTTGTGGTGCTATTCTTCTTGTGGTGTCATGTGAACATCGACTACATGATACTTCACCTTTATGGGCCTAGGGGAGTGCATTGTGTATTTGGCTACTAATCGTGGGGTTACCGGAGTGATAGAAACTTGAACCCCCGTTAGGAAACCTTTGCATAAGGGAGTGTAGGATCTCAGAGTTTAAGGCTATGGTTAGGTTTTTATCTTAATTACTTTCTTGTAGTTGCGGATGCTTGCAAGGGGTATAATCACAAGTATGTATTAGTCCTAGTAAGGTTAGTACATTAGCACAGGTTCACCCACACAACACTTATCCAACCAGAGAATATTAATCAACTATATGAAGAGAAAGCACTTGACAACATTCCCATGTGTCCTCGAGAACGTTTTGTCATCTTAAGTAATGCAACCGGCTTGTCCTTTGCTAAAGAAAGGATTGGGCCACTTGCTGCAATTATTATTATTGTCTTTCATTTACTTGCACTTTATTTATCTGCATTATCATAAAACCCCTAAAAATCTGTTTGCTAAGTATTTACAGAGAATTCCTGATCCAAGCCACTTGTCAACACGTTCTACTCCTCGTTGGGTTCGACACTCTTATTTATCGAAAGTACTACGATACACCCCCTATACTTGTGGGTCATCATTCACCAGCCACATCGTGTCATAACCCAGTTTGGGTTATTTCAGGTGGTCCCATCTGAGTGGAAGGACACGGACATACAACTCCATGGGTAAGATTTCATATCTCTTTCATCTGTGATGTAATTTGTGTCAGTAATAACACTATATGATTTGTTGTTGTGTAGCTTAGACAGGAAGAAGCAGAGGAAGGAGAAGGATTGGGACAAGCTTCATGCCAAGTACATTGCAAAATTCAGTAAGTGCGTGATCGAGGCTAAGAAATCAAAAGGAACCCAAGAAAGGGATTTCAGTCATGATGCTTTCAACAATTACATAACATGGTTTCTTGACCATGCTCATGTGGATATATACCCACGAGCTCTTCGAGAAGAAATTTTGGAGGATCCATTGCTATTTGACAAGCTTGCCGCTAAACAGTACAACAAGATGATCAAAGAAGGGCGACAAACCTCCTTTGCTCCTTTGGTCAACTTTGTGGTAATGTGTGTTGAATGTTCCTTTTAGTCCTTTTCATTTCAACACCTCATGAAGCTGTCTAACTTGATTAGTGTTGTATATGATAGTGTGGAGGTAAGTAAGTCTGCCCATGCATGCGAGGAAGCTTTCGAGACTTACCCTCACAGAGAGAAGGGCGAGAGTTTATTTAGAGGGTTTGTTAAGAAGCAGGCCTTACGGTTACGACAGATTTCGAACTTCCTTGGTTTTCATGACCCTGAGGTGGCAACACCGACCAAGTCACAGTCCAACTCGCCCTCTAACCATGATGTCCATCCGGACTCTACGTTGACACAAGATGAAGAAAGCGACAATGATGAGGAGGTCACTCCCCTGAGGTAACAAATTGTTGCATCCCTGCAAAGCATTTCATTACTATATGTTCATAACATTTTTCTTCTTTGATAACCCCGAGATGAAGAAAGTTCCAATGACGACATGACTTTGGGTACATATGCTTCTAAATATAAAGTCCACGAGCGGTCTGACTACATGCTCAAGCCAAGGAAACCCCAAAATCCTTACACACCGGATCCTTTCATGGATAAGGCAAAGAATGCCAAAAAGAGGTACATGGAGGAAGATGATGATGCAGAACCGGTCACAAAGAAGCTTCCTACAAGAAGGGGACGAGGAAGGAAGACAACCCATGGGAAGTAGATGTGGTATTGTTAGCTTCTGCACTACCTTAGCGTGTGAACTTGTCGTGTGATGTTGTTGTGTG
Source organism: Avena eriantha (assembly GCA_910589775.1). Taxonomy (NCBI): domain Eukaryota; kingdom Viridiplantae; phylum Streptophyta; class Magnoliopsida; order Poales; family Poaceae; genus Avena; species Avena eriantha. The sequence continues at coordinate 62,418,287 of OU342745.1, read as the reverse complement.
AACTAGCTTCTGAACTTGTCATGTGAACTTGTTAGCTTGTCAACTTGGCATGTTCACTTCATGATCTTTTTATCTTTATTTCCATCTCTTGCACTTGATCATCTAAAGTGATATGTTGTCTACTTGATGATCATTTGAAGTTGCACTTAATCGCTTTCCATATTTTGCACTTGATCTTTCTTTCCATTGATATGTTGTAACTAGGAAAGTGCAATGCCACCCACCATGGCGCATCACACTGCTACAGAATGTGTCAACATCTCCAGGCATACACAGATCGAAAGTGTGACACCATAGGTCATGACACTGCAATAGTTCAATGTCGTGACCGGCGGCGCCGCATAGATGCAACGCTAAGGCTGGTGGCGCTACACAGACACAACACCGCGAGCGATGGTGCCACACATCCTATTGGGTTCGCAACATAGAAACAAAAAAATTCCTACGATGTGAACTACCAAGCACGAAGATGTATGTACCTAGATACAATCAACGGGTGGATATACATCCATAGATAATATACCCTTGAAGAGCAAAAAAGTGTAACGAGGTTGGACTCGTGGATGATGTAGTCGTTCGCTTGCCGATCTCAAGATCATGAGGAAGTCCAGCACCGCAACTCAGCGGTGCATCCGTGATCGCACACACGTACGGTCCCATGACAACCTCCGCGTCCTTGCTCCAGGAGAGAGAGATCCTTCACGAGGAGGTGTGAAGTGAGAGGAGGAGTGGGGAGGATTTTATAGGGAGAGGAGGGTAGCCCCCTCCCATGGCTAGCGGCCATGGAAGTGCCCCCACCTCTTGCATCATTCATGTGGGTGGATGCTCTACTCACATAAACATGCCTCCACTCACTCTTCCACTCACATGCATTAAGTTTCCACCAAAATTAATGCAACTCTCATCATAAAAAACTCTTTTATTTATTTTATTCAGAATTTTGTTAATTACTTTAATTAACAAACATTCACATAAAAAACCCTGCAACATTTCAATACCACATGCAGAACCAGTTTCAGCAATTTCACCCGAAACAATTCCGGTTTCCATCAAAATGATTCCAGCGCTTTCATAATCTTTGTGTGAAACATATTTGCTCCTAAATGGTGTCAATATCCCTTGAGTGTCACCCTACGGTTCGCGAATAATGCAAACATGATTGAGACCACTCTCCGATCAATAATCAGCAGCGGGACTTGGAGATCCGTATTGACTCCCACACATTCAACGATAACTCCAGTGATCATGTGAACCTTTAATGTTGTAACTAAATCCCTTTGTGTCGCGATATATTACTTGTCCGAGATTCAATCATCAGTATCCCCATACCTAGTTTGATCTTGTTACCAACAAGTACTCTTTTCTCGTTCCCGTGATATAACATTCGAGTGATCTTATCACTTGCTTGCAAGCTACATCAATGTGATATCACTGAGAGGGCACAGAGTATATATCTCTGTCAATGGGATGGAAAAATTCCACTCTTGATCCACGAGCCTAAACATAGCACTTTCAGAGTACCCAAACCAACCTTTATAGTCACCATGTTACGGTGTGATGTTTGATGTTATCAAAGTACTCTTCCGGTGTTAGCAATTAACATGATCTCATGGTCTTAGGACTAAAGTTACTTTGTATGATGTTATAGCAATTGTAACACAATGACTTTGATCGTATTGCTATACTTCATATGAATGTTCATCACACCATTCAACCAATTTTGTGACCTTGTTATTAACAACATCCAATGTCCATGATCAGGAAACCTTGATCATCTTGTTAATCAAGGAGCTAGTTTATATGAGAGGCATAACTAGGAACTCTTTATTTTGTTTATTAAATACACATGTATTAACGTTTCCAATTAATAAAATTATGGCATGCAAAATAAACATCTATCATATACTTGGAATACGATAATAACAACTTTATTATTGCCTCTCAGGGCATATTCCCTTTAGTCTCCCACTTGCACCAGAGACAATAATGTAGTTTACATAGTGATAAATCTAACACCCATGGAGTTCTGGTGTTGATCATGTTTTGCCCTAGGGAGAGTTTTAGTCAATGGATCTACTACATTCAGATCTATATGTACTTTACAAATCTTTATATCTCCATCCTTGAGATGCTCGCGGATGGAGTGTAACCGGCACTTGACATGCTTGGAATTATTGTGAGACCTTAGTTCCTTGGCATTGGCTATGGCTCCACTATTATCACAATAGATCAACATTGGATCCAATGCACTAGGAACCACACCCAGTTCAGTTATGAACTCCTTCATCCAAACTGCTTCCTATGCCGCTTTTGAAGTAGCAACATATTCTGCCTCTATTGTTGATCCTGCTATCACAGGTTGTTTGGAGATCCTCCAACTAACTGTTGCTCCATTCATGAGAAATATGTATCCTGGTTGAGACTTAGAGTCATCCGGTTCAGTGTCAAAGCTAGCCTTGGCATAACACTTAGCAATGAGCTCTTCTTTATCTCCGTACACGAGAAACATATCCTTAGTCCTTCTTAAGTACTTAAGGATATTCTTGACCGCTATCTAGTGTTCTGAACCTGGATCAGATTGGTATGTGTTAGTCAAACTAATAGCATGTTCCACATCCGGTCTTGTACATAGCATGTCACACATTATAGAGCCTATGGCTGAGGCATAGGGGATCTTATCCATTATCTCTCTTTCTTTCGCCGTAGCCGGACTTTGAGTCTTACTCAATCTCTTGGCTTGCAACATAGGTAAGAACCCTTTCTTACTTCCGTCCATACTAAACATCTTCAATATCTTGTCAAGGTATGTACATTGTGATAGCCTAATTAGGCGTCTTGATCTATCTCTATAGATTTTGATCCCTATTATGTATGCTGCTTCACCAAGGTCATTCATCGATTTTTTTAGTTTAGATAACTTTTAACACTATTGAAAAGATATATATCATTTCCAATCAATAATATGTCATCCACATATAATATTAGAAATGCCAGAGAGCTCCCACTCACTTTCTTGTAAATACAAGATTCTCCGTAAGTTTGGACAAATCCAAACTCTTTAATCACCTCAGCAAAGCGGAGATTCCAACTCCGGGATGCTTGCTTCAGTCGATAGATGTATCGCCGAAGTTTGCATACCTTGTTAGCATCCTTAGGATTGAGAAAACCATTTGGTTGTATCATATACAACTCTTCTTCAATATTACCATTGAGGAACACGGTTTTGACATCCATCTGCCAAATTTCATAATCAAAATATGCAGCAATTGCTAACATAATCCTAACCGAATTTAGCATCACTACAGGAGAGAAAGTATCATTGTAGTCAACTCCTTGAATTTGTCGAAACCCTTTTGCGACAAGTCGAGCTTTATAAATGGTCACATTACCATCAGCGTCAGTTTTCTTCTTGAAAATACATTTATTCTCAACAGCCTTTCGGTCGTTAGGTAAGTCCACCAAGATCCAAACCTAGCTTTCGTATATGGATGTCATCTCAGATTGCATGGCTGCTAGCCATTTGTTGGAATCCGGGCTCATCATCGCTTCTTCATACGTCACAGGGTCATCAATTCCATCTACCATAAAATTCACGACATAATTTACGTACAGTTCAGGAGCTGCACGTGTCCTGCTTGACCCGCGAGGTTTGGTAGTGTCCTGTTTCAGAGTTTCAGGATCTTTATCATTAGTTCCTTCTTCATTCAGTTAAGTCAACTCCAGAACAGTTTCCGGTAATGCGCTGATACGTCCAAAACGCATCTACTTTCCCAAACACTTTTGCTATTGTTTCTCCTCTAATTTGTGTGATTTGGATACAACTAATGCGAAATAATGCTGTTTTCAACAAAATTGCCTTGGTGTCTCGTTTTTGTGAAGGAATTCAACTTTCAAGAAAAATCCCGGAAAATATCGCGAAACTCCTATTTTACCAGAAGACTCACGGAACCAGAGGAGACGAAGAAGATCCACGAGGGGCCCACACCCCCTGGCCGCGCAGGCCAGGCCAGGCCACGCCAGGAGGGGGTGTGGCCGCCTCGGACTCCGCCTCGACCTCTCCTTTCGCCTATAAAAGCCCTCTGTCCTAAAATAGACGGGGGGTTCGATGTTTTTTCAGATAGAGTTCCGCTGCGCCGCCACCACCAGATACTGCGATTCAGAACTAGAAACTCCGTTCTGGCACCCTGCTGGGACGGGGAATTGGAGGAGATCATCGCCATCATCATCACCATCGCTTCTCCATCAACCATACATTTTCCTCCATCCATGAGTGAGTAATCCCTCACTGTAGGCTATGGGGATGGTAGGGATTGGATGAGATCATTCATGTAATGGCATCAGATCGTTAGGGCATGGTGCCTAGTATCTATTATTAGTGCTTTTGACTTTGTTGCAACTTGTTATGCTTAATGCTTGTCACTAGGGCCCGAGTGCCATGATTTCAGATCTAAACATGTTATTGATTCATGATGATAGTATTGTTTCTGATGTTACCTGCAAGTTGTATACACATATTATTGTCCGGAACCGAAGGCCCCGAAGTGACAATAATCGGGATAACCGGAGGGAATGGCTGTGATATGAGGATCACGTGTGTTCAAGGAGTGTTAATGCTTTGCTCTGGTGCTCTATTAAAAGGAGCACCTTAATTGCCAGTAGTTCCCTTGAGGCCCCACTACAAATGGGCTGGCAGGACAAAGATGTTGTGCAAGTTCTCATTACGAGCACGTATGACTATATATGGAACACACGCCTATGATTATTTAGTACATGGATGCTTTACCTTATTTATCTGCAAATGCCCTATATCTTGATTGCTACATGAATTGTCTTGTCCATGCAATGCCCGTCCATCCATCCCTATGCCTACCGCGCTTTAATCCTAGTGTTTACTGCAATTGTTACTACTGTGTTTACTTTTACTACTGCTTTTACTTTGCTATTGCTATTACAAAACTGTTGCTACTGATAAACTACTGTGGGCAAGACTGTTTCCAGGTGCAGCTGAACTAACAACTCAGTTGTTAAGGCTTATAAATATTCTTTGGCTCCCCTTGCATCGACTCAATAAATTAGCTTTTACTTCCCTTGAAGACTATTGCGACCCCCTATACTTGTGGGTCATTAAGACTATTTTCTGGCGCTGTTGCCGGGGAGTGATACGTTGCTAACGTAACCATAATTTTTGATATTCCATGCTTGGTTTTATCTACTTTCTTATGTTTTGTCCACACTTTGGAGTACTTTATATACACTTTCTTGGACTAACCTATTAACAAGAGACACAGTGCCAGCTGCCTGTTTTCTGCTGTTTTTGGTTCCAGGAAAGTCAAAAAATGAATATTTCGGAATTGGACGGGACAAAAGCCAAAGTCAGTTTTCATCGAGGGACACAAGGAGCCAGAGTACGAGACGGAGAGGGGCCAGGGGGCCGCCACACCACCTAGCCATGCGGCCCAGCCTGGCCCACGCCAGGGGGTGGTCTGGCCGCCTCTGGCACACCCTCGCCCTCCCCTTTCGCCTATAAGATGCCTCTGATACAGAAACCCTAAGTACCCGATCAAAATTCCATGAAAGAGTTTGTAGCCGCAATCATCTCCATCCCTAGATCTGGAGGGATCTGAAGCTCTTCTAGGCATCCTGCCGGAGGGGAGAATTCACCCTGGAGGCCTTCTTCATCACCATGCAAGCCTCCGGTGTGATGCGTGAGTAGTTCATCTCTGGACTACAGGTCCATGTAGTAGCTAGATGGCTGGTTCTCCTCCTTTGTGCTATCATGTTTAGATCTTGTGAGCTCCGTTCATGATCAAGATCATCTATTTGTAATTCTACATGTTGTGTTTGCGGGGATCAGATGGATATTGAGATGCTATTTCAAATTGATTATTGATTCTATCATGTCTTTGTTATTTGTGATCTTGCATGCTTTTGGTTGTTAGTAGCTATCTTGGCCAAGTAGATGCTAGCAACTCCAAGAGTTAGTATTTATGCTTGATAGTGGGTTCATGCCTCTAGTAATCTTGGGAAGTGATAGAAATCTCTAAGGTACTAGATGTGTTGTTGCTACTAGGGAGAAAACAACAATCCTTTGTTCATAGAACAGTCGTATTGTTTACTTTACACACAGTGCGTAATGCAATTATCTGTTGCTTGCAACTTAATACTAGAGGGGGTTCGGATGATAACCTGAAGGTGGATTATTAGTCATAGATGTAGTTGGATTATGGTCTATGTATTATGTTGTAATGCCCAATCAAGTCTCAAAGGAGTCAAGATGAGTAGTATATGCATGTATGCTTTCTCGATGTTTGTCAATTGCCCCGCTGTAATTTGTTCACCCAACATGTCATCTATCTTAAGGAGAGCCACCATTAGTGAACTATGGACCCCGGTCTTTTCTTTTATCATCAATCTACAATCAAGTGTTTACTGTTTTCTGTTTACTTTCTTCCACTCGATACGTTTAATCCTTTGTTTTCAGCAAAACCGGTGAGATTGACAACCTCATCACAAGTTGGGGGCAAAGTTCTGTGGTTGTGTTGTGCGGGTCTCCACGTTGCTGCTGACGCTGGTAGTGCGCCCTGCCAAAGTCCAGCTAGCAACACCTTTGGGGTGTTTCCTTGCTCCTACTGGATTGATAACCTTGGTTTCATAACTGAGTTAAAACTTGTTGCTGTGCTCATCATACCTTCCTCTTGGGGTTCCCCAACGAGCTTGATATATTTTGGGTTAAGCAACCGATTTTCTAGCGCCGTTGCCGGGGAGTCAAGGACATCTTCACAAGGGGAGTCCCTCATAACCAATCTCATAACCAACCTTTGTTTGCTTGTTTCTTTATCAAAAACACAAAAAACTAGTTTTACTAGTTTGCTTTCTTTATTAAAAATACAAAAATGACTACTATGGAAAATACTAAGTTGTGTGACTTCACTAGCACCCACAACAATGATTTCATGAGCACGCCTATTGCTTCACCTGTTCCTGAAGCTACTTTCTTTGAAATAAAACCTGCTTTACTCAATCTTGTTATGAGAGAACAATTTTCTTGTATTGGTAATGAAGATGCTGCTACTCATCTAAATAACTTTGTTGAACTTTGTGAGATGCAAAAGCATAGGGATATAGATGGAGATATCATTAACCTTAAATTGTTTCCTTTCTCTTTGAGAGGAAAAGCTAAAGAATGGTTGAATTCCTTAACTAGGAATAGTATTGATTCTTGGACTAAATGCAAGGATGCTTTCATTGGAAAATACTATCCTCCTGCTAAGATTATATCTATGAGAAGTGAAGTAATGAAGTTTAAACAATCTGATAATGAACATGTTGCACAAGCTTGGTAAAGAATGAAATCTTTGGTAAAGAATTGTACCACTCATAGACTGACTGCTTGGATGATTATCCAAACTTTTTATGCAGGATTGAACTATTCTTCAAGAAATCTATTGGATTCTGCTGCTGGAGGTACCTTTATGACCATTACTTTGGGTGCTGCAACAAAGCTTCTGGATAATATGATGGTTAACTATTCTGAATGGCATACTGAAAGATCTCCACAAGGTAAGAAGGTAAATTCTGTTGAGGAAACCTCCTCCTTGAGTGATAAAATTGATGTTATTATGTCTATGCTTGTTAATGGTAAATCCCATATTGATCCAAGTAATGTTCCCTTAGCCTCTTTGGTTGCTCAAGAAGAGCAAGTTGATGTGAACTTTATAAGAAATAAATTTTAGCAACAATGCCTACAGGAATAATTTTGGTAACAACAATTATAGGCCATATCCTCCCAACAATTGTAATGCTTATGGAAATTCCTAAAACAATAATAGGAGTGCACCCTCTAAACTTGAAGTTATGCTTAAAGATTTTATTAGTAAACAAACTGCTTTCAATAAAACTATTGAGGAGAAACTCTCTAATGCTGAAAGAAATATAGCATCATTGGCTGAAGCTCAATCTTCTTTGAATAAAATGACTGCTAAACCTGAAACTATTGATAATCCCTTTGCTACCACTAATGCCATACTAGTTAGAATTGATGAAAATGTTAGACTATTAGCTGAATTGCATGCTAAGTGGGAAAGAGAAGATGAAATTGCTAGAAACATTAGTGTTTCTACTATCACTACCACTAGTGTTGAGGCTAGTAATAGCTCTACTACTTTAGATGATAATTATGATTTTGATCTTGATGGTTGCAACATCTCTGAAGTTATTAAGTTCCTACAAAAGCTTGCTAAAAGTCCTAATGGTAGTGCTATGAATATGGCCTTTACAAAACACATTACTGATGCTCTCATAAAGATTAAAGAAGAAAATATGAAACATAAAGCTTCTATTCCTATAAAACAATAAGATGGTTGGGAACCCATCATTAATATGAAAGTGAATGATTTTGATTTCAAAGCTTTATGTGATCTTGATAGTAGTGTTTCTATTATGCCTAGAAGGATTTATGATATGCTTGATTTGCCACCATTGGAAGATTGTTATTTGAATGTCCCACTTGATGATAATGCTAAAAAGAAACTCATGGGGAGTATTAATGATGTTCTAATTATGCTTAACAATGCCTATGTCCCTGTTGATTTCTATGTTTTGGATGTTGAATGCAATGCTTCTTGTCCTATTACTTTGGGAAGACATTTTCTTAGAACTGTTGGTGCCATTATTGATATGAAAGAAGGCACCATTAAATATCAACTCCCACTCAAGAAAGGTATAGAACACTTCCCTAAGAAGAGAGAGAATATTTCTTTTGCCTCTCCTATGAAAACAAAATTTGCTCTTAATGCTTCTTCATTTGAGAACACTTGATTCTTTTTCTTGCTTCTTATGCCTAACTTAAAGGCGTTAAAGAAAAGTACTTATTGGGAGATAACCCAAAAGTTTTAGATGAGTCTTGGAAGTTATTACTTCTATAATAACCGCTCCTTATCCTTTTTATTTTCTTTTTGTGCCAAGAGTAACCTCTAATGAGAGAGAAGTAATGATTGGGAAAGTTGTTATCCCGAATCAGATTTTTGTGCTTCACCGTAAAAATTCGTGTAAAATCTCTGTATGTCGTTTTGAGGCGTGAATTTTTGTGCTTCTGCCTCAGGTTGTTATCTAACTTTTGTTAGTTAAACACTTTTCTATTTGAGTAACAGAAGGTCTTTGAAAAAATTTGTCTTTACCTGCTGGTCTGTTTGGACATATTTCTGCCATTATTTGCATTTGCTTGTTGTTGGTTCCTTTTTGAGTTCTTTTGGGGAATTGAGATTTTTGAGGGAAGTGCTACAGTAGCTTTTGTTTTAATGTAAGTTTTATTGGTATTGGAACTGAACCTAAAGACTTATTATCTTGAGTGCACTAATGTTGCTAATAAAGATTGTGTGAAGTTTTATATGAAGGAAAATTTTCAGGTGTATGGAAGGAGTGTGTAATGAGATGAAGAATGGACTAAAGCTCAAGCATGGGGATACCACGCGTGTCACCCCAAGAAATATCCAAGAAGTACAAGCATCAAAGCTTGGGGATGCCCAAGGCATCCCCTTCTTCATCACTAAAAATCTTAGGTTTCTTCCAAACACTTCATTTTTATTGTTTCATGCACAGTTGTGTTGTTCTTGGAGCGTCTTCTTTTTCGTTTTCGTTTTGGCTTTTCGTTTGCTTGGTTTTATTAGTTTGCTGAATAAATTGGTTGGACCCCCTCTTTCATGCATTGGTTTTCAAATAGTTCGGTTTGGATTGGAAAAGAGTAGGAAAGCTCATGCTTAAGTGGTAAAGAGGGCTTGTTTTTTACTGTGGCTTATGCTTTGTCATGCCATGCTTGATATCTTTTTGGCTTTATGCTTAGCATTCTTTGCTATAGCATGACTTGTTATAAACAATTGAGATTGCTTAGTGTGCCTTGGAAGAATCATGCATTGTTTTAGCATATTAAAGCATAGTATTGTGGTATTCTCCTTTGATGCTTTATTTGGGTTGACTTGGCACATGCTCACACCATGTTATGACTATCCCAAGTCACCATAAGCCTTTATGATCCTTTAGTTTTCAACTTGTAGTATCACTTTATGCTTTGATTAATGATATTTTGTCGCTCTACATGATTATGGCCATTATTGCTCTCTTAGTTGGTCGCTCCTAGTCTTTTGCTAGCCTCCATAACCAAGTATGAGTTCCACTCATGCATCCAACTACTAAAACCAAGTTATTCCAAAGAGTCCACCATACCTACCTATTAGGATATGCTATTCCAAGTATATTCATGTTTTTATCTACCTTCCGAATTAAACTTGTTATGAGAAAACTAGTGATTAAAGCTCTCACGAACTTGATGGCACACTTTACTTTTCTTGCCCTTAATAAACTTCAACCATTGTGTCGTCTATGTTGTATATGCTTGCACTTATATGTTGGGGATTAGCAGAACCATGCTGTCATGGGGAACGCTTACAACATTGCACTTGTACTTTGTACCTAGTTGATAGCATGCTCTTTTGTCTATGGATATCGTCGGTGTGAAATGAAAGGGGTATTTGGAAGTCCATGGAGTTATGTATGTGTGTTAGAGAAACGCCTAGGCCGCCAGTTTAATCCATGCTGTCATGGTGGAAACCTGCATCGTAACCATAATGAGCTGTCTATGAAGCATTCTTCTTATAAAAAAGAGAGTCAGATATTGAGAAAAAAAGAGAAAAAAGAGATATGAGAAAAGAGGAAAGAGAGAAAAAAGCACCATTTTCCCATGGTAAATAAGAAGATTGCTGAGATGCTCGTTGTCTGCTTACCTTGTCATTTTGATATGGGGATTCTTCCGTATCATCGGGCAAGGGGTACCCCGTTGGCGGTTCTCTATGATACACATGTACTTACTATGACAAGAACTTACCGGTAACTAAACTTGAGTAGCATGAAGAGCGGCCCTCGTATTCAAGGGACATGAGATTTCCAACTTAGACTTCGTCAAGCATATACACCATAGTTTGTTAAATTTAACCTTAATCACTTCAAGATGCTTATGATAGGGACAATGAGAGCTGAAAGCTAACAAGTACTATAATTTTTGGAAGCTCTTTATGAAACTTGAATCCCTACTTTCTTCTGTGAAGGCCTTTCTTTTACTTTTATGTTGAGTCTCCACCTTCTATCTTTATGCACCTACTTTGAGAGCATAGTGGCCATTCTTAGTTCTATGTGCATTGTCCCAAGACTTCTTGATTGATGCATAACTTTGATATTACTTGTTTTAAACTATTTGTATCTAGTCACTCTTATGAACTTTGAAGGTGTCCTATGCATTTATGTTTGCTACTCTATGAGGGACAGGCTGAATGCCACTATGCTATGTTTTCTTTATGTGAAACAAACAAACGTCTTGCAAAGCATTGTTATTCATGAATCTTTTGTTTGCGCCTTTTCATATTGCAACTTAGTTGCTTTGTCTTATTGCTAGAACTTTTTCTTTCATGTTATGATTGAAGTACTATGATCCCAGTTATCAATGTTTTACAAATACTTTGATCAAGTTTATGATGGTGTATGTCACCTCAAAAATTATTCTTTCGTTTTATCACTTACCTACTCGAGGACGAGTAGGAGTTAAGCTTGGGGATGTTGATACGTTGCTAACGTATCCACAATTTTTGATGTTCCATGCTTGGTTTTATCTACTTTCTTATGTTTTGTCCACACTTTGGAGTACTTTCTATACACTTTCTTGGACTAACCTATTAAAAAGAGCCATAGTGCCAGCTAGCTGTTTTCTGCTGTTTTTGGTTCCAGGAAAGTCAGAAAATGAATATTCTCAGAATTGGACGGGACAAAAGGCAAAGTCAGTTTTTCACCGAGGGACACAAGGAGCCAGAATACGAGACAGAGAGGGGCCAAGGGCCGCCACACCACATGGCCGCGCGTCCCAGCCTGGCCCGCGCCAGGGGGTGGTCTGGCCGCCTCCGGCACCCCCTTAGCCTCCCTTTCGCCTATATGATGCCTCCAATATAGAAACCTTAAGTATCTGATCAAAATTCCACAAAAGAGTCTGTAGCCACCGTCATCTCCATCCCTAGATCGGGAGGGATCTGATGCTCTTCCCGGCACCCTGTCGGAGGGGAGAATTCACCCTGGAGGCCTTCTTCATCACCATGCAAGCCTCCGGTGTGATGCGTGAGTAGTTCATCTCTGGACTACGGGTCCATGTAGTAGCTAGATGGCTGGTTCTCCTCCTTTGTGCTATCATGTTTAGATCTTGCAAGCTCCGTTCATGATCAAGATCATCTATTTGTAATTCTACATGTTGTGTTTGCGAGGATCCGATGGATATTGAGATGCTATTTCAGATTGATTATTGATTCTATCATGTCTTTGTTATTTTTGATCTAGCATGCCTTCCGTTGTTAGTAGCTATCTTGGCCAAGTAGATGCTAGCAACTCCAAGAGTTAGTATTTATGCTCGATAGTGGGTTCATGCCTCTAGTAATCTGGGGAAGTGACAGAAATCTCTAAGGTACTAGATGTGTTGTTGCTACTAGGGAGAAAACAACAATCCTTTGTTCATAGAACAATCGTATTGATTACTTTACACGCAATGCGTAATGCAATTATCCGTTGCTTGCAACTTAATACTTGAGGGGGTTCGGATGATAACGTGAAGGTGGATTATTAGTCATAGATGCAGTTGGATTACGGTCTTTGTATAATGTTGTAATGCCCAATCAAGTCTCAAAGGAGTCAAGATGAGTAGTATATGCATGTATGATTTCTCGATGTTTGTCAATTGCCCCGTTGTAATTTGTTCACCCAACATGTGCTCTATCTTAAGGAGAGCCACCACTAGTGAACTATGGACCCCGGTCCTTTCTTGTATCATCAATCTACAATCAACTGTTTATTGTTTTCTGTTTACTTTCTACAAACTATTACTTTCTTCCACTCGATATGTTTAATACTTTGTTTTCAGCAAAACTGGTGAGATCGACAACCTCATCGCAAGTTGGGGGCAAAGTTCTGTGGTTGTGTTGTGCAGGTCTCCACGTTGTTGCTGACGCCAGTAGTGCGCCCTGCCAAAGTCCAGTTAGCAACACCTTTGGGGTGTTTCCTTGCTCCTACTAGATTGATAACCTTGGTTTCATAACTGAGGGAAAACTTGCTGTTGTGCTCATCATACCTTCCTCTTGGGGTTCCCCAATGAGCTCGATATATTTTGGGCTAAGCAGGGAGCATAGCTCTATTTATCAAGTTCACTTGGAATCACTATTGTTCACTGCCATCCATTCATCATGGGTAAATCTCGTGATGGAAAGGTTCCTATATTACCATCCACTACAAGGAGAGGTACGGTTCTGAACACCTCTGTTGCTCTTGATTCACCATCTGTGATGAGTAAGCTCATTACACCACCACATACACATGCTACACATACTGCTACTTCTGCTGAATCTGGAACTTCTGATACTTATGATGCTGCTTCTACTGTGCTTGACAAGAGTGGTTCATTAGGTCCTTTCCTAGATGCTACGATTGCTAGAACTATACCTGGAAATACTGAAACTCCTAATGAAGACACTACTACACCTGTTAGTTCACCTGAGTCTATAGAAAGCTATGATATTGAAGATGGATATATAGAAATGACTGATGAATTTATTAAAGAATGTCAAAACACTCATGGTAAAAGTGATATTAAGAGTCTCCTTGAGAGGCGTACTATAAAACCCACATTATTTCCTAAAGATAAGTTTGCTACATCTCCCATAAACATTAAAGGTAAGGATTGTGATTTCTCCCTTGATTTATCTTATATAACCATTGTTGAGAAAGAACCTTTTTGTGGGACTAAGAATGAAAGTGTTGTAGAACATATGACTGAGCTTTCTTCCATGAGTGGCCTATTTTCTTATGATATTAAGATGCGCACCTACTTTGTTGCTATTTTTTCCCTTTTTCACTGAAAGGAGAAGCTAAGGTTTGGTTTAATAATTTACCTCCTGGATCTATTGATAGCCCTGATTGCTTGAGTAGTACTTTCTTTCAGAAATATTTCCCTCCTAGTGCTAGACATGCCATTTTGCAGGAACTTTTTGATTTTAAACAGGGAGAAAAGGAGATATTGCATGAATCATGGGCAAGGTTTTGTGCTTTGATTCATGCACAACCTGGATGTCCATTACCTAAAAATGAGCTTCTTGATATATATTATAATGGACTAACTGAAGAATCTAGGACATACATGGATAGTTGTGCTGATTGTGTTTTCAGGAAGAGAACTCGCAAAGAAGCTGAGGAATTAATGTCTAAAATAAGCAAGAATCTTGATGACTGAACTTCACCTGAGTCAACTACACCTGAGTCAACTACACATGAGTTAACTGAGTGCGAGCCAACACCAACACCAAAGAAGAGAGGAGTTATTGAACTAAATGATGAAGGGATGAAGGGAGCTAAGAAATGTCTTAAGGAGAAGGGTATTAAAGCTGAAGAAGTGAAGAATCTACCTCCTATAGAGAATTATGTAAGCCAATCTCCCACTCATCCACTATTGAGGTACACTCTCTCCAATATTTTTATGAAGGTGACATTCCTTATTCTAAACCTCCTGATCAATGCTTAGAAGAATTTGATATTTCTATTGTTAAGCAAGATAATTTTAATAAAAGAGTGCAAAATCATTTGGTGGAAAACTCTAGAGCTATTATTGAGTTAAGGGATGTTGTGGAAAGAACCTCTAATGATGTTAAAATGCTTGTTAAACATTTCCAAATGGTTCAAACTCAAATCGATCAGCTTATTAAAGTGCAAAAAGATTTGCTATTTAATGCTTCTAAAGAAAAACATGCTTATGAAATTAGAACTAGAAGTGGTGCTGCCACCCAGGATCCTCTATATCCTGAGGGGCATCCTAAAAGGATTGAGCAGGATTCCCAACAAATTGAAAATAGAGGTACTTCCTCTAAGATAAAGAAAAAGAAACATAAAACAATTGTAGAATCTACTGAACCTACTAAAGATCCTAATAGTATATCTGTCTCTGATGCTGAAACTGGGAGTGGTAATGAGAAAAATGATGCTCCTGATAAAGAAGAAATTGAAGAAGAACCTGAAAGGAACACTAAGAATGCTAAATACACTAAGGAAGATTTTGTTGCTAACAAACATGGTAGTGAAAGAGAACCTTGGGTTCAAAAACCAGTGCCTTTTCCTGATAAGAAACACAAGTCAAAGGAAGACGAACACTATAATAAGTTTTGTGAGTGGATGAAACCTTTATTTTTGCAAATTAATTTAACTGATGCTATTAAATTACCTCCTTATTCAAAGTATATGAAGGATATTGTCTCTAATAAAAGGAAGATCCCTAATGAGGAAATTTCCACTTTACTTGCTAATTATTCCTTTAATGGCAAGGTTCCAAAGAAACTTGGAGACCTAGGGATTCCAACTATTCCATGTTCTATTAAAAATAGCTATGTTAGAACTGCTTTGTGTGATTTGGGAGCAGGAGTTAGTGTTATGCCTTTTTCTCTCTACAAGATACTTCAATTGGAAAAATTAATACCAACTGATATATCTTTGCAAATGGCTGATAAATCTACTGCTATTCATGTTGGTATATGTGAGGATGTACCTGTTCAAGTGGCTCATAATTTCTTGATATTAACTGACTTTGTTGTGCTTGAAATGCCTGAAGATGATAATATGTCTATTATTCTTGGGAGACCTTTTCTTAATACTGCAGGAGCTGTGATTAATTGCAATCAAGGAAAGGTAACTTTTAATGTTAATGACAAGGATCATACTGTCTATTTCCCCAAGAAGATTGATAGGAATTATGTCTTAAATTCAATTGAAAATATTGAGGGCATCCAAGTTGGAGAAATATATTGTCCCATACCACGAGAAAAATATGAAACTATTATGATTGGGACCATTGCTATCAAGGTTGAGGTAACATAATCATTTAGTGGAATGCAAAGTTTTGTTTCATATAAAATTGTTTTGGTAACAAGACCTAATCAACCTTGTTAATAAAGGGATTTTAATGAACAAAACAATGTTTTCAGCATGATTATTCTTGCTTACTTTTATTTTACCCATTTTAATTTTTTGCTTTCACTTAGTTTACTTTTCTATTGCTAGTTGCTTGCATAATAGAGTGTCTAAGAACTTCTGAAGTTTTAGTTTTGTTTTGTTATTGCATCATTCCAATATTATCTTTCTGCTAGAAAATCATTCATCAATACCTGAAAATTGCTAAAAAAAAGTGTCTTGAGAAATTCCAGAAAATTCATATTAAATTTTTACGTGAAAAAGGGGCAGAGAAGTACCTGGAGTGACCCAGGGGGACCCACCAGGCTGGCACACCACCTGGTGGCGCGGCCACACCAGGGGCGCACCTGGCCATGGTGTGGGCCACCCTAGCCCTCCACTTACTCTCCCTCCTGCCACTCCTTTCTCTCTCCCCAGAAAACACCAGTTCATTACTCAAACTCACGTTCCTGCTGTTCTTTCTGACGATTTTAAATCTCCTTGCTCAACCCATCTTTGCTACTGATATTTGGAGCATTTGATCTCTGGTATGTGACTCCTCCGCTTGTCCAAGTTGATTTGTGATTAGTGGATTATATCTGGAGTATTTTGCTACTGTAGGTGACAGGTTATGTGAGCTTGTAAGCTTGTTCAATGCTTAGAAAATTGTTTTGATGCATGTTTAGGCCTCTTACAAGTCCCTATAAGTAGTTCCTTCCATTATGTAATCACTTTGCAATCACTTGTATGATGGATGTTTAAATTTCAGAATAGCGGAGATGAACAACCACACTTTTGGAGAAGTATTTGAGAGGGACACACCCAGGATGGCAAGGCCTTCGAGATCAGCTTCTCAATTTAGGCCATCATATAATTAAGATCTTATTGCACCATGCTTTGGCAATGAAGGAGATGCTCACCCATCTACCTTCCCTTGTTTTGCCTTTTTGCAAGCTGTAGGGATCCTCGATGATTTCTTACTCCTTGTTCAGAGGGTTGGTCTGACCACTTACATTGAAGATGAGAGTGAGAAATATGCCATGCTTACCAAAACTTTCGTTGAAAGTGTCATTTTCACTAACACCCCTTTTCGGTCAACTGTTTCGTTCAAAATTTATAATATGCCTATCACCATGCCATTTGAAAGATTTTGCAGCATTATAA
Source organism: Avena eriantha (assembly GCA_910589775.1). Classification (NCBI taxonomy): domain Eukaryota; kingdom Viridiplantae; phylum Streptophyta; class Magnoliopsida; order Poales; family Poaceae; genus Avena; species Avena eriantha. Next base: position 62,401,115 of record OU342745.1, on the reverse strand, counting down.
GCATAGGCATGACTGGGACAGTGAAGAAGATCCAAGGTTGACCCGCTGATTTTGTGGATCTCTACCAAAGTGTGACAAATGATGATGACCGCATAGCTCGGCGCGGGAAGATAAGGAACATTCAACTCCCAGCTCTTAGATATTTTGTTTATTATCTTGCCACTAGCATTCTTGGTAGGGAGAACACTAGTAATATTTCTAATTATCATTTAGCCTTTCTTGCTAATGCACTTAATAATGATACCAAGTGTAATCTTGGTTCTCTCATTGCCCGTCGCTTAGCTGCTAGAGGACCCATTTATGGGGGTCTTATTGCCACACGCATGGTTGCTGCCTTAGAACTTTCTATTGATCCTAATAACACTGTGTTGACACCACAAAGGCTCGATCTTGCTGCAAAACACATCATTTTTTTACTACTGACTCTAGTACCGAGAATTTAGTTTACATGATGTTGTTTACTGACGGATACGAGAGGGAAATTCCTTTGCCACAGTCCACTTTGTCCAGTATTTGCAGGATGCCATGGTCGCGTTCCAAGGAGGAGGTGGACGAGCAGCTCCGCCTGCTTAGTTTCCACCGGCAGTATCAGGGGGACGTCCTCTCTTATGACTACTCCACGCACTACGCTGGGGCGTCCTCGAGTTCATATCAAGACGAAGGCACTTCTTCGCCTTATTACGGAGGCACTCCATCTTGGGATTGATACCCACTTAGGCCAAAAGCCTAAGCTTGGGGGAGGTATACCGACATCACACTCATCAACATATCATGTTCAGTCGGTACTTTGTATATTCATGTTTCGTTTTCTTTTGAGTTTTTGCTCTTGCTTTATTTCTGCTTTCCAAAACACAAAAACACCAAAAATATTTTCGTTATTTCTCTTGCTTGCTTCTTTATCTTTTTGCCTTGGTTTGCTTTTTCCTTTTAACTTTGTTATGGTTATCCTAAAAACCCAAAAAGATTTCGCTTTGCTTGTTCTTCCTTTTGGTTCTTGCCTTTAAAAAAATCTAAAACCCAAAAATATTTTTTTGTTCTTCTCTGGTTTTGTAAAGTCCGCCGCAGGGTTCAGTGGTCCTCAGTGACTCCTTGGAGATTGGATTTATCTTATTATTCAAGTCACACAAGTGAAAGGCAATAATGATTTATGACAACTCGAGGTGTGGTAAGAGGCTGGTATGAACTCTATTTGTTTTCATTTTTGTACATATACTCATCATTGTGAGCATGCTTAACCTGTTTATGTAAGGTGTATGTTATTTTAATGGGTACTTAGTGGTCCTTGCCTGCTTCTGATCAGTTCCAATCCATTATTGGTTTGTAGCATGTCATATAACTACCCAAGTGCTAATAAGTGCATGGTGGCCAGTTTGTCAAAACGAGCCATCGATTTGTGTCCATCCGATCGACACGATCGACGCGTCGCGCGCGTGATCGTTCTGACAGCTTCCACCAGTCTTCCACGACCCACATGCCTCCCGTGACGGAGCGCTCTCTCTATCCATTTCCATTCCCCTCTCATTATCTCCCAAATTCCATTCTCGCTAGGGTTCTTCGAGCCAAAATCAGCGCACCGGATCTAGAGAGCCACCACGTGAGTGGGGGCAGGGTGCTCGGCCGCGGAGAGATCCGCGAGGGAAGGCGGGGTGCTCAGAGATTCAGTTCGTAAGCTCGAGTTTTGTTGTGTTCGTCCATGGCTGCGGGTAAGCAGGAGGAGGCACGCAGGCCAGGTCCATCACCGCGCCATGGTATGTAGTCCCATTGTTGACCTCCTGGAACACCGCATCTGCGGCGTGACCTTTTGGAGTGCTACGCACGCGTCGAGCCATTGAGAACGCGTGTTCGCCGCGCACAATGGCCGCGGCGCCGGCAAGGAGGCCGACCACCACAACCTGCATAGGCCACCACTCATGTGGATGATTCAACTTGTGCCCATGCCATGGAGGTCCAGCAGGCCATTGTCTCCGCGCGCGCATGCTGACCTGCGAGCAAGCGGGCTGTGTGCATCTGGTCAGCACAGAGAGGTCGGCCAATCCCACTCGCCGCCCATCTCTGCAACCCACCGGAGCTGTCGGTCTTCCTCTAGTTCTGCTGCTCGTCCTGGTCATTGGTGAGCTAGGCCGCATCCCAGCTAGGCTGCTCATGTTCACAAAAAGCTAGGCCGCATCCCAGCTAGGCTGCTCCTGTTGCTGGTCCTGTTCACAAAAAGCCAGGCCCTGTCCGCCAGGCTGCTCTTGCTGTTGGTCCTGGTTTGTGGCCATGTCGCAGCTGCACATGCAACCTGCAGGTTTGTAGTTATCTAATTTTTGAACTATGATGTCTTGCTTCTGAATCTTCTGACCGTGCACAACTAATATATGCAGCTAGCTAAATGCTAATGTAGTCATGTGTGCTAGCTGAATCCTAATGTGTGCTAGCTGATCTATGCTTGTGATTAGATTATCCCTAGTGCAGAATCTGCATTATTTCTGGTTTAAAACTTCGAGATTGAAGCAGTACCCATTTTGTAGGTCAATAATCATCCACATTGTTCGGGGGGTGAGGGGCTAGAATATGTTACCCACCCATTTTGATCAGGGCAAACTTTAGTACCTACCATCCATATTAGTTGCTTAGCCATTCTAATTAAGTCACTTACTATTTCTTATTAAGTTGTTTGAATATTGAATTAAGTTAGTAATATGGGTACATGATTTTTCATCCTTTTGTGTTTACTATACGCCTAAGTTGCAGCAGGGGTTATCTAGAGTTGTATGGTGATTTCTGGTTAGTTGCTTTTTCTAAAATCCATGCAACCAAGTGTGATTTTTTCAATACTTGTCTCATTCTGTAGGGGGTGTTTTTTGTACTTCACTATCCTCCTTTTCCAAATGGCATACTTGACCTACTTTGTGACATGCACACAAATTGTTTACATGTTGTACTCTAAGTTGATTTTCTACTTTCATGTTTTAGGTTTTGCACTCAAAAACACTCACTTACACTCGGTATCCACATGTTGCACCTCAACTACAAATTGGTCAGTAGGTATGTGGCAGGGAGGGCATGCATTATTTTTGGATTTCATGATATGTCTTACCTCCATGCTAACGCACTTGTTTCTTGATGTTTCCTCTTATTAATTAACAACCAACTACTACAAATAGTGGTTATCCCGCTGGTACATCAAACTCTAGCGTGGCTGCAACTAAAAATAATGTAGGCGCACCTGCATATACTATGGCTGCGCCAAATTCACCTGCAGCAGTAAAGCCTCCTCACGCATGACATAAGGTTGAGTGCAAAACAGTGGCCCCGTGTTATTAGCATCGGCTTTGTCGTCTACTAATTGTAGCTAAGTTGTTGATCTGGTTAGCCATCTTAGCTATTGTTTACTGTGGAAAGATGGATGCACTGTCAACTTCAGTATTCTTGTGGAAAGATGGATGCACTATCAACTTCAGTATTCTTAGAGAATTGGCTATCTTCATTGTCAAGTTGCCTACTAGTTATAGCTAAGTTGTTTGATATTTCTAGTTAAGTTGTAGGTATAAACCTTACTGTGGCTCCTAGATCAGTTCTAACTTGCAGGGTTCTATGGACTAAATTAGTTCATTTTTAAAATACACTAAGTTGTTTTACGTCATCATATGTAAATTTCTTTTGCCACTTTATTTACTAAGTTCATTACATAGAGATAGCCAATTTTCTTTAAACATATGTACTAAGTTGCTTCATTGGATAGGTTTTCATATTTTTGCTTTATTATGTACCATATTTTGGACATATTAGGTTAAGTTGCTTTTTCCCATGCATATAAGTTAATTTTTAAAATACACTAAGTTATTTTACGTCTTCATATGTGAATTTCTTTTTCCATTTTTTACTAAGTTCATTACATAGAGATAGCTAATTTTCTTTAAACATCTGTACTAAGTTGCTTCATTTTGATAGGCTTTTCTATTTTCTGTTTTGTTATGTACCATTTTAAAAATTGGACACATACATGTTTCATTTTTAAAATATGTTAAGTTTTCTTCTGTCACCAATTGTAAATTTGTGTCTAACATTGTTTTTACTATGTTGACTACCTAGAGGTAGCTATATTTCTTTACAATCTTTTACTAAGTTGCTTCATTGGTTTGGCTATTTTATTAATTTTTTTGCTTTGGAATGTACCACTTAGAAAAATGGTCAGATTAGTTTAAGTTGTTTTTCCCATACATGTAAGTTCATTTCTTAAATACGCTAAGTTTTTTTTTGTCACCATAAGTAAATTTTGCTTCTGCCACTGGTTTTACTGAGTTGACTTCCTAGAGGTAACTATATTGCTTTAAAATCTTACTAAGTTGTTGAATTGCTTTGGCTATTTTGTTTTCTTTCTCATGTACCATTTTTAAAATGGACGGATTAGTTTAAGTTGTTTTTTTAATACATGTAAGTTCATTTTTAAAATATGCTAAGTTGTTTTTGTTATAGTTTGTAAATTACTTTTTGACACTATTTTTACTAAGTTTATTGCATAGAGGTAGCTGATTTGATTTCCTTTTTTGTTGCAATTTTCAAGGTTCTTGTTGCAATAAACATATTTTCAAGTGTATGCTGGCATCATCAAAGAAGCTAAAGGAGAATGTTCATCCTAAGTTCAGGATACTATGTACAGATGAAACAAAAGATCGTGGTCTACTTATACCCGCCAGCTTAAACTATGGCTAAGAAAGCTTTTCGCAAAGTGTTTCGTGTTGCGACTACTAGCTTTTTCTGTTCCCAATACCTATCATGTGTGTGGAATCTCAAAATGCCTTGTATATGTGGTGTCAAATGCCAAAGGTAAACGGTGAAAACTAACTAAGCTATTGTAGGTTTTATTTTGCTTCAACAACAATGGTACTGGGATTTTTAAAATATCATCTTGGTTTCGACGAGAACAATCTAGGATGCATCAGGTTTGTTAATGAAAAACACAACTTTCCATCGAACATGATGTGTTCGATTAGTTGTTCCAGATTATATGCCATAGTTGCTTTCTTAAAAAAATATAGTTGTCTTTGTTGGCACTACTAGTGTTGCTGCTGGGTTCATACTTGGTTTGCGGGAAGTAAAGATTGTTGCTTACCTTTTTTTTACTTTCCTTGCATCCAATATGAAGAAAATTGAAGGTTTTCTAATGGAGATATGAACTTCTGAAGGATTTGAAGAAGAGGTTCTATCTCGAGGAGGAAGAAGAAAAATGAGCGAGAGAGGGAGGGTGAGAGAGAGAGATGTGTCACGTGGCCTAGGAGGCGGTGTTTGGTGCGTTCGTGCGTGCCTAGGAGGGGGATCTGGTCAGGGGCTATGCGGGATCACGTGAGATTGGTTTTTTTGTTTCCGGCTGGTGGGGGACTTGATAATACTTTCGTTATTTGGGTGGTGGCTGGTTTGGACTAATAAGCCACCGGTTGCTACCTAGATGTGCCCTATAACTATTTGCTTGCATTGTTCTATTCATAACTTGGTATGACATTGTGGTGTCCTCCTCTGAATGTTCTATTTGAATCGACTTGGCACATGCTCACGCATGCATATGACTAAACAAAAGGTCAGTTAAGCCTCAATGATTTATTCTTCCTTAGAGTTCTTGTGTCACTTTTATGCCATTATTAATTTTGTTTTGTTGCAAGCATGATTATGACAGCTACTGCTCTCTCGATTATCGCTCCCTTTCTTTTGCTAGCCTTCACTTGTGCTGAGAACTTTACTCGTGCATCCAGCTCCCTAAACCAAAGTTGTCAAGAAGTGTCCACCATATATACCTATTAGCATTATTTCTATTCCTTGCATATTTGTTATGCTCTGTTTTCTTCCAATAAAAATGTTTGCTTGATATGTGAAAATTAGTTAGTAAAGCTCTCACGAACTTGATGACACACTTTACTTTCTTGCACTTAATAAACTTGAACCATTGTGCCCATCTATGTTGCGTATATGCTTGCGCTTTGTAAGTTGTGAATTAGCAGAACCATGTTGTCATGGGGAACACTTTCAACATTGCACTTCATTTAGTTGATATCATGTTCTTTTGCTTATGGATCCCGGCAGTGTAAAATGAAAGGAGAGCTTATAAGGCTCATGGAGTTCGTATATGTGTTAGAGAAACACCTGGACGGCTGGTCTAAGCCATGCCTAATCATGATGGAAACCTGCAGTGTAACCATAGTGAGCAATCTATGAAGCATCCCTTATATAAAAAAACCCTATGCAAATAGGAAAGAAAAAAGAAAAAAGAGAGATACCTATGCAAATAGGAAATAAAAGGATGCTGAGATGCCCATTGGCTACTTTCCTTGTCATTTTGATATGGGGATTCTTTCGTATCATTGGGCAAGGGGTACCCCGTTGGCGGTTCTCTATGATACACATGTACTTACAATGACAAGAACTTACCTGTGACTAAACTTGAGTAGCATGAGGAACGGTACTCGTAAGTAAGGAGCATGAGATTTCCAGCTTATAACTTGTCAAGCATATCCTCATATTTGATCGCTTTAACTTTAATCACCTAAAGATGCTTATGATAGGGCAATGAGAGCTCAAAGCTAATGAGTACCATACTTTCAAAATTTGGAAGCCTTTCAAACTTTTAAATATTTTCTTTCACTTTTATGTTGAGTCACCATTTATTCTTTGAGCACCTTCCCGAGAGCATAGCTATCATTCTTAGTGTAATGTGCTTGTTCCAAACACGGTTAATTATGACATAACTTTGATACTTGTACCTTTGATAAGTTTATTTCTAGTCTTCACTTAAACTTCAGAGGTGCCTTGGCATTTATGTTTTGCTCCAAAGAAAGGTAAGCGAGACACCACTTTATCATATTTTCTTATGAGCATTACAATCTTGCATATGCTTATATACCATGTTGCCTAGTATTAATGAGTTGGAATCTCTTCATAGCTTGCATGACCATTGGGTAGACTTATTTGCATACTCCTTATTATGAATTGCCTAAGCATTTGATCATATGCTGGGAATATATACATCTTATGAAGCAAATGTGTTCGTGAAAGTTTCTTTTATCGCACTCAGTTTTCAACTGAATTGCTTGAGGACAAGCAATAAGCTAAGCTTGGGGGAGTTGATACGTCCAAAACGTATATACTTTACCGAACACTTTTGCTATTGTTTCTCCTATAATTTGTGTGATTTGGATACAACTAATGCGGACTAACGCTGTTTTTAGCATAATTGCCTTGGTGTCTCGTTTTTGTGCAGGAATTCAACTTTCAGGAAAAATCCCGGAAAATATCGCAAAACTCCTATTTTACCAGAAGACTCACGGATCAAGAGGAGGAGACAAAGAAGAGCCACGAGGGGCCCACACACCGTGACCACGCGGGCGAGGCCAGGCCGCGCCAGGAGGGGGTGTGGCCGCCTCGGACTCTGCCTCGACCTCTCCTTTCGCCTATAAAGGCCCTCTGACCTAAAACAGCGGGGGTTTGACGTTTTTTCAGATAGAGTTCCGCTGCGCCGCCACCACCATATACCGCGATTCAGAACCAGAAACTCTGTTCTGGCACCCTGCCGGTACGGGGAATTAGAGGAGATCATCGCCATCATCATCACCATCGCTTCTCCATCAACCATCCATGATTCCTCCATCCATGAGTGAGTAATCCCCCGATGTAGGCTATGGGGATGGTAGAGATTGGATGAGATCGTTCATGTAATGGCATCAGATTGTTAGGGCATGGTGCCTAGTATCTATTATTAGTGCTTTTGACTTTGTTGCAACTTGTTATGCTTAATGCTTGTCACTAGGGCCCGAGTGCCACGATTTCAGATCTGAACATGTTATTGATTCATGATGATAGTATTGTTTATGATCTTACCTGCAATTTATATACACATATTATTGTCCGGAACCGAAGGCCCCAAAGTGACAATAATCGGGATAACTGGAGGGAATGGCTGTGATATGAGGATCATGTGTGTTCACGGAGTGTTAATGCTTTGCTCCGATGCTCTATTAAAAGGAGCACCTTAATTACCAGTAGTTCCCTTGAGGCCCCGCTGCAAACGGGCTGGCAGGACAAAAGATGTTGTGCAAGTTCTCATTACAAGCACATATGACTATATATGGAACACATGCCAATGATTATTTAGTACTTGGATGCTTTACCTTATTTATCTGCAAATGCCCTATATCTTGATTGCTACATGAATTGTCTTGTCCATGCAACGCCCGTCCATCCATCCCTATGCCTACTGTGCTTTAATCCTACTGTTTACTGCAATTCTTACTATTGTCTTTACTTTTACTACTACTTTTACTTTACTATTGCTATTACAAAATTGTTGCTACTGATAAACTCTTGTGAGCAAGACTGTTTCCAGGTGCAGCTGAATTGACAACTCAGTTGTTAATGCTTATAAATATTCTTTGGCTCCCCTTGTGTCGAATCAATAAATTGGGTTTTACTTCCCTCAAAGGCTATTGCGATCCCCTATACTTGTGGGTCATCATGTGCCACTCGCCTTTTCATGAAGAGAAGGTTCAACAACCTCTTTGAGTTCTACCTTCCAACTACTCACACCTTTCGAGAGAAACTCTTCCTCTAGAAAGGATCCATTCTTGGCAAAAAAGCTTTGCCCTTGGATCTATGATAGAAGGAATACCCAATTGTTTCTTTAGGGTATCCTATGAAGACGCATGTTTCCGCTTTGAGTTCGATTTTATCAGGCTAAAGTTTCTTCACATAAACATCGCATCCCCGAACTTTTAGAAATGATAACTTAGGTTTGTTTCCAAACCATAATTCATACAGTGTCTTTTCAATAGATTTAGACGGTGCCCGATTTAAAGTGAATGCGGTGGTTTCCAATGCATAACTGATGATCGGCTCAACACGTCGATCTCGTTGGGGAACCCCAAGAGGAAGGTATAATGAGCGCAGTAGCAAGTTTCCCTTAGTTATGAAACCAAGGTTATCGAACCAGTAGGAGTAAGGAAACACCTCCAAGGTGTTGTTTCCCACTTGGAATCCTGCACAACACAACCACAGAACTTTTCCCCAACTTATAATGATGTTTTCAATCTCACTGGTTTTGCTGAAAACAAAGGATTAAACGTATTGTGTGGAAGATAGTAATTGCTTGCAGAAAGTAAAAAAGAAAACAGTAAATAGCTTGTAGATTGATGGTAAAACAATGGACCAGGGTCCATAGTTCACTAGAGGTGATTCTCCTTAAGATAGATGACATGTTGGGTGAACAAATTACAGCGGGGCAATTGACAAACATCAAGAAAGCATACATGCATATACTAATCATCTTGACTCCTATGAGATTTGATTGGGCATTACAGCATTATACATAGACCGTAATCCAACTGCATCTATGACTAATAATCCACCTTCAGGTATCATCCGAACCCCCTCTAGCATTAAGTTGCAAGCAATAGATAATTGCATTAAGTAAAGTGCGTAAAGTAAAAAATACGATTGTTCTATGAACAAAGGATTGCTGTTTTCTTCCTAGTAGCAACAACACATCTAGTACCTTAGAGATTTCTGTCACTTCCCCAGATTCCTAGAGGCATGAACCCACTATCGAGCATAAATACTCCCTCTTGGAGTTGCTAGCATCTACTCAGCCAAGATAACTACTAACAATGGAAAGCATGCAAGATCACAAATAACATAGACATGATAGAATCAATAATCAATCTGAAATAGCATCTCAATATCCATCGGATCCCCGCAAACACAACATGTAGGATTACAACTAGATGATCTTGATCATGAACGGAGCTCACAAGATCTAAACATGGTAGCACAAAGGAGAAGAACCAACCATCTAGCTACTATATGGACCCGTAGTCCAGGGATGAACAAGTCACGCATCACATCGGAGGCAGTCATGGTGATGAAGAAGGCCTCCATGGTGATCTCTCCCCTCCGGTAGGGTGCTGAGAAGAGCTTCAGATCCCTCCCGATCTAGGGATGGAGATGGCGGCGGCTACAGACTCTTCCGTGGAATTTTGATCGGGTACTTAGGGTTTTCGTCCTGGAGGCAATATATAGGCAAAGGGGCAAGGTCGGTGGAGTACTAGGGAGCCCACACCCCCTGGTGGCGCGGCTAGGGCTGGCCACGCCACCACCAGGTGTGGACGCCCTGGCTCCCCTCTTCGTCTCCCCTCCGGACTCCGTATTCGTTCTGGTGAAATATTGACTTGGGCTTTTGTCCGGTCCAATTCCGAGAATATTTCCTTACTAGTTTTCTGAAACCAAAAACAGCAGAAAACAAGCAACTGGCACTTTGGCATCTTGTTAATAGGTTAGTTCCAGAAAATGTGTAAAAATACTCCAAAGTGTGGACAAAACATAAGAACGTAGATATAAAACAAGCATGGAACATCAAAAATTATAGATACGTTTGCAATGTATCAACATCCCCAAGCTTAACTCCTGCTCGTCCTCGAGTAGGTAAGTGATAAAAAAGAATAATTTTTGAGGTGACATGCACCATCATAATCTTGATCAAGGTATTTATAATGTTGATAGCTAGGATCATAGTACTTTAACATATCATGAAAGATATAGTTCTAACAATAAGACATAGCGACTATGTTGTAACATGAAAAGGTACAAAAAAAGATTCATGAATAACAATGCTTTGAAAGACGTTTGTTTGTTTCACATATAGAAAACATAATGAGAATGGTATTCAGCTTGTCCCTCATAGTGTAGCAAAACATAAATGCACAGGACACCTTCAAAGTTCATAAGGGTGACTAGATACAAATAGTTTAAGAACAAGAAATATCAAAGTTATGAATCAATCAACAAGTCTTGGGACAATGCACATTAAACTAAGAATGGCAACTATGCTCTCTCAATAGGTGCATAAAGATATAAGATGTAGACTCATGATAAAAGTAAAAGAAAGGCCTTCATAGAAGGAAGCAGTGATTCAAGTCTCATAAAGAGCTTCCAAAAATTATGGTACTTATTAGCTTTCAGCTCTCATTGCCCCTATCATAAGCATATTTAGGTGATTAAGGTTAAAGTGATCAAATATGAGGATATGCTTGACAAGTTATAAGCTGAAAATCTCACCCCCCCTTACTTACGATGACCGTTCCTCATGTTACTCAAGTTTAGTCACAAGTAAGTTCTTGTTATTGTAAGTATATGTGTATCATAGAGAACCACCAACGGGGTACCCCTTGCCTGATGATACGGAAGAATCCCAATATCAAAATGACAAGGCAAGCAGACAACGAGCATCTCAGCATCCTTTTATTTCCTATTTGCATAGGTATATTTTTTCTCTTTTTTTCTTTCTCTTTTTTTATTTCCTATTTACATAGGCTTCTTTTTTACAAAGGATACGTCATAGATTGCTCACTATGGTTACGCTGCAGGTTTCCACCATGATTAGGCATGGATTAGACCAGCAGACCAGGCATTTCTCTAACACATATACGAACTCCATGAGCCTTACAAGCTCCCCTTTCATTTCACACCGTCGGGATCCATAAGCAAAAGAACATGATAGCAACTAAATAAAGTGCAATGTTGAAATGGTTCCCCATGACAACATGGCTCTGCTAATTCACAACTTACAAAACGCAAGCATATACGCAACATAGATGGGCACAATGGTTCAAGTTTATTAAGTGCAATAAAAGTAAAGTGTGCCATCAAGTTCGTGAGAGCTTTAATCACTAATTTTCACATAACAAGTTTAATTCGGAAGGTAGATAAAAACATGAATATACTTGGTATAGCAAATGCTAATAGGTAGGTATGGTGGACTCTTTGGAATAACTTGGTTTTATTTGGAGTTGGATGCAGGAGTGGAACTCATACTTGGCATGGAGGCTAGCAAAAGACTGGGAGCGACCAACTAAGAGTGCAATAATGGCCATAATCATGCATAGTGACAACACATCATTAATTAAAGCATAAAGTGATATTACAAGTCGAAAACTAAATGATCATAGAGGCTATGGTGACTTGGGATAGTCTTAACATGGTTTGAGCATCCGCCAAGTCAACCCAAATAAAGCATCAAAGGAGAATACCACAGTATTATGCTTTTAATATGCTAAAACAACGCATGATTCTTTCAAGGAACATTAAGCAATCTCAATTATTTGTAACATGTCATGCTATAGCAATAATCACTAAGCATAAAGTAAAAACAATATCAGGCATGACATGACAAAGCCTAGGTCACAGTGAAAAACAAGCTCCTTTTTATACCACTTAAGCATGCACTTTCCTACTCTTTTCCAATCCAAACCAACTTATTTGAAAACTAATGAATGAATGAGGGGGTACAACCAAACAAAAACTAAAAACGAAAACAAAGACGCTCCAAGAACAACACAACTGTGCATGATACAATAAAAATGAAGTGTTTGGAAGAAACCTGAAATTTTATTGATGAAGAAGGGGATGCCTTGGGCATCCCCAAGCTTTGACGCTTGAACTTCTTGAATATTTCTTGGGGTGACACGGGTGGCATCCCCGAGCTTGAGCTTTTGTCCATACTTCATCTTATTCTTTTACTCTTCCCTACACTTTAAAATTTCCTTCATACAAAACTTCACACAATCTTCATTAACAACATTAGTGCACTCAAGGTAATAAGTCTTTTGGTTCAGTTTCAACACAAGTAAAACTTCCATTAAAACAAAAACTACTGTAGCACTTCCTTTAAAAAGTTCAAATGATCAAATAGAACTCAAAGAGAAAGATATTAAGAGGCCAATGCAAGTAATGGCAGAAATCTGTCAAAACAGACAAGCAGGTAAAAACCGATTTTTTCGAAGACCTTCTGTTGCTTAAATCGAAAAGTGTTGAACTAACGAAAGTGGGATAACAACCTGGGGCAGAAGCACAAAACAATACAGCTCAAACCGACGTATAGAGATTTTTCACGAATTTTTACAGCGAAGCACAAAAATATGTTTCAGGACAACAACTTTCTCAAGCATTACTTCTCTCTCATTAGAGGTTACTCTTGGCACAAAAACCACACAAAAATGATAAGGAGCGGTTATTACAGAGGTAATAACTTCCAAGACTCAACTAAAAGGTTCCTAACGAAATTTGGGTTATCTCCCAATAAGTGGTTTTCTTTAACGCCTTTGAGCTAGGCATAAGAAGCAAGAAAAGAATCAACTATTCTCAAATGAAGAAGCATGAAGAGCAAATTTTGTTTTAATAGGAGAGGCAAAAGAAATCTTCTCTCTCTTCTTAGGGAAGTGTTCTATACCTTTTTGAGTGGAAATTGATAGTTAATGGTGCCTTCTTTCATATCAATAATGGCACCAACAGTTCTAAGAAAAGGTCTTCCCAAAGTAATAGGACAAGAAGCATTGCATTCAACATCAAAAAACATAGAAATCAACAGGGACATAGGCATTGTTAACCATAATAAGAACATCATTAATACTCCCCATGAGTTTCTTTTTAGCATTATCATCAAGTTGGACATGTAAATAACAATCTTCCAATGGTGGTAAATCAAGCATTTCATAAATCTTTCTAGCCATAATAGAAACACTACTATCAAGATCACATAAAGCTTTGAGATCAAAATCATCCACTTTCATATTAATGATGGGTTCCCAACCATCTTATAATTTCATAGTAATAGAAGCTTTATGTTTCTTCTTTTATTCTTTAATTTTTATGAGAGCATCAATAATGTGTTTTGTAAAGGCCATATTCATAGCACTAGCATTAGGACTTTTAGCAAGCTTTTGTAGGAATATAATTACTATAGAGATATTGCAACCATCAAGATCAAAATCATAATTATCATATAAAGTAGTAGAGCTATTATTTCCCATATTTCAAAGAATTTCAACATTTTTATTAGAAAAGGTTCCATTGGGTTTACTAGCTTCAACATTAGTGGCAGTGATAGTAGAAATACTAATATTTCTAGCAATTTCATCTTCTCTTTCCCTCTTAGCATGCAATTCAGCTAACAGTCTAACATTTTCATCAATTCTAACTTGTATGGCATTAGTAGCAGCAAAGGGATTTTCAACGGTTTCAGGTTTAGCAGCCATTTTATTAATCAAAGAGGATTGTGCTTCAGACAAAGATGATATATTTTTTCAGCATTAGAGAGTGTTTCCTCAGTAATTTTATTGAAGGCAGTTTGTTTACTAATAAAATCTTTAAGCATGACTTCAATTTCAGAGAGTGCACTTCTATTATTGTTGTAGGAATTTCCATAAGCATTACCGTTATTGGGAGGATAAGGCCTATAATTATTATTACCAAAATTATTCCTGTAGGCATTGTTGCTAAAATTATTGTTTCTAATAAAGTTCACATCAACTTGCTCTTCTTGAGCAACCAAAGAGGCTAAGGGAACATGATTTGGATCAATATGAGCTTTCCCATTAACAAGCATAAACATAATAATATCAATTTTATCACTCAAGGAGGAGGTTTCATCAAAATAATTTACCTTCTTACCTTGTGGAGCTCTCTCAGTGTGCCATTCAGAATAGTTAACCATCATATTATCCAGAAGCTTTGTTGCAGCAACCAAAGTAATGGTCATAAAGGTAGCTCCAGCAGCAGAATCCAGTAGATTTCTTGAAGAATAATTCAGTCCTGCATAAAAGGTTTGGATAATCATCCAAGCAGTCAGTCCATGAGTGGGACAATTCTTTACCAAAGATTTCATTCTTTCCCAAGCTTGAGCAACATGTTCATTATCAGATTGTTTAAATTTCATTATTTCACTTCTCATAGATATAATCTTAGCAGGAGAATAGTATTTTACAATGAAAGCATCTTTGCATTTAGTCCAAGAATCAATGCTACTTCTAGTTAGGGATTGCAACCATTCTTTAGCTTTTCCTCTCAAAGAGAAAGGAAACAATTTAAGCTTAATAATATCGCCATCTATGTCCCTATGTTTTTGCATCTCACAAAGTTCAACAAAGTTATTAAGATTAGCAGCAGCATCTTCAGTAGCAATACAAGAAAATTGTTCTCTCATAACAAGATTGAGCAAAGCAGATTTAATTTCAAACAAAGTACCTTCAGGAACAGGTGGAGCAATAGGTGTGCACATGAAATCATTGTTGTTGGTGCTAGTGAAGTCACACAACTTAGTGTTCTCAAGAGTAGTCATTTTTTTGTGTTTTTAATATAGAAAGCAATCTAGTACAACTATTTTTTGTGTGTTTTTGATAAATAAACAAGCAAACAAGGCAGAAATAAACTAAGCAAAACAAATAAAACAAAGTAAAGAGATTGGTTATGAGGTACTCCCCTTGTGAAGATGTCCTTGACTCCCCGGCAACGACGCTAGAAAAATGCTTGATGACCGGCTCAACACGTCGATCTCGTTGGGGAACCCCAAGAGGAAGGTATGATGAGCACAGTAGCAAGTTTCCCTCAGTTATGAAACCAAGGTTATCGAACCAGTAGGAGCAAGGAAACACCTCCAAGGTGTTGTTTCCAACTTGGAATCCTGCACAACACAACCACAGAACTTTGCCCCCAACTTACAGTGAGGTTGTCAATCTCACCGGTTTTTCTGAAAACAAAGGATTAAACATATTGTGTGGAAGATAGTATTTGCTTGCAGAAGTAAAAAAGAAAACAGTAAATAGCTTGTAGATTGATGGTAAAATAATGTACCGGGGTCCATAGTTCACTAGAGGTGATTCTCCTTAAGATAGATAACTTGTTGGGTGAACAAATTACAGCGGGGCAATTGACAAACATCGAGAACGCATACATGCATATACTAATCATCTTGACTCCTATGAGATTTGATTGGGCATTACAACATTATACATAGATCGTAATCCAACTTCATCTATGACTAATAATCCACCTTCAGGTTATCAGCCGAACCCCCTCCAGTTTTAAGTTGCAAGCAACATATAATTTCATTAAGAAAAGTGTGTAAAGTAAACAATATGATTGTTCTATGAACAAAGGATTGCTATTTTCTCCCTAGTAGCAACAACACATCTAGTACCTTAGAGATTTCTGTCACTTCCCCAGATTCCTAGAGGCATGAACCCACTATCGAGCATAAATACTCCCTCTTGGAGTTGCTAGCATCTACTCGACCAAGATAGCTACTAACAACGGAAAGCATGCAAGATCACAAATAACATAGACATGATAGAATCAATAATCACTCTGAAATAGCATCTCAATATCCATCGGATCCCTGCAAACACAGTATGTAGGATTACAAATAGATGATCTTGATCATGAACGAAGCTCACAAGATCTAAACATGGTAGCACAAAGGAGAAGAACCAACCAGGTAGCTACTACATGGACCCATAGTCCAGGGATGAACTACTCACGCATCACACCAGTGGTAGTCATGGTGATGAAGAAGGCCTCCAGGGTGATCTCTCCCCTTCGGTAGGGTGCCGGGAAGAGCTTCAGATCCCTCCCGATCTAGGGATGGAGATGGCGGCGGCTACAGACTCTTTCGTGGAATTTTGATCGAGTACTTAGGGTTTTCGTCCTAGAGGCAATATATAGGCGAAGGGGCAAGGTCGGTGGAGTACCAGGGGGCCCCCACACCCCTGGTAGCACGGCTAGGGCTGGCCGCGCCACCACCAGGTGTGGCCGCCCTGGCTCCCCTCTTCGTCTCCCCTTCGGACTCCGTATTCCTTCTGGTGAAATATTGACTTGGGCTTTTGTCCGGTCCAATTCCGAGAATATTTCCTTACTAGCTTTTCTGAAACCAAAAATAGTAGAAAACATGCAATTGGCACTGTGTCATCTTGTTAATAGGTTAGTTCCAGAAAATGTGTAAAAATACTCCAAAGTGTGGACAAAACATAAGAAAGTAGATATAAAACAAGCATGGAACATCAACGTTTGCAACGTATCAATAACCCCAAAATGAAAGTGGCAAGTCAGTCAGAGACATTATAGATCGAACCATATCCAATAAGGTACGATTACGATGCTCCCATACACCATTACGTTGTGGTGTTCCGGTAGGCGTGAGTTGTGAAACTATTCCACACTCTCATGTGTGTGCCAAACTTGTAACTTAGATATTCGCCTCCATGGTCAGACTGCAGAAATTTAATCTTTCTATTACGATGATTTTCCAATTCACTATGAAATTCCTTGAACTTTCCAAAGGTTTCAGACTTGTGTTTCATCAAATGGATATATCTATATCTACTCAAATCATGCATGAAAGTAACAAAATAATGATATCCACCTCGAGCGTACACACTCATTGGATCACATACATCAGTATCTATGATTTCCAACAAATCTGTCACCCGCTCCATTGTACCGGAAAACGGGGTTTTAGTCATCTTGCCCATAAGGCATGGCTCACATGTATCAAATGATTCAAAATCAAGTGATTCTAAAAGTCCATCAGAATGGAGCTTCTTCATGCATTTTATGCCAATATGACCTAAAGGACAGTGCCACATATATGCAGATATATCATTATCAAGTTTAATCCTTTTGGCATCAACATTATGAATATGTGTATCACTACTATAAATATTCAAAAGAAATAAACCATTCATAACAAGTGCATGACCATAGAAGATATTATCCATATAAATCGAACAACCATTGTTTTCAGATTTAAACGAATAATCGCTTTGCAATAAATACGATCCAAATACAATATTCATGCTCAGTGCAGGCACCAAGTAGCAATTATTCAGTTTTATAACTAGTCCATACGATAGATGGAGAGGTAGCATTCTGACGGCAATCACATAAACTTTTGATCCATTGCTGACACGCATCGTGACCTCATCGCTTGCTAGGTGTCGCTTGTTCCGCAGCCCCTAATTTGAGTTACATATATTAGCAACCGAACCGGTATGAAATACCCAGGTGCTACTACGAGTACTAGTCAAGTACACATCAATAACATGTATATCAAATATACCTTTGTTCATCTTGCTAACCTTCTTATCTGCCAGCTACTTGGGGCAGTTGCGCTTCTAGTGGCCATTCCCCTTACAATAGTAGCACTCGGTCTCAGACTTAGGGCCAGCCCGGGTCTTCTTCTCAGGCGCAACAACATAATTGCTGACCTTCTTGAAGTTACCCTTCTGTTTACCCTTCTTGTCTTTCTTGAAACCGGTAGTCCTATTGATCATAAACGCTTGATGTTCTTTCCCAATCTCCACTTCAGCAGTCTTAAGCATTGACAGAAGCTCGGGGAGAGTCTTCTTCATGCCCTACATGTTATAGTTCATCACAAAGCTCTTGTAGCTTGGTGGCAGAGATTGGAGAACATGATGTATGCCTAAGTCAATGGGAATCGTTATTCCCAAGGACACAAGCTTATTGGCATACCCAGACATTTTGAGTGCGTGCTCACTAACAGAGTCGTTCTCTTCCATCATGCAGCTAAAGAACTTTTCTGAAGCATCATAACTCTCTATGGCAGCATGGATATCAAAAATCATTTTCAATTCACCCATGGTATCAAAGGCATTGCCATTCTCAAAACGCTTTCGGAGTTCCAGCTCTAGCCCATATAGTATGCCATAATGAACCATATTGTGGTCCTCCTGACGAGTCAAGTAAACATTCTTTACCTCGTAAGAGGCATCATTAGGATGTGGGGGTCCTAGCGGCGCTTCTAGCATATATTGCTTTTGTACAGCAGTGAGGAGAATCCTCAAGTTCAGGGCCCATTTGGTAAAGTTGCTACCATTCGTTACAAGTTTATCTTTCTCCATGAACACAGTGAAATTAAAAGCAGGTGGTGCCATCTACAATAGAATTTGTAAAGTTTATTTAGAGTAATTTTATGATAGATTGAGTTCAACTAATCAAAATTACAAATGAACTCCCACTCAAAAACAACATCCCTTGTGTCTTTTTGGTGATTACATGAACCAAATACACTACACCAAGACCGATCATCACGTGAGTTGGTGTAGCTTCAAAGGCAAGCATCTAGATGGTCATCATATCAACCATATGACTCATACTTTACCTTTCTGTTTGTGTTCCGAGGCCATGTCTGTACATGCTAGGCTCGCCAAGTAAGAACCTTAGTATTCGCATTTGTAAAACTATCTTACACCCATTGTATGTGAATGTAGAGTCTATCACACTCAATCATCACATGGTGTCTCGAAACGACGAACTTTCTTAACGATGCATACTCAAGGAAGAACACGTTCTTATCTTGATATTTAAATGAGGGATCATCTTATAATGCTACTAAAGCGCCAAACAAGCAATATAAGATGCCAACAAACATCATATGCAAAAGTGATATGATATGGTTCTTGCACTTGATCACTATCATGTGCATTGTGGTATGATCTTTACCATTCCTATATGTGTAAGGCCAAGGTCTATGGAACTTACACTTTGGTATGTTATAATTTCCAAGAGTATCAATCCATACTATAAATTATAACATCACCATATCATGACACTTGTCTAGCAACAATCTAAACTAGATGCCTCTAATTTATCAATTGCAAGTTTTACATGGCTTAGGGCTTTCGAAGATAGAACCATTCATACCCACGAACATGGAACCACAATGATGATAATCAAATTATTAGCAACTCGTTGTAAATCAGATATTGACTATAGTAGGAGAGACAGACACCTGCTAGCCACTTATGCAAAACTAGTTGCATGTCAAGCGTGGAACAGGTCTCATGTGTGAGGACATGTAAAGTTAGTCCGGGCCGCTTCATCCCACTATGCCACCAATATCCAAAATACATAGAAGATGCAATAACATGATCATCAATACCCACATACTCATATGTGTTCTACCCATGCAAAGCATCTATGCATAGATCAAGCTTTGATACCACTATTGGGTTCGCAGCATAGAAAACAAAAAAATCCTACGATGTGAACTACTAAGCACCAAGATCTATCTACCTAGATACAATCAATGGATGGATATACACCCATAGAGAACATACCCTTAAAGAGCAACAAAATATAACAAGGTTGGACTCGTGGATGATGTAGTCGTTCGCTTGTCGATCTCAAGATCGTGAGGAAGTCTAGCATCGCAACTCAGCGGCGCATCCATGATCGCACACACTTCGGGTCCTCCGAAGAACCTCTGCATCCTAGCTCCAGCAATACAGCGGAAGTAGCAACTCCTTTCAGACAAAGTCACCAGGAACATGTATCTCGTTAATCCGAGATCACAGGGGAATAAACTAGAAGGGGAGAGAGATCCTTTACGAGGAGGTGTGAAGTGAGAGGAGGAGTGGGGGCCTTTTATAGGGATAGGGGGCAGCCCCCTCCCATGTCCAGTGTCCATGTAGGTGCCCCCATCTCTTCCATCATTCATGTGGGTGGATGCTCCACTCACATAAACATGCCTGCACTCACTCTTCCACTCACATGCATTAATTTTCCACCAAAATTAATGTAACTCTCATTTAGTAAAACTCTTTTATTTATTTTATTCAGAATTTTGTTAATTACTTTAATTAATACACATTGACCTAAATCCCCTGCAACATTTCAATATCACATGCAGAACCAGTTTTAGCAATTTCACCCGAAACAATTTCGGTTTCCATCAAAATGATTCAAGCACTTTCATAATCTTTGTCTGAAATATAGTTGGTCATAAATGGTGTCGGTATCCCTTAAGTGTGTCACTCTACAGTTCGTGAATAATGCAGACATGATCGAGACCCCTCTCCGGTCAATAATTAGCAGTGGAACCTAGAGATCCGTACTAACTCCCACACATTCAACGATGACTCTAGTGATCATGTGAACCTTTACCGTTTGTAACTAAATCCCCTTGTCTCGCGATATATTACATGTCAGAGATTCAATTATCAGTATCCCCATACCTAGTTTGATCTTGTTACCAACAAGTACTCTTTTCTCGTTCCCGTGATATAACATTCGAGTGATCTTATCACTTGCTTGCGAGCTACATCAATGTGATATCACCGAGAGGGAACAGAGTATATATCTCTGTCAATGGGATGGAAAAATTCCACTCTTGATCCATGAGCCTAAACATAGCACTTTCACAGTACCCAAACCAACCTTTATAGTCACCATGTTACGGTGTGATGTTTGATGTTATCAAAGTACTCTTCCGGTGTTAGCAATTAACATGATCTCATGGTCTTAGGACTAAAGTTACTTTGTATGATGTTATAGCAATTGTAACACAATGACTTTGATCGTATTGCTATACTTCGGATGAATGTTCATCACACCATGCAACCAATGTTGTGACCTCATTATTAACAACATCAAATGTCTATGATCAGGAAACCTTGATCATCTTGTTAATCAACGAGCTAGTTTATATGAGAGGCATAAATAGGAACTCTTTATTTTGTTTATTAAACACACATGTATTAACATTCCAATTAATACAATTATAGCATGCAAAATAAAAATCTATCATATACTTGGAATACGACAATAACAACTTTATTATTGCCTCTCAGGGCATATTCCGAGGGCATATACCAAAATGGTCAGAGGCTGCTGACTATTTTCTCCTCTCAAGTGCAATTCCACATGATATGGCATTGCACGGTGCAACACCATCATCCATGGCGCCGCACTTTGGAACCAAAATAGTCAGAAGCTTTTGACTATTTTGCTTCTGAAGTGCGCCGCCACGATCTATGGCATTGCAAGGTGCAAGGCCATCATCCATGGTGCCACACTTCGAAACCAAAATAGTCAGAAGCTTCTGACTATTTTGCTCCTCAAGTGCGCCGCCACGATATATGGCATTGCAAGGTGCAACGTCGTGACTCATGGCGCCACACTTTGGAACCAAAATAGTTAGAACCTTCTGACAATTTCACTTCTCAAGTGTGCCACCACGAGCTATGGTGTTGCAGCCTGCAACGCCGTGACCCATGGCCCCGCACCCCTGAAATAATGCCAGCCCAATACATTTTTTCATGTTTCGAGGGTTGTCAATAACAAAAAAATGTACATTTTTTAAACAATGACAACCTTCCACAATACAAGTTTTGATACATGCCAATAACACGAGGTTTGAGTTTTGCAAATACAAGTACCATAGTACAAGGCATAGTACACAACAAGTCCAATGTTCGAATTAAATTCCACATTGTGGAGTCCAAGGCATAGTTCATCACATGGTGACAACTACCAAGCTCTATTGAGTAGAGCTAGGTCCTTTTCCCTTCACCTTCATCTTCCTTGCTTCTTTTTCTTCCTCCTTTCCCTTAGGTCACGGGCCAATTGAACCGCCAAGTCAAATAACACCCTACTCTCCATGGTGCTCTTCATGTCTTCTTCTTTTTCTCTCTCTTCCCTTATGAGACGAGCCTCACTTTCTATCCTCTCAAAACAAAGTTGGTTCTCTCTCTATTTACTTATCCTAGATAATTCAAGGTTTTTCATCATCTTTTCCTTGAACACCCTATGATGTTCCTCTTCTGTGTCTTTAAGCTTCTTCCTCTCACATCTTTGCATGCGGCGTGCTCAAGCCTCATGCACATGTCGTCCTCCCTCTTCACCTCCTCCGCATCTTTCTCCTTCCTCTCATGTTCGGTCGCTTCCTTATCCCTCACCCTCCTCACAGCCTTCTCCCACATTTCCGGCGTCTCACCTTTACCATCATTATCCCCCCACACCCCTTCCCCTTGTTGGGTTGAGTAGCCATACCTACAAAAAAATTGCAAGATAAAAGTTAGTAATGACAAGTTAGTAACTTGATGAATTAGCTCGTCATTATCAAATTCCATGACAACTTGGGAATCAGCTTTCCTTGACTGAAATTCCATCCAATCGGCAACCTTAGGTGGTTACTTGAACTTATGCTTGCTCTTGTAGTCTCCCACAATCTGCTTATCCGTTTCAACTGAGTATTTTAGAAAATACTCATTCAACTTGTCGAATGTATATAGAATTATTGCCATGATGGGCAATGCACTAACACATTTGAGCACTTGTTGAAGAATTTTTCCATGTTGCTTGTCATTGGACTGTACCTCCGGCCACCATCATCGAAAGCTCCTTCCCACTTTATCCTATCTCCAATGTTCCTATTGAGAAACTCTCGACCATCCGCATTGAGTTCTTTGTTGAAGAGAAACTTGTTGTACAAGTTTGAGAAACGACAGTTCATGAAAGCGACACAACAATCTTGTAGATCATTAGACAAGTCCTTGCTCTTGCATGCCCTATAGAAGTTTGAACAAAAGTGTCTCATGCACCATCGTTGGTGCAATAGAGCATGGCCGGGATCAATCATTACCGCATTGAGAATTCCTTGATGGCAGTCAGAGATGACACATATTTCCCTTTGAGTGCGTAATACCTTGGTTCTCAAAGATGGAAGAACCACTCCCAATTATCATTGTTTTCCATCTCCACCAAAGAAAACACCAAAGGAACCAACTGGTTATTAGCATCATTAGCTATTGCAATCAAGAGACTGTGCTTGCATTGTCTGGTCAAGAAGGTGACATAAACAGAGATGACATGCCTACAATGTTCAAAAGCCTGAACACATTGCTTGAAAGCCCAAAATGCACGGCCAAATACTCAAACGATTCTTCCGTTTATTATCCTTATCTTGTTCCCATAAGGTTTTATCACATGAACCATGTCGGGGTTAACATTGGTGATGACCCACAAGTATAGGGGGTGTATTGCAATATTTTCGGCAAGTACGAGTGTCGAACCTAACGAGGAGCAGAAGGTGTTGACGAGTGGCTTGGAGCAGGAATTCTCTGTAAATACTTAGCAAACAGATTTTTAGGGTTTTTTGATAATGCAGGTAAATAAAGTACGAGTAAATAAAAGACAATAAGAATAAATGCAGCAAGTGGCCCAATCCTTTCTTTAGCAAAGGACAAGACGGTTGTATTACTTAAGATGACCAAATGTTCTCGAGGACACACGGGAATATCATCAAGTGCTTTCGCTTCATATAGTTGATTAATCTTCTTTAGTTTGCTAAGTGTTGTGTGGGTGAACATGTGCTAATGTACCGACCTTCCTAGGACTAATACATACTTGTGATTATACCCCTTGCAAGCATCCGCAAGTACAAGAAAGTAATTAAGGTAGAAACCTAACCACAACTTTAAACTCTAAGACCCTGACATCCCTTGTGCAAAGGTTTCCTAATGGGGGTTCAGGTTTCTATCACCCCGGCTACCTGTACGATTAGTAGCCAAATACACAATGCATTCCCCTAGGCCCATATAGGTGAAGTGTCATGTAGTATACGTTCACATGACACCACTAGAAGAAATACACCACAACTTAAATATCAAACCATTGAATCTTTCTCAACACAACTCCACTACTAATAACATGACTTCTCCCATGTCCTCAAGAACTAAACGAACTACTCACAAGACATCATATGGATCAAGATCAGAGATGATATAATGATATGTAACAATCTGAACATAAACGATAATTCAATGGTTCACTCAATAGCATCAACTACAAGGAGTAATCAACACTAGGAAAGTTTCCCCTAAGAACTATGCAAGATTCAACCCAATTGTTACATCGGTATGAAGTGGTGATGATGGTGCTGGTTGAGATGATGATGGTGATGATGGTGATGATGATCCTGATGAAGTCCAGCTTGATGGTGGTGTTGATGGCGACGATCTCCCCTCTCAGGGAAGGAATTCCCCCAGCATAATTCTGTCTACTAGAGAGATCTTTATCTCTCGGTGTTTTCCGCCCCACAGAGGTGGCGGAACCTTTCTGTGGTCCCTCCCCAGGTATTAGGGTTCTATGGGGATAATATACGCCAAAGCAGAGAGCCTGGAGTGGGCCAGGGTGGCCACACCACCTGCTGGCGCGACCTAGGGCTACCTGTGCTAGGGGTGGTCTGGGCCCCCTGTGGCCCATCTCCACTCCCCCTTCTGACAATCTTCGTCTTCTAGAAAAATAGAATTTCCATGTATTTTCCCGGATTTTCTGATCTTCGCGAATTTCGCCTCCAAATAGTCCCTTTTCCATCAGAATCCTGATTGCAGTGGTCCATGCTCCAAAAGTCATCAACCATGCAAAAACTGATGAAATAACATAAGTATCATCTCTTAATATGAAATATATCAATGAATAACAATAAATTATGATATAGAATAGTGATGCAAAATGGACGTATCAACTCCCCCAAGCTTAGACTTCGCTTGTCCCCAAGTGAAAACTGAGCTCAATAAACATGACCTCGGGTTTATGGAGTGAAGAGTCGATAAAACAATACGGACAAGAAGCATCACATTCATCAATACATAAATCATAATAGAAGATAACTCACTATTATATAACTTAACTTGCAATAAGTAAAGGAAACACAATAAAGATACATAAAGTAAATCACAATTGGTAATGCCAAACTTAGATCTTCGTCGAAGAATAGTTGACAATTTGCAGGAGTTCAAAGATAAAGGGGTTTTCAATGATAGCTTGCAAAGTAGTATTCACTAAGATAAGAGCAATGTGCAAAACAAGGAACATAAGAACATGATTGAATAAATCATCACATAAATGAATGAAACACAACAACTCAAAATACTTGCTGAGATATAAAGGAATAGGTTTACTGACTCAACTAAAAAGTAAAAGATAGGCCCTTCGTAGAGGGAAGTAGGGATTTCAAGTTTCATAAAGAGTTTCCAAAAATTATGGTACTTATTAGCTTTCAGTTCTCATTGCCCCTATCATAGGCAACTTCAGGTGATTAAGATTAAAGTGATCAAATATGAGGATATGCTTGACAAGTTGTAAGTTGAAAATCTCATGTCCCTTGAATACGAGGGCCGCTCCTCATGCTACTCAAGTTTAGTTACCGGTAAGTTCTTGTCATAGTAAGTACATGTGTATCATAGAGAACCGTCAACGGGGTACCCGTTGCTCGATGATACAGAAGAATCCCCATATCAAACTGACAAGGCAAGCAGACAACGAGCATCTCAGCAATCTTCTTATTTACCATGGGAAAATGGTGCTTTTTTCTCTCTTTCCTCTTTTCTCATCTTTTTTTTTTATTTTTCTCTTTTTCTCAATCTCTATCTCTTTTTTTATATAAGAAGAATGCTTCATAGATTGCTCATTATGGTTACGCTGCAGGTTTCCACCATGATTAGGCATGGATTAGACCAGTGGCCTAGGCGTTTCTCTAACACACATACATAACTCCATGGACTTACAAGCTCCCCTTTCATTTCACACCGACGACATCCATAGACAAAAGAGCATGATATCAACTAGGTACAATGTACAAGTGCAATGTTGAAAGTGTTCCCCATGACAGCATGGTTCTGCTAATTCGCAACTTACAAAGCACAAGCATATACGCAACATAGATGGGCACAATGGTTCAAGTTTATTAAGTGCAAGTAAGTAAAGTGTGCCATCAAGTTCATGAGATCTTTAATCACTAAATTTCACATAACAAGTTTAATTCGGAAGGTAGATAAAAACATGAATTTACTTGGAATATCAATAATGCTAATAGGTAGGTATGGTGGACACAAATGGCATAGATTTTGGTTTAAGGATTGGATGCACGAGAAGCATTCCCTCTCAGTACAGGTTTTTGGCTAGCAAGGCTGGGTAGCAAGCATAAGAGTTGAAGGAAACAAACAAACATACAAGTGATAAAAACAAACATGCAATCTTCCTTGGAAGCACAAAAGATCTTAACTAGAGAATACTAAGCTTATGAGCAAATCAAGAAAGATGATGATGAAATTATATTTCTTTAGAGTACTTTTTATCTTCTTCCTTCAATTCTCAAAATAGTGTTGCTACTGACCGAGCCAGGTTTGCCAAAACCAACTAAATTAACTCAATGATCCCAAAGTGATACCAATACTAATAATAAGATCAATCATATAACAGAAATTGAAAACTAATATAAGATATGCAAAAGAGTAAATGATAGAACTTCTCATTAATATTCCATAGCTGCAACTCATACCAAGGGATACATAGATATCTAACGAGAGGGGGACACTTCCATAATGCAAACCATCCTACATGATAACTTCTCTATTCATGATATGACTCTACTAAAAAGGTAAAAAGATAGAAGATAGTGATGTGATACCGCGGCACTCCCCCCAGCTTGGAACAAACCAAGGGGATGCCAAAACCTAATGACAACATACTCCTTCGGTGTTGGTGGTGTTCTCTCATCATCGTCCGACTTCCAAGGTAAGGGATCCCCATCAACAAAAGACATCATGGTCTCCATCATCCTAAAACTAGCAGCAACACTTATGCGTTTAAACCTAACCTCATACTCACAGTTTTGGTTTTGCACGTCGTAGAGCTATGCTTGCAGTTGGTTGTTCGTTCGATGGAGTGAGAGGATTTCATCCTTAAGCTCAGCAGTCTCCTTTTGGTGCTCGGCGATGAGTTCAGAAAAGATCTTATGGATGATGTCCACTTCGCGTTCCGCCATCTTGTTGTACCTAAAGACTTCTTGCTCCACTACTTCCATCCTGTCCTCCAGACTTCCTTCACCTTTAGGGACTTGAACCTCTTTTATCTGTACCTCCCCATCTTCGAGCAACAACTCCTTGGGGTGAATCTTCAACACACACATGTACGGGTTGATGATATCCGCGGAGGGATCTTCCTTGGCTGATCCAGAGGAGGACATTGTGGCTCCAAAACTGAGATTCTACCTGTCAGAAATAGATCGAAATGAAATCACGACGAGAACACGATATACGAACCTCGGGGGATCCGTGGAATTATATATTACAATTTTTTACAAAAAAGGAAGGTACTGGGAGAAAACGGGTCGGAGACGGAGTCCGGGGCGGCCACACCACCTGCTGGCGTGGCCAGGGGGCCCGCGCTAGGGGTGGTGTGAGCCACCCTAGCTCCGTTTCCGTCCCTCTTTTGCTTCATTGCTTTCCTTGTTGGATAAAAACTGCAAAAATATAACTGGACAGAATTTTCGCGGAACTTTTCTTACCAGAACTGTTACCTATTCGAAAACGGACTCTGCAGGTCTCGGAATTTGGTCTTTGATAAATTTTTCTAGAGTCACCACTTGAATAGCATCAAGATCTTCATCTTAATACACATATTTCTTGAGTCATGAAACCTTTCACTATCTTATTACACTATTTTCTCCACTAACCTGGAAATTTCTTTCACACAAAACTTCACACAATTCTCATTAGCAACATTAGTGTAAGCGAGGTAATAAACCTTTTATGTTCAATTTCAACTAAAATCCATCAAAACATAAACTATTGTAGCAACTCCTTCCAAAAACCCAAAAATAATTCAAAAAGGAAATCGATTTAAGAAGCAAATGCAAGAGTGGCAAAATCTATCAAAACAGACCAGCAGGTAAAGATCAATATTTTCGAAAATCTTCTGTTGCTCAAATCAAAAAGTGAAAAACTAACGAAAGTTCAATAATAACCTGGGGCAGAAGCACAAAAAATTAAAGCTCAATCCGACATACAAAGATCTTTCACGAATTTTTACAGTGAATCACAAAAATCTGTTTCGGGACAACAACTTCCCAAAATCTTACTTCTCTCTCATTAGAGGTTGATCTTGACACAAAAACCAAACAAAAAGGATAAGGAGAGGTTTTTACCGAAGTAATAACTTCCAAGACTCAAATAAACAAAAACAACTAAAAGCACAAATAAATTGGGTTGTCACCCAAAAAGCTCTTTCTTTATAGCCATTAAGATGGGCATGATAATTTCAATGATGCTCACATAAGAATATGAATTGAAGTAAAAGAGAGCATCAAGAAGCAAAAATACACATGTTTAAGTCTAACCCACTTCTTATGCAAGGGAATTTTAGAAGAAAATAAATTGTTGAAATCAGAGGCTACTAGCATAGGAAGGCAAAACAGGTGCAAATAAAAACTTTCAGCATGAAACGAGGAAACTTAATATTATTGAGATACATTAGAACAGTCTTCCCTCTCTCATAATAACTTTCAGTATCATGCATAAATTTAGTGATATAACTATCACAAGAACCATTGTAGCAATGATCACTTATCCTAACAGAAAACACAGGGACACTAACTCTCATAACTCTACTTTGTGAAACAATATTAGGGATATCCTTGCAAAGGATAGTGTGTCCCTCTTCTACATATTTAGTGACACAGCCTTTCACATTTGCTATTATAGGTTCATTATCCATTTGTTCATTAGGTTCAACAGCTTTATTTGTACTTTCATTAACCATACTAGCTATCATAGAATGTTCCTTTACTTTAACTGGGAAAGGTATTTTCTCAATGTAAGGTTCAGGTTAAACATGATTAGCAGTATAAACTTCAGTATTTCTTGCAGGAATACTACTAACAATGTCTTTATAAGGTGCATGATACTTGTTCCACTTCTTTTTAGAAACTTCAATATAGGAAGCAAAGGCCTTAAAATAAGTTGCAATAGCTTGAGAGTCTAAACCATAAGCATTTTTAATATTTTGAAAGTCATCAGTTCCCATAAAAGATTCAATGCATTCATAATCATAATTTATACATGACTTTCTTCCTTTATCATTCTCCCATGCTTCAGCATTATCTTGAATACGGTCTAGAAGATCCCATTTAGCTCCTTATTCCATGCGTGTAAATGATCCAGCACAAGAAGCATCCAATAGATCCTTATCATGAAGAGAAAGCCTTGCATAAAAGTTATTGATAATAATATTGTGAGGGAGCTCATGAATAGGACATTTGAGCATTAGTAACTTCAATCTCCCCCAATCTTGAGTTATACTCTCTCCATCAACATGCCAAAAGTTGTATGTTTGATTCTGATATTTATGAATCTCACTAGGAGGATAAAATTTAGAATAAAAGAGAGGTACTACTTCCTCCCATTCAAGAGCTTGACCATTCTTCAGTAGCTTATACCATTCCTCAGCTCTTCCTTTTAGTGATAATGAGAATAACTTCTTCTTGACTTAATCTGTTGTAATACCTGCACACTTAAACAACTCGCATAATTCATGTATAAAGAGCAAATGATCACCGGGATGGATAGTTCTATCTCCAACATAATAGTTATCCATAACACGATCAATAATTCTTGTAGGTATTTTAAAAGTATCATTCTCAATAGGTGGTGGTTCATCTACTACTTTAGTAGTGGTAGTAGCATTACGAAATAAGAAACTCAGCGAATTATCCATATTGAAATAAAGCAACTAACAAAAGTAAACAATACTCACAGTCGAAGTTTCCTTTACCAGTTCCACTCTCCAATAGCGCTTCATTCCCCGGCAATGGCGCTAGAAAATAGTCTTGATGACCCACAAGTATAGGGGGTGTATCACATATTTTCGATATGTAAGAGTGTCGAACCCAACGAGGAGCAGAAGGTGTTGACGAGTGGCTTCGAGCAGGAATTCTCTGTAAATACTTAGTAAATGGATTTTTAGGGGTTTTTGATAATGCAGGTAAATAAAGTGCGAGTAAATAAAAGACAATAAGAATAAATATAGCAAGTGTCCCAATCCTTTCTTTAGCAAAGGACAAGTTGGTTGTATTACTTAAGATGACCAAACATTCTCGAGGACACACGATAATATCGTCAAGTGCTTTCGCTTCATATAGTTGATTAATCTTCTTTAGTTTGCTAAGTGTTGTGTGGGTGAACCTGTGCTAATGTACCGACCTTCCTAGGACTAATACATACTTGTGATTATACCCCTTGCAAGCATCCGCAAGTACAAGAAAGTAATTAAGGTAGAAACCTAACCACAGCTTTAAACTCTAAGACCCTGACATCCCTTGTGCAAAGGTTTCCTAATGGGGGTTCAAGTTTCTGTCACTCCGGCAACCCCTACGATTAGTATCCAAATACACAATGCATTCCCCTAGGACCATATAGGTGAAGTGTCATGTAGTCGACGTTCACATGACACCGTAGAAAAAATACACCACAACTTAAATATCAAACCATTGAATCTTTCTCAACACAACTCCACTACTAACAACATGACTTCTCCCATGTCCTCAAGAACTAAACGAACTACTCACAAGACATCATATGGATCAAGATCAGAGATGATATAATGATATGTAACAATCTGAACATAAATGATAATTCAATGGTTCACTCAATAGCATCAACTATAAGGAGTGATCAACACCGGGAAAGTTTCCCCTAAGAACTATGCAAGATTCAACCCAATTGTTACAGCGGTATGAAGTGGTGATGATGGTGTTGGTGGAGATGATGATGATGATGATGATGATGATGATGATCCCGATGAAGTCCAGCTTGATGGTGGTGTTGATGGCGACGATCTCCCCTCTCCGGGAAGGAATCCCCTGGTAGAATTCTGTCTACCAGAGAGATCTTTATATCTCGGTGTTTTCCGCCGCGTAGAGGTGGCGGAATCTTTCTGTGGTCTCTCCCCAGGTATTAGGGTTCCGCCGGGATAATATACGCCAAAGGGGAGAGCCTGGAGTGGGCCAGGGTAGCCACACCACCTGTTGGGGCGGCCTAGGGCTGCCCACGCCAGGGGTGGTGTGGCCCTCCTATGGCCCATCTCCACTCCCCCTTCTGGCAATCTTCGTATTCTAGAAAAATAGAATTTTCCATGTATTTTCCCAGATTTTCTGATCTTCACGAATTTCGCCTCCAAACAGTCCCTTTTCCATCAGAATCCTGACTGCAGCGGTCCATGCTCCAAAAGTCATCAACCATGCAAAAACAGATGAAATAACATAAGTATCATCTATTAATATGAAATATATCAATTAATAACAGTAAATTATGATATAGAATAGTGATGCAAAATGGACGTATCAATTGGCCATCGCTCCTAACAACCTAGAGATTCGGTTATAAGATTCCTCTCAATTACCGTACATCTTGAATGCGGCGTGCTTCGCCTTCCATACCTTCCCGTACTTCACCTCATAGTGAAAGAGGGCTTTCACAAGCTCCATCCCTATCTTGATGCTCATTGTTGGAAGTGACGAGATGTCATTTGAAAGCCTGTAAGCAAGAAACTCGGAGGTGAGTTGTTGGTGCTCGTTCTTCATATCCTTGCCATCCACCCTTTGGCCTCGACACATGTGAGTTAATACACAACTAGATATGTCTCAATCGGGACCTCCCTTGAATGTTCTTGCACGCACAATCCAAGGACATCCATCCTCCTCGTATTTAACCGTCACTACAAAAATACCCCATACCTAGAGGATTTTTGGGGTGACATAAGCGAAAAGAATCGGCAATAGTTGGTTACGCGGCGGATGAGCTGTCGCAGAACCATTTTTCCATGACTGCCAATTATACGCCATGACACACATGGTACTGGCGGATGTTCGTGAGTTGACCGACACAGTTTAATTCCGCGGTAGATGGATGGAGGCATTGCGATATGCGCCACCCATTGCAAGCGCCGTTAATTATCGGTCTCACAGTGGAAAATGTCAAGCACATCCCGTTGACTGGTTTGGTCTGTGTCAATGACTTGGTTGGCCCACCACCGAGCCAAGCCTTGTCTTCATATCTGGCTTTCCTCTCCAAAACCTCCCTCGGGATGAATCTTCAGCTTGCGAGCGGCGGCAACAGAGACTATGGAGGCGCCCGGTGATAGCTTCAATAGACATCAGGTAGATAGCTTGACTGCAAGATGTCGGTACATGTGTTGATTATACTTGCTCCATTTACAATTAGATTTCACCATGCTTGCCGTTTGTTTGATCGAGATCTGATTTGGGGATTTTTCGATCTCATACATGGTTGTTTTCCTTTTGAAGATCCACCCAATGTACCTGTGGATATCTATGACCCGGATTGGAACGGAGTCGACTCACAGCTCGACCGGAGTTGCAAGTGCGGTTTACGACCGTATCTCTATGTGTTGTGCGACAGGATGAGACCAAAGGACACCGGCCGCAAATTCTACGTGTGCATCCATGAGAAAACGGCTTGCGATTTCATGGCATGGGTTGATAAAGAGCATGAATCGATAGTACTTCAGCGCACTTTAATTCATTTGTGGTGTGAGATCAAAGCAAATGAAGATTTGAACACACCACGAGAAGAAGTATGCAAGGAAAGCCATACGGAGAAGAAATATCTAAGCTTGATTAAGGAGGAGTGCTTCAGTATTATCAAAGATATATTGTCGATTAAGAGTGTGAACTAACTGACTTAGTTGAGCATATGTAATAAGTAATACTAGTGTCGTTGCTGAGTATGTATATTTGTGATTTCCTACCAAAAATTGAATGTTTCTTTCCATTGACTGCTTTACCAAATCTGTAATAACTAATATTTGTGTTGTTTAATGTCTCCTTCTCGGTTATAAGGATAAAAGAGTTTGACTTCAAAAGGCACAACAAGCCCACCCAGGCACTCGATATAACCCCATACCAATCCATCACCCACCTCCAGTTCACGCACAAACCTAACACATTTCAGCAGATTAGCCTCACTATTTCCCCAACGCCAACGTCTAGCCGGCGCGCACCTGCACTTAAACAGATCTGTCCCTCATCCCACTCCTCGTTAGATCTTGAGCCAGATATGTCGTCCCTCGTCCCACTCCCCGTGAGATCTTGAGCCAGATCTATCACCCCTCGTCCCATTCCCCGTGAGATCTCAAGCCGAATTTGTCCCTCGTGCTCGTTCCTGTGAGTTCTCGAGTCGGATCTGTCTGTCTTGCCTCTAGAGTCGGATCTGTCCGTCCTTGCTAGAAAATATAGTCAGGATCCTTCCACTAATATGTTTTTTGCGGTATGGTCGATTGGGATTTGGGTGCTTTTTTACCGATTTGATGTATTTTCCTTATACGTAGGTTCGTTTGAGCAGCATCGAAGGCATGATGCTCGTTCTAGAAAGGGAAAACAAGCAGTTGAAGGAAGACATTAAGAAAATTCTACAAGAGAAGGAAATCGTAGAAGAAAAGAAGATGTAGCTGGAGTTGCAGCTGGCTGATATCCACTTTGCACATAAGAGAAAGAAAGAAGTAGATAGATTGAAGATTAAGAGAATTAGAAATTTTGCTCTAGAAAAAGCAACCAGTTTGCAACATACAACCTTTTGCATTGTAATATTAGTAGCAATTGCGATAGTTAATTTAGGATCATGTAAATGTATGTAATCTGCTTTATTGTGTAAATAAATATAGTTATACATCTTAATGAGTATTTAGTACATTCCAAATTTAGTGAGAAATCCTATTTGTTAATCACTAATTTTCATTAACTGTTGTGCTGCTAGAAGGTGCCAAACATGGCAGAGTAATGCGCCACACTATGGTTACATGACACTAAATTTCCGCCGTCTTCATTAATGTAACGAGGCATATCCTCTTTCGCCCGCGAAAGCGCTAGGTCGGCGGATCACATTGTGCTGCACCAAAAAATCCACCGCCATTCATGAATCCCCGACGTAGTTATCCCTGGCGCATTTTTTTGCCGTGCCAGCGTGAGCATGACGACTAAGGCTATACCTCAGTGTCTATAAGCGCCAGCGCTCGAGTTCCATGTTGTAGTGCGTGTAACACTTCTTCACGTTCGAGTGCATGATTGTGTAAGGACGATGATACATAACCGAGAAGTCCTTAATCCATTGCTTAAATCCCAACAAGGTCTTGAACCTTGATCCGCGAGAAAACCCATTATTCTCGTGATTACCATCACGATAAGAACTTGTCCTTGGTCTAAGAACTACGTCCTTGCCGCCATCAACCGTGACTTCATATATGAGACTAAGATCACGAAACAATGGTACCCGATGGTCCCGCCCCAATACGGTATCATGGATTCGGCCTCTTTAGCCATGAACCCCTCCTCATCAACTTCTTATTCGGAGCCATCATCATCCGGGATATCACGGTCCATATTCTCTTGTGTAATATATTTGTCCAAATCTCCAACATTGTTGTCATGTTGCTTAACCTAATTCTCATCATTCCCATAATAATCATTGTCCTCTTCTAATACTTGGTTCTTTGACACCGGGCTCAATGTTTGGGTCAAAGGAGGTTCACTCAATACCTCTTGGTTTAAAGGTGGAGGACTCCTAGAATACAATGGGGAGGCAAGACAGTTCAATTCCAAGTGCAAATTACTATCAACCTTCTTAGTGGCAAATATTTTAAGAGCTTTGTCTAGTGATTCAACCACCACCTCCTTGTATGCAACCCAACAGGGATATGAGTATATACACATAGTCTTCCAACCGATATGCATTTCCAAATCCACATTATGTCTTTCCTCCAACTCAACAACATCATTTGGGTCCATCCATTTTAATTCAATCCTCACTTGCTCCAAGACCTTGGCATAGGTGGGAGTATGCTCAAACACCAAGTCAAGCTCGTCCAGGTCCGGTTCTATATTGCCTTTCAAAAACGGATCCTTGTCCACATGATGTACATGAAAAATTCTTGACATTACTCTTAAGACAATTACAACAACAAAACCATGGTCAACATATTTAGTAGGTACCCATGGTAACATTAACACAATATCCAACCCCTATGCCAATGCAACAATCTACCATGCATCTCGCATTATTACCTAGGGTTTCCATGATATGGGTCAAAACAAGATTTCAATGGGCGGAGACAAAGAAAATGAGGAAAATACCTCTAGGAACTTGTGGGGATCAAAATCCACGGAGAGAAGCTTCCAATTTGGCCAATAGGAGGGAGGGACTTGAGAGAGGAGACCAGCGGTTGTCGCTGCCACGTTCTTGTTCGGGATGGAGGGGAATGAGGGCTAGGTCATGCCAGCCTGACCTCGGTGGGATAACCCTAGTTGTCAAGTGCGGCGCCACAGCGTCTGGTGCTGCACAACACATTGTGCATTTGTTTCTCCTGGTGCCGCACTTACGAAACCGGGGCTCGGCGATGCCACCATGTTAGCTTGTGCGGTGCCACAACTGATGGCGTTATGCTTCAGGGTGCGATGCCACCTTACATGGCGCCACAAAAAAGGTTAATCTCGTGATTTTTTGGCCAGGGTTGAGTCTATGATTTTTTTTGAGTTTTGGGTTATTTTTGTCCAAATTGCCAACGACCTCACACCTGCAGTCTCACTTGCCTTATCGTTGTTCGATCTCCTCCTAGACCTATTGTGTCTTTGTTAAAGCTTAAAGCATGTCGACTTATGATCCAAATTCATTAAGGAGGCTAACTTTTGACGAGCGAAGCGAGGCCTGTCGCCGGGTAGGTTTGGGTTGAAGCATAGTGCAGTCTAAAGCTAGTCCATATTGTATCCAACAGGGACGCCCGGGGGCTGTGTGTCGTCCCGTCCTCCCTACAGATCATTGAAGACCCGAGTTTCCACCGTTATATATACCTCTTCTAAGCCCCGGCTGGGACAAGCTGCATCTGCGAAATCTACAATATTGTGTAAACACTTCCCGATATAGTGAAGTTTCACTGGCTCACGCTGGTGGTTTTTCCCTCTCTTTGTTGGAGAGTTTTTTCACGTTAAAATCATATGTTCCCTACTGTGATTTTCTTTTCGGTTTTTGTTATTTGCTTGTCGCGGTTTATAATGAAGCATTCGTTCCTCCTTGAAAAATCCAATTCGGAATAATAGCACCTTCATTTTGTAGTGTTTTCTGTATTTTGTAGTGTTTTCCGCATGTCCTCTTGGTGCTTGTTGTCTACCTCACTTCTCAATATTCCTACCACCGATCAAGCATGATGCAGGTGTGCAGCAAACGGCTGCAGGAGCTGCGAGGCTCACTCCCTCTTCGAAGTAGACGCATAGGGCCACATGAACGCCATCATCGTTGCCAGAATCTATTTGGTGAACTTCCATTTCTATCTTCTTAATTATTCCACTTTTGATTCCTCGATACAGGCTTTTGCCGGCTTTATAAATAAACTAACCATGTCCAAACAAAGTCCAAGACTCAGTCAAGATAAAAAGGTGGACAACAACACAAACATGTCCAAACTTAAAGAAAAAAGAAGGCCTCCAAGGGAGTGAGGTGCTCAGCGGCTGGATGAGGCAGAGAGCCGAGGTGCCACCTCCATCAAGTCATGTAGAATGCCATCCAACCACTCTCTGTCCTGTTATCTACACAGTGGGTACCACTGTTACAAAAAAACCAAGAATTTAAATACAGAGTCAGAAGCACGCCACAAGAAGTTTTTCTCGCTCACCAAGAATTATGCCGCTCATTTTCATTTCGTGAAAGTCCCCAGCGGAGGAAAGAGCTGTAGGTGATGGTGCGTTCTGTTTCTTAGGGCGATGAAATCGTTCCTATAGGATCGTGCGTGGCAGCTGGTATAGATGATGATGAAAGACGGGCCGCTTGAACCGGGATATCCGGTCAGAAGCATTCTTGTTTTTAATTAAATTAAATGTTCTAATTGATAAACTTTCTAAAAGATGTTAAAAATGGCAAGCTTTCAAATAGGAGACAAGTAGGTGTAACTTTAAAAGAGTGCTTAAAATAACAACCTCGCATAATTTTTTTTGTCCATATATGGCTATGACCAGTGCTAAAGTAAACCTGCCATCGATGTATTTTCTCAAAGAATAAAAGCTTAGTTCCTACTCTCATGGTAGCAAGGACAAAAGAAGGTACTATATTTTTTTAAAGAAAAATGCATCAATCTTGTAAGATTAATTAAAACTTTTAAAATTTCTGAAAAATATGAAGCTCTCAAATAAAAAACGAGATAGGAGTACCTTTCAAAACGTGCTTCAGATCTGCAACATACGAGAAAAATGTTTTAACCAGAGTGGGATTTAAATCCATGAGAAGGTACTCTGCTATCTTTTTTCAAAAGAGAAAATGCATCAATGTCCTAAATGTTGTAAGATTAATGAAATTCTAAAAGTTCTGGAAAGCACGAAGCTTTCAAATTGGAGACAAAGGTAGGAGTACCTTTTGAAAAAGGTGCTTAAAATATGCAACATGGGATCTAAAACTTCTGGAAAACACGAACTTTCAAATTGGAGACAAGGAGTACCTTTTGGAAAACATACTTAAAAATCTGCAATACGGAAAAGAAAAAAAAGTTTTGACCAGAGTGGGATTTGAACCCACGCCCTTTCGGACCAGAACCTTAATCTGGCGCCTTAGACCAACTCGGCCATCTGATCGTGTTTGCAAATATTTTTATGTTGCGTTTGTTATTCTCTATATACGGTCTGCACTTTCATCTTACTTTTCGATAAGCACATACAGTTGTCCACTGCCTTGTCTTGGACCCCCTTGCGTGTTAAAATGTAGACCGGTCTTGCAATTTTTTTTAACACACGTGCATCTGATGGTTTCATCCCCTCCTGTAGGCTTGTAGCGTTGAGACCACTTATCCTATGAAAAAATTACCCAACGCAAGCAATGGTACTCGGAGATCGCATATAGTATAACCGATCTTTTACCTTTGGTTTTTCTCAGGGTAAAATGACGAATAAAAAGAGGAAAACCTGACCAGGGCACCAACATGAAGCAACTGCCAAGAGGAAAGGGATCGAAGCTTCGGCTCATCGGTATTATCGGATTCAGGAGCTTAAGCCTTCCTCTTGTAGATGTTGAATATGATTACTGCTGTTTAACTAGATATTTTGTGCTCTGTCCACTCAAAGAAGCCATAAGGATAAGCCTATTGTCATTTTTTTAGAGCAACCGGCAGGAGCGCTGCCTATTCTATTAGAAGAGAGAAAAACCACGGTCACAAGTACAGAGAACGGCATGTTTAGATTGAAGTGGGAACATGCCGGAAAACCACTATAGCGGAAACAGAAAAAGAAAAACTAGTCCGGCTCAGCTGGGATAGCCGGCCCCGCCATAGCAAAGGCGCCAGCCCTCTGGAAGATGTCGTCCCGAGTAATGGATGCCACCTCGATGTAGGTTAGCCGCTTGCCAGTGAATATTCTGCGGTTTCTTTCCTTCCAGGCGTTCCAAAGGGTGTATAACAGCTGACCACTTCAGCGATGCTGCTCGGCTTTCGAACATCCAATGATCAGATCGTCCCACCAGTCCGAGATTGATGGGAAGGATGTGCCGTGGCTGCTCATAACCTCGTTGTCCCAGGATTGAATTGAGTTCCAAACCGCCGTCGTGAAGGGGCAGTCTTTATAGAGGTGAGATGCCGTTTCCGGGGCAGAGCCGCACAGGCTGTAGGTCGGGTCGTGGGGCCAGCCTCCGATGGACAGCATGTCAGCAGTAAGTAATTTCCCGTGAAGAGCCAGCCAGGAGAACAACTTGCACTTCGGCTCCACATCGGCAGACTAGATCTTTTCGGCATTAAATTTAGAGAAGCAGCCGTTGAACTGCACGTGGTACGCCGAACTTGCCGTATACACGCCATCACTAGTGAGGTTCCATCTGATGGAGTCTTTTTCCAAAGGGTTTAGATGCGTCTGCTGAGTGATGTCCCAGACCTCGATGTACTGGGAGAGTTGAGTAGGGGTGTTTAGTCTAGCCACGGAGCGGATCCAGTTCCCTCGGTCGAGCTCTTTTGCGACAGATCTTTTTTTTCTAGTTGCAATCTTATATAGGTTGGGAGCTTTGAGACTCAGAGGCCCTTGACCAGTCCAGTTGTCGTGCCAGAAAGAGGCCATTTCACCATTTCCGATGGTGATCATCGTGGATGCCCTAAAAAAGGGCCATGTCAGACGGGCTGCAAGGCAGCTTTGAACCGGCCCAAGTGCGTTCGGGGTCATTCCACTGCATCCACAGCCAACGCAATCTCAGAGCCCTCCTAGTGCGCTCCAGATCCGGCAACCCTAGCCCGCTGAAGGCTTTAGGACGACAGACAGTCTTCCAGTTGACGAGGGCGTTACCCTTTGATGCGTGTTCTCCTTCCTCTCCAGCCCACACAAAGTTCCTGACGATCTTTGAAATCTTCTAACGGGCCCAACTTGTAAGTGGGATGGTCGTTGAGTGGTAGATTGTCGTGGCCATGAGGACCGACTTTGCAAGGGTAACATGTCTCGGCCAGGTAATGTGCTTACCGTACCATCCCGGGAGCTTTCCAGCAATTTTGTCAAAGAGTGGCTGGAAATCCACTTTATGGAGAGAGCGGACGTGGAGCGGTAGGCCGAGATATCTGTCCGGGAAGGTGGCGATCTTAGCAGGGAAATCAACCAGAACAAAATCAAGATTGATTTGTCCGCATTGCACCGGTAAGACCTCAGTCTTAACCATGTTGGTGACGAGGCCACTTGCTTTGCCGAAGCAGTCAAGGATGGCCCTAATGGTCCATAACTCCTCTCTGATAGGGTTTACGAAGATTCTAGCATCGTCCGCATAGAGGGAGACTCTGCAGGTGGTCATGCGCGATCGTGTTGGGCTCAGAATTCCTGTGAGGGTCGCCCTAGAGAGGATGCGTTGCAGAGGGTCGATGGCCAGGATAAAGAGCATCGGTGATAGCAGGTCTCCCTGACGTAGGCCCTTGGTGTTCCAGAAAGCCATTCCAGGGTCACCATTAAGGAGAACCCTCGAAGATGAAGAGGCAAGGGTGAGGCATATCCAGTCTCGCCACATCGGCCCAAAGTCGATGGCCGAAAGCACTTCGAGAAGGTAGGCCCATCCGACGGAGTCGAAAGCTTTGGAAATGTCTAGCTTGAGGAACATACTAGGAGTTTTTGAGGAGTGCAGCTCTGTGATGAGGTTTTGAACGTGCATGAAATTATCGTGGATGCTTTGCTTCTTAACAAAAGCACTTTGACATTTGGAAACAATTTCGGGCAGGACGGGCGCCAGGCGGTTGGCCAGAAGCTTTGAGAAATTTTTGGAGAGGTTGTGGATGAGGCTGATGGGTCTGTAATCGCCAGCAGTCGCGGCGTCCAGCTTCTTCGGGATGAGAACAATGTTTCTCGAGTTTATGAGATGAGCACAGTTTTCCCGAAGCTTGGACATGTGGGTGATGGCCGAGATGACGTCAACCTTGATAATATCCCAGCAGGATTTGAAGAAAGCGCCGATGAACCCATCAGGGCCCGGCGCTTTGACCGAAGGCAGGGAGAACATTGCCTCTTTTATCTCGTCGCTCGTGAAGGGAGCATCGAGATCCGTAAGGTCGTTTGTAGTGTATCCCACGCCTTCCCAGTACAATCTGGTCTGGCGTGGAGTCGCTGTTCCGAGCTGATCCTTGAAATGCTTCAGGAGAGCCTCCTCCTATTGGGTTTACAGCATAGAAAACAAAAAAATCCTACGATGAGAACTATACGCCAAGATCTATCTACTAGATACAAACAACGGGTGGATATACATCCATGGAGAACTTACCCTCGAAGACAACAAAGCTTTGTTAACGAGTTGGAACTCGTGGATGATGTAGTCATACGCTTACCGATCTCAAGATCGTGTGGAAGTCCTAGCGCTACAAATCAGCAGCACATCCGTCCTCGCACACACGTTCAGGCCAACAAACAACCTCCACCTCCTCGCTCCAACGAATCAG
Organism: Avena eriantha; assembly: GCA_910589775.1. NCBI lineage: Eukaryota > Viridiplantae > Streptophyta > Magnoliopsida > Poales > Poaceae > Avena > Avena eriantha. Next base: position 62,359,751 of record OU342745.1, on the reverse strand, counting down.
CGGAAGCAGCAACTCCTTCCAGATGCAATGCCACCGGAAACATGTATCTCGCTAATCCGAGACCATAGGGAATATATCTAGAGGAGGGAGAGATCCTTCACGAGGAGCTGTGTTTTGTGAGGGAGGAGAGGGGGGCTCCTCCCCTCCCATGGCCGGTGCCCATGGGGGGTGCCCCCACCTCTTCCTCATTCATGTGGTGGAAGCTCCACTCACATCAATTTAGCCTCCACCCAAAGTTCCACTCACATGCATTAAATTTCCACCAAATTTAATGCAACTCTCATTTAATAAAACTCTTTTATTTATTTTATTCAGAATTTTGTTAATTACTTTAATTAACAAACATTCATATAAAACCCCTTGTAACATTTCAATATCACATGCAGAACCAGTTTCTATAATTTCACCCGAAACAATTTCGGTTTCCATCGAAATAATTCTAGCGCTTTGCAATTTTTTCATCTGAAACATATGTGCTCCAAAATGGTGTTTGGCAACCCTTAAGTGTGTCACCCTACGGTTCGCGAATAATGCATACATGATTTAGACTCCTCTCAAATCAATAATCAGAAGCGGGACCTAGAGATCTATACTGACTCCTGCACATTCAATGATGACTTCTGTGATCGTGAGAACCTTTAACGCTAGTAATTTAATCCCTTTGTCTCATGATATATTACATGTTGGAGATTCGATCATCGGTATCCAAATACCTAGTTTGATCTCGTTACCGACATGCACTCTTTTCTCGTTCTCGTGATATAACATTCTAGTGATCACATCACTTGCTTGCAAGCTATCTTAATGTGATATCACCGAGCGGGCCCAGAGTATATCTATCCGTCATCGGGATTGACAAATTCCACTCTTCATCCATGAGCCTCAACCTAACATCTTCGGAGTATCTGAACCCACCTTAATAGTCATCCTTTTACGGTGTGACGTTTGATGTTATCAAGTTACTCTTCTGATGTCAGCAATTAACATGATCTCATGGTCTAAGGATAAAGATTACTTCGTATGATGTTATAGCAATATAAACATAATGACTTTGATCGTAATGCTATACTTCGGATGAATGTTCATCACATTATTTCACAAATGTTGTGACCTTGTTATTAACGACATCCAATGTCCATGATCAGAAAACTTTGATCATCTTGTTAATCAACGAGCTAGTCTATAAGAGAGGCATAACTAGGAACCTTTTATTTGTTTATTAAACACACATGTATTGACGTTTCCTATCAATACAATTATAGCATGCAAAATAAACATCTATCATATACAAGGAATACATAATAACAACTTTATTATTGCCTCTCAGGGCATATTTCCTTCACCTATTTGTCCTTAGTAGTAATTGTCATCCCAGTGCTCGTGCTGAGGGACTGGATGTAGACCCTCCTTCTACGGCCATTTGCCCTATTATGGAAAAGCTTAGTGTTGGCATCGCCCAGGCGGATCCAGGTTAGCCTTGATCTTGACGAAGCTTGATTTTCTAGATAGCGAGCAGACTGATGTAGGTGGCCTTAAGGCGTGTCCGAAGTTCTCTTTCATCTGCCGAAAGAAGTCTCGACTCTTCCGCGACATCAAGCCGCCCGATAATCTCCCTAGCCGTGGAAATTTGCCTCCCCAAGACTCCAACGCTCTCACGTTGCCATTTCTTGAGGGCCTTGGCCATACGGGATAACTTCGTGTGAATTCTCCGAATGGGGTCAAGGTCGGAGATGTCTTTGCCCCACGCCTCAGCGACAGTTTCCTTAAACACGTTCAAGCATAGCGAGAATTCTTCGAATTTGAAGGAAGCTTTCCTGATAGAAGTGACACAACCTTGCAGGTGGAGCGGAGCATGGTCTGAGCATGCTGAAGTGATGGCTTGAAGGTGAGAATCCGGGAAGAGACTGGCCCAATCATCCGAGAAGAAAACATGGTCGATCTTGGTTAGGACCGGGTCGGACTGGGCATTAGACCAAGTGAAACGTCTACCGACCATACACATATCTTTGAGCTGGAGGAAGTCACGAGCTTCACGGAATTTGCGGATAAGACGACGGTTTATGTTGAGATTATTTTTGTCGGGGGCTTTGGTGATGAGGTTGAAATCTCCAACAAGAAGCCACTCATTGCGGACAAGCGCTTTCAGGCCGCGAAGCTCCTGAATGAAAGTGATTTTCTCGAGATTTCTTTGCGGGTCATAGACACATGTAAGCGTCCATCGAGTCCCCTCCTCAAGCATGGTGATTGTAGCCGAAAGCATGCTCTCGGCAGCGTGGGGCTCCGATAAGGTGAAAAACAAATTTGACGTCGTGATGATGATGTCGCCCTTTGTTCCAATGGTGGGAAGGAAAGCAAAGTTATCCGAGAAGTTCGGTCCGAGAATGGAGGAGATGGTCGTGTTATCGACCGCGGCGAGCTTTGTTTCTTGCAGACAGACAATGGAAGCGTGAGAGACTTTTACGATGTCACGGACAACGTCGCGGCAAGCAGCATTATTTAGACCCCTAGGGTTCCAGTTTAGAAGATTCACATTTTTCTGCAACATTGGGGCAACCAGCTTGACACGTTTAGTGGGGGAGACACAAACAACTCGTGGAGCTTCAGACGACAAATAGCAGCAACATGGAACACCAACAGAGGGGAAACATGGCGATGAGCCGCATGAACCTTTGAAGAAGGTATGCCGAAACTAGCGGAGATGGCGGGCTTGCTGACGGCTAGAACACAACTATAGCAGCTAAAGTGGTAGGTAGTCGAAACATGGGTCGAACACCCCCAGAAGCATAGTCGTGGTAGCTTCCTACACATTGTCCACCAAGATCTTCTCGTTGACCTTCTTCTTCAGGGGAGATACCTTTTTCTTCGGCTTCTTCACTTGCTTGACAAGGGCGTCCATGGCCTGAAGTGCAGCCACGACAAGGGGGGCACGTTGGAACATCTCCAGGTAGGCTGCATGGGAGGCCTTGCTGAAGGATTCTTCAGGTCCCAATATGCCGCATACCCTGGCAACAAGCTCCTCAACAGCCTCGGCTCCATCAGCGGTCTTCCTGCTCTTCTTTTTGATAGCAATGCGACCACTGCGCCTCGGAGAGCTAGCCGACAACATCATCTTCTTGTGAGGCAGCGGGGTGGAGACGAGGGGTGGACTGAGCGGCCCCACCACTGTGGACATGAATAGCTAAAGCACCGCGGGGTTTGTCGGCGAAGGTGACCCGAAGATGCCCTCATCGGTAGCAGGGCTAGCGCTGTCGACGTCCTCCTGCGCGATCACCACACTGTCGGGGCGGCACACGGCCACTAGCTGTGGCAGCGAGACGTCCCAGGCTTCAGTCCCAACAGCGGCTAAGGAGTGCTCTTCTCCGATGTCTAGATTGGCCATGGCATCCGTGAGGGCCATCGCAGCCTCTGAGGACTCCTGTGCAGCCACCCCAGAAGGGCCTTGGAACTTGCCAGGCAGCAAGACTTGCGTTGTGTCCTCCCGAACAATGAGCATCTGCGGCCCCCGGGCACCATATTCGACCAAAGTGGCCACCGTTTCAGAGAAGGGTGCAGTGTTGTCTAGGGCCATACCGACGTGGCCATCCCCGTCTTCTACGCCGAGGTCCACCATACCATCGGTGCCGGAGGCAGGAGGTCGTGACAGCACCGGAGCGGGCGCCATCCCGGCGAGAGGCGACGTTGCACGTTCGATCCAGCACCTTGAAGCCGCCAGGTCCAGAAGGAGAGGCTCGATGGCAGTGACGACACAGGCCCTCATCTCGACGCGAAGGGAGTCCGCCTGGTCCGCCAAGGCAGAGCGCCACCCAGCAGGCAGGAGCGCCTCCGCGACATGTGGGTGGGGGTGGCCCAGCCATAGAGGAGTAGCGGGAGCCTCATCAGAGCGCCTATTGTCATTTTGTCAACCCAGTGGAAGCATGTGGAACTTAGGGTGTGTTTGTGCATACTAAAGTGGATTTTTTTTATTTTGAGTGCAAACAATGTGTTGTTAATAGATTGGTTTTGGCTATACCATTGGAGTAAACCTATAGATGTTCAGAACAATGTAATGGCTTAAATTTTGCACGCAAATAAGGTTTGGATAATTTGGAGAAAACCCTATAGGTGTTACACCGCTATTTTTTTTAAAATAATACATTTTTTTAATCAATTCCACTAATAATACGCAATTTGGGATATTTACTAATCTAGCGCAGCGTCGTCTATTCAAAAAACGACCAGCCACGGTCGTCTTTTGGGAAAGCGACGAGACCCTGTCTTCTTTTCAGGCGCCGAAAGGTGTGAGCGGGCCCCACACGGCCGGGCTATCAGCCGACAAAGCGGCTCGTCTTTAATTCAAAAGCCGACCAGACTGTCGTCTTTAATTCAAAAGATGACCGGGCTGTCGGCTTTTGAAACAACGACGCCAGCCTCCTTATCTCCACACGAGCGCCCGGCCAGAGCATCGCGCGTGCCTTCTCCTTCCCTCTTGTTTCTTGCTTCTTCTCTGCTCTTCTCATTTCCACTCCAAACTGCACCGATTTTAGCCTATTTTGGTTGTTATTTACACTCAAAATTCTTGTTGAAACACATTAGGAAGCTAGTAGAGTCCCGATCTACTCATGGGATAGGCTAGTGAAGTTATTTGAGGCGTTTTTGTGGATAGATTTGGTGGTGTTCTTGAGGAGCAATGCCTATGGTGGAGGCTGGGGCTGGGGCTTGAGGCAGCTGCACGATGGAGGTGCCGATCTGGTGACTGGATTTGGGCGATTTTTATTTTATTGATGAAGTGCTCCATAATCCTGAAACAATATTCGTTACTGAGTTGAAGGATTGGTTACCTGCTCGTTTAGGGCTCCCTCCGACCCATACTGTCGGGATGCATGTATTATGAACTAAGTCAAGGATTAAACCTGATTTTTTTAGACCGATAGAAGATCAAGCTAAATGGGTCAAATGGGTGAAAGCCTGTCTGAAAGGGTAGTTAACCCCGATGTCATAGTGCTTCCTGTGGCGATATAGCCTGTTTATGATTAGGGCCAGAGTAGTGAGACACAACATACTGGTGGTGGTTATGATCATGAGCAGAGCAGTCAAGCCGAAGACGAAGGTGGTGGTGGCTACTATCATGGCCAAGATGGCGGTGGTGGTTATGAACCTGGTCAGAGCAGTTATGCACACACCGATGGTGGTGGTTATGAACCTGGTCAGAGTAGTTTTGCACACACCGAGGGTGGTAGATATGAATCAGCTGAAGGTAGTCATGGGACAGGAGAAGATATTTTTAGTGGTGAGGTTGATGAGGATGAGATACACGAAGGTTGGTTGCAAGAACAGATGGAAGCCGGAGATTCAGAAGGCTACAGTGATAACTATCATGATTCCACCAAGTCTGATCAAGAAGACCAACCTATTCCGGCATCGTGGAATGAAGACCACACAACAACAATGAATGTGAACGATGGGCATGATTCCTTGTGGCACTATCACGCGAACAACATCTCCATATGTGCATTATATCCTAGCAAGAGGCATCTATAGGAAGCAATCGTTGAGTGGGCATTGTCCACGCAACGGGTTTTCAAAATAAAGGTGTCATCCCAACAATATTTGGCTTTGGTTTGCCAGGTATCCGGATGTCCAGCCAGGGTCCATGCCCATCGTCCTAAGTATGACACCAACTGGAAGGTTAGCGACGTTGTGCAGCACACATATCAACTTGACAATGTCCTTCATGACCATCGTAATCTCACGTCAACCCTCCTGGCCAGACTGTTATACACTGAGATAGTGGAGACCAAAGCCATGGAGGTGAAAAGCTATCATCAACAAAGTTGCTGTCAGATTTCGCTACAATATTTCTTACGGAAAGGCTTGGAGGACTAAGCATAGGGCACTGGAGACAAGATTTGGTTCTTTTCGAGATGGATACGACCGTGTTTGCTCCAGACACTGCAGGCTAGGAATCCAGGCACATACGTCGACATCCAACACTTTATGTTGCCTCAAGAACCCAATTTGAGGGTGCTGCATCGAGTGTTCTTCTCATTTGCTATATGCATAGAAGCTTTCACTCACTGTCGACCAGTCATTTGTGTGGATGGTACATTTCTCACTGGCAAGTATAGGGGCCAGATCTTGACTGCCATAGGTCAAGACAGGAACAATCAAGTTGTTCCACTTGCATTTGCTTTTGTGGAGAGTGAGAACACTGAGAGTTGGGTATGGTTTTTCGGGTAGCTGAAGATAGCAATTGTGAGGGATGTACCGAATGTGTGCGTCCTTCATGACAGGCATCCGGGTATACTCAGCGCGATAAGGAAGCTGACTCAGCCTGCTCCTGATGAACCAACTCCATGGCTAGACATGTAGAGTCATTGGTGCATGTGGCATCTTGGGGCCAACTTTTTCTCACAGTTCAGGAACAAGGCCCTGATGAACCTATTCAAGAAGCTTTGCAAGCAGAACCAGGAGTGGAAGTATATCAAGTGTCGGACCTATCTGGATGAATTCACAAAAAAACATGTTAGGCAGAGGAAAGCAGCTAGAGCAGCAGCTGTCGCGGCTCATGCGGCCGCGGTAGCTGCACAGATAGTAGCAGGAGCAGCACCACCGGAGGAAGAACCCATTGCTCTTTGCGATTTGCCAGGATTTGACCAACCCGGTACTAGGAGGAGGCCTGGTAGAAGGATTAAGAATTTTCAGGAATGGATAGAGCATGAGCCTGTGGAGAGGTGGCCTCTGTTGCACGACACTTAGAGTGCTAGGTTTGCCATCATGACTACAAATCTTGCCGAAACTTACTACTTCGTCTTGAGAGAAAGCAGAGCTCTGCCATTAACAGCTATTGTGGAGTGTATTTTCACCGGAACTCTGAAGTACTTCAGAGACAGACTCTAGCTTGCTCAGATGCATATCATCCACAACCCAAACACGAGGTACTGTTCAAAGATCATGGATTACATGAATGACAAAATGGAAAAGGCGCGGTCTATGCACGTCGTCGCCATCACACAGTGGAGCTGGGGTTCTGCTGTCTTAGCAGCAACGTACTGAGGTATGTGCACCGGCTATATGCTAACCAAGGAAAGATCTGCCTTGCTAGGATGCTCATTGTTGCTGCAGTTGTGGTCATGGGAGAGGTTCCCTATCGGCCGCCCGGAGATAGCAAAGAATCAAGCGGTCATCATCCAGGGAAACCACCCGTTGTATATGAGTCTGATATGTTGTTTGACCACGAGGGAATTGACATGCCTACATTCGGTACACATTGGACAGTCGCAAGGTAAGTTAAAAGGTTTAGTTAATTGCATTGTCCATATTGCACTATGAAGGGAACTAACAACTAATTTTTCCAACAGTGTCGTTTTGTGGGAGACCAGGTAACCCGCTGCTACCCAGTGTTCAGCGAGAAGTTCGACACGTTAAGGGAGGAATAGGTCATTTGGGAGCCGTACACGGTAGCTGAGATAGCCGCAAGATATTCATGCGGGTTATCTATTATGTGCACTAGAGATGAGGACTACTAGCTGACTAAATCGAAGATCATCTTCGATTGTCAGGTGGAGGAGATGTCTCAACAGAGGGTCATGAGGCAATTCGGTCTTTGCCAGATGGTAGATCCTCCACGTCCGGAGGAGCCTCTTCCAGAAGCCGTGCACATGTAAGTTAATTGTATACTTACAATATGTACCTATAGTTCTATAGCAATTATATATTTACAAAATGTAATTGCAGGTACTCTCAAAAGGATACTAACAGAAGCGCAACTCAGTGGCTTCAACGGGTTAATATTTATATCCAGGGTTGGCAGAATGCAACAAATGACGTGTGGGTCGCTAATACGTTTGATATGGAGCTTTTCCGTGCATACTTACATAGGTACATGAGCATGACACGGTTGCGTCCCGCCCACCACGCGCATGATGATGAAAGATACCATAGCCAGTCGACTATGGATCCTAGACAGTTAGCGATAAATACACTTTTCTTTGTTACTGGACTTGCTAGCCTACATAATGTGTACTTATCTACTATACAAATGCATACTGATATGACATGGGAGCTACAAACTGAAGTGCATCAGTGGGGATGTTCGCTCTCGTCCGCGCCTCTTGTACCACGTCAGCACGCTTAGTCCTTTGTCAGGCGTGTCGAGGAAAGACTAAAGAGTATCTATGCGACCATGATACGTTGCAAACGTATCTATACTTTTTGATGTTCCATGCTTGGTTTTTTCTACTTTCTTGTGTTGTATCCACACTTTGGAGTACTTTTCATATGATTTCTTGCACTAACCTATTAACAAGAGCCACAGTGTCAGCTGCCTGTTTTCTGCTGTTTTTGGTTCTAGGAAGACAGAAAATGAATATTCTCGGAATTGAACGAGATAAAAGCCAAAGTTATTATTTTACCGGGGGACACTTGGAGCCAGAATACGAGACGGAGAAGGGCCAGAGGGTGGCCACACCACCTGGTGGCGCGGGCCAGGCCAGGCCGCGCCAGGGGGTGGTGTGGGCCCCTCCGGCACCCCCTCGGTCTCCCCTCTCGCCTATAAGAGTCTCTCGATGCATAAACCCTAAATCGTCAATCAGAAAGCCACGAAAAGTTCCGTAGCACCGCCGCCACCGAAAGGGAGATTCTGGGGACATAAAGTCTCTGTTCTAGCACCCTGTCGGGACGGGGAAGTGCCCCCGGAGCCATCTCCATCGATCTCCACCACCATCTCCATCGCCGTTGCTGGTTCCCATGACAAGGAGGGAGTAGTTCTCTCTCGAGGCTAAGGGTTCTACCGGTAGCTATGTGTTCATCTCTCTCTCTATGCATGATCATATTGTGATCATGAGCTTTGTAATCAAGTAGATCTACCTTGCTACTCAAGTGCTTTAATAGATCTCTGCTCTCCCCATGTGTGTGAAAGTGACAACGTGCACACCATGGTGGCACTTAGGCTAGAGATTACAAATACTTGTTATGAGTTATATTTGGAGTTGGATGTCTTTATGAAATTGTGGTGTTTGTTGGAACCATCTAGTGCTCAAGGTGATAGTGTGGGGTTATCTAGATGGGAAAGGCTTACTTTGAGGTGTGTTGTTATAGCCCTACCATGGATTAGAGTGTTCAACCGGAGAGTAGTTAAGAGTAGTATCATGAAGAGAAGATATTTATATGAGAGTGTTCACTAGCGAAAGTATGATCCCTAGGCCTTGTTTCTAAGCATTGATACACAGTTTGTAATTTGATCTGTTACATGTTTGCTTGCTTCCATATTTATTTCAGTTTGCCTTTAGTCTTTTCCACACCATCAAGCTATTTTCTAGCACTGTTACCACTTATAATTATCTATACCACTTGTATTCACTATCTCTTCGCCGAACTAGTGCACCTATACAACTGACAAGTGTATTGGGTGTGTTGGGGACACAAGAGACGTCTGTATCTTGATTGCAGGATTGCTTGAGAGGGAATACCTTTGACCACTTCCTCCCTGAGTTCGATAAACCTTGGGTAATCCACTTAAGGGAAAACTTGCTGCTATTCTACAAACCTCTACACTTGGAGGCCCAACAACTGTTTACAAGAATAGAAGTGCGTAGACATCAAGCTATTTTCTAGCGCCGTTGTCGGGGAGGTAAGGTAAAAGGTACTCACATCCTCCGGTGTGAGTGCTCGAAGTTATTTCCTTTAGATTCTGCAATTTTGTCTTTTTGTTTCTTGTTTTTATTTTCACTAGTTAGGCTTAATGGAAAAAAATAGAGAGCTTTATAGTATTTATCTTGAGTTAGGACATGAAGTGTTTGAAGAGAAAATTAAAAAACCTATGGAACTTTATTTGCATGCTAATAGAAATGTTGTTAGTATGAATTCTTTGGACACCATTATTGCTAGTGCTATGGAAAAGTCTAAGGTTGGGGAAGCTAGTTTTTATAAAAATGATCTTTTTAGTTCCCCAGCTTTGAAAGATAGCTATTCTATTCTTATGATAATACCAAACCTCCAATATATGATAATTACAATGATGAATATGGTATTATCAATCCACCTATTATTTAGGAGAAAATTAATTATGATTACAATATGCCTCCTATATTTGATGATTATGGTGATGAGAATAATAATGATAGCTATTTTGTTGAATTTACTCCCACTACGATTAAAAAGAATGACAATGTTTATGTGGAGAGTATTAATTCTTGTATGCATGTGGCTCATGATAAGAATGTTTTATGTGATAGTTATATTGTTGAATTTATTCATGAGGCTACTGAAAATTATTATGAGAGAGGAAAATATGGTTGTAGAAGTTTTCATGGTATTGACACACCTCTTGATGTGCTGAAAGTTTTGAAGTTACTCTTGTTTTATCTTCCTATGCCTGTCACTTTGTTCTTTGCAAATTTATTTGCATACAAGATTCCTATGCATAGAAAATGGGTTAGACTTAAATGTGTTTTGAATTTGCTTCTTGATGCTCTCTTTTACTTCAATTCATATTTCTTATGTGAGCATCCTCTCAAACTATCATGCCTAACTTAAGGCGTTAAAGAAAAGTACTTATTGGGAGATAACCCAAAAGTTTTAGATGAGTCTTGGAAGTTATTACTTATGTAATAACCGCTCCTTATCTTATTTTATTTGCTTTTTGTGCCAAGAGTAACCTCTAATGAGAGAGAAGTAATTATTGGGAAAGTTGCTGTCCCGAAACAGATTTATGTGCTTCACCATAAAAAATCGTGGAAAATCTCTGTACGTCCTTTTGAGGCGTGAATTTATGCTTCTGCCCCAGGTTGTTATCTAACTTTCGTTAGTTTAACACTTTTTGATTTGAGCAACAGAAGGTCTTCTAAAAAAATCGTCTTTACCTGCTGGCCTGTTTTGACAGATTTCTGCCATTTTCTGCATTTGCTTCTTGTTAGTTCCTTTTTGAGTTCTTTTGGGGAATTGAGCTTTTCGAGGGAAGTGCGACAGTAGCTAGTTTTTTAATGGAAGTTTTATTGGTGTTGAAACTGAACCCAAAGACTTATTATCTTGAGTGCACTAATGTTGCTAATAAAGATTGTGTGAAGTTTTGTATGAAGGAAAAATTTTAGGTGTATGGAAGGAATGAGTTATGAGATGAAGGATGGACTAAAGCTCAAGCTTGGGGATGCCACACGTGTCACCCCAAGAAATATCCAAGAAGTACAAGCATCAAAGCTTGGGGATGTCCAAGGCATCCCCCTCTTCATCAATAAAAATCCCAGGTTTCTTCCAAACGCTTCATTTTTATTGTTTCATGCATAGTTGTATTGTTCTTGGAGCGTCTTCTTTTTCGTTTTTTTTTGGTTTTTTGTTTGCTTAGTTTTCTGAATAAATTGGTTGGACCCCCTCTTTCATACATTGGTTTTCAAATAGTTTGGTTTGGTTTGGAAAAGAGTGGAAAAGCTCATTCTTAAGTGGTAAAGAGAGTTTGTTTTTTACCGTGGCCTATACTTTGTCATGCCATGCGTGATATTGTTTTAGCTTTATGCTTAGTATTCTTTGCTGTAGCATGACTTGTTATAAACAATTGAGATTACTTAATGTGCCTTCGATGAATCATGCGTTGTTTCAGCATATTAAAGCATAGTATAGTGGTATTCTCCTTTGATGCTTTATTTGTGTTGACTTGGCGCATGCTCACACCATGTTATGACTATCTCAAGTCACCATTAGCCTTGATGATCCTTTAGTTTTCAACTTGTAGTATCACTTTATGCTTTGATCAATGATGTTTTGTCGCTCTGCATGATTATGGCTATTATTGCTCTCCTACTTTGTCACTCCCAGTCTTTTGCTAGCCTCCACAACCAAGTATGAGTTCCACTCATGCATCGAACTCCCTAAAACCAAGTTATTCCAAAGAGTCCAGCATACCTACCTATTAGCAACTGCTATTCCAAGTATATTTGTGTTTTTGTTTACCTTCTAAATTAAACTTGTTATGAGAAAACTAGTGACTAAACCTCTCACGAACTTGATGACACGCTTTACTTTTCTTGCCCTTAATAAACTTGAACCATTGTGTCGTCTATGTTGTATATGCTTGCACTTATTTGTTGGGGATTAGTAGAACCATGCTATCATGGGGAACACTTTCAAAATTGCACTTGTACTTTGTACCTAGTTGATATCATGCTCTTTTGTCTATGGATGTCGTCAGTGTGAAATGAAAGGGGAGCTTGTAAGTTCATGGAGTTATGTATATGTGTGAGAGATACGCCTGGGCCGCTGGTCTAATCCATGCTGACATGGTGGAAACCTGCAGTGTAACCATAATGAGTTGTCTATGAACCATTCTTCTTATAAAAAAGAGTCCGATATTGAGAAAAAAAAGAAAAATAAAAAATATGAGAAAAAGAGGAAAGAGAGAAAAAAGCACCATATTCCCATGGTAAATAAGAAGATTGCTTAGATGCTCGTTGTTTGCTTGCCTTGTCATTTTGATATGGGGATTCTTCCGTATCATTGGGCAAGGGGTACCCTCTTGGCGGTTCTCTATGATACACATGTACTTACAATGACAAGAACTTACCGGTGACTAAACTTGAGTAGCATGAGGAGCAGCACTCGTATTCAAGGGACATGAGATTTCCAACTTATACTTCGTCAAGCATATACTCCATAGTTTGTTCACTTTAACCTTAATCACTTCAAGATGCTTATGATAGGGGCAATGAGAGCTGAAAGCTATTAAGTACCATAATTTTTGGAAGCTCTTTATGAGACTTGAATCCCTACCTCCTTCTAAGAAGGCCTTTCTTCCACTATATATATTGAGTCTCCACCTTCTATCTTTATGCACCTACTTTGAGAGCATAGTGGCCATTCTTAGTTCTATGTGCATTGTCCCAAGACTTGTTGATTGATGCATAGCTTTGATATTGCTTGTTTTAAACTACTTGTATCTAGTCACTCTTATAAACTTTGAAGGTGTCCTATGCATTTATGTTTGCTACTCTATGAGGGACAAGCTGAATGCCACTATGCTATGTTTTCTTTATGTGAAACAAACAAACGTCTTGCAAAGCATTGTTATTCATGAATCTTTTGTTTGTGCCTTTTCATGTTGCAACATAGTTTCTTTGCCTTATTGTTAGAACTTTGTCTTTTATGTTATGATTGAAGTACTATGATCCCAGCTATCAATGTTTTACAAATACTTTGATCAAGTTTATGATGATGCATGTCACCTCAAAAATTATTCTTTCTTTTTATCACTTACCTACTCGAGGACGAGCAGGAGTTAAGCTTGGGGATGTTGATACGTTGCAAACGTATCTATAATTTTTGATGTTCCATGCTTGGTTTTATCTACTTTATTGTGTTTTGTCCACACTTTCGAATACTTTTCATATGATTTCTTGGACTAACCTATTAACAAGAGCCATAGTGCCAGCTGCCTGTTTTCTGCTGTTTTTGGTTCCAGGAAGACAGAAAATGAATATTCTCGGAATTGGACGGGACAAAATCCAAAGTTATTATTTTACAGGGGGACACTTGGAGCCAGAATACGAGATGGAGAAGGGCCAGAGGGTGGCCACACCACCTGGTGGCGCGGGCCAGGCTAGGCCGCGCCAGGGGGTGGTGTGGGCCCCTCCGGCACCCCCTCGGTCTCCCCTCTCGCCTATAAGAGCCTCCCGATGCATAAACCCAAAATCATCAATCAGAAAGCCACGAAAAGTTCCACAGCGCTGCCGCCACTGAAGGGGAGATTCGGGGGACAGAAAGTCTCTGTTCCGGCACCCTGCCGGGATGGGGAAGTGCCCCAGGAGCCATCTCCATCGATCTCCACCACCATCTCCATCGCCGTTGTTGGTTCCCATGATGATGAGGGAGTAGTTCTCTCTCGAGGCTAAGGGTTCTACCGGTAGCTATGTGTTCATCTCTCTCTCTATGCAGGATCATATTGTGACGATGAGCTTTGTAATCAAGTAGATCTATCTTGCTACTCAAGTGCTTTAATAGATCTCTGCTCTCCCCATGTGTGTGAAAGTGATAGCGTGCACACCATGGTGGTACTTAGGCTAGAGATTACAAATACTTGTTATGAGTTATATTTGGAGTTGGATGTCTTTATGAAATTGTGGTGTTTGTTGGAACCATCTAGTGCTCAAGGTGATAGTGTGGGGTTATCTAGATGGGAAAGGCTTACTTTGAGGTGTGCTGTTATAGCCCTACCATGGATTAGAGTATCCAACCGGAGAGTAGTTAAGAGTAGTATCATGAAGAGAAGATATTTATATGAGAGTGTCCACTAGCGAAAGTATGATACCTAGGCCTTGTTTCTAAGCATTGATACACCGTTTGCAATTAGATATATTACATGTTTGCTTGCTTCCATCTTTATTTCAGTTTTCCTTTAGTCTTTTCCACGCCATCAAGCTATTTTTTAGCATCGTTACCACTTATAATTATCCATACCACTTGTATTTCACTATCTCTTCGCCGAACTAGTGCACCTATACAACTGACAGGTGTATTGGGTGTGTTGGGGACACAAGAGACTTCTTATATCTTGATTACAGGATTGCTTGAGAGGGAATACCTTTGACCACTTCCTATCTGAGTTCGATAAACCTTGGGTAATCCACTTAAGGGAAAACTTGCTGCTGTTCTATAAACCTCTGTACTTGGAGGCCCAACAACTGTCTACAAGAACAGAAGTGCGTAGGCATCAGACCATCACGTGCACCTACGTTTCAAACGTTGTTCAACACCGAGCAGCACAACGCCCACCGCGTCACTCCATGGAGATGGGCCCATCGCATCACTCCATGCAGGCTCGCCCGCCACGTCACTCCACGCAGGAGCGCACCCCGCATGCAGAACAGACACTACTCCGAGGCTGGGGGCGGCCGCAGCAGGAGACACCGAGTGCACCTATCCGCCACGGGCCTCGTCCACGGATCTCATAGCAGTAGACCCTGAGAGCACCACCTCCAGACCAGGCTGGAGGCTCAGCGTGGCAGCAATACCAGCAGCAGCAGTTTACTTTCGACTAGTGGCAGCAGCATCAACATCAGCCGCAGTTGACTTTCGACTAGTGGAAGCAGCAATAGACACAGCATCCGCAAGTCCCCTTCATGGGCTATCGTCCTTAGGGTACGCATTTTCCTATCTATTTTGGTTACATGTAGTGTATAATCGTTGAGTACTTAATATTTTTACATGGCAGGAGGATATGGAGACCCAAGCATGTCCTCAATGGGTTTGTGGGCGACTAATGAGGAGGATCAGCAGGATCAGGTTGACTAGTTTGGACTATACCAGACGCAACAGACTCCACCACCTTTCCCCACACAGGATACACAGACCCAGGGTGACGGGTCAACTCTACCTCCCCGTAATGCGGTGCCACCTAGAAGGTACGGATAGAGTTCACCGACACCAGGGCAACCTCGTGACTGGTGGCAGTGATATCTATCTATGTATGAGACATAGATATATCTATCTATATATGAGACTTGTATCTATCTATGTATGAGACACCTTTCGATAAACATTTTTTATTCAATAAACACTTCAACATAGCTTGCAACACAGTTCAACATAACTTGCGGTACATAAATAAGTGCGCTCTCTATCCCTACGAATATACCCTTACCCTTCGACGATGCCTTCTTCATGGCCTACTCTTCTTGCCCTTACGCTTCGACGATGCCTTCTTCTTGGCCTGTGCCTTGTCCCACTCAGCTCTCGCCTTGGTCCCAACAGGGGGCGGCATGAAGATATCATCTTCATCTTCTTCCTCATCCTTACCCTTCGACGATGCCTCGACCGATGATGCCTTGCCCTTACCCTTCGGTGATGCCTCACCTATACCCTTCTTCTTGGCCAGCCTTTTGTCCCACTCAGCTCTCCACTTAGTCCTAGCGGCAGGCATCATGAATATATCATCTTCATCTTCACTCTCTTCTAGCTTGTCATTGCTCTTCTTGGCCTGCACCTTCTTCAAGGTCTCGGCCTTGTCACACTCTGCTCTATCGCTGGTACCACCGACCGGCGGCATGAAGAGATTGTCGGAGTCTTCACTCTCTTCTATCCAAATCCAAGGGAGCTTGACTTTCTGCTGCCTTGCCTCTTCATTAAAGAATCTTTGCTTGCCCCACCTAGCATTGATCCGAAGTAGCTCTTGCCGTATCTCCTCCGGAGTCCTCTTCGGCCACCCTTTTCTACGCAATCCCTCACCTAGCTCAGTGAGGAGACAATCACTACAATTTAGTTCCTCCAATGGGGCTAGATTTTTGTCTATCCTAAAGTTCCTAGCCAAATGAAAAAGGTTGACGGACATGTTTGTCTCGAAACTGCGATCGTAGGGAAAACCGGGAAGCATACCGGCTAAAAACGGGATGACTTTGCTTAAACAACTGTGTGAGGAGGGGGTTTTATAGGGTAAACAAACAAAAAATGGCAGGAAACATTTGGGCAGAAAAAATTCTGGCGGGAAACATTTATGCGGGAAATATTTTGGCGGGAAGCATTTTGGCAGGAGATATTTTGGCGGGAAGCATTTTGGCGGGAAGCATTTTGGCGGGAATGTTTTTTGACAGGAAGCATTTTGGCGGGAAACATTTTAGATATATTGTCTCCGAAATTAACTGACATGTTGAATTTAAGATACATCACAACACTATAACTGAAATGAAGATACATCATGACACTATAACTGAAATGAAGTTATATCAAGACACTACAACTGAAATTAAGATACATCAAGACACTACAACTGAAATTAAGATACATTAGGACACTACAACTAAAATGAAGTTATATCAAGACACTACAACTAAAATTAAGATGCATCGGGACACTACAACTGAAATGAAGTTACATCAAGACACTACAACTAAAGTGCAGATACATCAGTACTGAGACATACGTCTACCTTCCCTGAGTCCAGCGCGGGTACTTCCCGGTCATGTCCCCATGTTCCTCTGCCGCCCACGCCTCGGCATCCCTTTCTCTTAATATCTTCCTTTCCGCCTCACGGGCCTCCTTGCGCACTTGTTCCTGTCGCTCCTCTTCCTCCCTTCTCTTCCTGTTCAGCTCGCGGTTTCGAGCTTATTCCGCTCTAAATTCTTTCATTTCTCTCTCTCGAGCCTTCTTCTCGTTCGCGGTTATCCTTTCAGCATGTTTCTCATCAAGAAAGTTCTCCCTTGCACGTCGGCTCATGTCTGCAATCTCCTGCACGGCCCAGGTTGGCTGCTCCGTGTCAATCCAATGGTACCACTTGCAAAGTGGAGGAGGAGACTGCAAGCAAATCAATGGAATGAATAAATGAACACATGATAACGTGAATGGTTCATATTAACCATACTCTGGAAACATACCGGAGTCCTCTCGTACGACGAACTTGCTTGTCGGGGCGGGCTTGCATCGTAGTTGGGACACATGAAAAACTTCATGCCCATGCAGGTGGAGAAATCAATCAACTCCTTGACCTTCTCGAGATGGCCGCACCAGCAACGCTCGTGTGTCACCCTTTGTGGCAAACCTGACATCTTTCATCTTCCTAGGCCTATACTCTAGGTCCGAATAAGGCACACTCATGACGGAGAGGAAAAAGGAAATGGGAGAAAAAAGGAAGAACAGGGTGAAGAGATACAAACTCGGTGCCAGGATTTATAGAGGCAACTATGAGAAATTGGCGGGAGAAAACGGCAGGAAGAACTGGCGGGAGATAAACAGCGCGAAAGAGTGGCGGAAGAAATACTAGCGGGAAAAATAACGACGCGAAATAGTGGCGGGATTCTACTGGCGGGAGATAAACTCTAAACGACGGGAATCGGATTAGCACGCTGCATGATCCATGCAGCCGTCGGCGCAATCGTCGATCATCGTCGGCGTTTCAAAAACCAACAGGGCCCGTCGGTTTTTCAAAAGACGACCCCCTGCCCCATCAGTTTTTCAAAAGCCGAGCAGTCTCGTCGTTGTTTCAAAAAACGACCTCCAGCCTTGCACTCTGACAGTGCAGTCGGTTTTCCAAAAACCAACCGGAACTGGTCGTTGTTTCAAAAAACGACACCGTGCTAGATTAGTAAATACCCCAAATCGCGTATTATTCGTGAAATTGATTAAAAATGTAATTTTTTTTAGTTGTTACACCTTATATATAAGAATAAAACTAAGACATCTGTTATTGTTACAATAACATGATGCTTGAAGTTGAAGGTATGCACTGGTAGTCAAGAATAATGTAATTTTGACAAGATTTATTACTCTCTCCGACTCAAATTAGTTGACTCAAATTTACAAGATACGGATATATCTAATACTAAATCATGTCTAGATACAATCGAATCTAGACAAATCTAAGTCAGCTAATTTGGTTTGAAGGGAGTATTAAAATTGGATGTTCCAAACTATATATACTTCAAAAGAATTGTGCAATATATATTTTTCATGTGAGAGTGTAATGGCTTGAGTTTTGCATGCTAATAAGGTGTGCCATATATGGCTGTGACCAATGCTAAAGTAATTAAACCTGCCATCTATGTATTTTCCCAAAGAATAAAATCATACTTAGTTCCTACTCTCATGGTAGCAAGGACAAAAGAATGTACTATATTTTTCAAAATAAAAATGCATCAATCTTGTAAGATTAATTAAACATTTTAATTTAAAAACTTTTAAAAGTTCTGAAAACACATGAAGCTCTCAAATAAGAAACGACCTAGGAGTACTTACCTTCTAAAAAAGGTGCTTCAGATCTGCAACATGTGAGAAAAAAGTTTAAACCGTGAGATTTAAACCCACAAGAAGGTAGCACTACTCTACAATATTTTTTCAAAAGAAAAATGCATCGAGGTTGTAGGATTACTAAAATTTCTAAAAGTTCTCAAAAACACGAAGCTTTCAAATTGGAGTACAAGGTGGGATATCATTTTGAAAACCTGCAATCCGTTGAAAAAAAAAGGTTTGACCAGAGTGGGATTTGAACCCATGTATACTTCACATGAATAAAAAATAAATCCTAAGAGTTCTGAAAAACAACAAGCTTTCAAATAAAAGACAACCTGTCACAAAAATATTGACCAGAGTGGGATTTGAACCCACGCCCTTTCGGACCAGAACCTTAATCTGGCGCCTTAGACCAACTCGGCCATCTGATCACTGTTGCACTATTTTTGATTTGATGTAGTATATTATTTTGTACGTACGGTCTGCACTTTCATCCTACGTTTCGATAGTCTTGGACCGCTTTTCTGTGTTAAAATGTACTCCTAGACCGGTCCTACAATTTTTTCGAACACAAGTGCACCTGATGCAGTGACAGTACTCACGCTGAGTAAGGGCGGTGATTTATGGGGGCAGTATCAAGCGGTGGTTTCATCCCCTCCGTGAAAATTTTAGCCAACGAAAGCAGTGGTATTAGGCAGGGACCGCAGGTCTTCATCTCAGAGATCATTTACATTTGTTTTTTCTCAGAGTAAAATGGCAAATAAAAGGAGGAAAACTTGACCAGGGCAGCAACATGAAGCAACGGCCAATAGGAAAGGGATCGAAGCTTCGGCTCATCGGTATTACCGGCTTCAGGAGCTTGCTGCCTTCCTCTTGTTGATGTTGAATATGATTAGCGCTGTTTAACTGTAGGATACTTTGTGCTCCGTCCACTCGAAGAAACCCTAAGGACAAGCCTATTGTCAACCCAGTGGAAGCATATGTGGAACTTGATTTTGTTTCTTTGAGGCTGCCCGACGATTTCACCGGCTTTCCAATCTTTACTAAACTTAACATTTTTTTTTGAACAGGAGAGCCCCAGAAGGGGCAGTAAGCCTTCAATTAAAGTATGACGGTGGAGCTACATATTTTCACGCTGGACCTTAAGAAAAAGAACAAGACAAATAGGTCAACACGCTTTACAAAGAGCACACTAGAAGAAAAGTAAAAAAAAGCAATCAGGTCCTCCTTCCAACGCGCCTCTGCTTCTGACGGGCCTCACGATGGAGGTTGAGGGTGCGCCGGGCTTCGCCGGCGAGCTTGATAGCCTCGATGCGGCTTTGATAATCGGCTGGCTGTATGCTTTCGATTTGGATCTGCAGATAAAGATGGCTTCACTTCTCCAGGAGAGCTCGTCGCCTCCGCCGCTCAGGGAATCCTCCATTGCAGACGCATCCTCTGCGTCCAGGTCAGGAGAAGATGCCGAAGAGCAGCGACGATGAGCTTCCAGGATTTGCCGCCGCTGCGCCCAGAAACCGAGCGCCTCCCTCAGAGCTCCTGCCCGAGATGAGGAAGGGACGCCATAGAAGTTACATCTGCAACAAATCCAAGGATAGGGGCGCCCAGAGAGAGACGAGGCCACATTGTCGCCGGAGAACTCCCCCACGCCACCAAGGCCGACCAGGAGCTACTCCAACCCACCACGAATTGCAGGACGATGGCCTTCCCCTTCGTCGCCACGACCGGCCGAGAAGAACCGCTGCCCACAGGACCAGATCCCCACAAGGTAACCCACGTCGAATTTATTCCAGGAGGCGGTGGTTCTCCACTCCACATCCCCCTCCGTCAAACGGAGTTGAAAGAGAAGAAGGAGAAACCCTAGGGCTAGCCAGATCTGGACGCCGAGATCTTCCCATCCGCTCCATCTACCGGGCATAAAGCCCACAACCGGCATCTCGCCGAACCTACCACTAATCCTAGCTACTCTGGCGCTCCCCCTTCTCCAACTCCGGTCGACAGAGCCGGCAGAGAGGAGTCGGGGGAGGCCCAGCACAAGGGCGGCGACTCTCAACGGGAGGAGGAGAGGGAGAGCGTGGGGATTATTGTTCGAAAAGGAATCTATTTGGGGCCTTTTTTGGAGTAAGAGAATATACTAAACTTAACATAGAAGGTGTGAATGTTACCGACGAACACCGCTCGACGTTTACTGTCGGTATGCAACCATCTTGTGTCCCTGCGCATTGCCTGCTGCAAAATGCTTTGCTAGTTGATGGTGTTGACGAGTTCAAATGGAAATTATTAGAGAGGTAAATTTTCAGTTGACTCAATATATAAAGCCTTGATCCACCTGATATTCCGGTCGATGATAATAGTAAATTTTGAAATATGAAAATGTCCCTAAAAATGAAGATATTCGCTTGGTATCTCCGTAAGGGAGTAATTCTTACAAAAGATAATCTTGTTAAAAGAAATTGGTATGAAAGTACACAATGCGTTTTTTATCATCAGGGTGAGACAATCCGGTATTTATCCTTTTAGTGTAAATTTGCTCATTCTATATGATCAATCATCCAAGTAGGCTCTGGTATATCTCCCCCACGGTCGGTGGTCAATGTATTTGGTAATTGGTTGCATGGGATAGATGATAAATACATGGCTATGTTTATGGTGGGAGCGCTTGCCATTATTTGATCGCTTTGGCTATGTAGAAATGATAAGATTTTTAATAACGTTGTGTCTTCTTTCCCGCAGGTTAACTATCGTGCCACGACTATTCTCCGATTATTGACTACTCTCCAACGTATGGAGTTTCACGACTTATTTGCGAAGGGGCGTACGCGATTGGAGGACACGGCGAGAGATATTTTCTCTCAACATGGATGGTCGCGTGATTTGCGGATTGATCTGCTATAACTCGAGGCCGTTTATTTTCATAGAGTTATTTGTATTGTTGGTCTTCTTACTTTGTTCTCTAGTCGTGTGGATTGATCAGCTATGTGTATCTTAATTATGTAAAGGTCGGATGTAAACATTACTGTAAGTAATAAAAGTGCCTATTTTCCAAAAGAAAAATGTTCAGACATGCCCCTTAGTTCAGAAGATAGAGTTAGATTGTGGTGTTACTGACCTTGACTATAGAGGAGGCCCAATGATTCTAATAGCACTATAGAGGAGGCCCGGTGATTCTAATAGACCTTGACTATAGAGGAGGACTAACAAATCTATGCGTTAAGTTATCAAGTAAGAATTCTGATTTCATATTCAGTGATATCCCAATACTATGCGTCACCTTGAGGTTCTAACTTTAAGATGCACACACATTCAGGTCTACATTACAACTGTTACTTTAGAAAAGAAAACTGCACAGGGAGAATCCCCGAAGGGACCGGAATCCAAGCGGTGGATGTACAAATTGTTACAAAGGACCCCATAAGATAAGAAAAAATTACATAGGTTCCTGATAAATGCAACAACAAATCGATCCTTCTTTTTCTCCACCGCCAAGCCGAAAGTTAGACTCGCCGCCGTCAAGCTCAGAAGCGGGGATGAAACCACTTGCTTCCGCGAGGACGAGGATACGACCGCCGACCTCGAAAGGGCCTCATCGAGGAGGTTGAACAATTGCCGAGACCCTTCGCCAGCTTCTGGATAAGCCATATTCTGGCCTTGGATGTCAGACGGTTGTCACCCGCCGCCGAGGTGGTGCTCAAGAAAATTGCTTTCCAACTCCAATGCTGCTTGACAATGCTATTCACCCAATCGACGCCTCCAATTTCCGCAACCACTGCGTCTGCTGGAGGAAGAAGAAGATGTGAAGAGAGGAAGGGGCCCACAACAGAGGACTCTTTACTGGCGGCGGAAGATATAGCCACCGTGCCGCCAGACTCGCCATTCCTGCCACGGGTGGGAGTAGGCAGGCGAAGAAGAATAACCCGAAAAAGAGTTTGAAGCTCCAACCACCAAGCCAAAACAGGGGCCAGTGCGTCGCCGATCACCCCTTTCTCGCCGCCACGGCCGGCCAAGGGACGGGACGCGGCGTCGCTCTTCCTCGAGTCGCACAGCTACTGTAGCATGGGGAGGAGGAAATGATAAGGCTCCCGAGGAGGTGCCACCAATGCACACCGACTGTCACTTTAGATTTTATTGGGTAGCGCATATTCGCTTCAAGGTTCTTAAAATGAAATTATATTGGTATATATTACTGGTCCGTGGGAGAGTTTGTTATCAAATTTAATTTTCCCACATCACTTGAGATTGGAGACCGTTCTTGGTATGTCCAGAAATAAGCTTGATATGCTTGACCTGGCCTGTCTGTTGGAAGCTGCTCCTATGATGAAAATTCTTGAGTTGCATGTAAAGCTTTTATGTAGTACTATGTATATATCGACACAAGATATTTGGCATTCAAATTAGTTGTCTATGCTTGAAATTTAGAAGTTTATTAGGGGGAAAAGGTTCTGGCAAGTGACAACAATACTTCTAGCTTTTGCAAACTAATAGTGTCATTCTGATTTTAAAAATAACAATAAGTAGGGGTACCTTTAAAAAAGTGCTTTTAAACAGCAATCCATTGCAAAAATATTTGACCAGAGTGGGATTTGAACCCACGCCCTTTCGGACCAGAACCTTAATCTGGCGCCTTAGACCAACTCGGCCATCTGATCACATGTGCATTTTATTCTAATTTACGTAGTATACTGGTGGTATTTGCTGTTTTCGGTCTCATGAGCTTTCGGATAAGCAATTGCGGTTGTCCACTGCCATGTCCTGCTACCTTCTTCGAAGCCAGGAACTATGGGGTCCGCGCCGCAGGCAAAATTCACCAACCCATTCCCATGCGCCTGTCCGTCTCCCAGGTAACACCACCAAATCGTATGGCTTAATCTCTCGAAAAAGATTTGGTCCTCTCTTTGTCGTAGTTTCATCTCAGACCGACCCTGTTCTCGGGGGTTTCCCATCCGATCAGATGCCCGTATCCACCGGAGTCGAAGGCGATCCGGTCTACATGCCGCGGATTCAGAGCGGTGTGTGGGGTTTCCAGGAGGCGAGCGGTTTCAGAGATGGCTCTTCTTGGCGCCGCCAGATCTTGCGTGGATCTGCTAGCCGCGACCATGCCGGTGCAGGCAGCAATGCTGGAGCCTGATGTTATCAGGTACTGCGAATTGCCCGGTTATGAACTGCTGCGTCTGTCCCTGAATATTCAATGGCGTAAAAAATAAGATTTGGCTTATAAGAAAGATTTGGCTCAATGGCGTCTGTCCAGCTTTCTGTCCCTGAATATTCAATGGAGTATTCAGATTGGTTAGGTGATTAAAGATACAGTATCACTATTTGTCGTAAAAAAATATTTCCATAGTTTCACAATTTATGATGTTTAACTAATGTAGACACAGAGTATGGCGTTTTGGAACTCCAGTTCGTTGTTGTAAAAAAAATTCGAAAATGGTACTTAAACATAACTCGATGAAAATTTATACTACAGAGATACTAGACGTCTATATGTACTTGTAATTTTTTTACATAATTTTTTGTACCGTAGAATTATTTAAGGGCTCCCAGGATCCCAAGCTCCCTTTGGAGTTTCAGATACATAAACAAAAAGGGTCTGTAAAATTATATGTTTTTGAGAACGCCGTGTCCAAAAACATCGTCTGTTTATGAACAGAAGGACCACGATGCACTACTTAAAGGAAGAAATTGTAAGGCGGTAATTTTTTATCTTATTTTTGCGAGGAATGAACTGATTCATGTGAAAGTATTTATAAACTCTAGCGCTTAACTTTTGTATTATGCATAATGGTTGATTTGTGTTTGAAGTGTTCAGGTACAGAAAGCTGGACAGTGGAGTAAAGCTGGAAGGTACTTGCCGATTAGCGTGATGTTTTTACATGATTAATTGCTCAGATGAGAGCTTATATATGAATGGTCTCGAAAAAAGAGCTTTATGTATGGAACAACTCTCTTTCTTGACCTGAAGATGTGGTCGACGGCGAGGGGCCGGAAGCTCGGGAAGGCGATCTAGTGCAGTTCAACTACGTCTGCCGCCGTGCAAACGGTTATTTCGTGCATAGGTGACTAGGACATTGCCATTGGCCGTAACCTTTTCATATACTAGCTAAATAGGTTGCACTTTCAGGGCTACTAATTCTGCTCTTCTCTGACGGCATCATTCTTTTTGACTGTGTGTCTTCTCTAATGCAGCACGGTGAATCAGTTCAGCGGCGAGAGTAAGCCGGTCACACTTCCACTCGACGGGCAAGAGGTTCTAGGATAGGATTTTTCATGGCAACTGACTTTTGGGCAGATGATCTGGGAGTAATTCCGAGCAAATTCACACCATTCATGATTTCTCCTGACAGATGATCTTTATTTCTGTAGATGATCAGAGGCCTGAAAGAAGTGCTCATCGGCATGAAAGCTGGAGGTATAGTATGGTTTCAGGAATTTACCGACACTTTACTGGTTTTAGCCACCGGCAACTTTTATTTCTCCATGGCTTAATTTCCAGGCAAGAGGAGGGCTCTGATACCTCCTGAAGTCGGCTACATCGATGAGAGCTTGCAGCCTGTACCGGAGGAGGTACAGCCTAGCTAGCTGATAAACTGATCTGAATCTTATCATGTCCTTTTCACATCTACTCACAGGAATCACCATATTTACCATTCTCCCTTTGCCTGTCTCTGATGATTTGTGATCGTTCTAGTGCTTGACTATGGTTGTGACCGCAGTTCGGACCACGCCGGAGCCTGCTGTCGCATGCCAAGGAACCGCTGGTGTTCGAGGTTCAGCTGCTCAAGGTCCTATGATCATCATCTCGGGTCCAATGCAGACAGAAGATCTTCCAAATCTACAGAGAATCACACATTTTTTTCTGAACTTCTATGTTCAGATTCCTCTCTGAACTTAATTATGTTTGTTCTTCTGAAATCGTGTTTAGCAAGTTGAATGAAAGGAAGAGACAAGGAGAAGCACTATGATCTTCTTCAGAACAATATTAGCATCCAGTCATCCACTATTCACAGATAGTTTTACTGCTTTACTGGTTGACATCTTTGTCGATGGTGCAATGGGCAGTGTAGTAGATGCAGTAGGAAGGGAAGACAGACTTGCACAGCAACACAGGCAACTCTGGCCGGTGGTCGTCAGGAGAAGGAGGAGCGGGAAGGGCCAACGAGGAATCTTGAATTCCGACGTGCCCTTGCACTGGCGAGCCGGAGACGGTGATGCAACTAACGGCCACGTGGGGCGGGAGGAGGTCGCCGGCCACCGTTTCTAAGTCGGCGATGCTGAAGCTGCTGCTATTCAGGACACTGCGCCATAGCCGTGCGTTCGGGCGGGACCTCAGGAGCGCGCCCACGACCTTCCCGCCCAAGAAGGAGCCGCGCAGGCGCAGCATCTTGGCGATGGCCTGGCCTGTACCTGCCAGCCGCTGGTCCACCTCGGCGCCGTCGCCGAACGCGTGCGCCCTGAAGAAGAACCAGAATTCCTCCCGCGGGAGAGGACGCAGTTTGATCGGCTCCGCCGTGCCGAGGCCAGCGACGTGCTCGGCGTCGGTGCTAGTGACGATGACCTTGCTCCCTGGCGTGCCGGCGCGCCGCAGGGTCGGCATGATCGCGTCCACCACCTGCCTCCTGCGCGCGTCCACGTTGTCGAACACGGCCAGGAACCTCTCCCCGCGCAGCTTCCGCTCGAGAAGGCTCAGCTTCTCGCCGCCGTCGCGAGAGAGGACGCTAGCGGCGCTCGGCGTGAACAGAGAGCGCAGGAACAGCGCCGTCTCGCCGGTGGCCATGAAGCTCATGCAGTGGAAGTCTAGCACCATGACCAGCGAGAAGCGGCGGCGCACCGCGGGGTCCTCGCAGACGTGCTGCACGAGAGTGGTCTTCCCGAGGCCGGCTGGGCCGCTTATTGGAAGCACGCCTAGCTCTGCCACCGCCGGCTCACCTACATCACCGTCTTGCAGCAGGAACTCGAGAACGCGGCGCCTCTCGGCGTGCCGGCCGAACATATGGCTGTCCGCGTAGATGCCCGTGGTGGGCAGCGGCCGGTGCGGCGCCGGCGGGCACATCTGCAGCAGCATGATGAAGTCCGTGAGGCCGCCTTGGACTCTTTCCAGGTTCGCGAGGACGTCGTCCAGCTCGTCGGCGCTGCCGTCGGCGTCACCGAGCAGCAGCCTCCTGGCCGCGACGCGGAAGCGCTTACAGGGGTTGAACGAACTAGGCAGGGAGAAAGGCCGCGCCAGCGCCACTACCTTGCCATGGCCTTCGTCCTCGGGTGGCCCGCTCGGGAGCGCGTCGAGGAGGTAGCGCCCCCGGTACGCGCCGTCGACGAGCTCCGCGAGCCAGGCGAGCAGCGCGTGGCTCGTGATCCGCCTCGGCCCGGCCGCCTCGGCGGCGCTCTCGACCCTGACTAGCAGGTGACGTAGCTTCCGCAACTTGGCCTCGACGCCCCGTTCCGGTTGCTGGTCCAGGAGATGCCCGGTAACAAGGGACATGGCCCTGCCGACCATGTCCCCCACTACACCGGAGACAATGGCCTCGCCGGCCATGGCTGTTAAGGTTTTACCTTTTACGTGCGTGCTTGCACCCGATGCGGATGTCAAATTCTTCAGCAGCTCTCTCTTCTTTCTACTCTGTGCCGTTTAAACTTTTATAAACACGAGACTGAAAGAGAGCAACGAGCTGGAGTTTTGGGTACCTGCAAAGTGAACTAGTACGACTTCTTCTGGAAACTCGGACTCACTTCTCCAGTGCTTGTTATTCAAGTTAGACTCGGAGCATGAACTTTTGACGGTGGCCGTGTTTGTTGGCGTATATAAGTCAAAGATAAGTATTTTTTAACTGCTGCTTTGCCATCATGGCGGTAACTTAAAACATAGCGTGGCGCTTGAATTTTGCGCACCTATTACAAAATCGCTTACAAAATACTACTACTGTCCCAGAATATAAAACCCATTTCGGTAAGCTATCTTAGCTACCAAATTTTATTATATTTTGGAAGAGGTAATAAAAATCCTCGTATGGTTTCTACATAGTAGAATGCTAATACTCTGTCAATTCCCTTTTATAAGATGTTTTCGCAAACTAATGAAGCTTGCTAAAACATCTTATAAAAGGGAACATAGAAAGTTCTAACAAATCTTGCAAAATGCAAGTGGAAAGAGTGTAATAAGCGTCTTTTTTCGACTATAGGGTAAACCCTCAACTTTTATAAAACAAAACTGCACGCACACAGTCTTTTTTACAACTCCAACCCTATGGGAAAAACTTTCCAACCAGGTAACATTCTCTGGAAACCAAAAGAACTAGTTCGGCTAAACAACAATGGGAAGGACCTCAAGCATACTTTAAAACACATTCAAAACAGTCTAATAAACAAAACAACAAATTAATCCAATCTTCTTATTCCAGGCGCTCACCCTCTACTCTGATTAAAAAAATCATTTGCCACCACCAGCAGTCCTCTAGCTCCTGCCCATTGTCGGTCTTTGAGTTCTCTCCTTTTCAAGCCATCACAAAAATGAATATTATGTGCAATTCTAGCGATGATACTAACAAGATAAACAGGAACAATATTCTAAGCCAAACCCCATTTCTTATATTACAAATAGTTCAAAGAACAACCGAGCTAGGATGTCAAGTGAGATCCAACCAAAATCCCACTTCTAGTTCATATGTCAAATTCTAGTACAATTTTTTATTTTGATGGGATCCCACCCGACACCCTATCAGCAGCTATCAAGGTGTTCACACTTTACCCTTAAACCTCATGACCCAGGAACACAAATCTTCCATATTAGAAGGGAGCTTACCAACACCAAAAATGCAACCTATCACATCCCAAACATACCTAGCTACAACACAATGAAAGAAAAGTGATTCACATTTTCATTGTAGTTACAAAACCTACAAGTTTCATCTCCAGTTCACCCTCTTCTAACAAGGTTATCTTTAGTCAATATACTATTTCTAAATGCTAACCAAAGAAAAACTTTAACTTTGAGAGGTATTTTAACTATACACAAATCTTTATAAGGAACCTTGATTTATGAGTTTTAAGAACTATATATATATATATATATATATATATATTTCACAGAAAAACATTCATTCTTCTCTAACGGCCATCTACACATGTCATGTTGTTCTTTTAATATCACACCAACACATATATCTTTCAGTTAAAGCCACATCTGTGCTGTCTCCCCAAAGATATTTCTATGAAAACTAATAAACCCTAGTCCTGTGAGAAAACCTAACCTACAGTGATATTTACAGTAAAGGTTAAAGAGTACAATCTAGGGAAACATTCTCTTAAACGTTTCCTACCTAGCCAAACATCTTCCCAAAAAAGAGTACGCTCACCAATACCCACTTTTTTCTACAAAAACACTAGAAACATTCACCAAATCCTGCCAAAAATGAGATTGATGTTGCTTCCTAACACACTAAGAAAGAGTGTCTTTTTCACATATTTGGCTCTCACTACCTACTGCCAGGTCCCTTCAGAGGTTTCAAGCTTCCATAACAATTTTCTAATCATGCATTTATTAAGATTAGCTAAATCTACTACACCCAGTCCACCCATACTCCGAGGTTTACAAACATCATCCCAATTCACACGATGATGTTTCCTAACCCCATCCTTCTCTTCATATATTGCCATAAAGTCTTTTCATAAATAAACTAACTCTATAAAGAGGACCCTTTGGAATCTCAAAAGGAGAAAGCATACCATAGGTGCCTTAGTCAGGCTAGATCTTAAGAGAATTAGCCTACCACCATAAGACAGAAAATTCCCCTACCAAGTATGTAACTTGCTCTCTAACTTTTCCTCCATATGTTTCCAATCAATCTTCCTACGCCTTTTATTATGAATAAGAATTTCTAGATATCTAAAAGATTAACTTCTATGCAAATAAAAGTAGAATATAATCATCTTTATTTTCTATAGCCTGCCCCAAATAGACCACCTCTCGTGGAAGTTAACTTTCAAACTAGAGAGATGTTCAAAGAAGCACAAAATAAGTTTGAGATTTCTTGCACTTTCTAGATAATCCTCAAACAGAAAAATGGTATCATCTTCATACTACAGCACTGATACACTATCATGAAATGAGAAACTACACCTTTAGTCATACCACTATATTGGGCTCTCTTAATTAAAATAGACAGGACATCTACTATTGTATTGAAAATAATAGGTCATAGAGGAGCCCTAGTCTCAGTTCCCTGTTAGTTTGGAAATAAGGATTGCCAACATATCTAAGGGATACAAGAACAAAGATGCTGCAGATAAAGCCCAGGAGAAAGAATGTTCATCTCTGATCAATACCTCAGGCAAATCTAGGAAGGTGGCCAAAAGCAAAGCCCATCCTCATGACGTGGTGATCATGGACCAAGATGCTCCACCTCCACCTGTCCTCCCTGTTGACACCATCCAGTCTATTGGTATCAACCAATGCATGTTATCTCCTAGTGAGATTTCTGAGGACAAGCTCTTCTCTGAATGTGGCTAATGTCACTTCACCCTTCTACATGTAATAATGTGTGTCATATATGTTTAATGACACACAATTTTATGTTTCTGGAACTTCATCTACTTGTTACTATCTGGCATGTGTTTATTTATCGCTATTTACATCATCAACACCTTTGTGGGATTTTCAATCTGGGTTCAAGATGCATTTTATACATTCATTTGATCTGCCAGCTGCCCCCAATAAATACCTGATTAACTATGTTGATCAAAACCTGTGGAACCCTCACTTGTTGAATTATGAATAGGAACTGGATGATTCTTGATTGGAATGTTAGAGGCATCAATTCTGAGCTGAGACATGATCAACTTAGAGAAAAAGTTAATTCTAGCAACTGTGATATTATCTGCCTCCAGGAAACTAAAAGGGAAGATTTTGAACACTCCTATTTAAGGAAATTTTGTCCCAGAAGATTTTCTCACTTTGCATTTTCTCCTTCACTTGGTAATTCTGGAGGATTAATTACTATCTGGAATGGTAGCCTTTTTTCAGGAGAGCTTCTTAGTCAATCGAAATTTCACCTAACTATGGCTCTTACATGTAAACATTCTGGTATCACCTGGATCTTGACCAATATTTATGGGCCCGCACACAATGAACACAGAGCTGAATTCTTCAATTGGATGTATAATATGGATACCTCCAATTACCCATTCTGGATGCTTGTGCGTGATTTCAACCTCATTAGAAGCCCTAATGATAGAAATAGAGAAGGTGGGGATGCTCATAATATGATGCTCTTCAACAATGTCATCCAATCTCATGACCTTGTGGAAGTACCACTCAAAGGAAGAGCATTCACCTGGAGTAACATGCAAGACCCCCCTCTTCTTGAAAAGCTGGATTGGATTTTTACATGTCCTTTATGGACCACAACTTTCCCCAACACTATGGCTCATCCACTCTCCATAATTGGCTCTGATCATACTCCCATCAGTATACAAGTGGGCACTTCTATTCCTAAAGCACAATTATTCAGATTTGAGAACCACTGGCTAGAATTTGATGGATTCTATGATACTGTGAATACCCTTTGGAACTCAACTCCCTATATCAGTGATACTGCCCTTGCTACCAACTGCAAATTCAAACATCTCAGAGCTGGACTTAAAAAATGGTGCAAAAAGCATTCAAACCTAAATCAGACTATTGAGAACTACACATTTGTCCTGGCACTACTTGAGGGAATAGAGGATCAGAGACCACTTGCTCTACATGAGAAGAATTTTAAAAGATTTTGATGGATCATACAAATAAGCTCGTGGAAGCCAAAATAATATATTGGAAAAGCAGAGCTAAAATCAGATGGGCCAAATTGGGAGATGAGAACACCAGATTTTTCCATGCTGTGGCTACCTAGAGCTTCAGGAGAAATCTCATCACTCATATCAAGTCTGAAGACAATTTGATTCTGACTGAGCATGTACTTAAAGCTGCTGCAATATGGCAATCATACAAACACAGACTTGGCACAAGTGAAAATATTTCTAATGACATCAACCTTGATGAATTGATTTCACCTCATAATCTTCTTCACCTGGATGCCATTCACAAATGATGAGACTGAATCTGTAGTCAATGACTTTCCTTCTAATAAAGCACCTGGTCCTGATGGATTCAATGGTAAATTTCTTAAGAAATGCTGGCATATTATCAAAGAAGATTTTGTAAAACTAGTACAGGAGTTCTATGATGAATCAGTTAATCTGAGTGCCATGAACACTGCCTTTATTACTCTCATCCCCAAGATTGATGATCCTGAGACCATGAATGACTACAGACCCATTTCTCTGGTTAGTCTTCCACTTAAATTCATCACCAAGATAATGGCTAACAGACTCCAGAAGGTTATCAAACCCATTATACATAACAATCAATATGGCTTTATTAAAGGGAAAAATATCCATGATTGCCTGGGATGGGCTTTTGAATATCTTCACATCTGCCATGTGTCAAAGAAGCCAATTATCATTCTGAAGATTGATTACGAGAAAGCATTTGACAAGATTGAATATAATGCAATTATTAATATGCTGAATGCCAAAGGTTTTGGCCCCAAATGGATTTCCCTGGTAAGATCTATATTGTACTCTGCCTCCACCTTAGTGTTACTGAATGGTTTCCCAGGGAAAAAATATGCTGCAAAAGAGGTGTCAGACAAGGAGACCCCCTATCCCCCCTTCTATTTGTTTGCACAGCTCAATTATTACAGGAAATTGTCAATGATGCCTGGCACAGAAATGAAATCAGCCTGCCACTTGATAATGATTATGGACAAAAGTATCCAATTATTCAATATGCTAATGACACCCTGCTGATTATGCCTGCTGATAGTTTACAACTTAATAACCTCAAGACCAGACTCCAACAATTCAACAATATGATAGGGCTCAAGGTAAATTATGACAAATCTACTCTGGCACCTATCAATATATCAGTGGAATATGCATGTCAACTGGCATCTGATTTTGGATGTAAATTAGAGAGTTTACCTTTCACCTACCTGGGTCTTCCTCTTGGTACCACAAGACCATCTATTGATAGCTTGATACCCATTGTCTCCAAATTTGACAGAAGACTATCTGGACTATCTTCTCTCATGTCATATACTGGGAGACTCACATTACTGAATTCTGTATTAAATTCTATGCCCATCCATGCCATGTGCTCTTTCAAAGTCCCTTTAACAATTTTTACACATTTTGAAAAGGGTGGCAGACAATTCCTCTGGGCAGGAAAAGATATCCACAAACATGGCAAATGTCTTGCTAAATGGGATTTGGTATGTAGACCAAAAGAACAAGGAGGTTTAGGTGTCATAAACCTCAGGGTTCAAAATCAGGCCCTTCTACTGAAGAATATTCATAAATTCTACAACAGGGCTGATATACCATGGGTTGATCTTATTTGGAAAGCTTACTATCAAGGTGATTCTGCCCCACATTCATTGAATCATATTGGATCATTCTGGTGGAGAGATTGTATGAATTATGTGGATATCTACAGAGATTTGACTCACTGCAAAATTGGCAATGGAAAAACTATGCTTCTATGGAAGGATCTATGGAAAGATGAATGCTTTGAAGATAAATACCCACACCTACATTCTTTCTGCCACAATGACACTTTGACCATGGCCAAGGCCATCTCTGCAGCTGATAATGATTTTTATGAACTTTTTCAACTCCCCTTATCCATTATTGCTCATGAGGAATTCACTGATATGTTGGAGAATATCAGAAGCTTAAACCACACAGACGACCATGATTCATGGTATTTTTCCTGGGGTGAGACTTTCAAAACCAGAAATATCTACAGAGCACTCATTGGGGCACACCCAACACCAAAACCCATACTGGATATTTGGAAATCATGTTGTCTACCTAGACACAATTTTTTTGCCTGGCTGCTACTGAATAAGAGATTAAACACCAAGGATTTAATGACAAGAAAAAACTTCTTTGTGGAATTCAATGATTGTGTAATATGTGACACATGTCCTCAGGAAACCCTGCTGCATCTATTTTTTGAATGCACATTCAACCAAGGATTCTGGTGGGCCTTGGGAGTTGAATGGAACACAAATATGGAGATTCATCAGATGATCAATGATGCTAGAAGTAGATTCAGCCCCAATTTTCTTATGGAAGTTATCATCACTGGATGCTGGAGTATATGGGAGCAAAGAAATGGTTTTATCTTTAGGGATCTAAATCCCTCCATCACAAGATGTATTTCTTTTTTAAAAGCAACTTTCACCTTGACTATGCATAGAGCTAAGCCTAGTCTCAAGGAAGGTATGCAAGAGTGGCTTGACACACTATGAATGTAACCATATGTAACATTGATTGAGCCTGGCTCAATCTTTTGTACATTATAAAATCTATAAAATGACACAGTAGGGGACTTCCCTACTGTTTTTGTCAAAAAAAGTTTGGAAATAAGGTCGTATTTGGTCATTAAACAGTAAACGAACTGACCATCATTAACTAAATTCATAACCCACTTAACAAACAAAGAGGGGAAACCTTTCATCAATAAAACTTGTTCTATGAAATGTCTCTCAATTTTATCATAAGCTTTTTCAAAATCTACTTTAAAAACTCTTGTTGCTGTTTTCCTAACTTTCAACTCATGTAAAGTTTCATGAAGAAAGTACACACCATCTAATATTAATCTACTCTTAATAAAACAAGTTTGTGTAGGAAAAACTACATTATCTACCATGAATATAAACCTATTGTTCACTACTTTAGTAAAAAAATAAAAATAACATTCAACAAGCAAATGTGCATATAAGTGATAGCTGTGAGATTCGACACATTTTTATGGCTTTTATTGATGGTTTTCTCCCAGATTTGATTGTTTTCTGGCTTTACGTAACGCTAATACTTTGGTAGTGAAGAAAACTTGGTTTTTAATGTGTGTTTCAGGTTCTTAACGTCAACAGAAGGATTTAACTAGAGAAATACAATATTCTGGATAAAACAAGCAAGTCCCACTTCGGAAGCACGCGAGGGGAGGTCACAGAAGCTTTAACGAGCAACTATACGGTGGCAATATTTTTCTGGCCGTATAGTTTCCGCCGCCTCTGTCTTGTCAAAAGGGACAACTTCCATGAAGGGGCCGGGGGCAAAAACACAACACAGTAGCCGCCACACCATCTAGAGGGGAGAAAGAAGAGATCCAGAGAAGAAGGAGAAGACGTTTTTTTATCTCGCTTCACGATCTTCAACCTCCTAGCCAATACACCCCCATAGCCACTACTTGTACTTGAGAGAGAGAGGGATCTCCACCTTGCAAGACTAGGGTTTGAGATTATTTCTTTCCATCTTGAATTGTGTTGGATATTTTTCTATTCTTATTGTGGATCTCCACGGTAATACCAAGACAAATTCCCTTTATTTTATTATATTGACGATCCATTCTTCTCTCATGTGTGAGTAATTCCCTTGGGCGTGGGAGATGTAGGGGATTGGTGAGATGTGATGTGCCTTCATATATTTTCCATTAGTTTGTGATTGATTCTAATTACTATATTATGTGTCCTTGACTATATGTGGGATGCTTAATGCTTGTTGTCCAATTAATGGCCCAGACAACATGATACCTTGTTCTACATAGATAAGTTCTTGTACGTTAGTGGATCGGCGACCCCTGGGTGACACGGGGATATCAATGGAAAGCTAGGTGACTCGAGGATAACAAGTAACCACTATTCTTATTGCATTAGTCCGATCCAAGGAGCTTATTCGCTAAGCGACCTGAAAGGTCTTAATCGTCTAGTGTCTGACCATGGTTTTGGTAGCAGGCTAGTAGGATTATTGAAGTTGGGATGAAATCTACCAAGAACAATTCCGGCTAATTATGGGTTGCTCGCCTACACATATAACTATAAGATTATAATTGTTACATTTACCACTCGACCACCTAGCACATTCACTATCACCATGAACTGAACCTCCCAGCGCCTTCTTTCGCCATCTGTAGGAAATAACAAACAAGCAAAGTCGTTCTTTACTTTTATGCATTATATTTCTGAAGTTTACATTTCAGTTCTATTTAAATCTATCACATTTAATCAAAATCACATTCTTATTTCAACACTTGCAGTCAATTCACTCAAAGACCCGTGACAACTTCGGGTGTGATAGAGACTTCATTAATAAACACTTACCTCTGGGCTCCCCGTGGGATCGATATCTGAACTTCGAAAGTAGCTACAAACGATCTGTGCTCTTGCAGACATCAAGCTATTCTCTGGCGCCGTTGCCGGGGAGCTAAGGCTAAGTGTTTGTCTTTTGACATTTCAGGTGTTGCTACTGCAAAATGTTCTCCTTAGGAGACAAAGGGTATACACGCTCTAGTAGGA
Source organism: Avena eriantha (assembly GCA_910589775.1). Taxonomy (NCBI): domain Eukaryota; kingdom Viridiplantae; phylum Streptophyta; class Magnoliopsida; order Poales; family Poaceae; genus Avena; species Avena eriantha. The sequence goes on along the minus strand of OU342745.1, from coordinate 62,323,686 downwards.
CCTACCTGCCGGATTATATTGAGCGCGTGCCTGCTCAGAGGCGTGAAGAAATTATTGAAAAACTTTTAAGATCAAATAAAGTTGAAGTTGAAAACATGAGTGATATTATGGAAATCATGTCTATTTATAGGACAACTCCTATGAAACCTGAGAAAACTCTCAGGGAATACAATGCTTTAAGTTCTGAATTTCTTAAACAACCAATAGAGTTCCCTAATCCTAGAGTTAGAGAATATCGATTTGATGGTGGAATTATTAAAATTTTGCAGGAGAAAGCTTTTAGTGGAAGGGAAGATGAAGACTGAGGAAGACATATAAGGGAGTTTGATGATGTGATAACATCGCTTGGACCAAAAGGTTTGCCAAGAGACTTTTCTCGTCTTAAATTATTTCGATGGTCTCTTAAAGGTAAAGCCCTAGACTGGTTATATTCTCTCTCTCGCTATTACATTAAATGTTGGGAAAACTGCATTGTTAAATTCATCAACAGATTTAATCCTTTTAAAAAGGTAACTGAACTAAGAAATAACATATACAACTTTAGTCAGAACGTGGGAGAAAACTAACCACAAGCCCGGGAAAGATTCTTTGAAATGATCAATAGTATTCCTAATCATGGCTATTCTGAACTAACAATCTACCATTTATTCTACCATGGTATCAATACTCAATGTAGAGAATTGCTTGAATTCTCAGCAGGAGGATTAATAAATACTTTTACTATTAAAGAATGTTTGGAATTAATGTCTACTAGGGCTAAGAATGATTCTTTATATAATCCTGATTTTGGTACTAAGCCGGAAAAAGGGATACTTCGGATAACTCCTGATCTTATGCCTGAGGTACGCGAAACTATGAAAAAAAGGTATACCATCTGAACCTGCTAAGGAAAACAAAGAGGATTTGTTACAAGTCTTAACTAAAGAAGACGAAACTATAAAAGTTTTTCAAGAATTAAAACATTGACAAGTAAAATCTCATAATAACTTGCATAAGCATTTCCAAAAACACAAAAAGATTTTGGCAGAGCTCACTGAAAATTATGATGAGATTGGCAAAGAAATAAAACTATTTCATAAGTATCTTAGTATGATTGAAACTCAATGTGAACAAATAGCATCTGGTTATCAAATTTTTCTTCGTGATGATAAAGATATTTCTGTTTTTACTAATGTTGTCATAAGAAGGGGTGCAGTTGTTACAGGACCCTTAGGACCACCGGAATACGAAGCTGAAAAAGAGAGAAAGGAAAAATCCTTGCTCGAAGCAAGCCAAGAATATGATACATTGGTGGATCCTCAAGATGAGACTGAAACACAAGATCGAACCAAGGAGGATCAAAATAATGCACAAGATGATCATTATGACTGATGCAGAGATGGTGATCCAAGAGAAGATAAAGAAATAAGTAAGGAAGATGAAGTTGTTGTATTAGAAAATACGAAAACCAATAAGCAACAACAAAAGAAAGCAACGAAAGAGCCTGACCCACCGAAAGAGGTAAAAGACAAGAGTAAGTCAAGTGAGAAAAAGCTTCCTTATCCAGATCAAAAAAAAGAAAGCACCAGATGAGGTAATTATAACTCTTTTACAAAGGCACTTAGTGACCTTTGTCTAGAAATCCCATTTGCGGATGCAATCAAAGTTCCTACTTATGGTAAATTCCTTCGTGATATTCTTAGTAGAAAGAAAGAAATAATTGAAACTGTTGCCATGGTAACTAGCTATCCTGTTAACAGGAAGCTGTTGTCCAAGTCTAGAGATCCAAGAATACCAACTATTTCATGCTCAATAGGTAAAACAAATATTCATAATGCCTTATGTGATCTAGGAGCAGGAGTTAGTGTAATGCCATACTCCCTATATAAAAGGTTCGGATTAGGGGAGTATTCTCCTACTACTATCACTTTACAGATGACTGACAAGTCCACTAAACAACCTGTTGGTATGATTGAGGATGTCTTACTTAGGATAGATGAGCATGTTATTCCTATTGATTTTATCATTCTTGAAATGCCAGAAGATAAAAGATTATCTATAATACTTGGAAGACACTTCCTTAGTTATACAGGTGCGTCAGTAGATTGTGCAGAAGGGAAGATAATCTTCAATGTTTATGATGCTAGAGTCATCTGGTATTTTCCAAAGAAGCTAGAAGCAGGAAAAAGATATGTTCCACCGGCTAAACGAGTTCATGTGGTAATTGCCATTGATAAGGGGCAACCAAAGGTAAGAATTCGAGAAGAGAGAAGAGGTTGAGTGATTCAACCATTCTTAATAAATGCTTAATGGGAGTCAACCCATTTTCGTTAATTTAGTAGAATAGAGAATAATAAATTCATCGCATTCCAACCACTTTTTCACAGACATTCTCGCGGAAGCGTGCCCGTGAAGATGCAACTGTCAAAAAGTAGTAGAAATATCGATTGAATGAGTAGAGAATAATAACAAGAATAAAAGTTTGAGTTTTCTATTTATAGAAGCTAAATTTTTGCTTTTAATATGCTAATGTTGGTCGATAGTTTTGCTATCAATTTTCTGTTAAAAGCTTGGTATTTCGCTAAGTTATGGGATAAGAAGGTATCCTCAAAGAAATAGAATTTTTTGATGATTACTGATGGTTTAACGACCAACTATACGGCAGGAATAAAATTTCTGGCCGTATAGTTCCGGTCGTATAGTTATCTTTGCCATCAATAAATTTTCTTCGAAGACACAGAGAGTTTAATGACCAACTATATGGCGGGAATAAAAATTTCGGCCGTATAGTTCTAGCCGTATAGATATCGAGGCCTTTGTACAAAAAACTTATGAAAGGCATAGAGAGTTTAACGACCAACTATACGGTGGGAATAAAAATTCCGGTAGTATAGTTACAGCCGTATAGATATCAAGGTCTTCGTATATTTTTTTTGAAAGGCACAAAGAGTTTAACGACCAACTATACGGCAGGAATATAAATTCTGGTCGTATAGTTCCAGCCGTATAGATATCGAGGCCTTCGTACAAAAAAATTCTGAAAGACACAGAGAGTGTAACGACCAACTATACGACGGGAATAAAAATTCCGGCCGTATAGATATCGAGGCCTTCGTACAAAAAAAAATTCTGAAAGACACAGAGAGTTTGACGACCAACTATACAACGGGAATAAAAATTCCGGCCGTATAGATATCGAGGCTTTCATACAAAAAAATTCTGAAAGGCATAGAGAGTTTAATGACCAACTATACAGCGGGAATAAAAATTCCGGCCGTATAGATATCGATGCTAGTTTTAGAAATTTATCTCGAGAGACAGACAGTTTAACGACCAACTATACGTCGGGATCATTGTGATCCGTTCGTATAGTTGCGACGTATAGTTGTTTTCCTGTATAAAGAAACCCTAGTTCGTGGCACCGCCACAACTATACGGGCGGAGCACCATCACCCGCCCGTATAGTTCCGGCCGTATAGTTCAGTGCGACCACAAAATCGCACCGGGGAGGCTAGGTCTTTCTCCTCTCCTCATTATTTCTCTCATATTCTCTCTCCAAACCTCTCAAAATCCACCTAGAACTCTTGATTCTTCGCGGATTTCGTTCGTTGAGTGGGGGAATCAACAGATCGGTATGTTTCTTTCTCTATCCATGCTTTAACTTCAGATTTCCATGGTAAAAACTCTCATATTGATCTAGTGGATGAACTCAAGCTTATTTAGTTTTCCCTATTAATTTCTCACGTTAGGATTGAATTTTTCCATGTAGAATCGTTCATATATCATATAGAAACTATATGCCTAAGGTTTTATGGTGAAATTTTTCAGTGCATCACGATAAACAAAATCGGTAGCCTCTTTGATTCGAGCAAGCGCCAACGGAGAGAGGGATCAAGCTCGGGGGCCCGAACCCTGCGCAACTCTAAGATGTGCATTGTCTCATAGAGGAGGGTGTTACCCACATGTTGGGCCAACCATAGCTTTCTCACCGCGACAAGGTTGAATACGGACTTTGACCTCATGTGCAGTAGGTCGGGGTTGGCGGTACTTGGATTTGCAAGCCACGACACCTACGGCGAGCTCACCCATGAGTTCCTTGCCTCCTACGATGACCACATGGAGAAAGGTAACATGTGCACAATAAGCTTCACCATGAACCGGCAACATTATGAAGTAAATTTCAAACAATTTTGCAATGCTTTCAGCTTCCCTCATACTGGAGAGCCCAATGTTACTAACCTCTATAGTGTCACAAGTGGAGAGACTTGGGAGGTTATTTCTGTTAATGGTGTGTAACACCCTCGAATCGGCCCTATGCAAGTTTTAGCGCTTCCCGCCAAACCCGCATAGAAACGATTCAAGGACGCCCACCAGGCACTTGCGTGCGGGTGGAAAACGAAGTAATATCATTACACAATAGTCCATGATGGAATCCACAGAACACATATATATACAACACGACTCCATGGTCAAGAATACATATATACAATACAAAGATCCAAATCACCTTGAAAACAATACAACATCCGAGTATGGATAAGATGCAAATGGGGCTAAGAGCCCTGAAGAATAACCAATGGCATCCATAACCCTGCCCAGGCAAAGCTAGAAGGGTAACCCTGCTAACGACGTCGATCTCAAACCTGCTAAAACAAAAGAGGTGCCGACAAAGGGCAAAGGAAAAAGAGGAGCGTCAGTACTGATGCCAGTACACGTCGAGACTAGAATTAGACGGCTCTCGCCTACATAGGTATGGTGAACTGAAGCGGCAGCGAAGCATGCACTAAACAACCTATAGAGACTCGATAAACTGTCGGCTATTAGAGAGAGATAAGAAATACCTATTCGAAACCAAACTTATACTAACACCAATCATACCCATCCTGGTATTCCCCCTTGAGACCAAACGAGAAAGTCAAACCGAGGAACTCACATAGTTGGCAGTTTTATTCATTCCATTGTAGTTGCAACACTTACTAGTCAGATATAGATAGCACGAGTCATCCTGATAGCATAAGAAGTGGGTAGTTTTAGTTAACCATTCAGTTGTAGTTGCAGTACTTACTAGTCAGATACAATTAGCATGTGACATCCCAGACCCAGCAGTTGTTGGCACTTTTATTTCATTCAATCGGAGTTGTGATACTTACTAGGCAGGTATAACATGACACGATACACCCCAGTTCCACCCGTTGTTGGCACTTTTATTATCCATTCCATTGTAGTGAAGCTGATTACTAGTCACATATTAAGTCATATTTATAGCACTACTTTAGTTATACTTGTCTATGATTGAGATACTGTGCTCCAAGTCGTCCATAACCGAGGACACGGCTTTCAGAAAGATTTACCCTGCAGGGGTGCACAAATAGCAACACACACGATCAATCTCGGAAAAACCAAATCAAAACCCAACGAGGCTTTCACGACAAAGCAATCACAAGATTCATAAAAGATTTCAGGGGCGACCCCCAATAAGCTACCCGTTACGAAGTCGGCCGGCTCCACGATGGACCCAGGGTGTGTGGCGACGGCTGTAAACGACTGGGAACCCGAAAGTGTGACTGATCTTGTCGATACAGCGGAAACGTGGCACGGTTGGTCCTAAACAGTACAGGTGCTCAACACACAATCGTAAATAAAGCAGTAAAACATGGCATACGTACATGATAGTAATAAAACCCCAAAAAAGTTTGTGGCCCCAATAAATAAGAAATGAATCAAGCTCTGGCTAAGGGGGATCCATAGGGTCTCCCGGATATGGATAGTGCGAATAGTCAAGGAACATGTATCAAGTACTCGGAGCCTACGGGACACAAGTAGACATGAAAAACAAATAACAGATATTGCCCATCGGTGCCTCTTTCATTAGTTATCCCAACAATTTAATAGTTGTATTTAAAGCCATGACCAACTCCACCGTAAAGCATCTCCACCATTAAGCATAAGCCAACCTTCCGTCAACGGTGGAACAATAACGACGTGAACTAGCACATGAGCAAACGACTACGACTCGCAAGACTGACTATCTATCAAACAACAGGCAATAGGATGTGTCCAAGGCAATATAAAGGCTGCAAGGAATATATCTGGTACAGAACACTAAAGCATCGCGACACAGATAGCAATAGATCAACAGGAAGAAATAAAGACTATAAATGCAAAATAGGTAGAAAGGGGAAGAATGCTCGCCTGAGAAACATTGCCGAAGGTTCATTATCCGAAGAACTTGTCGATACTCGCATCAACTCAACGGCCTAATCCGTGAAGAAGCAAAGCACTAAAAAGAAACACCGGATGCACTATTTAATACTATGATAAAAGATCTGGCATGATGTATGTATGATATATGCCATGGCAAAAATGCGGGCAAAACATGGTATTGATTCGCTGCACAAATTAAATGGAATAGGGCAATATGTAATTAGACAATATTAAGCGGAACCGGGATCCCGACAGTTAATGATAGTTAATTAAGAGGTTCATGTTGTTTCCCCACGATTTAAATATTGAATTAATAAGGCAAAACATGGTATTGATTCGCTGCACAAATTAAATGGAATAGGGCAATATGTAAATTACTCTCTTGCATATTCCATAAGTCACATGATAGGTGAACTTTAAGAATACCACATTTATATTAATTGGGCAGAGACTATGCATACAGGGATGTAGATGACATATTAATTGAGCAGTGCATTTTCTGATTAAAAAAATAGACACTTATTTATATTGTTTGAATTTATAAATCCATAGATATGATATAAACTGTTTTTTTTAGAAAGAAAACAAATAGCTGAGAGGTTCTGGGCTCAAAGGATTTAACCTGGGGTTGCCTGGTCGGAAGAGAAAAAAATCAGGGCTCTCAGGAAGACGTCATGAAGACGTCGGGATACTGAAGAAAAATATGAAATCGAACGCACAAAAACTACTAGCTTGGCTGATTTTCAGACATTGCGAGCGTCTCGGGCCTCTGTTTCGTGCGCCGTCTGAAGATACGGATAGATGGTTATGCCAAAAACAACATAGGTTGAAAAGATTCGCCGGATAAGAACTGAGATGGACGGGAAAGGCTCGGGAACAGAGGGAAAAAAACAAGTGTCGCACAGACTGAAAAACCGCACTATGACGACCGACTTTTGATCCAACTTCAACGGAAGATTGCCGCTGCATCAGGCTCCGTTTGCAGCGCCGTTTGTCGATGGGAGGAGCTGGAGGTGCCCTCTTTGACGGAGTGCTTGCGGTGCCGCCCGGGGTGGACTGAGTCGGCCGGGAGAATGAAGGGAACAGGGGAATGCTCTGTCGAAAACTGTACGTGCATGGACATCTCTGAACTCTCTAGAGCAGGAGCGTGCGCGCGCGCGGGGGGTGGGGGGGACTATAGAATCCGATTTGCGAGGCGGCGGACACGAATTGGGGCCTGATGGAATGCAGGAAGGACATAAAAAAGGGGCAGGGGTTCTCACCTCAAACGGTTCCCATCGGAATCGGGGTCGGAGGCGGGTTGCAGCTCCGGGAAGACTGGTAGGAGGACAGCGGCCCCGGGTACCGTCGGGAAGAAGACGGGGCCGACGCTCCTTGCGGCTCTGGCTTCCTTGCTACTGCGGGTTCGACGCGGACGATGTCGGTGGTGCTTCTCTGCCCCTCGGCTTGTCCCGGTGGCGACTATAGCAACCACAGGAACCGGCACTCCGCGACGGCCATGGCAAAGAGAGGTGAAGAAAACATAGGGGAATGAGTAGGGTTTAGCTGCTAGGGTTCGTGGATGCGGCGCTGCGGGTTAAGAAGAGGAAGGGCGAGCTCGGCGTGAAGCGGTAGACGACACAGACGACCACCTGCCCGGCTCCGTCTGGTTTCTAGAAGGAAGGAGGAGGACGAACAGTAACGGCGCACTTGGGCCGAGAGCGCTGCTGCGGTTGGACGAATATGGGCTGAAATGGGGACGAGGTGGGCTGCTGCCTCATCGCACTGAAGCTGACGTTGGGGGAAAAAGGGGGTTGTAGCTGTTGCTGCTTTCTGAACCTGAAGCTAAAGACTGCTACTACTGTTTGCTTGAACGAAAAGAAGGACATACGCAAAACTATCTAGATTTTTGAAAAGCAAAAACCAGATTTGAACGGCCAAGAATATTTTGAATACAGGGAGGCATTTAGAATTACTAGGATCAGTAGAACATCTAAGATTGATAGTTTTGAACATATGTAAAAGAAAAAAAGGCATATGGAACAAGAATTTAGGGAGTTGGCACAAAGACGATTTCTAGAAAAATTGTACTGTTTTAAAACCTGCTTTGCTAGGACATAGAACAGAAACATTTTAAATAAGGTAAGAGGGAGAGAAGAATGGCAAGAGGATGATGCCCACATATAGATTCCATTTGGGCATAAATACTAGAATAGAGATGTAGGTAGGAAAACAAAATAGAAGATAGATAGAGGGAAGTGAAACACATATGGAAGATAGCAAGATCAACAAAAATATAATAGAAGAAAAAAAGACGATTGCAATGCAACAAAAATGCAAATGCAACAATTTAATATGATGCTCAAATGCAATATGGCATGATGACACGAGCATGCAGTCATTATGATGCACAAAATAAAAACAACACACGATTTTCTAGTAGTGGTTTTACCGGGGTGCTACATGGTGGCAGTCACTTTTATCATAAGAAGATGTCCACTATCCAGAACCCAACCGTTCTCTACTATGCTCTATTCCTCGCCAACACACTACTGGGGAGAGGTGACACAGGGTCCATGGCCAATGCGGACATGGCAATGATCATGAATGCTCTCTTCCCTAATGCACCGCAAAGCCCTAGTCCTGCAGCTCTATTCATCCAGCACTTTCGCCACCAAAGCAACAAGATCAAAGGTGATATTCGCATTGGTGGATTGGTAACCCACCTTGCCTATGCATTAAAAATTGCACTACCTGTTATGGAACCTGTTGATGGCTCCAAACTTATGGACGTCAAATATTTGACTGTTTGTGGCTTCCTTGGTGTTTACCATGCTAACTGGAGGCTCCGAGCATATCGATTCGATTATCTTGATGATACACAGGTTGAGAAGGTTTAGCTGCCATGTCCCCAAGCCTTCTCAATTGTGGAGAAGGACGCTTGGATCCTCACCAAGGACCAAGTGACGGAGATCTTGGCCGAGCTCCAGCCCGAGGAAGAGGAATTTGAAGGGCAGCAGGATGAGCAAGAGCAGGAGAAGGAGCAGGAGGAAGAGCAGGGACACAACCCTGCTTGGGAAGGACAACAACAGCAGCCAGGAGGAGCCTGGGAACCATGGAGATCGGCCACACTCTTCAGGACGACAACACTACGTCCCCTATCAGGAGTTCTAGCAGCTCAACCAGCGTGTTGGGGGAGATCGACCACACTCTTCAGGACGTGAATGAAGATGTGAGCACTTTGACCCACAACTTCAGTAACTTCATGACCCACTTCCCCGACTTCTACCAGCAGTATTCACACCAGCCGCCAATTGATGGCAACAACTGAAACTGGCAATAACCTAAGCTTGGGGGAGGTTTGAAAACCTCAAAACTTTGCATTCATGTTTTATTTCTTCTTTTGATTTATTTTATTGCTTCAAAATTGCATGTTTATTTCCGGTTTTGCATTCCTAAACCAAAAATACAAAAAAAATAGTTGTAATTTTATTTGCAAGTTTGTTTCTATCGGAGATTGCTTAATTTCAGGTGATTTGGCAATATGGAAACATAGGAGAGGTTCGACTCGAATACAAGAACGAAGCAAGCAAGATGAGGTATCACATTCCTTTCATCACACTCTTTGCAACCTTAAATTGATCCTACAATTATTTACTTGCTTGCATTGGAGTCACTCCCTGCTTAGCTTGTTATCCTACAAATTCTATTCCTTTGCTAGTGTCTCCTTTTAGCTTTGAAACAATGAGCAATGAACTTGGTTAAAATACTTCCTAAATTTTTACAACAAGAAAAAGCATCTGAAAGATGACTTGAGTCCATGCTTAGCTCAAATAATTTGATTTTAGAACTACTCCATCCCATTTGAGCTTAATATAAATAGACTCGATAGTACCCTTGATTGAAATTGTTTGATTAAATGGAAACTTCGAAGTAGTAGAAATTATGCCACTACTTTTTCTAATAATTACCGTAAGATATTGCTTTACGCGTGTCATTACAACTATGTCATGCTGCATGGGGAACTATTAACTCCGCTGGTCAACGAATGATCTAAATGTGGGAAACCACTTGATTTCGGCTATTGAGTTATGTAAACGTATGTAGCAACAATTCTATGACATGTAAATTTTTTAGTCTCCTCATGGTTTCACGTTTCAAGTGAAGTTGTAGTACTCCTCTGGCCCATTATTTCTCAACATTATTTATTGGCATGGTCACGAGTGCACAACATAGCCCCAATTAACATGTTAAAAATAGTGGCATGATTTCTCTATGAAAGAGCTGAAGTTTTTGAAAGACAAAAGAAATAAAAAGATACTTTGAGAGCCTTGAAATTTTGACATAGGAGTAGACGAGTTGTTCTTAAATTAAATGTTTTGATGCCAACTTGAGTACTCCTAATTGGTTAAATGAACAAGAACAAAAAGTTTTCATCTCTCAACAAAGAGAGGCACCAAAAGAATTTGTCTCACCTTCCTAGATAAATTTTCGACGGTTGCTCGGGCATATGATTTATTCGCTAACAAGATATACGTGGTTAGGAAGTGGACTCAGTACAATCTTGTGAATACTTGTATGATCATATTTAAGATTGCAGGGATTGTGAAGAAAAGAATTTGACACCAATTCAATCTTGTGAGTTCCTTTATTTTCAGTCTCGAATCTCTGATATTCTTCCTTATTTCCTTGTCACTCAAGGGCGAGCAACATCTAAGCTTGGAGGAGTTGATAGCTATGAGATTCGACACATTTTATGGCTTTTATTGATGGTTTTCTCCCGGATTTGATCATTTTCTCGCTTTACCTAATGCTAATACTTCGGTAGCGAAGAAAACTTGGTTTTTAATGTGTGTTTCAGGTTCTGTCAACAGAAGGATTTAACTAGAGAAATACAATATTCTGGAGAAAACAAGCAAGTCCCACTTTGGAAGCGCGCGAGGGGAGCTCACAGAAGCTTTAACGAGCAACTATACGGTGGGAATATTTTCCGGCCATATAGTTGCCGCCGTATATTTGTCGTCGCCTCTGTCTTATCAAAAGGGCAATTTCTGTGAAGGGACCGGGGGCGAAAACACAACACAGCAGCCGCCACACCATCTAGAGGGGAGAAAGAAGAGATTCAGAGAAAAGGAGAAGACATTCTTCATCTCGCTCCACGATCTTCAACCTCCTAGCCAATACACCCCCATAGCCACTACTTGTACTTGAGAGAGAGAGAGAGGGATCTCCATCTTGCAATACTAGGGTTTGAGATTGTTTCTTCCCATCTTGAATTGTGTTGCATATTTTTCTATTCTTATTGTGGATCTCCACGATAATACCAAGATGAATTCCCTTTATTTGATTATATTGATGATCCGTTCTTCTCTCATGTGTGAGTAATTCCCTTGGGTGTGGGAGATGTAGGGGATTTGTGAGATGTGATGTGCCTTCATATATTTTCCATTAGTTTGTGATTGATTCTAATTACTATATTATGTGTGCTTGACTATCTATGGGATGCTTAATGCTTGTTGTCCAATTAAGGGCCCAGACAACATGATACCTTGTTCTACATAGATAAGATCTTGTACACTAGTGGACCGGCGACCCCCGGGTGACACGGGGATATTAATGGAAAGCTAGGTGACTCGAGGATAACGAGTAACCACTATGCTTATTACATTACTCCGATCCAAGGAGCTTAATCTCTAAGCGACCTGAAGGGTCTTAATCGTCTAGTGTCTGACCATGGTTTTGGTAGCAGGCTAGTAGGATTATTGAAGTTGGGATGAAATCTACCAAGAGGAGTTCTGGCTAATTATGGGTTGCTCGTCTACACATATATCTATAAGATTATAATTGTTACATTTACCACTCGACCACCTGGCACATTCACTATCACCATGAACTGAATCACCCCGCGTCGTCTTTTGCCATCAGTAGGAAACAACAAACAAGCAAAGTTGTTTTTTACTTTTATGCATTATATTTATGAAGTTTACATTTTAGTTCTATTTAAATCTATCGCATTTAATCAAAATCCCATTCTTATTTCAACACTTGCAGTCAATTCACTTGAAGACCAGTGACAACTTCGGGTGTGACAAAGACTTCATCAATAAACACTCACTAGTGGAGAATTGCTTATCAGTGGAGCATATTTTTTGCTATCAGTGGCGCATATGGAATGTGCCACTACTGTTGCGCCACTGATAATTAAGTATCAATGGCACATATCAAATATGCGTCATTGATAATGAGACAACCAATGGCACATCTTCAATATACGCCATTGATATTTTACTAGTGGAGCATTTCTACATAATGCGCCACTGATACTAGATGGGCCACTAGCTGAATAAAAGATGCGCCACTGATATTTCTTACATGTATACATAATACAGGGCTCTCAGGTATTTATGCAGGTATTTATACAGATACACAACAGTATAAAAACAGAGATAATAATACAAATATAATTATACATCATCACATCAATTAGAACCCGACATATTGACAAGTGCCCGAATATTATACAAGTCTAGAACAAGTTGATCTCACATCTTCTCATACATTACACATTACAACAAGTTGATCATCATCATTAGCCAAGCCCTAAACTACTAAAGGACCGAGTAGAGTACAACCGCAATGGCGGTGATGAGCAAGACGGGGAGCATGATCCTCCCACTCGTCTGGTTCCTATCTCTCTGCTCTCCAAGGAGGTGGTTCCTCCACCTAGCTTCCGCCTGCTCTCTCATCAGGTACCCTTTGTATCTGTTGCCACTGAACTTGTTCACTTTCTTGTGATAATCCTCCCACTCGTCGTAGACTCCTGTGACCCTCCCTCTGAACACCACATAGCACGACATCTCTATACACAAGGCATATAAGTACTATATCATGCAACAGAAAGAATTAGAAGGTTCATCACATGCATCTCCACAAAAAAGAAGGTTTCGATCTAAGGCAAGCTATTAAGTTTCATACATATGGTAATAAGTAAACGAAGTCCAACAATGACCGTTTCGAGCTAAGGCAAGTTAAAGTTTATGACACACACACACGAGATACACAAACCGGCTGAGCGCTAGCTAGCTAGGAACACATCATGACGACTTTGTTTTACACGGCGCCGGGAACGGTTTGTAGCCGTCTTTCATTGTCCATGTCTTACGGTCACCCTGCGCCACGAGCCGTGCTTTGATCTCGCGCTTACTGAACGCTCTTTTGCAGGATAAGGCCCCCCTTGTGATGACATCTTCTTGCACGATGGTCGCAATCTGAGTCTAGATGCGTAAGAAGTCGTCCTTAAGTTCATCATCATCCATTCTTTCCTCAGCTTCGGCCCATGCTCGGAGACTAGACGACAACGTAATGTTGTGTGCATCCCGGATGATCACCCGCAGGTGATGGAGGGCGTAGTAGGCCTCCTTGACCTTGTTATCCGGCTGCTTGACGCAGGCGAACTTCATTACGTGTTTCAACACGTGTCTGCCATCCCTGAAATTTTCCACCCCTTCTTGAATTCGCCTCCATTTTTGGCGTATACCTCGAGAGCATCATCTAGAAGACTCCTTATGTTGGTGTAGTCTTTCTTCTTTTGCTCGCTCCCCGAGTCCAAGTACGTGGCTAGCGAATAACTCGGGTGAATGAAGATCAGGGTGCAGTATTTGTCTCTGCGCAAAACAATTGAAACGAAACAATGTTGGAAAAAGAGCAACCGAAAAACTAAGAAAGGACAAGTTACGACAACGAGCGAGTGTGTACACTTACTCGGGAAAGAAAGGCAAAATAAGCTCTTTTCCACTCTTGTTGTCCACCATGAAATTTTGGAGGTAGTTCCTTGCGCTGGCCCGGGTCACCGGATACACCAACTGGCTATCACGCATGAAGTAGAGGTCCACTATCGCGACGCTAGGGGTCTTCTCTCTGTTGACCTTCATCGCCCGATGGAGTGCGTATAGGCGGACCAAGTTATAGTTCATCTGCTTGCCATGGAAAAGCTTGAAGATGTCCTCATACGATGTGAAGAAGATATCCGCGGGGGCATTATCGATGAAGCCCACGCCCGTTGGAACATTGACCGTGAAAACGGGGTACGATGGATTTGCTTCTTTAAGAAGGCACTCCTCTAGATATAGAATACCATGTTGCAGGTTAGCCATCGCTCCACTTGCATTTTTGATTAGCTCCTGACTTAGAATCGGTTGACCAGCTATGTGAACCCTGGTCAAGGTGCCCTCAGGGGGCTGTGTTAACGGGTCGTCCTGAGCCCGGGGCCTCTTCGGACCCGGCTAGCTCAAAGACTACTTATTCTTCTTGGTTCTCTTGCGATGCTTCTTCGTCTCGACATTAGCAGCCATCTGCTCATCCGCCGCCTTATGGAGTGTGGTGGGGATGAAAATGATTCCCTGGGTGCCTTTATAAGGACCAGCGACACCAACATCTGGAGGTGTCTCCTCTAGGGTACCATGGAAGTCCAGACGCGTGCATGTTCTGGTACGAGCATTTGGGTCGTCGGCAACGCGGTAGGGCTCATCCATGTTTGGCATGAACAAAGAGTCCGTGACGCCAGTGTTGATCCACTTATCTGGGTTGTCATCATCATCATCATCATTGTTAATGTTGTCCCCAGGTGCATCCTTGGGCGGTGGCGGCGCAACAGAGGCCTTGCCATGTGGAGGCGGCAGTGCGGCGACAACCTTGCCATGTGGAGGCGGCGGTGTAGCGGCGGCCTTGCCATGTGGAGGCAACGGTGCAGCGGTGGCCAACAATTGCTGGTGACGAGAGGTGGTGGTGGTGACTGGTTGTTGTGGCCGCCGTGACAAGGGCACATGTGGCCGCTGAGTTACTTGTTGTTCCTTCACAAGCCAAAACTGGGTCTTTGGCCATGTCAAGACCCAGCCACAACAATCTTGAAGGTTCTTATGATCATCAGCGCCTCGAGGTTGGCTGGGGGGTTCCATGTCTTCGCACCCCGGCAACACCCGAGCCAGCCGGACCTTGAACACGTCATCCTCCATCGACTTGTGGTGCATCGTGTAGCTATTTGGTTGAATAATTGTGCCCTTGCCAACATCCTTTACATCACCGTCCACATAATGCAAGAGCATGCAAGGAGTGTCCTGCGGAAGAACAAGCATCATGAGATGGCGCTAGCTAGTCATCAAAGGCAAAGGAGATGAAATGTTATCAACATGCATGTGTTGGCCGGCGTCATTACCTTGGAGATGGCGTTGAGCTCGGCTAATGTTGAGACACCGGTATCATCCTCCCGCTGAGATGCCTTACGAAGCACCGTCGGTTGCGCCTTAGTTTTGGCGGGAGGAGGCATCAGTGAGACCTGCGACTCTATGTTGGCGCCGGCGGGAGGTGTCACCAGAGCGACCTCCGGCTGTGCGTTGGTGTTGGCGCCGGCGGGAGGGGGCACCAGAGCTACCGGGTGCATCTCGACATTGGCGGACTCGAGCATCACCATGTTTGGCGACACGTGCTGGATCAAGTTGCTGCTGGAGAGGCTGGGCACCACGAGCGGCCCTCGTCGACCTACCGCATTCTAAGCAGCGATCCCCTCCCACAACTCATTGGGAAGCATCTCACGGATCTTCTCTTGCACTTTCTCGTCGATTAGCCTCGGCATCTGTTGCATCTGCTCCCGGAGGACTTCAACCTCGCGTTTTTCACTTGCCGCCGCCGCCGCGGCCTTCCTCTCTTTCTTCGCCTTTGGGCCCTCTTTCCTAAAGTCGCCAACCTTTTCGTACGTACCATAGCCGGACATGCGGCCAAATGAAGTCGGCGGTGCGGACTTGGCCCTCCCCTTGAATACGTTTGTCGCCCTGTTGAAGGGTGCGTCCCACCGCGGGTCCGCCGTCGACCCCTGGGACGAGCTCACACTTGACGCATAAGACTTTTCTTCGGATCTCTGAAGAGAAGGAAAGTGATCCCATTTAGAAATTTGGCTTCATTACTTAATTAAAAACAACAGATCTACTCTGAGATAAATTCCTTACCAGCTTTTTCTGGAACTTCCTCACATCATCGTCGTCGGTAACAAATTCCTTGAGTTTGGGGTGGAGATAGTAGCGGTCATGGACAAACTGCATCACCTGCTCGTCCGTGAATTTGTGCCACGGGTTATCTTTACCTAGACGGGCATACTCGGTGTCCTCCTTTGCCCAAACGGCCTTTTTTCCTCGGTAACTGCCGCTTCCGCAATGTTGGTTACCTATGTTCAGCTCCCGCATACTCCTCCCCCACTCGGTCCATTCCTGACCTTCCGGTGAAGTGCAGTCCGCCTTGAACTTGATGAATTCATCTTCATCGAGCATCGGCTCAGCCTTCTTTATCTCCTCCCAACTTTTACCCTCGTTAATCCTCCTCTTCACTCGGCTTTTCCATCTGCTCAAGGCGGTGCTCATCCTCGTGAGGGCTAACTTGTTTACCTTGTTCCCTTTGAGCTTTTGGTTATCGTACTCATCTGGGAACTTGTACCGTTTGTGAAGCTTCCCAATGAGGAGCTCTCGCAACCGTTTGTTCTTTCTTATGTCCTTCTGGTTGATGCTCATACTCTCCCGCACGATGCACCCGAGTTGTAGGCCGTACCCAGCGGCAAGCTTCGCAGGCTCCAAGGGTTGGCCACCCGGTTTCACAAGGGTGAACTCTTCGCGGTTGGTGCCGAGTTTCGGCAGCGTCCGCTCCTGCCTTTCCTCCTTATTCTTCTTATTCCTAGTGGGCGAAGAGGCGCCATCGCCATCCACGCGTTCACCACCATGACTTGCTTCGATCTCCTCGTCACCATTACTGCTTCCGCCGTCGCCATCTTCGGCCTCCTCCTCATATTCAGACTCATCGTCATCTTCTTGGTCCGCAACTCGGGCCTCCTCGTCAACTTCATCGTGATCCGTAGCTTCGGCCTCCTCATCGGACCCGTTTAAGTCATCGCCAAACCGCCAAAACTTAAGGTTGGCTCTTCTTGCTTGTTCTTCAACGCTCTTGGGCTGAGAAGGGCCAGTCTCGACGTCTTTGTCTCCTCTCGACATGTTTGCTCTTCATAGAAAAATGCAACAATGTAATTAGTACAAGCTAGAGTCGACCGAAAAATTCGGCATGACCTTTGCTGTTTTTTAACCTAGGAGTGCCCATTTCTCAACCGAAATAGAAGTGAATCAACACTTCGGGAGAAACGGGCAACTCAAATGAATTCGCTGCAACAATTTTCATACAAAATTGATGACAGTCATCCAATCACACATATACAGAGAGCAAAAAATAGCTCTAGGTGCAGCAAATTACTGCAAAATAATGTGCCATGTATGTCCTAGAGCAAATTACTGCAAAAAATAGCTAATTACTGCAAATTACTGCAAAAAATAGCTCTAGGTGCAGCAAATTACTGCAAAATAATGTGCCATGTATGTCCTGGAGCAAATTACTGCAAGAACAATACACTTCACTAACTAATTAGAGCTAGGAAACCTGCAAGTGGGCAAGAACCGATGTCCTAGGGTACATAAAAATAGGGCAGAAGAACATGCATAACCATTGAGAGTATTTTTTGTTACTTTGAGAGCAAACTTCACTAACTAGTTAGAGCATCCAGTCAAAAAGGAAAATACAATAATGCAAGGAGGGAGGAAAACCAAGTCCCTCACTCCCAACAGGCCAATAACCATCAGTTATGTGCCAGCATCAACTCCAAAAAAGCGGGGCTTACAAAATCACAACATGCAGTGATATCTCAAGTGCTTAGTGGATAATGCCCAACAGAAATTTGCTCGAAATCAGAGAGTAAACCGAGTTTTTCTAAACTAATAAGAATTGATTCATTGTGGAGCTCTATAATATGTCATCCAGAGCACTTCCAGCCCCTTCTGACCCCTAGGTCCGTGGAAAGAATTCAACATGGAGGTGCCTTCACCAGAAATAAGAGTTTTTAAGTATAGTTCTTCTAAACCTTATATACAGACCTAAAGTGACTGAATATCAATAGTTGATACTGATTTTATGATATAGCCGTTAAAGCATAAGGAGGCAGGAAAAGCACACGGCTGACTTCTAGATGATATGGCCGTTGATGAAGAAGGTAAAAACACAAAGGAAAAAATTTCTACATGATCTTCTGCCCTGTAAGAAAAAAAACTGCAACAGGGATGTATGAAGTAAAATAAACAAAAAGGAAATCGATTCTTCCTACTCTCTATTCTTCCTACTGTTCAGCACCTATATGTTCCCTTGTCTCGGTCTGGCCCAATCATATAGCTAGCTTTGGGATGCACTAGTGATCACTGGCCTAATCAAAGTTCAAATTTTGAAACATAAAATGTTTTTTTTTGAATAAAGTAGGTTAATTTTGAAGCTTCTTATATACACAGGTAGCAGGTTGACAGATAACGTGGTGCTGCTCGTAACAACGATGATGCAAATCTAGCCAAGTTAGTGCAAGACCATGTGGCTGTTTCCCCAAGTTCCATGTTGTTGAGGTGATGAGCATATTGAAAAGCCAATGCTCGGTGTGTGAAGTTGCATGTACTATGTTGTATTTCCTGTTCAGGTTCAGTTCCAGAAGGTGTGACCGGCTAGGATCAGACAAACCATTGTGTCTGGGACTTGGCTGAATGTTGCTTTTGTTGTAGCCTCTTTATTTTGACACGGGTGAACTGCGAGCATGAGGTATTCATAGCTTAGAACCACTATGGGTGGATGTTGTTTGGCCTACTTGATCATACAGTTAGTTTGGGCACTTGCGCACATGCAAAGAAGAACCCTGCAGGTCAGATGTATAGATTCGCGAGTTCACCAACTTAATTCATTTTCCCATCGGTTTCTTCTCTGATCAGTCTTTGAGAAAACCATAATATGCTAGTCTCGTGTCCCACTTTTCCAGATCATGGTCCAGTTTTATAAACATTGTAATTTACTATAGTTTGCTTCAAGAAAGACAGGCCCACTAATGGCAATATGGCATGGATAACAAAACAGTAAAACTCATGGAAGGAAATACCACATGCCTACAAGCTAAAGAGCTGGTAAAAATCACCTGATTAGAAATTTGCCAAACCAATGGGTAGCGTGACTCACCTATATGCTGAAACGACAGCATCCTCTCCAACTGTAATGGCATAGTAGTGGCCCACCTATATGCATGATCAGATCCACAAATGGACATTATTTGAATCAATTGCCGTGATTCAGATCTGCTCATTCAGACCAAAGTTAGCATGCTAATTCCTACCTTGATATAATTCCTATGTTAGGAGAACATATGCTTGTTCTTGCACATGTTATTAACCTACTAGATGCCCTTCCAAAACAGGAAGGATTCGCCTAAAACAGCACATCAAAACAAAGACTTGACCAAGCATCACACACGGATTGAGACCTCATCGGAAGGTAACAGGGGAGAAGGAGATCCGGGAGAAAGGTGGTTACCCTGAGGCGCTCAGAGAGGATGGATGGGGTGATCTTCTTGTACTTGGGCGCCTCGGAGATGAGCTTGTCCTAGGTGGCCTGGTCGAACAACACCGGGTTGTTCACCTTCTCCTTTTGCTTCCCCTTGCTCCACTTCTGCAAAACACACAACGGACTCCATCATGAGAATCCAGCGACAAGGGTCGAGTCAGACAAACATGGAGAGGAGCGGGGGCGCAGGGGACTCGACCTTCTTCTTCTACTTGCCGCCGCCGGACTTGGTGGGCTTGGACGACGACGGGGGAGCCTTCTCCTTCTTCGGGGCCTGCGAGTTCAAGCGAGCGAGAGGGGGGTCAGTACGCATCCGGGCTGCGGGTGGGGAGATGTGGCGGGGTGGCGCTCCTAGCAAGGGGATGGGGTCGAGATTAGGGGAAGGGAGGGGGGGGGGGAGGAGGGGGAGGGGACGGGGTGGCGCTCACCGGCGACGACTGCTCCGGCGTGCTAGGGTTCGCGTGAGACACGAAAGAAAGGGGATTGGTTGATATGAGAAACAGTGAGAGTGAGAAGAAAGGGCCGATCTGTTTTTTGGCTAAGTGTAAAACATCCGTGGCGCATATTTTTCAAGATGCGCCATTGATATTCGACACTTAGTCAAATAAGTCGACGCCCTCATATGTGACAGTAACACAGGCTTACCCTAGTGGTTCGACTCATGGGGCAAAACCTGGGCTGGGGCATCCAGGTTCGATTCCTGGTTGCCTCACAATTTTTGGCTAAGTGTCAAATATCCGTGGCGCATATTGCCCAATATGCGCCATTGGTATTTGGCACTTGGCCAAAAACCACGATGCCCTGGTCTATGTCAACAACACAAGGCTATTGTAGTGGTTGTTGACGTTGTGTGCTACATCTAGAGCAGCTAGGTTCGATTCCTGGCTCTCTCAATTTTTTTAGTATTCTTTTTAGTATTTGGCACTTAGCCACAATACTTGTCATTAATATCTAGTATATTTTTTAACAAATAGTAATTAAGTTTAACATTCACAAATCTATTTAAAATAAGGACATCCATTTGCAAGTACATAGGCAATTATCAATTTATTTAAAACAAGGACATCCATTTGCAAGTACATAGGCAATATCCATACACAACAATATTCTTCACAAATCTAGCGTCTCTTTGCAATCTTCTTGCCCTTCTTCCTCGCGGTTGAATACTTTAGCCCGGAAAGGTTAAGGTTTCTTCTTGTGAACAAACAACCTTTAGTAGGTAGGGTGGTCTTACTTTTTCCTGCAGCACTCGGCTTGTCAAAGTACTTGTCGAATTCCTCTTTGATCATCGGATCGCCGTTCTTTTCTAAGTCTTGCTCGTTGGCGGGTCCGTCCATTCTGATGATGCTCCTCTTGCCCCTCCTCAGGACAACACGGCTTGGCTTTGATGGGTCAGTGATGAAGAAACATTGGTCAACTTGGCTCGCGAGTACCCATGGCTCATTTTTTGTGGAGGCGTTCTTCGCGGAGGCATCGGGTATAACCATGGTGGTGAAATACCGACTCTCTTTTTGGACGCTCTTGGCCCATCTGACACGGAACATTGGCACCTTCTCTCCGGCATAGTCGAGCTCCCAGATCTCCTCGATCCTTCTGAAAAACCGTTCCTTGACGTGGGCTTCGTCATCGGCATAGGATAGCATCGTTACTCCTGAGTTCTGATAGTCGCTGCTCATGTCCCTTTTCTCGGTGTAGAATCTGTACCCGTTGATCTCGTATGCCTGATATGTCCTCATGTTGTGCCTGGGGCCATTTGACAAGGCGAACATTAGTTTTTCATCCTCCGTAGAAGGCATTTGCGGGTCTGCAGGGGGATTGTCTTGAAGCTTCTTCTTGAACCAAGCCGTGAAGGTAGAGTTGTGCTCTCTTGTTACCTCTCCCTTCTTCCTCGGCCGACCAAGGTCAACGAACTTCTGCTCGATTAACCTTTTGTGCTCTTCCACCCAAGGATCGACCAATTCAATGTGTTGTAGCGCGACTCGGTGTGCCCTGTCAAAGTTGTCACGTCGACCCTTCGCGCCGACATGCATGGTGCAAAAGCCCTCGCGGTAGCCATATCCAGTGAGCCTGCCGAGGTGCGTCCTTTTGGGCAGACCAACAGGGTCATCCTCGTCGTCCGGGTCGGTGCGTAGATAATTCTGGCAGAAAGAGACGCACTCATAGGTCAGAAAGCCCTTGGCAATGCTTCCATCTGGACGGGACCTGTTGCGTACGAATCCTTTGATAACACCGTTAAGCCTTTCAAACAACATCATGTTGTGCAGGAGTGTCGGCCCGAGATGAATGATGTCATCCACGACATGGACGAGTAGATGGACCATGATGTCGAAGAATGCGGGTGGGAAGTAAATCTCGAGCTCGCATAGTATCACGATGATCTCATCTTGTAGTGTGTCGAGCTTCTTCAAGCCAATCGACTTCCTCGAGATGACGTCGAAGAAGTTGCAGAGGCCAAACAGCGTCTCACGGATGTGCTCGTCCATCATCCCTCGGATCGCAACGGGAAGTATCTACCTCATCAGCACGTGACAGTCATGAGACTTCATCCCGCTGAACCTCTTCTTCGCTTTGTCTAGATATCTGCCTATGTTCCCCGAGTAACCGTAAGAAACTTTGACTCCTAGGAGGCAGTTGAAAACTGCTCAAGCTCCTACTCACTTAGAGTGAAGCAGGCAACCGGAAACACTGCAATTCCCCTCTTAACCCTTTTGCGGCGACCTTGAGTATCTACAGGCGCCATCTCATCATCATCATCATCATCGGGCGGTGGCGTCTCATGAAGTTCTTCCTTGATGCCAAGTTCCATCAGATCATTCCTGGCTTTTTGCCCGTCTTTGGTCCTATCCGGCATGTTGATGATAGTGGCAAGCAGACTCTCGCACACGTTCTTCGTGATGTGCATGACATCAAGGCTATGTGGCGTGTGGAGGTCTTTCCAATAAGGCAGGTCCCAGAAAACAGGCCTAGCTTTCTACACACCATGCAGTGGTTTCGTCCTCGGGCGCTTCTTTCCCAGCAAAGGGCACTCTTCCTAGTTGTCCAACATATCTTGGATCACTTCTCCGCTCCTCGGACGTGGGGATTTTTCGAGATCTACTTTGCCATCGAACAAATCTCTATGCTTTCTCCACGCTTGATCCTTTGGAAGCCACATTCGAGTCCGTTGGAACACGGTCTTCGATGACCCAGGATCCCTTGGTAGCTAGAGATGCGGGGTCTTATCCATGCACTTGACATATGCTTTGTGTCCGTGGTTCACCTGGGCAGACACGTATGCATAACCTGGATAGTCCTGCACCGTTGTGAGCTGCGCGGCTCTCATAAGGTAATAATCTCCTGTGTATGTGTCCCACGTATGGGCTGGCGTCTCCCACAACGTGGCTAAATCTTCTTTCAGCAGCCTGAGATACAGATGCATGTCGATACCTGGTTGTTTCGGCTCCTGAATCAGAATACACATGTGTACGTATCTCTGCTTGGTGCACAACCATGGATGGAGGTTGTACGGCCATACAAACATGGGTCAAGTGCTATGTGTGCTACTCTGGTTGCCAAATGGATTGAGTCCATCGGTGCTCATACCAAGCCTGACGTTCCTTGGATCGCCCCAAAGTCTGGAAAGTCAATGTCCAGTGCGTTCCACTGGCTAGCGTCCGAAGGGTGTGTGAGGATCTTGCCCTTATGCGGATCATCTTCATCTGACTTCTTCCTTTCCGCGTGTCATTGCATGAGCTTTGCTTCCTTATGGTCCACGAAATACCGCTGCAGACGGGGAGTGATAGGAAAGTACCATACCACTTTCCGAGGAACTTTCTTGTTCCCTCTCTTGTATCGTCCTTGGCCACACACCGGACATGTGGTTCTATCCTTGTTCTCATCCCGATAAAGTGCGTAGTCATTAATGCAAGCGTGGTACTTAACATACGGTAGGTCGAGAGGACATACGATTTTCCTGGCCTCCTTGATACTAGTTGGACATGTGTTCCCCTTGGGAAGACGTTCTTGCCAGAATCTCATGTTTTTGTTGAAGCTTACGTCGACCCATTTGCTTTCCGCCTTCATCTCTAGAGCCTTGAGCGTTACGTTCAAGCTGGTATCCTCGGGCCGGCACCTAGGATACAATGGAGTTTTCCCGTCTATCTCCATCTGCACTAGCTTGGCTTTCTCCCCGGCAGCAACTTTGGTGTTGCTCGTCTCCCTGAGAAGCAGTTCCTGAACATGAGGATCCTGCAAGGCCGAGGTTAGTGATACATTGCAAATGTATCTATAACTTTTGATGTTCCATGCTTGGTTTTATCTACTTTCTTGTGTTTTGTCCACACTTTGGAGTACTTTTCATATGATTAATTGGACTAACCTATTAACAAGTGCCACAGTGCCAGCTGCCTGTTTTCTGCAATTTTTGGTTCCAGGAAAGTCAAAATTCAATATTCTCAGAATTGGACCGGACAAAAGCCAAAGTTGATATTTTCCCGGAAGACTCACAGAACCAGAAGGAGAGTCGGAGAGGGGCCACAGGGTGGCCACACCACCCCATGGCGCGGGTCCCCGAGGCCATGCCAGGGCATGGTGTGGGCCCCCTGGCCGCCCACCGACCTTGCCCTCTAGCCTATAAGAAGCCTCCTGAGGCATAAACCCTATATCATCAAGCCTCTAGCCACGAAAAGTTCTACAGCGCCGCCGCCACCGAAGGGGAGATTCGGGGTACAGAAAGTCTCTGTTCCGGCACCCTACCGGGACGGGGAAGTGCCCCGGAGCCATCTCCATCGATCTCCACCACCATCTCCATCACCATTGCTGATTCCCATGATGAGGAGGGAGTAGTTCTCTCTCGAGGCTAAGGGTTCTACCGGTAGCTATGTGTTCATCTCTCTCTCTATGCATGATCATATTGTGATCATGAGCTTTGTAATCAAATAGATCTACCTTGCTAATCAAGTGCTTTAATGAATCTCTGCTCTCCCCATGTGTGTGAAAGTGACAGTGTGCTCACCATGGTGGCACTTAGGCTAGAGATTACAAATACTTGTTATGACTTATATTTGGAGTTGGATGTCTTTATGAAATTGTGGTGTTTGTGGACTCATCTAGAACTCAAGGTGACAGTATGGAGTTTTCTAGATGGGAAAGATGAACTTTGAGGTGTGCTGTTATAGCCCTACCGTTGATTAGAGTGTCCACCAGGAGAGTAGTTCGGCGTAGTATCATAAAGAAGGATATATTTATATGAGAGTGTTCACTAGTGAAAGTATGATCCCTAGGCCTTGTTTCTTAGCATTGATACACGGTTTGCTACTAGATCTGTTACATGTTTGTTTGCTTCCATCTTTATTTCAGTTTGCCTTTAGTCTTTTCCACACCATCAAGTTATTTTCTATCACTGTTACCACTTATAATTATCTATACCACTTGTATTTCACTATCTCTTCGCCGAACTAGTGCACCTATACACCTGACAAGTGTATTGGGTGTGTTGGGGACACAAGAGACTTCTTGTATCTTGATTGCAGGGTTGCTTGAGAGGGGATACCTTTGACCACTTCCTCCCTGAGTTTGATAAACCTTGGGTAGTCCACTTAAGGGAAAACTTGCTGCTGTTCTACAAACCTCTGCACTTGGAGGCCCAACAACTATCTACAAGAATAGAAGTGCGTAGACATCAAGCTATTTTCTGGCGCCATTGCCGGGGAGGTAAGGTAAAAGGTATTCACACCGGAGGATTAAAGAAGAAGAACGTCCCACGGCAAACGCCTATTTTCTGGCGCCGTTGCCACGGAGGTAAGGTAAAAGGTACTCACATCCTCCGGTGTGAGTGCTCGAAGTTATTTCCTTTAGATTCTGCAATTTTTTCTTTTTGTTTCTTGTTTTCACTAGTTAGGCTTAATGGAAAACAACAACAAAATTAGAGAGCTTTATAGTATTTATCTTGAGTTAGGACATGAAGTGTTTGAAGAGAAAATTAAAAAACCTATGGAACTTTATTTGCATGCTAATAACAATGTTGTTAGTATGAATTCTTTGGAAACCATTATTGCTAATGCTATGGAAAAGGCTAAGCTTGGGAAAGCTAGTTTTTATGAAAATGATCATTTTAGTTCCTCGGCTTTGCAAGATAGCAATTCTATTGCTTATGATGATACAAAACCTCCAATATATGATGATTACAATGATGAATATTATATTTTCAGTCCACCTACTATTGAGGAGGCAATTAATTATGACTACAATATGTCTCCTATATTTGATGATTATGGTGATGAGAATAATAATGATAGCTATTTCGTTGAATTTGCTCCCACTATGATTAATGAGAATGACTATTCTTATGTGGGGAGTATTAATTCTTTTAAGAATGTGGCTCATGATAAGAATGTTTTATGTGATAGTTATTTGTTAATTTTATTTATGATGCTACTAAAAGTTATTATGAGAGAGGGAAACATGGTTTTATGCATCTCAATAATATTAAGTTTCCCCTCTTTATGTTGAAAGTCTTGAAGTTGCACTTGTTTTGCTTTACTATGCTTGTGGATTTGTGCTTTCATGACTTGTTTATTTACAAGATTCCTATGCATAGGAAGTGGGTTATACTTAAATGTGTTTTGAATTTGCTTCTTGATGCTCTCTTTTACTTGAATTCATATTTCTTATGTGAGCATCTTCTCAAAATATCATGCCTAACTTAAAGGCGTTAAAGAAAAGTACTTATTGGGAGATAACCCAAAAGTTTTAGATGAGTCTTGGAAGTTATTATCTCTGTAATAACCGCTCCTTATCCCTTTTATTTCCTTTTTGTGCCAAGAGTAACCTCTAATGAGAGAGAAGTAATGATTGGGAAAGTTGCTGTCCCGAAACAGATTTCTGTGCTTCACCGGAAAAATTCGTGTAAAATCTCTGAACTTCTTTTTGAGGCGTTAATTTTTGTGCTTCTGCCTCAGGTTGTTATCTAACTTTAGTTAGTTTAGAACTTTTTTATTTGAGCAACATAAGGTCTTCTAAAAAATTCGTCTTTACCTGCTGGTCTGTTTTGACAGATTTCTGCCATTTTCTGCATTTGCTTCTTGTTGGTTCCTTTTTGAGTTATTTTGGGGAATTGCACTTTTTGAGGGAAGTGATTCAGTAGCTAGTGTTCTAGTGGAAGTTTATTTGGTGTTATAACTGAACCTTAAGACTTATTATCTTGAGTGCACTAATGTTGCTAATAAAGATTGTGTGAAGTTTTGTATGAAGGAAAAATTTCAGGTGTATGGAAGGAATGAGTAATGAGATGAAAGATGGACTAAAGCTCAAGCTTGGGGATGCCACGAGTGTCACGCCAAGAAATATCTAAGAAGTACAAGCGTAAAAGCTTGGGGATGCCCAAGGCATCCCCCTCTTCATCAATAAAAATCCTAGGTTTCTTCCAAACGCTTCATTTTTATTGTTTCATGCATAGTTGTGTTGTTCTTGGAGCGTCTTCTTTTTCGTTTTTGTTTTTGTTTTTCGTTTTCTTGGTTTGCTTATTTTGCTGAATAAATTGGTTGGACCCCCTCTTTCATACATTGGTTTTCAAATAGTTTGGTTTGGTTTGGAAAAGAGTAGGCAAGCTCATGCTTAAGTGGTAAAGAGAGCTTGTTTTTGACTGTGACCTATGCTTTGTCATGCCATGCTTGATATTGTTTTAGCTTTATGCTTAGTATTATATGTTGTAGCATGACTTGTTATAAACAATTGAGATTGCTTAATGTGCCTTGGATGAATCATGCGTTGTTTTAGCATATTAAAGCATAGTATAGTGGTATTCTCCTTTGATGCTTTATTTGGGTTAACTTGGCGCATGCTCACACCATGTTATGACTATCCAAAGTCACCATAGCCTTTATGATCCTTTAGTTTTCAACTTGTAGTATCACTTTATGCTTTGATCAATGATGTTTTGTCGCTCTGCATGATTATGGCCATCATTGCTCTCTTAGTTTGTCGCTCCCAGTCTTTTGCTAGCCTCCACAACCAAGTATGAGTTCCACTCATACATCCAACTCCCTAAACCAAGTTATTCCAAAGAGTCCACCATACCTACCTACTATCTTATGCTATTCCAAGTATATTCATGCTTTTGTTTACCTTCCGAATTAAACTTGTTATGAGAAAACTAGTGATTAAAGCTCTCACGAACTTGATGGCACACTTTACTTTTTTGCATCTAATAAAATTGAACCATTGGGTCCTTCTTTGTTGCATATATGCTTGCGCTTTATAAGTTGAAATTAGCAGAACCATGTATCATGGGGAATGCTTTCAACATTGCATTTGTACTTTGTACCCTGTTGATATCATGTTCTTTTGCTTATGGATCCCGGCGGTGTGAAATAAAAGTGGAACTTGTAAGATCATGGAGTTTGTATGTGTGTTAGAGAAATGCCTGGGCCGCTAGCCTAAGCCATGCCTAATCATGGTGGAAACTTGCAGCATCACCATAATGAGCACTCTATGAAGCATCCTCAATAAAAACCTATGCAAATAGCAAATAAAAAGATCGCTGAGATGCTCATTGTCTGCTTGCCTTGTCATTTTGATTATGGGATAGCTCCTGTATCATGTGCAAGGGGTACCCCGTTGGCGGTTCTTTATGATACACATGTACTTACAATGACAAGAGCTTACTTGTGACTAAAGTTGAGTAGCATGAGGTTCGGTCTTCGTAAGTAAGGGGCATGAGATTTCAGCTTATAACTTGTCAAGCACATCCTCTTAGTTGTGTCACTTTAACCTTAATGACCTTCAAGATGCTTATGATAGGGGCAATGAGAGATGAAAGCTATAAGTACCATAATTTTTGGAAGCTCTTTATGAAACTTGAATCCCTACTTCCTTCTATGAAGGCCTTTCTTCCACCATTATATTGAGTCTCCACCTTCTACCTTTATGCACTTACTTTGAGAGCATAGTGGACATTATTAGTTCCATGTGCATTGTCCCAAGACAATTTGATTGATGCATAACTTGATATTGCTTGTTCTAAACTATTTGTATCTAGTCACTCTTATGAACTTTGAAGGTGTCCTATGCATTTATATTTGCTACTCTATGAGGGACAAGCTGAATACTATTATGCTATGTTTTCTTTATGTGAAACAAACAAACGTCTTGCAAAGCATTGTTATTCATGAATCTTTTGTTTGTGCCTTTTCATGTTGCAACATAGTTGCTTTGTCTTATTGTTAGAACTTTGTCTTTCATGTTATGATTGAAGTACTATGATCCCAGCTTTGAATGTTTTACAAATACTTTGATCAAGTTTATGATGGTGCATGTCACCTCAAAAATTATTCTTTCTTTTTTATCACTTACCT
The DNA here is from genome assembly GCA_910589775.1 of Avena eriantha. Taxonomy (NCBI): domain Eukaryota; kingdom Viridiplantae; phylum Streptophyta; class Magnoliopsida; order Poales; family Poaceae; genus Avena; species Avena eriantha. The sequence goes on along the minus strand of OU342745.1, from coordinate 62,294,746 downwards.
ACTCGAGGACGAGCATGAGTTAAGCTTGGGGATGTTGATACATTGCAAATGTATCTACAACTTTTGATGTTCCATGCTTGGTTTTATCTACTTTCTTGTGTTTTGTCCACACTTTGGAGTACTTTTCATATGATTTCTTCGACTAACCTATTAACAAGTGCCACAGTGCCAGTTGCCTGTTTTCTGCTGTTTTTGGTTCCAGGAAAGTCAGAAAATCTATATTCTCGGAATTGGACCGGATAAAAGCCAAAGTTGATATTTTACCGGAAGACTCATGGAGCCAGAAGGAGAGTCGGAGAGGGGCCACAGGGTGGCCACACCACCCCATGGCGCGGGTCCCCCAGGCCGCGCCAGGGCAAGGTGTGGGTTGTTGGGTTCGCAGCATAGAAAACAAAAAAATTCCTACGGTGTGAACTATACGCCAAGGTCTATCTACTAGGTACAAAGCAACGGGTGGACATACATCCAACAAGAACTTACCCCCGAAGACAACGAGTTTTGTTAACGAGTAGGAACTCGTGGTCGATGTAGTCATACACTTGCCGATCTCAAGATCGTGAGGAAGTCCGAGCAGGTTCGGCTCCAGCACGTCCTTCAGATCCAGCTCCAGCACCACCAAGTCCAGCACCACAAAGCAGTGGTGCATCCGTGATCGCACACACGTCCGGTACCCCGACAACCTCCGTCCCTTGCTTCAGCAAAGCAGCGGAAGCAGCAACTCCTTTCCAGATAAAGCCACCGGGAACATGTATCTCGCTAATCCGAGACCATGGGGAATAATACTAGAGGGGGAGAGAGATCCTTCACAAGGAGGTGTGTGTGAGAAGTGAGGAGAGGGTGGCCTTTTATAGGAGGAGGGGGGTGCCCCTCCTTCATGGCCGGCGCATGGAGGAGGTGCCTCTTCACGTTCTCCATTCATGTGGTGGTAACCCCTCCACATTAAAATGCCTCTTCACATTCCCTTTTAAAGTCTCCACTTTAAATGCATTAAATTTCTCCAAATTTAATGCTCTCTCATTTAATAAAACTCTTTTATTATTTTTATTCAGAATTTTGTTAATTACTTTAATTAACAAACATTCACATAAAACCCTCTGCAACATTTCAATATTACATGCAGAACCAATTTTAGCAATTTCACCCGAAACAGTTTTGGTGTCTATTGAAATAATTCCAGCGCTTTCTTAAATCTTTATCTGAAACATATTTGCTCCAAATGGTGTTGGTATCCCTTAAGTGTGTCACCCTACGGTTCGCGAATAATGCATACATGATCGAGACCCCTCTCCGATCAATAATCAGCAGCGGGACCTAGCGATCCATACTGACTCCTACACATTCAACGATGACTTCTATGATCGTGAGAACCTTTAACGCTAATAACTAAATCCCTTTGTCTCGCGATATATTACATGTCCGAGATTCGATCGTCGGTATCTCCATACCTAGTTTGATCTTGTTTCTGACATGCACTCTTTTCTCGTTCCCGTGATATAACATTCTAGTGATCACATCACTTGCTTGCAAGCTATCTTAATGTGATATCACCGAGAGGGCCCATAGTATATCTATCCATCATCGGGATTGACAAATTCCACTCTTAATCCATGAGCCTCAACATAACACCTTCGTAGCACTGAACCCATCTTTATAGTCACCCTGTTACGGTGTGACGTTTGATGTTATCAAGATACTCTTCCGGTGTTAGCAATTAACATGATCTCATGGTCTAAGGATAAAGATTACTTCGTATGATGTTATAGCAATATAAACATAATGACTTTGATCGTAATGCTATACTTCGGATGAATGTTCATCACATCATTCCACCAATGTTGTGACCTCGTTATTAACAACATCCAATGTCCATGATCAGGAAACCTTGATCATCTTGTTAAGCAACGAGCTAGTCTATTAGAGAGGGATAACTAGGAACCCTTTTTGTTTATTAAACACACATGTATTGACGTTTCCGATCAATACAATTATAGCATGCAAAATAAACATTTATCATAAACATGGAATAAGATAATAACCACTTTATTATTGCCTCTCGGGCATATTCCCTTCAGTCTCCCACTTGCACTAGAGTCAATAATCTAGTTTGAAAAACTTTGCGTATTGAACACCTATGGCTTTCTTGTGTTGCATATACGCTATTGCTAGTGGTTAACATAATCTCTAGATCTGATAGTTTCAGGTCCGTGTGTATTTGCATGTCTTTGCGTCTCTACGTATCACTCATTATCAAATGAGATGGCATTGTATAAATTTGGTCCTTTGGTGAGACCTTTAGTTCGTTCGGCTCAAAATATGTTGATATTATTGTCACACAATATACCTTCATAGTATTAGCCCACTTTGAACCACACCTAGTTTGATAACAAACTTCTTAACACAAATGCCCTCCTTTGCTGCTACTATAGCAGTTATATACTTAGCCTTTTGTTGTAGTATCCGTCACAATGTCTCAACTTTGGAACTCATCCAAATCCATCATGGAACATCCTTTCCATTACAGTGTGCCACCCATAGTCTAAATTGAGATAAATTTAATTTGTATCCTGTGACAAAACTAGTATCAATGTAACACTTTACAATGAACTACCTTTAAATATTTGTCACTTATACATTATATATTCTTAGTTCTTCCAAAGCTCATAAGAATATCTTTACTATTGTCCAATGATCATCTTATGAATCATTCTGGTATATGCTCATAACATTTAGAGCATAGGACATTCTGGATATATACATATCATGGTATAATCGATCAAAATCTTCATGTGATTTTACTCACCAAGTGTTGAAACACTTGAATTTTGATACAATCCTTTCCATGCAGCAAGAACCTTTCTTGTTGTTTCCATATTGAACCCTTTCAATATCTCATATATGTATGTCTGGCACAACCATATTTTCGCCTTAACCTATCCATATAGATATCGATGCCAAATATTCCGGGTTTGCCCAAGTCTTTCATCAAAATCTTATTTTAATGAAATTCTTAACTTGTGTCAATACAAGATACATCATTTCCAATCAACAATATGTCCTCTACATAATGTATTAGAAATATGTCTCAGTGCTCCCACTTAATTTCTTGCAAATGCAAGCATCTTCATCATCTCCGATGAATTTAAACTCTTTTAACAGTTTCATCATGGTGAAGATTCCAACTCCGCTATGCTTACTTCAACTATTGAAGTTTACATGCCCTTTTAGCATCCTTTGAATTAACAAAACCCTTCGGACCATGTCATGTACATGTCCTAGGTTACCGTTCTATTAGAAGAACCTTGTTTTGTTTATTCAACTACCATATACCAAATTATATGTAGTGGTTGCTACATTAATCCGTCAAGACTATATATCGCTATGAAAGATCAAATCTTGTCATAATCAACTCCTTGAACATTGTCGTAAACTTCTTTCTGACATGTCGACTATTTCATAGATGTTAAACATCCATGTCTTATTTCTTTATAGATCCAAACACGACCGATAGGTTCACGCCTTTCCGGAGGGTCTTCCAAGTTCAAAAACTTGATTTCTTGTGTATGGATACTATCACGGATTCTATGCCTTCTAGTCATTTTATGGAGTCAGGGCCCATCATCGCTTCTTTGCATGTAGTCGGTTCATCATTGTCAAAACAATAATGACTTGCTTATCAAATCTTACTATTTGATTCTTACCGACCCACACGGTTCTATAGGAACTCTAATCTCCGAGATCACACCTTTTGTAATCACGAGAGCCGTGAACATTGTGGCCACCACCAGGACACTTTCTGGCGTTGCGCTACTTAGCACATATAGCTAAGGTTCAACAACCTTATCAAAGTTCTATTGTCCTCCCACTTAACTTTTCGCGAAAAATTCCTTCTCAAGAAACTTGACATTCCAAGTAACAAACTCTTTTGTCCTCGGTGTTATGGAGAAATTCCCAAAAAATTCTTTGGGATAACCTACAAAGACGTGTTTATCCGACTTTGGTTGTAAACATTTTACTTATGCATAGCATACCAAAATTTAAAAAAGACAATTCGGGTTTTATCCTAAACCATAACTTATATGGTGTCATTTCAACGAATCACAATGGTGCTCTTTTCAGTGTAAAAGCGGTAGTCTCTAAAGCTTCAATCTTTAAAACATAATGGCAGTTTTATAAATGACACATTTGATCTTACCATGTCAAACATGGTTTGATTTCATCTCTCGAATATGCCATACTCCTATGGTTTACCGGGAAATACAAATTCATGGAACAATTCCTCAAATCTTAGGTGTTTTGCTAAACATGTAACTCAAATATCTTCCTTTACGATCAAATCATAAACTCTTTTATTTTCTTGTTACAATGATTTTTCACTTCATCTTGAAAGTCTTTGAACAACTTTCAAATGTTTCATACTTCTTCCTTATTAAGTAAATATACAGATATATTCACTCAAATTTTTGAAGAAAGCATATGAAGCAAAAGATCCATCGCATATGGCTACACATAATGGACTATGCACATCAGCATGCACAATTTCCAATAAGCTAGTCATCCGTTCCTCTCTGGCCTATGGACGGAGTTTCAATTATCTCGAGGAAAGTCTCACATGCGTCAATCGATCAAAATCAAAGACTCCAAAAATCCATCAACATGGAGTTTCTTCATGTTTTCTTTCAAATATAATTTAAACAGCGATGTCACTTCATAAGTGATCTTTCAATCATTTGTCTTGAGACATTTTAGCAATAGTGTTTATGGATGTTATTTCTCCAACTAGACTTGTAAAAGTTCATCCATCCTTTATGGAATACGGTAATTATTTGAACAACCATTGTTCTCATAATACCGGAAAAAAATAACAATTATTTAAACAAATCTTGAAGGCTTGGTTTGATGACAACGAAAAACACAATAAGACTTTATTTGTTTTCGATGAACATCATCACTCATTCTCTAGCTAGTTACTTAGGCCATTGTAGTTCAGGAATTGCGTTGTCCTGTATGACACTTCATACCAACCAATTCGGTATCCAATACCTAAGAACCACATTGTTTAACAAGCAAGGAATACAGCCATAACATGTATATCTTCTATATACCTAAGTTGGACATCTCTAACCTTTTATTTTCTGCCAAATATTTTATAGATTCTCTTTCAGCAATTCCTTTTCTTTTAAAAGAATCTATCAACATCAATAGTGGTGTCATCAACATGACACATGGTACAAAGCGTATATAGTCAAATACTAATACCTTTGGACTTGCACTTTGAAGTGGATCACCATCATCAAATGTTTGGTGTTCTTTCAAAAATTCATTCTTTAGTAATCTATTAGTGTAGTAAACATTTTACTTACATCTTCTATTCATCCTTATCATGACAACTTTTATGATCAAGCTACTATAGCTTATAAGGAAGAATCACGAGTATAATATCAGTTCCCAAAACATTTTTGGTAGATTCGGATGCCTAGCATCTCCATCCTTCACAAATTCTCATACAATATGAGAACATGTATTTTGCTAAATTATACTCTATCATAATGCAACCAAAAAAACATTATTTCAGATATCACAATATCTTTCACACATGATGGTTTCTGAAACAATTTTCAGCTCCAATATAATCTTGATATTAAAACAACTTTTTGAATATCAATAATCATGGAGGAAAACATGATACTTTAGATACTAACATTGGAATTCTTACTCTTGATTTAATACTACTTATTAAACTTCATGGAGTAAATAGAGTTTGCTGAAAGTTTGCAATAGGACTTATAAACTTTAAATTGACATTCAAAACAATACGATACCAGTTCGTAAAGTAAATATCCAAAATTCTATAGTTCTATTATCTCAAATAAAAACTAAGCCTAAGGTAGAAAACGAATGCCAATGACTACAACAAAATATGCAAATTCACTTTGATTTAATTTATGACAAATTGAGTTTGACTAATCCAAATTACTAATTAACTCCCACTCAAAAACGACATCCCTTGTGTCTTTTTTGTGATTACATGAATCAAATCCACTACACCAAGTCCGATCATCACGTGAGTTGATGTAGCTTCAAAGGCGAGCATCTATATGGGCATCATATCAACTATATGACTCATGCTTAACCTTTCGGTCCGTGTTCCGAGGCCATGTCTGTACATGCTAGGCTCGCCGAGTAAGAACCTTAGTATTCGCGTGTGTAAAACTGTCTTACACCCGTTCCTATGAAAGCGTAGATTCGAGTACACCCGATCATCACGTGATGTCTCGAAACACGATCCATAAACCGGTGCATACTTAAGGAAGAACACATTTTATCTTGATATTTAAATGAGGGATCATCTTATAATGCTACCAAAAGCGCCAAACTAGCAGTATAAGATGCTAACATCTAATGTGTAAAGTGAGATGATATGGTCCATGCATTTGATCTCTATCACTTGCATCGTGGTATGATCTCTATCATTCCTTTATGTGTAAGGACAAGGTCTATGGAACTTACACGTTGAGTGTGTTGTAAGAGTATCTATCATACATCTACTTACAACAATACCATATCAAGACACTAGCCCAGCAACGATCTAAACTAGACGCCTCTAATTTATCAATTGCAAGTTTTACGTGGCCTAGGGCTTTCGGAGATAGAACCGTTCTCACCTACGAACATGAACCACAACGAGGATAACCAAGTTATTAGCAACTCGTTGTAAATCAGATATTGACTATAGTAGGAGAGATAGACACCCGTCAGCCACTTATGCAAAACAAGTTGCATGTCAGTCGTGGAACCGGTCTCATGTACGATGACATGTAAGGTTGGTCCGGGCCGCTTCATCCCACTATGCCACCAATATCCAAAATACATGGAAGATGCAATAACATGATCATCATCGCCCACATATAAACATATGTGTACTACCTGTGCAAAGCACCTACGCATAGATCAGGCTCTGATACCACTGTTGGGTCCGCAGCATACAAAACAAAAAATTTCCTACGGTGTGAACTACACGCCAAGATCTATCTACCAGGTACAAAGCAACGGGTGGACATACATCCAACGAGAACTTACCCTCGAATACAACGAGTTTTGTTAACGAGTAGGAACTCGTGGTTGATGTAGTTGTACACTTGCCGATCTCAAGATCGTGAGGAAGTCCGAGCAGGTCTGGCTCCAGCACGTCCTTCAGATCCAGCTCCAGCACCACCAAGTCCAGCACCACAAAGCAGTGGTGCATCCGTGATTGCACACACGTCCGGTACCCCGACAACCTCTGTCCCTTGCTCCAGCAAAGCAGCAACTCCTTTCCAGATAAATCCACCGGGAACATGTATCTCGCTAATCCGAGACCATGGGGAATAATACTAGAGGGGGAGAGAGATCCTTCACAAGGAGGTGTGTGTGAGAAGTGAGGAGAGGGTGGACTTTTATAGGAGGAGGGGGTGCCCCTCCTTCATGGCTGGCGCATGGAGGAGGTGCCTCTTCACCTCCTCCATTCATGTGGTGGTAACCCCTCCACTAAAATGCCTCTTGACATTCCCTTTTAAAGTCTCCACTTTAAATGCATTAAATTTCTCCAAATTTAATGCTCTCTTATTTAATAAAACTCTTTTATTATTTTTATTCAGAATTTTGTTAATTAATTTAATTAAAAAACATTCACATAAAACCCCTGCAACATTTCAATATTACATGCAGAACCAATTTCAGTAATTTCACCCGAAACAGTTTCGGTGTCTATTGAAATAATTCCAGCGCTTTCTTAAATCTTTATCTGAAACATATTTGCTCCAAATGGTGTCAGTATCCCTTAAGTGTGTCACCCTACGGTTCGCGAATAATGTAGACATGATCGAGACCCCTCTCCTATCAATAATCAGCAGCAGGACCTGGAGATCCATACTGACTCCTACACATTCAACGATGACTTCTATGATCGTGAGAACCTTTAATGCTAGTAACTAAATCCCTTTGTCTCGCGATATATTACATGTCCGAGATTCGATCATCGGTATCTCCATACCTAGTTTGATCTCTTTTCCGACATGCATTCTTTTCTCGTTCCCGTGATATAACATTCTAGTGATCACATCACTTGCTTGCAAGCTATCTTAATGTGATATCACCAAGAGGGCCCAGAGTATATCTATCCATCATCAGGATTGACAAATTCCACTCTTGATCCATGAGCCTCAACATAACACCTTCGTAGCACTGAACCCATCTTTATAGTCACCCTGTTACGGTGTGACGTTTGATGTTATCAAGATACTCTTCCGGTGTTAGCAATTAACATGATATCATGGTCTAAGGATAAATATTACTTCATATGATGTTATAGCAATATAAACATAATGACTTTGATCATAATGCTATACTTCGGATGAATGTTCATCACATCATTCCACCAATGTTGTGACCTCGTTATTAACAACATCCAATGTCCATGATCAGGAAACCTTGATCATCTTGTTAATCAACGAGCTAGTCTATAAGAGAGGCATAACTAGGAACCCTTTTTGTTTATTAAACACACATGTATTGACGTTTCCGATCAATACAATTATAGCATGCAAAATAAACATTTATCATAAACATGGAATAAGATAATAACCACTTTATTATTGCCTCTCGGGCATATTCCCTTCATGGGCCCCCTGGCCGTTCACCGACCTTGCCCTCTGGCCTATAAGAAGCCTCCCGAGGCATAAACCCTAGATCGTCAAGCCTCCAGCCACGGAAAGTTCTATAGCGCCGCCACCACCGAAGGGGAGATTCGGGGGACAGAAAGTCTCTGTTCCGGCACCCTGCCAGGACGGGGAACTGCCGCCGGAGCCATCTCCATCGATCTCCACCACCATCTCCATCACCGTTGCTGATTCCCATGATGAGGAGGGAGTAGCTCTCTCTCGAGGCTAAGGGTTCTACCGGTAGCTATGTGTTCATCTCTCTCTATGCATGATCATATTGTGATCATGAGCTTTGTAATCAAGTAGATCTACCTTGCTACTCAAGTGCTTTAATGAATCTCTGCTCTCCCCATGTGTGTGAAAGTGACAGCGTGCTCACCATGGTGGCACTTAGGCTAGAGATTACAAATACTTGTTATGAGTTATATTTGGAGTTGGATGTCTTTATGAAATTGTGGTGATTGTTGGACTCATCTAGTACTCAAGGTGACAGTGTGGGGTTTTCTAGATGGGAAATATGAACTTTGAGGTGTGTTGTTATAGCCCTACTGTTGATTAGAGTGTCCAATCGGAGAGTAGTTCAGCATAGTATCATAAAGAAGAATATATTTATATGAGAGTGTTCACTAGTGAAAGTATGATCCCTAGGCCTTGTTTCTAAGAATTGATACACCGTTTGCTACTAGATCTATTACATGTTTGTTTGCTTCCATCTTTATTTCAGTTATCCTTTACTCTTTTCCACGCCATCAAGTTATTTTCTATCACCGCTACCACTTATAATTATCTATACCACTTGTATTTCACTATCTCTTCGCCGAACTAGTGCACCTATACACCTAACAAGTGTATTGGGTGTGTTGGGGACACAAGAGACTTCTTGTATCTTGATTGCAGGGTTGCTTGAGAGGGGATACCTTTGACCACTTCCTCCCTGAGTTCGATAAACCTTGGGTAATCCACTTAAGGAAAAACTTCCTGTTGTTCTACAAACCTCTACACTTGGAGGCCCAACAACTGTCTACAAGAATAGAAGTGCGTAGACATCAAGATATTTTCTGGAGCCATTGCTGGGGAGGTAAGTTAAAAGGTATTCGCACCGGAGGATTAAAGAAGAGGAACCTCCCACGGCAAACGCCAATTTTCTGGCACCGTTGCCGGGGAGGTAAGGTAAAAGGTACTCACATCCTCCGGTGTGAGTGCTCGAAGTTATTTCCTTTAGATTCTGCAATTTTATCTTTTTGTCTTGTTTTCACTAGTTAGGCTTACTGGAAAACAACAAAAAATTTAGAGAGCTTTATAGTATTTATCTTGAGTTAGGATATGAAGTGTTTGAAGAGAAAATTAAAAAACCTATGGAACTTTATTTGCATGCTAATAACAATGTTGTTAGTATGAATTCTTTGGACACCATTATTGCTAATGCTATGGTGTAACACCCTCGAATCGGCCCTATGCAAGTTTTAGCCCTTTCCGCCAAACCCGCATAGAAACGATTCAAGGACGCCCACCAGGCACTTTCGTGTGGGTGGAAAACGAAGTAATACCATTACACAATAGTCCTCGATGGGACCCACAGAACATATATATATATATATATACAACAACGACTCCGTGAGTCAAGAATACAGATATAATATACAAAGATCCAAATCACCTCGAAACGATAGAGCGTCCGACTACGGACAAGATGCAAATGGGGCTAAGAGCCCTAAAGAATAACCAATGGCGTCCATAACCCTGCCCATGCCAAGCCGGAAGGGTAACCCTGCTAACGACGTCGATCTCAAACCTGCTAAAACAAAAGAGGTGTCGACAAAGGGCAAAGGAAAAACAGGAGCGTCAGTACTGAGGCCAGTACACGGCGAGGCTAGAATTCGGCGGCTCTCGCCTACATAGGTATGGTGGACTGAAGCGGCAGCGCAGCATGCACTAAATAACCTATAGAGACTCAGTACAACTGTCGGCTATTAGAGAGAGATAAGAAAGACCTATTTGGATTCAACCTGATACTGACATCAAACAAACCCATCCTAGTATTTCCCCCTCGAGACCAAACGAGCAAGTCGGACCAAGGAACTCACACAGTTGGCAATTTTACTCATTCCGTTATAGCTGCGGCAATTACTAATCAGATATAGATAGCATGAGTCATCCTGATAGCCTAAGTAGTGGGCAGTTTTAGTTAACATTCCGTTGTAGTTGGAACATTTACTAGTCAGATCTAATTGTCCTGAGGAATCCCAAAACCCAGCAGTTGTTGGCACTTTTATCACATTCCATTGGAGTTGTAATACTTACTAGGCAGGTATATCAGAACACGATACGACCAAGATCCACCAGTTGTTGGTAGTTTTAATATCCATTCCGTTATACTTGAGCTGATTACTAGTCACATATTAAGTCAAATTTATAGCACTACTTTAGTTATGCTTGTCTATGATCGAGATACTGTGCTCCAAGTCGTCCATAACCGCGGACACGGCTTTCAGAAAGTTTTACCCTGCAGGGGTGCACAAATAGCAACACACACTCGATCAACCTCGGAAAAACCTACACAAAACCCAACGAGGCTTCCACGACAAAGCGATCACAGGATTCATAAAATATTTCAGGGGGCCACCCCACTAATCTACCCGCAACGAAGTTGGCCGGCTCCGGAACGGACCCAGGGTTTGCGACGACGGCTGTAAACGACTGGGAACCCGAAAATGTGACGGGGCTTGTCGATACCGCGAAAACGTGGCGCGATCCAAAACAGTACAGGTGCTCCACGCACAATCTTAAATAAAGCAGTAAAGCATGGCATAGGTACAAGATAGTAATAAAGCCCCAAACTACTTTGTGGCCCCAAGAAATAGAAATGAATCAAGCTCTGGCTCAGGGGGGTCCACGGCCTCCTAGATGTGGATAGTGCGAAAAATCAAGGAACAAGTATCAAGTACTCGAGGTCCTACGGGACACAAGTGAGCGTGGAAGAACCAAATAACATCTATTGCCCACCGATGCCTCTGCATTAGTTATATCTAGCAATTTAATAGTTTTGTTTAAAGTCATGATCATCTCCACCATTAAGCATCCCCACCATTTATCATGTGCTAACTTGCCGTCAACGGTGGAACGACAATGTCGTGAAGCAACATAGAAGCAAGCGACTACGACTCACAGGGCCGACTATCTACCAAACAACAGGTATTGGGAGGTGTCCATGGCAATATAGAGGCTGCACGGGATATAACTGGTGCACGGACACTAAAGCATCGCGACACGGATAGCAATAGATCAACAGGAGGAAATAAAGACTATAAATGCAAAATAGGTAGAAGAGGGAAGAGATGCTCGCCTGGGAAACACCACCGAAGGTTCATATCCGGAGAACTTGTCGATACTCGCATCAACTCATCGGCCTAATCCCCGAAGAAGCAAACACTTGAAGAAACACTGGATGCAATATTTAATACTACGACAGAAGATCCGGCATCTTATGATATGATGCATGTCATGGCACAGATGCGGTGCAATTAGGCAATATTAAGCGAAACCGGGGTCCCGACAATTAATTACTGGGTTCATGTTGTTTAGATACCCCACATTTTAAATGTTGTATTAACAAGACAAAACATGGCATCGGTTCGCTACGCAAATTTAAATGGAGACAAAATAAGACTAGAATAACCCGCATATAGACTCCATATTTAATTATAAGGTGAATCGGCATAATGCCCCCAAACCACTAAATATGTATGCATGTATGAACAATTTAATATGCGACAGTTGATAATGTCATATTATAATATAGGGGTCTCGGAAAAAGGGGTCACACATCTGGGTTCGGAAGATCTTGGGTTCCGGGGGTCCGGGGTTCGATAGGGTTCGACGGGGATCGGATCTGGGGTTCGGATCAACGGGATCGTTCTCGGACAATGGAGTAGATCTTGGCGTTCCGAGAAGAAGGTCTTGGTTTGGCGTCAGTGGCACATCGGATTCACCCTGGTTGGTGTCGATCTTGTCGTCGCGAAGATCTTGTCGGGTCCGCGTATCGGGGCGGTCTTGGCATCCGGGGTGAAGTACTTGTCGTTCCCGTGGCAATCTTGGCGTTCTTCCGGTTCGGGTCTTGGCGTCTGAGAGGAAGGAGAACTTGGCGTTCTTGTCACAGTGCTCGGGTGACGATGTCGGTCTTGGGTTCGGCGCTGGACGGTCTTGATGTTCCGAGAAGGAGATCTTGTCGGTGGTCGTCAAATTCATCGGGTCGAGGTCGATCTTGGCGAGATACCCCCATGTTGTCCTTGTCGACATGATCATCACCGAAAAGATGGCCTTGGAGGCAGGAGCGAATAAACGAAGAGGTCGATGTTGCCGATGCTTCGTGTACAGACTTCATTAGGCGAACTTGAATAGACGACACCGGGTACGAGATGGTCCCGCGGGTTCTAGCTTCACATGAAGGGCATCGAAGATCTTGCGTTAGGGACTTGGTCTTGGACGGGACGGGTCATCAAGCATCGTCACATAACCCAGCGACCACCAGACAACGACAACACAAAAACAAACAGGAGCAAGGCCGACCGATCCGGAGCCAAGGTTGCGGCCCGCGTGCTGGTAGAGCAGGGTGGGCACAGGCGGAAGGGCACCCGCGTGGTAGCGCATGGGCGGCAGGAGGGATGACGGACACGACCTGGGGGCCGCTCTGCGGGGAAACTCGCGAGGAAGCCAGGATGGTCGCAGGGCGGTGGGCACACATGTGGCCTCCTAGGGAAGAGCACAATGGCGCGGGGTTGGAGGACGTCGCGTGGGCGGCGGCCCTCTAGGATGCGGTTAGGGGACGGGCAGACGGCAGAGGCAACAAGGGCTCCCCTGGCAGCGTCGATGCAGAGGAGGTGGAGGCGGCCGGAGGAGTTCCGCAGCGGGGCGGCCGACGGAGGGGTGGAGGAGAAGCTCGGGCGGCAGAGGCGAGCTTGGACAAGGAGCGAGGGAGGCGCTCGAGGATGTTGTTGGGGAGGGCGATGAGGATGGAGGCATCGCGGTGAAGAGGAGGCGCAGGCGGCGGTGCCGGGGGCGGCTCTGTGGGAGAAGGCGCAGACAGGGACGGCGGAGGAGAATCAGCGGCGGTGGAGGCCGGATGCACAGATGCGGCCAGCGAGGAGGGGCGCTCGAGCGGGAGGGAACCCAGGGACGGTGAGGACGCGCACGCCCGACATGGTCATGGCGACAGACGGTCCGGAGGCGGGGAGGCCCGGCGGCGGCCGGCGGTGGCGGCCGAGGAAGGAGGCACCACGGGTTCGCGGTAGGTGGGAAGGGATGAGGCCATGAGGGAGAGGGACGCGTGGTGGGTGGTGGGGCCAGGTGGGCGCGGGGCACGGGAGTGGCGAGGGGATCGAGGCCGAGTGCGGGGCTATCGGTGGGGTGGTAGGTGGGGTTGCATGCAGGTGTGTGGGAGGGAGTGTGGGGTATTGGGCCAGGGAGTGGGATCGCAGGGAGGTTTGGTGGGCGGCTGGGCGACGTGGCGTGTGTGGCTGGGAGGGCTGGCGCGGGGTGCGCCTGTGTGGTGCGATGGGGACAGGGGAGGGAGTGTGGCGGCAGGGTGGGGAGCTGTGAGGGATAGGGTTAGGGTGAGGGGATAGGATAGGATCAGTTTTAGGGTTTGGAGGTGGCCGGCCGGGCTTTCGGGCCTGGCAGGCTGCCTCCTAAAAATAATTTAATTATTTTATTATTTAAAACGAGGCTTTTGTAAACCGTTTTTAGACAAAACAAAATAATCCGGAAGACCGGTGTTTATAGTTTGAATAAAACACGGGGCGTTCAGAAAACAAAACCAGGCTTTTCGAAAATAGTTTTAAACAAAACCATGCATGATGATGACGATGCTCAAATGCAATGTGGCATGATGACATGAGCATGCGGTCATGATGATGCGCAACACAAAAACACATTGATTTTCTAGTAGTGGTTTTAGCGGGGCGCCACAATTTGACACCACTAACAAGGGATCTTGCCCTCGAGATCCACCTCATGGTACCGGGAAGAAGGTCGGCGATCTGGATCTTCTCGCTTCGTGTCGATCCTCGTGACACCACTAAGAAGAGGTCGTTGTCTGTGATCGTCGAGAGAACACTCCGGGAACAAAGGGCGGAGGTTGAGGTATCAACAAATAAAGCCACCTCTAGCTTCCGTGGATGGAGTAAAATTGCTTGATCCACTGATTCGATGTACAAGAGCGAATGATAACAGTAGTCGGATGGTGATCAGTCCATCGCGCACCCAGAGCATTACTCTGCACATGAATAGGAGAATTATGCAACCAACCCTTGGAATTAGACTGAAGATCTCGACAAACAAGGTTCGGAAACAAAAGAGTGATGCAGACTCTGCATCGGATCTGGCGTAGATGATGTCGTCGCGTTGGAGAACACCGGAAGGCACAAACAAGGAACAAAGAATGGTACCACCGATAAAAGATCACTCCGATAGCATGAAGTCCGGAGGTAGAAACACCGTTATCAAAGGAGGAAGCGAAACCCTGAAGGTACGATGAAAACCCAACCACGAGAATTCCTGGACTCGAAGAAAAGGTAAGAGAACAGATCCATAACACGTAGAGGTAAGAGGAGAATAGCAGAGGGTAAGGAGTAAAAGCAGACCTAATCAGATCTATCCAACCGGTTTTTTCAAAATAGTTTTGACACTCTACTTTGGCCGTTAGCTAGGTTATCCTATAGGCTGGACTTGTGGGGTATCGCAACTGCTGAGCTCTGATACCACTCTGTAACACCCTCGAATCGGCCCTATGCAAGTTTTAGCCCTTTCCGCAAACCCGCATAGAAACGATTCAAGGACGCCCACCAGGCACTTTCGTGTGGGTGGAAAACGAAGTAATACCATTACACAACAGTCCTTGATGGGACCCATAGAACAGATATATATATACAACAACGACTCCGTGAGTCAAGAATACAGATATAATATACAAAGATCCAAATCACCTCGAAACGATAGAGCGTCTGACTACGGACAAGATGCAAATGGGGCTAAGAGCCCTGAAGAATAACCAATGGCGTCCATAACCCTGCCCAGGCCAAGCCGGAAGGGTAACCCTGCTAACGACGTCGATCTCAAACCTGCTAAAACAAAAGGGGTGCCGACAAAGGGCAAAGGAAAAAGAGGAGCGTCAGTACTGAGGCAGTACACGGCGAGGCTAGAATTCGGCGGCTCTCGCCTACATAGGTATGGTGGACTGAAGCGGCAGCGCAGCATGCACTAAACAACCTATAGAGACTCGGTACAACTGTCGGCTATTAGAGAGAGATAAGAAAGACCTATTCGGATTCAACCTGATACTGACATCAAACAAACCCATCCTGGTATTTCCCCCTCGAGACCAAACGAGGAAGTCGGACCAAGGAACTCACACAGTTGGCAATTTTACTCATTCCGTTATAGTTGCGGCAATTACTAATCAGATATAGATAGCATGAGTCATCCTGATAGCCTAAGTAGTGGGCAGTTTTAGTTAACATTCTCTTGTAGTTGGAACATTTACTAGTCAGATCTAATTGTCCTGAGGAATCCCAAAACCCAGCAGTTGTTGGCACTTTTATCACATTCCATTGGAGTTGTAATACTTACTAGGCAGGTATATCAGAACACGATATGACCAAGATCCACCAGTTGTTGGCAGTTTTAATATCCATTCCATTATACTTGAGCTGATTACTAGTCACATATTAAGTCAAATTTATAGCACTACTTTAGTTATGCTTGTCTATGATCGAGATACTGTGCTCCAAGTCGTCCATAACCGTGGACACGGCTTTCAGAAAGTTTTACCCTACGGGGGTGCACAAATAGCAACACACACTCGATCAACCTCGGAAAAACCAACTCAAAACCCAACGAGACTTTCACGACAAAGCGATCATAGGATTCATAAAATATTTCAAGGGGCCACCCCACTAAGCTACCCGCAACGAAGTTGGCCGGCTCCGGAACAGACCCAGGGTTTGCGACGATGGCTGTAAACGACTGGGAACCCAAAAATGTGACTGGGCTTGTCGATAGCGCGAAAACGTGGCGCGATCCAAAACAGTACAGGTGCTCCATGCACAATCTTAAATAAAGCAGTAAAGCATGGCATAGGTACAGGATAGTAATAAAGCCCCAAACTACTTTGTGGCCCCAAGAAATAGAAATGAATCAAGCTCTGGCTCAGGGGGGTCCACGGCCTCCCGGATGTGGATAGTGCGAAAAATCAAGGAACAGGTATCAAGTACTCGGGGTCCTATGGGACACAAGTGAGCGTGGAAGAAGCAAGTAACATCTATTTCCCACCGATGCCTCTGCATTAGTTATATCTAGCAATTTAATAGTTGTGTTTAAAGTCATGATCATCTCCACCATTAAGCATCTCCACCGTTTATCATGTGCCAACTTGCCGTCAACGGTGGAACGACAACGTCGTGAAGCAACACAGAAGCAAGCGACTACGACTCGCATGGCCGACTATCTACCAAAAAACATGTATTGGGAGGTGTCCATGGCAATATAGAGGTCGCATGGGATATAACTGGTGCACGGACACTAAAGCATCGCGACACGGATATCAATAGATCAAAAGGAGGAAATAAAGACATAAATGCAAAATAGGTAGAAGAGGGAAGAGATGCTCGCCTGGGAAACATTGTCGAAGGTTCATATCCGGAGAACTTGTCGATACTCACATCAACTCATCGGCCTAATCCGTGAAGAAGCAAACACTAGAAGAAACACAAGATGCAATATTTAATACTATGACAGAAGATCCGGCATGCTTATGATATGATGCATGGCATGGCACAGATGCAGTGCAATTAGGCAATATTAAGCGGAACCGGGGTCCCGACAATTAATTACTGGGTTCATGTTGTTTAGATACCCCGCATTTTAAATGTTGTATTAACAAGACAAAACATGGCATCGGTTCACTACAGAAATTTAAATGGAGACAAAATAAGACTAGAATAACCCGCATATAGACTCCATATTTAATTATGAGGTGAATCGGCATAATGACCCCAAACCACTGAATATGTATGCATGTATGAACAATTTAATATGCGACAGTTGATAATGTCATATTATAAAAATAGGGGTCTCGGAAAAAGGGGTCACACATCTGGGTTCGGAAGATCTTGGGTTCCGGGGGTCCGAGGTTCGACAGGGTTCGACGGGGATCGGATCTAGGGTTCGGATCGACGGGATCGTTCTCGGACAAAGGAGTAGATCTTGGCGTTCCGGGAAGAAGGGCTTGGTTTGGCATCAGGGGCGCATCGGATTCGCCCTGGTCGGTGTCGATCTTGTCATCGCGAAGATCTTGTCGGGTCCACGTATCGGGGTGGTCTTGGCATCCGGGGTGAAGTACTTGTCGTTCCCAAGGCGATCTTGGCGTTCTTCCGGTTTGGGTCTTGGCGTCTGAGAGGAAGGTGAACTTGGCGTTCTTATCACAGTGCTCGGGTGACGATGTTGGTCTTGGGTTCGGCGCCGGACGGTCTTGATGTTCCGGGAAGGAGATCTTGTCGGTGGTCGTCAAATTCATCGGGTCGAGGTCGACCTTGGCGAGATACCCCATTTTGTCCTTGTCGACATGATCATCACCGAAAAGATGGCCTTGGAGGCAGGAGCATATAAACGAAGAGGTCGATGTTGCCGATGCTTCGGGTACAGACTTCATTGTCGCAGGAGAACTTGAATAGACGACACCGGGTACGAGATGGTCCCGCGGGTTCTGGCTTCGCATGAAGGGCATCGAAGATCTTGCGTTAGGGACTTGGTCTTGGCCAGGACGGGTCATCAAGCGTCGTCACATAACCCAGCGACCACCAGACAACGACAACACAAAAACAAACAGGAGCAAGGCCGACCGATCCAGAGCCAAGGTTGCGGCACGTGCGCTGGCAGAGCACGGTGGGCACAGGCGGAAGGGCGCCCGCGTGGTAGCGCAGGGGTGGCAGGAGGAATGCCGGACGCGACCTGGGGGCCGCTCTGCGGGGAAACTCGCGAGGAAGCCAGGATGGTCGCAGGGTGGTGGGCACGCATGCGGCCTCCTAGGGAAGAGCACAGCGGCGCAGGGTTGGAGGACGTCGCGCGGGCGGCGGTGCTCCAGGACGCGGTTAGGGGACGGGCGGACGGCAGAGGCGACAAGGGCGCCCCTGGCAGCGTCGGTGCAGAGGAGGTGGAGGCGGCCGGAGGAGTTCCGCAGCGGGGCGGCCGACGGAGGGGCGGAAGAGAAGCTCGGCCGGCAGAGGCGAGCTTGGACAGGGAGCGAGGGAGGTGCTCGAGGATGTCGTTGGGGAGGGCGACGAGGATGGAGGCGTCGCGGTGAAGAGGAGGCGCGGGCGGCGGTGCCGGGGGCGGCTCTGTGGGAGAAGGCGCGGACGGGGACGGCGGAGGAGAATCAGCAGCGGCGGAGGCCGGATGCACAGACACGACCATCGAGGAGGGGCGCTCGAGCAGGAGGGAACCCAGGTACGGCGAGGAGACGTGCGCCCGACATGGTCATGGCGACAGACGGTCCGGAGGCGAGGAGGCCCGACGGTAGCGGCCGGGGGAAGGAGGCACCGCGGGTTCGCGGTAGGTAGGAAGGGATGAGGCCATGAGGGAGAGGGACGCGTGGTGGGTGGTGGGGCCAGGTGGGCGCGGGGCACAGGAGTGGCGAGGGGATCGAGGCCGGGTGCGGGGCTGTCGGTGGGGTGGTAGGTGGGGTTGCGTGCAGGTGTGGGAGGGAGTGTGGGGGATTGGGCCAGGGGGTGGGATCGCGAGGAGGTTTGGTGGGCGGCTGAGCGACGTGGCGTGTGTGGCTGGGAGGGCTGGCGCGGGGTGCGTCTGTGTGGTGCGATGGGGATAGGGGAGGGAGTGTGGCGGCGGGGTGGGGAGCTGTGAGGGATAGGGTTAGGGTGAGGGGATAGGATAGGATTAGTTTTAGGGTTTGGAGGTGGCTTGCCGGGCTTTCGGGTCTGGCGGGCTGCCTCCTAAAAATAATTTTATAATTTTATTATTTAAAACGGGGCTTTTGTAAACCATTTTTCGACAAAACAAAATAATCCGGAAGACCGGTGTTTATAGTTTGAGTAAAACATGGGGCGTTCAGAAAACAAAACCAGGCTTTTCGAAAATAGTTTTAAACAAAACCATGCATGATGATGACGATGCTCAAATGCAATGTGGCATGATGACATGAGCATGCAGTCATGATGATGCGCAACACAAAAACACAGCGATTTTCTAGTAGTGGTTATAGCGGGGCACCACATATGGAAAAGTCTAAGCTTGGGAAAGCTAGTTTTTATGAAAATGATCATTTTAGTCCCCCGGCTTTGCAAGATAGCTATTCTATTGCTTATGATGATACAAAACCTCCAATATATGATGATTAAAATGATGAATATGATATTTTCAGTCCACCTACTATTGAGGGGGCAATTAATTATGACTACAATATGCCTCCTATATTTGATGATTATGGTGATGAGAATAATAATGATAGCTATTTCGTTGAATCTGCTCCCACTATGATTAATGAGAATGACTATTCTTATGTGGGGAGTATTAATTCTTTTAAGCATGAGGCTCATGATAAGAATGTTTTATGTGATAGTTATATCGTTAATTTTATTTATGATGCTACTAAAAGTTATTATGAGAGAGGGAAACATGGTTTTATGCATCTCAATAATATTAAGTTTCCCCTCTTTATGTTGAAAGTCTTGAAGTTGCACTTGTTTTGCTTTACTATGCTTGTTGATTTGTGCTTTCATGACTTGTTTATTTACAAGATTCCTATGCATAGGAAGTGGGTTATACTTAAATGTGTTTTGAATTTGCTTCTTGATGCTCTCTTTTACTTGAATTCATATTTCTTATGTGAGCATCTTCTCAAAATATCATGCCTAACTTAAAGGCGTTAAAGAAAAGTACTTATTGGGAGATAACCCAAAAGTTTTAGATGAGTCTTGGAAGTTATTATCTCTGTAATAACCGCTCCTTATCCTTTTTATTTCCTTTTTGTGCCAAGAGTAACCTCTAATGAGAGAGAAGTAATGATTGGGAAAGTTGTTGTCCTGAAACAGATTTATGTGCTTCACCGGAAAAATTCGTGTAAAATCATTGAACTTCTTTTTGAGGCGTGAATTTTTGTGCTTCTGCCCCAGGTTGTTATCTAACTTTATTTAGTTTAGCACTTTTTGATTTGAGCAACAGAAGGTCTTCTAAAAAATTCGTCTTTACCTGCTGGTCTGTTTTGACAGATTTCTGCCATTTTCTTCATTTGCTTCTTGTTGGTTCCTTTTTGAGTTCTTTTGGGGAATTGAGCTTTTTGAGAGAAGTGCTTCAGTAGCTAGTGTTCTAATAGAAGTGCATTTGGTGTTAGAACTGAACCGTAAGACTTATTATCTTGAGTGCACCAATGTTGCTAATAAAGATTGTGTGAAGTTTTGTATAAAGGAAAATTTTCAGGTGTATGGAAGGAATGAGTAATGAGATGAAAGATGGACTAAAGCTCAAGCTTGGGGATGCCACGAGTGTCACCCCAAGAAATATCCAAGAAGTACAAGCGTCAAAGCTTGGGGATGCCCAAGGCATCCCCCTCTTCATCAATAAAAATCCCAGGTTTCTTCCAAACGCTTCATTTTTATTGTTTCATGCATAGTTGTGTTGTTCCTGGAGCTTCTTCTTTTTCATTTTTGTTTTGGTTTTTCGTTTGCTTGGTTTGATTAGTTTGCTGAATAAATTGGTTGTACCCCCTATTTCATACATTGGTTTTCAAATTGTTTGGTTTGGTTTGGAAAAGAGTAGGAAAGCTCATGCTTAAGTGGTAAAGAGAGCTTGATTTTGACTGTGGCCTATGCTTTGTCATGCCATGCTTGATATTGTTTTTTCTTTATGCTTAGTATTCTTTGCTATAGCATGACTTTTTTTATAAACAATTGATATTGCTTAATGTGCCTTGGATGAATCATGCGTTGTTTTAGCATATTAAAGCATAGTATAGTGGTATTCTCCTTTGATGCTTTATTTGGGTTAACTTGGCGCATGCTCACACCATGTTATGACTATCCAAAGTCACCATAGTCTTTATGATCCTTTAGTTTTCAATTTGTAGTATCACTTTATGCTTTGATCAATGATGTTTTGTCGGTCTGCATGATTATGGCCATTATTGCTCTCATAGTTTGTCGCTCCCAGTCTTTTGCTAGCCTCCACAACCAAGTATGAGTTCCACTCATGCATCCAACTGCCTAAACCAAGTTATTCCAAAGAGTCCACCATATCTACCTACTAGCTTATGCTATTCCAAGTATATTCATGCTTTTGTTTACCTTCCGAATTAAACTTGTTATGAGAAAACTAGTGATTAAAGCTCTTACGAACTTGATGGCACACTTTACCTTTTTGCATCTAATAAACTTGAACCATTGGGTCCTTCTTTGTTGCGTATATGCTTGCGCTTTATAAGTTGAAATTAGCAGAACCATGTATCATGGGGAACGCTTTCAACATTGCACTTGTACTTTGTACCCCGTTGATATCATGTTCTTTTGCTTATGGATCCCGGCGGTGTGAAATAAAAGTGGAACTTGTAAGATCATGGAGTTTGTATGTGTGTTAGAGAAACACCTGGGCCGCTAGCCTAAGCCATGCCTAATCATGGTGGAAACTTGCAGCATCACCATAATGAGCACTCTATGAAGCATCCTCAATAAAAACCTATGCAAATAGCAAATAAAAAGATCGCTGAGATGCTCATTGTCTATGTCGTGGTGGTGTCACGGCAGATGCCATGGATAGGCTAAAGGTGGGGACTAATACACGCTAGGAGAATCCAGGGAGGGATAATGAGGTGATTCCTCACATAGAAATTTGTATTTGCTTTGCTTCCAAGATTACAAGTGCTTCTAGAGCTGTATTGGCGAGAGGAGGAAGAAGAAGCTCTCTTACTCTCGCACACAGTTCACCCCTAAAACCCTCAGCCAAATTAGAATACTGGAACCCCTTCTACAGAGGCCCTAGCCCTCCTTATATAGGGGTGGCTAGGTCTCCACTTAGGGCATACGTGGAGGCATATTCCTGAGAATATGCCTTCTCCCAAAGTCGTAGACCGACAGGGTTGGTTTTCCCCCGCGTCACACATGTAGAGGCCACGTGAGCCTCTGCGGCGCCTGCGTCAGCCGACATGAGCGTCGTCACCCTTGTCGGCCATGCTTCGGTGGTCCAGCCCTTGTCCGCTTCGCTCATGCAGTGCGTACCGGGGCTTCTTTTGACCAGCGAGATTCCTTCCTTCTCCTAGAAGCTAGATGTGACCTGGATCATAGTTGATCCGGCCATACCCGTTCCTGCATACAAGTTAGATAGGCATTTCCGACTTACTGCTTAAGTCGGATGAGACTTAGTTAGGTGGACGCCCCCTGGTCCGGGTTACCCCGTGATTCGGCCTGCCTTGAGGTGACCCGGCCAGCATCCGCTTTGGCCTTGCCGAACCTCGGCTAACTCAGCCTTTATACCCCGGCGTGACCCTACCCGGGGGTATCCCCCCAACATTAGTCCCCGAAGCTGGTGCGGTCTTAGCTGCCTTGGCTGCTAAGGCCACATCAGGTTCAATTATATTTGTGCTTTGGACGCTATTTCCGAGTTACCTCCTTATCTCGGATTATATGGATTTATTCCCTTCGCACGTTCCAAGTTTTCACTTGTCGGCCGGGTTACCACTTCAACTCGGACCTCATGGTTTTTACTTTCCCTCTGCACATTCCAAGTGTTCACTTGCTGGCCGGGTTACCACGATTTCGTCTGAGTCTTCTTTCCTTCTCTCGTACGCTAACCCACGTGGAGGCTAATCATTAGGTTGCCTCATTTTAAGGGCCAGCTACAGCAACCGCCGCTGTAATTGTCAGTTATCACTACGTGGGTCACGTCACGTGTGCCTCCTCGTTTACCGCATCAATGCGTCATGTCATGGGATCAACCCCACCCTGTGGCCTTCTGTGTGGCTCCCTGATGATTGGCCGACGTGAGCTATACACGGTCACACCGTGTGGCATATCCGCAGGATGCGATCCCACTTTCCCCTCGAGGGAGTGGTTAAATAGGGGAGGGGCGCACCCCTTAGGATTTTTCCCCTTCCGCGCCCCTCTGCCCCTAGCTCTTCCTCTTCTTTGTCTTCCCCGCGACCGCGCCGCCGCCAGTGCTTCTAAGTAGTAGCGCCGCCGCCGCACTACTTCCCCACACCTCTGCGTCACTGCCACCGCTACGCGCCTCCCTCACCACGGGTCGCTGCCAATCTAGACCTTTGCCCCCCGCCGCCGCTAGTGCCAGCGAGGGCAGCGAATACCAGATGACGGAGGAGGAGCTCGTCATCGCCGAGCAAGAAATGGAGGAGGACGCCGCGACGGCGGACCGTGGTGCGTGGGCCGGGTCCTGGTTCTGCCAAGACGACCTGGACTGGCTCTACCGCACCAGACGCATTCCCACCGGCGTCGCTACGCGTCTCGCCTCCGCCGAATTAGCCCCCTCGCCCAATTCGGGTGAGTACGTTGTGTTCTTGTACCACTTCCAGCGGGGGTTCGGTTTGCCGGTCAGCGATTTCTTTCGGGATTGGCTAAACACCTACGAACTCTAGCCGCACCACCTTCCTGCCAACGCTATTACTTCTCTTTCCGCTTTCTCTTCTATGATCGAAGGCTATGCCAGACTATGGCCCACCAAGGAGCTATGGATCCGGTTTTTCGGCCTTTGTCGTAATGTCATTCCGAACGTAGAGCTAGATCCGGAGGACAAGCAGCTCACTCAGTTCGGAGCTGCGTCCATCTCACCTCGGAGGTTTTCCATTTTCCCCCGAGTCACCGGGCTGGACTCCTGCAAAGGATGGGCCCGGACTTTCTTTTATGTCCGGAATACGGGCACCGAAGACTTGATCCGGCTACTTCCCTATGCTCCGGGTCCACGTAACCCGGAATTGTGGGATGTCGTCCCCAAGAAGCCCATGGCCTTGGCCAACCAGGTCAACAAGAGGTTCGTGGAGCTGAAGAAGCTCGGGTTGCGCAACAAGGACGCTATGATCACGTTCGTGCGCAACCGGATCTCCCCCCTCCAGAAGCGCACTCAGAAGGTGTGTCACATGAGCTTCGGCCGTGACCCAACCGGACCTCATCCTTCGAGTTGAGCAACACGGAGATCTATCACCGGGTTAAGGCTCTCTTCACCACCCACAAGGACTTCTCCTCTGAGTGGACGTGGGGAATTGAGCATTTTTGCCGTGATAGGCTTCCTCCCGCGGTAAGCTTCGTGGCGCAAACTTACTCCGGATTTAATTATATGTCGGTCATTGTTGCATTTTTGACTCTGTTGTTCATTCTTTTCCTCAGCTATTCCTTCAGCAGACCCTCGAGGACGGCACCGATCCGACCCTTAAGTGGGCGCCTGATCGGGAGATCCCAGACGAGGAAGAGCCAGACCAAGAGATGTTCCTCCCGATGACCGACGCCACGAAGTGACCCACTGGTAAAATCTCTTCTATTAGAGATTGGCCCAATGATGAAGATGACTCGGATGTCGAGGTGATAGAACCTGTTGACGCTGTCCCCCTTTCTTATGCTTTTCCGGCATCAGCTAACCCCGGTGGGCATATCCACGAGGACCCTCCCCTTGCTATGGGCGAACCTATTCCGGTAGCACCGAAGAAGAAGCGCGGAGCTGCATCAAGTTCCTCCTCCGGACCTTCTCAGCCCGCCAAAAGGCGAAAGAAGTCCGGAGACAAGATTGCCTCCAAGCCAGCGGGAAAGGCCCTAGCTCGAAGGGCTCGGAAACCCAAGGAGCCCCAAACCTCGGATGCGTAAGTCTTTTTTCCCTCTGCAACTTGTTCTTCATTGCATTGTTGTAGTCTCTTTTCTGACACTATTTGATTCGGCAGGGCTGCGGTGGAGGTCCCTCAGAGTGGATCTAGCATCTCTTCGCCGCTCCGACCTAGCCCTTCTCCTCCTCGTGATGACGAGTCACGCCCGCTGAGCCCTATTCCAGAGGGTCCTACGGCTGCTCCGGGTTCTATTCCACCTCATCAAGAGGGGGGTAACCTCGGAGCGGGGGAGACCGGCCCAGCCGAGGCGGCGGCATTCACAACTTCGGCTTCGCCGCAACCAGCAGCTACTGAGACTACCTCGGCACCAGGACCAGCTCCAGTACCAGCAACCAAACCAGCACCAACACCAACCCCGGCACCAGCACCAACTCCGATGGCAAGAACATCAGCGGCGGCACCAAGTCCAACACCCAGAGCTCCAGCGCCGAGTTCCTCCGCCTCGTCCGAGTCTTCTCAATCTCGGCGAGGAACTACCCCGGCAGTTCCTAAAGGAAGATCCTCTGCAACCACTTCCTCTTCCCAGCAGCCAAAGGGCAAAAAGGCTCATGATGCTACTAAGGCAGCATTCGTCGAGGCTGGGCAGCGTACCCTCGCATCCATGCTCCCTAGGAAAGCTCCAGCAGCGAAGGACGCCCCTGCCGAGCCAACCGATGCACAACAAATGGTTCTGCACACCATCCCAGCCCTTGCCTTGGTTGAGAGGAAGGAGGCGCATGCGAAGGGCTTGGTGGCGCCCCATATGCCCACCGGCGAGCGGTACCCTCCGATGTTGATTAAATTCATCAACAACTAGAACAAAGCGGAATTCGTCCATGACGATGATCTCCCGGAGAGGTTTGGCCCCGCCGAATTTTCCGCCCAAATGAACACAGCCACTAAGGCAATCAACCTCGCGGGTCGGATGATGGAGGTACGTCGCTTCCCCTTTACATGCTGTAGATAATGATGATATAACCATTAGTCCCCGAGCCTCCGGGGGAGTAACTTGTTACTCGACCGGATGCTCCTTAGAAAACCAACGTAGCTCCGAGATAACTTCGAATATGCACACACCTAGAGCCGGGTTAAGTTCCACTTGGCCCGGATCTTGTACACTTCGAATATACACACACCTAGAGCCGGGTTAAGTTCCACTTGGCCCGGATCTTGTACACTTCGAATATGCACACACCTAGAGCCGGGTTAAGTTCCACTTGGCCCGGATCTTGTACACTTCGAATATGCACACACCTAGAGCTGGGTTAAGTTCCACTTGGCCTAGATCTTGTACACTTCGAATATGCACCAAGCTAATTTATGTTTTTGCACTCTTTTCAGGTGACCACCAATCGCCGGAGTGCTGAATTCCAGCGTCTCTTGGATACTCACAAGATGCTACGCGCAAAGCAAGCTGCACTTCTTGCGGAATACGAGAAAAGGGGTAAAATTTCTCCCTTGGCGCTGCTCCATTTTTCTTCATCTTCCTCTGCCGAACTAATCTCATCATTCGGTTTCCGCAGCTGGGGTGGAGGCTGAGAACAAGATTATGCGGAAGAAACTGGAGTAGATCAAGGGTAAGTCGTTTTTGTCCGACCTTACTGTGCTTTCCATCTCCATTTCTCCTTGGCTCGGCAAAAATTCATACCTCGGCTCTGTCGGGTCAACACACTATTTCAGCATCTCTTGAAGATAGTGTGCCCGTGCCTGATATGATGCTGCATTTTCTCGAACAAGCAGGGCAGCACCAAGCCGAGCTTAAGAAAAAAGATGATGAGCTCGCCCTCCTCCGGACCAAGGACGATGAGATCGCTAGGCTCAAGGCCGAGATGGAGTAAATGAGAGTCCAGCACCAGTCCGAGCTCCAAAAGGTTGGCCAGGATTTCACAGAAGAGTGCGAGCGCCTCACTCTCCATATCGCCAAGGACCAGGATCTGCTCAAGGAGTCCGACATCCAGCTTGGGTCGGAGAATGCTGAGCTTGCGCAGCTTCGCAAAAGGCGTGATGACTGTACCAGGGAGCTGACCCGGATCCTTAGCCATATATCGCGTAAGTTCCTTCCCTTATCCGACATACTTCTCCGGGTTACTTCATATGTCTTTTCTTTACCTTCTTCCTTTGCCTTGTTTTCAGGCAAATTTCCAGAGGGCACTGCTATTGCGAGCGCAGCAGT
Organism: Avena eriantha; assembly: GCA_910589775.1. Classification (NCBI taxonomy): domain Eukaryota; kingdom Viridiplantae; phylum Streptophyta; class Magnoliopsida; order Poales; family Poaceae; genus Avena; species Avena eriantha. Next base: position 62,267,022 of record OU342745.1, on the reverse strand, counting down.
TGTGAACTTCCGCCGAGAAAGGGGTACCCCCACCGCTCCTGACGGTGAAGAGATTCCCTATGACATGGAGGACCTGTTGGTCAGCTCGTCATCTCGCGTGGAGCTCATCAAGAATTATGGCAAGGACATCCTCGACGTTGCAGTTCGCATCTTCAACACGTTCTGGCCTAGAGAAGATACTCCGGAGACCACCGCAATTCTTGTTGAGAAGCTGATGGAAATCGAGACCCATCTCGACCTCTGGAGGGAGTCCGTTGGGCGCGCTACAGCTGATACCATTCTTCACCACATACTTACATGGTATGAGAAGATCAATCTCAACCTCCTGACGCGTCTGTGCACCGGATCCAAATGGACCAATGACCCGGAGTGGGTAGCTCGGCGTCAGGCTTGCGCCCATAGCCTCATCGAATACGCTCCCATTCATGAATGGGTTGAGGGACCGAGCTTCCTGGAAGCGGCTGGGGACGAAGAGGTTGAGAATGATGAAGATGGCTCTGACGGTGATGAAGAGGACGACGCTTCGGATATCGAAGACGGTGAAGTTGACGCCGAACTTCCTCCTCCTGCTGCTCCTTGAGCGAAAAAACTTGAAAATTTGTCAGATCCCTGGTATGCCGGGTGGAATTGTATCCCATATACATGTGATATTTTGCTACTAAGTTCCTATGCCGGATTAACTTGGGCGTAGTCCCCGAGTTTCTTTTTATTGTTCGTCCAATCTTTTGGTTCGGCTCGTGTCTACCTTGATTTGGTTTTACGACTTACGAATCCGAGCCTCAAAAGTTGTCTTAACAATACTGGGAAACTTTTAGGCTTAGCTCAAAAATAAAACATCATAACAATTTGAAAGTAAACACAAGGTTAGTCCAAAAACAAACGTCGGCTCGATTAAGTTCTTTTCCTTAGTCGTTTTTTGTGTGCTACGCAATTCCAAACTTGTTCTCTTGCTTGCCATGAAGCCAATTCCTGTTGGACAGCAGCAAGTCGAAGAGTTGGGTTCTTGGTGCTCACACATTACTAATCCGAGTTAAGTAGAACAACTTATTCCAGCTAACGCACAAAAGACAACAAATATTATTAAGGCAGTCCCCGAGTTACTGCTCGAGGTGCCAACATTTCATTGATTAGCTCATTGCCGGCATACATACCGACACATGAGAAGACTCAGATACATACACTTCTTTGCTAAGTGTAGAAGGGACGAAGTAGAGCTATATTCCATGGACGCTTAGATTCCTCGCCGGACCTATCCGCCTTGTTCTTTTCCTGTGGTTTTGCATCTATAAGATAATAAGAATCATTGTGCAACGCTTTGCTCATGATGAACGGCCCTTCCCATGGGGGGGATAATTTATGCATGCCAGTAGTACGTTGTACCAACCGGAGCACCATACCGCCTTCCCGAAAGACTCGGGGGCTTACTTTCTGGCTATGATAGCGTCGGAGATTTTGCTGATATATGGCAGACCTGGACAATGCCAGTTCTCTCGCTTCTTCCAACAGATCAATATCATTCTGTCGGGCTTCTTGCACTTCGGCTTCTGTGTATTGGGTGACCCTAGGCGAATCATGCTCTATGTCGGCTGGTAATACAGCTTCTGCCCCATATACTAGAAAAAACGGCGTGTAGCATGTTGATCGATTCAGAGTTGTTCTTAAACTCCACACTACCGCTGGTAGTTCTTCTATCCAGCACCCCGCTGATCTTTGCAGCGACTCAATGAGTCGGGGTTTTATCCCGGATAATACTAATCTGTTGGATCTTTCCACTTGTCCGTTCGATGCAGGGTGGGCTACCGAGGCTACGTCTAGCCGGATCTTCTTATCCCGGCAAAAACGCGCGAATGCTCCTTCCGCAAAATTTGTGCCATTATCGGTTATGATACTGTGAGGATAACCGTACCTCAAGATGATGTCCTTGAGAAACGTTACGGCCGTAGCTCCATCACATTTTCTTATAGGCTTCACTTCAATCCATTTCGTAAATTTGTCCACCATGACCAAAATGTGAGTCATATTTCCCCTTGCTTGTTTGAACGGACCAACCATATCCAAGCACCATACGGCAAATGGCCATGTAATTGGTATGGTCTTGAGTTCCGACATTGGCATATGTGTCTTGGTAGCATACCTCTGACAACCATTACATTTTCTCACCAGATCTTCTGCTTGCTCTAAGGCACTTGGCCAGTAGAATCCGTGCCGGAAAGCTTTTGCCACCAAGGCTCGGGACGAGGCATGATGCCCACACTCCCCTTGATGTATATCTCGGAGGATGTCAAGCCCTTCTTCCGGGTCAACGCATCGCTGGAGGACGTTGGTCACACTCCTTTTGTATAGTTTGGAATTGATGATCGTGTACGCCTTTGCCCATCCTCTGTGTTTGCCTGGACATCACTTCCTCAGTGGGTAACGTTCCATCTTTCAGGAATTGTATAGGTAGTGCCCAAGCTGGTATCGCTCGCACAGGGAACATATCCTCATCAATTTCCATCATATCCACCGGCATAACCTCAACCGGATCAGGCTGAGCAGTCCCCGGGTCTTGCGAAGCAGTCCCCGGGTTCGCCGAGGCAGTTCCCGGGTCTTGCGAAGCAGTCCCCGGGTTCGCCAAGGCAGTCCTCGGGTTTCGCGTGCCACCTCCCGTGTCAATGTCCATGGGCACAACTCCGGATTCCGTGTCCTCCGGGACATAAATGGAGTCGGTTTCTGGGGATGGTCTGATGGATGGTTTCCTGAGGTGCTCTAATGCTACACCCGGTGGAACTGCTTGTCAGGTTGACCCGAGCTTTGACAGCATGTCGGCAGCCTCATTTTCCACCCAGGGTACATGATGAAATTCGCACCCCTCAAAGTAACCAGATATCTTCTGCACATGAAATTGGTACAGTGCCATGTTTGGATCAAGGGCGTCCAACAGTCCCGACACTTGCTGTACCACCAAATCCGAGTCGCCAAAGCATATGATCCAACGTATCCCAATCTCTTTTGCCACCTTGAGCCCGTGCACAAGCGCTTCATACTCAGCGACATTGTTTGATGCCGCGAAATGGATCTGCAACACGTATTTCGGCTGGTCCTTCTTTGGCGAGGTAAGTACAACTCCGGCACCTAGCCTGGTTTTTGTTTTTGATCCATCAAAGTGCATTCGCCAATAGTTTGGATCTAGCAACGGCGGTTCGTATTGCACCTCGGCCCAGTCCACAAAAAAGTCCGCCACAGCTTGAGACTTGATTGCCTCTCTTCTGCCATATTGTGGCGCATAAGGAGCTAGTTCAATTGCCCATTTTGCAATTCTTCCACTCGCATCCTTGTTACTCATTATCTCGGATATGGGGGCCTCACATATGACCCTGATAGGATGTTCCTCAAAGTAGTGCTTCAGCTTCTTAGCGGCCATGTACACGCCATACGCCACCTTTTGATAGTGTGGATAGTTCTGCTTTGAGGCTGATAACACCTCGCTCAGGTAATACACTGGCCTTTGCACCAACTTACCTTCCTCGTCGCGCTCCACCACTATCACTGCACTTACAACTCGGTTGGTTGCGGCTATATAGAGCAACATTGGCTCCTTTGATAATGGTGAGGCTAACACTGGTGCAGTGGCTAACATCTTCTTCAGGTGGGCAAAGGCTTCATTTGCCTGCGGCGTCCAAACGAACTTATCCGACTTTTTCATGAGTTGGTAGAGAGGCAATGCCTTTCCTCCCAACCGACATACAAACCGACTTAGCGATGCCAGGCAACCCGTGAACTTCTGGACATTGTTAAGACACTTCGGCAGTTCCATCCGTTCGATGGCCCGGATTTTAGTTGGATTAACCTCGATACCTCGGCTGGAAACTAGAAAACCGAGCGATTTCCTAGACGGGACACCGAAGGTACATTTTTCTGGGTTAAGTTTCATCCGGAACCTTCTTAGGTTCGCAAATGTTTGCCTGATATCGTCAAGGAGCATTTTGCTTTCCTTGGTCTTGATAACCACATCATCTACGTATACTTGTACATTTTGACCAATTTGGTCGTGCAAACATTTTTGCATACATCTTTGGCACGTTGCCCCTGCATTACGTAGACCAAATGGCATGGTGCGATAGCAATAAGCCCCATATGGGGTAATAAACGCAGTCTTTATTTGATCATCCGGATTCAGAGGTATCTGGTGGAAACCAGAATATGCATCAATGAAAGACAACAATTCGCATCCAGCAGTTGAGTCTATGACCTGATCTATCCTTGTCAGTGGAAATGGATCTTTTGGACATGCCTTGTTCAGGTTCATGTAATCGATACACATACGCCAAACCACCGCCACATTCGGATCATCCTTCTTCTTTTCCACTAGCACCGGATTAGACAGCCAATCCGGGTAAAGAACCTCCATGATAAATCCTGTAGCTAGCAACCGAGCTATCTCATCCCCGATGACTTTCCTCCTATCTTCGGCGAAGCGGCGGAGAGGTTGCTTCACCGGCTTTGCTCTGGGTCTCACATTCAAAGAGTGCTCGGCCAACTCCCTCGGAACACCTTGCAAGTCCTGTGTGGACCAAGCAAAAATGTCCCGATTCTCACGGAGGAAGCTAACGAGCTCGCTTTCCTGTTTATCACTTAACCCGGCACCAATTGTTACGGTGCGCTCTGGGAACATATCATCAACGGGAATCTTCTTAGTATCTTTCGTGGCTTGGAAAGAGACACTTCCATGCGGGTTACTCAGCGCCAGCATATACTGCTGCACGGACTGAGCCAATGCGCCACCCCTTAAATCTTCCTTTTCTCCTGCGCAATCACAAGTGACTCGGCTAAGTTAGACCCGGCCGACGCACATTCCATGGAACGTCGGAAATCCCCAGCAATGGTAATCACTCCGTTTGGCCCGGGCAATTTCATCTTCAAGTAACTAATGTGATAGCTTGCCATGAACTTGTTCAGCGCTGGCCTTCCGAGTAAAGCGTGGTACGCACTTTCCAAGTTCACCACCTCGAACTCAAAATTTTTGGTTCGGAAGTTATCTCTCGTGCCGAACAATACGTCAACCCGGACCTTGCCTATGGGCTCGCAAGAAATGCCGAGCACAATGCCATGGAAAGTTGTCCTCGTGGCCCGTAGCATGTTCTCCGAGATACCCAACTTGCGCATTGTGTCCGCATACATGATGTTAATGCTACTGCCATTGTCGATCAGTACCTTTGAGAATCTTACATTAATGCTAGGCCCAATGAATGTCGAATCCAACACCAATGCATACGAACCAGGACTTGGCATAAGCTTGGGATGATCCTTTATGCTCCAGATGATTTCTTGGTCAGACCAAGGCATATACCTCATCACTGCAGGCATTACTGTATTCACCTCCATATGTCGGCGCTGCAAGCTCTTATATCTGTTTCCTCAGTGGTGAATACGCAGTAACTCTGATGATGCTCTCTGTACTCATTCCTCCCCTCATTTCTGGGGTACCTCTGATCCGGCTGATGCTGATTTTCCACCTGATGCACCGCATCCCTTCTCTCATTGGTATCATACCTCGGCGGAGGGGGAGGCAACATTAGCTGTTGCGTGTTCGCTCCGGAGAGCAATTGCTGCCGGGGTAACTCCTACCGAGGCTGATCATTCCGGGGTGCCTGAGCATTCCCCAAACCACCTTGTTCAATCTTGCGCATCCACTCACATTGCCTCGTTGTATGACCCGCTGGGTTGCTCGGATTTGGCATGTGAAACTTACATGGCTTATCCAACATCGACTCATAAGTATACCTCGGACGGTCCTTCTTTTCTTGCCACTATTTCTTTTGCTCTGGCGTCCAAGTTTTCTTGCCATCGTTTCTCGGAGTCCATTGCCCTCCAGTTTTCTGGTGTTGACTTCCGCCTGCTCCGGGCTGATCCTGATTCACAGCTGCAACTTGCTGCGAACCGTATCGATGATCCGGTCTGTCATCTCTTCTTTTCCCTCTGTAGTCATTCCTCCGGGATGACCCGACTCCATCTCTCTGGTAGTACTCATCGTTTGACTCGTTCGACACGAGCCTAGGTTGAGTCGGATCACCCAGAGCATACGAATCTGCAATCCGGATCATCTCTGCCAACGTGGTTGGCATTTTCCTTTGCAACTTTTGCCACAGTTCGCTTGCATATGTGCACCCTTTCGCAAACCATTCTATGGCCTGTGATTCTATCACGCCCTCACATGAGTTTCTCACGGTACACCACCGGGTTAAAAACTCCCGGTCTGTCTCATTTGATCTTTGCCTGCACATAGCTAGGGTCTGTGGCCTATTTGGCCTCTGATACGTACTTGAAAAATTGCTAATGAACATCTCCTCGAAATCTATCCAGCAGTTAATGCTTCCGGGTGGCAAATTGTTCAGCCATACCCTTGCCGGCCCTTCCAACATCTGAGGCACGTATCGTACAGCCCATCTCAAATTGCCTGGGGCAATTTTCACAGCTGTAGCATAGTTTATCAGCAATCTTCCGGCTTGGTACTGCCGTCATACGTCTTCGTGCCCCTGGGTAACTGGAAATTGGGTACCGGTGGCTCCTTCATGATCCGGGGCCCAAAACACGCTGGACCCGGAGGACCCTGGCATTCGATTTGTTCCGACCTATACAGTCGATCCAGTTTTAACCTGGCATCATCCGGCATCAAATCCCGGCTTCCCAATCTTGACCCTATCACATGATAGTCCGGCCTTGGGTATCCCGCGTTTGCCATTTCCGAATCTCCATCGTTGTACCGGTCTTGCTCTCGTGGAGCACCTCTATGTTGCATACCTCGGCCGACACTTTGCTCTTGCCTTGGTATATTCCGCTGCTATGGTTTTCCTGCTCCCGCCGAGTTTCGTTGTCCGGCATTGCCGTTGACGGCTTTCCCTTGACCGACATTGCCTTGGTCGCGGTTACCTCTGCCAGCTTCACCTCGGCTAACACTTCGTCGATCATCGTTTTTCTATGCTTCTTTTCCTTTCCCTGCCCGTGTTGGGTCATACGGGACGATCTGCTTGTTTCTTCTGGCCGAGGTTACTACCTCTTCTCTCCTTGGTCCACCATGAGGGGACGATGCGGCTCCAGCGGATTTCTCCGGGTTAGCTCTGAGTAGTTCCTCATTTTGTCTGTTTGCGATCCGAACCAGCTCATTAACCCTATCTTGTTGTCTTTGCCGGGTCTCACCCGTTAGACCCTCTAACTCGGACGCAGTTGCGTCTGCTGCTCTGAGGTTCTTTGCCGGGGTACTATACCTCGGCAGCCCCACGGACAAACAGTTCTCTGATCCCTCAATTCCAGTATCACCTTCTCTGTTCATTTCGCTCATGAGATTTCTCCCCTTCACTTTTACAGCATCAACTTTGTTTGCCTTTGCGTACTCACGCAGCGTCATATTCAACGACTGCTGAGCCACGACAATCTTTTTCGCACCCACTAGTATTTTTTGTCTTGTTTCCTCTAGCTCGGCCTGTGCCCGAGCCGAATCTACTGCTGCTACTACAGGTTTTGCCAAGCTATCCATCGCTTCCCTCAACACATTCTTCGACCTCTCTAGTGGAGGACCTCTAGCTTTCCTCGGTGCCTTAGGCGTTACCTCCGGATCTGGTGCCAGATCCTTGCTTGCGCCCACACCAGGCGCAGTCATCATCACCTCTGCATGGTCCGGGGAGCGAGCGATACGCGCCCCGCGAACCACGGTAAGGGCTGGCTCCCCTGCCTCGACGACGTGCGTGGATGAACACATGACACATCGACAGCAATGTAGACCTTGTGCGCGCCGAGCATGACGAAGAGGTCGTTGCGCGGAAGTGGGCGCGTGCCGAAGCAGCCAGCGTTGTCGCTGTCGAAGTCCAGCACTCCAAAGCGCTGAACAAGTCCGGAGACGATGCGTTCGCCGGTGCCGATGAAGTTTCCCGTCCGGATCTTGACCCCTGCTAGCGCTGCTAGCCCCATGGTGGGCGCCAACTATCGTGGTGGTGTCACGGCAGATGCCATGGATAGGCTAAATGTGGGGACTAATACACGCTAGGGGAATCCAGGGAGGGATAATGAGGTGATTCCTCACACAGAAATTTGTATTTGCTTTGCTTCCAAGATTACAAGTGCTCCTAGAGCTGTATTGGCGAGAGGAGGAAGAAGAAGCTCTCTTACTCTCGCACACAAATCACCCCTAAAACCCTTAGCCAAATCAGAATAGCGGAACCCCTTCTACATAGGCCCTAGCCCTCCTTATATAGGGGTGGCTAGGTCTCCACTTAGGGCATACGTGGAGGCATATTCCTGAGAATATGCCTTCTCCCAAAGTAGTAGACCGACCAGGTTGTTTTTCCCCCGCGTCACACATGCAGAGGCCACGTGAGCCTCTGCGGCGCCTGCGTCAGCTGACATGAGTGTCGTCACCCTTGTCGGCCATGCTTCGGTGGTCCTGCCCTTGTCCGCTTCGCTCATGCAGTGCATACTGGGGCTTCTTTTGACCAGTGAGATTCCTTCCTTCTCCTAGAAGCTAGATGTGACCCGGATCATAGTTGATCCGGCCACACCCGTTCCTGCATACAAGTTAGATAGGCATTTCCGACTTACTGCTTAAGTCGGATGAGACTTAGTTAGGCGGACGCCCCCTGGTCCGGGTTACCCCGTGATTCGGCCTGCCTTGAGGTGACCCGGCCAGCATCCGCTTTGGCCTTGCCGAACCTCGGCTAACTCGGCCTTTATACTCCGGCGTGACCCTACCCGGGGGTATCCCCCCAACAGTCTGCTTGCCTTGTCATTTTGATTATGGGATACCTCCTGTATCATGTGCAAGGGGTACCCCGTTGGCGATTCTTTATGATACACATGTACTTACAATGACAAGAGCTTACTTGTGACTAAAGTTGAGTAGCATGAGGTTCGGTCTTCGTAAGTAAGGGGCATGAGATTTCAGCTTATAACTTGTCAAGCATATCCTCTTAGTTGTGTCACTTTAACCTTAATCACCTTCAAGATGCTTATGATAGGGGCAATGAGAGCTGAAAGCTATAAGTACCATAATTTTTGGAAGCTCTTTATGAAACTTGAATCCCTACTTCCTTCTATGAAGGCCTTTCTTCCACCATTATATTGAGTCTCCACCTTCTACCTTTATGCACTTACTTTGAGAGCATAGTGGCCATTATTAGTTCCCTGTGCATTGTCCCAAGACAATTTGATTGATGCATAACTTGATATTTCTTGTTCTAAACTATTTGTATCTAGTCACTCTTATGAACTTTGAAGGTGTCCTATGCATTTATATTTGCTATGAGGGACAAGCTGAATACTATTATGCTATGTTTTCTTTATGTGAAACAAACAAACGTCTTGCAAAGCATTGTTATTCATGAATCTTTTGTTTGTGCCTTTTCATGTTGCAACATAGTTGCTTTGTCTTATTGTTAGAACTTTGTCTTTCATGTTATGATTGAAGTACTATGATCCCAGCTTTGAATGTTTTACAAATACTTTGATCAAGTTTATGATGGTGCATGTCACCTCAAAATTATTCTTTCTTTTTATCACTTACCTACTCGAGGACGAGCAGGAGTTAAGCTTGGGGATGTTGATACATTGCAAATGTACCTATAACTTTTGATGTTCCATGCTTGGTTTTATCTACTTTCTTGTGTTTTGTCCACACTTTGGAGTACTTTTCATATGATTTCTTGGACTAACCTATTAACAAGTGCCACAGTGCCAGTTGCCTGTTTTCTGCTGTTTTTGGTTCCAGGGAAGTCAGAAAATCAAGATTCTCGGAATTGGACCGGACAAAAGCCAAAGTTGATATTTTCCCGGAAGACTCACGGAGCCAGAAGGAGAGTCGGAGAGGGGCCACAGGGTGGCCACACCACCCCATGGCGCGGGTCCCCCAGGCCGCGCCAGGGCATGGTGTGGGCCCCCTGGCCGCCCACTGACCTTGCCCTCTGGCCTATAAGAAGCCCCCGAGGCATAAACCCTAGATCGTCAAGCCTCCAGCCACGAAAAGTTCTGCAGCGCCGCCGCCACCGAATGGGAGATTCGGGGGATAGAAAGTCTCTGTTTCGGCACCCTGCCTGGACGGGGAAGTGCCCCCGGAGCCATCTCCATCGATCTCCACGACCATCTCCATCACCGTTGCTGATTCCCATGATGAGGAGGGAGTAGTTCTCTCTCGATGCTAAGGGTTCTACCGGTAGCTATGTGTTCATCTCTCTCTCTATGCATAATCATATTGTGATCATGATGTAATCAAGCAGATCTACCTTGCTACTCAAGTGCTTTAATGAATCTCTGCTCTCCCCATGTGTGTGAAAGTGACAGCGTGCTCACCATGGTGGCACTTAGGCTAGAGATTACAAATACTTGTTATGAGTTATATTTGGAGTTGGATGTCTTTATGAAATTGTGGTGATTGTTGGACTCATCTAGTACTCAAGGTGATAGTGTGGGGTTTTCTAGATGGGAAAGATGAACTTTGAGTTGTGCTGTTGTAGCCCTACCATTGATTAGAGTGTCCAACCGGAGAGTAGTTCAGCGTAGTATCATAAATAAGAATATATTTATATGAGAGTGTTCACTAGTGAAAGTATGATCCCTAGGCCTTGTTTCTTAGCATTGATACACCGTTTGCTACTAGATCTGTTACATGTTTGTTTGCTTCCATCTTTATTTCAGTTTGCCTTTAGTCTTTCCCATGCCATCAAGTTATTTTATATTACCGTTACCACTTATAATTATCTATACCACTTGTATTTCACTATCTCTTCGCCGAACTAGTGCACCTATACACCTGAAAAGTGTATTGGGAGTGTTGGGGACACAAGAGACTTCTTGTATCTTGATTGCAGGGTTGCTTGGATAATCCACTTCCTCCCTGAGTTCGATAAACCTTGGATAATCCACTTAAGGGAAAACTTGCTGCTATTCTACAAACCTCTGCACTTGGAGGCCCAACAACTGTCTACAAGAATAGAAGTGCGTAGACATCAGTTAGCCGCGTCGTATGTGTGTCTGCGTCTTCTCCACCGGAACCTCCTTTGTGATGATCATCATGTCCGTCACTGCCATCATCTCCTTCGTGTTGATCATCATGTCCGCCGTGGCCGAGATCTCCTTCATGATCATGATCATGTCCGCCGTCGACATCTCCTTCATGATGATCATCATGCCCGACCTCGTCTTCAGGATCATTAACGTCCTCATCATCTTCAGAATCATAGCCACGAATGAAACCACGCATGAGCAGGTGATTCTCCAGGTCTCCAGAATCAGGGTCAACCAAGCTCCTGAGATTGCATGTTCGACACAGACATCTTATGTAGGTCCTCTTGTTCAGAATCATGTCGTCCATCGCGCGTTTCTTGTATCTAGCTGCTCGACCTTCACTCATGTGTCTAACCATGGTTTCCTGCGCAGTATAGAGCAAAAAGAGAGAGTATCTTAGAACCACAACACCATCATGCACACACACACATGCATGCATGGCCGCCGGAAAAATTCGGCATGACCTCTCCTAAAAATGGGACATATGGATAGTGCAAAAATTTGCCGAAACGGAAATTAATCGACATTTCGGCAAACATCCATGCACCACCAGAGCAAGCAACATGCTTTCTTCTTCATCACGTGCAAGCATTCATGCACCACATCCATGCAAACACATCATCCCTCTCATAATAAGAAGGCTTCACAAACATAAGCATGCACACACATACACACAGCACCGACGTCCACCCTCCACACAAAACATCCACATGCATGTCGTGCAACAACTCACCTAGTAGAATCGTTACCGAGCCAAGTCCACGACGAGATAGTGTGGTTGTTGTTGGAGAACAAGATGGATGTTGGAGGAGGAAAACTAGTTGGTTTAGTAGATCTACAACAATTGGAGAGGCTTGCCCTCACAAAACTATGAAGCAAGGTAGGTTCAACAACCAAGAATGGAGAAAAGAATGGAGAAATTGAGGTGGTGGGGAGGAGGAGGACGAGCTAGATCTAGTTTGGGGTGGTGGGTGGAGAAGAATGGAATGGTGGTGGTGGGTGGGGGTGGATGCCAACTTGTAGATCTGGACGAAGTTATTACTGGCGCATATTACACTAAATGCTCCACTGATAAGTCTACCACCTTTTCAGGTGGTGGGCCCCAAGACTTATTAGTGGCGCATTTCGTATTATATGCGCCATTGGAGGAAATTTATCAGTGGCACATATACTGAATGCGCCATTGATATTCCTACCACCTTTTAGAGTGGTGGGGTCCAGGTGGGGCCCACATAGTTATCAATGGCGCATGTAGGAAAGGATGCGCCATTTATGAGGAGAATATCAATGGCGCATATTGCATATGCGCCATTGATAAGAATATATCAATGGCGCATATGGACATATGCGCCATTGATATTTGGTCCACGGCCCTCCAGGGTGCCGGGCCCACATTATCAGTGGCTCATTATTTACGATGTGCGCCATTGGTTAGACAAAATATCAGTGGAGCATATTTTTATATGCGCCACTGATAATTATTAGTGGAGCATATTCAAAAAATGCTCCACTGATAATAAATCTATCCATAAGACTTTCTCTAGTAGTGACTTACCTTTGGGCTCCCTGTGGGATCGATATCTGAACTTCGAAACTAGCTACAAACGATCTGTGCTCTTGCAGACATCAATTAGCTTGAATCTTATCAACACCCTCACTCTTAGGGATGAAAGTAGACAAGCCATGCTTAAATCTAGCAATATCAAGTTTTCCATGGTAAAAATCATTAAACAGAATTAATAAACTAGGTCCCACAAAATCCCAAATTTTATGATAGAATTCTGTAGGTAAACGATCAGGTCTTGGACTCTTATTGGGTTTCATTTGAAAAACAATAGCTTTAATATCTTCCAAACTAAAAGATTCTATCAACTTCATTCTATCCAAATTATCTAAAACACATGGAATAGGTACATCAAGAGAAAAACTCGCAACATTATCACTAACACCAAACACATAGTATAAAAAGAAGTATATAGAACCAAATCATGACCCCGTTGAACTATTCTATCTTCTTGTCTCAAAGACACAATCCTATTCCTTCTTTTCACATGCCACTAGCTTTTGCCATAAAGTATGAAGTTAAAGCATCGCCTTCTAAAAGATCTTTCTCTTTAGCTCTTTGAAACCATTTAATTTCTTGTTCATTTTAATCAAATTTAGTTTCATTTTAAGATCCTTTAAAAAAATTCAATTTCTAGAGTAAGTCCACTTATCTCACTATCTCTATCAATACAATCTATTTTCTCTAAGAAAAGATTCTCATTGACTTTATGTTCGCCTTGCCAACCATAGTTCCATCCCTTTAGAGAGCTCTTACCAAGAAACATTTTTTACCTACATTTTCCTAGAAATCAACAAAACTCCTACCAAAAGAAGTGGCACTCTAGACTTTCTTAACCATCTCTCCTAAACCTGGCCTAATAAACCAATATAATTCAAATTTAAAAGTCTAGTGGGTTTTGGCTTATTTAGCTCAAATTCAATCACTAGGGGAGCATGATCCGATCCAAATCTAGGAAAATATTTAACATAAGATAAAGGGAACTTACTCTCCCAATTAGTACTAACTAAGAATATATCTAGTTTCTCAAGAGTGGGATATTTTGGTTATTATACCAAGTAAAGCATCCGCCAGAAATCTCTAAATCTCTCTAGTTCCTCATAAGTGTTGGTTTTATTAGGAAGAGACGGTCCAACATACTTTTATCTCACATCCACTTGCCCACCTTACACTAAAGACTGTTAATCCAACCAATATAAAAAATATGTTTAAAAATTGATTGAACATGGTTAGTTAACAACTTAAAACTCAAACTCAGGTGGGAGTACATGCTTAAACTTGGGTAATGGAACTGTTGAAATAATGTTAATTTAACATGTACAAAATTTTCTAGTTTCTTCACGGCATCCTCAATGTGTTACGATTGGTTTTGTAACTGTCCTTGTCTCCACCCTATAAAGGCGTGGGAGTATCTTGGACTTTGAGTGCAACCATTTGGTGACTAGGATATTGCCATGGCTGAAACCTTTCATATACTAGCTACATTGGTTACACTTTCACAGGTACTATTTCTAACCCATGACGGGATCATACTTTTGTGACTACGTGTCTTCTCTAATGTGGCACGGTGAATCAGTTCAGCGATGAGAGTAAGACGGTGATACTTCTACTTGACGAGCAAGAGGTGATAGTACATAATTTCTTCTGGCAACTGTTATAAACACGATAAGCAGACATACAACAAACAAACCAACTAGAGGGGACATAATCTTTTTAACATGGCTAAATATCTTTAATGATAAGATGAAAGTAACAACCAACGGAAACTAGCAAAATTTCACTATATCAAGAGTGTTTACACTATTGGGATACACACTATGCAAAACAAAAGTTTCTAGCACACATAAACAAGACAAATTATGTGTGAGAGAGAGGGAGGGCAAATGGATCATACCCTCGTAGATCAAGCGAAAGCTTATCGGAAATGAGGTTGATGAAGATGCAAGTCGATGCCTGCAACAAGACTTGTCAAGTCATGAGGAGATGCATTGTCCCACGAGAAGCTCACACGATCAAGTGTCGCACTCACAAAACCTCCACATAATCCACATGTACAAGATCAGCAATGCCACGTCGAGGTGTGATGAAGAACACGGCCCTAGTGGGAACATGTCCATGAATATCCAGCACAACTTCCGCAAACTCAGTGGTAGAATCAGGCAGCGCTTCCGCGACAAAGATGAAGAAGAACTCTACGCGATGATGACGAGAAGAAGCTTGGTAACACGGTGGTGGTATCTTGGGTGCACGAGGGGGAGGGGAGGGATAGGGTTGGCCTTGGACGCCCCTCCTTTTATATGGGGCGTCAACCACGTCTTCCAAACCTACATAGGGAGGTCGAGTCTGGTAGGACTCCGTCCTCCTAAACACCATACATTGAGGGGTTAGGGTCCAACTTGGAACCCCTTCCAAACCAACTTGGGGAGGGGGAGTTGGGACCCAACTCGGCTTCCCCCCACCACGCGACATGCCGTAGAGAAGCCCATGTGTCCTAGGCTCATGGGTTACTTAGCGTCCAGACAATCTATAACCTTCCGCAAAATATTCCAGACTCTTCCAAACACTTCCGAGATGTTCTAGATCATTCTAACGTTCTCCATTAATGACTAAAACCATTCCGGACATTCTCGGCATCATTCCGGACACCTGGAACATATTCTAAGACACTAAGAACAACTTTTGAAATCAGTTCATTCATATATTCATTTATACTCACATTCTAAAGTTTTTGGCTCTTAAGTGTGTGACCCTATGGGTTCAAATGTACGTGGACATGTCTGAAACCCCTTCTGCGACAATGATCGATGTTGTGTGCTTGAATCAGCGCATTGATCCATACATATAACACGAAGATCTTTATCATGCCAACCTTTTGTATTATTGATCGAAACATGTAGATTTCCTTCTCAATACTTTACATAAATTGAGGTGAAACACTAGGTTATCATCATTACCCCGCATGTACCCTTTTACTCATTCCGCATTATCCATGTACCGTAATGATCAACTTGGTCACTTGTCTGGCCAGACGATAACGAACATCATAATACTTGAGTGGGCCCAAATTGTATGTCTCCGCCGTGAGGAGTTGAAATTCCCACAACTGTAACATATAGAGCATTATCATACTATTTAGTATGAACAAAGACCAAATTTATAGTTATCCAAAAACGAAGTAATATTTGAATATCCTGCTACTTCCATATCATGGAAAAATCTGTGTAAGTCTTAGGGTCAAATGATCTTATTAGTGGTAATATATTGTTGTTGACAAACTGTCGGTAACATTATTGATAATGCATTTCATGATATATCAACTAGGGTCTATCCAACGTAATTGTTCCGCTAACAATGTTGATCTCATATATCATTGAAAACCCAACATCTTTTTGCATTTTGCCTATAGTCAGGAAACCAAGGCTATCAATGATACATTAACTAGTCTTACAGGCGACACCAATGTCGAGTGTGAGAATTCTGACACCAGGGATGTCGTGTGCCCCCGCTTAATGTTCGGGAGTAGCGTGAGATCATCCCAAGCCGTCTCACCGGAGAAGGAAAAAACAGCTCATACAGGACACGAGATTCAACCCAGGTTTAGGCCGCCCGGAGTAAGGATGGAAATTTCACCCACGGGTATGGGTACCCAGATACCATACCCGCGTGGTGGGCATGGTATGGAAATGCTCTTATATCCATGGGTAGTACCATACCCTACCCGTTAAGTCATGGGTAGGGCACTAGTATAGCTTTGTACCCGTGGGTATACCCATACCTTACCCGTTTAAACTGGCATGTAGATCTTACGTGTAGAGTTCCAACCTATTTAGCCCGGTAATGCAAGGGCCGAGTATGAGATTGTAATTTCTCAACTTCAATAATTATCATGTAGTCATATACCTACTATTGAGTTGTGATATTTTCTTTTTGTAAAATGCATTATCGATGAATGTAAAATTGTGAATAACTTATGTGCTATATGATCTACCCGTCGGTTCCCCAATGAATATGGGTATGGTAAAGGTTTATACCCGCGGGTATGGGTATGGATAGATTTTTGTACCCATTGACTATACGGGTATAGGTATAGTATTGATCTACTATGTCCATACCCTACCCATTGCCAACCTTAGCCATGAAGCGTAACACCCAACTCCTTCATGTCTAGATATATTATATGTGGATCACGAATGAGGAAGATGGGGACGATGCATCGCACATTTCTTGGGATGTACCTTGGACCAAACAAAGTGAGAGGTGGGGAGATGTACGCTAGAGATTGAGCGAGCTATCTATCCTAATGGAGTCAGGAGAGGGAAAATCTGGTCACCCTCTACTAAAGGACATATCCCTCCTTATATATGGTCGATCTTGAGCTAGGCCTTGTGACTCGCTTACACACGTCTAACACCATATGATGTGTGGTGTGCATGTGTTTCTAGGCTGGATGGGGTGCCGACCACATGTGTTGAGCCTCTTGCAAGGTGGCTAGAGGCAACGCCATGCCTCCCTCTAGGTGTGAGGCGCCTCTTGACAGGGAATTAAGTGGCCCATGCATCACGCGCCCTAGGAGGATAACGTATTCGAGGTGGTAGACTCCCACTGGGCAGAGAGTTCCTGCTCCTTCCCGGGGAAGCGGTTGCCCGATCTTTGTGGGAAAGCATCTTCTACATGCTCCTACTCCTAAGAGTGGTGCCGCCACTAGCCCGTATTTGGAGAAAAGACCATGCGAGGTCTGTTCCCAAGCATCGCATGCTCTGCATCCCCAAATGTAGGAGAGTGTGCATTGTCTTTAGCGGGGATCTTAGTTCAGCCATGCCAGTCCGCACTACGTCTGTCCTAGGGGGAATCCCCATTCCTGTGGGTCCTATAGTACCCCTAGGGCATAGGTGCGGCACATACCAAGTGACTATCGGGGCCATATCCTTAACTGAGTGTGATCCGCTGGCTGTGAGATGTGGACTAACCGTCTCCTTACGGCACAACGGCTTTTGCTTTGGCTTGGACGCACAACAGTTATGGTTGAAGCGACAATGTTCTTGTTCCTTGTGCCGCTAGGAGGCAAAGATGTACGAAAGGGTGAATCTTCCTCCCAGGCCCAAGCCCATAAATACTGGGCGCGGTCGCCCTCCTCTCCTATTCATCATACCTGTTAGCTTTGCGATAAGTGGTATCAGAGCTCCAAGTTGTAATCTAGGGTTTGCGACATGTCGTCATTGAAGTTCGATGTACCGCAATTGGACTATACCACAAGATTCTTCTTGTGGCACGTGAAGATATGGGCGATTCTTGCCCAAACTTTAGATCTAGATGAAGCGCTGGAAGGATTTGAAAAAGGATGCGAAGAGCTGGTCCGACAAAGAGAAGCGGAAGGAACATAAGGCTTTATCTTTGATTCAACTTCATTTGTCGAATAATATTTTGCAGGAAGTGTTGGCAGATAAATCTGCTACTGGCCTTTGGCTGAAACTGGAATAGATCTGCATGTCAAAGGATCTAACCAGTAAGATGCATGTGAAGATGAAGTTGTTCTCGCATAGGCTGCAATAAGGTGGATCGGTAATGAATCACTTATCTGTTTTTAGAGAGATAGTTTCTAACTTGCAGCCTATGGAAGTAAAATATGAAGATGAGGATATAGCTCTCTTACTCTTATGCTCGCTGCCTAGTTTTTATATACACTTTTGTGATACAATATTGTTGAGCCGTGATGAACTAACCCTTGATGAAGTACAAGAGGCCCTCAAACAGAGGGAAAATATGAAAACTATGGTGTAGGAAAATGGGTCATCATCCAAGGCTGAAGCTCTGCATGTTCGTGGAAGGACCGAGCAGAGATTTAACAATACAACAATCGAGATAAGAGCAAGGACGATAGAGGTCGTTCGAAGTCCAAGGGAAAGGACAAGTTCTGCAGGTATTGTAAGAAATCTAATCATGTTATTGATGATTGTTGGAAGCTACAGAATAAGGAGAAAAAGAACGAAACTTACCAAGCAAAAGATAAGTCTGAAGGTGCTGGTAAGGCTGTTGTTGTTTCTGGCAATAGTTCTCATGGTGAACGTTTAGTTTTTTTGTTGCGTGCGCTTATCGTGATGATGAATGGACGATATTGCATGTTTGTTTCATATTTGCTATAACAAAGATTGGTTTAGTTCATATGAGTCTGTGCATACTGGAGATTTTGTACGTAAGGGGAATGACAACCCATGCCATATTGTCGGAGTTGGATCTATTAAGATCAGGACACATGATGGCGTGATGCGTACATTTACTAAGGTGAAACACATACCAAGCATGGACAGAAATCTGATCTTCCTAAGTACCATGGATGTTGATGGACACAAGTACGCCGGTGGGCTTAGATTGTTAAAGGTATCAAAAGGTTCTCTTATTCACATGATAGGTGATATGAATTCTACTAAGTTATAAGTTCTTAGAGGTAGCACTTTGCCTGGTAGTGCTACTACTGTTATTTCTAATGATTGTAGTAAAACAAATCTGTGGAATATGCGTCTTGGGCATATGAGAGAACCATGGAATGACAGAGTTGGTCAAAAGAGAGCTGATTGATGGTTGCAACTTGAGTAAGTTTGAGTTTTGTGAGCACCGCGTTTTTGGTAAGCATAAAAGAGTTAGATTCAATGCTTCCGTTCATACCACCAAAGAAATATTAGATTATGTGCATGTTGATGTATGGGGACCTTCCCGTAAGACTTCTATTGGTGGTGCTAATTACATGCTTACTATTATTGATGGCTACTCAAGAAAAGTGTGGCCATATTTTCTGAAACATAAACCTGATGTTTTTGATGCTTTTAAGAAGTGGAAAGTTATGGTTGAAATGCAAACTGAAAAGAAGGTAAAGGTACTACATACTGACAATGGTATGGAATTCTGTTCTAATAAGTTTGAGGAGTTTTGCAGTAACGACGGTATGATCAGACACCACACCATCCCTTACACTCCTCAGCAGAATGGCGTGGCTGAGTGCATGAACAGAATCATCATCTCAAGGGCTCGTTATATGTTTTCCAATGCAGGTATGCATAGACGTTTCTAGGCTAAATCAGCCAACACAATGTTCTACCTCATCAACAGCTCACCTTCTATTCCACTTGAGAAGAAAACTCCCATTTAGGTATGGTCAGGTTCGCCTGTTAATTATTCATAGTTGAAAGTTTTTGGTTGCACCACATATTCTCACATTGATAATGGAAAGTTAGAGCCTAGAGCTGTTAAGTGCATATTCCTTAGTTATGGTTCAGGAGTTAAAGCATATAAACTACGGAATCCTGAAACTAAAAATATTTTGTTGAGTAGGAACGTTGTTTTCAATGAATCTGTTGTGTATCAAGACAGCTTGCCATCGGATCCCTCTCTTGTTGCTATTAGAGAGGAGGGAGTTAATCTGCAGGTGGAGCCCCTACAGAAAACTGTTGATAATAATGTTGTGGTTGATGATACTCACGAGGAAAATATTGATGATCATGTTGTTCAGCACTCACCTACTATTTTGCAGCAACCATAGGAGTCTATTGCTGCTGATAGACCGAGGTGTAACATAGTTCCTCCTCGTCATTTAATTGAAGAATATAATCTTGCTCATTATGCTTTGAGTTGTGTTGAACATGTGGAGCATGATTCTGAACCTGCTACATACAATTAAGTTGTTGCATCTGTTAACCACAAGAAGTGGGTTTCTACTATGCAAGAAGAGATGTAGTCGCTTGAAAATAATGGTTATGTGTTCACGTTAGGTGGATGTGCTATGAGTTGGAAGGCAACGCTGCAGCCAGTTGTTGCTCTATCTAGAACCGAAGCAGAATATATGGCTATTGCTAAAGCTTGCAAAGAGTCTGTTTGGTTGAAAGGTTTGTATGCTGAGCTTTGTCAGTATGATTCTTGCATTAACATGTTCTATGACATTAAAAGTGCTATATACCTTACTAAGGATCAGATGTTCCATGAGAGAACAAAGCACATTGATATCAAGTACCATTATGTTCGTGACGTTTGTTGCACAAGATACACTAAAGGTATGCAAGCTAATAACTCATGATAATCCTGTGGCTATGATGACAAAGCCTGTTCCTATTTCTAACTTTGAGCTATGCTCAAGCTTAGTTGGTATAATTATTTAGCCTAAGTGGCTATTGGCGCCAAAAGTGTTATCATTGTTGTTCAGGGAGATAATTGTTGTTGATACTACAAGAAGGAATTTGTCTCAAGGTGGAGTTTGTTAAAGTATGATCCAAATTCTATTAAGGAGGCTAACTTTTGACGGAGCGGAGCGAGGCCCGTTGGCGGAGGCTTGGGCCGAAGCGGAGGCTTGGGCCAAAGTAATTGGGCTAGTAATTTTCACACTTTGCCTCATCGTCCTCCTTGCGTTGCTGCCATTGTCGCTCTCCTCTTCTCCACTGCTCCGCACTACTCACTGTGTTGGACGTCCTAGAGTGTTTCCCAGTTACTTTCTTTGGTCTCTCCGCTGAATAAGAACGGGGAAGAAGAAGGGTGTTGCTGCTGCGGGATCTGGTGCTTGCCGCCACCACTACAAAGAAAAAATCCGCCACCGCCATTGGGTCTAGCACTTCTGTCGCGGCCACAAAGAAGAAGGACACCGGGTCCCGTGTCACCAAGGGGTCCTGGCGACGTTCCACTCCGAAGCCGCCCGAGCTCTATCCTCATCGCCTAGACAGACTTATTCCAGCCAACGAAGATGACTGCCAGATTCCCGGGCCAGAGGTAATTCCCGATCCTCCTGCCGGGTTTCACACGATGTTCATTTGATTTCCTTCTTCGGGGTCTCTCGCTTCCTCTCCACGACTTTGTTCGTGGATTACTCTGTTTTTATGGGATTTAGCTACACCAGATGACTCCCAATTCTATTCTGCACATCGCATGCTTCATCACTCTTTGCGAGTGCTAGCTCGGAATCAAACCGCACTTCGGTCTCTTCAAGAAGTTGTTTAATTTGAAGAGACAATTGGGATCCGGCTCCGTAGCATATGATCTTGCGGGTGTGGTATATCCGTGGACCCACATGTCCAGTACTTAAGCGTCGGCATGGTTGACTCCACCCAAGGATGGAGGGACAAGTGGTTCTATATTCGGGACAAAAAAGTAGAAAATCAGACATTCAACCTTGTCCCCTTTGATCCGAAGACATAGCTGAAGAAGAAGAGATCTTGGAAGAATGTAGTGATGCCCAGAGAGGAGGATGACGTGAAGGTCGTGTACCAGCGAGTGCATGATCGGTAGCTCATCTGTGGCAAGTAGGTCACTAGCGTGAACCTCATTCGAACGTGGTTGCGACGTCGAGTGCATCCATTTCAGGCTAGGGCTTATCTGATGTAGCTCTGGACGAGCGTGATGGATCCAACACGCGTCTGCGAGGAGGAAATGACAGTGTTGGAGCTCGAGAAGAAGATCAGGTCGTTGACCAAGATAACTTTGAAGGAGAAACTTCTGGCGGAGTCGAGCACCCTTCCTTTCCATGCTACCTTTGCTCCTCTAGAGGTAATCAAGTGCTGAATGTTTTCCTTATGTTCGGAGGAAAATATTAATGATGAGCTGACTATATCATTCCTTTTGTTGTAGGAGTGGAAAGTTGCACTCTCCGTCCCTCCTCATCTAGAAGGCGTTATTCCTCCTGAGGCTGCAGAGGCGGACGAGTCGGATTCGATTGTGCTTGTTACTGAGGCACTAGAAGCCCCCCGAGTCTAGCGAGACTAGGTCTCACAAGCGGGAGCGTAGCAAGGAGTCGGATGCCTCCATGCCTGGCACGTCGAAGGATCTTGCTCCTGAGGAGGGCAACACGAATCCGATTCCTGCCATACTTGTTTGCAGCATTCGTCCTCCTCCAGTGAAGAAGCAAAAGCAGGATGAACCATTTGACCTTGACTAGTTTGACGGGTAAGACTCCACTCTTTTTTGGCAATCTTTCTTAGGTTTGTTCTTCTCATTGTTCTTCTTGCGCTTACTTTATATTTCTTATACTGAAGTGTCATGGTGTCATGTTCGTCTGACACCATCCGCGAGCTAGAAGACGAAGGAGTCGTGGACTCCAGGGGAAAAGGTGTGAAACAACCCACGCCTTCAACAAAGACAGCGGCTAACTCCGACGCGAGTTCCTCCAAGTCGAGAGAACACATGGTTCTGACCCGGATGACCAGAAGAGAACCTTCGGAGTCTTTGGGTGATCATGTAAGTGTTTTTTTGGTCATTCGCGGGAGCCCCCGAGTACTTTTGTGCTCATATGACACAGAATCCATTGCAACGCTTTCTCTAGGTCATGATTCGCCTTGGCAAGGATTATTTGCGTCTGGATAGTGACCACCGGCAGCTGCAGAGTAAGATCCTTTCTTCTTTCAAGTGATTTATATGGAAAATGGAAGTAATTTCATACTAGTGCGTCTTTTGCTGCCAGAGGAGAATAATGAGAGTCTTGATCGACTGAGCTCTCTCAAAAAGAGCCTTAGTGCGGCGGAGACAAAGAGAAAGGACATCGTCAATGCCCTCGAGTGTTACAAGGAGGAGTCATAGTGGCGCGAGGAAGAACGAGTGGCAGCTGCAGCTGAAAGAGAGCGCGTGTTCGCAGAACAACTCCTGGCCGCTGCCCAGGATCTTTCTGGTTTGTTTCCTAGTTTGACTTTATTTTCAAATTCTTTGATGTTTGTAACTTCTTCTTTTCCTTGATCGCGAACTGTGATGGTTTCGCAGATGCGGCAGGCGTCGACTTCGATCGTCAGGTGTTGACCCTTGCAAATCTCCTGGTCGGCGCCATGGCTGCAGTCGAAGACCACAACGCTTCCACCACAGACGCACTCCAAAAGTCCAAGGTCGTGCTGCATCATCTCTAGGAGGAGATGATGCTGAAGTACAAGGTTATTGAGGAACTTGACGGTCTTGCTGAAGCTTTCGCTGAGGGCGTACCTGCGAAGTACAAGCAGGCACAGAAAGGAGCATGCACGTCTCTTGGGCTGGCGAGGGCGCGGGCCTATGGCGCTGATCTGAACGTGAGCAATATCACGTCGAAGATGCCGGTGACCGCGGACGGTGAAGAGGTAGCATTCGCTCATTTTGATGCTCATTGTCAGAAGTACGGACCCCAACTCTTAGAGACGCTCGCGAGGTATTCCATGGAGTAGAAGCAACTGAACACAGCAAAGACCATGGCGTCAGGGGCTTCTGCTTCAAAGGCGACGACGTCGAAGGTTTCCATGGAGTCCGCGAAGCCCGCGGGTGCTCATGCGTAGTCCTAGCTTTTCTTCTGCTTATTGTAAAGTTATGCTAGGAATTTGGATTGCCCTAGAGTACTTTTGTGGGGGTGCCCCATCAAGAACTTGTTTAAATCCGGTATGTATATTTTGGCTACTTGATGCTTCTTTTACTTCTTTGGACTGGAATTCCATGTTTGAAGATTCGTATACTTCAAATCTTTGTTTGGCTAGGGGCCTGTGATTGGTGTGCAGGGTATGCCATCTGCTGCCAAACCCTTGGCTCCACCATCGAGAGTGGACGAGTTGTCGCTACTTTCTCGCCTGCGTGACCGTGTGAAGAGATTGAGCGTGACACATTGATCATCTACGGCAACACTGACGTATGGAAATCAAAGGCGGAGAAAGCAGTCGAACGGGAGAAGTATCTCCTTGGCGAGGTTGCTGTGATCAATGAATGTTTGCGATGTGATCACCATTCGACTGACTTGTGATGCTCTTGGCTTGTCATGATTAACGATGCAAGCTGTGCGGTTACGGGATGACCGTCTCCCGCCCATACTCGTACGCCAGGACTGATCGGGATTGGTGGGATATTAGTAGGCAAGACAGATTGGTCCCATGGGTCCTGGGAGTTAAGTCATTGCATGTCTGCGTGTGTAACCTGCATGAGGATACTGGAGTGCTGGCATCATGCATGCAGGCATGCAACTACCTCACTTGCATGTATATTGCATGCCTCACGGTGCAAGCTGGGACAGGTGGGTGGGAGCCGCTAATCTCGCTAGCACAATGTGGGATTCCATAAACGATATTAGGTTGGTTTTATGGTGGTACGGGAGGCGGGTGGTCCCATCCCACTTGCATTTATAGTCATGATCTGGGCTAATGTGTATTGCTTTGCATGTAGTTGTCAATCTCATTCCACAGGAAGAGAGGGATCGTATCAGCATTCGACTAAATTGCCTTACTCAGGCGGACCTCGAAGCTAGTGGATTCTTATGGACCGATTGAGATTGGGCAACCGTGTTGGCGATGCTACAGGATCGCATTTCGCAGGTGCTAGACTTCTTGAAGATGGCGCAAACATTGTTTAAGCATATTTTCAGGGCAATGTTCCCGCTGGATGTAGTCCCTGCAACTCTGTTGTCGTTGCTATGGAAATTCCGTGATGCTGGTGCTGTTCATGAGCGTGTGCACTAGCAACTTATCGTAGGCACCAAAGCTGCGCTTGCACTTGTGCATATGCAACATCCGGATGTGGACCTGGGTGCTATTGCAGAAGGGTCGCCGACACCCCAGAAGGTATGGCATGGAACATGGTCCCACACTATCAAGCGGTTGCACGGCCAGCGGAGCATATCATCAACTCATTCGATGAGTGAACACATGTCCTTCTTAGATGCCAGTAGGGTAGTTGTTAGCCTACACAGAACTTATAAGTGTTGTATAGCTCATCAAGTTTCGAGTGGCCATTTTGTGGCCTTTGTAATTATTTGCAAACTTGCTAGCTTGTATATGTTTTGAGTGTAATTGTGCGACGCCTTTTCGTTAGCCTGATGCTCCCTAATCTCAACGCCTTGCCAACCTGTCAATTGCGCTACAACTAGGCTGGAATTGCTCAAGGGTTTCATTGTAAGAGGAATTATCTACTCGGGATATCGCTATGGTAAATTGATTGTGTGACGAGGTCATCAGGGAGGCGCAACCCCCGAGTGCAAAATGCATGAAAAGTAAAACATAAAAATACACATGGTTGAGGCACTTAGGTTTATTTATTGTAGCCTGGCTGAATAGCCTTATTGTAAAAGAAAAACTTCTAAGGGTAGAAACATCGCAACCACGCGACGGTCCATGGGTTAGAGTATGCGACTCCAGTTTCTAAGTCCTTGAGGTGATAGGCGCCACCTGGGATCACTTCGGTGATCACGTAGGGTCCTTCCCACATAGATTCGAGCTTGTGGTGCTCCTTCTCCTTCAGTCGCAGGATGAGGTCTACTTTGACAAAGGACCTTGGCCACAGCCATCAGTTGTGCTAGTTGCAGAGGCTCTGCTGGTACACGGTTGATTGTTCTGCAGCGATTTCGCGTGCTTCATCGAGAAGGTTGGCGGAGTCCTCGAGTGTGGTCGTGGATTCTGCCTTGCTGTAAGCGACGGCCCTTGGGGCTTTGTAGCGCACCTCAGCATGTAGTACTGCTTGGGCACCATGCACCATGAAGAATGGTCTGTAGCCTATGGCGCTGTTCGGTGTTGTGCATAGGCTCCATAGTACAAAGGGAAGTTCTTCGGCCCAACATCCCACTGCTTGTTCGAGAGGCCGGAGGAGGCGCTTCTTGATGCTGTTGCAAGCTAGGCTGTTGGCATTCTCTACTTGAGCGTTGGTCTGGGGATGTGCCACAGAAGCGTAGCTGATGTTGATGCCTAGGTTTTCGCAGAAATCCTGGAACTCATTCAAGGTGAAGTTCATCCCGTTGTCGGTGATTATGCTGTGCGGCACTCCAAACTTGAAGACAATGGACTCAAAGAACTTGACGGCGGTGGCTCCAGTTTGGTTGGTCACCGACACAGCCTCAATCCATTTGGTGAACTTGTCGACTGCGACGCGGAGGAAGATGTATCCTCTAGGAGACAATTTATGCAGCTTGCCGACCATGTCGAAGCCCCACTACGTGAAGGGCCAGGCTACGGGTATTGGCCTGAGTTCCGTGCCTAGTGCGTGTGGCTTATTCGCGAACCTTTGACAGGTTTGCACCTCATGACGATGTCCTTGGCGTCGTGCATCGTGGTTGGCCAGTAGAAGCTATCTCATAGAGCTTTGGCGACAAGAGCGCGGCTGCCAGCATGATGTCTGCAGGTACCCTCGTGTATCTCAAGGAGGATGCCCTATCGTTGCCGTTGGTGACGCATCATTGGAGGACCCCCGTGATGCTGCATTTGTGCAACTCGTCATTGACTATTGTGAAGGCCTTGGACCGCCGAGCGATGTTTCGCGCATCTGTCGGGTCATCTGGTGGCTTCTTGTTGAGTAGGTACATGATGTACGGCTATGTGCAGGATGGCTCGATGAGCATTACCTCCATGGGGCCGTCGGGTGCTGATCCTTGTTCTCCCTCACTGGATCCTTTGGCTTCTTTGTGTGGCATAGCCCCTGAGTGTGCTACTGCGTCTGATGGCCCTGCAATAGCCTTTAGCTTGATGGATCGCTTGCATATTTGCTCCAAGAATACACCTGGTGGCACCGGGGCGCAGGTGGAGCCTATGTTGGCGAGCGTGTCGGCCTCCTTGTTACTTTCATGGCCGACGTACCGCAGTTCGCAGCCATCGAAGTCCCCTTCAAGTGTGTTGTAGAGATCGCGATACGCGACCATGTTGTCACTTAGGGCATCACACATGTTCATGGTTTGTTGCACCACGAGGTTGGAGTCGCCGTAAATGATGACCCATGTGGTGCTACAAGCCTTGGCCATTCGCATCTCGCGGATTAGCGCCTCCTACTCCACCTCGTTGTTGGATGCACGGAATTTCATCCACAGGATGTACCACATCTTATCGCCCTGAGGAGATGTTAGGATGACACTGGCGCTAGCTCCTTCTTTGAGATTGGATCTATCAAAGTTAATAGTTCATAGGTTGGACATGTCTGGTGTGTTCGGGAGATGATTCTCCATCCAGTGGACGAGGAAGTCCGGCAGTACTTGCAACTTGATCGCTGTCTGTCGCTCATAGGTCATGTCCCATGGGGACATCTGAATACCCTAGAGGGCGACCCGCCCAATTGCATCGGGGTTGTTGAGGATGTGGTTCAGCGGGGTGTCGTTCACCACAACTATCAGGTGCTCCTAGAAGTAGTGGCGTAGTCACCATGCTGTCATGAAGAAACCGTAGGACAACTTCTGATAGTGCGGGTACCGCTGCTTGGTAGGTGTCATCACCTCGCTGAGGTAGTACACAGTGTTGGGGATATGCTAAATGGGTATCATCATATCATGTCTCTAATCTGGCTAACCCGGGTGGCCCACCGTTGGTAGCAAGGCCTATGGCCTGCTGAGCAGCCTAGTTAGACGGATCCAGAAGGGAGGCCCATGTCAGATAAAGGAAGGCTACGTAGGAGTCACCGACATACTCAAAGCCTTGGAGTGCAAGACATGAAAGACTAGTTCGTATTAGTGTAGGACTCTTTACCTTTTTCGACAAGGACCTTTCCCTGTAAACCCTAGGTTCTGGTGCCTTTATAAACCGGACTCGTGGGAGCCTTTAGGGCACAACCTAGATTGCTACGTACAACGTGCAACACCTCGCACATCGAACCTATCTCTATAACTCGGCGTATTGCCATTATAGTGTTTTATAGTAGGAGTAGAAGTCTGCCACCGTTGTGAGACTTGAACCTGGGTAAGATGTGTTACCTCGTACCCGCCAACTCTCCGCCTTACCCCACGTCTCTAACATGCACTGTGAGGACCCCTCCATGGCGTACTCATTGGAAATACCACGTCAATTGGCACCCACCGTAGGGCAAGAGGCGCTTCGAGATCTACACCGGGCGAGGTCCAATCCCTTCGCTGGGATCGGCGACACCGTAGCCATCGGACACATTCTGTTGTCCGGCAATGTCCTGATCATCCCTCCAGATGAGTTCTGGGTGCCAGCAAAGACAAACCCTACGCGCTGCTTCGTCATCCCCTTTGGAGACATCGACATCTTCATCGGCGAAACTGACTCGGGTCCTAACTCCCAGGAAGTCAGAAACTTGTCAAGCCCCGCACGGACCGCCTACGGGCAAGACACGTTTGCGGAAGGATCTGGGCCATACCTCTCTCTAGAATACGGCGGCTTAGATCAAGAAAATTCAAGGCCCACCCAAACCGCCCATGTGCAGGATATAAAGGTGGAAGGACCCCGCAAATCCGCTTGGCTTCCCCGAGCATTAGAGATGTGTAGGTCACACTTTGTTGGCGTCGTCACCATCTTCGATCTGGCCAGATGCATTCAAAGGGATGGAGAGCCTCCCCGCGAATACCTTGCTAGATGGATGAGGGTGAGGGAAACCCTAGAGGGCGATCGCGTCGATGAGCTCGTATACCACTTCGTGGAAGGGCTCACACCTGGAACACTCCTCCGGCATACCCTCCGAAGGCGGCAGGCCACGAACCCTCTCACCCTTGGTGAGATGGTCGCAATCATTAACAAATATGCGAAGGTCGAGGAGAACACCCGAGCTATGCCTGGGCCGGAAGCCGGAGGAAACAACAACAACAACAACAACAACAACGGTCCGCCTCCATCACCCTCCACATCCGTCATCGACAACACCAAAGCCAACTCTGACTCCGTCCTTGACGCCCTATACACCGACATCAATATGGATGGCGGTAGCTCGGACGCTAACTCGGAGGAATATGATGCTATTATGAGGGAGATCGAGTAGGAGATCGAGAAGGAGGAGCATGCCGAGAAGACCAACACATCCCACCAGGTGCTAGTCGCCATTAGGAGTGTGATGGAAGAAGACGGACAGGAACCAGAGCGCGAGAGAGCTCCGCCCACGCCAGCGGTTACCAGAGCAACAGCAACCAAGAAAGTCGCCGACCTATGGCTCCAGCCAAGGCCATGCCCCCTCCGGTTATCTGCCTGCAACCGGCGCTGGAACTCACCACGGCCCCCCAGTACAGCCAAGTAGTCAAACCAGCCGCCAATGCCACCATCAACATCCACAGCGGGCAATCCATTGGTTACCCCCGTCGACAAGGCAATCTATGGCGCACTCCTCGTCGATCCCATTATCGTTGCCCATATCTGGAGTGTTACGGAGCTTGATGAGAAGCGTGCGGAAATCCTAGCGGAGGCCAAGTGCATCGCAGAGCAGGGCACTAAGCTAGACGAAGATATGGCCAAGGCACAACAATCTATCAAGGCGGCAAGAGCTATGGAGGCTGAATACAAGCAGTTGATGTTGAAGCACAAGTCAAAGAAAGCACCAGATCACGTTATCGAAGACCCCAACATTCGGCGTAAGTTAGGGTATGGCGGATCTAGACCGACAAAACCCACCACGTACATTGATTCAGTGGGGAGGCAAGTCATGCCAACACCCGCCCTCAACATTGTTGTCACCAAGACCCTCCTAGAGCAGGACAGGTCGCCAGAAGCAGTTGCTCAGGTGTACGACCTTGTCGCCAAGGCATGCAAGCAACAGGAAAAAGCTACCTCGCAGAGGCTTGAGTCCAACCCGGAGATTTGCCAGTCAACCCTGAACAGTCGTAGAAGGCCAAGATCTCCCCATGACAAAGGATCTCACATAGGCTCTATGGAGCAAAGATGGAGGGAGGCGCGCAACAGGGCTGACGCCATACCCATATCCTCCGATCACGGAGAAAAGGCTCGCCCTCATCGGTCGCCGCCTCCACTACCATTCCGGTGTCACGAGGAACCACAACCGTGCCACTATACAAGCATGCCACCGCCTAGGCGTCCCCATGTTGGCATCGTTATACGCGACCAGGGCGAGCAGCCCCGGCATGCTGGAGAGCCTAGCGGCGTTGAAGGACATAGCAGCAGGTCCCATAAGGAACCGCCACGTCCGACAAGCAACCATGATAGGCATGAGGAGTCGCAGGAGGGTAATAGTAAGAAAGCTAACCCATCGCCACCGTCGCCACCTAGCAGCCATCATGGTGGAGGATACGGTGGATCTCATAGATCGCACCGCAATTCCTCTCCCCATGATGGAAAAGGGAAGCAACCAGAGCCGTTCGATGCACTTTCACGGCTAGACAAGATCCAAGAAGCTCAGGAGCTCCCGTACCTTGGGCCACGTTGTTTTGGACCAGTTATTCAGGCCACAACTTACCCCAAGGGTCTCCGGATAGCCAAGACCATCAAGCCCTGTGATGGCACCACCAGGCCAGCAACGTGGTTGCAGGATTACAGCGAAGCAATGCACATCGCAGGGGGAAATCCCAACATCACCGTCAAGTACCTCCCACTCATGCTGACCGGCACTGCCTGGCAATGGATCGACGACTTGCCGGAGAAATCAATATGCAATTGGTTGGACATGCATGAAGCATTCACCAAGAACTTCGAGGGTACGTACAAGCATCCCTGCACTGTCGGAGACCTATAGCAGTGCATACAAGAAAAGTATGAAACCTCTCATGCCTACCTCTCTTGCTAGCTATATATGAAAAAATTCCTGCGTAGGGGTACACGAACAAACCGCTATGGCCACCTTCATCGATGATCTAGAGAAGGGAACTTTGCTCCGGCATACGTTGAAGCGCAAGCAAGACAACAATGAGCTCAACCTCAACGCAATGATAGCCATGGCTAGCGAGTTTGTTGCTGCTGATGACAACGCGCGCGGATTGTTGCCAGCAATAGCAATCCCTACCCAGGCCAGGAAGAACAATAATAACAAGAGAAAGACTCCGCTTGAAGAAAAGCAAAGAACCAACATGGTCGCCGCTACGTTCACTGGCAGAGGTGGAGGCGGATAGCGTGGACGTGGCCGGGGGGCTAGCCATGGCCAGCAAAGGAGTGATTCTACACCCTCAGCACCCCACGTTCCCAAAATGTATGAAGAGTATCGTGATATGCCGCGTTTCGTCCACCTTGATGCAAACGGCAAAGCCACCCACACCAACCGCCAATGCAAGTTTGTCAATGATCTCAGGGAAGACCCTGAGTCCGGCTACAAGCGAAGTCGTAAGAACAGAACCCGCGGAAAGGGCAAAGGGAAGAAGGAGGAGGAATCCAAGGAATCAAGCGATATGGACGAGGACGTGGAAACCAAATCTCCCGATAAGGGGGAGGGTAGGGGGAAAAACCCTTCGAAAAGAAGGCTCCGTGTTACCATACTTTCCTTGGTACCCCCACCGTCCGGGCCCAAAAAACCTCATTGAGGATACTGATGGCTACACTCCCCCAGTACGTCAGGTGGTTGGAGATTCCAATTACTTGGGGTAGGAAGGATCACCCAGACCTTATCCCAACAGAGAACCAATATGCCATGGTCATCAACCCTTTTATTGACGGCATAGAGTTCACCAAGTGCCTCGTGGACAGTGGAAGCAGCATCAACATCTTGTACCTGGATACACTGCACAAGATGAACTTGACAGAGACCCGGCTAAGGAAGAGCAACACCATGTTCCATGGGGTTGTCCTCGGCCGACATTCAAATTCCTTGGGCTGCATCACCCTTCTGGTCACTTTTGGCGATGTTAACAATTACCGCCAAGAACGCATGACCTTCGAAGTGGTGCCTTTCAAGAGCGTGTACCATGCCATCTTTGGACGCGACATCTTCCACTCCTTCCTCGCAAGGCCATGCTTTGTCTACAACAAGCTTAAGATACCCGGACCAAATAGCATCCTCACCATTGACGGAAGCTTCACCAAGGCACGGGAGTGCAAGCTCAGTGAAGCTGCCTTCGCCGAAGCAGTTATCTACAGTGAGGAGTTCAAGGAGATCCAGAACCAGGTCGATGCCTCGAAGATGCCGGCTTCGAAGAAGCAGATCACTGCTACCGAACCCGCCTTCAAGGCCGCCATCAAGACCAAGCAGGTGGAGCTTGTTGAAGGAGATTCCTCCAGGACCACTGCCATTGGCACGGACCTGGATCCCAAATAGGAAAGCGTGCTCATCAAGTTCCTCCGTGAGAACAGGGACATCATTGCCTAGCAACCAGCCGACATGAAAGGTGTACCTAGGGAACTTGCCGAGCACAGCTAGAATATTGATCCTAATGATAAACCGATGAAACAACCTCTACAACGCTTTGGCGACAAAAGACGAAGGGATATATGCAAAGAATTAGCTAGGTTAATTAAGGCTGGCTTTATCCGAGAAGTTATTCATACCCGATGGGTGGCAAATCATGTACTTGTCCCCAAAAAGGGAACCAATGAATTAAGAATGTGCGTTCATTACACCGTCTTGAACAAAAGTGTGTCCGAAGGATCCGTTTGCTTTGCCTCGTATTGACCAAGTCATTGACTCGACGGCTGGCTTGGAACTTCTATGTTTTCTCGATTCCTACTCAGGTTACCACCAAATCCGGATGCGAAAGTCGGACCAATTGGCCACTTCGTTCACCACACCTTACAACACATATTTCTATGTCACGATGCCCTTTGGGCTAAAAAAACGCCGGTGCCACCTACCAACAGACAATGCAACGCTGCCTACATGACAAAATAAGTCGCAACGTACATGCTTACATGGACGATATCACGGTAATGCCAAAGAAATCAAACGATCTTATCCCAGACTTGCAGGAAACCTTCGACAATCTCCGGAAATACAACATGATGCTGAACCCCAAGAAGTGCGTCTTCGGGGTACCTTCCGGCAAGCTGTTGGGTTTCATCATTTCGCACCGCGGAATCGAGGTGAACCCGAAAAAAATCAAGGCCATCCTTGACATCAAATGTCTGGCATGCCTAAAAAACATACAAAGGCTCACAAGCTACATAGCAGCAGTAAGCCAGTTCATCAGCCGACTTGGGGAGAAGGCCATGTCGCTCTACAAGTTGCTCAAAAAGGCGGACAATTTCATATGGACAGACGAAGCTGACGCATCACTTCAGGAGTTGAAGAGAATACTCTCCTCCCCACCAATACTTGTAGCACCGGTGTCAAGGGAGCCTATGTTAGTCTACATGGCGGCAACCAACCGAGTCATCAGCATCGTCATCGTGCTGGAGTGCAAGGAACCAACACACGAATATGGAGTTCAGCGACCTGTCTACTATGTAAGCGAGGTCTTGACGGAATCCAAGCAGCGTTACCCGCACTACCAAAAGATAGCTTATGGAGTTTTCCTTGCTTCACACAAGCTAAGGCATTATTTCCAGGAGCACCCTATCATAGTGATGAGCAAAGCTCCACTATCCGACACCATCAACAACAGCAACGCTACAAGAAGAGTGGCCAAGTGGGGCTTTGAACTTTCCGCCTTTGAAATCACCTACAAGAGACGTGACGCTATCAAATCACAGGCATTGGCAGATTTTATTGCAGATTGGACAGAACTTCCAGAAGATACTCCTGTGCCAAAGCCAGAATATTGGGTTATGTACTTTGACGGATCAAAGCTACTCAATGGCTCGAGGGCTGGTGTATTATTACAATCACCAACAAGGGAGATGTTGCAATACGTCCTTCAGATCCACTTCAATGCTACCAACAACATGGCGGAATATAAGGCCCTCATTCACGGACTACGAGTAGCCAAGGATATTGGCATCAAGCGCATAGTTTGCTATGGAGATTCCGACTTGGTTGCCCAGCAAGTAGCTGGCACCTGGAACGTGCAGAACCATATGATGGCGGCATATCGAGACGAAGTAGATGAAATAGCCAAGTGCTTCGACAGCTACGAAGTCAAGTACGTCAAAAGGGAAGAAAATGAGGCGGCAGATCTACTATCAAAGCTTGGGTCAGCCCACCGACCAATTCCGACAGGCGTTTTCCTAGAATACTTACGGACCCCATCCGTGAAAGGAGCGGATCCTGACAACCCAGATAGAGTGGATTCATTCATTAACACCGTAGCAGTGACCTCTCCGGCTGGGATGAAACCGTTCATGGACTATCTACAAGACGGAAGTTTGCCCATCGACAAAGTCAAAAGCCGGCAAATAGTACGTAGAGCAAAAGGCTATGTCATCATTGATGGCCAGCTATACAAAAGAAGTACCACCTGAGTTTTCCTTCGATGCGTCTCCCAGTAGCAAGGTATTGAAATCCTTAGAGAAATGCATCTCGTAGATTGCGGGCATCACGTCGCTCCCCGATCGTTAGTAGCTAAGGCTTTCTGACAAGGATTCTACTGGTTAACTGCCAAGGCAGACGCCAACAAGTAGGTACAAACATGCCTTGGGTGTCAGTTCTATGCAAGACAACCAAGTGTTCCGACTGAAGAACTACGAACCATACCAATAACTTGGCCGTTTGCAGTCTAGGGGATGGACTTGGTGGGACCTTTGTAGACAGCACCCTATGGATTTACACACTTTCTAGTAGCAGTGGATAAGTTCACGAAATGGATTGAAGCTAAGCCCATTAGAAAGCTTGATGGGGCAACAACCCTGAAATTTGTCTGGGATCTAGTGGTGAGGTTTGGTCTCCCACACAGCCTCATCACCGACAATGGCAGAAATTTTTCTCTCGGAGAAGTTGAGGAGTACTATCATGAAAAAGGCATCCAACTTGACCTAGCATCTGCGGCACACCCACAGTCAAATGGGCAAGTTGAAAGGGCCAATGGACTAATTCTGCATGGAATCAAGCCACGCTTAGAAGCACCGCTACATAGAGCAGCTGGAGCCTGGGAGGAGGAATTACCATCTGTCTTGTGGAGTTTACGAATAACACCCAACAGATCCACCGGCTTGACTCCTTTCTTCATGGTTTATGGAGCAGAAGTCGTCCTACCATCCGACATCCTCCACGATGCACCAAGAGTCGCCGCCTACGAGGAGGAGGATGCTAAAGAATCCATACGTCTATCTGTGGACCTACTTGAGGAAGATCACGTGCGGGCATGCTAGAGATCTGCCGTCTACCAGCAGAAGCTACGTGGCTACCATAGTTGCCGTGTAAAGCATCACTTGTTTAAAGAGGGGGATCTAGTGCTTAGACTCAAGTGGAGAAATCACACAAACTATCCCCGCCTTGGGAAGTACCGTTTGTCATAAGCAAAGCATTGCTAAATGGTTCCTATTACCTCGTTGATATTCACGAGTTGAAGGATAGGCCAAAAAATTGCAATCACAAGCAACGTGACTCTGATGATGATTACCCGGAGACAGATCGGCTATGGAATATAGCACAGCTACATCCCTTTTACACTTAGCATATTATGTCATGTAATAAATTTCTTATATGATCAATGAAATAAAGCATTTGGTTCACTCATACTCTCTGAGTCTTTTACCTCCTTTACTTGTTCATTTTTGGACCATATAAACCCTTTATGTGCAAGTTTGCATTTACACTTGTGAAAAATTTGCCTACGGGTGTTAGCTTAAGTTTTCTGGTCTACACGTTTTCTGAAGTTTTTATGTGGATTCTAGAGTAGTGACTTCTCCGCACTCATGCTCTTAGGTTCTTGACGGTGCTATTAAGCATCATCACATGAGGGCATAGTTCTGCACTGCGAGTCTTCGGTCTCACGAAAGGTCAAGCATATGAACCAGAATAATGGATGAGCCAGCACTTGCTTAAAACTATATATATGCTGGAAACAGATAAGTAGTAGGAAACTTGAGTACAAGTTTTTCCGCCTTAACAAAACACATAAGTTTTTCCGCATACACATTGCGGAGATACATTTAATACACATATTTTTTTTCATGCCTCTGCTGCGGGACTTCATGGAGGCATCATCAGCAACAGGAGAGCCAGGTCGGGATAGCTCATCAAACTCGGAAGGAGATGGGCTAGACTCAGACAAAGCCATGTCTTCATCAAGGACCTCGGAGGGCACGAAGAAGTCTGCCTTGACCATTCTAGCAATTCTGGTGTCGAACCTGGCAAGGGAATTCCAAATAGCTTTGCTATCAATTTCTTTCCCTTCCTCGTCAAGTTTAGGCATGCCGGAAGTCACCAGATCGATGTCGGCATTGTCGTAGTGTGTCTTAACCAAGGACAAGGTCATCCTTGCACCAGCCCGGACGTAAGAGGCTTTCTAGTCCTTGACTTTCTCGGGGGCTCGGCAGGATTTCCGAGTACTTGGCCGCTGAGTCTGTCGCCTTGATGTTTATTCCTAGAGGCTGGGTTATCTCCTTGGCCTGGGCAATGTCAGTGCTGATGAAGTTGTCGGCAACAATCATGCACTCCTTGGGATCCAGAGCACCTTCACCCAAGTTGGCCAAGCAAATGGGAGCTGTGGTTTGCATAAGATACAAGGATCATGAGTATAAAAACATCAAACATTTATCCAAAGTTCAAAATTGACCAAGATAGGGGAAAGTTACCGAAGATGCTCATCTCCGCTTGCTTGCATGTCTCCGCCAAGACGTCCCACTCCTTCTGAACTGTCTTGTACATCTCAAGGTTCCTCTCATTCTGCTCTTTGGTAGCTTGGTTCTGTTCCTTGAGTTGTGCAATTTCGTTCTTCAGGCATTGCATCTCGGCATTAGCAGACTCTTGCAGCACCCTCATCGCCTCTTCATGGCCCTTGATAGAATTATCCAAGTATTTCTTAAGATTTTATTCTCATCGTCAAGCTCTTGAATATGCTTGGATTGCTCGATGATGCTATTGGCTTTGGCAATGGCTTTTGTAAGACAGAAAATGGAAAGCACTATGAGAAGATGGCAGAAATGAATCCATGAGGAAAATTAAGGAGATGTTAAAAGAAATAGACTCTGGCTATTTTTGATCTGTTGCTTCAGGAAGGCTGTTTTACCCTGTTTAAGGTCCAGTTCCTTCTGCAAAGCAGCAAACCTCTCGTTGGCGGTAATCCTCCGTCTATTCTCATTCTACAACAAGTAAACATGCTTAGTTTCTCTAGAGCATTTAGTCGGAACCATCTAGTTTCAACTATACGCTCGGGGGCTACAGTACAAGATTTTAACCAGCAAGTATGCTACTCTTAAAGCATATAGCTGGAACTTTTTTAAGTTTCACCTAGACGCTCGAGGGCCACACTATCTATTTCTACTCTTAGTTCTCTAGAGCACTTAGGCCAATAACTTTTGTTTATCCACCTAAGAGCTCGAGGGCTATAGAGGAATATGTTACACGTAGTAAAATAAGTGAAGTTTAAAAGACTTACAATGGAAATAAGCTTGAGATTGTTGGCCAGATTGGTATATGCAGTATGGAAGATGATGGCATTGTTATACACGGCATCTGCCTATGCAATGAGGTCATCCAGTCACAACGTCAGAGGAGTCGCGACTAGAGGAGATATTGAAGCCGGAGGCATGGATGATGCCCTAGCCGCCTGCTACATTTTCATAGCAGTTGATGGATCAGAGGCTCCCGCCTTGCCTGTTGCCACAACTGCCTCTGCCTCCTCTCCTTCCATTACATGTTTCCCTTTCTTGGTGGCATCCTTAGCCGGAGCTTCAACCACTTTGGAGGAGGTATTCTCCTGCGTCGCCTGACCACTAGGAGCGACGTCCACTTCGATAGAGCCTGAGATATCAAAGATAGGATTGACATCTGTCTCCATGGCGGAGATCTCAGGGATGGTAGGGGACGAAGGCCCAGTGGGGCCGGTAGAAGGCTTGGCGGCCACATCCCTGGTCAGCATATCACGTTTTTTTTGACCATACAGCATCTCTGGAGATCGCTTCAAGCCAGCACCGGCTTTCTGCTTGAAACGTACAAAGTATAAGTACAAGAGTTGAAAAAAGGTACGAGCTAAAAAAACAAGCCGGAGAATGAATATACTTACTCCACGGCAGGAGCCTTGGTAATGGGAATGCCGGTTGATATCTTCTTCTCAGCCTCTAAGGCGGCGGTGGATCATCTGGAGACTCCACTCTTCGATTTCTTCTTCTTCTTCTTCTTGGCCTTGGCAGCATCGTTAGAGGTGGAGCTCTTTCGCTTTCGCGCTGCCGATGTTGGCTGATCCTTGGGGGTGTCATCATCGGACACCACTTAGATATCCTTCACCTTGGGATCATAGACCTAGGAGGCCATCTGATCTTCCGCCAAGGTCTTCAGCTAGGAAACAAAGGAGTGTTAGACTGACAACTTCAAGACGGAAAAACCTTTGAGTATAAAACGAGCAATAAAGGAAACAAAAGCTACCTCTGGGCATTTGTCCCAGTCAAACATGTCATAGGTGATCTTGAAGCCACGCTTCTTGTCCTTCACCTTGACGATGTACTTAAGTCGGAGTTTGACAGAGTCCGTGGAGAAGTTGTCCCGCGAAATTTGCAAGGGATCCCTTCTGTCCTGGGAGTACTTGCACATCAAATTGGCACGAGGCTGCAGAGGTTGGATCCGCCTAACAAACCAGCACATGGCTAGGTCCGAACCCGTCAGACCTCCGTCCACAAGCCATTCAATCCGCCTTACGGCACAATTGGCCTCATCGTTGGACGGAAGGGAGGCTGGGGTCCTCCAGGCAGGCACTTCGGTGGTGGCTCCATCAACAAAGTCAGGATACATCTCAAGACGGTCAGGCAGGGGAATATCTGGGCCATAGAAACATGTGCTTCCAGTTCTTGCATGACTCATGCCCTACAATGTCAGGGAAGTGCTGGCTAGGCCGGATCTTAAAGCTAATTGTTCCACAAGTCCGCAATTCGTCCTTGGACTCTACAAACTCTCTCTTGACGGTGAAGAAGTATACAAACAGATCTAATCTAGGTTTGATGCCTAGATATCCTTTGCACAAAGCTACAAAGTTGCTAAGGACGAGGATGTTGTTAGGGGAGAGGTTGTGGGGAAGTACCCGGAAGTGCTGGAGGACATCCAGGAAGAAGTCAGAGACTGGCAGGGTTACGCCTCGTACCAGCTGGGCTGTGAGGTACACCTTCTCTCCGGCTTGGGGAGAAGGAGCCACCTCACCGGCCGGCGCCGGCACTAGTAGGAAAAGGCTTATCCATAGGGGTCATATCAGTGGTGCACCTCTAAAGGGTGCCCCACGGATATTTATCCGTGGCGCACGCGAGAAATGATGTGCCACTGACCTGCATTTATCTGTGGCGCACGCTCAGAACGGTGTGCCACTCATATGTGGGCCCCAGCGCTGGTGGCCGACCCCGTCCATGGGTGGCATACCCATGGCGGACAGAATCGGCGTGCGCCACGGATAAGTTAAGTATCGGCGGCGCACACTTTTTCGGTGCGCCACCAATAGGTGTGGTCCCACGATTCGAAAAGTTGGTAGAGTATCAGTGGCGCATGGAGTTGGGGTGCACCACTGACCTCAAATACCTGTGGCGCATCAAAAAGTGGTGCCCCACTGATAACTTTTCAAATTCTGCTCGACCCCTCCCCCCTCCCGTTGATCACCTTTTTAGGTTTGCAAAAAATAAAATAAAATGATAAACACTTCAAAAATAAAATCCTTACAGATATTGGTAGGTTATGTGATGTAGTTTCTAGGAAAATTAGCAAACATCAATTTTGATATTTTTTGCAAAAAAGGTCATGTCATAGTAAAACGGCCATAACTTTTGCATACGACACCGAAAAAAGTATAATATATCAAAACGACGAGCACAAAATTTTCTATCGCTTGCAACTGTCAAAGACCATTTACCGATTTTTTAGATTCACAAATTCGAAAAGAGTAAAAAGTTATTTCAACAATAAGAATTTTTCCTATAATTTGCAAAAATTTGAGGGTTCCGGTGCGCCACAGATAAGTTTGGCGGGATTTTCAAGTTCGAATCAGGCCCTATCTAACCTCCACTTCTCCTTCTCCTCTTATCCTCCTCTACTTCTCCTTATCCTCTCCTCCTCTCCTTCTCCTTCCCTCCTTCTGCTCCTCTCCTCCCCTTCTGACATAGGTACGATTACTCGGAGGCTTATGATTTGCTGCCCTATGTTGGGTAAAAGGATTACGGCCCATGAAGATTTCAGATGATAGCCCAAGGAAGCAACCGACAAAGACTATTATTGTATTAGGAAAGAGTATCTGAACCGACAATGTGTTGGTATTGTAATCATGCATATGTAAAACCTATCCACATACAGCTTTGAGACCCGACCTATTATATATAGGACGGGAGAAGCCCAAGCGAGGGTACCGAAATCTCCGAGACAACTTGTAATAGTGCAATTTCCCGATATTCAGACGACTTTGACTCCATTGTTTCCCTGACATCCGACGAAATCCCCAGCAGTCTCATTTCCGCGAAACCCTAAGTCCTTCACCATGGACATTGCCGAGGTTACCCCCCGTCAATTGGCGCCGTCTGTGGGAAACCTAAATGCTGGAATCATGGATTCGGCGGACCGCTCTCCACAAAGCATTAACCCGACAAAAGCAGATCCACGCCCGCCCACCCCTGTATTGGTACCTACCGATTTTAACAGCAGATCCGATCTAATCATCGGAAGCTTCCACTTTTAAGTAGAGGGCCCGCAAAAACCACACCCTTCGGCCCTGATCACATCAAAACCGTCGGTGGAAAAAACTACGCCCACGACGGTACCAGTATCTTTCGTTGGATCCTCCATGGTAATCACATCACGGATCGAAGCAGGCGAAGACAGCGAGCAAATCGAGACAGATCTGGGGGACCTTGATGGCCTTCATGGTAATCTCTCCCTCGAGTCAGGTCCTTAGCCAACCCCACCACACGAAGCAAACTCGACAAATTCAGAACCTGAAGAAAGCAGCGAAAACGTTGACTTCAAAGAAAGGATGGCGAAAATCTATCCAGAACTACAATCTCGAAACACTATCAACACATCTTTTGAAGCAGAAGATGATGTCATCGTCCCACGCATAACACGCCACCAGGTGTGCATGATCAACGGGGATACCTCAATACCACGCGACTCTAACGGTAATCCTATCCTCAACCCCAATGATATTGTATCAGATGACAATGCAGGAAACCATGACAATGAAGGGGACCACGGAAACAGAGGATAGATGGCAGATAACCACATAGTGCAAGGAAGAGGCGGAGAACCGCATGGAGGAGAGAGGCAAAGACTTCGGCTACCAGGATCGGCATGGAAAAAAGCAAGGGAAGCAATTTTGGGAGCAGTTCTGATGACATCAGATGCTTCACATGAGGATCTATTAGCATACCAGTATCCGCTTCACCACAAGAAGAGAGATCTACTAAGGATGCAGAGGCAAATCGATGAAATAAAGAGATTAGCCAATGAATCCAACTTACGATGAGCACAGTTAAGCTCTACTCGAGGATCAGGGAGCATAATAGGAGGAGCACCACCAAGAAGGACAACATCTCGACTACAGCATATCCCTGAAGCAGAAAGAAGTGGACTCATCCGAGATATTGACCTATCATTCATGTCGATTGACCAAGCAGGAAACATCAAGGCGAAAATAGCTCAGGCAGCCATTGTGGCCGTGCAAACATATCTGATAACCACTCAGCCTGCACCAGACAATCCGTGTGTAGCCCTCTACCTCTTCGCCCTGATGAACCTTGGAATGGTGGGAGCCTCTCTCGCGGAAGCAGAGCAAGGAACCACGCGACACCCCGATAGATCCCCACGCCATCACAACAGTCCTCGATAAGTGGGACACACCCGACGATCTTGATCGCCACACCAGGCGCATCTCGTAGGACCCGAGCCACGAAGCAACACAAGTATGACAACATGCAACATAGAGTGATGGATCAAGCGATGAAAACCGCAGCCGACGATATCATGATGGGTACAACACAGACGATTACGAGCTATGTAGGGCCAACTGTTTCACACAGTGGATTCGCAAAACCTCAGTACCAAAGGACTTCAAACTTCCACACGACCTCCACAAGTACAATGGACTCCAGGAACCCGAAGCATGGTTAGCAGATTATTTGGCCACTGTCAAATTACAAGGTGGCCCCACAACTACCGTAATGCAAAGCCTACAACTACATCTCACCGATGCCGCAAGATCATGGCTCAGGCAGTTACCTGAAGATTCCATCGGTAGCTTGAACGACCTGGAAGATAAGTTTATCCGACACTTCCAATCCACATTCAAATGACATGCATCCTTGGAGCAGCTGCGGGCATGCAAACAGAAATCTGGGGAATCGATAAGAGCATTTATCCAAAGATGGAATATCATAAAAAACTCAGCTAAGTACATATTCGATGAAAGGGCCATCGATGCCTTCAACGAAGGCCTCTGTCATCAAGAATTCATAAAGTAACTAGGACAGGTTAAACCCAAAACAATCTCACAATTAATGGAAATAGCAAATCGTTGGGCTGATGGAGAAGACGCTATGCACAATAAGCGTATGCGATCACCTAAAGAAGACATGGATAAGCATGGCAACGACAGAAGAAGAAGGAACAACGATGGAAACACGAGACCAAGTTACGTCGCAGCAGGTTTTTGGGTGAAGGTAACAACAGAAGCAACGACTACAACGGCGGACACAGCCAAAAATGGGATGATGTCGGAGGAAGCCAGTCAGCACAATGGTATCAGCCAAGAGCATGAGACCCACCCATGTTCGCAATGCAAATGCTATAAGGACCCTGTAATATGCATTTTTACATCGACTTAGCAGGCAGACGACAATCTAACCACCTCATGAAAGACCGCTGAACATTCCTAAAGATGCAGGAGCTATGCAACGCAAAATCAACCGAAGCGGCAAACCGAGGATACGCATCTACACCTGGCACATGAGCCATCGACGCACCACCACCACCACCAGCGGCACCACCACAAAACACAATTGATCAAAAAAATGAGTACCCTAGGTCAAAAGGAGCAATGCCCATGATTCAGAGAGGGCGTCCATCCAACAGAACTCAGAAGCTCATCACAAGGCAAATCAATATGGTGTAAACAACAACATCAACCACACCAGAATATCTCCACTGCTCAAAACAAGAAATCATATTCAGCAGAGCCGATCAGCTGCTTCGGGTCCCACACCTGGGTCACTCAGCCTTGATAGTCGAAGCACAAATTGGCGGGTTCGAATGAGCAAGGTCTTCATGGACGCACGAAGTAGCATAAATATGATCTACGCAAAAACACTGAGAATAATGGGTTACCCCTGGATAGTCTCGCGCCAACAGAAACATCTTT
Source organism: Avena eriantha (assembly GCA_910589775.1). NCBI lineage: Eukaryota > Viridiplantae > Streptophyta > Magnoliopsida > Poales > Poaceae > Avena > Avena eriantha. The sequence goes on along the minus strand of OU342745.1, from coordinate 62,223,481 downwards.
CCACGGAATAGTACCAAGTAAAGCCGAAATTCCTTTAGGCAAAGTATTTCTTGACATTGTTTTTGGTTCCAGAGTAAATTTCAGGCAAGAAAAACTCGAATTCGAAGTCAGGGACTGGCCATCACAATATCATGTGATCCTGGGACAACCAGCTTTCGCACGGTTTATGGCAGTGCCGCATTATGCGTACCTAGTCATGAAAATGCAAGCACCGAAGGGAATCATCACGATAAAAGGAAGCTTCACACATGCCGACAATTGTGATCGGGAGTTCAACAGATTTCTGAATCTTTCGGGATGGCAACGGAGTTCGAACAACTCAAAACTTCAGCAAACATAGAACCACTGGAAGTAGCATGTGGTAATCCCGATCAGGCTTTTGACACGGCAAAGGACACAAAAGAAGTACCGATCCACCCCATCGACCCGACAAAAACAACATTTGTGGCTTCCTATCTTGAATCTGCATAGAAAAGCACGCTCATCAAGTTCCTCTGTGAGCGTTGGGAGATCTTCGCATGGCTACCTTCTGACATGCCGGGAATTCCCAGGGAACTTGCTGAGCACGCATTAAATTTAGATCCAAAGGCGAAGCTGAATGGAATATGCCTGAGAGGCAATAATAAAGTGTTTATTATCTTATTCCATGTTTATGATAAATGTTTATTTTGCATGCTATAATTGTATTAATTGGAAACGTTAATACATGTGTGCTTAATAAACAAAATACAAAGTTCCTAGTAATGCCTCTCATATAAACTAGCTCATTGATTAACAAGATGATCAAGGTTTCCTGATCATGGACATTGGATGTTGTTAATAACGAGGTCACAACATTGGTGGAATGATGTGATGAACATTCATCCGAAGTATAGCATTACGATCAAATTCATTATGTTTATGTTGCTATAACATCATACGAAGTAATCTTAGTCCTTAGACCATGAGATCATGTTAAGTGCTAACATCGAAAGAGTAACTTGATAACATCAAACATCACACCGTAAAAAGGTGACTATAAAGGTGGGTTCAGATACTCTGAAGGTGTTATGTTGAGGCTCATGGATCAAGAGTGGAATTTGTAAATCCCGATGACGGATAGATATACTCTGGGCCCTCTCGGTGATATCACATTAAGATAGCTTGCAAGCAAGTGATGTGATCACTAGAATGTTATATCACGGGAACGAGAAAAGAGTGCATGTTGGTAACAAGATCAAACTACGTATTTGATGCCGATGATCGAATCTCGGACATGTAATATATCATGAGACAAAGGGATTTAGGTACGACGTTAAAGGTTCACACGATCACAAGAGTCATCCTCGAATATGTGGGAGTCAGTACGAATCTCCAGGTCACGCTGCTGATTATTGATCAGAGAGGGGTCTCGATCATGTCTGCATTATTCGTGAACCGTAGGGTGACACACTTAAGGGATACCGACACCATTTAGGTGCAAATATGTTTCAGATAAATATTTCAGAAAGCACTAGAATTATTTCAATAGACACCGAAACTGTTTCGGATGAAATTGCTAAAATTGGTTCTTTATGTCATATTGAAATGTTGCAGGGGGTTTTATGTGAATGTTTGTTAATTAAAGTGATTAAAAAATTCTGAATAAAATAAATAGAATAGATTTATTTAATGAGAGCTTGCATTAAATTTGGTGGAAATTTAATGCATGTGAGTGGAAGTGTGAGTGGAGGCTTATTTATGTGAGTGGAGCATCCACCACATGAATGATGGAAGAGGTGGGGGCACCACCATGGCTGCCACTCCATGGCCCTTGGCTGCCCCCTCTTCCCTATAAAAGGCCCCCTCTTCTCCTCACAACACACACCTCCTCGTGAAGGATCTCTCTCCCCCTCTAGTTATTCCCCATGGTCTCGGATTAGCGAGATACATGTTCCCAGTGGCTTTATCTAGAAAGGAGTTGATGCTTCCGCTGCTTTGCTGGAGCGACGGACAAAGGTTGTCGCCTTGTCGGGGTACCGGACGTGTGTGCGATCACGGATGCACCGCTACTTTGTGGTGCTGGACTTGATGGTGCTGGACCTGATGGTGCTGGAACTACTGGACCTGAAGGACTTCATCATGATCTTGAGATTGGCAAGTGTACGACTACATCATCCATGAGTTCCATCTTTTTAACAAAGCTTTGTTGTATTTGAGGGTAAGTTCTCTATGGATGTATATCCACCCGTTGCTCGTATCTAGTAGATAGATCTTGGCGTATAGTTCCCATCGTAGGAATTTTTTTGTTTTCTATGCTGCGAACCCAACAGTGGTATCAGAGCCTGATCTATGCGTAAGTGCTTTGCACGGGTAGTACACATATGTTTATATGTGGACGATGATGATCATGTTATTTCATCTTCTATGTATTTTGGATATTGGTGGCATAGTGGGATGAAGCGGCCCGGACCAACTTTACATGCCATCGCACATGAGACCGAACTAACATGCAACTAGTTTTGCATAAGTGGCTGGCGGGTGTCTGTCTCTCCTACTATAGTCAATATCTGATTTACAACGAGTTGCTAATAACTTAGTTATCATCGTTGTGGTTCCATGTTCGTAAGTAAGACCGGTTCTATCTTCGAAAGCCCTAAGCCACGTAAAACTTGCAATGGATAAATTAGAGGCGTCTAGTTTAGATTGTTGCTGGGTAAGTGTCATGATATGGTAATTGATACATTGCAAATCTATCTATAATTTTTGATTTTCCATGCTTGGTTTTATCCACTTTCTTGTGTTTTGTTCCAACTTTGGAGTACTTTTCTTATGATTTCTTGGACTAACCTATTAACAAGAGCCACAGTGCCAACTGCATGTTTTCTGCTGTTTTTGGTTCCAGGAAAGTCAGAAAATGAATATTCTCGGAATTGGATGGGACAAAAGCCAAAGTGCCTATTTTTCCGGAAGGGATCAAGTGTCAGAATACGAGACGGAGAAGGGCCAGAGGGCGGCCAGGCCTGGCCCACGCCAGGGGGTGGTGAGGCACCCCCTCGGCCTCTCCTTCCGCCTATATATTGCCCTCGGGACGTAAACCCTAAGTACCCGATCAAAAATCCATGAAAGAGTATGTAGCCGCCGTCATCTCCATCCCTAGATCGGGAGGGATTTGAAGCTCTTCCCAACACCCTGTCGGAGAGGGGAATTCACCCTGGAGGCCTTCTTCATCACCATGCAAGCCTCCGGTGTGATGCGTGAGTAGTGAAGGAAATATGCCCTGAGAGGCAATAATAAAGTTGTTATTATATATTCCTTATGTATGATAGATGTTTATTTTACATCCTAGAATTGTATTGATCAGAAACATCAATACATGTGTGTTTAATAAACAAAAAGGGTTCCTAGTTATGCCTCTCTTATAGACTAGCTTGTTGATTAACAAGATGATCAAGGTTTCTTGATCATGGACATTGGATGTTGTTAATAACAAGGTCACACCATTGGTGGAATGATGTGATGAACATTCATCCGAAGTATAGCATTACGATCAAGTCATTATGTTTATATTGCTATAACATCATACGAAGTAATCTTTATCCTTAAACCATGAGATCATGTTAATTGCTAACACCGGAAGAGTATCTTGATAACATCAAACATCACACCGTAACAGGGTGACTATAAAGATGGGTTCAGTACTATGAAGGTGTTATGTTGAGGCTCATGGATCAAGAGTGGATTTTTTCAATCCAGATGACGGATAGATATACTCTGGGCCCTCTCGGTGATATCACATTAAGATAGCTTGCAAGCAAGTGATGTGATCACTAGAATGTTATATCACGGGAACGAGAAAAGAGTGCATGTCGGTAACGAGATCAAACTAGGTATGGAGATACCGATGATCGAATCTGGGACATGTAATATATCGAGAGACAAAGGGATTTAGTTACAAGCGTTAAAGGTTCTCACGATCACAGAAGTCATCGTTGAATGTGTAGGAGTCAGTACGGATCTCCAGGTCCCGCTGCTGATTATTGATCGGAGAAGGGTCTCGATCATGTCTGCATTATTCGCGAACCATAGGGTGGCACACTTAAGAGTTACCGGACACCATTTTGGAGCACATATGTTTCAGACGAAAGAATTGCAAAGTGCAGGAATTGTTTCAATAGAAACCGGAAATTGTTACGGGTGAAATTGCAGAAAGTGGTTCTGCATGTGATATTGAAATATTGCAAGGGGCTATATGTGAATGTTTTTTAATTAAAGTAATTAACAAAATTCTGAATAAGTTTAATAAAAATAGTTTTATTAAATGAGAGAGCATTAAATTTGGAGAAATTTAATGCATTTAAAGTGGAGACTTTAAAAGGGAATGTGAAGAGGCATTTTAATGTGGAGGGGTTACCACCACATGAATGGGGGAGGTGAGGGGTCACCCCCCCCCCCATGCGTCGGCCATGGAGAGAGGGGGCACCCCCCCTCCTCCTATAAAAGGCCACCCATTCCCTCCTTCATCCACACACCTTCTTGTGAAGGATCTCTCTCCCCCTATAGAATTATTCCCCCATGGTCTCGGATTAGCGAGATACATGTTCCCGATAGCATTTCGTTTGGAAGGAGTTGCTGCTTCCGCTGGATCGCTGGAGCGAGGAGGTGGAGGTTGTCCGGTGGCTTGAACGTGTGTGCGAGTGTGGATGCGCTGCTGAGTTGCGGCGCTCGGACTTCCTCACGATCTTGAGATCGGCAAGTGTACGACTACATCAACCACGAGTTCCTACTCGTTAACAAAACTCGTTGTCTTCAAGGGTAAGTTCTCGTTGGATGTATGTCCACCCGTTGCTTTGTACCTAGTAGATAGATCTTGGCGTTTAGTTGACACCGTAGGAAATTTTTTTGTTTTCTATGCTGCGGACCCAACAAGTAGTTCATCCTTCGACTACTGATCCATGTAGTAGCTAGATGGCTGGTTCTCCTCCTTTGTGCTTTCATGTTTAGATCTTGTGAGCTCCGTTCATGATCAAGATCATCTATTTGTAATTCTGCATGTTGTGTTTGCGGGGATCCGATGGATATTGAGATGCTATTTCAGATTGATTATTGATTCTATCATGTCTTTGTTATTTTGCATGCTTTCCGTTGTTAGTAGCTATCTTGGCCAAGTAGATGCTAGCAACTCCAAGAGTTAGTATTTATGCTCGATAGTGGGTTCATGCCTCTAGTAATCTGGGGAAGTGACAGAAATCTCTAAGGTACTAGATGTGCTATTGCTACTAGGGAGAAAACAACAATCCTTTGTTCATAGAACAATCGTATTGTTTACTTTACATGCAGTTCGTAAAGAAATAATCTGTTGCTTGCAACTTAATACTGGAGGGGGTTCGGATGATAACCTGAAGGTGGATTATTAGTCATAGATGTAGTTGGATGGCGGTCTATGTATTATGTTGTAATGCCCAATCAAGTCTCAAAGGAGTCAAGATGATTAGTATATGCATGTATTGCTTTCTTGGTGTTTGTCAATTGCCCCGCTGTAATTTGTTCACCCAGCATGTTATCTATCTTAAGGAGAGCCACCTCTAGTGAACTATGGATCCCGGTCCTTGTCTTTTACATACAATCTACAATCTTTTACTGCTTTGTGTTTACTTTCTGCAAACTTTTACTTCTTTCCATTCGATACGTTTAATCCTTTGTTTTCCACAAAACACGGTGAGATTGACAACCTCATCTCAAGTTGGGGACAAAGTTCTGTGGTTGTGTTGTGCAGGTCTCCACGTTGCTACTAGCACCGGTAGTGCGCCCTGCCAAAGCTCAGCTAGTAACACCTTTGGGGTGTTTCCTTGCTCCTACTGGTTCGATTAAACCTTGGTTTCATAACTGAGGGAAAACTTGCTGTTGTGCTCATCGTACCTTCCTCTTGGGGTTCCCAACGAGCTCCACATCGAACGACGAGCACATCAAGATTTTCTGGCGCCGTTGCCGGGGAACAAAGAAGAAGAAACTCCCACGTCAACTACACGCAGATTTTCTGGTGCTGTTGCCGGGGAGTCAAGGACATCTTCACAAGGGGAGTCCCTCATAACCAATCTCTTTACTTTGTTGTTTTTGTTTTGCTTAGTTTTCTTTTTTCTTTGTTTGCTTGTTTCTTTATCAAAAACACACAAAAAATTAGTTTTGCAAGTTTGCTTTCTTATTTGAAAACCCAAAAAAAATGACTACTCTTGAAAACACTAAGTCGTGTGACTTCACTAGCACCAACAACAATGATTTTATGAGCACACCTATTGCTCCACCTGTGGCTGAAAATACTTTCTTTGAGATAAAAACTGCTTTACTCAATCTTGTTATGAGAGAGCAATTTTCTGGTATTGGTAATGAAGATGCTGCTTCCCATCTAAATAACTTTTTTGAACTTTGTGAGATGCAAAAGCATAGGGATATAGATGGTTATATTATTAATCTGAAATTGTTCCCTTTCTCTTTGAGAGGAAAAGCTAAAGAATGGTTGAATTCCTTAACTAGGAATAGTATTGATTCTTAGACTAAATGCAAAGATGCTTTTATTGGAAAATACTATCCTCCTGCTAAGATTATATCCATGAGAAGTGAAATAATGAAGTTTAAACAACTTGATATTGAGCATGTTGCTCAAGCTTGGCAAAGAATGAAATCTTTGGTAAAGAATTGTCCCACTCATGGACTGACTGCTTGGATGATCATCCAAACTTTTTATGCAGGATTGAACTATTCTTCAAGGAACCTATCGGATTCAGCCGCTGGAGGTACCTTTATGACCATCACTTTGGGTGCTGCAACAAAACTTTTGGACAATATGATGATTAATTATTCTGAATGGCATACTGAGAGAGCTCCACAAGGTAAGAAGGTAAATTTTGTTGAGGAAACCTCCTCCTTGAGTGATAAAATTAATATTATTATGTCTATGCTTGTTAATGGGAAAGCCCATATTGATCCAAATAATGTTCCTTTAGCCTCTTTGGTTGCTCAAGAAGAGCAATTTGATGTGAAATTCATAAGAAATAACAATTTTGGCAACAATGCTTATGGTAATAATGCTTATAGGAACAATTTTGGTAACAACAATTATAAGCCATATCCTCCCAACAATGGTAATGCTTATGGAAATTCTTACAACAATAATAAGAGTGCTCCCTCTGAACTTCAAGTTATGCTTAAAGATTTTATTAGTAAACAAACTGCTTTCAATAAAACTATTGAGGAATAACTATCTAATGCTGAAAGAAATATAGCATCTTTGGCTAAAGCTCAATCTACTTTGAATAAAATGGCTGCTAAACCTGAAACTAATGAGAATCCCTTTGCAGCTACTAATGCTATACAAGTAAGAATTGATGAAAATGTTAGACTATTAGCTGAATTACATGCTAAGTGGGAAAGAGAAGATGAAATTTCTAGAAACATTAGTGTTTCTACTATCACCACCACTAGTGTTGAGGCTAGTAATAGTTCTAATACTTTAGATGATAAAGTTGATTTTGATCTTGATGGTTGCAATATCTCTGAAGTTATTAAGTTCCTACAAAAGCGTGCTAAAAGTCCTAATGCTAGTGCTATGAACATGGCTTTTACAAAACACATTACTGATGCTCTCATAAAGATTAAAGAAGAAAAGATGAAACATAAGGCTTCTATTCCTATAAAGCAAGAAGATGGTTGGGAACCCATCATTAATATGAAAGTGAATGACTTTGATTTCAAAGCTTTGTGTGATCTTGATAGTAGTGTTTCTATTATGCCTAGAAGGATTTATGATATGCTTGATTTGCCTCCTCTTGAAGATTGTTATTTGAATGTCCCACTTGATGCTAATGCTAAAAAGAAACCCATGGGGAGTCTTAATGATGTTCTTATTATGGTTAACGATTCCTATGTCCCCGTTGATTTCTATGTTTTGGATGTTGAATACAATGCTTCTTGTCCTATTACTTTGGGAAGACATTTTCTTAGAACTGTTGGTGCCATCATTGATATGAAAGAAGGCACCATTAAATATCAACTCACACTCAAGAAAGGTATAGAACACTTCACTAGAAAGAGAGAAAATATTTCTTTTGCTTCTCCTATGAAAACAAAATTTGGTCTTAATGCTTCTTCATTTGAGAACACTTGATTCTTTCTTTGCTTCTTATGCCTAACTTAAAGGCGTTAAAGAAAAGTACTTATTGGGAGATAACCCAAAAGTTTTAGATGAGGCTTGGAAGTTATTACCTCTGTAATAACCTCTCCTTTTCCTTTTTATTTCCTTTTTGTGCCAAGAGTAACCTTTAATGAGAGTGAAGTAATGATTGGGAAAGTTGTTGTCCCAAAACAGATTTTTGTGCTTCACCGTAAATATTCATGAGAGAGCTCTGTATGTCGGATTGAGCTGTAATTGTTTGTGCTTCACCGTAAATATTCATCAGAGAGCTCTGTATGTCGGATTGAGCTGTAATTGTTTGTGCTTCTATCCCAGGTTGTTATATAACTTTCGTTAGTTAAACACTTTATGATTTGAGCAACAGGAGATCTTCCAAAAAATTCGTCTTTACCTGCTAGTCTGTTTTGACAGATTTCTGCCATTTTCTGCATTTGCTTCTTGTTGGTTCCTTCTTGAGTTCTTTTGGGGAATTGAGCTTTTTGAGGGAAGTGATACAGTAGCTAGTGTTCTAATGGAAGTTTATTTGGTGTTAGAACTGAACCTTAATACTTATTTATCTTGAGTGCACTAATGTTGCTAATGAGATTGTGTGAAGTTTTGTATGAAGGAAAAATTTCAGGTGTATGGAAGGAATGAGTAATGAGATGAAGGATGGACTAAAGCTCAAGCTTGGGGATGCCACACGTGTCACCCCAAGAAATATCTAAGAAGTACAAGCGTCAAAGCTTGGGGATGCCCAAGGCATCCCCTTCTTCATCAATAAAAATTCCAGGTTTCTTCCAAACGCTTCATTTTTATTGTTTCATGCATAGTTGTGTTTTTCTTCGAGCGTCTTATTTTTCGTTTTCGTTTTGGTTTTTAGTTTGCTTGGTTTGCTTAGTTTTCTGAATAAATTGGTTGGACCCCCTCTTTCATACTTTGGTTTGCAAATAGTTTGGTTTGGTTTGGAAAAGAGTAGGAAATTTCATACTTATGTGGTAAAAAGAGCTTGTTTTTGACTATGGCCTATGCTTTGTCATGTCATGCTTGATATTGTTTTGGATTTCTTAGTATTCTTTGATGTAGCATGACTTGTTATAAACAATTTAGATTGCTTAATGTGCCTTGGATGAATCATGCGTTGTTTTAGCATATTAAAGCATAGTATAGTGGTATTCTCCTTTGATGCTTTATTTGGGTTGACTTGGCGCATGCTCACGCCATGTTATGACTATCCAAAGTCACCATAGCCTTTATGATCCTTTAGTTTTCAACTTGTAGTATCACTTTATGCTTTGATCAATGATGTTTTGTCGCTCTGTATGATTATGGCCATTATTGCTCTCTTAGTTTGTCGCTCCCAGTCTTTTGCTAGCCTCCACAAGAAAGTATGAGTTCCACTCATGCATCCAATTCCCTAAACCAAGTTATTCCAAAGATTCCACCATACCTACCTACTAGCTTATGCTATTCCAAGTATATTCATGCTTTTGTTTACCTTCCACTTGTTATGAGAAAACTAGTGATTAAAGCTCTCACGAGCTTGATGGCACACTTTACTTTTTTGCCTCTAATAAACTTGAACCATTGGGTCCTTCTTTGTTGCGTATATGCTTGCGCTTTATAAGTTGAAATTAGCAGAACCATGTACCATGGGGAACGCTTTCAACATTGCACTTGTACTTTGTACCCCGTTGATATCATGTTTTTTGCTTACGGATCCCGGCGGTGTGAAATAAAAGTGGAACTTGTAAGATCATGGAGTTTGTATGTGTGTTAGAGAAACGCCTGGGCTGCTAGCCTAAGCCATGCCTAATCATGGTGGAAACTTGTAGCATCACCATAATGAACACTCTATGAAGCATCCTCAATAAAAACCTATGCAAATAGCAAATAAAAAGATCGCTGAGATGCTCATTGTCTGCTTGCCTTGTCATTTTGATTATGGGAAAGCTCCCGTATCATGTGCAAGGGGTACCCCCGTTGGCGGTTCTTAATGATACACATATACTTACAATGACAAGAGTTTACTCGTGACTAAAGTTGAGTAGCATGAGAATCGGTCTTCGTAAGTAAGGGGCATGAGATTTCGGTTTATAATTTGTCAAGCATATCCTCTTAGTTGTGTCACTTTAACCTTAATCACCTTCAAGATGCTTATGATAGGGGCAATGAGAGCTGAAAACTACAAGTACCATAATTTTTGGAAGCTCTTTATGAGACTTGAATCCCTACTTCCTTTTACAAAAGGCCTTTCTCCCACCATTATATTGAGTCTCCACCTTCTATCTTTATGCACCTACTTTGAGAGCATAGTGGCCATTCTTAGTTCTATGTGCATTGTCCCAAGACTAGTTGATTGATGCATAACTTGTTATTGCTTGTTTTAAACTACTGTATCTAGTCACTCTTATGAACTTTGAAGGTGTCCTATGCATTTATATTTGCTACTCTATTGAGGGACAAGCTGAATACTACTATGCTATGTTTTGTTTATGTGAAACAAACAAACGTCTTGCAAAGCATTGTTATTCATGAATCTTTTGTTTGTGCCTTTTCATGTTGCATCATAGTTTCTTTGCTTATTGCTAGAACTTTGTCTTTCATGTTATGATTGAAGTACTATGATCCCAGCTTTGAATGTTTTGCAAATACTTTGATCAAGTCTTTGATGGTGCATGTCACCTCAAAAATTATTCTTTCTTTTTATCACTTACCTACTCGAGGACGAGCAGGAGTTAAGCTTGGGGATGTTGATACATTGCAAATGTATCTATAATTTTTGATGTTCCATGCTTGGTTTTATCCACTTTCTTGTGTTTTGTTCCAACTTTGGAGTACTTTTCTTATGATTTCTTGGACTAACCTATTAACAAGAGCCACAGTGCCAGCTGCCTGTTTTCTACTGTTTTTGGTTCCAGGAAAGTCAGAAAATGAATATTCTCGGAATTGGACGGGACAAAAGCCAAAGTGCCTATTTTTCCGGAAGGGATCAAGTGCCAGAATACGAGACGGAGAAGGGCCAGAGGGCGGCCACACCACCTGGCCGCGTGGCTAGGCCTGGCCCGCGCCAGGGGGTGGTGTGGCCAGCCCAGGCACCCCCTCGGCCTCTCCTTCCGCCTATATATTGCCCTCGGGACGTAAACCCTAAGTACCCTATCAAAATTCCACGAAAGAGTCTGTAGCCGCCGTCATCTCCATCCCTAGATCGGGAGGGATCTGAAGCTCTTCCCGGCACCCTACCGGAGAGGGGAATTCACCCTGGAGGCCTTCTTCATCCCCATGCAAGCCTCCGGTGTGATGCGTGAGTAGTTCATCCTTGGACTACGGATCCATGTAGTAGCTAGATGGCTGGTTCTCCTCCTTTGTGCTTTCATGTTTAGATCTTGTGAGCTCCGTTCATGATCAAGATCATCTATTTGTAATTCTGCATGTTGTGTTTGCGGGGATCCGATGGATATTGAGATGCTATTTCAGATTGATTATTGATTCTATCATGTCTTTGTTATTTGTTATCTTGCATGCTTTCCGTTGTTAGTAGCTATCTTGGCCAAGTAGATGCTAGAAACTCCAAGAGTTAGTATTTATGCTCGATAGTGGGTTCATGCCTCTGGTAATCTGGGGAAGTGACAGAAATCTCTAAGGTACTAGCTATGTTGTTGCTACTAGGGAGAAAAAAACAATCCTTTGTTCATAGAACAATCGTATTGTTTACTTTACACGCAGTTCGTAAAGCAATAATCTGTTGCTTGCATCTTAATACTGGAGGGGGTTCGGATGATAACCTGAAGGTGGATTATTAGTCATAGATGTAGTTGGATGGCGGTCTATGTATTATGTTGTAATGCCCAATCAAGTCTCAAAGGAGTCAAGATGATTAGTATATGCATGTATTGCTTTCTTGGTGTTTGTCAATTGCCCCGCTGTAATTTGTTCACCCAGCATGTTATCTATCTTAAGGAGAGCCACCTCTAGTGAACTATGGATCCCAATCCTTGTCTTTTACATACAATCTACAATCTTTTACTGCTTTGTGTTTATTTTCTGCAAACTTTTACTTATTTCCATTCGATACGTTTAATCCTTTGTTTCCGCAAAATACGGTGAGATTGACAACCTCATCGCAAGTTGGGGACAAAGTTCTGTGGTTGTGTTGTGCAGGTCTCCACGTTGCTACTAGCACCGGTAGTGCGCCCTGCCAAAGCTCAGCTAGTAACACCTTTGGGGTGTTTCCTTGCTCCTACTGGTTCGATTAAACCTTGGTTTCATAACTGAGGGAAAACTTGCTACTGTGCTCATCGTACCTTCCTCTTGGGGGTTCCCAACGAGCTCTACGTCGAACGACGAGCACATCATAATGTTGTAAGTTGATGTATGGTAGATACCCTTACAACACACCTAACGTGTAAGTTCCATAGACCTTGGCCTTACACACAAAGAAATGATAGAGATGATACCACGATGCACATGATGGTGATCAAATGCATGGACCATATCATTCCACTTTGCACATATGATGTTTGCATCTTATATTGCTAGTTTGGAATTTTAGTAGCGTTATAAGATGATCCCTCATTTAAATATCAAGATAAAATGTGTTCTTCCTTAAGTATGCACCGTTCTACGGATCGTGTTTCGAGACATCACGTGATGATCGGGTGTACTCGACTCTACGCTTTCATACAATGGGTGTAAGACAGTTTTACACATGCGAGTACTAAGGTTCTTACTTGGCGAGGCTAGCATGTACATACATGGCCTCAGAACACGGACCAAAAGGTTAAGCATGAGTCATATAGTTGATGTGATGCCCATATTGATGCTCACCTTTGAAGCAACACCGACTCACGTGATGATCGGACTTGGTGTAGTGGATTTGGTTCATGTAATCACCAAAAAGGCACGAGGGATGTCGTTTTTGAGTGGGAGTTCATTTCTAATTTGGATTAGTCAAACTCAATTTGTCATAAACTAAATCGAAGTGAATTTGCATAATTTGTTGTAGTCATTGGCATATGTTCACTACCTTATGCTTAGTTTTAATTGAGATAATAGAACTATAGAATTCTAGATATTTACTTTACGAACTGGTATCGTATTGTTTTGAATGTCAATTTAAAGTTTATAAGTCCTATTCTAAACTTTCAGCAAACTCTATTTACTCCATGAAGTTTAATAAGTACTATTAAATCAAGAGTAAGAATTCCAACGTTAGTATCTAAAGTATCATGTTTGCCTCCATGATTATTGATATTCAAAAGTTATCTTAATATCAAGATTGTCTAGGAGCTGAAAAATTGTTTTAGAAACCATCATGTGTCGAAGATATTGTGATATTTGAAACAATTTTTTTGGTTGAATTATGATAGAGTATAATTTAGCAAAATACATGTTCTCATATTGTATGAGAATTTGTGAAGGATGGAGATGCTAGGCATCCGGATCTCCCAAAAATGTTTTGGGAACTAACATTATACTCGCGATTCTTCCTTATAGGCTATTGTAGCTTGATCATGAAAGTTGTCATGATAAGGATGAATAGAAGATGTAAGTAAAATGTTTACTACACTAATATATTACTAAAGAATGGATTTTTGAAAGAACACCAAACATTTGATGATGGTGATCCACTTCAAAGTGCAAGTCCAAAGGTATTAGTATTCGACTATATACGCTTTGTACTATGTGTCATGTAAATGACACCACTATTGATGTTGATAGATTCTTTTAAAAGAAAAGGAATTGTTGAAAGAGAATCTATAAAATATTTGGCAGAAAAGAAAAGGTTGGAGATGTCCAACTTAGGTATATAGAAGATATACATGTTATGGTTGTATTCCTTGCTTGTTAAACAATGTGGTTCTGAGGTATTGGATACCGGTATTGGATACCAAATTGGTTGGTGTGAAGTGTCATACAGACAACACAATTCATGAATTGTAACGGCCTAAGTAACTGGCAAGAGAATAAGTGATGATGTTCATCGAAAACAAATAAAGTGAAAAATCATTGTAACAAGAAATAAAAGAGTTTATGATTTGATCATAAAGGAAGATATTTGAGTTACAGGTTTAGCAAAACACCTAAGACTTCAGGAATTGTTCCATGAATTTGCATTTCTTGATAAACCACTGGAGTATGGTATGTTCGAGAGATCAAATCAAACCTTGTTTGACATGGTAAGATCGAAGGTGTCACTTATAAAACCGCCATTATGTTTTAAGTATTAAAGCTTTAGAGACTACCGCTTTTACACTGAAAAGAGCACCATCGTGATCCGTTGAAATGACACCATATGAGTCATGGTTTGGGATAAAACCCAAATTGTCTTTTCTTAAATTTTGGTATGTTATGCATAAGTAAAATGTTTACAACCAAAGTCGGATAAGCACGTCTGTGTAGGTTATCCCAAATAATTTGTTGGGAATTCCTCCATAACACCGAGGACAAAAGAGTTTGTCGCTTGGAGCATCAAGTTTCTTGAGAAGGAATTTTTCGTGAAAAGTTAAGTGGGAGGATAGTAGAACTTTGATAAGGTTTTTGAACCTTAGCTATATGTGCTAAGTAGCATGGCACCGGAAAGTGTCCCGGTGGCGGCCACAATGCTCATGGCTCCCGTGATTAAAAAGGGTGTGATCTTGGAGATTAGAGTTCCTATTGAACCATGTGGGTCGGTAAGAATCAAATAGTAAGATTTGAAACAGAAGTCATTATTGTTTTGACAATGATGAACCGACTGCATGCAAAGAAGCTATGATGGGCCCTAACTCCATAAAATGACTAGAAGTCATAAAATCCGTGATAGTGTCCATACACAAGAAATCAAGTTTCTGAACTTGGAAGACCCTCCGGAAAGGCGTGAAGCCTATTGGTCGTGTTTGGATCTATAAAGAAATGGACATGGATGTTTAACATCTATGAAATAGTCGACATGTCGGAAAGAAGTTTACGGCAATGTTCAAGGAGTTTACTATGACAAGATTTGATCTTTCATAGCGATATTTAGTCTTGACGAATTAATGTAGCAACCACTACATATAATTTGTTATATGGTGGTTGAATAAACAAAACAAGATTCTTCTAATAAAATGGTTACCTAGGACGTGTACATGACACGGTCCGAAGGGTTTTGTTAATTCAAAGGGTGCTAAAAGGGCATGCAAACTTCAATAGTTGAAGTGAGTATAGCGGAGTTGGAATCTTCACCATGATGGAAATGTTAAAGGAGTTTAATTTCATCGAAGATGATGAAGATGCTTGCATTTGCAAGAAATTAAGTGGGAGCACTGAGACAAATTTGCAATACATTATGCAGAGTACATATTGTTGATTGGAAATGATGTATCTTTTATTGACACAAGTTAAGAATTTCATTAAAATAGGATTTCGATGAAAGACTTGGGCAAAACTGGAATATTTGGCATCAATGTCTATATGGATAGATTGAGGCGCTAATATAGTTATGCCAGACGTACATATATGAGATATTGAAAGGGTTCAATATGGAAACAACAAGAAAGGTTCTTGCTGCATGGAAAGGATTGTATCAAGATTCAAGTGTTTCAACACTTGGTGAGTAAAATCACATGAATATTTTGATCGATTATACCATGATATGTATATATCCAGATATGTCCTATGCTCTAAATGTTATGAGCACATACCCGAATGATTCATAAGATGATCATTGGACGATAGTAAAGATATTCTTATGAGATTTGGAAGAACTAAGAATATATCATGTATAAGTGACAAATAGTTAAAGGTAGTTCATTGTAAAATGTTACATTGATACTAGTTTTGTCACGAGATACAAATTAAATTTATCTCAATTTAGACTATGGGTGGCACAATGTAATGGAAAGTATGTTCCATGATGGATTTGGCTGAGTTCCAAAGTTGAGACATTGTGACGGATACTACAACAAAAGGCTAAGTATATGACTGCTATAGTAGCAGCAAAGGAGGGCATTTGTGTTAAGTAGTTTGTTATCAAACTAGGTGTGGTTCAAAGTCGGCTAATATTATGAAGATATTGTATGACAATAATATCAACATATTTTAACCCGAACGAACTAAAGGTCTCACCAAAGGACCAAATTTATACAATGACATCTCATTTGAGAATGAGTGATGCGTAGAGACGCAAAGACATGCAAATACACACGGACCTAAAACTGTCAGATCCAGAGATTATGTTAACCACTACAAATCGCGTATATGCAACACCAAAAAACCATAGGTGTTCAATACACAAAGTTTTTCAAACTAGATTATTGACTCTAGTGCAAGTGGGAGACTGAAGGGAATATGCCCGAGAGGCAATAATAAAGTGGTTATTCTCTTATTTCATGTTTATGACAAATGTTTATTTTGCATGCTATAATTGTATTAATTGGAAATTTTAGTACATGTGTGTTTAATAAACAAAATACAAAGTTCCTAGTAATGCCTCTCATATAAACTAGCTCGTTGATTAACAAGATGATCAAGGTTTCCTGATCATGGACATAGGATGTTGTTAATAACAAGGTCACAACATTGGTGGAATGATGTGATGAACATTCATCCGAAGTATAGCATTACGATCAAAGTCATTATGTTTATATTGCTATAACATCATACGAAGTAATATTAGTCCTTATCCCATGAGATCATGTTGATTGCTAACATCGAAGGAGTAACTTGATAACATCAAACGTCACACCGTAAAAGGGTGACTATAAAGGTGGGTTCAGATACTCTGAAGGTGTTATGTTGAGGCTCATGGATTAAGAGTGGAATTTGTCAATCCCGATGACGGATAGATATACTCTAGGCCCTCTCGGTGATATCACATTAAGATAGCTTGCAAGAAAGTGATGTGATCACTAGAATGTTATATCACGGAAACGAGAAAAGAGTGCATGTTGGTAACGAGATCAAATTACGTATTTGATGCCGATGATCGAATCTTGAAAATGTAATATATCACGAGACAAAGGGATTTAGTTACGATGTTAAAGGTTCACACGATCACAAGAGTCATCGTTGAATATGGGGGAGTCAGTATGGATCTCTAGGCCCCGTTGCTGATTATTGATCGGAGAGGGGTCTCGATCATGTCTGCATTATTCGTGAACCGTAGGGTGACACACTTAAGGGATACCGACACCATTTAGGAGCAAATATGTTTCAGATAAAGATTTAAGAAAGCGCTGGAATTATTTCAATAGACACCGAAACTGTTTCGGGTAAAATTGTTGAAATTGGTTCTGCATGTGATATTGAAATGTTGCAGGGGTTTTATGTGAATGTTTGTTAATTAAAGTAATTAACAAAATTCTGAATAAAATAAATAAAATAGTTTTATTTAATGAGAGCTTGCATTAAATTTGGTGGAAATTTAATGCATGTGAGTGGAAGTGTGAGTGGAGGCTTATTTATGTGAGTGGAGCATCCACCATATGAATGATGGAAGAGGTGGGGGCACCACCATGGCTGCCACGCCATGGCCCTTGGCTTTCCCCCTCTTCCCTATAAAAGGCTCCCCTCTCCTTCTCACAACACACACCTCCTCATGAAGGATCTCTCTCCCCCTTCCCCATGGTCTCAGATTAGCGAGATACAAGTTCCTGGTGACTTTATCTGGAAAGGAGTTGCTGCTTCCGCTGCTTTGCTGGAGCGAGGGATGGAGGTTGTCGGGGTACCGGACGTGTGTGCGATCATGGATGCACCGCTACTTTGCGGTGCTGGACTTGATGGTGCTGGACCTGATGGTGCTGGAACTGCTGGACCTGAAGGACTTCATCACGATCTTCAGATCGGCAAGTGTACGACTACATCATCCACGAGTTCCATCTCGTTAACAAAGCTTTGTTGTCTTCGAGGGTAAGTTCTCTACGGATGTATATCCACCCGTTGCTTGTATCTAGTAGATAGAACTTGGCGTATAGTTCCCATCGTAGGATTTTTTTTATTTTCTATGCTGCAAACCCAACATAAGCCAGTAAAGCAACTGCTTCGTCGCTTCGCAGAACCAAAGCGCAAGGCCGTTGGAAAGGAGCTCCATCGCCTTACTGACGCCAACTTTATTGAAGAACTAAGAAAAGCAGAGTGGGTCACAAACCCAGTATGTGTTCTAAAGAAAAATACTACAGAACTTCGGATGTGCATCGACTTTACTGCACTTAACAAACATTGTCCAAAAGATCACTTCCCATTGCCACGAATCGACCAAATAATCGATGCAACCATGGGATGCTGTGAGATCCAGGCACATGGCTTAATAGGGTTGATAGGATACCCATATCAACAAGTTACAACTTCTTTTCCGGAAGCTCATTCGAAAAGAACTCTAAGGTTAAGCGTGCTTGGCCTAGAGCAATTCTAGGATGGGTGACCGACCGGGAAGTGGGTACCGGGTGCGCATGAGTGAGGACAAAGTGCGCAGAAAAGACTAGTGTTGGTCTGTGGGGCTAGTCTAGATATCCTATTAAGCTACCAGGAGTGACACCCCCTGGGCCCAGGAGTGGACTGGGTGTTACAGATGCGAATGTCTTTCTTTTTTGGATGCTTACTCAGGATACCACCAGATTAGGATGAAGGAAGAAGATCAGGACAAATCGGCGTTTATCACGCCTTAAGGTGTATTCTGTTACACAACAATGCCCTTTGGTCTAAAGAACGCCGGAGCAACATATCCGTGGATGATGTAGAAATGTTTTTGAAGCCAAATAGGCACAAACGTACAAGTATAAATCAATGACGTTATAGTTATGACAAGACAAGGGTCCGCACTCATCAATGACCTCGAAGAAACATTCAAAAATCTCGACAAGTTTAGCATCAAACTGAACCCGAAGAAATGTTCCTTTGGAGTCTCGGCAAGGCAACTCCTCGAATATTTGGTATCAACAAGAGGTATCGAGGCTAATCCCGAGAAAATACAAGCAATTCTAACAATGAAGAAGCCAACAAATCTACATGGCATACAGCAGCTAGCGGGGAAAGTGCACTCAATCGTTTCATTACAAGGCTGGGAGAAAAAACATTGCCTTTTTATGCCCTCATGAGGAAATCGGAGAAATTCAAATGGATGGAAGAAGCTCAACAGGCCTTTGAAGATCTTAAAAGGACACTTTCGACATCTCCTGTTGTCGTGTCTCCAAAGGAGAAGGAACCTTTACTGCTTTACATCGCTGCCATAAACCAGGTGGTTAGCACGGTCTTGGTCGTGGAACGTCCTAAAGAAGGAAAAACTCATGGTGTACAGAGGCCAGTCTACTTCCTAAGCGAGGTCCTATTGCCATCCAAACAAAGGTACCCACATTACCAAAAACTAGCATATGGGGTATTTATGACAGCACGAAAACTACGCCATTATTTTTTGGAACATCCAATCATAGTGGTCAATGAAGCACCTTTGTCAAACATACTCAATAATCCATAAGCAACTGGGCGTGTCTCTCTATGGGGAATTGAATTATCCCCTCGAGACATCATGTATGAGAAGTGCAAGGTGATCAAGTCATAATTTTTGCCGGATTTCATCACAGAATGGACAGAGTTGCAATGTGCGGGCCCACCTGACCTTTCTAGTGCCTAGACAATGTACTTCTATGTATCAAAAAGAACAGAAGGAGCAGGGGTAGGAGTCATGCTAGTATCACCACAAGGCGACAAAATGAGTTATATACTTTGGATGAGCTTTGCAAACGCATCCAATAATGAAGCTAAATACGGGGCCTTGTTGCACGGCATGAGAATGGCTAAAGCTTGTCGTCTGACTCGCCTCAAAATCTTTGGAGATTCCAATCTTGTGGCACAGCAAGCAATGAACAAGTGTGACGCCGTCAACAATAATATGGTTGCTTACCGCGATCTATATGGCGTGATGGAAGCTCAATTTGATGGATGCAAAGTATCGCACATAGGAAGAGCAAGCAATGAAGAAGCCGACAATCTAGCAAACATCGGATCCTTGTGCTTACCGGTGCCACCTAGGGTTTTTTGGGATGAAATAATGGAGAGATCAATAAAAGCTAAGAGAGTCTCCGAGGTCGTAGAACCAAAAACAGGAAAAAAGAGACATCCGCAAAAGACTTGGGGGCTCCAATGGCGACCAAGAATATAGAAGAGGCCATCGAAGAAGAAGAACATGAAATTGAAGAGGTCATGCTAATTGAACCTACCTGGATACAGCCATATGTAGCATATATGACTAAGGACGAACTACTCGAAGATATGATAGAAGCCCGGCGAATCACCTGACGATCGAAGGCCTTTAGAATAATCAAAGGGGAGCTGTATAAAAGAAGTATCTCGGGTGTGTTCCAGCGCTGCGTGACACCCGAAGAAGGAAAAACATACTCAAAGATATACATGAAGGAGTTTGTGGTCATCATGCTAGCAGCCGAGCAATTGCCGCCAAAGCATTCAGAGCAGGATTTTAATGGCTCACCGCAGTTTAAGATGCAAAAGATATCGTCAGAACATGTGAAGCATGTCAACGATTTGCAACAAAGCCTAGAGTACCCATCACTGAGTTAAATCCTATACCTCTCGCTTGGCCCTTCACTCAGTGGGGAATCGATATGGTGGGAAAACTTCACAAATCATCACCAGGAGGACACCTCTTTTTGCTAGTAGCAGTCGACAAATTTACTAAATGGATAGAAGCAATGCCTGTCAGCACTCAAGATGGAACTTTGGCTGTGGATTTCATTAAATCCATAGTATTTCGGTTCGGCGTACCGAACAACATCAACACAGACAATGGGACTAACTTCACTTCCAATGAGTTCAAGGAATACTGCCAGGAGTGGGCATCAAAGTAAGCTACGCTTCGGTAGCTCACCCGCAAACAAATGGACAAGTAGAAAAAGCCAATGGACTGGTTACTGCTGGACTCAAGAAAATACTACTAGCACCACTTGACAGAGCAAAAGGAGCATGGGTTGATGAATTACCATCTATTTTGTGGAGTTTACTTACAATTCCAAATAATTTGACACAAGAGACACCTTTCTTTCTGGTCCACGGCGTAGAAGCTGTGCTTCCTGTTGAGGTGTCACATGAATCCCCAAGAGTAGCTGCATATGATGAAGAGGAATCAAGAAAAGCACTCAAAGATGATGTGGATTCACTTGATGAAGCTCGATATGAAGCCCTACAAAGAGAAATTATGTACCAGCAAAACTTCCACAATTACCACAGCCGGCGATTGTGGCCTAAGTCCTTCACAATAGGGGATCTAGTTCTTCGCCTCAAGCAAGATGGACACCGAAAGTTAGAATCGCCATGGGAAGGACCATACATCGTCACAGAAGTTATCCCTGGAGGAGCATATCAACTACAAGACAAGAAGACATGAGTTCAATACTCCAATCCATGGAACGTAGCACGGCTACGATGCTTTTATGCATAAGATTATTTGCAATACGATAAGATTTATGATTCGGCTTCTTAAGCCAGAATATCCAGGCCAACGGCTAGGCGCCATCCGCAAAAAATAATGTATCATCGGTTTTTCGCCTTACTTATAAAAGATAAGTTTATCATACCTCAAGTTCTTTATTGATTATGCCAATTTAAAAGATCTATGTCTTCCATCAAGCTAACAGCAACTATGAGCCTATGTCCAGATACAGGCATCCGAACATAGCCTCGGGTGCTACTCCCATCGGGAGCGCTAGCGTGCACCCGATAGAAATCCAATTATGTATGGTTAAAACAAAGGTTGTTCATGATTGAAAATAAATATGAGTTTTACATTGATGTATCCTCAATAGGTATCTTCAAAAATATTACTCCCATCAGGAGCCGGCATAAAGTATTAAAATTATCTGATAAAAGTCAGAAAAATTGGCAGCTCAGCAAGCCAACCGCCATAAAACCAAAAAATCTCGGATCGCGCCCAAACGCGACAAAAATCCGAATGCCATGTTCAGAAACATGAAGGTAAGACCCCAGGATTCATCTTGTGTGGCCTGGTAATCGCACAAGAATGCGCTCTGCCAGCAAAATATACATATCGACGATACGATGAAAAATCCCGACGGATGCGTTGGGTACTCGATAAAATAGAACTGGTATTCAGTACTTGATAAGACCTCAGCGGTCCAAACTGAATTATGCCAGTAGTAAATTTCGAGTTCAGGCCTAGAGACTTGAATTTGATGTAGGACAACCTTGTTTTTGCCTAGGAGCAATTAACTGATTCCCGATCCGTCGGAAGCATCAGACTCGTTGTATCAAATCCCTACAAAACATAAGAAGAGATAAAAATAAAGGAAAAGAATAAAAGAGGAACTTTGAGACTCAACCTGAAACAACGGTTCAAGTAGAGTCTCAGGGGTTACTGACATAGGTACGATTACTCGGATGCTTATGATTTGCTGCCCTATGCTGGGTAAAAGGATTGCGGCCCATGAAGATTTCAGATGATAGCCCAAGGAAGCAACCGACAAAGATGTTGATTGTATTAGAAAAGAGTCTCGGAACTGACAATGTGTTGGTATTGTAATCACGCGTATGTAAAACCTATCCGCATACAGCTTTGAGACCCGGCCTATTATATATAGGACGGGAGAAGCCCAAGCGAGGGTACCGAAATCTCCGAGACAACTTGTAATAGTGCAATTTCCTGATATTCAGGCAACTTTGACTCCATTATTTCCCTGACATCCGACGAAATCCCTAGTGTTCTCTTTTCCGTGAAACCCTAAGTCCTTCACCATGGACATTGCTAAGGTTACCCCTCGTCACTTTCTCCTTCATCTCCTCTCCTTCTCCTCCTCTTCTACTCTCCTTCTCTTCTCCTTCTCCTTCTCCTTCTTCTTCATCTCCTCTCCTTCTCCTCCCCTTCTCCTTCTCCTCCACCTCTCTTCTTTCCGGCCACTTCACCATCCTTGAGCTCCTCTACAACCATCGCCAACACCGTCCTCGATCTCCTCTCTAACAACCATCAACGCTGTCCGACAAGCTCCTCTCCAACCATAGCCACGGCCTCCTCGAGCTCCTCTCCAACCACCACCAGTGCCCTCCTCGAGCTCCTCTCCATCCTCCACCAACACCCTCCTCGAGATCCTCTCCGACCACCACCAACGCCCTCCTCGAGATCCTCTCCGACCATAGCCACAACCTCCCTTACCTTCCTACGATGGTAGGTTGTGGCCGCGGCACGGCAACCGTGACACCAGCAGCGAGGAGGCGACAGGGCGATGGCAGATCTAGATCTAGTTTTTTTGAAATTTGAAAAACTTATCATGGTGCACCATAAGAACATGCGCCACGGATAATTTTGAGATCCCGCCTTTTTTCAAATTTCGAAATCGACATCAGTGGCACACCATATCCCCGTGCGCCATGGATAAGTGGCTTATCCGTGGCGCACGCCCAGGTGCGCCACAGATCAAAATTATCAATGGCGTATTATCTGTGGCGCACGGGACATGTGCCACTGACCTCTATTTTGGTGCGCCACTGATAGCACTTTTCCTACTAGTGCAGCCGCTAGACCAAATCCTTTGCTACCCCTCGGTGACCAGTTCTTGCAAGTCTTCGGCAGAGAGGTCAGAGACCCTCCCCACTCCCTTGTGGGAGTCATTGTCCTCTTCAGCGGCATCTGGCACCGCCCGTTCTTGGTTGTCGCTGGTGGTTTCCACAACAGCGATGACAGGGACAACGACCCCCTCTAGCGGGACCGTCACTCCTGAGATAGCTCTGGTGTAGCCTCAGGGGTCGTTGTCGTCGAAGGGGTGGAGCTACTGGAGGCCATTGCGATGCTAGGAGTGGGTGGAGAAAGAAGAGGCTCTGGCTAGGGTTTTCTAGGGATTTAATGCGGGCTTAGGGACGGTGGTATGCGGTCAGGCGGTGCTGGCGCTCTGAGCGGCAGAGGCGGTAGTGTCCACGGCGACCGGTGGCTGTGGTGCGTTGCGTGGCGAACGGGCATGTCTGGCGTGCTCCCTAGGTCATGGCGAAGCGGTGGGAGCGGGCTGCGGTTGAGCGGTGTCTTGCGCACGCGTGTCGGGCGTGGTGCTCTGGCGCGTGCTCGGCATGGCGCAGACAGGCAGTGCGCGGCGCTTCGTCGGTGGTCCACGCTCTGGCTTGGCTCGGGGAGGGGACAATGGGTGGCGGTGAGGTCCTGGCTAGCTCGTAGACAAGGTGAGAGAGAGGAGGACGGTCTGCTGCGGCGGTGACCAAGTTGGCCGGCGAGTTGTTGCTCGGCATGGCTTGGCCTTGCCACTAGGGGGTAGGGATGGGTTTGTTAGGCCTTGGTTTGATCAAGAGGGGACAAAGGGATTAAATGGGGATCATTTGGGGGCAAAACCCCGTTGTAAACAGTGAGCTAGCTATTAGTGTTTGATTTTGCCTGCCATGTGTTTGATGAAATGGCCGCAAGAACTTTCTTTTTGAATTTTGAAAAGATTTTTGGTCGGTGTGCTAGTACTAAGCTTGAGACTCTGTGGGTTATTGGGTTTTGAAAATTGAGCTTGTTTGAGTGGTTTTTGAAATAGTGGGATCTTCCCATATGAAATAGATTCAATTTTAAAATTAGGGTTTGAATGTTTTTAGCAGATCACAAAGTGGGCATTGGTACATCATTATGTGTACTAGCAAGGGGTGAAAAGATCCACAATTGTTTCTATTAGGTTTTGAGTTCTAGGAATAGCCAAAGTAGGCATGGTAGTTAATTTGGCAAAAATGACCATTCATTTCTTTTATTCATTTTGATTTGTTTTTCTTTGGGAAATGTTTGGGAATGATTTAGATGATGTTTATTTCACCTAAGAATCATTTTACAAGCAATGGATCACAGAACCATGGCAATTCAAATCAACTCCTAATTAAATGCACATACACATGAATGCTTTAATAATTTTAATTGGAAAAGTTTTTGTTAACCCCAATTTTGATGATTTGGATCTTAATAACCTTGGATTAAAGTTTTGGGATGTTACAGAAATGCCCCACATGGGCCCTCGCTAGGAGGGAGGAGGCCCAAGAGGGGAGGCGGCTAGGACCAGGAGGGCCTCGGTGCCAGGGTGGGAGGCTCCCACCCCACCGACCACCCTTGGTGGGCCAAGCATGTGGGTGGGGCCCACCCCACCACCGGTAGCCAGCCGCCTCTCCCACCTCTCCAGGGTTTAGTCCCACCCCGGGACGTGGAGGGTGGGAGTGCCTAGAGTTTTCCTATATATAGGGGTGCCATTCCTCCTCAATTCTCATCCCACAATTAGCCTTTGCCATTCTCTCTCTCCCTCTCTCTCTCCATCTCAAGCTTGTTCCCAAGTTTAGAACATGCTCTATGAGGCAGAGTTTTCTCCACTCAGCGCATGTTGTCATGCTGCTGGAATCGGTCTAGATCTTCATCTTCTGCTGCCTTGCTGGACCGGGGCTCGAGAGACATCTTTACACTGTACATGTGTAAAACTCGACGAGGAACTGCCATTAGTGGTACTGGACGCTCAAAGCCTTCTAGACCTCGAGGTCTGTTACACTCGGCTTCATCAACAATGTTTGTGTGGCAACGTAATCCTGCGTTCAGTATTCATAGGTATGAATACCATAACCTTCTCGTTACTATACTTCTCCATAGATAGACCTTGGATTGCTGTGTTCACGTAGTAGGAAATTTTTTGTTTTCTGCCATAGATCCCCTTCACTGTCCATGGTTGTTCGTCAGGGCCCTCCCTCCCAAGGGAGGATCTGACTTGTTGGCGATGAAGCATTGAGGTCAAGGTGATAGTGGCTGAATGATGTCTACGCACTTCTATTCTTGTAGACAGTTGTTGGGCCTCCAAGTGCAGAGGTTTGTAGAACAGCAGCAAGTTTTCCCTTAAGTGTATCACCCAAGGTTTATCGAACTCAGGGAGGAAGTGGTCAAAGGTATCCCCTCTCAAGCAACCCTGCAATCAAGATACAAGAAGTCTCTTGTGTCCCCAACACACCCAATACACTTGTCAGGTGTATAGGTGCACTAGTTCGGCGAAGAGATAGTGAAATACAAGTGGTATGGATAATTATAAGTGGTAATAGTGATAGAAGATAGCTTGATGGCGTGTGGTTGATATGGGAAAAGACTAAAGGCAAACTGAAATAAAGAAGGAAGCAAGCAAACCTGTAACAGATCTATTTGCAAATGGTGTTTCAATGCTTAGAAACAAGGCCTAGGGATCATACTTTCACTAGTGAACACTCTCATATAAATATATTCTCTTTATGATACTACTCTGAACTACTCTCCGGTTGGACACTCTAATCCATGGTAGGGCTATAACATCACACCTCAAAGTTCTCTTTCCGCATCTAGATGACCCCACACTGTCACCTTGAGCACTAGATGGTTCAAACAAACACCACAATTTCATAAATACATCCAACTCCAAATATAAGTCATAACAAGTATTTGTAATCTCTAGCCTAAGTGCCACCATGGTGTGCACGCTGTCACTTTCACACACATGGGGAGAGCAGAGATCTATTAAAGCACTTGAGTAGCAAGGTAGATCTACTTGATTACAAAGCTCATGACCACAATATGATCATGTATAGAGAGAGAGATGAACACATAGCTACCGGTAGAGCCCTTAGCCTCGAGAGAGAACTACTCCCTCCTCATCATGGGAATCAGCAATGGTGATGGAGATGGTGGTGGAGATCGATGGAGATGGCTCCAGGGCACTTCCCCGTCCCGGCAGGGTGCCGGAACAGAGACTTTCTGTCCCCCGATCTCCCCTTCAGTGGCGGTGGTGCAGCGGAACTTTTCGTGGATTTCTGATTGACTATCTAGGGTTTATGCATCGGGAGGCTCTTATAGGTGAGAGGGAGACCGAGGGGGTGCCGGAGGGGCCCACACCACCCCCTGGCGCGGCCTGGCCTGGCCCGCGCCACTAGGTGGTGTGGCCACCCTCTGGCCCTTCTCCGTCTCGTATTCTGGCTCCAAGTGTCCCCCGGTAAAATAATAACTTTGGATTTTGTCCCGTCCAATTCCGAGAATATTCATTTTCTGACATCCTAGAACCAAAAACAACACAAAACGGGCAACTGGCACTATGGCTCTTGTTAATAGGTTAGTCCAAGAAATCATATGAAAAGTACTCCAAAGTATGGACAATACACAAGAAAGTATATAAAACCAAGCATGGAACATCACAAATTATAGATACATTTACAATGTATCAACATCCCCAAGCTTAACTCCTGCTCATCCTCGAGTAGGTAAGTGATAAAAAGAAAGAATAATTTTTGATGTGACATGCACCATCATAAACTTGATCAAAGTATTTATAAAGCATGGATAGCTGGGATTATAGTACTTAAACATAGCATGAAAGATAAAGTTCTAACAATAAGACATAGCAACTATGGTGTAACATGAAAAGGCACAAACAAAAGATTCATGAATAACAATGCTTTGCAAGACGTTTGTTTGTTTCACATAAAGAAAACATAGCATAGTGGCATTCAGCTTGTCCCTCATAGAGTAGCAAATATAAATGCATAAGACACCTTTAAAGTTCATAAGAGTGACTAGATACAAATAGTTTAAAACAAGCAATATCAAAGCTATGCATCAATCAACAAGTTTTGGGACAATGCACATAGAACTAAGAATGGCCACTATGCTCTCAAAGTAGGTGCATAAAGATAAAAAGTGGAGACTCAATATAAAAGTGGAGGAAAGGCCTTCATAGAAGGAAGTAGGGATTCAAGTCTCATAAAGAGCTTCCAAAAATTATGGTACTTATTAGCTTTCAGCTCTCATTGCCCCTATCATAAGCATCTTTAGGTGATTAAGGTTAAAGTGACACACCTAAGAGGATATGCTTGACAAGTTATAAACCGAAATCTCATGCCCCTTACTTACGAAGACCGAACCTCATGCTACTCAACTTTATTCACGAGTAAGCTCTTGTCATTGTAAGTACATATGTATCATAAAGACCCGCCAACTGGGTACCCCTTGCACATGATACAGGAGCTATCCCATAATCAAAATGACAAGGCAAGCAGACAATGAGCCTCTTAGTGATCTTTTTATTTGCTATTTGCATAGGTTTTTATTGAGGATGCTTCATAGAGTGCTCATTATGGTGATGTTGCAAGTTTCCACCATGATTAGGCATGGATTAGGCTAGCGGCCTAGGCGTTTCTCTAACACACATACAAACTCCATGATCTTACAAGTTCCACTTTTATTTCACACCGCCGGGATCCATAAGAAAAAGAACATGATATCAACGGGGTACAAAGTACAAGTGCAATGTTAAAAGTGTTCCCCGTGATACATGGTTCTGCTAATTTCAACTTATAAAGTGCAAGCATATACACAACAAAGAATGACCCATTGGTTCAAGTTTATTAGATGCAAAAAAAGTAAAAGTGTGCCATCAAGTTCGTGAGAGCTTTAATCACTAGTTTTCTCATATCAAGTTTAATTTGGAAGGTAAACAAAAACATGAATATACTTGGAATAGCATATGCTAGTAGGTAGGTATGGTGGACTCTTTGGAATAACTTGGTTTAGGGAGTTGGATGCATGAGTGGAACTCATACTTGGTTGTAGAGGCTAGCAAAAGACTGGGAGCGACAAACTAAGAGAGCAATAATGGCCATAATCATGCAGAGCGACAAAACATCATTGATCAAAGCATAAAGTGATACTACAAGTTGAAAACTAAAGGATCATAAAGGCTTATGGTGACTTGAGATAGTCATAACATGGTGTGAGCATGCGCCAAGTCAACCCAAATAAAGCATCAAAGGAGAATACCACAATACTATGCTTTAATATGCTAAAACAACGCATGATTCATCCAAGGCACATTAAGCAATCTCAATTGTTTATAACAAGTCATGCTACAGCAAAGAATACTAAGCATAAAGCCAAGAAAATATCGAGCATGGCATGACAAATCATGGGCCACAGTCAAAAACAAGCTCTCTTTACCACTTAAGCATGAACTTTTCCTACTCTTTTCCAATCCAAACCAAACTATTTGAAAACCAATGTATGAAAGAGGGGGTCCAACCAATTTATTCGGCAAACTAAGAAAACCAAGCAAACAAAAACCAAAACAAAAACGAAAAAGAAGACGCTCCAAGAACAACACAACTGTGCATGAAACAATAAAAATGAAGCGTTTGGAAGAAACCTGAGATTTTTATTGATGAAGAGGGGGATGCCTTGGGCATCCCCAAGCTTTGACGCTTGTACTTCTTGGATATTTCTTGGGGTGACACGTGTGGCATCCCCAAGCTTGAGCTTTAGTCCATCCTTCATCTCATTACTCATTCCTTCCATACACCTAAATTTTTTCCTTCATACAAAACTTCACACAATCTTCATTAGCAACATTAGTGCACTCAAGATAATAAGTCTTTAGGTTCAGTTCTAACACCAATAAAACTTCCATTAAAACACTAGCTACTGTAGCACTTCCCTCAAAAATCTCAATTCCCCAAAAGAACTCAAAAAGGAACCAGAAGCAAATGCAAATAATGGCAGAAATCTGTCAAAACAGACCAGCTGGTAAATACGAATTTTTTCAAAGACCTTCTGTTGCTCAAATCGAAAAGTGTTGAACTAATGGAAGTTAGATAACAACATGGGATAGAAGAAAAAAAATTCACGCCTCAAAAGGACGTACAGAGATATTACACGAATTTTTATGGTGAAGCACAAAAATCTGTTTCGGGACAGCAACTTTCCCAATCATTACTTCTCTCTCATTAGAGGTTACTCTTGGCACAAAAATCAAATAAAAAGGATAAGTAGCGGTTATTACAGAGGTAATAACTTCCAAGACTTATCTAAAAATTTTGGGTTATCTCCCAATAAGTACTTTTCTTTAACGCCTTTAAGTTAGGCATGATAGTTTGAGAAGATGCTCACATAAGAAATATGAATTGAAGTACAAGAGAGCATCAAGAAGCAAATTCAAAACACATTTAAGTCTAACCCACTTCCTATGCATAGGAATCTTGTAAAGAAACAAGTCATGAAAGCACAAAGCAACAAGCATAGTAAAGAAAAACAAGTGCAACTTCAAGACTTTCAACATAAAGAGGGGAAACTTAATATTATTGAGATGCATAAAACCATGTTTCCCTCTCTCATAATAACTTTCAGTAGCATCATGAATAAAATTAACAATATAACTTTCACATAAAACATTCTTATCATGAGCCACATGCTTAAAAGAAGTAATACTCTCCACATAAACATAGTCATTCTTATTAATCATAGTGGCAACAAATTTAATAAAATAGCTATCATTATTATTCTCATCACCATAATCATCAAATATAGGAGGCATATTGTAGTCATAATTAATTTTATCCTCAATAGTAGGTGGACTGAAAATATCATACTCATCATTGTAATCATCATATATTGGAGGCATAGTATCATCAAAGTAAATTTTCTCCTCCATGCTTGGGGGACTAAAAAGATCATCTTCATCAAAACCAGCTTCCCCAAGCTTAGACTTTTCCATAGCATTAGCAATAATGGTGTTCAAAGAATTCATACTAATAACATTGCTATTAGCATGCAAATAAAGTTCCATAGGTTTTTTAGTTTTCTCTTCAAACACTTCATGTCCTAACTCAAGATAAATACTATAAAGCTCTCTAATTTTTTTGTTGTTTTCCATTAAGCCTAACTAGTGAAAACAAGAAACAAAAAGACAAAATTGCTGAATCTAAAGGAAATAACTTTGAGCACTCACACCTCCGGTGTGAGTACCTTTTACCTTACCTCCCCGGCAACGGCGCTAGAAAATAGCTTGATGTCTACGCACTTCTATTCTTGTAGACACTTGTTGGGCCTCCAAGTGCAGAGGTTTGTAGAACAGCAGCAAGTTTTCCCTTAAGTGGATCACCCAAGGTTTATCGAACTCAGGGAGGAAGTGGTCAAAGGTATCCCCTCTCAAGCAACCCTGCAATCAAGATACAAGAAGTCTCTTGTGTCCCCAACACACCCAATACACTTGTTAGGTGTATAGGTGCACTAGTTCGGCGAAGAGATAGTGAAATACAAGTGGTATGGATAATTGTAAGTGGTAACAGTGATAGAAGATAGCTTGATAGCGTGTGGTTGACGTGGGAAAAGACTAAAGGCAAACTGAAATAAAGAAGGAAGCAAGCAAACATGTAACAGATCTAGTTGCAAACGGTGTTTCAATGCTTAGAAACAAGGCCTAGGGATCATACTTTCACTAGTGAACACTCTCATATAAATATATTCTCTTTATGATACTACTCTGAACTACTCTCCGGTTGGACACTCTAATCCATGGTAGGGCTATAACAGCACACCTCAAAGTTCGCTTTCCGCATCTAGATGACCCCACACTGTCACCCTGAGCACTAGATGGTTCAAACAAACACTACAATTTCATAAAGACATCCAACTCCAAATATAACTCATAACAAGTATTTGTAATCTCTAGCCTAAGTGCCACCATGGTGTGCACGCTGTCACTTTCACACACATGGGGAGAGCAGAGATATATTAAAGCACTTGAGTAGCAAGGTAGATCTACTTGATTACAAAGCTCATGACCACAATATGATCATGCATAGAGAGAAAGATGAACACATAGCTACCGGTAGAGCCCTTAGCCTCGAGAGAGAACTACTCCCTCCTCATCATGGGAATCAGCAATGGTGATGGAGATGGTGGTGGAGATCGATGGAGATGGCTCCGGGGGCACTTCCCCATCCTGGCAGGGTGCCGGAACAGAGACTTTCTGTCCCCCGAATCTCCCCTTCGGTGGCGGCAGCGCAGCAGAACTTTTCATGGATTTCTGATTGACTGTCTAGGGTTTATGCATCGGGAGGCTCTTATAGGTGAGAGGGGAGACCGAGGGGGTGCCGGAGGGGCCCACACCACCCCCTGGCGCGGCCTGGCCTGGCCCGCGCCACCAGGTGGTGTGGCCACCCTCTGGCCCTTCTCCGTCTCGTATTCTAGCTCCAAGTGTCCCCCGGTAAAATAATAACTTTGTCTTTTGTCCCGTCCAATTCCGAGAATATTCATTTTCTGACTTCCTGGAACCAAAAACAGCAGAAAACAGGCAACTGGCACTGTGGCTCTTGTTAATAGGTTAGTCCAAGAAATCATATGAAAAGTACTCTAAAGTGTGGACAATACACAAGAAAGTATATAAAACCAAGCATGGAACATCAAAAATTATAGATACATTTGCAATGTATCACTGAACTCACCACATCGGGTCGGAGCCCCTCCCCTCCCATCGTGACTCCTTCATTGAGGGGAAATAGCTCAGGGAACCCTTCCAGTGCTAAGCACTAGAAGCCCTGGAGCCCTAGTAGGGAACTGAAGGTAGCATAAAAGTTGATTTATAGTGAGGCCCCTGTTGAGGTGGGCCCCACCACATAGCTATCTTGGATAATTATATGGCCACGGGTTTACGACTGGGCGCCGAGGTTGACCGCAGCCCGCAACCCAACAAGTAGGCCATCGCACGTGGTCGGCTCATCGGTGATCCCTTTATGAACATGGGGGAGCCGGTGATGATCTTCATGCGCTCCCCCATGGGCGAGATGAGCAACACCCCACCCCTAGGCCAGCAGGCATAAGAGCTCCGCTAAAATACACCATCCATACACCTGAGATCCCTCACTCATCGAACTCGGAGGAGGGTTTTACCCCACCACATGGTGCTATAGCCCATCCCATCATCAGATAAGACGGGACTTGACCCTCCATGATGGATGTATTAATGAAGTGATGGACACACCCAACCATAGAATTGTAGTGTGATCCAGTCACAATGTTCAATGTTGCGATATCTAGCAACGCATAGTAAATTAATCCTTCGACTGTGAGATCATGTTTAATCACTATCTCCCACGGCTACTTTGATCACATCAACCGCCATGGCCATAACTAGGTGGCTATAAAGGTGTGTATTGGATATTCCAGAGGAATAGTTGAGGTGTATGTATCGAGATCAAGATTTTCCTATCCGAGTAACGGATAGATACTCTAGGCCCACGGTTTAGAAGGGTCAAGCAAACAACCAAATTTGTGGAATATGAAGGGGCCATCATGTGTTTCCATATACCGTTATTGGTCATTGATCGGAGAGATCTCTCGATCAAGTATGAATATTCCCAAACCGGATGGGTGTGCTGCGGGTTGATCCACAACCGATAGAGAAATAGTAAGAGAGAGAACCGGAAGCGTTCCAGATAGATACCAAAGTGTTCAGAAACTATTCAAAAGGAGGAACTAAATAAAGTGTATTTAATATTTAATTGGTGAATTTATATTAAATATAATTATTTAAATAGAAGAAAAAGAAACCCCTCCACATGGGCCCTCCCTAGGAGGGAGCAGTCCCAAGAGGGGAGGTGGATAGGGCTAGGAGGGCCTAGGCTCCCACCCTACTGGCCACCCTTGGTGGGCCAAGCGCGCGGGTGGGGTCCACCCCACCGCTGGCGGCTAGCCGCCTCTCCCACCTCTACAAGGTTTAGTCCCACCCCGGGACGTGGAGGGTGGGAGTGCCCACATTTTTCCTATATATAGGGGTGTCATTCCTCCTAAATTCCCATCCCACAATTGGCCTTTGCAATTATGTCCCTCCTCCCTCTCTCCCTATCAAGCGTGTTTCCAAGTTTGGAACATGCTCTACGAGGCAGAGTTTTCTCCACCCATCACATGTCGTCGTACTGTTGAAATTGGTCCGGATCTTCTTCTTCTGCTGCCTTGCTGGACCGGGGCCCGAGAGACGTCTTTACACCGTAGACATGTAAAACTCGACAAGGCACTGTCGTTAGTGGTGCTGGACGCTTGAAGCCTTGTAAACCGCGAGGTCTGTTAAACTCGGCTTCATCAACAATGTTTGTGCAGGAATTTAATCTCGCGTTCGGTCTTCAAAAGGTATGAATACCATATGCCGCTCGTTATTGTACTTCTCCATACATAGATCTTGGGTTGTTGCGTTCTCATAGTAGGAATTTTTTTGTTTTCTGCCACAGATCCCCTTCATTGTCCATGGTCGTTCATCGGGGCCCTCCCTCCCAAGGGAGGCTCTAGATTGTCACCGATGAAGCATTGACGTTAAGGTGATAGTGGGTGAACTCGCCGCATCGGGTCCGGCGCCCCTCCCCTCCCGCCGTGACTCCTTCGTCGAGGGAAATATCTCAGAGAACACTTCCAGTGCCAAGCACTAGAAGCCCCGGAGCCCTAGTAGGGAATTGATGGTAGCACAAAAGTCGGCTTTATAGTGAGGCCCCCTTCTGAGGTGGGGCCCCACCACATGGCTATCTTGGATAATTCTATGGCCAAGGGTCTACACACTAGGTGTTGATGCTGACTATAGCCCGCAACCCAACAAGTAGACCCTCGCACATGGTCGGGCCACCGGTGATCCCTTTATGAACATGGGGGACTCGGGCGATGATCTTCATGAGCTCCCCCATGGATGAGATGAGCAACACCCCACCATGAGGCCAACAGGTAGGAGAGCTCCGGTAAAGTACACCATCCATACGCCTGAGGTCCCTCCCTTGTCAAAATCGGAGGAGGGTTTTACCCCACCACATGGTGTTATAGCCCATCCCATCGCTAGATAGGGCAGGCCTTGATCTTCCATGATGGATGTATTAATGAAATGCGGGTCGGGGCCAAGGACAACACTTCCCCCTTTGCCATACTGATGATGTCAATGTCGATGCATGTGTGGTGCAGGAGACAAAGGGTCTCCCACCAAGGTCATAGTAGGACCATTGATGGCCTCCCAGCTGCCGGAAGGTCGGGGCCGGGCCTGGCAGGAAGGAATTCGTTGTAGACCTGCACAGGTATCCCTAGGCACGATGGATCCAGGCTGTAACCACTAGGTTCGCATTGCCCTCATGGACCATCAGACTTGATCTTCTTGATTCAGCATCCCACTATCTGAAAAGAAGGACCGAAACCTTTCTCTTCTCTAGAACTGGACAGTTTTAGTAGTATCACCCCACCCCGGACGATGCCCTCTGTTCTAGGCTACCTACTCCATGGTGCAAAGTGGCAGGCTCATTACCAAGGTTGCGGCTGTGACGCAGACTAGGGGCAGCCCCCCTAGAAAATGGCAACGTGGGCGTCTGGGGAAGAGGCTCGTACCTATTCATGATGGTGAAGTCTAAGCATAACATTCTTCGACAACTGGCTTTGACAATGTTGATGAGCTTGGGCTCTCGTATCGAGTGTTTCTCTATGCGCATAATCAATGCCACAGGATCGAGCAACCCTTCACTCAGGGCCACCTCTCGCCCCGGCTTTGTATATCCTTACACATGTTGTTCCCCTCCTAGGGGTCTTCAATGTCGTCTCGGTAGAGGCTTGCTCAACACACCAATGCCTATCCCATCCATTCGAGTTGAGGTGGTGCTATTGGGGGCACGCCGATCTCGGCATCGGGTAGGGGTGCTTGCGCGGGAGTTCCTCGACCTAAGAGTAAAGGAACGCTCATCCGCATGGCCTCTGAGCTCGGCCCACAAGGCATATGAGGACGGCGACCCAGGTATATTTGGACGCTCTAACCGAGCTTTTGGGATCGACTAGAGCTTCTTGGGCTCAGCCCGCTACAGTGTCTAGACCAAGCCAAGTCACGAAACCTGGACCGCAGCGAGCTCGGGCCGAGCCTGGCTCGGCTCGGGCCAGCTCTTTTGGCCCATGATTTTTTTCGAATTATAATTGATAGATTGAGAGTATACCGGATGTTCTGCATGGTCTTTGAGAGTATACGGGCTGTTTTGGATGGGCTTTGAGAGTATACGGGGTGTCTGCCTAGTCGCTTGCTTCTCTTCTGCTCATAGATAGAGCGAGCCGCCGCCACCCAGCCAGATGCCGCCAGCCGCCGCCTAGCCAGTAGCTTCCACCGTGCTGACCCTCATCTCAGCACCTCCGTACGCCAACGCTGACCACTCTCCTCTCTACCAACACCCTCTCTGCCGCCCTAGCTCCCTACACCAGTGCCGCCCAGCACCGCTGCCTCCGACGCTGCCATGGAAGACAACCCCACTCGTGAGTGACTTATCACCGCCAGGCTCTCGAGCTGCTCCGAGCCAAACCGAGCTTTTATGAAGCTCGGTCCGAGCTCTGTTTGGAGGCTCACTGGCAGCCTCGAGCTGGCTCGGGCTCGACCGAAAAATCTTGAGCTTTTCTTTGGATCGCCCTGAGCCATACCGAGTTACCCCGTGTCCACCTATAGACCCAGGTGAGAGTCACGGGGTCATTGCAGATGATCTCGGGTGGAAAGGGGAGTAGCCATTGCCACTATAAGAGCATCATGAAATACCCACGAGTTGGAGGGTCACTCACTGAGTATGACTAGGCCATTCCTACACAATTTTTTGGGGGTGGCTTCCTACTTGAAGGGGAGAGAGGGTGGTGGCAGCATCCTCGAAATGTCCTTGGCTGGGGGCGCAGCCCGACCATGCCGACGAAGCTTGCGATCCATCCCACACCAGGTCATTGGGGGCTAGGCCTCCTAACAACACAAAGATGAAGGGTTCATCATCTTGAAGTCGATGGGTATGAGGTGTCTCCTCCTTCAACCACGATCTAGGCTACACATGGATGTGTGCCGGATGCATGGATGGTGTCGTTGGTGCCTGGCTCCATTTTTCGCTTGACCCCATGGGCATGTGTTGTCGATGAGGATCTTGAGTGAGGCGAGGGACACTACGTACCCTACCTGGCGTGCCAGATGTAGAGTGTGAGAACTTGGACACCAGATAATTCATACACCCCCGTTCAATGTTCAGGATCGGCACGAGGTCACCCCAAGCCACCTCGTCAGAGAAGGAAGGAAAATCTCACATCGGACACGAGATTTACCATGGTTTAGGCTGCCACTAGGCGTAACACCTTACTCCTACATGTCTGGATGTATTATATCTGGATCACGAATGAGGTAGATCGGGAGGACGCATCGCGCATTACCGGGGACGAACCCTGGACCAAACACAATGCCCGATGGAGAGTTGTACGCTCAAGACTGAGCGAGCTCTCTATATCCTAATGGAGTCGAGAGAGGAAAACTCTAACCACCTCTACTAAAGGACCTATCCTTCCTTATATAGGTTTGGGATTGATCTCGGCCTTGTGACACACTTACACGCGGATAACACCATGCAACACGTGGTGTGCATGTATCGCTAGGCTGGCTAGTGTGCCCGACACATGTGTTGAGCGTCTTGCAAGGTGGCTAGAGGCACCTCCACACCTCCCTCCACGTGTGAGGCGCCTCCTAACAGGGACTCAGGCAGCTCGGGCGTCTCGTGTCCTAGGCGGACGTCTTTGAGGTGGTAGACTCCCGCTCGGTAGAGAGCTCCTGCTCCTTCCCGAAAGCGGTTGTCAGGTCTTCACGAGGGAGCGTCTTCCGTGTGCTCCTACTCTAAAGGGCGGTGCCACCACCTATCCCGTGTTTAGGGAGCAGACCATGCGAAGTCCTTCGGAGTGACCTAGCACACCACTGCACATTGTGGTGTGGAAGTCATTGGCACAACACTCACGGAACACCGTACCATGAATGTTACACCCAACAGAATACTAAATAAAAACATCGTAGGTTCAAGGTATAACTATAGTATTCATATCATAGATCTTTTACAGAAGATCAATGGAACCTCCATGACACAATGATATCGTCAAATAAGTTCTTGTTCAATCCAAAATCTAGAAGAAGCATCTTGAGACTGGTCTAGCACTAGATCTACTTATAAAGATATCTCGATGTCTAAAGGTTGTCTATTTGCTCTAATAGCAATATCTATTGGTATGTTTCATATCCTTGGGAATTGGATCCCCTCTTTGTTTAACTAGATCTCCATCATCACTATTTCGTCGTATCTGTCTCCTCTGACTCCACTGACCGGTCTCGGCTCCTTTAGTGGTCCACCTATTCATATTATTGGGTTTTGTTGACTTCTATCCTTACTAGATTCTAGCAAGAGATAATAATATAGATTGAGTACAACATACTTAGCAAGTTCTAACTATGTGGGTGTTTGATGAATAGTCGTGGATCAGACATCCTGGCTTTATGGAGTTTTCGAAATTGGTTTTTAGAAAAGTTAAGTTTTAGTTTAGAAAATCTATGTTCGTCAGCCTTCACGGGTTGTACAGGTCTTCATGGAGTCCCTTTTCCGCAGCGTTCATGGACCTCTACCACCGAGCACTAGGGGAGGCTGGTCACACCGCGGCGCACTTGCCGCCGCCGGTGGAGTTTGCCTTTGGGTCGCCCAGTGAGGGGGGGAGAGACTAGCCATTAGACACATCTCTCTCCGCGTGTGTTTGGTTTGAAGTGTTGACGGACTCGGCTGATAAACTGAACTTAACCTTATCATGCCCCATTTGCATATATTCTCTGGAAGCAACAGATTTACGGTTCTTCTTTTGCTGTCTCTGATGATTTGTGATTGCTCATGTTCTTTGTGAACCAGGAAATGATTGGGCTCCCTCGGGGGATCGCGCGACTCCATCCCCCGGGTCGAGCGCGCGTCGCGTGAGCCATCCGGCCACGTGTCCTGCTGTGGGTCCCGCCTCGGACGTTTCTTCTCCATCTCTTCGATCTGATCCTGACACAGCGGAACTGCTCCTCATCCCGACAAGGACAGCCGGAGATGCCGCCCTCTCCTCGTCCGCAGCTTTCTCGTGCCGGTGGGCGATGCCATGGCTCTCCCCCGAGTCATCACACCATCTCTCCTACTCAAGCTGCCATGGCCCCGTCGTCTTCTCCCCTCCCCTTCTCATGCAGTCTGTTGCCAGAGATGGAGGTCGCCGTCGCCACTGACGACCCTGATTCCCCCTCTCTACCGGTTGCACGGAAGATGCAGACCCACCGGAGTGGGTGCTGCGAGCAAGTGGCGGTGCTGCTGTCAACGACGGCCGCGCTTTTTCACTCCATAGGGTGGCTGGGTTCTCGAGCGCCGCCATGGCCACAAATCGTGCAGGCCATGATTCCGTTGTTGCTGCTACCTATGCGCAAGGTAGGTTCTGCCATGAACCTCCCGCCGCCACTGCAAGGTGCTACTTTTGCTACATACGACGGGTGTCATTGCTACATGCGGCGAGAGGGGTTGCTACCTACGGCGAGCAACGTAGCTACCTGCGGTCAAGTTCTCTGGCGAGGCCTCTCGTGAATTTGGATTTGCTAAATTAGCAGATTTTTTTGCTACAACCTTTTACTGGTTTTGCTACAATATCGTATAGTTTTTGCTACGGGGTCTTTTTGCTACTGGTCCCGGGCGATGTCTCCGGCGATATCTCCAGTGTTTGCTACAATATAAGTTTTTGTTTGCTACAACTGTTTTGTGGTTTTGCTACAATAGAGTAAAGTTTTTCTACACTGTTCCAGCGTGGTCTGCCAGCGGAAGTCTCCGGCGAGATCGGTTTTGCTACATTAGCACATTATTTTTGCTACACGGTCTCCGGTGAGGTCTACCGGCGAAATCCTCCGGCGAGGTCTACCGACGAAATCCTCCAGCGAGTCTCCGGCGAGGTCGGATATGCTACAATAGCCCAACTTTTTTGCTACACGGTCTCCGGCGAGGTCTCCGGCGAAATCTCCGGCGAGATCCAGTCCATTTTTCTTTTTTTGGGCCGAACAGTTTTCTATTACATGTAGCAAAAGCGGGATTTATTTGTAGCAAAAATCGGTGATTTTGTAGTAAAAGCAGGATTAGTGGTATTTCTGGAGGACACATGTCGGCCTGGAGACCCGGGGTATCGGGGCCAGTTATCTCCGGGGGATGCCTAGCACGGCCCTTGTGAACCACAACCTGGACTGCGCCGGAGCGTGTTGTCGCATGCTAAGGAACCGCTGGTGTTTGAGGTTCAATTTCTCAAGTTCCTGTGATCATCATCTCGGGCCCAATACAGAGAGAAGATCTTTTGTATCTACAGAGAACCTCGTATATACTTATCTTTCTGAACTTTTTGGTTGAAATTCCTTTCTGAACTTGATTATTTTTGTTCCTCTGAAAGACGTTTGGCAAGTTGAATGAAAAGAAGTGATAAGGGGAAGAACTTTGACCTTCTTCGAGGCAACATTAGCATCTACTACTATTCACAGATAGTTCTACTGCTTTACTGTTCACAGATAGTTCTACTGCTTTACTGATTGATCTCTTTGTCGATAGTGCAATGGGCAGTGTAGTAGAGGCAGTAGGAAGGGAAGACAGACTTGCACAGCAGCACTGGCAACTCCGGTCGGTGGTCGTCATGGGAAGAAGGAGCAGGAAGGGCCAACGAGGAATCTTGAATTCCGACGTGCCCTTTCATGGGCGAGCTAGAGACGGTGACGCAACTAACTGTCACGTGCGGCGGGAGGAGGTTGCCGGCCACCGTTTCTACGTAGCTACCGTTGCCGAGGCAGCGCGACACGTCGGCGACGCTGACGCTGCTGCTATTGAGGACACTACGCCATAGCGCCGCGTCGGGGCGGGACCTCAGGAGCGCGCCCACTATCTTCCCGCCCAAGAAGGAACCGCGCAGCCTCTTGGCGATGGCCTGCCCCGCCGCCGCCAGCTGCGGGTCCGCCTCGGCGCCGTCGCCGAACGCGTGCGCCCTGAAGAAGAACCAGTACTCCTCCCGCGGCAGAGGACGCAGTTCGATCGGCTCCGCCGTGCCGAGGCCTGCGACGGGCTCGGCGTCGGTGCTCGTGACAATGACCTTGCACCCTCGCCTGCCGGCGCGCCGCAGGGTCGGCATGATCGCGTCCACCACCTGCCTCCTGCACGTGTCCACGTTGTCAAACACGGCGAGGAACCTCTCCCCACGCAGCTTCTGCTCGAGAAGGCTCAGCTTTTTCTCGCCGTCGCCGCTGGAGAGGACGCTGGTGGCGCTCGGCGCGAACAGGGAACGTAGGAGCAGCTCTGTCTCGCCGGCGGCCATGAGACTCATGCAGTGGAAATCCAGCATGATGACCAGGGAGAAGCGGCGGCGCACGGCGGGGTCCTCGCAGACGTGCTGCACGAGCGTGGTCCTCCCGAGGCCGGGGGCGCCGATGATTGGAAGGGTGCCTAGCTCTGCCACCGCCGGCTCACCGGTTTCATCATCTCGCAGCAAGAAGTCCAGAACGCGGCGCCTCTCGGCATGCCGGCCAAACATAAGGCTGTCCGCGTAGATGCCCGTGACGGGCAGTGGCCGGTGCGGCGCCGGCGGGCACATCTGCAGCAACATTATGAACTCCGTGAGGCCGCCGGCGACCCTTTCCAGGTTCGCGAGGACGGCGTCGAGCTCGTCGGCGTCACCGAGCAGCAGCCTCCTGGCCGCGACGCGGAGGCGCTTAGAGGGGTTGAACGAACTAGGGAGGGAGAAAGACCGCGCCCGCACGAGCTTGCCATGGCCTTCGTCTTGGCCTGCTCTGCTCGGGAGCGCGTCGAGGAGGTAGCGCCCCCGGTACGCGCCGTCGACGAGCTCCGCGAGCCAGGCCAGGAGCGCGTGGCTCGTGATCCACCTCGCCCCGGCCGCCTCGGCGACGCTCTCGACCCTGACTAGCAGGTGCCGTAGCCTTGGCAGCTTGGCGTCGGCGCCCCGGTCCGGCTGCTGGTCCAGGAGATGCCCGGCGAGGAGCGACAGCGCCCTGCCGACCATGTCCGCCACGACACTGGAGACGATGGCCTCGCCGGCCATGGTTCAATTGTTGACGCTCAGTCGGGTGATTCTTGCACTGAGAACATTTATTTGCGGGGAATTTTGAACTTTAGAAACTGAGGTTGAAAGAGAGGGAGCTGGAGTTTTGGGCACCTGCAATAAGTGAACCTTGACTTTCAAGCTGCAACAGTACATATAGCCGCCGGCGCCATGGGTGAGTCACATCATTATACCGATGGACTTCGATGGACTTGTGACCAAGGACGCCATGAGTAGTCGCTATCACGAGCGAGGAGTACGTTTTGGTTGTTGCTAGCTGGGTGAGCAAGTCACGTGGGCTGCATCCACGTGGGTTTGTGCCTTTTGTGGTCGGCCCACAGCCTTTCCAGTAACAATTTTTGACAAAGTTGAGGCTATTAATATAAACTGGAGAGAGTACTTTAAATTGAGATTAAAAAAGAGCGAGTTGTCTTTCTCCACAGCTCTCGCCCTGCTCGGACCGGTCGCCCCCTCCCCCTCCCTTCTCCGGCGTTCCCCGGTGATGTGATGCGGTGATGGACCCTCTCTGTATAGCATACCATAGGATTAGGTTTAGGATTTAGGCTGTTGTCGATGTCTACCTAGATGGAGTTTAAGGATAGGTTGGGGATACTTGCAACCAAAGCCTCCACGATGTGTGCCTCCTCTTCCTCGATGTGCGCTGCTAGTTGCAGGCGGTGCCACATGTGAGGATGGCGGAGTCACGCATCCTTCCAAATAAGGTGCGCATTAGGAGATTGGAGTCGGGCTTTCTGGGCAAGGTCCTACTTGGCGAGTTTGCTCTTCTTGGCATGGCGGTGTTCCCATGGAGGGAGCAGATGGCGGCTGCGGTGAAGGCTATGCGCGTCTCTTGCAATAAAGCCCCCTTGGTCGACTTCTCGTCTCTGTTGGCAGTTGTGATGGTGCGCGTCCTCTCTGCGCGCAGTGGCAGTGGAGCGTACGCTTCGACTCCTGCATCGAGTTGTCTTGGAGTTGTGATACCACAAGCTGCAAAACACTCTCGGTGGCCTCTGATTGCCGGCCGATTCTGATGGTCATCCGGTGGAAACCCTCGCCGGAGGCGATCTCCGGCGCTCTTTCAACCTCCAGGTGAAGGCCCTATGTGGAGCTCGTTGTGGCGTTTCTTGTCGACTCGGAGACAAGTGGTGTAGTCCTTGGCGCTGGTGAAGATGGCCATGGATGGAGCTTCTTCCTGATCTGCGGTGTAGGACCCGGTGGTGTTTCTGGATATTTTCTTAGTCTTCTTTGTAAAAGTGAG
Organism: Avena eriantha; assembly: GCA_910589775.1. Taxonomy (NCBI): domain Eukaryota; kingdom Viridiplantae; phylum Streptophyta; class Magnoliopsida; order Poales; family Poaceae; genus Avena; species Avena eriantha. The sequence goes on along the minus strand of OU342745.1, from coordinate 62,180,458 downwards.
GGACTTAGATGCTTTTTATATATATTTTCTAGAGTCCCTCTTGTAACTTGTACCCACCGCTTTTGACTTTTAATGGTATCCTTTGGGGCCTCTCCATGTTTAGAAAAAACAGACGGAGCTGGAGTTTCGGGCACCTACAATAAGTGAGCTACTCGCTTCAAAATAGATGTCTCGGATTGTCAAAATTTAGATAAATCTAGACACTATAATTTATCCAAATTTTGATAAACCTAGTACCAGTTCCGCAACTCGTTACTTGACTTTTGGTTGACTAAATGTGATTGATTCAAGCTGTAACAGTACATATAGCCGGCGGCGCCATGGGTGAATCATTATACTACTTCTGAAGGACGCATTTGCTGGCTTATGTCAAAGACGAGATATAATTTTTAAGTGCGCTTTGCAAAGCAAGTGAAGAAAATGGCGCAACCCGTGAAGTTTTTGAGGGCCTACAGGATAAACAATGTGGATTCGCGCTGTTTATAAAACGACCAGAGAGCAGATTAAGGAGGAGGAGCACCAGCAATGAGACGATATGGACGGCGGACGGGACAGTAGAGCACCTATGTGGCATTCGGATACATGTTCGCCGCTATGGGGGCGGTCGCTCCGGTGGTGTTTCGACCATGTGCTACTTTTTATGTGGCTATTTTCATGTCGACCGTATTTTTTAATCTAAATGATTCGATCATATTAAATAACTCCTAACGCAGAAAAACTAATTCAACGATAATTTATACGGATTTGCTAGTTCTCAGGCGATCTCAGTCGTCTCTTTCACCATTCGATTTATCTCATGATTCGTGCAAAGTGAAAGTTACACATGAGTTATAACAAGGGTGTAACTGAGAATTTAATGAGTTGCAACTAGGTTCCAACTGAGAATTAATACAAATCTTATGAGTTGCAACTAGGTTGCAACTGAGAATTAACACAAATATTAGGATAACATCAGCGACTTAGACATAAGTTCTCAGGCGCCTGAGATCTAGGCACTCCCTAATTTATACATAGAGACAACATAATTTATATAATAAATTGAATTTAAATTTGAATTCAAGAAGTTCAACAAGATCAACGTGACTCAAACGGCTTCGTTTCTCTTGGGCACCGAGAAGTGCTCAACTAGATGAACAACTTTTTCACGAGTTTCCTGATGTATGACGGAGAAGTCGTCAAACCCAACCGACAACTGATGTGCTCGGCCATAATTCTGCATCTCATACGACACATCAAATACTAGGTCGCCATTGCGCACACTCTCCATGATTATGTTGTGCGTGATAATACATTCATTCATGAGCTCCCACATCTGATCTTTTGGCCATATAAGAGCAGGGTACCGGATAATATAAAAAACGAGTTTTGGGCACACCAAGTGCTCACTCCACAATCCACATCCTTATTTTTCTGACCTGCAGGGTTGGGGATTGTCTTCACTAAATGTCGCCCATTTTGGATTGATGCCATCGGCTAGATAGTACCCTTTGTTGTATTGGTGGTCATTGATCTTATAGTTGCGCTCCGAAGCTTGTCCTTCAACACGTCACGCAAAAACCGGAGAGTGTTCCGACACGCTGATGTCATTGTGTGATTCTGCTATGCCAAAGGAAGAGTACGGAATTCACATGTCAAAATCTATCGCGACTTCTATTACGGCACTACATGCTCCAACATGACCTTTGTACATCCTTTGACAAGAGAACGGACAATTCTTCCATTTCGAATACACCCAGTCGATGCTTCCAAGCATCCTAAGAAATCCTCTCGTTGCCTCTTTTGCCGTGAGTCACCTCTTGTCAGGTGCATTTCATGTTGTCAAATAGATTGATCCAAAAATCTACACAACCGCTACATAAAACTTGTTGATGACTTCAATGCATGTAGACTCAGCCATGTGGAGGTAGTCGTCTTATGTACCCACAACAACTCCATATGCAACGCACCTCACAGCGGCAGTGTATTTCTAAATAGATAAGAACCCAACCTGAAAACCTAACACACGAGTTGGGTTGGAACAGCTCGACACACACGGGTCGGCTAGAGCGTTTTCATTATATAGATCATATTACAAGGTTAGGTACAATTTACATCTCCTAACACATATACATATGTATAAGCTACGTATTCTAACACCCTCCCTCAATCTCAACCGGCAATAGAAGTTTGGGGTTGCGTCTACAATGATCATACAAGGACAATGGGAGTGGTTTAGTAAAATATCTGCAACTTGATCTTTTGAAGAAATGAAGCGAATCTGAAGTTGCTTTTGAGAAACACGCTGACAGAGAAAGTCAAAGTCCACCTCGATATGCTTCGTTCTTGCGTGAAAGACTTGGTAGATAGATACGTTGTGCCAATATTGTCATAGAACAACACTCTAGGTTGAGATTGCACAACACCAAGCTCTTACAACACGAACTAAACTCAGATAAGCTCTGATGTAGCATTAGCAATGGCTGTGATGTAGGTTCATAATGGCTATGATTGAGATCTTTGGAGATGAGTATTTGAGGGCACCCAATGAGGATGACATCGAGAGGCTCTTGGGTGAGAGCCAAGAAATAGGATGGTTGGGATGCTTGGCTCAATAGATTGCATGCATTGAACATGGAAGAATTGTCCAACTAGATGGAAAGGTCAGTATAAGGGCTATTGCAACGATCCAACAATCATCCTAGAGGCGGTGGAATCGAAGGATCTAAGGATTTGGCATGCCTTTTTTGGATTGCCTGGTTCTCACAATGACCTCAATGTGCTTTCTAGATCACCACTTTGCTCTAAGCTTGTTGCAGGTGATACTCCTCGTGTTAGCTATGAAGTCAACAACCGTGAGTACACCATGGGTTACTATCTTACAGATGGCATCTATCTTCCATGGACCACCTTTGTGAAGACAATTCCAAGAACTCTCATCAACAATCCCAAGAAGGCTCACTTTGCAAAGGCACAAAGCCCAAGGAGCCAAGCACAGAACTGAGGTGAGCATGCCAAGCACGAGGATCCTATTTCAGTCCATAGAGATACTTGACCAACCGACAATAATACTCAGGCTTGTTAGGATTATAAAAATAAGGAGGTTGTCTCATGTATAACTGCTCATCAAAGACTCTATTGAGAAAGGCATTCTGGATATCAAGATGACAAAGATGCCAACCACGGGAGAAAGCCAAAGAAGGAGTCACATAGTTGTAGGCTTGACCACATGGCTAAACGTCTCCTCATAATCTAGACCATATTGTTGCTTAAAGCCTTTAGCAATAAGGCGAGCCTTATAATGCTCAATCAATCCAGCAGTGTGAAGCTTGACCTCAAAAACCCAGCAAGAGTTGATCAAGTTAATGCCCGAAATAGGTGGCACTACTGTCCACATACCACTAGCAGTCAACGCGAAGAATTCAGCTTCCATGGCAAAAGGCCAATGCGGAACACTAAGGGATTCACGATAGTCTCGAGGTTCAGTTGTATCATTGGATGCAGCATATGTGGCTAGTTCAATAGTCCACGCGATATTGCCATCTATACGCACCTTTTACTGAGAGACACCATGACGCAACTGTGTTACCGAACCATAGGGAGCATCATCTTGCGCATGCGGTGGCGAAGCAGGATCCAGCGATGGAGGCCTAGAAGGAGCGAGCGATGATGGCCTAGTAGGTTAAGGCGAATGCCCAGCAGTCGGAGACAAAGCCTCGTTGGCAAAGGGAAGCTGGGCCGCACTGGCATGGCCGGTCTGGTGGAACCAGGAACCAGGTCAGCCTGAGGAGAAGTGATGTCTGCTTTGGTGGACGGCGGGCGACATGAGGAGGGGGCATGCACGCCATGCACCACACCCGCATGATCGACGTGATCAGTAGACGACGTCGTTCCAGCATGAGAACCTCTAGGCGAGCCCCACGTCTAGTTCCTGCACCATGATTAGCAAGCAAAGACATATAATATGCAGTATCCATAAATTGGTTAGTGGAAAGTAGCGAGTATTCTGTGATAGGTAGTGACATGTGGGCATTGGGCATATTGGCAAACGAAAAATGGTTCTCATCCAAGATAATATCCCTAGATATATAAACTCTATTCGAAGGAACATGGAGACGCTTATATCCTTTGCGCAAACAATTATACCCGAGAAACACACACTTCTTAGATCCAAAATCAAGTTTGTGAGTGTTGTAAGGTCGGAGATGAGGACAATAGGCATATCCGAACACCTTAAAAAAGGTTTAGTCTAGAATCTCATGAAGTAGACGCTCTAATGGATTTTTCATCTCAATAGTGAGAATAGGAAGCCTATTTATAAGAAAACGGGGAGTGGAAAACGCATCACACCAATAGTGTAAAGGCATAGAGGCATGGGAAAGCAAGCTGAGACCTGTTTCAACTATGTTACGGTGTTTTCGTTCAACAGTGCTATTTTCTTGATGAGTGTGAGGACAGTACATGATGAGAGATGCCTAGGTTATGAAAGAAATGATGGGTTCGTAGCATGGAAAACAAAAAATTTCTACCGCAAGAACGAATAAAACCCAGATCTAATCTAGATAAAAGCCAAGATCTAATATATTAGACATGTGCAACGAGATAGATCTGTACTAACCCTTGTAGATCCGAAAGCGTTACGAGATTGGATCTCGTGGTTGATGTAGTCGATCACTTGCCGATCTCAAGATCGAGTGGACGATCCTTCCGGCGCCGCGTTCCGACAGCGCTTCCGCAGTCGGTCACACGTGCGGAGTCGAAGCAGACCTTCCTCTCCCCGTTCTAGCGAGCAGCGGAGGTAGTAGATCTTCTCCACGGAATCCCAGCAGCACGACAGCGTGGTGGTGGTGGTGGAGTAGAGAATTCTGTAGGGCTTCGCCTAAGCCTGAGCAGAAGAAAGGAGGAGGAGAGAGGCGGCTAGGGCAAGAGTGGAGGAGGCAAGGGGGTGGCGCCTCCACCCCTCTATTTAAAGGAGGGAGGCGCCATGGGAGGGGGAGTCCTAGTAGGACTCCCCTCCCTTCCTTGGCCGACGGATTGGGAGGGGGGGAGGAGTCCTCCTCCCCCACGACTCCTTGTCTTGCCCCACAAGGACTCCTTGATCCTTTCTTGGTTTTCAAGCAAACTCCAAGAAATCTTCCAGAACCTTCTGGAACATTCCGAAACCTTCTAGAATCCACATACAAATACTCCGGAACATTTCCTAACTTAGAAATTGATCCCCAATATATGAATCTTATTCTCCGGACAATTCCGGATCTCCTCGTGATGTCCCGGATCCAATCCGAGACTCCGAACAACATTCGGTCTCCAACGCACATTTCATATCTACTTAAAACAACTTCGAACCTTAAGTGTGTCACCCTACGGTTCTTGAATATGCAGACATGATGAAGACACCTCTCCGATCAATAACCATTAGCGGGATCTGGAGATCCATAACGGCTCCCACATACTCAACGATGACTTCGTGATCGATAGAACCATTAACATACGAAACCAATTCCCTTTGTCACGCGATACTTTACTTATCCGAGGTTTGATCGTCGGTATCTCCATACCTAGTTCTACCTCGTTACTGATAAGTACTCTTTACTCGTTCCATGTTATGTCATCCCTTGTGACCCAGTCACATGCTTGCAAGCTAACTAGATGACATTCCACCGAGAGGGCCCAGAGCATATCTATCCGTCATATGGATGGACAAATCCCAATCTTGTCCATGTGCTTCAAGACATACTTTCAGAATACCCAATGACACATTTATAACCACCCAGTTACGAAGTGGTGTTTGATGTCATCAAAGTATCCATCCGGTGATGGTGATTAACATAACCTCATGGTCGAAGGATTAGGTTACTATGCATTTGAAAGCTTATAGCAATACGAACTTTAATGACTTGATCTTATGCTACACTTACTATGGGTGTGCGTGTCCATCACATCATTCTCCTAATGATATAACCTTGTTATTAATCACATCCAATGTCCATGATCAGGAAACCATGATCATCAATTAATCAACAAGCTAGTTCATCAAGAGGCTTACTAGGGACTCTTTTATGTTTACAAAACACAGATGTATTAGTGTTTCCTTATAATACAATTATAGCATGGGATGTAAACATTCATCATAAACACAAAGATATAATAATAACCACTTTTATTATTGCCTCTTGGGCATATCTCCAACAGTCTCCCACTTGCACTAGAGTCAATAATCTAGATTACATGGTAATATACCTAACACCCATGGTGTTCTGGTGTTGGTCATGCTTTGCCCTAGGGAGAGGTTTAGTCAACGGATCTGCCACATTCAGATCAGTGTGTACTTTGCAAATCTTTATGTCACCATCTTGGACATACTCGCGAATAGCATGGAAACGTAGCTTGATGTGCCTCAGCTTGCTATGTGACCTTGGCTCCTGTGCATTAGCTATGGCACCTGTGTTGTCACAGTAGATGGCCATCGGGTCCAACGCACTGGGAACCACGCCAAGTTCAGTAATGAACTCCTTCATCCATATGGCTTCTTGTGCAGCCTCCGAAGCAGCTATGTATTCCGATTCAGTTGAAGATTTCGCCACAACGCTTTGCTTAGCACTCCTCCAGCTCACTGCAGCACCATTCAAAATAAATACGTACCCAGACTGTGACTTCGAGTCATCTAGATCGGTGTTCCAACTAGCATCAGTGTAACCGTTTACAACAAGTTGTTCATCACCTCCATAAGAAAGAACCATATCCTTAGTCCTATTTAGGTACTTTAGGATATTCTTGACCGCTGTCCAGTGCTCCATTCCAGGATCACTTTGATATCTGCTAGTCAAACTAACAGCATGTGCTATATCCAGTCTTGTACACAGCATGGCATACATGATAGAACCTATGGCCGAGGCATAGGGAATATTATCCATTTTCTCTATATCTTCTGCCGTAGCTGGACTTTGAGTCTTACTCAAGGTCTTACCTGACAACATGGGCACGAACCCTTTCTTGCTCTCTTCCATTCTAAACTTCTTTAGAACTTTGTCCAAGTATGTACTTTGTGAAAGTGCTATTAGGCGTCTTGATCTATCTCTATAAATCTTGATGCCTAGAATATATGCCGCTTCGCCAAGATCCTTCATTAAAAAACTATTATTCAAATAGGCTTTGACACTATTAAGAAGTTCTATATCATTCCCAATCAACAATATGTCATCTACATATAGTACTAGGGATGCTACAGAGCTCCCACTCACTTTCTTGTAAATACAAGCTTCTCCATAAGTTTGTATAAATCCAAAGTTTTTGATTACTTTATCAAAACGTTGATTCCAACTCCGGGATGCTTGCTTCAGTCCATAAATGGAGCGCTGAAGTTTGCATACCTTGTCAGCATCTTTAGGATCGACAAAACCCTTGGGTTGTACCATATACAACTCTTCCTCAATGTCACCATTAAGGAACGCCGTTTTGACATCCATCTGCCAAATCTAATAATCGAAATATGCAGCAATTGCTAACAAAATCCTCACAGACTTTAGCTTCGCTACTGGTGAGAATGTCTCATCGTAGTCAACTCCTTGAATTTGTCGGAACCCTTTCGCGACAAGTCGAGCTTTATAGACGGTAACATTACCATCAACATCTGTTTTTCTCTTGAAAATCCATTTGTTCTCGACAGCCTTACGACCATCCGGTAAGTCCACCAAAGTCCACACTTGGTTTTCGTACATGGATCCCATTTCGGATTTCATGGCTTCTAGCCATTTGTCGGAATCTGGGCTCACCATAGCTTCTTCATACGTCGCAGGGTCATCAGTGTTGTCCACCAACATGATGTTCAAGGCAGAGTCATACCAATCAGGAGTGGTACGAACCCTTGTTGATCTGCGAGGTTCAGTAGCAACTTCGTTCGAAGTTTCATGATCACCATCATTAGCTTCCTCTCCAATTGGTGCAGGCGGCACAAAAACATCTTCTGGTGCTGCGCTACTCTCAAATCCGAGAGAAGGTTCAACAACCTCGTCGAGTTCTACTTTCCTTCCAGTCACTTCCTTCGAGAGAAATTCCTTCTCAAGAAAGGATCCATTCTTGGCAACGAAAACTTTGCCTTCAGATCTATGATAGAAGGTATACCCAATTGTTTCTTTAGGGTATCCTATGAAGACGCATTTCTCCGCTTTGGGTTCAAGCTTATCAGGTTGTAACTTCTTTACATATGCTTCGCAACCCCAAACTTTAAGGAACGACAACTTAGGTTTCTTTCCAAACCACAATTCGTACGGTGTCGTTTCAACGGATTTAGATGGTGCCCTATTTAAAGTGAATGCGGCTGTCTCTAATGCATAGCCCCAAAATGATAGCGGTAAATCTGTAAGAGACATCATAGACCGAACCATATCTAAGAGAGTTCGATTACGACGTTCGGACACACCATTACGCTGTGGTGTTCCCGGCGGTGTCAACTGCGAAAGTATTCCACATTTCTTTAAATGCATGCCAAACTCATAACTTAGATATTCACCTCCGCGGTCAGAACGCAGAAATTTAATCTTCTTGTTACGATGATTTTCCACTTCACTTTGAAATTCCTTAAACTTCTCGAAAGTTTCGGACTTATGTTTCATAAAGTAGACATACCCATATCTACTTAAGTCATCCGTGAAAGTGAGAACATAACGATATCCACCACGCGATGCTACACTCATTAGACCGCACACATCGGTATGTATTATTTCCAATAAGTCTGTAGCTCGCTCCATTATTCCAGAGAATGGAGTCTTAGTCATTTTTCCAATTAGACATGCTTCGCATCTTTCAAGTGATTCAAAATCAAGTGATTCAAGAAGTCCATCAGAATGGAGTTTCTTCATACGCTTCACTCCAATGTGACCAAGACGACAGTGCCACATGTATGTAGAATTATCATTCATTTTTGTTCGTTTAGCTTCTATGTTGTGAACATGTGTATCACTACTATCGAGATTCAGTAAGAATAAACCATTCATCTCAGGTGCATTACCATAAAAGATATTACTCATATAAATCGAACAACCTTTATTCTCGGACTTAAAAGAGTAACCGTCTCGCAATAAACAAGATCCAGATATAATGTTCATGCTTAATGCAGGCACCAAATAACAATTATTCAAACTTAAAACTAATCCCGAAGGTAGATGTAGAGGGAGCGTGCCGACGGCGATCACATCAACCTTGGAGCCATTTCCAACGCGCATCGTCACCTCATCTCTCGCCAGTCTTCGCTTATTCCGCAGCTCCTGTTTTGAGTTACAAATATGAGCAACCGAACCAGTATCAAATATCCAGGCACTACTACGATTACTAGTAAGATACACATCAATAACATATATATCAAATATACCTTTCTTCTTGATGTTGCCATTCTTCAGATCCGCCAGGTACTTGGGGCAGTTACGCTTCCAGTGACCAGCACCCTTGCAGTAGAAGCATTCAGTTTCAGGCTTGGGACCAGCCTTGGGCTTCTTTGCAGGTGCGGCAGCTTTCTTGCCATCCTTCTTGAAGTTGCCCTTGTTCTTAGGCTTGCCCTGTCTCTTGAAATTGGTGGTCTTATTGACCATCAACACTTGGTGCTCCTTCTTGATCTCCACTTCAGCAGTTTTCAGCATGGACGATAGTTCAGGCAACGTCTTGTTCATGCAGTGCATATTGTAGTTCATCACAAAGTTCTTATAACTCGGTGGCAGTGATTGGAGGAGACGGTGAATCCCTAACTCATTAGGAATCGATATCCCCAACTCTTGGAGCTTGTTTGCGTACCCAGACATGGTGAGCACGTGCTCGCTAATGGAGCTACCCTCTTCCATCTTACAGTTAAAGAACTTTTCGGAGGCCTCATAGCTCTCCATGGCCGCGAGTCTCAAAAATCATCCTGAGCTCCTTAATGATCTCGAACGGGTCGTGGTGCTCAAAACGCTTCTGAAGCTCCGCTTCTAAACCATACAGGATGGCACACTGAACTGTGGAGTAATGATTTTTCCGAGTGGCGTAAACATTCTTTATGTCATCGGTGGAATCTTCTGCAGGTGGGTCACCTAGCGGTGCTTCGAGCACATAGGTCAACTGATCAGCCCTAAGGATGATCTTCAGTCCACGGAACCAGTCCGTGAAATTGCTTCCATTGTTCTTAAGCTTTTCTTTCTCTAGGAACACATTGAAATTGATGGAGGGGGTCGCCATAATCTACAACAAATTTGCAAGTAGTTTAGACTAAGTTTATGATAAATTGAGTTCAAATTTAATTCTTAAATTAACTAGGTGAACTCCCACTCAAAACAACATCCCTCACATTGTCTTAGTGATTACACGAACCAAGTCCACTACACCAAGTCCGATCTTCACGAGAGAAGATGTAGTTTCATCGGCGAGCAATCTTCATGTTCATCATATCATTTATATGACTCATGCTCTACCTTTCGGTATTCCGTGTTCTGAGACCATGTCTATACATGGTAGGCTCGTCAAGATTAACCTTAGTTTCCGCATGTGCAAATCTGGCTTGCACCCGTTGTATGGACACGTAGAATCTATCACATCCGATCATCACGAGATGCTTCGAAACGACGAGTCTTAGCAACGGTGCCAACTAAGGGTGAACACTTTATTACTTGATATTTAGTGAGAGGGATCATCTTATAATGCTACCGTCGCGATCTAAGCAATACAAGATGCATAAAGGATTAACATCACAGGCAATTCATAATTAGTGTGATATGATATGGCCCTTTCTTCTTGCGCGTTTGATCTCCATCTCCAAAGCACGGACATGATCTCCATCATCACCAGCATTGCGTCAAGGTCAGTGGCGCCGCTTCATGGTTGTCCATCATCACTAGCAACTATTACAACTACTTGGAATAAAGCTATTACAAGATGAATAGACACGCAGGTCTTAACAGAATTAAAGACAACCATTAGGCTCCTGCCGGTTGCCATATTACAACAAGGATCATTGCATACATCAAATATAATCACAATCACATGATGGCCATATCACATCACAAAAACCCCAGCAAAATCAAGTTAGACGCCTCTAATTTTCTTTGCATGTTTTACGTGGTTTGGGGCTTTCGAATAAGAATGGATCTTACCTACGAAACTGAACCACAACGTTGATACAAGTGCTATCAAGTGCAGAGTGTAAATTGGATCTATACTATGGTGAGAGAGACAGACACCCGCAAAGCCACTTGTGCAAAGCAAGTTACACGTCAAGCGTGGAGCAAGTCTCATGTGCGATGACATGTAAGGTTAGCCCGAGCCGCTTCATCCCACCATACCGCAAGATGCAAAGTACACAAAGCAAAGGACGGCACGAGCACCAACGCCCACAAAACCATTGTGTTCTACTCGTGCAACAGATCTACGCATAGACACGGCTCTGATACCACTGATGGGTTCGTAGCATGGAAAATAAAAAAATTCTACTGCAAGAACGAACAAAAGCCAGATCTAATCTAGATAAAAGCCAAGATCTAATCTACTAGACATGTGCAACGAGATAGATCTGTACTAACCCTTGTAGATCCGAAAGCGTTACGAGATTGGATCTCGTGGTTGATGTAGTCGATCACTTGCCGATCTCAAGATCGAGTGGACGATCCTTCCGGCGCCGCGTTCCGGCAGCGCTTCCGCAGTCGGTCACACATGCGGAGTCGAAGCAGACCTTCCTCTCCCCGTTCCAGCGAGCAGCGGAGGTAGTAGATCTTCTCCACGGAATCCCAGCAGCACGACAGCATGGTGGTGGTGGTGGAGTAGAGAATTCTGCAGGGCTTCGCCTAAGCCTGAGAAGAAGAAAGGAGGAGGAGAGAGGCGGCTAGGGCAAGAGTGGAGGAGGCAAGGGGGTGGCGCCTCCGCCCCTCTATTTAAAGGAGGGAGGCGCCATGGGAGGGGGAGTCCTAGTAGGACTCCCCTCCCTTCCTTGGCCGGCGGAATGGGAGGGGGGGAGGAGTCCTCCTCCCCCACGACTCCTTGTCTTGCCCCACAAGGACTCTTTGATCCTTTCTTGGTTTTCAAGCAAACTCCAAGAAATCTTCCAGAACCTTCCGGAACATTCTGAAACCTTCTAGAATCCCCATACAAATACTCCGGAACATTTCCTAACTTAGAAAATGATCCCCAATATATGAATCTTATTCTCTGGACAATTCCGGATCTCCTCGTGATGTCCCGGATCCAATCCGAGACTCCGAACAACATTCGGTATCCAACGCACATTCCATATCTACTTAAAACAACTTCGAACCTTAAGTGTGTCACCCTACGGTTCGTGAATATGCAGACATGATGAAGACACCTCTCCGATCAATAACCATCAGCGGGATCTGGAGATCCATAACGGCTCCCACATACTCAACGATGACTTTGTGATCGATAAAACCATTAACATACGAAACCAATTCCCTTTGTCACGCGATACTTTACTTATCCGAGGTTTGATCGTCGGTATCTCCATACCTAGTTCTACCTCGTTACTGATAAGTACTCTTTACTCGTTCCATGTTATGTCATCCCTTGTGACCCAGTCACATGCTTGCAAGCTAACTAGATGACATTCCACCGAGAGGGCCCATAGCATATCTATCCGTCATATGGATGGACAAATCCCAATCTTGGTCCATGCACTTCAACACATACTTTCATAATACCCAATGACACCTTTATAACCACCCAGTTACGAAGCGGTGTTTGATGTCATCAAAGTATCCATCCGGTGATGGTGATTAACATAACCTCATGGTCGAAGGATTAGGTTACTATGCATTTGAAAGCTTATAGCAATACGAACTTTAATGACTTGATCTTATGCTACGCTTACTATGGGTGTGTGTGTCCATCACATCATTCTCCTAATGATATAACCTTGTCATTAATCACATCCAATGTCCATGATCAGGAAACCATGATCATCAATTAATCAACAAGCTAGTTCATCAAGAGGCTTACTAGGAACTCTTTTATGTTTACAAAACACACATGTATTAGTGTTTCCTTATAATACAATTATAGCATGGGATGTAAACATTCATCATAAACACAAAGATATAATAATAACCACTTTTATTATAGCCTCTTGGGCATATCTCCAACAAGAAAGGATGGAGTTTATCATATTCACCACCCCAATCTGTTTGTACACACATTTAAAACTACAAGAATACATCATAGACATCATATTTTTGCTTAAATAAATAGAACCAAGTGAAAAGGCTGTAAGCATCAATAAAACTCACATAAACACGATGTCCAGTGATAGAATTTTGGACAAGGCTCCAAACATCAGAATAAATAATCTCTAAAGGAGATCGTGTTACATGAGTGGACAAACAGAAAGGCAATTGGTGACTTTTTCCTTGTTGGCAAGCATCACACATTGCTTTATTTTATCGAGCTCTACGAAAGAATGCACACCATGACCACAAATAACATGTTGAACTACTTGTAATGCTGGATGACCTAGGCGACTGTGCCAATCTCGTGACACCTTGACACTGTGAGCGTTTGCTTGATAACTAGAGCTTGAATCTCGTAGAAACCACCATGACAACGACATCTAAGGATGGGTTTCCTCTTGTCCCGATCCTTTAAAAATATATCATGAGTATGAAGTTTAATAAAAACATTATTGTCACATGCAAGTTTATTTATGGACAAAAGATTACTAGAGGCATCAGGAACATGAAGGATACGATTTAAATTGAGAGGTTTAGATGACGAAGTAGGAAGAAGTGCATGACCAATATTGTGAATACGTATACCTTTTCCATTCGCCGTATGGACTTGGTCGGTGCCGTGGTAGGGCTCACGAATGGTGATCCTTTCGAGCTCATGGGTGACGTGGTGCGTGGCACCGGATTCCGCGTACTAGGCAGGGTCGATGGGGTACTGCTGGCCTCCTTGAGCACCGCCTTGAGTGGTGGCCATGGCCATAGAAACCTAGCGTTCAATGCCACTAGCATCGTTGTATTGGCGATGGAAATCACGGTTGAAACATTTGTAGCACCGTGATGCAGGATGACCTGGTATGCCACATAGTTGACACATGAAGTCACGACCGCGTACCGTTTTTCCTTTGTCGAAGTTGTTGCTGGGCAGTGAAGGTACGACCTTGGGCTGGGGTGTAGAAAAGCAAGACAAGGGCGGTAGACATGCCTGAACCTGCCATCACGTGCAACGCCAAACGTAGCAACCTATGAAATTCCAAGTGCAGCTCCATGCGCAGAAGGATAGTGTGCGGTACCAAGCTCTGGACGATGAGACGCGACACCTGTGCTCCTCACAACCAGTTGTGCAAACAAATCACGCACATGCGTAGGTGTAGTACGCGTATTGACAACTTGATAGAGGGCGTCGTATTCATGGTCAAGTCTGGCGAGGATATAGGCAATGAACTCCTCATAGAGGAGTGGCTAGCCGATGCTTGCCAGCGAGTTAGCGAGCGCCTTCATGCGGTGGAAATACACCGTAATTGTCAGATCAAGTTTCTTCAACTCCGCCATCTACTGACGGATGCCAGAAGAGCGATCAATCGATGTTGTTACAAAGGCACTGCCATCAGTTTCCCAGGCTTCACGTGCAGTGGTGGAAAACAAGACCATGATGACAACATTGTCAGTCATCGAGGATACAAACACGGATAGGATAGCCTGATCATGTTGTATCCAATGCTCGTATGTCGGATTGGGACGTGGAATGACGTTGCTACTATGAAAACATCAACACGATTGGGCGAGCACAAGATAGTACCGTCAACATATCCCATCAGTCACTGGCAATGGAGGAGATGGGCCACATGTGCCCTCTAGAACAAGTAGTTCCCGTTGGTGAGCCTGATGGTGATGCTCTGCGTGATGGTGATGACTGGCGGCACCATGGTGTTGGAGAGGACGGGCGGTGCCACTAGGTTGGGGAAGATCGATCCACCCATCAAATTGGCTGGTTTAACGATCTCTGCAGAAGCGGTGATGACAGTGCTATGGTACAAGCTATCGATGGCCGAATCCATCGAGTGCACCACGGTGGAAGGACCATCGGCTCTCAATCAATGACGGAGCGAAGGTGGCGAGGAGGCCTACACATGGCTGTTAGGGAGGCAGAGACGAACGTTCGACATCGAAATGGGGTGGTAAACAGTGATTCGGTGGGAAGGAGATGATAGGGACACGAAAGGAGGGGCAGAGGAAGGGGCGAATAGATGGGTCGCTAGCATGTGGTACCAGCTTGTCGATATCTTACATGGTGGCACTGTCCTAGCCCTTTCGGGCACCCCTAGGCACCCCCAACGTGGGTCCTAAACAATTTATTGGGTCACTCGGACAGACGACCTGGCTATCAGGGTCGACGCCGAGGGCTGATTTTTTGTCTGGGCAGAGGCTATTGCGGGCGCTGGTGGAGATGCTCTGAATACACACAAACGGAATATCCTTTTCTATTTCGTAGGTGCCCATATAGACGAGAGTTGGATAAATTACTATGCTTTCGAATAAGACCTCTCGTGAGTCCATTATTTTTGGTGGGGTCTTGCCATTAATTAAATATAAGAGTGTGTTACAATCATGCATCACTTTCTCAATAACACACTTGAGCAGAATGATTCAACACTCCATTACAAGGGTACGAACGATTATAAGCCGCAAGAAGCTGAGGTGCTTTCTTTGCATCTCTCGGGATCTTATGGTCTTCAGGGAAGGTATTCCTAGTGCAAGCATACATGCTTCAATGTATGCAGAGCTAGCTCCTAAGGGCATCTCTAACCGATCCTCTAAAATTGGTTAGAGGAGTAAAAATACGCAGCGGTGGCACCTAATCGAACTCCTAAATGGTTCGAGGAGTAAAATTATACTCATCGGAGGAGTAAAAGTGGCGGCCGACTCCTAAATTTACTCCTCCGAGGACAATTCCGAGAAAACCTCCACCACACCCATTCCCGCCGGCGACCCCCATACCCCGCCGCCCCCACCCCGGTCCCTCCGCCACCCTTTGGCCTACCTCTCCCCTCGCTCGCCGCCTCTCGTCATCGCCGAAATCGACGGGGCAAGCTCGTTTTTGCCGATCGTCGCCCCGATTTGGAGCAAATTAGGCTCCATCGCCATTGATTCGCGGCAACTTCGAGACGTCGAAGGCTGGGAAGGCTGCAGAAGGGAGGCATCGTCGCCCTCGACGCCTCCTCTGCCCTACCTGACGACTACCCGACGACCGACCGGCCAACCTCGTCACCTCCTCCGCCCATGAGGTATTCGACCGAATAGCAAGGTGAGGTTTTTTAGTCGAATTTGTTTGTTTTGGTTTTCAAATTTAATCGGAGCCGTCGTCGTGTAGATGAAGATATTGAGGGAGTAAATATTGGACGACTCATCGTCGGAGGAAGAAGAGGAGGACAACGACGATGTCGAGATGGCCATGGCCATTATTTTGAACGATGAAGTTCGGCGACCGAGGCTAGGATCGCAGTTCGGCCACGCATACATCAACCGGGATAGAGCCGTGGGCCATGCCAAGATCATGCGTGACTATTTCAACCCTAATGCCACCTACCCAGAGAAGTACTTTCATCGATGTTTCTGTATGCACAAGAGACTCTTTCTCACCATTGCCAAAGCGGTGGAGAAGCATGATTATTGGTTCAAGCTTCGGTGGAGTGCATCCGGTGAGATTAGCGCAAGCCCGTTGATGAAGTGTCTTGCAACTGTTCGAGTGCTTTCATATGGGTGTTCTACGAATGCCATTGATGACTGTTTGTATTGGCGAAGATACAATCTTGGAGGCTGTCTGGAGGTTCACAATGGCTTTGATTGAGATCTTTAGAGATGAGTATTTGAGGGCACCCAATGAGGATGACACCGAGAGGCTCTTGGGTGAGAGCCAAGGAATAGGATGGTCGGGATGCTTGGCTCAATAGATTGCATGCATTGGACATGGAAGAATTGTCCAGCTGGATGGAAAGGTCAGTATAAGGGCCATTGCAACGATCCAACAATCATCCTAGAGGCGGTGGCATCGAAGGATCTATGGATTTGGCATGCCTTTTTTGGATTGCCTGGTTCTCACAATGACCTCAATGTGCTTTCTAGATCACCACTTTTCTCTAGGCTTGTTGCAGGTGATGCTCCTCATGTTAGCTATGAAGTCAACAACCATGAGTACACCATGGGTTAGTATCTTGCAGATGGCATCTATCCTCCATGGGCCACCTTTGTGAAGACAATTCCAAGAACTCTCATCAACAATCCCAAGAAGGCTCACATTGCAAAGGCATAAAGCCCAAGGAGCCAAGCACAAAACTGAGGTGAGCATGCCAAGCACGAGGATCCTATTTCAGTCCATAGAGATATTTGACCAACCAACAATAATACTCAGGCTTGTTAGGATTATAAAAATAAGGAGGTTGTCTCATGTATACCTGCTCATCAAGGACTCCATTGAGAAAGGCATTCTGGATATCAAGTTGACAAAGATGCCAACCACGGGAGAGAGCCAAAGAAAGATGGAGTCGCACAGTTGCAGGCTTAACCACATGGCCTCCTCATAATCTTGACCATATCGTTGCTTAAAGCCTTTAGCAACATGGTGAGCCTTATAATGCTCAATCAATCCATCAGCGTGTAGCTTGACCTCAAAAACCCAGCGAGAGTCGATCAAGTTAATGCCAGAAATAGGTGGCACTACTGTCCACGTACCACTAGCAGTCAACGCGAAGAATTCAGCTTCCATGGCAGAAGGCCAATGCCGAACACTGAGGGATTCACGATAGTCTCAAGGTTCAGTTGTATTATAGGATGCAACATATATAGCTAGTACAATAGTCCATGCGATATTCCCATTTATACACACCTTTGACTGAGAGACACCACGACGTAACCGTGTTACCGAACCATAGGGAGCAGCAGCTTGCGCAAGCGGTGGCGAAGCAGGATCCGATGATGGAGGCCCAGAAGGAGCGAGCAATGATGGCCTAGCAGGTTCAGGCGAATGCCCATCAGTCAGCGACGAAGCCTCGTTGGCAAAGGCAAGCTGGACCGCACTGGCGTGGCCGGTCCGGTGGAACCAGGAACCAGGTCAGCCCGAGGAGAAGCGTTGTCTGCTTCGGTGGACGACGAGCGACATGAGGAGGGGGCATGCACGCCATGCACCGCACCCGCAAGATCGACGTGATCAGCATATGACGTCGTTCCGGCATGAGAACCTCTAGGTGAGCCCCACGTCTAGTTCCTGCATCATGATTAGCAAGCAAAGACATATAATATGCAGTATCCATAAATTGGTCAGTGGAAAGTAGCGAGTATTCTGTGATAGGTAGTAACATGTGGGAATTGGGCATATTGTTTAAGGAAAAATGGTTCTCATCCAAGATAACGTCCCTAGATATATAAACTCTATTCAAAGGAACATGGAGTTTATTATATTCACCACCCCAATCTGTTTGTACACGCATTTAAAACTATAGGAATACATCATAGACATCAGATTTTTGTTTAAATAAATAGAACCAAGTGAAAATACCATAAGCATCAATAAAACTCACATAAACACGATGTCTAGTGATAGAATTATGGACAAGGCTCCAAACATCATAATAAATAATCTCTAAAGGAGACTGTGTTACATGAGTGGACAAACAAAAAGGCAATTGGTGACTTTTCCCTTGTTGGCAAGCATCACACATTGCTTTATTTTTATTGACCTCTACGAAAGAATGCACACCATGACCACAAATAACATGTTGAACTACTTGTAATGCTGGATGACCTAGGCGACTGTGCCTATCTCGTGACACCTTGACACTGTGAGTGTTTGCTTGATAACTAGAGCTTGAATCTCGTAGAAACCATCATGACAACGAAATCCCGATCCTTCAAAAAAAGATCATGAGGATGAAGTTCAACAAAAACATTATTGTCACATGCAAGTTTATTGATGGATAAAAGATTACAAGAGGCATCAGGAACATGAAGGATACGATTTAAATTGAGTGGTTTAGATGACAGAGTAGGAAGAAGTGCATGACCAATATTGTGAATACGCATAGCTTTTCCATTCGCCGTATGGACTTGGTCGGTGTCGTGGTAGGGCTCATGAATGGTGATCCTTTCGAGCTCGTGGGTGACGCGGTGCGTAGCACCAGAGTTCACGTACTAGGCAGGGTCGATTGGGTACTTCTGCCCTCCTTGAGCACCGCTTTGAGTGCCGGCCATGGCCATAGAAACCTAGCGTTCAATGACACTACCATCGTTGTATTGGCCAAGGAAATCACAGTTGAACCATTTGTAGCACCGTGATGCAGGATGATGATGACCCACAAGTATAGGTGGTGTATCGCAATATTTTTGATAAGTAAGAGTGTTGAACCCAACGAGGAGCAGAAGGTGCTGGCTAGTGGTATGGATCAGGAATTCTTTGCAAATACTTAGCAAACGGATTTTTAGGGGTTTTTGATAAAGCAAGTAAATAAAGTACGAGTAAATAAAAGACAATAGGAATAAATGCAGCAAGTGGCCCAATCCTTTGTTCAGCAAAGGACAAGCCGGTTATATTTCTTAAGATTACCAAACATTCTCGAGGACACATGGGAAGACTGTCAAGTGCTTTCACTTCATATAGTTGATTAATCTTCTTTAGCTTGCTAAGTGTTGTGTGGGTGAACCTGTGCTAATGTACCGACCTTCCTAGGACTAATACATACTTGTGATTATACTCCCTGCAAACATCCATAAGTATAAGAAAGTAATTAAGGTAGAAACCTAACCATAGCTTTAAACTCTAAAACCCTTACGTCCCTTGTGCAATGGTTTCCTAACGGGGGTTCATGTTTCTGTCACTCCGGCAACCCCTACGATTAGTAGCCAAATACATAATGCATTCCCCTAGGCCCATATAGGTGAAGTGTCATGTAGTCGACGTTCACATGACACCACTAGAAGAAGTACACCACAACTTAAATATCAAACTATTGAATCTTTCTCAACACAACTCCACTACTAACAACATGACTTCTCCCATGTCCTCAATAACAAAACGAACTACTCACAAGACATCATATGGATCATGATCAGAGATGAAATAATGATGTATAACAATTTGAACATAAACAATAATTCAATGGTTCACTCAATAGCATCAACTACAAAGAGTAATCAACATCGGGAAAGTTTCCCCTAAGAACTATGCAAGATTCAACTCAATTGTTACAGCAATATGGAGGTGGTGATGAGGGTGTTGATGGTGATGATGGTGGTGATGATGATGATGATGATCCCGATGAAGTCCAGCTTGATGGTGGTGGTGATGGCAACGATCTCCCCTCTCCGGGAACGAATTCCCCCGGCAAAAATCTGTCTGCCAGAGAGATCTTTCTCTCTCGGTTTTTTCCGCCCCGCAGAGGCGGCGGAATCTTTCTATGGTCGCTCCCCGAGTCTTAGGGGTTCGGGAAGATGCCAGAGGGGAGAGCCAGGGGTGGACCAGGGCGGCCACACCACCTGGTGGCGCAGCCCAGGGTGGCCCGCGCCAGGGGGTGGTGTGGGCCCCCTATGGCCCATCTCTAGCCCCCCTTTTGGCTTCCTTCGTCTTCTGGAAAAATAGGATTTTCCATGTATTTTCCCGGATTTTTTGATCTTCGCGAATTTTGCCTCCAAACAGCACCTTTTCCATCAGAATCCTGACTGCACCGGTCCATGCTCCAAAAGTCATCAACCATGCAAAAACAGATGAAATAACATAAGTATCATCTCTTAATATGAAATATTTCAATGAATAACAGTGAATTATGACATAGAATAGTGATGCAAAATGGACGTATCAACTCCCCCAAGCTTAGACTTCGCTTGTCCCCAAGCAAAACTGAGCTCAGTAAACATGACCTCAGGTTTATGGAGTGAAGAGTCGATAAAAGAATACGGACAAGAAGCATCACATTCATCAATACGTAGATCATAATAGAAGACAACTCACTATTATATAACTCAACTTGCAATGAGTAAAGGAAACACAACAAAGATACATGAAGTAAATCATAATTGGTAATGGCAAACTTAGCTCTTGGTCGAAGAATAGTTGATAATTTGGTTAAGTTATAACTGGTTTTCAATGATAGCTTTCAAAGTAGTAATCACCAAGATAAGAGCAAAGTGCAAAACAAGGAACATAAGAAACATGATTGAATAAATCATCATATGAATGAATGAAACACAACAACTCAAAATACTTGCTGAGGTAGAAGGGAGTAGGTTTACTGACTCAACTAAAAAGTAGAAGAAAGGCCCTTCGCAGAGGGAAGCAGGGATTGCAAGTTTCATAAAGAGCTCCCAAAAATTATGATAGTTATTAGCTTTCAGCTCTCATTGCCCCTATCATAGACATCTTTAGGTGATTAAGGTTAAAGTGACACAGCTAAGAGGATATGCTTGACAAGTTATAAGTTGAAATCTCATGCCCCTTACTTATGAGTACCGAACCTCATGCTACTCAACTTCAGTCACGAGTTAACTCTTGTCATTGTAAATACATGTGTATCATTGAGAACCGCCAATAGGGTACCCCTTGCACATGATACAGGAGCTATCCCATAATCAAAATGACAAGGCAAGCAGACAATGAGCATCTCAGAGATCTTTTTATTTGCTATTTGTATAGGTTTTTATTGAGGATGCTTCATAGAATGCTCATTATAGTTATGCTGCAAGTTTCCACCAAGATTAGGCATGGCTTAGGCTAGCGGCCCAGGCGTTTCTCTAACACACATATAAACTCCATGATCTTACAAGTTCCCCTTTTATTTCACACCGCCAGGATCCATAAGCAAAAGAACATGATATCAACTGGGTACAAAGTACCAGTGCGGTGTTGAAAGCGTTCCCCATGACAGCATGGTTCTGCTAATTCACAACTCACAAAGCGCAAGCATATACGCAACAAAGAAGGACGCAATGGTTCAAGTTTATTAAGTGCAAGAAAATAAAGTGTGCCATCAAGTTCGTGAGAGCTTTAATCACTAATTTTCACATAACAAGTTTAATTTGGAAGGTAGATAAAAACAAGAATTTACTTGGAATAGCGATAATGCTAATAGGTAGGTATGGTGGACACAAATGGCATAGGTTGGGGTTTAAGGAAGTGGATGCACGAGAAGTATCCCCTCTCAGTATAGGTTTTTGGCTAGCAAGGTTGGGTAACAAGTACAAGAGTTGAAGAAAACAAACAAACGTACAAGGGATAAAGACAAACATGCAATCTCTCTTGGAAGCACAAAAGATCTTAACTAGAGAATACTAAACTTATGAGCAAATCAAGAAAGAAAGGTGATGAAATTATTTTTCTTTAGAGTACTTTTATCTTTTCATTCAACTCTCAAAAATAGTGTTGCTACTGAGCGAGCCAGGTTTGCCAAAACCAACTAAATTAACTCAATGATCCCAAAGTGCTACCAATACTAACAACAAGATCAATCATATAACCATGAATTGAAAACTAATATAAGTTATGCAAAAGAGTAAATGGTAGAAATTCTCATTAATATTCCATAATGGCAACTCACACCAAGGGATACATATCTAACGAGAGAGGGGACACTTCCATAATGCAGACCATCCTACATGATAACTTCTCTATTCATGATATGACTCTACTAAAAAGGTAAAAAGATAGAAGATAGTGATGTGATACCGCGGCACTCCCCCAAGCTTGGAACAAACCAAGGGGATGCCAAACCTGATGACGAATTACTCCTTTGGTGGTGGTGGTATCCTCTCGATGAGCTTCTTGACCAATTTCCCCAAGTCCTCAATCTCGAAGGTGAGGGTACGAATCAACTCCGAGTTGTGCTCGATGCGGTGCATGATCATGTCAGATTGTGGATCCCAGCTCTTGTGATTCTTTTTCTGCTCTCCTTCCTTGCGGTCTTCTTTTCCTCCAGTTGACATCCGTGTAGTCCTTCTGATCCTGGCAGGGTTTGCCACCACTCCAATGCTTGCAATGGTAGTGCCGGTGTGCTTTGCCTCCTCTTCACCTTCTCTCTTGATCTCCTTCTCCTGCCCGGGGTCTTGGAGGTCTTCCTCCATAGGCTCCTTTCCATTATCCTTGGCGGTCACCATTGTACTTCTAAGCTTTCAAAGATAGTTCCTGGCAGAAACAGATCGAAACAAAAACACGACAAAAACACAATATACGAACCTCGGGGGATCCGGGGGATTATATATTACAAAGTTTCACAACAAAAGGAAGGTACTAGGAGAAAGCGGGTCGGAGGCGGAGTCCAGAGTGGCCACACCACCTGGTGGCGCGGCCAGGGGTGGGCCCGCGCTACAGGGTGGTGTGAGCCACCCTGGCTCCGTTTCCGTCCCTCTTTCGCTTTGTAACTTTCCTTATTGGCTAAAAACTGCAAAAATATAATTGGACAGATCTTTCGCGGAACTTTTCTTACCAGAACTGTTACCTATTTGAAAATGGACTCTGCAGGTCTCTGAATTTAGTATTTAGTGGATTCTTCCGGAGTCACCACTTGAATAACATCAATATCTTCATCTTCATACACTTATTACTTGAGTCATGAAACCTTTCACTTTCTCATTACACCATTATCTCCACTACCTGGAAATTTCTTTCACAAAAAACTTCACACAGTTCTCATTAGCAACATTAGTATAAGAGAAGTGATAAAACCTTTTGTGTCCAAATTCAACTGAAAACCATCAAATCATAAGCTACTGTAGCAACTCCTTCCGAAAACCCAAAAAGAATTCAAAAAGAAAATCGAATAAAGAAGCAAATGCAAGAGTGGCAAAATCTGTCAAAACAGACCAGCAGGTAAAGATCAATTTTTTCGAAAATCTTATGTTGCTCAAAGCAAAAAGTGCAAAACTAACGAAAGTTAAATAACAACCTGGGACAGAAGCACAAAAAATTACAGCTCAATCCGACATACAGAGATCTCTCACAAATTTTTACGGTGAAGCACAAAAATCTGTTTCGGGACAACAACTTCCCCAAATATTACTTCTCTCTCATTAGAGGTTGATCTTGACACAAAAACCAAACAAAACGGATAAGGAGCGGTTATTACTGAAGTAATAACTTCCAAAACTCAAAAAAACAAAAACAAACTGAAAGCAAAAACTAAATTGGGTTGTCTCCCAAAAAGCTCTTTCTTTATAACCATTAAGATGGGCATGATAATTTTGAAGATGCTCACATAGGAATATGAATTGAAGTGAAAGAGAGCATTAAGAAGCAAAAATACACACATTTAAGTTTAACCCACTTCCTATGCAAGGGAATTTTGTAAGCAAACAAATTGTTGAAACCAGAGGCTACTTGCATAAGAAGGCAAAAGAAGTGCAACATAAAAACTTTCAGCATAAAACGAGGAAACTTGATATTATTGAGATACATAAGAACACTTTTCCCTCTCTCATAGTAACTTTCAGTATCATGCATAAACTTAACAATATAACTATCACAAGGACCATCGTAACAATGATCACTTATTCTAACAGAAAACATAGGAATACTAGCTCTCATAACACTACTTTGTGAATAAAATATTAGAGGTATCCTTACAAAGGATAGTGTGTCCCTCTTCTTCATATTTAGTAACAAAGACTTTCACATTTTCTATTGTGGGTTCATCAACCATTTGTTTATCAGGTTCAATAGCTTTACTTGTACTTTCATTAACCATACTAGCTATCATAGAATGTTCCTTTATCTTAACTGGGAAAGGCATTTTCTCAATGTAAGGTTCAGGTAAAACATGATTAGCAGTATAAACTTCAGTATTTCTTGAAGGAACACTCTTAGCAATATCTTTATAAGGATCATGATACTTATTCCACTTCTTTTTAGGCACTTCAATATAGAAAGCAAAAGCCTTAAAATAAGAAGAAATAGCTTGAGAGTCTAGACCATAAGCATTTTTAATATTTTGAAAGTCACCAGTTCCCATAAAAGATTCAATGCATTCATAATCATAATTTATACCTGACTTTCTACCTTTGTCATTCTCCCAAGCTTCAGCATTATCTTGAATACGGTCCAGAAGATCCCATTTAGCTTCTTCTTCCATGCGAGTGAATGATCCAGCACAAGAAGAATCCAATAAATCCTTGTCATGTAGAGGGAGCCTTGCATAAAAGTTATTGATAATGATATTGTTGGGGAGCTCATGAATGGGACATTTGAGAATTAGTACCTTCAATCTCCCCCAAGCTTGAGTTGTACTCTCTCCATCAAGAGGCCAAAAGTTGTATATTTGATTCCGATCTTTATGAATCTCACTAGGAGGATAAAACTTTGAATAAAAGAGAGGCACTATTTCCTCCCATTCCAGAGCTTGACCATTCTTCAGCAGCTTATACCATTCCTCAGCTCTTCCTTTAAGTGACAATGAGAATAACTTCTTATTAACTTGATTTGTAGTAATACCTACACACTTGAACAACCCGCATAATTCGTGTATAAAGAGCAAATGATCACTGGGATGGACAGTTCCATCCCCAACATAGTAGTTATCCATAACACGATCAATAATAGGTATTTTAAAAGCATCATTCTTAGTAGGTGGTGGCTCATCTACTACCTTAGTAGTGGTAGTAGCATTACCAAATAAGAAACTCAGCGAATTATCCATAACGAAAATAAATCAACTAACAGAAGTAAACAATACTCACAGTAGAAGTTTCCTTTACCAGTTTCACTCTCCAATAGCGCTTCACTCCCCGGCAACGGCGCCAGAAAATAGTCTTGATGACCCACAAGTATAGGGGGTGTATCGCAGTATTTTCGATAAGTAAGAGTGTCGAACCCAACAAGGAGCAGAAGGTGCTAGCTAGTGGTATGGATCAGGAATTCTCTGCAAATACTTAGCAAACGGATATTTAGGGGTTTTTGATAAAGCAAGTAAATAAAGTACGAGTAAATAAAAGACAATAGGAATAAATGCAGCAAGTGGCCCAATCCTTTGTTCAGCAAAGGACAAGCCGGTTGTATTTCTTAAGATGACCAAACATACTCGAGGACACATGGGAAGACTGTCAAGTGCTTTCGCTTCATATAATTGATAAATCTTCTTTAGCTTGCTAAGTGTTGTGTGGGTGAACCTGTGCTAATGTACCGACATTCCTAGGACTAATACATACTTGTGATTATACCCCTTGAAAACATCCACAAGTACAAGAAAGTAATTAAGGTAGAAACCTAACCACAGCTTTAAACTCTAAGACCCTTACATCCCTTGTGCAATGGTTTCCAAACGGGGGTTCAGGTTTCTGTCACTCCGGCAACCCCTACGATTAGTAGCCAAATACACAATGCATCCCCCTAGGTCCATATAGGTGAAGTGTCATGTAGTCGATGTTCACATGACACCACTAGAAGAAGTACACCACAACTTAAATATCAAACTATTGAATCTTTCTCAACACAACTCCACTACTAACAACATGACTTCTCCCATGTCCTCAAGAACAAAACAAACTACTCACGAGACATCATATGGATCATGATCAGAGATGAAATAATGATGTATAACAATCTGAACATAAACAATAATTCAACGGTTCACTCAATAGCATCAACTACAAAGAGTAATCAACACCAAGAAAGTTTCCCCTAAGAACTATGCAAAATTCAACTCAATTGTTACAGCAATATGGAGGTGGTGATTGTAACTACCTCGGTGAATTACGCTCTTAGTTACATGCATGGATGAACGAAAGTGGTTAAAATAGTACGGTGGGGCCCAGGGCCACTCACAGTAGACCTTTCGGCCGTCCTAACTACTTTCAGAACATCGGGACAAGAACGAGCGGCCTAACCGGCAGGCGAAGGGATCAACTACATACACAAATGAGTATGTATGCAAGCCACATACAACAGTCCTCAGAGCCATTCCATCTAAAAGAAATAGAAATATTGCAACGCCATACGACAAGATTCAAATATCCTAGATAGAGATAATAATTTAGGATAGCTCCTCATACCACATACATCAGAGTATCAGGCGGAAGCAGAAAACAAGATCCGAGTACGGATAAGAAGCAAATCGGCATAAGATGCCACATAAATAAACACATCCTGCCCACAGATCTCACGGATCCCCGTTCCCGAAATCTCTACACCAAGTGGTCGTTGCCAACATCATCTGTCTCCTCCACCCAGTATCCATCTTGCGAATACACCTGTCCATCTGAATCAAACAATTTATCGTGTGAGACCCTAGGGGTACTCAGCAAGTCTTTATGCCACTAAAGGGGACACAACCTGGGGATGACGCAATTGCAGCAAAAGATAATATCTAACAATTCTATAGATACTCGCTAACCATCCGCCTAACCAATGATAGACGGATGTCCGTTAATTAAGAACAACAGTTATAACAGTATAATTAACAGATCCATCCTCCTCCTCGCTTACCAACGAGGAAGCGGACGAACAACCCCCCATCATCTGTTGGCAGTTTTATTAACCATTCCATGAGTATTGCACTATTTACTAGTCCAGTACTTAGTCAATTTAAAAGCGGTACTTTAGTTATACTTGTCTATGATCGAGAAACTGTGCTCCAAGTCGTCCATAACCGCGGACACGGCTTTCAGAAAGATTTACCCTGCAGGGGTGCACGAATAGCAACACACACTCGATCAACCTCAGAAAAACCAACTCAAAACCCAACGAGGCATTCACGACAAAGCGATCACAGGATTCAGAAATATTTCAGGGGGGCACCCCATTAAGCTACCCGCAACGAAGCTGGCCGGCTCCGAGACGGACCCAAGGTTTGCGCCAATGGCTGTAAACGACTGGGAACCCGAAAATATGGCTGGGCTTGTCGATACCGCGAAAACACTCCGCAATTCTTAAACAGTACAGGTGCTCCTCGCACAATCTTAATAAAACAGTAACATGGCATAAGTACAGGAGAGTAATAAAGCCCCAAACTACTTTGTGGCCCCAAGAAATAAGAATGAATCAAGATCTGGCTCAGGAGGGTCCATAAGGCCTCCCGGATGTGGATAGTGCGAATAGTCAAGGAACAGGAATCAAGTACTCGGGTCCTACAGGACACAAGTGAGCATGAAAAACTAAATAGCAAATATTGCTCACCGGTGCCTCTTTCATTAGTTATCCCATTACTACACAGGTTAAGTTGTTTAGGTACCTCGTTATCCATCAGACACTCACATACCCTACACATGCTTTTCTACGACTCGCATGGCTCAAACAACTCCTGTAGTAATGGCTCATGGGATGGAGGAACAAGCTTCGGTGGGGTTTAAAAGTGAAGGCTATGCAGTACTTGGGATTCAATTTAATGCAATCGTGACTCCATGATGCAAGAATAAGATAGAGGCAATAGGTACTATATGTATGCAAGCATGTGGTAGTGCTTGCCTGGCAGCTCAGTTGAAGCGAGAGATGGATCTGGGTAGTACTCCTGTGATTCCTGGTAATTCTCCTGCTGGGCGTCTATTCGAAGAAGAACCAAACAAACAAGGGCCAACATAAATAAAGTGCACAAGCATATGAATTAAAATGCGACAAGCAAACAAGCACGCCATGATGAATGGTGCACAATTTACATGGCATTAAAGTAGCATGGCAAGGGTGAGGTGTGGATACAAGATATAAAGCATTTTATTATTTATTTAACCAAGTTTTATTGTCATAAACAGTTCAGATTTTTGATAATGACATGATGCTTGCTTCAATTCAGAACAAGGACTACATAGATAGAACAGGCTCGTCGCGCTGATCGATTTTGACATATTATTTGCCAATTTTGGAGTTGTAGAATTAAAGTTATTAATTAATTAAAAAAAGGCATTTTTATTGTAATTTTAATCATCTCGAAATTTTAAAGTGTTCAAAAAATATTTTGAATGGCATATTTGAATTCCTCACATTTTTCTGATTCAAATACATATATTATATGTATTGTTTGGATTTGTATTTTAAAAGTTATTTAAAATCTGATTTGAATTTGAATTTAAACAATTTTGAATTTGTTTTGTTTAAATAGCTAAACAGGAAAACTTTTATTACTCAGCTCGAGCTAGCCCCAGTCGCTGATGAGTGGGACCAAACAGACTGGGCCACGCGCTCAGGGAAAAACCTTTTACACCGCGGGTTAGCCTAGCTGCAGCGAATGACAGACGGGGCCAGCGGCCTAGGGCCCATGTGCCAGCGGCGGGTCTCGCAGAGACTGACAGGTGGGAAGCGAGCTGGAGCGCGGGTTGAGGGGCTAAGAGCTGGGGGGCTTAACTGCAAGATTGCCAGGGTGGCTGACAGGTGGGGCTCGGTGTACCGCGGGTTGAGGCGTAACAAAAAGAGGGGGGATTTGCAAAGCGACCCGCGGTACTGTTTTTCTTCCAGCATTTGTCTGATGAAACTGACGGGCAGCGCGGCGCGGCGAGGCGAGGACTCGAACTGGGGATCTGGCGTGCGCGGGCGGCGGCGGCTACCGCTGGGCTAGGGAGGGGTTGGTGTTAGGAACCACAGGCGCGGCTAGATGTGTCTCTGCGACGCGGCGACGAGCAGACACACGCGCGACGCCGGTGCACAGAGGGTGCTCGGTGTAAGGAACGGCGACGCTAGACGGCGATAGCGAGACAGAGGGTGTCAGGGAGGGAGAGGGTCGTACCGCGGAGAGATCGGTGTGGTCAGATCGGGACGAGGCGCCGCAGGGCGTCGGCGGAGCTGGCGAACCGGGGATCTAGGGTTTCGTCGGGCGGCGCTGGTTCCGGCAATCCTAGCGCTCCTCCTCCATGTTGGCGCATCCAGGGCGAAGCAGGGGATCATCCTTAGTCTCCTCGATCACCTCCACGTCGCGCGCGCCGGCAGGAACGAGGGGTAGACGATAGTACTGGCGGCGGCCGGCGAGAGGCGATGGCGTCGGAGGAGAGGAAAGAGGGGAGAGGCAGGGCCTGGGGTGGATCTGGCGAGGTAGAGGAGGCGTGGGGAAAAGTACAAGGCGAGGGAGAGGGCGAGGTAGCGTGTGGGCACGGGGTAGAGATAAAGGTGGTCTCTGCCACCTTTGCTCCTCCTCGTTCACGTGCTGGCCGCGGGCAGCCAGGGCAGGCGCAAGGTGGGGCTGCCAGGTGGGCCAGGGGTGCCGGTGGGGTCGGTGGAGCCAGCTGGTAGCGAGCGAGAGAGAGAGATCAGAGAGGGCTCGGGCGAGCTAGGGTTTGCTTAGAGAGGGGGCCTCGGGTTAGCTAGGCTTGGGGTAAATGGGGTGGTAGCTAAGGTGGGGCCAGCATGGTAGAGGGAGAGAGATAGAAAGAGAGAGGTGAGTGAGATTAAGGGTTAGGGTTTAGTGTAGATTTAGGGTTAAAAAGAAAAGAGAGGGAACTAGGGTTTGGGTTTAGTTTAGGTGTTTAGGTTTTAAACATGTTTATAAGATCAAATCTAGATGAAAGGGGAGGCTTTGGTTTAGCATAAGGTGAGGTAAGGTGAACCTAAGAAAAAGAGAGAGGAAAGGGGTTTAGGGGAAGAGCTTCATTTGTTCATGCATGAAGGAAAAGAATGATATTGAGGAGGACATGGGAATGATGGAGGGATATGGAGATGAACCCACAAAAAAAGAGCCACTAATAAAAGGAAAAACCAATGGAATAAAGGTGGTGATGATGGTTGCATGGCCCATGCAAAATATTAAATGCCATGTTTTATTTTGTGAAAACAATAATAATAATATGGCATTATTCTTATGCATTCCCAAGGAGTGGAAATAAAGGCCAAGCAAAAGAAATTAGAATTGGCTCCATCCTATCTCCCATGAGCTAGATTAAATACCAAAAGAAAATAAAAGCCCATGGTAAATGGAATGGTGGAATTATAAAGTGGTGAAAAGATAGGTGATGGAGTTGAATAAAAGATATGCCCCCAACTCAACTTGGGCATTAAACAATATATCAATAACCAAATACAATATCAAGAGCTAAATACAATTAATAATGCATATGAGAGAAGAACCAAAGAAAGAGGGTTTTATATGATGCTCAAATGCAAGGTGGCATGATGACATGAGCATGATATAATTATGATGCAACAATTATATATAGGAAGTAGCCATTATATTACTAGACCAAGTAGCATTACAATTGTTAGACAATTGGGATTCTACAACTCTCCCCCACTAAACAGGAATCTCGCCCCGAGATTCTAGGAAGAAGAAGAAGAAGACTCAAAGAGGGTAGGATACTTGGCACGGAGCTCATCTTCACGTTCCCAAGTGGCTTCATCAACGGAATGGTGCGACCACTGCACCTTGCATAACTTGATGGACTTGTTGCGATTCCTTCTTTCTACGACTTCAAGAATTTTTATGGGGTGTTCTTGATAAGACAGGTCTTCTTGAAGATTGATGAGTTCATGGTCCACGGTCCTGTCGGGATCCTTGGAGCACTTCTTGAGTTGAGATATGTGGAAAACATCATGGACTTTGAGTTGTTCAGGGAGCTCAAGAGCATAAGCAACTTCTCCTCTTCTTCCACGAATTTTGAAAGGACCGATGTACCTAGGGGCCAGCTTTCCTTTGATACCAAAATGATGCGTGCCTCTCATGGGAGTGACACGAAGGTAAACGAGATCACCAGGGACATACTCCATGTCCGTGTGCTTTCTGTCATAATTGCTCTTCTGGCGACTTTGAGCAATCTTCAGATTTTCGAGAATGATGTGAACTTTCTCCTCCGCTTGACTTACAATGTCGGAGCCAAACAATATTCTTTCTCCTACGCCCGACCAACCAATCGGAGTTCTGCATTTGCGGCCATAGAGAGCCTCAAATGGTGCCATCTTTAGACTTTTCTGGAAGCTGTTGTTGTAAGAGAATTCAGCATAAGGAAGACATTCTTCCCACTTCATGCCGGAAGAGATAACGCAAGAACGGAGCATATCTTCCAGAATCTGATTTATCCTTTCAACTTGTCCTTGTGACTGAGGGTGGTAAGCTGTGCTGAAGTTTAATTTTGTTCCCAAAGAATTTTGGAAACTTCCCCAGAACTTGGAAGTGAAGATACTTCCACGGTCTGAACTGATCTCAATAGGAACTCCATACAGAGAGACAATTCTGTTGATATAGAGCTCAGCCAACTGAATTGCAGAAATTGTTTCCTTGACTGGAAAGAAGTGAGCTACTTTGGAAAGCCTGTCAATGACAACAAAGATTGCATTGTTGCCCTTCTGCGACCTTGGAAAACCAGTGATGAAGTCCATCTCTACTTTCTCCCATTTCCATTCCGGAGGCTTCAATGGCTGTAGAAGACCGGAAGGTTTCTGATGGACAGCTTTAACTCTGTGACAAACATCACACTCCGAGACATACTTGGCACAATATCGTTTCAAACTAGGCCACCAATATTGTGTTTTCAAGTCCATGTACATCTTAGTGCTGCCAGGGTGGATAGAAAGAATAGAATCATGCGCCTCCTTAAGAACTTGCTCTCTTAAACCCGGGTAGTTCGGAACAAACATCCGGTGTTTAAAGAAAAGAGTGCCTTGGTCGTCGACGTGGAAAGACTCATACTTCAGAAGCTGAATGTTGGAGATGATCTTTTTAGTGTAAGGATCACCAAGTTGAATGGAACGGACCTTCTAAGAGAGGTGTTGCTAGAAGGTTCAGAAGATACCCTTGATCCACAATTTCAAGGTTTAGCTTGCGGAATTCCTCGCACAAGAGAGGTTGTTGTTCTTCCACCATGAGGTTGTTGACATAAGCTTTTCGGTTGAGAGCATCGGCCATGACATTGGCTTTGCCTGGAGTGTAGTTGATGGTCAAATCAAAATCATTGATTGTTTCAATCCACCTCCTCTGACGAAGGTTGAGATCAGGCTGTGTGAAGATATACTTCAGACTCTTGTGATCAGAAAAGATCTCACAACGGTTGCCAAGCAAGTAATGCCTCCATACTTTCAAAGCGAAGACAACTGCTGCGAGTTCGAGGTCATGTGTAGGATAGTTGATCTCATGCGTCTTCAACTGTCGAGAGGCATAAGCAACAACTTGCTTTTCTTGCATAAGGACCGCACCCAATCCTTGCAATGAAGCATCACAGAATATCTGGAAAGGCTTTGATGTATCTGGAGGAACCAAGACTGGTGTGGAAGTGAGCTTCTCTTTGAGTGCTTCAAAGCTTGCTTGACATGCAGGAGTCCAAAGGTATTTCTTGCCTTTCTTGAGGAGATTGGTAAGAGGTTTCGCAATCTTCGAGAAGTTTTGAACGAAGCGACGACAGTAACTAGCCAAACCAAGGAAACTCCGGACTTCTTTGACATTTATGGGTGGAAGCCAGTCCATAATTGTCTTAATAGTTTCTGGGTTGACGGCAATGCCCTTGGCCGAGATGACGTGACCAAGATAGGTGACTTGAGGCAGCCAAAACTCACACTTGGAGAACTTTGCATACAGGCGGTTCTCACGAAGCTTGTTTAGGACACACCGAAGGTGTTCTTCATGTTCTTCCTTTGACTTAGAATAGACTAGAATGTCATCCAGATAGACCACAACGAACTTATCAAGATACTCCATGAAAACCAAGTTCATAAGCCTCAAGAAGGTGGCAGGTGCGTTGGTGAGACCGAAAGCCATGACCGTGTACTCGTACAGGCCATAGCGGGTGGTGAAAGCTGTTTTAGGAACATCTTCCTTGCGGATCTTGATTTGATGATATCCACTTCTCAAATCAAGCTTAGAGAATACCACAGCCCCAGCTAGCTGATCGAAGAGATCATTAATCCGCGGAAGGGGATATTTATTCTTGATGGTTTTAGCATTGAGTGCCCGATAGTCAACACAAAGTCTATCAGTCTGTCTCTCTTCTTCACAAAGATGGTTGGGCTACCCCAAGAAGAAGTATTGTGCTGAATGAAACCCAACTTCTCTTGTTCATCCAGCTGACGTTTGAGTTCAGCCAACTCAGCAGGACCCATTTTATAAGGCCGCTTAGAGATAGGAGCAGTACCAGGTTCAAGTTCAATGACAAACTCAACCTCACGATCCGGAGGCATACCTGGCAACTCTTCAGGAAAGACATCTGGGAACTCACAGACTACAGGCACACTCTGAATACCTTCCATAGCATCGTCATTCAGAGCCGCCAAAGAGTAAAGCTGAATTGCAGGAGTCAGACTTGGAGAATAGACTATATGGCCTTCAGGAATTTTCAAAGAAACCGAACGTTCAGCATAATCAATCACAGCTGCATTTGTTGTTAACCAATCCATGCCCAAGATAACATCAATATCAGAATTGCCCAGAATAATTAAGGAAGCCAGAAACGAAGAACCACCAATCTCAATTTGATTGTTATGGCTGATTTTAGAAGATGCCATTGTTGCTCCAGGAGAAAGGACCATTAAACGCTTGGAGAGAGGATCCATAGATAACCCATTCCTATCAGCAAAACTCGTAGAGATAAAAGAATGCGATGCGCCAGAATCAAACAAAACTCGTGCAGAAACTGAGTTAACAGGAAGCATACCCATCACAACTCCAGATGCATGCCCAGCTTGAGCGATGTTGACACAGTTGGCACGAGCAACCGTAGACCCAGGCTTAGTGTTGATGTTGAGAGCCCGAGGTGGAGGTGCACGAACCATAGGAGAACTTGCCGCAGGTCTTGGAGGTGGTGGTGGAAGAGCTTTGTTGTTCAATGGACAATTCCAGTGCTGATGCCCAGTGTTTCCACAAGTATAACAAGCACCAGGTGGACGTGGAGCAACGTAGCCAGGGACTCCGCCAGGCGCTCCAGGGTAGTTGTGGTTGTAGCCCCTAGGAGCCGCAGTGAAGGAGTTTGGTGGCCTTGGTGCATAGCTTGACGGTCTTGGTGGAGCAGGGAGCGACGGTGGGGTGTTAGGAACCCAGACACGATGCTTAGAAGGAGCTGTCATAGAAGAGGAACTTGCTGTATCACGGCTGTGTTTATTTGACTCCTCAAACACTTGCCTACTTGCTTCTTCCTGCAGAGCTATGTGTTGGAGTTCCAGAAAAGATGCCAGCCTTGCATGAGTGATTGCATATTTGATGGAAGCATTGAGGCCTTGCCGGAACCTCTTTTGCTTCTTCATGTCATCAGAGATCTCATCGCCACCATAACGAGAAAGGTTCATGAAGTTTCTGATGTAGGTGTTGACATTGTCAGTGCCCTGCTTGAGGTTGAGAAACACTTCCTTCATCCTTTCCATGACAATTTCTGACAGATATTGCTCTTTGAAAGCAGCAGTGAATTGCTCCCAAGTAGGCTGAAAACCAGAAAGATCTGCCTTCAGGTAATTTTCCCACCACAGAGATGCATCTCCCTTCAGAAGGTGAGTGGCACATTTGACCCATTCTTGCTCGGGAACATCCGCAGTCATCAGCAACCTTGACACTTCACGCAGCCAATCATCCGCATCAAGTGGCTGATCAGACACCTCAAATTGGCGTGGGTTGAACTTGAGAAAACTCTTGATGTCTCCTCGCTTGGGAGGTGGAGGTAGCGGAACAAACTCATTCCTCCTCACGCTTTCCTCGAAGCGCTGCTGGTTCTGCTGCATGGTGCCCAAAGCATTTGCAATACTTGCCAAAGCAGCCCCAAGTTCAGGTGGTATGTCCTCCTCAGAACGGCGTGGTGGTGCCATCCTGTGATTGATATAAAACACAAGTCAGTACTATAATGGAGAATGATAATAATCCAAAATAGTACCAAAATGGAATTAACCAAGATTAAAGGATGCAATACACTGAGATGATATTAAAATATCAACAAAGTTAAAGGCAACTAGAAGATATTAAGCATAACGCACACGACTGAACAAGGAGTGTGGTACACAACTAACAAAGAAAAAATTTCCGCAAATTTCGGCATTAAAATACCACTATATGCGCAAAACCACTTAACGAATCAAGATTAGTAACTCTACTAGTTCAATATACAAGAGCAATGATACAAGTAGTGGTATGGTCGCGACTCCATCCCGCACTCAAATCATTACTCCGCACATGAATACGTAAAACACATATCCCAACACCTTCTTCTTAAGAGGAACCTAAAGATTGGTAACTACGAAAAAGAACACCCCAACAAGATAACGTCGGATAACAAAGAGTAAGATAGATCGCATCGGTATACAACGAATCAGAATAGATCGCGTCGGTTTACAACGGCCTGTCGGTAGGGAATGTACGAACAGTTGATAACCAAAAGGCAGATAGTATTAACATTTGGATGCAACAGATAGACAAAGAATTACACACACACACAACCTATGGTACTACGGAACCCAGAACACGTGAATCCTAGTTTGAATTTTTAGAAGAGAATTGAAAACGTTACACTTCCTTACCAGAAAAGGGTGGGTGGGTGGGTAAGAAGAAAAGTGGAAGCAGTCCTACTCTCACGTTTGTTTTTCCCTAGTATACATAACTACCAACAATATTTGCTAGACTGACAACGACCATTTTGGCTGAGACCCTGAAGGGCGGGATGGCTCTGATACCAATTATAACTACCTCGGTGAATTACACTCTTAGTTACATGCCTGGATGAATGAAAGTGGTTAAAATAGTACGGTGGGGCCCAGGGCCACTCACGGTAGACCTTTCGGCCGTCCTAACCACTTTCAGAACATCGGGACAAGAACGAGCGGCGTAATCAGCAGGCGAAGGGATCAACTACATACACAAATGAGTATGTATGCAATCCACATACAACAGTCCTCAGAGCCATTCCATCTAAAAGAAATAGAAATATTGCAACGCCATACGACAAGATTCAAATATCCTAGATAGAGATAATAGGATAGCTCCTCATACCACACACATCAGAGTATCAAGCGGAAGCGGAAAACAAGATCCGAGTACGGATAAGAAGAAAATCGGCATAAGATGCCACATAAATAAACACATCCGGCCCACAGATCTCACAGATCCCCGTTCCCGGAATCTCTACACCGAGTGGTCGTTACCAACATCATCTGTCTCCTCCATCCGGTATCCATCTTGCGAATACACCTGTTCATCTGAATCAAACAATTTATCGTGTGAGACCCTAGGGGTACTTAGCAAGTCTTTATGCCACTAAAGGGGACACAACCTGGGGGTGACGCAATTGCAGCAAAAGATAATATCTAACAATTCTATAGATACTCGCTAACCATCTGCCTAACCAATGACAGACGGATGTCAGTTAATTAAGAACAACAGTTATAACAGTATAATTAACAGATCCATCCTCCTCCTCGCTTACCAATGAGGAAGCGGACGAACAACCCCCATCATCTGTTGGCAGTTTTATTAACCATTCCATGAGTATTGCACTATTTACTAGTCCAGTACTTAGTCAATTTAAAAGCGGTACTTTAGTTATACTTGTCTATGATCGAGAAACTATGCTCCAAGTCGTCCATAACCGCGGACACGGCTTTCAGAAAGATTTACCCTGCAGGGGTGCACGAATAGCAACACACACTCGATCAACCTCGGAAAAACCAACTCAAAACCCAACGAGGCATTCACGACAAAGCGATCACAGGATTCAGAAATATTTCAGGGGGCCACCCCATTAAGCTACCCGCAACGAAGCTGGCCAGCTCCGAGACGGACCCAAGGTTTGCGCCAATGGCTGTAAACGACTAGGAACCCGAAAATATGACTGGGCTTGTCGATACCGCGAAAACACTCCGCAATTCTTAAACAGTACAGGTGCTCCTCGCACAATCTTAATAAAACAGTAACATGGCATAAGTACAGGAGAGTAATAAAGCCCCAAACTACTTTGTGCCCCAAGAAATAAGAATGAATCAAGATCTGGCTCAGGGGGGTCCATAAGGCCTCCCGGATGTGGATAGTGCGAATAGTCAAGGAACAGGAATCAAGTACTCGGGTCCTACAGGACACAAGTGAGCATGAAAAACTAAATAGCAAATATTGCTCACCGGTGCCTCTTTCATTAGTTATCCCATTACTACACAGGTTAAGTTGTTTAGGTACCTCGTTATCCATCAGACACTCACATACCCTACACATGCTTTTCTACGACTCGCATGGCTCAGACAACTCCTGTAGTAATGGCTCATGGGATGGAGGAACAAGCTTCGGTGGGGTTTAAAAGTGAAGGCTATGCAGTACTTGGGATTCAATTTAATGCAATCGCGACTCCATGATGCAAGAATAAGATAGAGGCAATAGGTACTATATGTATGCAAGCATGTGGTAGTGCTTGCCTGGCAGCTCAGTTGAAGCGAGAGATGGATCTGGGTAGTACTCCTGTGATTCCTGGTAATTCTCCTGCTGGGCGTCTATTCGAAGAAGAACCAAACAAACAAGGGCCAACATAAATAAAGTGCACAAGCATATGAATTAAAATGCGACAAGCAAACAAGCACTCCATGATGAATGGTGCACAATTTACATGGCATTAAAGTAGCATGGCAAGGGTGAGGTGTGGATACAAGATATAAAGCATTTTATTATTTATTTAACCAAGTTTTATTGTCATAAACAGTTCAGATTTTTGATAATGACATGATGCTTGCTTCAATTCAGAACAAGCACTACATAGATAGAACAGGCTCGTCGCGCTGATCGATTTAGACATATTATTTGCCAATTTTGGAGTTGTAGAATTAAAGTTATTAATTAATTAAAAAAAGGCATTTTTATTGTAATTTTAATCATCTCGAAATTTTAAAGTGTTCAAAAAATATTTTGAATGGCATATTTGAATTCCTCACATTTTTCTGATTCAAATACATATATTATATGTATTGTTTGGATTTGTATTTTAAAAGTTATTTAAATCTGATTTGAATTTGAATTTAAACAATTTTGAATTTGTTTTGTTTAAATAGCTAAACAGGAAAACTTTTATTACTCAGCTCGAGCTAGCCCCAATCGCTGACGAGTGGGACCAAACAGACTGGGCCACGCGCTCAGGGAAAAACCTTTTACACCGCGGGTTAGCCTAGCTGCAGCGAATGACAGGCGGGGCCAGCGGCCTAGGGCCCATGTGCCAGCGGCGGGTCTCGCAGAGACTGACAGGTGGGAAGCGAGCTGGAGCGCGGGTTGAGGGGCTAAGAGCTGGGGGGCTTAACTGCAAGATTGCCAGGGTGGCTGACAGGTGGGGCTCGGTGTACCGTGGGTTGAGGCGTAACAAAAAGAGGGGGGATTTGCAAAGCGACCCGCGGTACTGTTTTTCTTCCAGCATTTGTCTGATGAAACTGACGGGCAGCGCGGCGCGGCGAGGCGAGGACTCGAACTGGGGATCTGGCGTGCGCGGGCGGCGGCGGCTACCGCTGGGCTAGGGAGGGGTTGGTGTTAGGAACCACAGGCGCGGCTAGATGTGTCTCTGCGACGCGGCGACGAGCAGACACACGCGCGACGCCGGTGCACAGAGGGTGCTCGGTGTAAGGAACGGCGATGCTAGACGGCGATAGCGAGACAGAGGGTGTCAGGGAGGGAGAGGGTCGTACCGCGGAGAGATCGGTGTGGTCAGATCGGGACGAGGCGCCGCAGGGCGTCGGCGGAGCTGGCGAACCGGGGATCTAGGGTTTCGTCGGGCGGCGCTGGTTCCGGCAATCCTAGCGCTCCTCCATGTTGGCGCATCCAGGGCGAAGCAGGGGATCGTCCTTAGTCTCCTCGATCACCTCCACGTCGCGCGCGCCGGCAGGAACGAGGGGTAGACGACAGTACTGGCGGCGGCCGGCGAGAGGCGATGGCGTCGGAGGAGAGGAAAGAGGGGAGAGGCAGGGCCTGGGGTGGATCTGGCGAGGTAGAGGAGGCGTGGGGAAAAGTACAAGGCGAGGGAGAGGGCGAGGTAGCGTGTGGGCACGGGGCAGAGATAAAGGTGGTCTCTGCCACCTTTGCTCCTCCTCGTTCACGTGCTGGCCGCGGGCAGCCAGGGCAGGCGCAAGGTGGGGCTGCCAGGTGGGCCAGGGGTGCCGGTGGGGTCGGTGGAGCCAGCTGGTAGCGAGCGAGAGAGAGAGATCAGAGAGGGCTCGGGCGAGCTAGGGTTTGCTTAGAGAGGGGGGCTCGGGTTAGCTAGGCTTGGGGTAAATGGGGTGGTAGCTAAGGTGGGGCCAGCATGATAGAGGGAGAGAGATAGAAAGAGAGAGGTGAGTGAGATTAAGGGTTAGGGTTTAGTGTAGATTTAGGGTTAAAAAGAAAAGAGAGGGAACTAGGGTTTGGGTTTAGTTTAGGTGTTTAGGTTTTAAACATGTTTATAAGATCAAATCTAGATGAAAGGGGAGGCTTTGGTTTAGCATAAGGTGAGGTAAGGTGAACCTAAGAAAAAGAGAGAGGAAAGGGGTTTAGGGGAAGAGCTTCATTTGTTCATGCATGAAGGAAAAGAATGATATTGAGGAGGACATGGGAATGATGGAGGGATATGGAGATGAACCCACAAAAAAAGAGCCACTAATAAAAGGAAAAACCAATGGAATAAAGGTGGTGATGATGGTTGCATGGCCCATGCAAAATATTAAATGCCATGTTTTATTTTGTGAAAACAATAATAATAATATGGCATTATTCTTATGCATTCCCAAGGAGTGGAAATAAAGGCCAAGCAAAAGAAATTAGAATTGGCTCCATCCTATCTCCCATGAGCTAGATTAAATACCAAAAGAAAATAAAAGCCCATGGTAAATGGAATGGTGGAATTATAAAGTGGTGAAAAGATAGGTGATGGAGTTGAATAAAAGATATGCCCCCAACTCAACTTGGGCATTAAACAATATATCAATAACCAAATACAATATCAAGAGCTAAATACAATTAATAATGCATATGAGAGAAGAACCAAAGAAAGAGGGTTTTATATGATGCTCAAATGCAAGGTGGCATGATGACATGAGCATGATATAATTATGATGCAACAATTATATATAGGAAGTAGCCATTATATTACTAGACCAAGTAGCATTACAATTGTTAGACAATTGGGATGCTACAGTGATGAGGGTGTTGATGGTGATGATGGTGGTGATGATGATGATGATCTCGATGAAGTCCAGCTTGATGGTGGTGTTGATGGCGATGATCTCCCCTCTCCGGGAAGGAATTCCCCCGGCAGAAATCTGTCTGCCGGAGAGATCTTTCTCTCTCGGTGTTTTCCGCCCCGCAGAGGCGGCGTAATCTTTCTGTGGTCGCTCCGTGAGTCTTGGGGTTTCGGGAGGATAATATACGCCAGAGGGGAGAGCCAGGGGTGGACCAGGGCGGCCACACCACCTGGTGGCGTGGCCCATGGTGGCCCACGCTAGGGGGTGGTGTGGGCCCCCTGTGGCCCATCTCC
Organism: Avena eriantha; assembly: GCA_910589775.1. Taxonomy (NCBI): domain Eukaryota; kingdom Viridiplantae; phylum Streptophyta; class Magnoliopsida; order Poales; family Poaceae; genus Avena; species Avena eriantha. The sequence goes on along the minus strand of OU342745.1, from coordinate 62,139,203 downwards.
AGCCCCCCTTCTGGCTTCCTTCGTCTTCTGGAAAAATAGGATTTTCTGATCTTTGCGAATTTTGCCTCCAAACAACACCTTTTTCATCAGAATCCTAACTGCAGCGGTCCATGCTCCAAAAGTCATCAACCATGCAAAAACAGATGAAATAATATAAGTATCATCTCTTAATATGAAATATATCAATGAATAACGGTGAATTATGACATAGAATAGTGATGCCAAATGGACGTATCAGATGACCTGGTATGCCACATAGCTAACACATGGAGTCACGACCGCGTACCATTTTCCCTTTGCCGGAGTTGTTGATGGGCAGTGAAGGTGCGACCTTGGGCTGGGGTGTAGAAAAGCAGGACAAGGGCGGTAGACAAGCCTGAACCTGCCATCACGTGCAACGCCAAACGTAGCAACCGATGAAATTCCAAGTGCAGCTCCATCCACAGAAGGATAGTTTGTGGGGCCAAGCTCTGGATGATGGGACGCGACACTTGTGCTCCATCACAACTAGTTGTGCAAACAAATCACGCACAAGCATAGGTGTAGTACGCGCATTGACAACTTGATAGAGGGCGTCATATTCATAGTCGAGTCTGGCGAGGATATAGGCAATGAACTCCTCATAGCGGAGTGGCTAGCCGATGCTTGCCAGCGAGTTACCGAGCGCCTTCATGCGGTGAAAATACACCATAATTGTCAGATCAAGTTTCTTCAACTCCGCCATCTGCTGACGGATGCCAGAAGAGCGACCAATCAATGTTGAAACAAAGGCACCGCCATGAGTTTCCTAGGCTTCACGTGCAGTGGTGGAAAACAAGACCATGCTGACAACATTGTCAGTCATCGAGGATACAAACACGGATAGGGTAGCCTGATCATGCTGTATCCAGTGCTCATATGCCAGATTGGGACACGGAACGACGCTGCTGCTATGCAAAACATCGACACGATTGGGCGAGCATGACATAGTACCATCAACATATCCCATAAGTCACTGTCTATGGAGGAGAGGGGACACATGTTCCCTCTAGAACAAGTAGTTCTCGTCGGTGTGATGCTGATGCTCTGTGTGATGGTGATGACTGGCGGCACCATGGTGTTGGAGAGGACGGGCGGTGCCACTAGGTTGGGGAAGATCGATCCACCCATCAGATTGGCTGGTTTAACGGTCTCTGTAGAAGTGGTGATGACAGTGCTATGGTACAAGCTATCGATGGCCGGATCCATCGAGTGCACCATGGCGGAAGCACCATCGGCTCTCAATCACTGACGGAGCGAAGGCGGCGAGGAGGCCTACATATGGCTGTTAGGGAGGCAGAGACAAACGTTCGACATCAAAATGGGATGGTAAACGGTGATTCGGTGGGAAGGAGATGATAGGGACACGAGAGGAGGGCAGAGGAAGGGGCGAAAAGATGGGTCGCTAGCATGTGGTACCAGCTTGTCGATATACTACATGGTGGCGCTATCCTAGCCCTTCTGGGCACCCCTAGGCACCCCCAACGTGGGTCCTAAATAATTTATTGGTTACTCGGACAGACGGCCTAGCTATCTGGGTCAACGCCGAGGGCTGATTTTGTGTCTGGGCAGAGGCTATTGCGGGCGCTGGTGGAGATGCTCTGAATACACACAAACGGAATATCCTTTGTCTATTTCGTAGGTGCCCATATAGACGAGAGTTGGATAAATTACTATGCTTTCGAATAAGACCTCTCGCGAGTCCATTATTTTTGGTGGGGTCTTGCCATTAATTAAATATAAGAGTCTGTGTTACAATCATGCATCACTTTCTCAATAACACACTTGAGCAGAATGATTCAACACTCCATTACAAGGGTACAGACGACTGTAAGCCGCAAGAAGGTGAGGTGCTTTCTTTGCATCTCTCGGGATCTTATGGTCTTCAGGGAAGATATTTCTAGTGCAAGCATACATGCTTCAATGTATGCAGAGGTAGCTCCTAAGGGCATCTCTAACCGATCCTCTAAAATTGGTTAGAGGAGTAAAAATACGCAGCGGCGGCACCTAACCGAACTCCTAAATGGTTAGAGGAGTAAAATTATACTCATCGGAGCAGTAAAAGTGGTGGCTGACTCCTAAATTTACTCCTCCGAGGCCAATTCCGAGAAAACCTCCGCCGCACCCATTCCCGCCGGCGACCCCCATACCCCGCCGCCCCCACCCTGGTCCCTCCGCCATACTTCAGCCTACCTCTCCCCTTGCTCGCCGCCTCTCGCCGTCGCCGGAATCAACGGGGCACGCTCATTTTTGCCGATCGTCGCCCTGATTTGGAGCAAATTAGGCTACGTCGCCGTTGATTCATGGCAACTTTGAGACGTCGGAAGCTGGGAAGGCTGCAGAAGGTAGGCATCGTCGCCCTCGACGCCTCCTTCGCCCTACCCGTTGACTACCCGACGACCGACCGACCAACCTCGTCGCCTCCTCCGTCCGTGAGGTATTCGACCGAATAGCAAGGTGAGGTTTTTTAGTCGAATTTGTTTGTTTTGGTTTTCAAATTTGACCGGAGCCATCGTCGTGTAGATGAAGAGGTTAAGGGAGTAGATATTGGATGACTCATCGTCGGAGGAAGAGGAGGAGGACGACGACGATGTCGAGATGTCCATGGTCATCATTTTGAACGATGAAGTTCGGCGACCGAGGCTAGGATCGCAGTTCGGCCATGCATACATCAACCGGGATAGAGCCGAGGGCCATGCCAAGATCATGCGTGACTATTTCAACCCTAATGCCACCTATCCGGAGAAGTACTTTCGTCGATGTTTGTGTATGCACAAGAGCCTCTTTCTCACCATTGCCAAAGCGGTGGAGAAGCATGATTATTGGTTCAAGCTTCAGTGGAGTGCATCCGGTGAGATTAGCGCAAGCCCATTGATGAAGTGTCTTGCAGCTGTTCGAGTGCTTTCATATGGGTGTTCTGCGGATGCTATTGATGACTGTTCGTATTGTCGAAGATACCATCTTGGAGGCTGTCCGGAGGTTCACAATGGTTGTGATTGAGATCTTTGGAGATGAGTATTTGACGGCACCCAATGAGGATGACACCGAGAGGCTCTTGGGTGAGAGCCAAGAAATAGGATGGTCAGGATGCTTGGCTCAATAGATTGCATGCATTGGACATGGAAGAATTGTCCAGCTGGATGGAAAGGTTAGTATAAGGGCCATTGCAACGACCCAACAATCATCCTAGAGGCGGTGGCATCGAAGGATCTATGGATTTGGCATGCCTTTTTTTGGATTGCCTGGTTCTCACAATGACCTCAATGTGCTTTCCAGATCACCACTTTTCTCTAGGCTTGTTGCAGGTGATGCTCCTCGTGTTAGCTATGAAGTCAACAACCGTGAGTACACCATGGGTTAGTATCTTGCAGATGGCATCTATCCTCCATGGGCCACCTTTGTGAAGACAATTCCAAGAACTCTCATCAACAATCCCAAGAAGGCTCACTTTGCAAAGGTTCAAGAGTCTGCGAGGAAGGATGTGGAGTGTGCTTTTGGTGTGCTTCGGAAGAGATTTGGCATAATCAAAGGCCCTGCTGAGTATTGGAAGCCGAAGGTGCTTTGGCAAATAATGAAGTGTTGCATCATCTTGCATAACATGATCATTGAAGATGAGCGCGACATGTCCGAGAACTTCCGATACATCTCCAATGGCGATCAGGTTAAACCTGCGCATGATGCCAACAAGATTCAAGCATTCCTTCAAGTCCATGCGTGCATTGAGAACAAGGAGGTGCATGAACAGCTGCAACAGGACCTTTGTGAGCATCACTGGGCTCTGCATGGTGCTAACTAGTTGAGTTTGAACTATTCGATGATTTGTTGAATTTGAACCCTGCCATGTGTTTGGCTTTGAATTTATTTGGTTTGTAAACTTAATATTTATTCATTCTTAAACATTTTATTTGATTGTATGTGAACTATGCCAAAAGTTTGGCTCTTGATAGTTTGATTTCTAAAAAAAAAATTACTACTCTAAAGTTTAGAGGTTTAGTTCGGCGCCAACCTCCTTTAGAGAAGTATATTTACTCCTCTAAAGTTTACTCCTCTAACCGATTGGGGATCGGTTAGAGATGCCCTAATCTGTCCTTGTAGTTGTAGGCTAGGACATTAGCAACAGATTAGCGATCAGTTTATGAAATTGTGGGTGTGTTAAAATTAGCAGCCAAACGAATGCCCTCTGTGGCAGCAAGTGCTCCATCTTCACGCGAGGAATAACAACGCTCGATGGGGATCCAGGCAGAAGCAACCACTATGCTTGTATGGTCGCAGATAATGGCACTCCAATATCCCAGGCAAGTTTCTGACAGAAAAGAATCATCAGTGTTAACTTTTAGCCAACCTTGTTCAGTCTTCTTCCAGCAATCTTGCGGGAACCAAGAATCTGAGTATTTACCACAAGAGGAGGATTCTCTATCTTACATTTTCCTTTATGGTCAAATTCGTTCAAGCCTCGTGTGATTTGAGATGTTGTGATGTAGTATCCGTCCAGATAGCTGACTGAGTGGTCAACTGGCGCTTTTCCATCCTCCAAATACCGAATTGTTTCGCAGATGTCAAGCCTTAGCTTTGATTCTGAAGGATATTTAGGATCCAATCCTAAACTGAATGCCTAAATGAAAAACGAGACTATTTATAGCAAAAACGGGATGAATCGATAAAAAGAAGATCTGACCGTCGATCCGGATAAATCGGACGGCTGGGACCCGGGATGGAAAGTTTGCATCCCGGGCACGCGTATGGCCTTGTTTATACCGTCAGGCCCAGAAACGCATTCTGAGCCCACACTGGAACAGCCCAACAAGCAACAGACCGGCAGGTTCTTCTCTCCTCCGCTCTCCTTTTCGCTCGAGCGGGCGAACGCCAGGACCAGCCGCCAGAGGTCTCTTCCCCTCTTCGTCTCCGCCGCTCGGCAGATCTCGTACCCCTTCTCCGGCTGCCGGCGCGGTGAGCTCTCTCTCCCCTTCTTCCCTCATGCATCTTCTTCTCCTCCGGCTTGCTGCACGCGCGGCGAGCTCCAGCCGGAGATCCCCCGTCAACATCTTCGTGGTAGGGCATCTCAGTTCATTCCGTTTGTTGCGGGTTTGTTTGCTGCGCGGTGGAGTAGTGATAACAAAAGCAGTTTACTTCCCAGAATTTTCGTTAGGCCAGCCCCTGTCTTAACTAATGGAGAATTTGGAGTGTGAGATCGACGGGATGATTGACACCGGATGAATTTGTAGTTGAGGTGGTTTGGGAGGTGCCCCGCTGCCTAGAAGTAGGGACTTCGTGCGCCTTGCCATGGTAAGGGTTTTAGGTCTTAGGGGCTTGTGTTGCTCTCGCACCGCTGTTGTTTGAGGCATTTCATTAGTAGATGGATTGGGCTATTGCCTTATGATATGGATGTGGTGATTAAAAAGTTGGCATTTGATTAGCAGATGGATTAGCCTGCTGGCCTGGTGAGATTGATTAAAGCGTTAGAATGGATGAGCTTTAATGTTCCAGCTCATTATAGGAGACAGCCTGATTAGGGGAGTTCTTGTACTAATGCCACTTGGCCTTGTCAAAGGATTGAGCTCTCTTCTGGTCGACTAGAGGACTTATGTTGCTCCCCGGCATTTTGGAACTGGGAGGAGATAAATCAATGTAGTGGATAACCTTAAAACGTTTGGGGGAAAACAACCATCTTTTCTGGCAGCTAAGTCGCTGCCCATTTAGTTCTAAACCGAGATAGTTACCATGACTTGTCCAATTTCTCTTTGTTGCTGTTATTCGAACACAGGTTCTTGCGATAGAGGTTATCTATTGATTCAAAATGCATTTAGTCAGACAGGAAATGCATTTAGTCATGCAGGAAATTTTCATGGCCTCTTATTTAGTGTTACTCTATTTTGTTCTCGTGCAGGCAGATAATCTTCTCCTTCACTGCCTATATTTTTGTGCCAACTCACGTAGCTGACAGTAGGATGAGTCTGTCTACCGTAGCAAGACGACTGTGCTGTTCAAGATCATCGTCCAGGAGTCGACTTTCAGTTGTTTCGGCTCGTCTATACAGCACCGAACCTGCAAAAGATACTGGTGCTAAGAGATACAAATATCCTCAAGTCTATGACCCATATGGGCCTATGCCACCACCATCAGAGAAAGTTGTGGGTCTAGCTGACCGCATTGCCTCTCTTCCTCCTGAGGAAATCAAACAGATCGCTCCAGCCCTCCTGCTCAGACTAAACCAGCCGGCACCACAGGCAATTTCTGGCCAGGGTTTCAGTGTTGGTTCTCAAGGTGGTGCTGGTGCTGCGAAAACTGAAGAGAAGAAGGCCGAGAAGACAGTCTTCGATGTCAAGCTGGAGAAATTCGAAGCTGCTGCAAAGATCAAGATCATCAAGGAGATCAGAACATTTACGGATTTGGGGCTGAAGGAGGCGAAGGAGCTGGTGGAGAAGGCCCCTGTCATTCTGAAGCAGTCGCTCACGAAGGAGGAAGCAGAGGCGATCATAGCGAAGATAAAGACAGCGGGTGGTGTTGCTGTGATGGAGTGAAGGATCAAAGCCGCCAACCTTTTCATTATTTTGGCTTTGTTACCGTGATCAGGCATTTGAGGTCAGAGGATGGATCTATAATACTGATGGAGGAAATGGTTCACCTGGCAGGTAACCAGAGGGGGATGCCAACTAGATATTTAGTTGCTACAATGGCGCTGTTATTATTTGTTCTAGAATAAGACTTCCTTTGAGTGTCACATATCTTTCCCGATGGGACACTTGAACTGGGTGTAAGAAATGGCCACACCATTGTTATGAATGTGATGCTAATACCTTTTGTTTGTCTTGCTGGTATCTATTCTACATCGCTTTTAACCACGTCATTTTGATGTTCGATTTGAAAATGCTTTCTGGTCGCACAGTGAAACCTCAAACTACAAGGAAATGTTTGATATCAGATACAGCTTGTTTTGTTTGGCCGGAAAATTACCAGGATATGTGTTCTTATAGCATATTCTCGTTCATCCTGTGATGATATTTGTGATTAGAAGTTCCTGTGAATAATCTATCAATTTCATATATACGAGTCAATGTTGTTCTTACATGAAAACAAGAAGATGAAATGTCCCAGCCGCCTCACTCTGTCTTCCATGCGTGAAGAAAGAAACTGTAATCGGCCGGGTCGCCATGAATACCACTGCCGCCGTGCTCCCACCCAGCGGTGCTGTCATCGACCTCCGGCGGAGCACCTGGCTTGAAGATGAACACCCCCTGCGCTCCCGGCCCGGCGAAGATCCAATCGTGCACGTCCCAGAGCACTTGCACCGGCGCCTCCTCCACGAGCACCGTCTCGTTGCCCCGGAACTTCCACTGCAGGTTCTTGACCTGCACCAGCACGCGGCCGTCCACCGCGATCGACATCTCCGGCTCCCTGGGACCGGCCAGCATGCTCTCGATGACGATGTCGTGGTTCGGCTTCCCGGCGTCGAGCCACGCCCGCGCCGTGAAGCTGCGCCTGCCGAGGACGACCTCACGGCGGCACACCGGCATGGCCTCCTCCAGCGCGGGCCGGCACCTGCTCCGCTTGTACGCGTCCTTCTTGAGGTCGCCGAGCGTGAGCACGACCTCGTCCTGGCTCACCAGCGCGACGTAGTACCCGCAGGCGGGCTCCGGGCTGCTCGTCGCGAACTTCGCCGACCGGAGGTCCCAGAACACGTCGAGGCGGTGGCCGTCGAGGAAGAGGCTCTTGAGGCCCTTCTTGCTCCAGAACGGCCACGGCTTCAGCTCCACCTTGAGGCTGTGCGTCTCCTCGTCGCCGCCGCTGCCGCCGCCATCCCCCGGGCGGTCGATGGAGATGGTGAACGACTGGTTGATGATGTTCTTGTGCCAGACGACGGTGACGAGGCGCTGGGCGCCATTGATCTTGGCAAGGTACACCGTCACCGTGGAGGACTGCGCCGTCGCCGAGGAAGACGACGCCGCCTTGCCCGTGATCGAGTCGTCGGAGGCCGTGATGCTGGCGCGCTGCTCGTCCGTCTGTCTCGACGGCTCGCACGATTTGGAGCGCTTGTGAATCATGGCGAATCACAACAGGTCCCTCCTCTCCCTATACTACAACAAGACGAAACACATCGGCGTGGAAGAAGCCGCCTGTCGCGTCAACAACAATGGCGATTGATCAGGAAGTGAACTCCGCCATGCTCGATCGGCATGGGCTGCATGCATATGTATATGACGCATTGATGAGCAATGAACAAATCAAAGAAATGAGAAAAAAAATCAGGACAACAAAATTCTAAAATCCGTTGATTGATTCTTATCCAAGAACGATCAGAAATGCATTGTAAATCTTACATTCGGATGCGCGCGCCAATGATCTGCTCGATCGCGAGAATACGCAAATAATTGATCTTGTGGGAAATAATAACTCCGGTTTGGACGGACGCTGTAGAGTAAGGAGGCTGACGGGAACGAAGATTAATTGGATGGTTTTGCCGAAAAAGATTAGAAGCCCAACGATCTGGGTGCTATTTATGTCCACCACAAAGGTGGTGGCATGGCATGCACTATATCCGCCATGAAAACTTACCAGGAAGAGAACAAGCTAAGAAAAGGTCGATGCCCATGTAGTCATGCAGCATAGGGGAGCCTTATCTCCTCATCCCTCCTCTGCTACAGTACCGCGAGCCGCCGCCGCACGCCCCGGGCCGCCCCGAAGCCTCCCTCGCCGGCGACGCCGGTAGAGGGAGGTGGAGGTCGGCGCCGGTGGCCTCCTGTATATATTAGGTGTTTGTTTTGGCGAGATGCCGAAGTTTGGGAGTAGGGCGCCGGGCTTTGGCCGGACTTGGTGCAGATGGCGGCGGATTGGTGGCGGCGTCGAGCTCCAGAGGGCTGAGACGGCGGCGTGCTGGTCCAGGCCCTCAATCTCCCTGAATAAGGCCTTCGGTCCCCTCCTTGCTGGTCTGATTTCTCTGCATCTCCACATCCTCTTGGCCGGCCGTGGCGGCGGGGGAGAGGATGTTGGATGTGGGGTTCCTTGTGACCGGCATGGAGGCTGGAGTGCTGCTCCTGCTTTGGTGCTCTGGCGTGGCACCAAGTGGGCGCTGAAGGACGGCTCCATCAGGCTTCTGCGGAAGAAGAAGATGGGCTGCCTCTGGAGGGTGTGCTCCTTGAATAAATACGCCGGTGCCGCTCTGGTGGTGCCGAGTTGCGGCGCGGCGGACGCTCTCCTGGCCGGCTGTGGTAGCGCGGGGGGGGGGGGGGGGGGGAGGGGCAAAGTGGCGCTTGGTGTGGTGCGGTGTTCTTCCTGGCCGGCCGCGGCGGCGAGGAGGAGGAGCAACGCGGCGCAACTGTCTTGGCATCCTGCAGCGGGTATGAATAATGATTTTGTCTGGGTTTTTCTCTAGGCCGCTCTTCTTCGCTTGCCTCCTCCCACCCGTGGCAGGTGTGGTGACTATGGCAGGCCTGCTTGCATGGATGGCACCAGTGAAGAACCTCCTGCTGCAGGATTCTTCTGTTCATCACGTCTTCTTCGACCACCAGTTGGCGCAATGGTCGCGGTAAATGGAGGCGATGACTGGGTGAGCAGCATCGTTAGGCGGCACTGGAGTTGGGAAGCAATTTTCTTGAGCTTCACCTCGGCGGCGGGTTTCAGGCGTCCGACATCCAAGGCCAATGTTACTTGGTCTATCCAGAAGCCGGCGAAAGGTTCTGGCCAATCTTCAACCTCCTTTGTGAGGCCCCTCTCGAGGTTAGCTGCCGCATACCTCGTCTGCGTGAGAGCAAGTGGTTTCGTCCCCGCTACCATGCATGACGGCATCATGCCTGACCTCCGGCTCGGTGGTGGAGAAGAGGAAGGACCGGTTTGATTTGTTTTTCTTTTATTGAGGTCTTTTCTACAAATGCCAGGGACCCATGTTTTATTACTTATCTTATGGGGTCTTTTGTAATCCTTTGTAACCTCCGCCATTTGGATTTTATGTGATGCTTCCGGTCCCTTTGGGGACACTCCGTTCAGAAAAAAAATATAGTCATGCAGCAGAGAGTAGGAGATCCATCGTATCCTTTCCCCTGACTGTGAGTGTCATTTGAGAGAACCATGAACAATCTTCTACCAACAACAAAAGTAGTGTATGTGATTGGTTGGATGATGCTAATAAAATGTTGTTTTTATCATCGTGCTTAGAATTTAAATATTTTTTCTTTCAATGCAAATTTGGTTCTTTAAAAAAATGCACTAGCCAACTATATTAAAAGATCGATCAAATGGAAAGAGATTAGACAATATATTTATATTCAACACTCTTTCTCATGTTTAGACTATTTTAGTCCTTAACGTGAGTTCAGTGCTGGTCGTAGAATCTTTTTTTAGTAGAGTCTTGAACTTGAGACCTCTTGGTTCTGATATCATAAAAGATTTATGCACTAACCAATTATCACAAAAGACCAATTTGATAAAAAGAGACTAGGCTATATATTTATATTTACAATCCTATCATGTCTAGGCTATTTTAGTCTTTAGCGTAGGAGTAGGCCGCAGGAATGTTTTTTTATATATATTGCGTGAGCAGGGTCTCGACCTCAAGACCTCTTGGCTGTGATACTATAAAAAATTTATGTACTAGACAATTATCTAAAAAGATCGATCTAACGGAAAGAGATTCATAGTTATATTCAACACTTTTAACTGGCTTCCAACTTATCTATATTTTTGTGTTGGCAACCGGTTGTGAGACATCAGTTGCAAAAGTAAAAGCCTAGTACGTGTGGGAGCAATAGCCTTATTACGGTCGCTTTGGCTATGTAAAAGCGAAAGTCCCCTTTGTGGGTTATTTTCCATTATGCACACCAGATCCGGTTGTGGTCTATTCTACACACACCGGTACACCGATGGTTGTTTTTGACAATGTCATTGAGTTTGGAGCAGGTGGAGAATGATATATTTACCATTTACGGATAACGATATAGTCTTTAATCAGTTCTCCACCACCTTAATTAGGCATTTCTACAATCATGCATGCCTTTGTTATATGACTTTTATCTTCCTATCCATATGACATCCATGTGTGGACTCTTTAATTGTATCACCTTGAACAAAACTTTAAGTATACTAAAAAGAGCTAGTTATCAAAGAAACTTATATTGGGTCATGTTTGTCCACACGGATTTGTGTTAGCAGCCCAACTACAGCCCGTGAAGTTTAAAATGTGCGAACCGTGGATCGAGATTGACATCAACTCTTTAATTGTATCATCTTGAACAAAACTTTGAGTATACTAAAAAGAGCTAGTTATCAAAGAAACTTATGTTGGGCCATGTTCGTCCACACGGATTTGTGTTGGCAGCCCAACTACAGCCCGTGAAGTCTAACATGTGCGAATCGTTGATCAAGATTCACATCAACGACTGAGGTGCTCCTTTAGAGAGGAGTGAAAAAATGACCCTAGCAACCCTTGGCGGTTGAGTGTGAGAGAGTGTGAGAAAGCAAGCCTAGAACACGTTTGCCAAATGTGAGAGAGTGATAGCATACAACAACACAACAACCTAATGGGGAAGAAGGAGATGTGATTTTTGTTCAGATTTCTGATGCGTCACTAGTGTGTCTTCAAGATGGTGCGAGACTCAAACGTGTTTTGATTGAATACAAACTCGGTGGACTTCTTCCTTGCTTTGAGTACTTCGATCTTGTTAGTTAGTTCGAGGTTTGGGTAAGTAGAACATCAGATTTGAGAGCGGTTTAGTAAGTTTAGACTGCTACAGTTTCAACACAACAGTTTTAGTGGACGGACAGTTTGGGTAGGCAAACGATGCCTGATTGAGCTGATTTTTAGTGAGTTTGTTGGGAACATATATGTATGCTTGTCTACCAAATTTGGCAATGTTTGGATCTTTGGTTTAAGATAAGTTGTTTGATTATCGAATGGGACAAAACTGTGATACCTCCGCTTTGTTGTAATATTACCTCGTGTGGTAGTTGTTATTGTTGTCGATTGACAATGTGCTAAAGTGTGTTGTATATCTCTAGATTTATGGAGAAGACTCTATATCCAGGTTTCTCATAGTGTACCGGTTGGTCCAAATCTTGTTTTTTCTTGCCAAGTTGAGGAGGTTTTTCCACGTAAATCCTTGCTTGTCCATTTAGTCGTTGTTTTATTTCTGCTGCATATCTTCTTGTTGAAGCTATAATCGAATATCATTGCATGCTAGTTGATTGGTTTCTCCGCCAACAAACTGGTATCAGAGCCGAGGTACTCAAGTTTTGGAGCAAGGTTTGTATTGGGCTGAGTGCACTTGGTTGTGTTGAAGGATTGGACTGAATACAAATAGAATGATCTCATTTAATGGTACAAATTATCAGAAGAACAAGATGAAGGACTTTTTGTATGTGAAAGAATAATGGAAGTGGGTGTTCTCTACTAAGATGCCCAAGGATATGAAAGAATATCATTGGGAGGTACTTTGTCTACAAGCTTGTGGGTTCATTCGACAACGGGTCAATGATAATGTTTTGAACCATATCATTGAAGAGACACATGAACACACCTTAAGACAAAATTAGAGGAGTTGTATGCTCACAAATAAGGTACCAACATGATGTTGTTGATCATGAAATTTATGCGTTCTAGGTACAAGGAAGTTGCTCCAATTGCAGATCATGTGGATGAATTTTATGGCATTATAAATCAACTATCATCAATGTGAATCCATCTAAAGATGAAGTGAGAGTTTTGTTGCTACTTGTGTAATTACTAGACACTTCAGAGACCTTTAAGGTCATTGTTTGCAATTCAACACCTAATGGAGTTGTCACTTGGAACCTTGTGAAGACCATGGTACTAAATGTAGAGTCCAGAAAATTGCTAATAAGGATCGTTTGTCAATGATGGGTGGACTCATACTTGTACCCGACATGGACCTGAACCCATGATTCCTGCCCACGACAATCTCCGACGATCAAGGACCTGGAGGCCTGAATCAGGAAGCTCTCAAACCAACCTAATTCCAACCGACCTGACATGTGGGGCTACAAGACGACTCTCTAGAGACCTAGAAGACCTAACATATGTGCAAGGGAGATTGGAGATCACGATCACGTGCAAGACGAGATGAAGACCTAACGTGACTAAGAAGGATCCGACTACCATCGACGCCTATAAGTACCCTAAGACATTGACCCTAGAGATGACACGCCATAATCGCCCATGCCTTCACCATTATCCTTAGTCATAGCTCTAGATTCATCCATCTCGTCGGGTGTCATTATAAACCCATCGAAATCATCTTGTAGACACATTGTATGATCTCTTGATCACCTTATGAATAAATTCTAGGGGATTCCTCCCATTACCTACACATCTTCGTCTTTGAGATCCAAACTTGATGACCTGAGCCGGTCACTGAACAAATAAACTCTCTTTCATTCCTCAGAAGCGAGACTGCATAGGGATCATCAAAACTATTGTTCGTCAGTTGGCGCGCTAGGATGGGATCCCACGTCATGCATATCGGATCTATAGAAGAGCTCCCACCAAACGCTCCCGCCCAGAGAGCACGACATATCAAGTGACTCATACCGCCAGGAGGTGGTCATGGAGACGTGTGCGGTGCAAGGTTGCCCTAGGACAAGAAGCCTCGCCCCCACAATGACTATTGCTAGGAGGTCGAGGAGGTTTGCACGCCGAGGGGGAACGAAAGCTCTCCATAACAGGAGCAAAGATAAAGGCCACACGCCGGGTTGCACTTGCATCAAGACCCCTGCCTCACCGGCGGAGCGTGTGGATGGAGCCCACGATCACATTTTTGGAGTCGGTTCGCCCAAGATGGGGAGGAACAACGGGTGACTCTCCATGACTTGTATTGCTGGTGATCGCTAATGTCTCGGTCAACCAGGTCTTGGATGACAGATGATGTTCCTGTGCCCTCATCAAGGCGTGTACCCTGAACCGACTCTAGACCCCACGGGGGATCATGCGATCCATCATGAAAATGATGATCAGGATAATACTAGGAGGCACAAGCACCCCCCTCGAGCATATGACACTTCCCGTAACGTTCAGAACCGGAAATAACTTTCAGACATAGATATGCCTGTTTGAGGTAATACATGGAGATGTTGTACAACGCGATCCTCAGATCGACCACAACTCGCTCAGTTCTTCGCCAGACCTCATGACTTGTACCAGGTCCTCAAGCTCCCGGGACCAACGAGAGTAATCACCGTTCATGGACAAGCCTGCCGTAACGACCCGCGCGTCAACCGGAGGTCTGGGGTGATCTCCCACCTCGGGATGCCCCTAGGAACAAAGAGTACATGTTCCACCTAGACACAAGAAGATCAGGGTACCCACCAGATATCAAGTCCAGGACCAGCGGTCCGACCTGTGGAGCAAGTACGGGCGGTTCCGCTCAACGCTAAGAACGAGACAAGGACGGTCCTCATTGGAGCAAACCTCAAACCGAAAATTGCGGACACGTTAGTCGCTTTCTTGTGTGAGAATGTCGACGTATTCGCCTAGGACAACTCTGGCGTGCCAGGAATACCGTGGGACCTCTCCGAGCACTTCTTAATGTTGACCCGCGTGCATGACCGGTGAAGCAGAAGATCAGGAGGTTCACTACCGAGCAGAGGGAGTTCATAAAAGGGAAGGTCGAGGAGCTCCTCGCCGCGGGTTAGATCCAAAAATCAACTACCCAACTTGGGTGGCTAACCCTATTATAGCTCAGAAGGAAGGAGGAGGACAAATAATGTGCGTGGACTTCACCAGCCTGAACAATGCACGTCCGAAGGACTCCTTCCCCTCCCAAGGATAGACCAGATCATTGAATCCACTACTAGGAGCAAGTTGATGTTTCTCCTCGATGTGTACTCCGGGTAGCACTAGTTCCATCTACGGAAGGAGGACATCCCATTCACAGGCTTCATCACCCATGGCAGGACTTATTGCTACAAGATGATGCTCTTCGGACTCAAGAAAACAGGCACCACGTATTAGCACACCATGCACGCCGCCTTCTAAGATCAGATTGAGATAAATATGGAGGTCGACGATCTCGTCATAAAATCTAAGGAGAAAGATGATCTCATACCAGATCTAGAATAGACCTTCCACAACTTCCATGGGTACCAGATTATGCTAACCCAACGAAGTGCATGTTCGGGGTGGAGGAGGCCAAGATCCTCGGGGTGATCGTCTCACACTGTGGGATCGAGGCCAACCCCAAGAATATCAGCGCGATCCTACGTATGGAATCACCCCAGAACCAGTCGCAGATTCAGAAGCTAGCGGGGCACATGGTATTCCTCAGCCGATTTGTCTCCAAACTAGGAGAGAAGTACCTACCCTTCTTCAAGCTCCTCAAGAACCACATGGGCTTCAATTGGACTGACGAGGTAGAGCAGGCCTTCAAGACCTTGAATACGTACCTCTTTGAACCTCCCGTCTTAGCATCACCTCACACGGGAGAAACCTTATACCTCTATGTGTCATGCGGTCCTAGGGCGGTTACCACTGCTATCATTATCAAGAGGTCAGAAGAGGAAAAGGAGGAGAAACTTCAACGACCGGTGTATTATTTTAGTGAAATCCTGCACGACCCCAAGGAAAGATATCCCTAAATCTAGAAGCTCCTCCACACGGTTCTGCTCACAACCCAAAAGCTGAAGCATTACTTCACACTAGGTCATCACCTACATAGACTTCCCACTCAGGGCGATCCTGGGAAACCAAGAGAACACGTGGAGGATAGCGCAATGGGGCGTCAATCTAGCCAACTATGGGATCTAGTTCACCCCACGGTTTGCAATCAAGGGGACATGCACTTGCTGATTTACTAGCAGAATGGACGGATGAGATGGCTTGCATAGGCGAACACGATGGCCACCCAGAGGTATGGACATTGCTCTTTCATGGCTCGCTTACTATATAAGGAGCTAGAGCCGGAGTCATGCTGGTCGCTCCAACGGGCGAACACCTTCAGTATGCCCTCTAGGTACATTTCTGCACCTCCAACAATGTGGTAGAATACGAGGGGTTACTCGTAGGTCTGAGGGTAGCCTCGTCCGTGATGATAAACCACCTTAAAGTTATGGGAGACTCGTAGCTAGTAATAAAGCAGTCAAACAAGGGATACATGGCCGCAAATGATACCATGGCTCTCTACTTCATGAGGTCTATAGGCTCTAATCCCATCTTGATGGATCGAGTTCCACTACATCCCAAGGAGGGAAAACTGTTTAGCAAACATGCTAGCCAAGAAGGCCTCCTCTAAAGGCCCCGGGCAAGCATGGGTGGTCATAGAGAGGTTGTCACAACCATTTGTGGAACACGGGGAGAACCTCTCTGGGCAATATAATATGGAGCTGACCAACCCTCCATAAGACCCTTCCCACGGGATTGTCGGATAAATCATCATGATATCAACCAGGTCCTAGGAAGCCAGGGGCATTCCGAGGTAGAGGAACCACTATAGGTCCTCGTTGAATGCGCTCCCTATAGAATCAGCTCACAAGTCCCACCAATAGTGTTATCATAGGAAGAGAATCAGTGCTAGGGGACAATTATCGCACCGTGTAGCCCTTCGTAGGGGGTGACTGATGCATGTAAAATGCATACATGAACTTTGTAGTTTGTTAACATATTTTCCCACATATTTGCATCATATATAATGTTATATCTATTTTTATATTGATTTTTGGGGATTTACCAATGATCCCCTTTATTTTGGTTATAACCCTGCATGGCAGAAAAACCCTATTTTCAATGTTTTTGATGTTTCAGGACCTATACGAAGTAAAATGGACCTGAGCTTTTGGGAATGCCAATATTTATCCACACGAAGCTTCTGGAGCATGAGGACCTCACCTAGAAAGCCAGGAGTCCCAAAAGAGACTGGGTGGCGCGCCCAGCCTAGGTGGGCATGCCACCTATGCTCTTTTCCTCCTCGGCCATCCGATCACCTTGATTATTTCGCCCACAGAGTTCTCTTGACCTAAAAATCCCTATATAAGGATCGCTCGAGGAGTCCTCGACACGGGGAGGCAGAGATAGAAAACACCAACAACAAAGAGTCTACTGGCCACCACCGGAGGAAGATTGGAGGGGGAACCGCTGCCGTATCTCCTGCAGCCGCGTCTCCTCCTTCACCAACGCCTCCTCGTCACTCTCCATGATGAGAGGGGAGTAGTCCACCCCCCGGACTTTGGGTTTATGGTGGTAATTTGATCTAATCTCTCTATTTATAATCATTGTTGAAGTCCATATGATGTGCCTTGCATGAGTATGGATCTATCTATGTAATCCCTATGGTGGATATTGTGTTATGAGATAGTGTTGTTATTCATTTACCGTTGTGTTGGATCTTGTATGGTTTGTCATACTTTGGGAATATTCTATGATGCATGTAATGGTTTAGATCTATACATAATGCCTTGTTTATCCACATCATGAGGTGATTGACACCACCAAGTGGGGGGTAGATGAGAGAGATGTGATAATACTCACAACTTATCACAACATATGAATCATTGCACTAGTGTTTAGAATGTTTTCCATTAAGAAGTATGATGTATGTAGGTAATGGGTAGCCGAGTGACAGCGACATATGTATTGAGTGACAACAATGCAGCCGAACATCCTTCATCTAGGGGTAAAAAGGGAGAAGTATGATGTGTGGTGTGACACAAACCAAATGCTAGCCTTATTGCAAGGGTGACCTAGTAACACAAAGGAGTACTTCTTTCACCTATGTGTTTTATGACATGTAGCCACCATAAAAGTGTTGGGGTTCCACGTATGAAAACAATAAATTTTACTCTACGCCCCTGAACCCCTGAAGCTGCCAGGACCTATCTATTAGTAATACAGTAAAGGGAGGGGCTTTTCGCAAACTTACCCTTGAAGACCGAAAAACGTTGTCAACGCTCAGGAGAGCGTGGTTGATGTAGACGAGGCGAAGCGGACCTCAAGGTCGTGATGAAGTCCTTGCGCTCCTTGGCTCCAATGACTTGAGTGCCTCAAGTGCGACACCTCGCGGGGATTTACACACGTCCGGTGCCTGACGATGACTCCCGCTTCCCTGATCCAGCAGCAGTTACGGAAGTAGAGCTCCCGGATCTGAATCCTGCAGCGCGACGGCGCTCCACGGTGAAGATGTCTCTTGCTCGCGCAGTCCAGACTTGGGACCACGGTCATGAGAGAGAGAGGGGGAGAGAGAAAATATCATCTGGAGGTCCTCCCAAAAGTGAGAAGACCTTTATTAATTATTGCTGTATTTTTATTTGGCCAAATACCCCCACTATATATAGGGGGAGGGGAGGTACTACCTCCCTCAAAGTCGTGGGGTGGGACTAAAGGAGAGGAGAGGGAGGGGTGGCACCGTAGGCCACCCCCATGGGCCCCGCGTGGGGGGGGGGGGAGGGGGGCTGGCCCACTAGGGCGCTGGCCACCCCCTTGGCCCTTCTCCCTCTCACCTTTCCCCTAATGGGCCCTCTCCCCTCCAGGAATTGGCCCATTAAGCCTTTGACCATTTAATTGATTTTTCTCTTTATTAAATAATTATGAATAAATGATTAAATCAACATTTAACATTCATTCACATATTATTCAATCTCCATGGCCATGGAACACCTTCCACCTCCACTCCAGACATCCTCCGGACTTACCGAAACCCTTCCGGTTTTCTCCCTACTCTTCTTCGGTGATTCCACCGATCCTATAAACACTCTCTAAGCATCATCAAGCCCTTAAGCGTGATACCCCATGGTTCGGGAACACTCCAGACATGGTCGGGACACCCCCGCACCAATGATCAACAGAGGGACCTGGAAGGCATGTGACCCTTGTGTGTTCCACGAAGATCTTTTGTCGTTTGAACCAGGACAGTCGTGTCTTATTCCCTTTGTCACTCGATACTTGCATTGTCCAAGATCTGATCAATGACATCCCCATGTCGTGTTCAATCTCGTTACTGAACAATGCTACCTGACTCGTCCCGACAAGTGATATCCCCATGATCAATGAAATCACACGCTGCGCAGCTATTGGATATAACTTCTCCGAGTGGGCCCTTGAGTATCTTCCTGTCACATGGACGAACAAATCCCGCTCTTGACATATATTGCCTCTATGGTTTCCTCCGAGTACCCAAACACACCTTTATAACCACCGTATTACCAGATGGCGTTTGATGGTATCTAAGCACTCTCGGGAGACAGTGATTGATATAGCCTCACGGTCTAAGGAATAGTCTACGAGGATCCATTTCTAATCATCGTAACTTGAACTTCGTGACATGATCGGGTCACGATGTTTAGGTTGGGTATTGGTTCATCATCTCATTCTCAGAATGAGATGACCTCATTTCCAACTAGCATAAATGCCACATGATCAGGAAACTTGATCATCTGTTGACCAATGAACCAATGACTAGAGTTTCACTGGGAACCCGTGGTTGTTTGTATATCACACGTGTATTGATGTTTCCACTCAACATAGTTATAGCATGATATAAAACTTAATCATAAACTATATGAAATATGATAATAGTCCTTACTACTATTTGTCTCTAGGGCATATTTCCAACAGTCTCCCACTTGCACTAGAGTACAAATACACTAGCTACATTTGTGCTCAATCATTGGCACCATATATCCGGTACCTTGAACATGCTTGCTCATGGAAAAGGTTGAGTCTTGGGTCTATACTTTACAGTCCCAAATCCTTTGCAACTTACTAATGTCACCTGGATTGACATTAATACTCTATCATCACATGATAGCATCTGTGTGTATGCATTGTCGCTATGGCAGCAGAACGAGGCCCGATTCCAGGAGCATACAGTGACGTTAGATCAACCTCGAGGGCTTTCTCATGGGCACTATGCCCTGGGACACATCATTCTACATTAAAAGCGAACTAGCCCCGCCATAACATTATACAACACTTTAGATGGTACACTTATCTATTATTATAAATGTATTCACCGAAACACTAGTGCACTCTGTGCAACTTTCGATGTTTTTGTTCACCTTGCTTCCTACTTGACTTCAATCGGTATTACAGGAGTTTCCAACATATTCCCTTATAACATAACCCTTTATGTTGTCATCCTTTATGGATTTGGAAAATATGTCTACAGTTCTCTATTAGACACTATGGACAAAACTTAGCTCAACGTTCTGTGATTCAAACTTAATCACTTTCAAATGTTCCTTATTTGGATCACATATTATGCTAAGTTATCATCATGGTTTACTAAGCTAGAAACTATGTCTCAACATAGTGGATGACAATCATCCTTTTCTTTCTTTCAACCATTGATGTTAAACTTAATACTATTCCTAATTCGAGTTATTAAGGACTAGTCCTTAATTAACTTCTATTCTGAAAACCCCTTTCAGAATCCCTCAAGGAATACTAAATAATAAATTTATTATCAACTTCTTCATCTTATAAATCATTATTTATAAGTATTTGCGCCTTTATTCTTAACTCCCTTAAGAATTACTGTATAAGCTCCCACTCCATAATATGTTGCCAACATATCGTTTTAGGAAGACTTACATAGCTCCCACTCAATTTTATGCAAATTGCACATCCACTCACTATTTTGAACAATTTCAAAATCCTTTGATCAAATATCAAAGTGAGAGATTTACTATGAGACACTAGTACTAGTCTTAAATCCACTAGATATTCAGCACACTTGAATGAAATTCATTTGAATTTGTCCAATACCTGACAAATCATGCTTTTGTCATTCACCTCCTTTTTCCACTATGGCTTTGTAGTCATTTTAGAAATCCAAGTAACCCTTTTACTTGTGAGATTCAGCAACGAATTGCATTCTAATCTCAAGGGAATTTTGCTTTTAGGATTTCTCATAAGTCTATTTACCATTATTTCCTTTGTAGTTTGTAGGTATGTCATATTTCAAGAATCATGGCAAATGGTTCACAAATGTCTCCATACTAGATATGGATTACATTTTGAATCCTATTACGTGTAGTGAAAACACTAGTGGGGAAAACATAATGATCAATATCATTGATTCTTTCCTTCTGTGAAGAGAGTCGTTCAGGAACATTGTCTGTTGCGCTTCTCAACACTCTGATGCGGGGATTTGAATCCTCATCATGTTTTACACTATCTTCCATTCGCTCCATAATCGAGAAATATCACTAAAAGTGAGCTTTCTCAAGAATGCACCAAAATCCAAGCAATATGAATTTTGCTTTTCCTTTTGGTTTTAGCTATGGATTTTGTATTCAAAGTTTCCAATGAATAATCTACAAGGACTTATTCGCTATTGTTTTGGTTATATCAAATAACCCCAAAACTTTCACGAATTCAAATGGTTCACTACATTCTAATTGAGTGCTAATTATTTCTAAGCTAATGGTCTCTACATCTACACTATGAAGATTTATTTGGTGCCTTCTATTCAACCCCTTTGATATCCAATATCACATTGTGATGCTTTGCATTCTGACATTTCAAAAATGCTTTGCATTCCACAATTTCTTTTATGCCATTCTTATAAAGTTGAATTTCATTACTATTGATCAAATCATAGTAATTATATTCTCTTTTATATTTATACCCTTTTATTGATGAAACATTTTGATCATATCAAATAATTTCATATTCATGTTTCCTTTGGTAAACTACTTTACACATTCAAACAATCACATAATGATAATTACCATTTTTGTTAAAACACAATACATCGAATATGTATTAACTTTTAACAATTCATTTAAACACTTTGCATTCAAGTAATACACAGTGTTCAAGTTAATTTGCCGAACTTAGGCATGATTTATATGTGATAAGAAATCGAATGACTTTCACATATTATCACATAACTTTGAATTTAAACAATGGTTTTCATTTATTAATGAACATATCATTAAGTTGGGTATTTTAAACAAGGCATTTTAATGTTTTATAAATGTTCATGCATTATCAATTAGTTTCAAACAACAAGGATAATTCACACATAATCAAACAAGATATGAACATGAATAGAAATCATTCATAAAAGTGGAACAACTGTTTGTTACAAGCTCATATGAATAACCGTCTCACAAAGTGTGAGATACACTAAAGAAGTTCACAATCTCTTGATTACAATAATCATCCTAAAACATAAACTAAATGATAAATGTCAAGGGAGAGTGTCGTGGGCCATCATCATTATGCTTGCCATCAACACGCAACGTCACCTCCTCTCCAACAAGCACCTCTCATGCAGAAGGACATGTTTTCAGCAAAACAGAACAAGTATCAGATATACTTAACACTGCAAATGTGTTTGCAAGATTATAACATTTATAAAACTGTATATCAAATATAGACCTTTGTCATTGATGACCTGGGCGACATTTGGTTCAACTAACACATTCCTGAGATGTGTCACGAACTGGTGGAACTCCATTGATTCCGCGTCTCCCCTCATTACGCAAGTCCTGACTTGTGCTTGGTAGCTTGGTGGCAGCGACCGCAACACAACACTGTTTGCGAAAGATCCCATCATCCAGCTATCCAGGAAGTATGCAGGCCTCACGTACACATCATGCATGCGCTCCAAGTAGTCGTCCAATGATGAGTTCTCCTCCATCTTAATGGAAAGGAAGTCTCCCATCAGCTCATGCTCCCATATGCGTACTTGTTCCACGAAATGTGTCCTAAGCTGTAGCATCACCGAACGAGGGTCGTCATCACCCACGAAAGGCCACAGCTCATCCACCATTCCGAAACACATGGTAACTGAAATGAAGGAGGCCATCTCACGACGGAGATAGCGGTCTTTCCGCTCCTCTGGGGTCTCTAGCTCAGCGGGCTGATCCAAATCCATCTCGTCGAGTATGTAGTCAACCACGTCGTTCTCGCTAAGGAGAACGTCGAGACGTGCAACCCGTATTGAGAAGTTTGATCCATCTAATCTAAGCTTCTCTCCTTCTCACCAATCAATCGTCAACACGAAAGGAGCCATCTACATTTATAATTGCAAAAGGAATTTAGACTGAGTTTATAATTAAATGAGTTAATAATAACTCCACTCAGAAACACCTATCCCCAAAAGGGTTCCTAGTGATAACACGACCCCTATCAGCCACATCTCCCCCGATTGAACACGACCATCGATGGGGGTTCAAAGGTGGATGCTAAACGTTGGTCACATCATTCATGCGACCCGTGCTCGATCTTTCGACCATCCGTGTTCCGAGGCCATGCTTTTGTGGCGTGCTAGGCTCGCCAACTCAACCTTAGTGTATTCGTTGTGGAACATGGCTTACACCCACTATATGCGAACGTAGATATGTCTGACACCCAGGTCTGTAACCCTGGATCGCCTCATACCGAAGAACTTTCTTGGTGGTGCACACTAAGGGGGAACACAATTGTTGGTAATTTTAACAGGGATCATCTTATTAGGCTACCTTCGAGTATCTAATACTAGCACACACTAAGACATACAAACAATAACATTGAATGTAAATGCTATGTGATATGGTCCTTCACGTCGTGATCTCCATCCGTCGTCACCGGGTTCCGGCGCCGTAAACACCAGGGTACCGGTGTCATTCCGGCGTGGTAGTCCGTCACCTTCGTGACTATCTACTACTACGTAACATAAGGTAATCACTTTACCTTTGCCACAACCATATCACAAAGCAACAGCCCCCTGCAAAACAAACTTAGACGCCTCTACTTTATCTTTGCATGTTTTACGTGGCTGAATGGGCTTTCGCACAAGAACCGTTCTTACCTACGAACTTTCAGCACAACGCTGATCAAGTAGTTGTCTCTACTACACCCCTTTCGGGGCCCTCCGTTGCAAATGGCATACCAACTAATGCGAGGGAGATAGCCACCCCCTAGGCCACTTTATATGGTACAAGCCGTATGTCAAGCGTGGACCAATCTCGCGAATGAACGCGTAAAGTCGGTTGGGGGCCGCTTCATCAAGCATTACTGCGGTATCCACAAGTACACGTGGGAGGGTAACAACTAAAAGATCAACGCCCACATGCTACATCTCGTGTGTTCTACCCGTACTAGTATTACTACGCATAGATCTAGCTCTGATACCACTGTTGGGGTTCCGCGTATGAAAAAAATAAATTTTACTCTACGCCCCTGAACCCTTGAAGCTGCCAAGACCTATCTATTAGTAATACAGTAACAGGAGGGGCTTTTCGCGAACTTACCCTTGAAGACCCAAAAGCATTGTCAACGCTCAGGAGAGCGTGGTTGATGTAGACGAGCCGAAGCCGACCTCAAGGTCGTGATTAAGTCCTTGCGCTCCTTGGCTCCAACGACTTGAGTGCCTCAAGTGCGACACATCGCGGGGAGTTACACACGTCTGGTGCCTGACGATGAATCCTGCTTCCCCGATCTAGCAGCAGTTGCGGAAGTAGAGATCCTGGATCCGAATCCCGCGACGTGACGACGCTCCGCGGTGAAGATGTCTCTCGCTCGCGCAGTCCAGACTTGGGACCACGGTCACGAGAGAGAGAGAGGAGGAGAGAGAAAATATCAACTGGAGGTCCTCCCAAAAGTGAGAAGACCTTTATTAATTATTCGTGTATTTTTATTTGGCCAAATACCTCCACTATATATAGGAAGGGGAGGTACTACCTCCCTCAAAGTCCCGGGGTGGGACTAAAGGAGAGGAGGGGGGAGGGGTGGCACCGCCGGCCACCCCCATGGGCCCCACGCAGGGGGGGCTGGCCCAATAGGGCGCCGGCCACCCCCTTGGCCCTTCTCCCTCTCTCCTTTCCCCTAATGGGCCCTCTCCCCTTCGGGAATTGGCCCATTAAGCCTTTGACCATTTAATTGATTTTTCTCTTTATTAAATAATTATGACTAAATGATTAAATCAACATTTAACATTCATTCACATATTATTCAATCTTCGTGGCCATGGAACACCTTCCACCTCCACTCCAGACATCCTCTGGACTTACCGAAACCCTTCCGGTTTTCTCCCTACTCTTCTTGGGTGATTCCACCGATCCTATAAACACTCTCTAAGCATCATCAAGCCCTTAAGTGTGATACCCCACGATTTGGGAACACTCCAGACATGGTCGGGACACTCCCGCACCAATGATCGACAGAGGGACCTGGATGGCCATGTGACCCCTATGCGTTCCACGAATATCTTTCGTCGTTTGAACCGGGACAATCGTGTCTTATTCCCTTTGTCACTCGATACTTGCATTGTCTGAGATCTGATCAATGACATCCCCATGTCATGTTCAATCTCGTTACTGAACTATGCTACTTGACTCGTTCTGACAAGTGATATCCCCGTGATCAAATCACACGCTGCGCAGCTATTGGATATAATTTCTCTGAGTGGGCCCTTGAGTCTCTTCCCGTCACATGGACGGACAAATCCCGCTCTTGACATATATTGCCTCTACGGTTTCCTCCGAGTACCTGAACACACCTTTATAACCACTGTATTACCAGATGGCGTTTGATGCTATCTAAGCACTCTCGGGAGACAGTGATTGATATAACCTCGCAGTCTAAGGAATAGTCTACGAGGATCCATTTCTAATCATCGTAACTTGAACTTCGTGACATGATCAGGTCACGATGTTTAGGTTGGGTATTGGTTCATCATCTCATTCTCAGAATGAGATGACCTCATTTCTAACTGGCATAAATGCCACATGATCAGGAAACTTGATCATCTGTTGACCAATGAACCAGTGACTAGAGTTTCACTGGGAACCCCTAGTTGTTTGTATATCACACGTGTATTGATGTTTCCACTCAATACAGTTATAGCATGATATAAAACTTAATCATAAATTATATGAAATATGATAATATTCCTTACTACTATTTTTCTCTAGGGCATATTTCCAACAAAAAGTACCATTACAACATGACAATTGTGTGTACCTTTACTATATATAACATGATGATCACCATAGATGGAGAAGAGAGGATTAAGTGAACCCATGAACCCATGTCCATTGTTCCTATAAAAGAAAACCCTTGTCTTGTCCTCTTGCATTGAATAGGATTGGGACACTTTTATTCTTGTTTTGTTACATTAAACTTCCAACCATTAATTCGACCATCTTATTCCTTAAAACTTGTTTAGTGCATAATCAACTAAGACTTGTGATACTTTAGTTGTATAGAATAGATAGCTTTTCCTTCTTGCTCCTGCAGATCGATACCCTTCTTCCAAATTGAGAGGTACTACAGTGATCCCCTGCACTTGGGGGTTATCAGTGACACCTGGATGGGTCCTCTGGTGTGCTACTTGGAAAACAACCAACTACCTCATGAACATGAGGAGGCTGAGAAGATAACACGACTAGCTTCAAGTTACGCGCTCATTGAAGGTGATCTCTATAGGAGAGGGGATCTCAGTGTCCTCAGCTGGTGCATCACTATGGAACTAGAATGCTCTCTTATGGAAGATATACATGGTGGCTTGTGCGGCTCACACACCTCATTCCGTACCTTCATGGGATGGCCTTCATGCATGGCTTCTACTATCCCAACAAATGTCAGGATGCTAGCGACCTCATCAAGAAATTCTACGCATGCCAGTATAACGCAAGGAAGATCCACCAGCCTGCTTAGCCCTGCAGACCATACCTCTATCATGGCCGTTCGTGACTTGGGGACTGGACCTCCTGGGAGCCTTCCCCATGGCACCCAGGGCTTCACCCACCTTGTGGTCATGATAGACACATTCACCAAATGGATCGAGGAAGATCCCCTGACCACCATCATAGTGGCCAGGGTCATAAGCTTCATCCTCAGAAACATCTTCACATGCTTCAAAGTACCAAGCAAGATAATTATGGATAATGGGAGCCAGTTTGCCAGCTAAGCCTTCATTGACTTCTGTGAAGAGTATGGGACATGCCTATGCTTTGTGGCATTCGCTCACCCGTAGTCGAACAGGTAGGTCGAGAGGGCAAACGGACTAGTCCTCCAGGGGATCAAGAGAAGGGTGGAAGACATGCTCCACGACACCGGGAGAACATGGGTAACGGAGCTCGCCACCATCCTGTGGTCCGTCGAGACCTCCCAGAGCAGGGCTACACATGACGCCCTTCTTCCTTATCTATGGGTCCGAGGCAATTCTACCCAAAGAACTAAAACTAAAGTCAACCAGGGTGTGGCTCTTCAAGAAGTTCAATTAGGAGCAACCGCGGATGGATGACCTCAACTCCACCAAGGAAGCTAGGGAGGTATCCCACATCTAGGCCACCAAGTATCAGCAGTAACTCCGTAAATACTATGGGAATAATGCCCGAAGAAGGACCTTCCAAGTCGGATACCTGGTACTACAACTAATACATACCAACATGGACCAAAATAAGCTCAGCCCGAAGTGGGAAGGACCTTATCGAATCGTGGGAAACCCCTAACCTAGGGCCTACCTTATAGAAAAGAACGGAGTGGATTACTCCAACACGTGGAGCGTCACAATGCTACGGAAGTTGTATACCTGAAGGATCTCTATGCGGCAACATGCCCGAAATGTAATGCAGAGAGAGGAACTAAAAGAATCTTGAAGTGAAATCACCTCCTCCATGCACTGTCAACCAAGAACTTTGTGCAAAAGCCCTTACAAGGATGTCCGACCGACACTGTATTTCTCTCTACCACTCGAATGCCCAGGGGCTGTGAGTAGAAGGTCACAAGGTCATCCGTCAAAGGTAAATTTCCTTTTTAAAACCTTTCAGTTCTTGTTATTGAAGGAGATATGCCCTAGAGGCAAATAATAAATAGGTTTTCATTATCATATCTCAATTAGTTTATAATAGTTTCATATTGTGCTAGAACTGTGCCAAGTAGAAACATTGGTACAGGTGTGGTATGAAACAACAAAGTCCCTAGTAGCCTCTATTCATACTAGTTCGTTGGTCACGACGATGATCTGGGTTTCAAGATCATGGGCATTTATGCCGACTGACAACAAGATCATATCATTAGAGAATGATGTGGTTGGACATTCCTCGAAGGATTGCAACACTATCAAGTCATATAGTTCATTGTTGCAACATCTATACCTAGACTCCTTCTCCTTAGACCGTGAGCTCATATTACTCACTGTTCCCCTAGGCTGCTTTGACTACATCAACCGTCATTTGGTAATACGGTGGCCATAAAGGTGTATGTTGGGTATTCCAAACGAACAGTTGATGACATGTGACTGCAAGACCGGGATTTGTTCACCCACATGACGGGTAAAGATACATACGGCCGGCTTGGTGAGATTACATCTATAAATGTTGCAACATGTGACTAGGTCACGGTGATGTAATATCACGGTGACAAGAAAACAGAACTTGTTGTGAACGAGATTGAACAAGGTATGGGATACCAATGATCGGATCTCGGACAAGTTGTATCGAGAAAAAAAGGAAGAGGATGCTACATTTAGCGGTTCAAACGGCACTGTCATTAGGAATGCATAGGGGTCACATGGACATCCCTGGTCCCTCTGTTGATCATTGATACAGATCATGTCTAGAGCATTCCCGAGCCGTGAGAGGATACACTTAAGGGCACGATGAGAGCGATCATTCGTAAGACGGAATCACAGTAGAGAAAGAGAAAGCCGGAATTGTTCCGCAGAGAGATCCGAAGTTGTTCAGAGAAAGAATAAAGGACCAGAATCATTTCGGGAAAGATCCAAAGTCGTTCGGAGGAAATTGAAAGGGAACCGAAAGGTGTTTCGGGTCAAGATGGATTTTTTAATATGTATTTACATATTAATTAGTGTAATTAATATTAAATATAATATTAAAATCTAATTTGAAGGGTTATTCCACTAATGGGCCAAACTTCCTAGGGAAATAAGGCCCATGAGGGAAAACCGGAGGAGGGAAGGGCCAAGGGCCAAGGGCCAAGGGGCCAAGGCCCAGGCGCCTCAAGGGGGCCCACCCGGACAGCCTAGGGCTATGCGCGGGGTGGGGCCCACCCCTGGCCGGCGGCCCATGAAGGCCCATGCGCCTCCCCCCTCTCTCCCTTGTTTAGTCCCACATGGGAAACCCAAAGGGGAGGGCACACCCCCTCCCCCTATATAAAGGGGTGCCCATGGGTGGGATTGAACACACCAATATTTGGAGAAGTCCTTTGGTTGACTTCCTCCTTCCCCCTCTCTCTATGCCTTGTGACCATGGCCCCAAGTCTGGGCTGTGCGATCGAGGCACACCTGCAGTACGCCGTTGCGCTGCAGGGATTCCTAGCCGGATATCAACTTCCGCACTCCCGGCGGGATCGGGGAGCCGGAGGTCTCATCGTGCACCGGATGTGTACGAAGACACGAGGCGCAACACTTGGGGCGCTTGAATGTCGTGAGCCGGAGCTGTTGCACGATGAAGATGTCGAAGGAGCAAGGGGTGACCTGCGAGGAGCTTCGCGACCTTGAGGTCGGCTACGAGTACGACTACTTAAACCACGTTCCCCGTGGAACGTTAACTGCGTACGGTCTACAAGGGTTTGTATTCTCTACGCTCCGGCCGTTACCGCATTACTACATAGATAGATCCTAGGTAGTTTCTGGGGTTACATCGTAGGAATTTTTTTGATTTTCCGCACCGATCCCCAACAATGGCATCAGAGCAGATCTATGCGTAGGAGTGTTGTATGGCCAGTATGCACAAGTATTGTGCGGGCATTGATCCCTTAGTTGTTACCCTCTAAGGTGTACTTGTTTATATCACGGTATTGTTTGATGAAGCGACCCAGACCGACCTTACGCGTATTCGTACGCGAGACTGGTTCCACGCTCAACATACGGCTTGTACCGTATAAGTGGCTAGCGGGTGTCTGTCTCTCATTCAATAGTTGATATAGCATTTACAACGGAGGGCCCCGAAAGGGGTGTAGTAGAGACAACTGTCGGATCCATGTTATGGTTGGAAAGTTCATAGTTTAGAAACGGTTCTAGTGCGAAAGCCCTAACAACCACGTAAAACTTGCAATAGATAAAGTAGAGGCGTCTAATTTTATTTTGCAGGGGGCATGTGATTATGATATGGCATTGGTCGATACGAAGGTAAAGTAGTTTACTTTTCTGTTACTAAGTAGTATAGTAATAGTCATCGTTCCAATGGATGACCTGGTGGAGGCGTCGTGGACTTGGCGTCAAACCAAGGGCACGATGGAGATCATGCCGGAGCACTCGATGGAGATCAAGGCGCAAGAAATACCATATCATATCAAATTAGACATATGATGTTGATACCAGTTTTTACATCTTATTGTGTGCTAGTATTTAGATACTCAACGGTAGCAAATAAGATAATCCCTATTTAATTCCAATGTTCTGTGTTCCCCTTGTGTGTGCACCACCAAGAAAGTTCTTCGGTATGAGGCGATCCAGGGTTACAAGCCTAGGTGTCAGACATATCTATGTTCGCATACAGTGGGTGTAAGCCATGTTGCACAGCGAATACACACAAGTTAGATTTGGCGAGCCTAGCATGTTAGAGAAGCATGGCCTCGGAACACAAGAGATCGAAAGATCGAGCATGAGTCACATGGATGATGTGATTGGCATTAGTGAATGTCTACCTTTGATAATGCACTGATGGCTGTGTAACACGGGGGAGGTGCAGAGGATAGGGATCATGCAATCACTAAAATCGTCCAGGGGATGACAGTTTTAGTGGAGACCAATTATAAATTGATCTCTTATTATAAACTTAGTCTAGATGTCCGTTTGCAAATATCTTAGTAGATCTTAGCCTATCCCATTGAGGTCCTTTGTGACCATGGGAATATATTGCTTAATGAGGAACTTAGCAAAAGGGTCCAACTTCATAGATAAATACCCACGCCCGAGGGATATCCTCGTGAAAGGTGATCTTCTCTTCTTGATACAATAACCATTAGGAGATAATTTGATGACTCCGGAATGTTTTGTGTTTTCTCCATAATCATCCAATAAGCCATTATCCATTCGATGGAGAGTTGGGCTACATTTTGTATTCTACAGAATAAGGCACATAGAGTATGAGCCGTTGGATGGGTTTTCCTCCATCATGGATGAAAAGAGAATGTTTGGAAAAACACTTAGCAATCTTGCATTAGAGTTGAGAATTCTTAGAAGGACTTGATTGCAAATGGAGGTCATGGATGAAAAGGTATATGTAAGATATACAAAATTATAAATGTGGTTCTTGCAAAACTCATTGTAGTTTGCAAAGTATTTGATACTTGTCCCATTTTGTAAAAACAGGAGAATCTGCTTGAGAATTGCTGTCTTTGAGGCAGCGTGACTTGATGACGGCAAGCAAAACAGTTGATGGCCGACATCACCTCTTTCCTCAAAGTTTGTCATTTAGATTAGTGGACTTAAATATAATTTGTAATCCTTGTTTGTGTGTCTTGCTTTTGGCAAGACAATTATTCATATGAACAAGTTACAAACCAGTTTGTACTATTCTTATGAGCAATACCTTATGGTCACATTACGATTACAAACAAGTTATTATCATCACTATGTTAATGATAATAGTTTAAAAATTTATAAAGGATTAGAATGCTAAAAGATATCCAAAGTTTAATAATGAAATGACACTACAGTTTAACTCATTTTGGTTATTGCAGGTTCTTTATGAAAGATCGGGGTACTACATGCTTAATCTAGAGACTTTGCAAAACCATGCCTCTTGGGCAGAATGACTAAAACTCCACATTCTGGTAAAACGGTGATATGCAAAGAAATGTTGAATCTTATACATAGTGATGTATCACATTTTCAACAAATAGTGGAAATCATTAGTTAATTGTGGACTTAAGTGAATAAGCATATTTACTTAATGAAACATAAGTTTGAAATGATTTGAATTGTTCAAATGAGTTCATAACAATAGGAGGATATTGAAATTAACAATAATACGAAGTCTCTTCGATTTGATCAACATGACAAAGGTATTCAAGTTAAGTTTAGCATAAAAGGAACTTGTGAAAGATGTTTCACAAATTATGATAATTGGATGAATTCAAACTAAGTTGAAATATCTAAACATCATAATCAATATGTATTAGATACATATGGTATAATATTATCTCTTATCATGGCTATAGTTGTCGTTTAGAGTTAAAGATCAAAATAAGCAAACATTCATTTGAAATACAAAGGAACATCTAAAGATTCGTGGAAACAACACCATAAGTGTTATGGCAAGTTCGAGTTTCTGGAGACTTCGATAAGTCAAAATCGTGGCGAATAAACAAGTCTTTGTAAAGCATTCTTAGGAAACTATGAATGCATGTTCCACAAAGGGGCAAACCTGCTGTTGTCCAAAGTTGATGTGTCTTGATGAAGATACAGGTGGAAGAAAGTAAAAGATCAAAACAAGGTATTTGACCTTACCTCCGAATTGTTGAGTGGCACAGCGGAATTTGTTTCGTGAAACCAAACTCTACAAATAGAGGAGAAACTAATGATAATGATCATAAAGTTTCAGGAATACTTTTACTTAAAGAAAGTAGGATTCGGATATATATTCTACAAATTTGTGGAACTATAGTTGATTCACTTGTCATGTTTTGAACAAGACGTACCTACAAATTACAAAGAAGCATGATTGACCCGAGTGTGAGAAATGACTAGGAGTCATAAAATCCTATATTAAGTTACATTTGAGATTGCAAAGTAACATGTTACTTGATCTTATTAAAGTAAAGAAGTTTACTTGATATTTCTAAATGACTGCAAAGTCATAAGAAGGAAATGAAACTTAATGAATGACGAAAAGCTCGATTTGTCACAAGTTTGGACAAATTCAAGGAGTTGACTACAATAGTAGTGATGCTTAAGTCTTTTGGATTTACACTAGAAATATATGGATATTGAAGTCCCATAATTGGAATTCTCAAATTGATGATGATCAAAGAATTTTGGAATGTTCAAAATTATCGAGAGGACCTAGTTTTGAGTGGGAGCAAATTAGCTTGGCTAATTCATAATATGTAGCTGACATATTTTGAGTGGGAGCTAAGTGAAATCCCTGGATCTCAAACATGAATGGCATATTGGAATGGGAGCTAAGTGAAATCCCTGGATCTCAAACATGAATGTCATATTTGAGTGGGAGCGTGAAATCATTCTAGGATATGTGGACGACATATGTGAATGATGTGATTGGTGTTAATAATATTTAAGTTAGATAAATAAGGATGAAGTTGAAGTTATTTAACAATAAGATCTATCGAGATATATTGGTGAGTTTAATAAACACTGAATGTTGAATGCTTCCTGGACTTGATTCTGAAAGACGTTCAGAATGTCCTAAGCAAGATTCTGAAGAAGCTCAGAATGGAACAAGGTAAGCAAGTAGTTCTTACTATATGAAGCATTGAGTTTGTATTGCAACTATGGTTGAAAGAAAGAGATGCGTCGCATCTCCTATGCCTCAGTCATATGTTCTTCCATATAACCATATTGTATACTAGACATAATGTGACCCGAGGTTCTGGACAAAGTCTTAACTATAAGAGCATGTCTTTAAGTGATTCCTGAGTTGATCACTGAACCAGAATTAAGTTTATACATAGATGGCAAGAAGCAATGTAAGTGGCATAGATGCATTTCATGCACTAGGATCTACATAGATATAGAAGTATAAAGGCTCCATCTGATGTGATGTATAATGTTATGGCAGGGCTAGTTCGCTTTTAACGTAGAATGATGTGTCCCAGGGCCTAGTGCCCATGAGAAAGCCCTCGAGGTTGATATAAAGTCACTGTAAGCTCCTGGAATCCGGCCTCGTTCTGCTGCCATGACTATAGTATATACACAAAGGATAACAAAGTGTGTTTCGAAGTTTAGATGACAATAGTGAAAACGACTGTCATCATAAACACTAGAAACAAAGTCTCACTTTGTCGCCAAACAAATGCTTCGACCCATTATAAGATAATGGTGTGAATGTCATATTAGGAAGACATTAACGATTTGCAAAAGACATAATGATATGGTAAAACAAAACATGGACATGACGTTTCCCATGAGCATGCATGATCTGTAGCATATGGTATATGGTTTATATGAGTAAAATGCAAGCTGGATTATTTGTACTCTAGTGCAAGTGGGAGACTGAATGAGATATGCCCTAGAGGCAAATAATAAATAGGTTTTTATTGTCATATCTCAATTAGTTTATAATAGTTTCATATTGTGCTAGAACTATGCCAAGTAGAAACATGGGTAGAAGTGTGGTATGAAACAACAAAGTCCCTAGTAGCCTCTATTCATACTAGTTCGTTGGTCACGAAGATGATCTGGGTTTCAAGATCATGGGCATTTACGCCGACTGACAACGAGATCATATCATTGGAGAATGATGTGGTTGGACATTCCTCAAAGGATTGCAACACGATCAAGTCATATAGTTCATTGTTGCAACAGCTATACCTAGACTCCTTCTCCTTAGACCGTGAGCTCATATTACTCACTGTTTCCCTAGGTTGCTTTGACTACATCAACCGTCATCTGGTAATACGGTGGCCATAAAGGTGTATGTTGGGTATTCCAAAGGAACAGTTGATGACATGTTACTGCAAGACCGGGATTTGTTCACCCACATGACGGGTAAAGATACATACGGCCGGCTTGGTTAGATTACATCTATAAATGTTGCAACATGTGACTAGGTCACGGGGATGTAATATCACGGTAACAAGAAAACATGACTTGTTGTGAACGAGATTGAACAAGGTATGGGATACCAATGATCGGATCTCGGACAAGTTGTATCGAGAAACAAAAGGAAGATGATGCTACATTTAGCGGTTCAAACGACATTGTCATCAGGAATGCATAGGGGTCACATGGACATCCCTGGTCCCTCTGTTGATCATTGATACAGATCATGTCTAGAGCATTCCCGAGCCGTGAGAGGATACACTTAAGGGTACGATGAGAGCGATCATTCGTAAGACGAAATCACAATAGAGAAAGAGAAAGCCGGAATTGTTCCGCAGAGAGATCCGAAGTTGTTCGGAGAAAGAATAAAGGACCAGAATCATTCCGGGAAAGATCTGAAGTCGTTCGGAGGAAATCGAAAGGGAACCGAAAGGTGTTTCGGGTCAAGATGGATTTTGTAATATGTATTTACATATTAATTAGTGTAATTAATATTAAATATAATATTAAAATCTAATTTGAAGGGTTATTCCACTAATGAGCCAAACTTCCTAGGGAAAAAGGGGCCATGAGGGAAAACAGGAGGAGGAAAGGGCCAAGGGCCAAGGGGCCAAGGCCCAGGCGCCTCAAGGGGGCCCACCTGGCCAGCCTAGGGTTGTGCGTGGGGTGGGGCCCACCCCTGGCCTGCGGCCCATGAAGGCCCATGCGCCTCCCCCTCTCTCCCTTGTTTAGTCCCACATGGGAAACCCAAAGGGGAGGGCACATCCCCTCCCCCTATATAAAGGGATGCCCATGGTTGGGATTGAACACACCAATATTTGGAGAATTCCTTTGGTTGACTTCCTCCTTCCCTCTCTCTCTATGCCTTGTGACCATGCCCCAAGTCTGGGCTGTGCGATCGAGGCACACATGCAGTACGCCGTTGTGCTGCAGGGATTCCTAGCCGGATATCAACTTCCGCACTCCCAGCGGGATCGGGGAGCTGGAGGTCTCATCGTGCACCGGATGTGTACGAAGACACGAGGCACAACACTTGGGGCGCTTGAATGTCGTGAGCCGGAGCTATTGCACGATGAAGATGACGAAGGAGCAAGGGGTGACCGACGATGAGCTTCGCGACCTTGAGGTTGGCTACGAGTATGACTACTTCAACCACGTTCCCCGCGGAACGTTAACCGCGTATGGTCTAGAAGGGTATGTATTCTCTATGCTCCGGCCGTTACCGCATTACTACATAGATAGATCCTAGGCAGTTTCTGGGGTTACATCGTAGGAAATTTTTTGTTTTCTACACCGATCCCCAACAATTATCACTCAGAGGTCAGGGCAGAGCATCTTACCAAGCCGCTCGTACGCCCGAAAAATGCCCCAATTTTCTAGTTTCGATTGAGTGGGTACACTCCAGGGAAGCGACGATCTCGGACATCGTTACGCAACACCACCGACCACTAAATCACAGGCCTAAAGAACATCTAGAACAGGCACCAGCAGTCACTGTCGGTAGCTGAGGGGAGTTTCTGGTTGAACCCACGCCTAGCATCGCCAAAGTATTCGCTACATGGGCATGAGCAAAGGGAGGTCTACGGCTAGGACTCCCTGATCTCTCGAGGAACGTTGGCAGCGGGACAAAGGAGGATAGCTTACTGATGAGCAAGAGTACTCTGCGCTACCCGAAACTCACACCCACCTTAAACACGCCAGGAAATGCATTCATGACCATGAAGAAAGTAATCTACCACCACTGGTCCCGTCATGCATGAAAACCCAGTGGTAAAGCACCCCCTCATATGCGGGCATTCCCGTAGGATCTGAGCATTATGGTCACACCTCGGGAGCGGGCAAGGGCGACTAAAGATATATGACAGGATAATTCATACATGAGAAGGTTTGTACATTACAGTCCCACCATCGGAAATGGTAAATGGTGGATAACTTACATTATAGTACCATATAGGCGGACCAAAATCAATAGACGACCAGTTCCCAGCTGATAACCCCCAAATGCAGGGGATCACTGTACTACAATTCAATAAGTATTTGAGTGTCGAACAACCAGGAGCTGAAGGTAAACTATCTATTCTCTAAAGCCCTATAACCCACTTATATGGCCTCATATGTAAATCTAGGATCTAAAGTGTGTGTGTGTGTGTGTGTGTGTGGTTGTTTTTGGTATTAACTAGAAAACAATAAAGTAGTTGAAATAAATACTATAAGTAAAATAATGCAAATGAAGTGGAACTAGTGGAGTGGATGTGGATAATCTATGGGATCAAATGTTTAGACAAATTGCTATTTCATTCATTTGGTTGTCACAATTAGTGAAGCACATATATAGTCTTTTTATTGTTTCTTTTAGGAGGAGCCATAACTAGGTGTAGCCACCACTAGTGATTGATCCCAATGCCAATTAAGAACAAACAAGGGAATATTAAGACATAAAGTCCAACCACCGCATTTAGATCTAAGGTCCCCATGATAATACCTCTGTTGATTAACCATTAATTAATACTACATATATTTCTAAGACTTGGGATTCAGATTCTGTCAAACTCCGTCCATCCTTCATCCTATCAACATGAAACAGTGACAACCTTGTGCATCCCCCAACATATGTGTGCACTCATATGTTAGTGCATCAAGGTCATCATAAAAGATAACATATACTTGTATGCAACCAAAACAAACCATATCACAATTGCCACAACAATTCACTACTCAAACATCAACATAGTCATACAATAGATCATGGGAAAATAATATATTGCATCATACATCATGTTTTCCAAGATATTACAGTGGGGGATGATGGGATCTTGCAGTAGATGGTGATGGAGATGAGCCTCCCCAAAGAGGAGAGGCGACGTCGGCGGTAGCGCAGGGGCGGCGGCTGCCCTTGCGGGCAGCGACCCCTTGGCCCTTCTTCTTCCTTGGAGATGGTGCAGCAATTGAGGAGCTTCTCTCCCTCCTTGGGGGACTCCAATGAGGGGGATTTTCGTGGCTACGGGTGGATGCCTCCAAAAGTAGGGTTTTCTCTCAATATATAGTAGTGGAGATGCAATCTTGGCCATAGGATGCATGCCCCTTGGATCAAAGGGCTCTTGGGCATCTCTAGAACCTTTCTAGGAGTCCCCTCGGTTCTTAATGAGTCCATCAAGTCGTGTTTGGGCCGAAATCATCAAAGATGGAAGGAGTTTGAGTCAACCACGACACATATTTTTGGAGTCCCGAAACTGCTTTTGTCCTCTGAAGTAATATGGCTATAAAAATGCATCCGGGCTCCAATTGGGACGAATTTTATGTCTAAATTGTTGCGCATAAAATTCCCCACAACTTGCATTTCTACACTTTTTCCATTATACGTCATATGCGGGGTCGTTTCTAGCAATCTTCGAAAAGAGTTCTACAGAGACATATTCCAGGAATTTTTCAGATTTTACCATAATGAGCGGTTTCCTTTTAAATTTGTGTATTTCCTACACAACAAAGTGTAAACAAAGAACTTGTATAATTTTACAACTATTAGTAGGTTAAACCCAATAAATATAATAATGTTGCAAATAATAATGATTTTGAAGCAATACACGATAAAGTTCTTGGATGTATTTTACATGCATCAAGCATCCCAAGCTTAACATATGCTTGTCCTCAAGCATAAAGGTGATAAATTTAACATGGACTTTGGAGTTTGTTGCTTTCTTCTTTTTCATTGCCACACAAAGTTCATTAGGTTCAACCTTGAAGGAATAACAACAAGCAAGTGAGTTATAAAGTGATATATTTCGCACTCTACAAACATGCTCAATAATAAGTAGACTTGTGTTCAACAAATGAGAGGTAAAACAAACCTTCAAGCATACTTAGATAAACCTATAGAATTTTTGGAACACTCTTTCCTATCATTGACATGGGTTTTTTTGTGCCTTTCTACTTTGGGCTACTTCTTAGTTTCATGCCCTTGACCTAGATAACTCACTTCTTAGTTGTATGTCTTCTCTTAAGATTTTTTTTCTCGTACTGAAAGTAAGCATAGATTAAACATGTGCAAAGGCCTATTTAGCTTACAAACTCTATTTTATTAGGTTTATGATTGATCAATAGTTCATCATTAGTGTTTTGTTCCATTTACCCCTATCATTAGCATCTTTCCAATTCAAAGAAGAGAATAATTATAACAAGATAGACATGAAGTCAACTTTTCGAACACTTTCACCCCTTTTTATATGGCATCAGTTAATGGTCTTGCCCTCTTAGTAACCAGTATAAACCTTATTCATGGGTCTTTCAATAATGTCATATGCTCTAAAACAACCTTTGCTTTTCACTTTCCATGGCTAGCCGAATCCTCGGATGCCCACCTTACGCTTTTCCCTAGAGCATATGTATTGATACCCATGACCCTCAGTTTACTCGTTGATTAATATGTAGAATACGAGTATCTCATGTCCCCTTGTTATCATTCCTTCCACTTTTTATCTTACATAATCATTTTATGTTTCATAAATCATTACCACCTTTGGTGGTTGTACCTTCAAGTTCGTGGTCACCCCACAACCAACTTCTCTATGACAACCATAACCATTAGATCAATATTATTTGGAAGCTAAATAAAAGAAGGCACATGAGAAATATACTTGGAATAACATTGATGCTATATAGGTATGTATGGTGTACACTGTGGGAATTGGTTTTAAGGGTATTTGGATAAACAAGCTTTGTTTGTATAGGAAGTTTTGGGCTAGCAAAAAGATCTACAAGTATGCCATTGGATCCATAGTGCCCAACATTTATCATCACACAGTGCTCCTTAGTATTAACCATCAATGTATATAAAGGGTGACACCAAGTATGCCATTGTATAGAATTTTTTGGGATGTTAAAATAAAGGT
Source organism: Avena eriantha (assembly GCA_910589775.1). NCBI lineage: Eukaryota > Viridiplantae > Streptophyta > Magnoliopsida > Poales > Poaceae > Avena > Avena eriantha. The sequence goes on along the minus strand of OU342745.1, from coordinate 62,099,683 downwards.
TGGAGAACCTTGAGAAGTGCAGTCCGGACAAGGGTGGTGCCTTTCTCCAAGCTCCACGCCTCGTCCATGGCCTCCTCCTGATTCTTCAGCGCACGAGTGAAAGGATACATATGTCGCCTAGAGGGGGGGGTGAATAGGCGGTTTAAAAACTTTTCCTAGATGGGCTTAACAAAGGCGGAATTAAACTAGCGTTTACTTTGTCAAGCACAAAACCTAGAACAACTAGGGTTCACCTATGTGCACCAACAACTTATGCTAAGCAAGACAACCAACTATGTGATAGCTAGATATAGACTTCAAGCACGAAGGCTATCACAAAGTAAAGTGCACAAGTAAGAGCTCGGGTATAGAGATAACCGAGGCACGCAGAGACGACGATGTATTACCGAGTTCCTCCCATCAATGGAGTACGTCTCGTTTGGAGAGGGGGTGGTATCAAACAACCAACGCCACAAAAGGCCTCCCTTGTTCTCCGATGAATCTCACCCCAACGGGTTTGTTTCACCTCTTCCACTATACGACAACCTTCGAGGTGGAAGCCGACACCTTTACAACGAGTTCGGGGCACACATCCACAACTTAATTGGAGGCTCCCGAATACAAGCAAGCTGTCAAAAAATCAAAGACAAGCTTGTAAGAATCAAATCAACCAAAACAAGGCTTAGGGTTTCCAATGAAACCCTAGAGCAAGGGGCCCTCAAGTGAATGAGGGGGAAATGAAGATCTCTCTTGGTGAAGCTGTAGATCAAGGCCTCCTCCTGCGATTCCCCAAAGATCAGGGACTTTGGTTGGTTGGAGAGGGAGATATTGGAGTTTTGGTGGCTGTCAAATGGTGTTCTTCTTTTTCTAGGACGAGCAGCTTGAGGTTGAAGAAGAGGTCCCCTATTTATAGGCCCACTGATTTCTGACCGTTTTCTGACCATTGGAGAAGAGTCAGACCGGAGACTCCGGCCTGCACACTAGAGACTCCGGTCTACACCGGAGATTCCGGCCCATCTCCGGACCAGCCTCCGGACCACCAAACAGAATGACCCAGTCCTTCTGTGGGCCAAGTGGACTGGAGACTTCGGTCAGGGGCTTGGACCGGAGACTCCGGCCAGTCTCCGGACCTTGCTCCGGACCACCAATCTGGCTAACCCAGGTCTTCAACTTTGATCCACTCCGGAGACTTGGGGGGAACTCCGGACCATACCGGAGACTCTGGTGTCTGCACACCGAAGACTCCGGTCTGAAAAACCTGCCAGAGACAAAACTGATGGAAACAACAAAACTGTAACGATCATAACATTTGCATCCGTACTCCGATTGAACCGAAACCAATTTTGTTGGAAAGGGGGTGATAGGAGCTACCCAAAAAAAAGTCGAAATATTGGATACCACCAAGAGAGAATATTTCATGTATTATGATGTGAGATACCTCTCTTGGTGAGAAACCAGAAAAACCTCCAAGATCAAAAACGCAATAAGGTATAAGGGGAAATCCGTTTTTGATGAAATAGAGCTTGTTATGAATTACCACAAGCTCTAGGACCTCACATGGATAAGATCCAAATAACAAACAAGAAAGATGATGCCAAGAATGCAAAGGTTTGAGCTCTCTCTCCGAAGGATATGATCAAGTTACTCACTCGAGAGCCCCTCTTGATAGAACGGTTATCTATCCTACAAACCAGTCTCTCCAACTAGCACCACGAGACCGGTAAGAAGGAAACCCTATCAAGACCATACCTTTGCCTTGCGCATATTCCACTTGAGCTTGATGATGACGATCTTCTCCACCTCAAGATGGAACACCTTTCTTGATTGGTTGCGTTAGCTTGGGGAAGACTTGCAAATTGCTCCCCATACTCCACTATGGTAGAGGTTCTCTTTTGGGCATATCATCTTCCCATATCCATGACCACCATAGGATGGCAAGCTTCAAGCAAATGATCTCTTCGAGATGACTCAACTTGGACTTGCACATCATTTCTTCTTTCTTCATTATGTTGGTGTCTTGAAGGTACATAAGAGATATCACTCCAACTTTATTCTTCAAGACACACTTGCTATAGGCACAACTCTCACATGACCAATCTTTGGATATCTCCTTGAACACCTTGGTCAACACTTGGTCTTCTTTACTTTCTTCTTCTCCCAACTTTGAAGCCAACATATGGTACAAGCATTGCCTATGGACAAATCCTACAAGTAAAACTTAATGCAAACATAAGTCCATAAAGATTGTCATTAATTACCAAAACCACACATGGGGGCACACATGCACTTTCAACGAGCATTCTCCTCGTGGGGTTGGGAAAGCTATCCAATCATGGCTATGAACCTCTCCTCCAGTTTGATGTTCTTCGCCATGATGGTGGCATAAGCTCCTTAGACTCGCCGGTTTTCTTCTTGAAGGGCTCACACCTTGAGACTCAGGCCGCCAAGCTCGTCCATGACTACCGCCTCAACATCAGGGGACACCACTTCTTTCTAGAGCATCGAGAAAATGAGTCATCAACATCAAGTTATTCGGAGTAAGATAGGGAGATATATGCGCTCCTAATAGACCTCAATCCTTCAGACCAACGTTGTTGCGTCCTCGAGTAGGGTGGGTGACGGCACTGTGAAAGCCTTCCCCATGACCGGGGGCGCGGCCACCTTGGTCGTGGTGGAGTTCGTCGCCACAGAATATTGAGACTTCCTCTGATATTTGGACCCGTTAGGAAGGATTCCTACGGGTTGCCTGAGCCTAGAGGATCCGCCAAGCAGAAGATGAATGAACGAAGGGACAATCGGACATTAAAGCTACTAAGAAGAAATCACTAAGGGTGCCACTGACCTAGCCTGCACGATGATGGATGATAGTGTTCCCGGGCATCGTCGGGCAGGGATCTAGTCGGTGCCGACTCGGAGATGGCAACATGAACCCGCTTCTTCAACGACATTACCTCCTCTGCCGGAGAACTCTTTCTCTATGAAAGGTCGCTGCTAGACGTCTCGCCTGAGTCCTACTAAAGAACGGAAGACTATCAGAATAAGGAAGCGGGAAGTTCAGATACTCTTATTCCTCTGATGAAGGAGTAGGGAAGGTCTTGTAGTAGCTTTCCCTCTCGGGACTTTGGACGACCGATCCCGCCCTTTAAACAAGTACGGAATTAGAGAATCGACATGCTCGTCGCTCAGGGGTTCGGTAGCTATGAGGAAGAAGAAGGAGCCAGTCGAGACTATACAAGAAAAAAAGGAGAGAAGGATGTGTTCAACGGAAAAGGGGAAAACCCACCAAGGCTAGTACCTGGTTCAGGTGCGGGGTCGAAGGATTGGTCACTGAGGGGAAACATCCGGTGATGTAAGAAATATGCCACCACCACGACCCATGTCATGCCCTGATCCCTCAAGCAGTTCACCTTCTCAGCGAGGTCTATTACTTCATCATCGGAACTGGGAGAAGTAGTCCACCCGGCGGAGGTCATCACAAGATTATCCACGAATGACTGATAGGATATCCCACCAGGTCCTATCAGGCATTTAGCTACCAGATTGGTCCATGATTCCTTCAGACCAATGGGAATATAGGAGCCGGCAAGCCTAGGTAAGATGTAGAAATAGACGCTGGAACACAGTCTGCTCGCTGCATTGTTGGAAGATTTGAGGTGGTAGAAGTGGAGGAACAAATCAAGCTAGGGATCTATCCCAAGAAAGGACCAGCACAAATGCGAGAATATTGAAAGGATGGTGATGGAATTAGGGTTCAGGTGGAGAAACTGGATCCGAAAATGAGCAAGAACCTCTAGGATGAAGGAGGAGAGGGGGAACGATGCCCCACAAATAAGGTGGTCCAGCAGCACCACCGTCATGATAAAAAAAAGCAGCACCACCGTATTGCCTGCCTACAGAATAGGAAAGGGCCCCCAGCGTGGTTTTAGACCGTGGTTTACCGGAAGCCGCCCATCACGAACAAGGTCGTCAAGCTGGCCAGAGGTGTCAACACACGCCGACCACTTCTCGGACCTCTTCTCCTCAAGATCTATGGTGGCAAGTCCATTGGTGGCAGCATAGGTTCTAGGTTAAAAAGATTTCGGAAAGGCTCCATGGACTTGGGGTTTGTAAATAGAGAGGAGCAAAGGGCTCCAGGAGAATCGGGAGATCTAGCCATGGCTGAGCTCTGAGAAAGGCAAAAGGGGATATTACCTTCACCCAAAGAAAGGACTAACTTTGTGATGGAGACGATGAGGAAGGAAGCACCCTTGCGGCTCATGATGGGATGCTAGCTGTCCTCGTGGGCGGGAATCTCATTATGATCACCACCTTCATTTTCGCTGGATGGAACAGATTCCCACGCGGCAGAAGAGCTCTGAGAAGAAACAATTATTGGCAAGACCTCTCCAACCGGTTCAGATTCAGGTCCTCATGGCCACGGAAAAGTTCCTCTCAGCAGACCTCCTCAGGTCACAGAAGAAGTTAAAGCAACAGACAGTGTCACCATTTACGTCATCCTGGACTAGGCCTAAACCCTGCTATGACCTCATTGTGTCAGATGGGTCCACATGCAAGGTTCCAACATGATAAGAGCTGAAATTACGGATACCTTCGCAACCTCTTGGTTCGGTAGTCCACGTCATATACGGGACCTCTCCCTCAAACCTCCTCTGGCATTAAAGGTATTGGCACCTCACCACAAAAGTATCATTTTCTCCCCTTCCGTTATTAACCCTGTTGCAAGACCTCGTCGTAAGCCCATTAGCCTGGGACATCCGAGATGGGAAGGATCATCGGACCTGCTCTGAGAATGGTCACATGGGAATATCCACGCAATCGATATGTCAGAGACCTTGCACCAAGACCTCGAGCATTCACAAGGACCTCGTGCCTCAAGATCAAGAAGAAGTCATCGAGCTCACCATGCAGAGGTTGAATACGAGCTACAACAACTCTAATACAAGAAAGGCAATGTTATTGAAGGTACTGATCGGGGGCTTGTCGGTGATGGGTGGACTCAGGCTTGTACCCAACATGGGTTTGAACCCATGATTCCTACCCACGATAACCTCCGACGATCAAGGACCTGGAGGCCTACATCTGGACGCTCTCAAACCGACCTAATTCCAACCAACCTGACCCGCAGGGCTGCAAGATGACTCTCTGGAGATCCAAAGACCATACATACGTACAAGGGAGACCGGAGATCGCGATTACGTGTAAGACATTATGAAGACCTGACGTGACTAAGTAGAATTTGGCTACCATTGACGCCTATAAGTAGCCGAAGACATTCACCCTAGAGGGACATGCCATAATTGCCCACATCTTCGCCATTTGCCTTAGTCATAGCTCTAGATTCATGTCTCTCCGGGTGTCATTATAAACCCACCGAGAACATCTTGTAGACACATTGTACGATCTCTCTATCACCTTATGAATAAAGTCTGAGGGATTCCTCCCATTACCTACACATCTTCGTCTTTGAGATCCAAACCTACTAACCCGAGCCATCCACCGAACAAATAAACTCTCTTCTGTTCCTCGGAAGCGAGACTGGAGAGGGATCATGAAAACTATCCTTCATCACCATTCTTCCTCACATTTTAAAATGTTGGTGACTGATTCACTCGGAGAGAAGGAAGAATATAGATCCAAGTAGTGGATGGAAAATAAGTAGAAGCAAATAAAAAGGCAAAGGAAAGTATGATGATTTTATGTGCCATCATTGCCATGAGAAGGGCCACATCAAGTGGAATTGTGAATAATGGAAGAAATGAAAAAATAAAATGAAGAACCAAAAATATGGTTACACTGATAGTGAGGGCAATCAAATTATTGTAGTTAAGATCATGTTTCTCATGGATGGACAAAATGATGGAAGAGTTGGTTTTGTTGTTGAGGAGAAGATCATTATAGTTTCTGATGATACCATCAGACTATAGATGGTGATGAGATGACCTGGATTCAAGGCAACGGTGCTACCATATATGCTACATCTCATAGAGAGATATTCACAATCTACACATCAGGTGATTTTGGTGTTGTGAAGATGAGAAACAATGATGGACCACAAATTAGTGGAACATGAGTTGTGCACTTCGGATTGAAAATGTTATAGTACTAGTCCTCAAGTTGACGATGCATGTTGAGGCACTTCTTGGGCATGTGAACTCAGACCCAGTGGATCTTGAGACTCCCTTCACGGAAGAGCAAGTTGAGAATGTGATCCAGGCACATGAATTGGACAAGGCACCAGGGCTCCATGGCTTTAGTGGGCGCTCATATACCTCCTAGTGCATAATCAAAGCGGATATGATGGATGTTTTCTAGCCCATGTGGTGAGGCGATTGTTGTGGCCTACATGCCACCAATCAAGCACTCATGGTGCTCCTTCGTAAGCAGGCCAAGATGTTTGATATCAAGGACTTTCTCCCCATCAACTTGATTCACAACATGGATAAACTTGTGGCAAAATTCTTGTCTTTGTGCCTTGCTCCATGCATTCACTGATATCCTGGGGCCACATCAGAGCGCCTTCATTTGTGGCTGCTTCCTGCACAACAATTTCTAGCTTGTGCAAAGCATGACCCAGGAGATTCATGCCAATGGCACTACAACTGTGATGTTTAAGCTGGACATCACCAAGGCTTTCGACATGGTGGATTGGGTCTTTCTGATCGAAGTGCTCATGAAGTTTGGATTTGGGAGAAGGTTGCTCTCCATTATATGTGTTTGCCTGGGCACGACGTCCACATGGATAGCGATTAATGGTGTGGACAACAACATCATATAGAATAGGCATGGTCAGCAGCAGGAATATCCCCTCTCCCGCTCCTCTTCAACTTAGTTATGGATGTGCTACACCTTAGGATCGAGCGCGATGTTGCGGAGGGGTTATTCTCTAGCCTTGCTCTACATGATCTCCTTCAACGCACATCCATGTATGCAGAGGATTTAGTGACATTCCTCCACCCTAATATGATGGATGTGCACGCTTTCACCGCCATCATAGCGGGATTTCGGTGAGGCCTCAGGGCTACATACCAACCTCACCAAGTGCTCCCACCACCCGACCTACTACACAACTGAGCAAATAGAGTTGGCGCGAGGGATCTTAGCTTGCGTTGTTGCCCCTCTACCATGAAAATACCTTAGTCTTCCTTTGAGCCTACGCAAGCATACACAACTCACTTGCAACCTCTCGTGGATAGCGCAGGTAACCGGCTGCAGCTGTGGTGTACCAAGTTGATGAATCGTGGTGTTGAGAGAGACCCTCATGTGGACTACCCTCTCTGCCATCCCGCTGCACGCCATGATGTCACTCGACATCCTGCCAAATACCTTGGAGGACCCGTTAAAGCTTTGTAGGGCCTTTCTATGAAAGGGTCATCGGGAAGTCAACGGTGGACACTATCTTGTAGCGTGGGATAAGATGGCCATTCCCAAGATTTACAAAGGCCTAGGGATCCCGAATCTCCGTCTCCTGAACCTTGCACTTAGATGCCTATGGGCATGGATGCAACGTGTTGACCCCATGAGGCCATGGGCGGAGTTCAACCTTCAGATACCTCTGCTAGCCCGAGTGATCTTTAAGGCATCCACTTGCTTCACCATCAATAATGGGGAATGGGTGAGATTTTGGAAAGACTGTTGGCTCCATGGCGCTAGAGTGGTTGACATCGTCCCTACTCTTGCGGCCAAAGTGTCGTCGAGATAGGCGAATGTGCGGTCGGTTAAGGATGGATCGTGGGGGCTTGGATCTTGGACTGTGGTCCAGACTTAGGTCCGGAGGCGCTAACCTAATTCTTCCTTCTCTGGCACGCGCTTGCGAGCATTGAACTCTCGCTAGAGAGGGAGTACAAGCTGGTGTGGCGCTGGGCGAGTGATGAAATATATTCAGCGTAGTCAACTTACACTGCCTTCTTCATGGGCACCACCTTTGCTCGAAATCTGGAGATCATGAGCGCTTTTCAATTGTAAGTTCTTCGCGTGGCTTGTCTCCAAGAATAGATGTTGGACAGCCGATAGGCTTCAGCGTCCTCAACCGGCACACCCAATGGCTTGCCCTCTTTGTGACCAGCATCGGGAGACCTTGCAGCACCTCCTCTTGGGCTGCATTGCCTCTAGGGAGGTCTCGGGCTGGGCTTTGCAGCGTTGGGGCCATCCGGAGTGGCATCCCACCCTGGATACCGATTTGATCCACTGGTGGAATACCAGGACCTGCCCTATGGCGACCCGTCGAAACTTGTGGACGACGCTTATCTTGGTCTTCTGGTGCATCCGGAGGTACCACAATGACATGGTTTTCAACGGAGCCACTCTGGCGGTGTTGAATATCAAGGCGACAGAGAGGAGTTTTATAGGTGGCACTTAGCGGATCTTTTTAGAACCGATAGCTTTAACTTTCCACAGTAGTTGCCTCGGGCTTGGATTAGAGTTTTTTGTTCATGAGGAACGGCCACCTCTTGTTGATATAGAACTTGACGCTTTGTGGCGTTGTGTGCCGTTTGACTTCTTTTATATGATTATTAATACACCTTTCAAGACGTATTCTAGAAAAAAAAACATTGTAGCAAGAGAAGCGAGCAAATGTCTATATTAGGCAGCGAACGAGTGGATAAAATCGTGCTATGCTATATTGATGTGTTGCAGGTGAACTAAAATCCGTAGCTGGATCAATATTAGCATATACCCTCTCTAATTTAATTTAATACTCGCTTGCTCTAGAAATAAGTGATTTGGATTTGTCTAGATTCATATGTATTACATAGATACATGCGAATCTACACAAAGACAACAAAGAAATTATATAAAATAAACTAATTTCATCGAAAAAATTAGTTCATTTTATTAAACTAAGAAAAGATAAATGGTATCCTAATGTCTCACTTGCACTTCTAACAGGTACGACAAATACTCTCTAGGTTTATAAATAAATGACTTGCATATCTAAATTAGCATGTATCTTATACTCCCTTCGATTCAAATTAGTTGACTTAGATTTGTATAAGTTCGAACATATCTAGACTTGTTTTTGTTAGATTTATATGGGCTGCCCCCATGTAGGCAGCCCATCTAGTCTAATAAATCCTGAAATATCAAGGCCCATCTACTATGGCAGCTTAAGAGCTCGGTGAGAGATAAAGTTTAGTCCCACATTGCTAGTTGGGAGAGAATTGGACCAGCTTATAAGGTGAGCTGTTTCACTCCCACTAAGTGAGTGAGAAGAGAAGGAGTCCACGTGCACTCCTTCTCCTCCGCCGCCCGCCTCGCCTCGTCCGCACGGGCGTCGCGTTTCGTGAATCAAGTTCGAGTTAGAAACTCATTTTATGGAAGACTAAATTTTTGCTTGGTGCACTAGCTGTTGGGTACGTGTCAACATTCGTGTGCATGTTTGACGCGTGTCCTTGTCTTCCAACGCGTGGCGACTTGGTCGGCTCACCTCCCAGGCTTTATAGAGCGAGAGACAGACAGATCTAGATGCATCAAGTTCTTCTCTCGGTCTCTCTCGCTGTGTGTTCCTCTTGTTGCGCTGCTCTTTAGGTTTCCCCATCCCGGCGGCTGCGTGCACTGCTGTCCGGGAGAGCAGGGCTCCAAAACCCCGTCCGTTGAGATCCTGCACCGGGAGACGGGCGATAAGGTTTTTGAGGAGCGTCTCGGCGCGACTGCTCGCCTCCATTCGCGTGTTCTTCTTCAGCAATCACGACCTCATCATCACCATGGGCGACATCAACAAGGACCAATGTGCTGCTGCAGTGATGACCTTCTCGGTCAACCTGTAAGTGCTATTCTTCTCTATGTATGCACTAGTTCTGGCTAGATTTTTAGATCTAATAGATGTGGTTGTTTGGCTGCATGTGTTTAGATCTGCTAGTGCTTACATAATGTTAATTTCGGTAATTAATCTCATGGGGAAATTGCCTAATATTCCAACAATCCAAAAACCTTATTTATTTAGGCAATTTTCGTCATCTGCCTTTGCTGCTTCGCTGAAACCGAGCACTTTTACGGGTACTAATTTTAAGAGATGGCAAGAGAAAACTCTCTTATGGCTCACTGCAATGAGTATAGAAAAGGTTGCAGCTGGCACTCCAGAGGTCCGCTTACTCTCGAGGAAGAGAGAGCGTTCAGGGACGCTACTGTGCTTTTCGTGGGCTCTGTACTCAGTGTGCTTGGAGACAAGTTGGTTGATGCATATTTGCATATCCGTGATGCCAAGGAACTGTGGGATGTGCTGGACGCTAAGTTCGGTGCTGCCGATGCCGGTGGTGAACTGTATGCTATGGAGCAGTTCAATGACTACAAGATGGTTGAAAACCGATCTGTAGTAGAACAGACTCATGAGCTACAGATCATGGCAAAGGAACTCGAACTCCTCAAGTGTGTGCTTCCGGACAAGTTTGTCGCGGGATGTATTGTCGCTAAGCTTCCCCTTCATGGAGAAACTTTGCCACTTCTCTGAAACATCAGAGGCATGAGCTCTCTGTTGAGTACCTAATTGGTTTTCTGAATGTTGAAGAGAAGACGAGGGCAACAGACAAACACACTAGTGGAACTGAGGGACATTCTGTTGCCAATATGGTGCAGAAAAATGTCCACAAGTCCAAAGGAAATAACAAAGTCTGCCAGACTACCAATTTTAAGAAGAAGAAGGGGCAGAACAAGGAAAAAAAAGAACCTTGCTGGGTGTGTGACGAGATTGGCCATTGGGCTCATCGTTGTCGACAGAAGAAAGGCAAGAAGAGTCAGGCTGGACAGAGTTCTAAATCTGTGAACATGGTCATTGGCAATACTGATGCAGGAACTTCAGGTTCTGGGTACGGTAATTTATTACATACCGTGTTTTCAGTATTTCAACCCACAAAATGGTGGGTTGATACGGGTGCCAATATTCATGTGTGTGCTGACATTTCCATGTTCACCTGTTACCAGACTCGAGATTCCTCAGTCATGATGGGGAAATTGCCTAATATTCTAACAGTTTTAGTGCTAGATACATTCGAATCTAGACAAAATCAAATCATCTAATTTGGATCAGAGTGAGTACTAAAAGTTGTCTACTCAAGTCACTTATTTTTCTGGACGGAGGGAGGGAGGAGTAAATCACCAGCGCTCCAAGCCTGGCCAAAATCCAGCCGTGCAGGTCCCTCAGCGCCTGCACCGGCACCTCCTCCACAAGCACCGTCTCGTTGCCCCCGACCACGAACTTCCACTGCAGGTTCTTGACCTGCAACAGCACGCGGCTGTCCATGGCGACCACCAGCAGAGCTCTCGATGGTAGCCAGTTAGCCCCGGCTGGGAACTAAGCTTAACGATGCAAACATTGTGAAAACTATACTCCAGTATAAGTCACTTATTAATCCAGACGCACCATACCAATAAAACGTTTCTGTTTTCTCTCTACAATCGCGTAATTAATCCCTACACTACTATTCGAAACCTGAGTGGATTCTATCCTGTTGCTGAGATCATGCCGCCGCCGTGTGCACAACGATGGGGCTCTTGACGAACTTCTTCCCGTTGGTCCACAGGAGCGAGCCGAACGAGTAGTGATGTGCAAGCTTGGCGTTCTTCACCTCGAACTTGACCTCGAACGTCTTCTCCTCCCCGCTCTTCTTGAACTCCAGCACGGCCGGGCTCACGTCCACGTGCACTCCCGCCGGCTGGCGGACCAACGCCTTGTACACCCCCGGCCACCCCACGTTCTTCACCGTGCGCTTGACCGTCGTGCCTGAGGCGGTGACGTTGACGACGGTGATGGACGGGTAGTTGAGGTCCTCGAGATTGGGCAGCTTCTCGGGGCACTTGTACGGCTCGCCGTTGAACATGGCCAGGACGGTGGCGTTGTACCGGAGCGCGCAGAGGAAGTCGAGGTATTGCTGCGGGCCGAGGTCGTAGACGAGGCCAGGGTTCATGGCGCGGCTGGGCCACACGTGCCCGGCACCGTGGCCAAAGGGCCCTGCCGGCACGAATGATGCGTTGAGGATGGACTCCCCCTTGTTGTCCACGTCGATGGCCGTGGTCATGATCGCCGACTTTATCGCCGCCGGGCTCCATTCGGGGTGCAGCGCCTTCATGAGCCCCACGATGCCGGACACGTGCGGGCACGACATGGAAGTGCCAGACTGCGTGGAGTACGCGACGCGGCGCTTGTCGAAGGTGAGATCCGTGGGGGCCACGGCGCGCGTCCAAGCCGCGATCACGCTCACACCGGGCGCCGTGATGTCAGGCTTCAGGATCTCTGGGTTCACCGGGTTGGGACCTTGCGACGAGAAGGCCGCCATGTATGGCGCTGGCTTCGTCATCAGGCTCGTCACCGGCTTCTCCACGAACCCCACCGGAGACCTTCATTACATAATTAATCATTATCATCATCTCAGCATATGTCGATAAAGGTTTCATGTACGAGCTCGCTATATAGCAGGGACGAAATTGAAATACGAGTAGAGATTTGGCGTGGTTTGGTTTACTTACTTGGTTGATTTAAGGTAGGAGTATAGAAGGAGGCCGTCACGATACTTGATGTGAGTCGCCGGGAGCACGTGGGCGTCGGCGATCACCTCGTTGCCAGAGATGTCATCGTTGGCGAGCACCATGCCAGCGCCACCGGCCTGCAGCACCGTCAAGCCCTTGGCCACACGAGCATTCGACCCTCGCAGGCACACCACGATCTTCCCACTCACCTTCTTCGGGTCTAGAGACCCCGGCAAGCAAATCTGCCTGCATTTTTTGCGCGCACACAGGGATTAATCATCATCACCAATCAACGTATAACACTCATCTAATTCAGATTCTATAGGGAGAAAAAGATTGGTACATACGCCTCCTCTTGTGCTTTTCCAGCAGCTGCGGCTTGGGCAGAGTCGATCATGGGGTAAGGTTTCTTCCCACTGAGCGAGGTCTCGGAAAGGCTCTGCCCCTGCATTGAGAAACAAATTGTTAGTTAATTATTTTCCAGAAGAATACTTGTAGGACATAATCTTGATGATGTGAGTGAGTGAAGAGCCGCGCCTCGATCTTTGTGCCGTTGAAGACGACGTAAGACGGGAACTCGCGGTCCATGGTGCTGGCGGCCACGGTGAACATCCACGGCGCGAGGTTGGAGATGGATCCGGGCTTGGGGCCCGAGTTGCCAGCAGAGAGAACGACAGAGATGTTGCGCCGGACGGCGTGGAAGGAGCCGATGGCAATGCCATCCTCGAAGAAGTCGTAGGCCTCGCCGTCGCCGCCGAGGGACACGGACAGGATGTGCACGCCGTCGTGGATGGCAGCGTCGAAGGCCGCAAGGATGTCTGCGTCGTAGCACGAGCTGCCATTCACGGGCTTGTAGCACACGCGGTAGGCAGCCACGCGAGCGCGCGGCGAGCCACCACTGGCTGTGCCGTTGCCGTAGCCGAACACGCTCGCGTCGGGTGAAGCGGCGCCCCCGGCCGTGGATAGCGTGTGTGTGCCATGGCCCTCGCTGTCTCGTGGCGTGTAGTACTCTGAGCCGTTGAGCTCGCCACCGCCAGATATGTATCCCTTGTTGAAGTAGCGCGCACCGATCAGCTTCCTGCATAGGCGCCAAAATTAGAGAAGTCATTACCTATGAAATTGAAAGTACAGTCCAGATTAACCATGTCAGCAAGAACATATGTCTACGGTCAGCTAGCTCTGTTAATGGAACATACAGTAATGTTCCTGTATGAAAAGAAACCTCCATTTTCCTTCCAAAAAGTTGAGCCTTCACGAGAGATGTCCAACTCATTAAAAAAAAAATCCAACTATAGATGCTTTTCATGTATCATTGAACACATTAAAAAAATCTCATACTATTCTTTTCTTTCCTGAATGTGGACGTAGCTAGCCAACCATGTCCATCCGTCCACAAATAACAGACTTTTATTTGTGTACATTCGAATATATCTATTCACTAAAATATGTCTAGATACATCTGAATCTAGACAAATCCAAGTCACTTATTTTCAGACGAAGGGAGTATCATATATTATGGGTGCATTGCTCTGAAAATTCACTTTGGCAAATTTCAAAACTTCTACGAAATTTGTGAATAGAGTATAATCTGTTACATCTAAGATCTAACATGCACATATGTCACTTCTTGTGCATATGAAAAACACAGATAAGTTTGACCAACAGCTATTTTTTGTGTCCAAAAATATCTGACTTTCATTTTTCCTCTTGTGTTGCTCCTTGCCTCATCGGTACAAGCACATCAGCCCATTAAGTGCACCCTGATATTATTGAGACTAAGGTGCTGAACTTAATATTTTTCTCTGGGTGCTGTGTCGCTGTTGAGTGGGGCCAATAATTCAAGATATATATACATCATCGTGCATGCAAGCAGCATGCCTACCGATCTATTATTGCCACGATGTGACACCGTACTAAGCATCAGCTGGTGGTGGTCTCAGCTCAACCGACTTGCTAGTGCTACACTGGCACAAAAGCACATCAACTTTTCGGCATCGCAAACACACACAGGCACACGCACTACATAAGCATCAAACATAAACACGCCTAGCGCATGGAAATGAAAGAGACAAACGCATTGCTCCAAATGAACATAGTCACGTGATTAATTAGCACCACAATGCATGCATTGTTCAAATATAATATGAGTTTAAATCAGATCGCTAGGTTAATTACCCGTTGCAGTGGAAATTCTCATCTTTGCCTTTGTCGCATGTTCCTTTCCAACTCTTGGGGACTGGTCCCAGTCCATGATCACGGAAGCTCTCCGATTCTGGCCACACACCTTCACATCCATACAGCACAAGCGCATATCATATCACCATCATTGCATAAAATGAACTCAATCAGAACGAATGAATCCAAGCAAAACAAAACAAAAAACTCAGCAGTAGTATGTGGTTCTCCAAATAGTTACTGGATGGGCCTTTTTTTTTACAGAAGAAATTTGAATAGCAAGTTTGTTTTTTCAGTTAGAATAGGAAGAAAATTCCGGCACACCAAATTAGACTTGCTGCTTGTGTCCAATGATCCTTTGGCTGCATCTAAATTGTGGTGACCGGCCATGCATGCAGAGAAAGTATGGAGGAATGTAGGATAGGATAGCATCTAGGAGTAGCATGGTTGCACTTGCATGCATGTACAGACGGGAAGCCACTATCAAATCATTTATCATTGGATGGTCCTATATATAAACTCGATCTGTGGAAAGACCAGCTGTACACATGGATAATGGGTTGATTAGTACATAGGCAAAAGTCAACAGTACGCTAGCTGTGATATATAGGATCGGGCTACACACGGAATGAATTTGCTACTCTCTCAAATTTGTCTAGATACGAATTCATCTAGTCTAAATAGTTAACTAGATACATACGAATTTATACAACACTACAGGAATGGATAGCTTCGTCGAGCGCCGCGAGCTACGCCGACGGCCAAACGTCGGGGCCGTCGACGTAGCCATCGCCCAGGCCAGCTCCGCCCCGTAGCCATCCACCTTTAAATATCGTCGGCGTAGAGCTACGCCGACAACTGCCCGACTGCCCTCGGCGTATCTCGGCCTAGCCTGGCCCACGTCGGCCGGCCCGGAGGGAGTAACAAGAAAGTGTACTGGTCTACTGCTATTATCGCTACGATCCTAAATATTTATGCCGAGATAGCATCAGTCCACGAGACTGTATATTTGCATGCCTGATGCATCACCAAATTAATAGCTGCTTATCGTACCGGTGTCGAGGTTGCCGATGATGACGCCGTCGCCGAACTTGGCCTTCCGCCAGGACGCGCCGCGCGGGGCTCCGCCGGGGCCGGCGAGCCCGAGGAACTGCCACGACCGCGTCGTGTGCAGCTGGTGGCCTCTGTTCGGGAACACGGACACCACCTCAGGTAGCCCTGCAGATCAGATCAGAACCAGATAAGCATGCGGTTATTGCATCCGCCACATTCAGAATCCACGAATTAAGCGGCGGCCATGCGCGCAGGGAGCGAGTACTCACTGGCGATCTCGGCGGCTTCCGCGGCGTCGAGGTTGGCGGCGAAGCCATTGATGTGCTTGGTGTACGAGTAGAAGATCGCGTCCTGCGCCTTCGCCTTGCTGCATTGCCACAACGAAAACACATCGATCACAGGTCCAAAACCGATCAAGTACGCACGCCACGACGCATCTATCTATCTACACGGTTCAGGAAACAGCGGCGGCCGGTGGGTCGCTGGCGGCTTACTCTCCGAGGACGGTGGCGAGGAGTTCGGAGTGCGTGTCGGCGGCCTTCTCCTCGAGCGCGGCGAGGTCGACGGCGGCAAGGTCGTGCAGCTGCGAGCCGTGCGCGTGCTCGCCGAGGTACACGACGTAGGACCGCTTCTGGGCGGCGGAAGGCTGGGCGAGCTGCAGCAGCAGCGCGCAGAGGAGGAAGGCGGCGACGGCGCCCAAGGAAGCCATGGATCTCACGGCCGCCATGGATCGGTACTCGCTGCGGGAAATTCTGGTTAGCGGGTGGACTGAGGGAGGGCGAGGGAGGGGGCGCGTATTTATACGCGAGACGAGATGGCCGCGGCGGGGGTTTAGAGTCCACCAGACGAGGACTACTCGATCTGTGGCTGTGCTGCATGCGCCGGCGTAAACGGCGCGGAGACTGCTTAAATCCGTGGATCCGACGGGGATTAGTTACCGGCCCGCCCAGCTCGTTCGAATGTCAACCGGATCCACAGGATTTATCTCGTGGAAGATCGTTGGATGAGCGTACCGGGAGACCCAGTTTACGTCCGATCCCCGACTACTACATAGCCTGCATGTAAAAGGCCAACAGGCAGGAGATGATATTTATTTGAGGTATATATACAACTATGGTCCCACAAATTGTCTATCACGAGCAAATTAGTCCAACTTCTTGTAAAATGAGGTATAGCAGTCCTACATCTCAATTGCCTCCTCTCCATACGGTTTTCATCCCCACCCCGATATGGTTTCATGCCTAGGAACATTCCTCCTCCATGGAGTTTCCCATGTCCTTTTCCACCTTACCCACCGAATCAGCAGTATGAGATGCAATCAAATCAATGGGTTGCTCCACTGCAGGGTAGTTCATAGCAGCAGTAGCAGTCTCAGAGTAGTGGTGATCAACGGAAAGGAAAAACTCAGGGAAAGGCAAAGAAGAAGGTGTCTATTTCTCAGAAAGAGCAGAGCTCTCCTGGTCCTGATATATCTGCCTAGATAAACTACACTAGCTCTATTTGCTTGTGCTGTGGTGAGCCAGGACACCACTAGGTTGTATGTGGTAAGCAACAAATGTGCTTCATATGCAAAGCTACTAGTCATAAGGTAGAAGATTGCCCAGTGAAGAAGAGACCACATCAGATTGCTAGGTACGTGGAGAGTGCTGCTACTGATATGGGTTTTTATCATATTGAAACACCTGAGGTTGTCCTCAATCCAGTTTCATCCACACAAAACTTTGGCTTGGTTGTTGTGGAAGGGGGAGAAATTTCTAGTGAAGAGTTAGCTGGGGAATTCTCCAAAATATTCAAGACCAACTGGTCATGGCAGATTAGAGAGCTAGGCCAGCCATGTATCTACCCAATGAAGTTTCCACCCCACATCCAAGTGGAATAGGTAATTGCATATCCCAGGTTTGATCTGTCAAGAGAGGGTGTCTGGCTCAAGGTGGAGGCTTGGAGTGATGACCCAGAGCCTGTGGAAACTCTGAATGACACTTGGGTACATAAAACATCGAAACTAGAGTTCGGCTTAGTAAGGCCCCTGCGGCATGAGTCGAATTACACCAGCCATTTCTGAATTCGAGTCTGGGGACTCGAGTTTGAGTAAGTCATGTTTATCTTTGCTCGAGAGCAATTAGCTGGTCCCGATCCATCAGATGAACCAGGCACATGTGCCATAATCTCTATGAAATACACGAACATCCCGTGAACCTTCGAGTGAATGGCTTCCAAATTTTCCACCTGAAACTTGGATTCGACTGGACACTCGGGGGCTACTGACATAGGTATACACTACGGGTACTTACCCTTGGCCTATCTGGCTCATTCCAATAAGAGGCCCATGTGACGATCCCATACGGACAAGGAAGCCCATGATGATCCGGGTGAATCCGAGCCCATGCAAGGCACGACTCCTTGACGGACACGATAAGGCTAGATAGGAAAGTTTAGGGTTTCTGACCTCGCTTTGTAACATACTCGAACGTATCCTGAGACCTAGACCCCCATATAAGGGCCAGGAGGGCAACAAGGAGGGTAATCAATCTCTCGCCATACACCCGCCAGATTATATCTACGCTGCATCGCCATCTCAGCACCCCTGTAATCACTAGATCTCCATTAATCAAGAGTAGACAAGCAAGAGTAGGGTTTTCCCTCCGGGGGCCTAAACCTGGGTAAACACCGTGGTCCTTGTGTTGTTTGTTTGTTAGCCGACAAAGCTTCCAGCATGTGCTCTTCCTCAAAACCCAAGTCCATCAACCACGGGTATTGACGTGATCACCCCACGTCAGTGGTCCCTTATGGAAATAGGCCTAGCTGGTAGGGCTTATACATGGGGTAATAATCAGGAAAATCTTATCATGAGTAAGATAGATAGGATTTTTTGTTCTATAAATTTTGAAAATCTTTTCCCCCTTTATAGTGATAGAGCTTTAAGTAGTATTGGGAGTGATCATACCCCTACTATTATTATTCGGGAGTCTGGTGATGCTCGCATCCCTAAGAAAAATAGTTTTAAGTTTGAAAAATGGTGGATCCCAAGATCATATTTCAAAAAGGTAGTACTTAAAGCTTGGAGTATTAATGTTAATAGTGTGGATGTTGTGGATACACTACAAGAAAAGTTGTCTTTTACAACGGACGATTTTCGTGGTTGAAGACCCGTTTTTCGTGGCCAAAGAGTCTTGCGCGACGGATGGCCTTTGTGGTAAAAGCGCCGTCACAAATGAATTAACCACGTTTTTTTCGCCCGTGGCGGATCGCACCCTTCAGCCACGAAAACTTGTTCCGTCGTAGATCTGTTCGCCAGCCACGCTGACGGCTGATGTTATGCTAACTGCCACGTGGCATTCGCCGTTAGCGGTCGGTTACCACCGTTAACGGTCATAGAAACCGTGGAAGAAGCCAGGACCATCCAAGGCCTGCTAAATACTAACTGGGCCGGCCCATCAGGGGAGCCCAACAAGAAGATGGCCTGTTACTGTTTTGTCCTGCACTGTTTGAAATGAGCCTAGAGATGCGACCCGTGAACTTTCAGGCCCGATTATGTTTCGGCCTACAGAAGGCCCATGTTGGTCCAACACTGTGTTGCCACTTGAGGCCTGCACAAATTCGGCCCGGCACTGTTAAGGCCTATTACTAATTTAGCCTTTTACTGTTCAGTCCTGTTACTATCTAGCCTTTTAGGAATTTCGATCCGTTACTGTTTAGGACCTTTAGTGTTTGGGCTTTTGCCTATTCAGGACGGCACTGTTTGGCCTGTTACTGTACTGGCCTGCCACCGTACTGGCCTTTTGCTGTAGATACCTTTTACGATTCCGACCTTTCACTGTTCCGGCCTTTTCACTGTTCTGGCCTTTTAGTGTTCTGGCCTTTTATGGTTCTAGCATTTTACTATTCTGGCCTTTTACTGCTACTTCCTTTTACTGTTCTGGCTTTTTATTGTTCTGGCCTTTCACTACTCTGGCCTTTTACTGTTCTGGTCTATACTGTTCTGGTCGTTTTGGACCGTCCATGCGCATGTTGTTTCAACGTTCGGCATGCTACTGCTCCAGCTTGTTACTGTTTCAAACTTTTTTTGCTAGCGCCTACTTTTCGTAGAATAGGTGATATCAAGACATCAATTAATAAACACATAGAAATTAAAATTACTTATTACACAACAATAGAAGTTTGTTACAACATGTTATACAATAAGATCGTAATTCTGACAGATTACAACGTGTCAGTACCATCAATAAGAGATCGGTACATGGCGATTCATTTCAATGTATCATCTGTCCTCTTCTTCAACATTTCGGCTACAGATATAAGAGCAACTACACTCTTTTGTTTTGCATGCAATACATTATTTATATATTTATCACATGAAGGAGTTGTTCTAGGTGGACTGTTAAGTAAGTTGTTTGCTTCGGCAATGCAATGAGAGGATGAATGGGACAAGGGATCACAACTTTCAGTCCTGCCTTCCAAGGACTCCTGCTGGGTTTTAACTGCAGTCTGCTAAAATATGGTGAAACAGGTTAAAGCAAACAACAATAGAAACAAGTAGTATTATATAAAATAGAGATCATTTAAAGTAAGTATGAACTTACAGTAGCACGTTCAGGCTGACAGTAGCTCCTTCTCGAGCGGGTGCAACTCCTGGTCAATCTACCAGAAGAATCTGAGCAGAGCAGTTGGAACTCTGGTCCTTGTACTCCATTGTCATTTCTCTGCATGACATTTGAAACCAAGTTGGTTGGTTTGGAAGGATGAAAACTTTTGAAAAACACCAAAAACATAGTATTAAAAATTACCAGATGTATGTTTCAAACTAGATAGCTGGTTTGAAAGGATGAAAGCAGGTGAAAACACCAACATATAGCATTAAAAATGACCAGATATATCATCCAAACTAGAAGGACATTTTCTGAATTAAGCATTCGCACATATATTCACAATTGAATATAAATGCAAATGTCATGGCAAGTTCTTAGGCGGAATGACAACTAATTAACATGACAAGAAACTAGCCTACGTAACACAAGGAAACCTCATGATTCAGCCTTGTTGGGTGTCAGATTTTCAGTGTTGGATCCTCTATAAGCTGTTTGCATGACCCGTACGAGCACTCGGAAAGAATAGAATATATGAGTTCGTCTTGGAGGATTAAACCGATAGCGTGAGAATAAAGAAAGGGAATAAAAGCAAGAAGCTAATGAGGTGGATAGGACCTACAAGATGAAGGATGCAAACGAAATGGCAATGGCATTTAGGATATTGAGCAACAAAAAATATAGCAAATGAGCAAGAAAATTACCGCTGTGCGGCGTGGATGGGTGGGACGGGCAAGTGGGTGGCGGGGGCGGCGGCTCGGCATTTCAGGGTCAGCAACAAATGATTCAGTGAAGAGGCCCCGGTAGGGTAGACAACGGCGTTGGTGAAGCAGATCCAGTGCTGCAAGGGAGTCGGTGAAATAGCTCCGGTGAAGAGCGCCTACAGTGGAAGAGCTCCGGTGTGGAAGAGAGGGCCGGCGGTGAAGCAGCTAGAGGAAGTTCGAGGTTGGAGGGGTGTAGGCGGGGAAGAGACGATGCAGGGGGGATATAGGTGGGATGACGCACATTTACGACCTATACCCCTCTATTATTGCAGTACTCCCACGGTCCTTGTTTCCGGAGCAGGGATAGAAGAGGAATTTTGCATTTGCAAAATGCGGGGCGGGATATTTGAATAGATGCGCGGGATATTTGAATAGATGTGCGCGAGATGTTTCGGTGCCATGCAGAAAATTTAAGGTTGAAGCTTCCGACGTACGCTATTCCGACACGGCCGCTCTCACGTGTTGGCCCTGTCTAGACCCACACGCCAGGGACAGTATGCTTACCAACATATAAATGAGTTTCCACACATTTGCCGAAATTCATAAACAATATATTTTGAAGGCTTTCATACAAGATGACCAAGGTCACGGCCATATCTCTGTTACAGTTTATAATAGCGTGTCCATATCTGGTAGATAGATGCATCTTGGCATTTTAAAAGAAGATTCTAGATTTGATGGACAATACCTAACTTTCATGAATTTCCAAACTTTCTAGCTAAATCTATGCAATAAAATGACCTTTTGACAATCTGAAGTAAATATGTCTAATTTTGAACTAGAAGTGTGTGATAGACCTTGCTCTTGACTTTTTAAAATAATTGAAAGATATCAAGTCGTCAAATATTGGAGAACCACCGAGAGTTTTGGAAAATTCAAATTTTTGATATGAATGGTACACTACAAGAAAAGTTTCCTTCCGCAACGAATTGGCTCGACGGTCATTGTAGAAGGCGCGTCTTCTGGGACGAAATTCTCGGCTCGGCCGTGGCCGATGGGGAACTTTTTTTTTCCAGTTTCACGGCCCTCTACTACGACGGATCTGCTAAAAACATGGAGGAAGCTCGGCCAGCGCGTGGCAGAAGCAATATTTTCGTTTCCTCGCACGATGTTGACTCGCCGAAATCTTTTGAGGCGTGTGGGTACCGGACGTCAGTGTCTCTAGCGGACCATACTTTTCGGTCGCGCCTCCCTGATTTGAACTCGATAACGTTGCTCGAGGCGCCTGCCGTTTAGTCAGGCTGCTAGGTCCCACATGTCAGTCTCTCATTAGAAGGATCATGTGCATGGTATAATTTTTTCCTTCGCTCGCGCTACCCTGTTCCGAAGTTGATAGCGCTGCTCCATGCATCTACTGGTTAATCAACCTCTTAGGACCCACATGTCATCCTCTCATTAGAAGAAACATGTGTATGATGGAATTTTGTCCTTCACTGACGCTACCCCGTTCCGAGTTGATAGCGCTGATCGACGCATCTACTATTTAACCAACCTCCCGAGCCCCACATGTCATCCTCTCATTAGAAGAAACATGTGTATGATGGATTGTTTTTCCTTGGCTCGCGCTACCCTGTTCGGAACTTGATAGTGTTGTTCGATGTATCTACCGTTTAATTATGATGCTGGGTCCCACATGTCATCCTCTCATGAGAAGAAACATGTGTATGATGAATTTTTACCCTCTATCGCGCCTTCGTGTTTCGAACTTGATAGCATTGATCGTTGCATCAGCCGTTTATTCAGGCTGGTGGGTCCCTTATGTCAGCCTCACATTAGAAGAATCGTCGATATGATGGATTTTTTTCTTCTCTAGCGCCACCCTGTTCCGAACTAGATAGCGTTGCTCGACGAATCTGCCGTTTGCTCACGCTGCTGGGTCCCTCATTTCAGCCTCTCATTACAAGAAACGTGTGCATGCTGAACTTTTTCTCGCTCGCGCCTCCCTGTTTCGAACTGGCAACATTGCTCGATGCAGCATCTATATAAGGTCCCGCTGCTGGGTCCCACATATCAGCCTCTCTGTAAATAAAACATTGATTGCTCGATGCAACATCTGTATAAGGTCTCTGCTGGGTCCAACATGTCAGCGTCTCTGCAAATGCAAAGTGTGTATGATGCACTCCGATGTTTTGACCTTGGCAACGTTGCTGGGTCTTAGATGCCAGCCTTCTCTATGTAAGAAACATGTGTATGCTAGAAAAAATGTAAAAGGACGACAGTGATTATACTATATATTATATATTTATATTGAAAAAACTAGGAATCAAACTCAAGACTTCAACAAATGGGAACCGCGTATTCTTCCACTACGCCAGAACCATCTATGCCACTACTGGAAAAGATTACATTTAGAAATATTTAAATCACTTAAAATGAAAAGGCAACGACCCTGACGACTTGCCATAAAAAATGCTAAATGCTCTATACAAATACAATATGGGTAGGAGAAGCTTGTCCTATACTTTATCAGAATGGCATGGAAATACTAAATTAAGACGATTTTGGGTGATTAAAAAATAACTTGGGTCCAATCTTGTGAACCAATGGGCTTCTTATCGTGGGCTGCTTACCGAAACTTCTTCAGTGTGGTTCAAGCTTAAAACACTAAGTAATAATGTGTTGAGGGTTGGCGGCCCACAACCAACCTGAATCCGGAAGGATAAATTAGCTAGGTTTTGGGCCATAGTTGGGTAGAATGTAGTACTATTTTCTAATAACCTCCTCACTGAAAATTCAATGTACTCAATATGTCGCGGGTCGGCAGTCTACCTGACCCGACAGGCTAAATTTGCAAGGTTTTGGGCCAGTGTTGGGTCGAATGTGCAATCTTTTCACTAGGTCCTTAGTGAAAATTCAATGTAGTTCGTACCCCATCCTCCAAAAAAATACAGTTGGTACCCTAAAAAATATATACTCTGCTCACCACGAAAGGCTAATTAAGGGTTTTTCTTTTGAAACAAGAGTATGGGAAGTTTTTTGTCCGAAGTGGGGTTGAAATATTTGTTTTCATAGGCTGAGTAGTAAAAATATATTGCATTGAAGGTCGATGGTCCACCTGACCTAGCTGTACCTACGCCGAATCCGAAAGAATGGAGTTGGAAATGGAGAAAAGTGATCGATATTGCGCCTTATTATACATAGCGAACATAGCGAGGAACTTGGGTAGCGCAGGATTCGAACATGGAAAGTACTGGAGGGAGTTTGACTGATTGGCATAAAATCGTGTCATGTCAAGTCTTATAGCGTGCAATCATCTTTTCAGCAAAGGATATATTTCGAGATGGTTTGGGTGGCTTTGAATTGGCCTAAGTGCCCAACCGATTTGATGTACTCAAAACCTTGTAATCATGCCATATAAACTGTTGGCGATAGACACACGGTGACGTTGACTTGTCCAGTCGTAGACAGCTCGGGTAAGCACCAGTTTAAACTGATCACTCGAAGTTGTATGCTTCCGTACGATGAAATTAGTACATGACGGAATTAGCGCCAACATGTGGCATTGTCATCATGCAAAAAGGCCTAGAATTCGCACATTTAGTTCACAGTTTCGAACACAATAATACAATCAGTTGGTACACTAGCATAGACAGTACAATGTCAGCACATGAGAGCTTGACTTGTTCATGTCACATTAGAGCTTGAGGTGTTCATTTCACATACAGAAGAATGAGCAAGGATACATACTGTATTGAACAAGTAATTTCACGGTATTGCCAAAAGTATGCCATGTATCAGAGACAATATGGGGTCTGCGTAAACATTTTTTATTTTTTGGAAGGGCATGCATTAACTCTCTTTTTTTAGAATATCGGCATAAACATTTGCGGCTATCATCCTAGGGCGGCTCGTCCTGCTTTGGCATACCGAGCCAAGATCAATTACGGCCCATTTAAGGCCTGTTTCGTGGCCCTATAAGAAACAGTGACCTACTTTTCCCTGTTCGCTAAGAGGAAAGAAGGAATATTCCTCTCAAAACACAAAGCTTCACGAGGTGCTATGGTTCAAAAAGAATGCACGAGTCGCATATATACAAGCCAGTAACAGTACTAAAAACTATAGTACAGAAATCACGCTACGAAATAAGCACGGCTACATGGATTCTATCGTGGAAGTCAATACTAATACAAAAGCACATCAGGGCTCATATAAACTGATTCAAGCTGGCCACTAAAACCAGTGTACTAACAGTCAACTGTTGAATCACGATGCAAAAAAAGATGACACAACAATACACCAGAAAGATCCACAACTCAGTCTAGGGACGGCACAACGAGCATACCGAACCTAAACTAGGCCTAAACCAAATTGCCGCCCGTCGCACACAGTTCCAACCATCTTTGGGAAGGCTGATAACTGCCACATGCTCACCTTCAGTTGGCTGTAGGTTGCAGCGTTTAATATGAGGGAATTTTATTCCGCGAAATCTCCTGTATGTTGTGTACACACAGTTTTTCCTCATGAATGGGAACAATGTGCCATCAACAGCCTTGCATCTGTGTTTCTTCATCATCTTGTCAATGATTGGATAATTAAGACTGAGAAACAGAGAGTTGTCCCCAGGCTGTTAACCTGCCTCCAAACAATGACCCCTGGAGGTCTAGCAGAGCTAGGATCCTCTTCAAAAATGTAGACACGAGAGGAAGGATATAGGCGTAGGTTAGTCCTATTTTGAGCATGATGAATGATTTCACCCTCTTCGCCATGGGCAACCCCCATGCCATACATTGTAATTATGATCATCAAGCATTCACCATGAGCCGATCGAGCGAGGAACCACATCCCTGGCCGATCATTCAGAATAGGTGCTAGGATTACAAACGGAAGCTCCTTGTTTCCTACAACATCCGAATTCAAGACAAAAAGTGCATTACTGGCATACATATTCTAACACCAGCATTCTTCATTGTTCATGCTAAAAGTGTGAATAGGCAAATCCTGACAATAATATTACTCAATAAATTAACAACATTAGGAATCACATTTCTTACTCTGCTATTCCGAACATTTGGATTTCTTTCTTATCATAGTTTCCTAGTTGTTGTAAGTTTCAAAAGAGGAAGCGCCACTTTTTTTTGATATAGAGGCATGTCCACTTGAATCCTATAGTATTAGATGCATGCAGTATTTTGGATCAAGTGGTGTTTGATTGCACAGGAAAACCAAAGGAATTGTACAAAGAGGTTGGAGTGGATGGAAATTTTCCTCCAAAATAGAGTGCAAAGGAATCCTTTGATGGATTATACGCTTTCAAATTAAACAACATTTATAGAAAAAAATCCTAAGGATCCAAATCCTACAAAAATCCTACACAATTCCTCTGAATCCCAAGGCAAAATCCAAAAAGGAAAGATTGGTGTCCTACAAAAATCCTATGTGATTCCTACAATCTGAGGAGGGCTAGAAAGTACAAACAGATAAAGAAACCCGGCTTCACTGTGTTGCGCTCACAATTGAGATGTTGGTTAATAATACCTTTCATATTTTGACAATGAACGAACTTAGTAGTGTAGAGACGCCATCATACACTATATTTTCGGAAGGCATATTAATGGTACTAATTCATTACTGGCAATGGTTCATTCATTTTTTAGGACATAAAGCGTGTCCTCATTCAGTCATACGAAAGGTGAAACATAAACAAGGTAGTTAAAGGACAACTTCACTGAATCACTCGCAATGTATCATCATAGAACTAAAATTACCTTCCGATGTGGGATCCCAGCAGTAGGTGCAACCTTGACTTGTGACCGCAAAAATGAGGCCACCGTGTTCAATGGCATCATAGTACTGTCGTCTTCCAAGACCTAAATGCTCCAGACATCTCCAAACTTGGCTACCGCCTTCCAGGTAGGCGATTTCAGCGTCGAACAACACGAGGAGCTTATAGTCTGTGTAACCTCATCTTCCGTGGGCACTATGCAGATTACGATCTTCAATAGCTCAAGAGATCCATCCCACGACTTATTGAACTTTTCTCCATACCTGTGGATTCGCCAAATAAAAACTTTTGAAATGTGAATGAGTTTAGAAATGACTACATGTAACTGGGGGAACCCTGGCTGACTAGTAGCATTACAGGTTATATTGTGGATGTGAGGTGGCCGCAGTGTCACAAGTCCCATCGATGGAAGGTCGATTACTCGATAGGTGTAGATGTTCGCTAGGCACCAGGCCCCGCGCCTGGTCCACCGCGGCGAGCCAGTCGTCATTCATGCCAATCCAGAATTTTTCGTGCATGAAGGACAGGATGGCGGTGCGCCGAGGATGGTCGAGGGGCACCACGTCGTACACCGTGTCGTGCAGACGATGTACCCTTGTACCATCATAGTGCTCGTCGAACCAATAAGCTGGCTGAGGCATCAGTAGGCAGGGTTCATTCCAATGGTGAACATTCCATTTCGTACCTTCGTTGTTGGCGATACGATCGTACAGGAGCTTGCAGCATGCGGCTAGCCTGACGGTGCTGGAAATGTCCAGACACTGAACGATGAGGTCGACATCATCCGCGCTGAGTTGATCCCACTTGCATCGCCCGCTGAGCTTCGAATCGGCCATCACAGCCGGATGGATTTAGGCGGATGCCAAGTGCGGCTAGGGTTTTCTGCAGGAGAAGGGGAGCGTTAGAAGAGAGAGCGTGAGGGAGATCATGGGTGGAGTGGGGACTGGGAAAGAAGATTGAGAGGCAAAGAGAAAAAAAGAGGGAGGAGATTTTACTTGCTTTCTTTGTCTAGTCAACAGCAGCATCGAGGACACCGCCGCCTAGACTTCACTATATGTTAGACTAGCACACCACGTAGCTAGTAATTTGACAATACTCCTACTTATTACGTATCAGAGGTGTAGTATTGTCTAGTCACATCAGTTTGACCAGAGGGTTTTCTTTTTACAACTTTCATTTCGACATAGTGTACTAGTATTTTCAACAGAAAATAGGAGGACGAACTACTACTACTAGTAGTAGCCGCGACATGGACACATGTACTTTCATCTTATTCCCCTGCATGCAGAACTCGTAGCACAGAACCGAAATATATACACCGGATATAATGCACAGTACGGGTGTGTCCGTGGTATTTTTGGCATGTTACATGTGTTCATATATGTTCTTGTACAAGGTACATGGAATTACACGTGTACAACATGCAACCGCGCAGCAAAATGAGAGACGTGCAAGGACACCAGATTTTGCTCAAGTCAGGCAACGTGCATGACTTTGTGTGGCTCTGATTCACTGACATATGGGACCTGTTAAGGTCAGCTCCACCTGCCAGTGAGAATCTATATGCACGATGCACCTGGAGCCACTAAGTACGTCCACGACGGAAATTACAATTTGCAACTAGCTGCACCGGCAACAAGCTGTTGCATGTGGCACTTCCAAGTTTTTAGAAAATGTGAAATAAATCATGAACATAGATCATATTTATATAGTTCATCTATAAATTTCGATCCCAAAAATATTACTAGTACATAGACTGGCCACCACAAAATGAACAAATTAACACAAGATATTGTTTGCTTAGGTTTTTTCTTTTTTATTGACACAGGTCACATAAGATCTTATTGTGGGACCGAATATTGTAGATGCACAAGATACAACATAGCCAATGTTCCGGATTTATTTCACATTTTTTGAGAACTCGAAAGTGCAACAAATAATAAAGGGGTGCGGGCGCAACGAGTTGCAGAATATTCAACCCGCAATGACTAAAACTATGGCTTGCATACAGAAGGAGTTTGATCAAATTACAGGCCTTGCACTATATTACAGCAAAATGAGTGTTAGAGTACAGCAAGTTAACAACTGAGGCCATACGATACAAATAAGGCGAAGGAAATAATTCAAGATACGCAAATCCCTATTCCATATGATCTCCCTTGAACCGTTAATTATGCCGGTTCCAATCCTTCGTGTTGGCCAAGCTTGGGATGAACCACAACGGAGTCTGCCGCCAATTCCAGCCAATGTTTTTTTAGGGAAATTCCAGCCAATGTTTTGAGAAACCAACAACAGCGTCTTGAGCATTCATACTGATGCGGCATATTTTAGGACAAATATTAAATCCACCGAGACTAACTACATGCGGCGAGGTGTATACACAGTTGCTCCTCGTTAGATCTCCAGGGCCAAGTCATGCCGCGCCAACTGGAATGGTAATTGGATAGTTCAATCCAAGGAAAATAGAAAATGCTCCAAGGTCTAAAACCCTCCGCCATTGCCTCGGTGGAAGTAACCTACTAGTGTCAATCGAGAACACATGGGAGCAAAACCCAGTAGAATAGATGTGAATATTGTGGCCGTGATGATAACCAACATTTTCAGCCATAGGATAACTAGTGTCATACCGCCTAGCACTAACGCCCATAGTATTGATCAGAATAAGGCTACCACCATCAGGAGATCTTGCTAACCACCATAGATCAGGACTATACTCATGATTACCATCTAATTCAGGTGGCCCCGAAAGACGCACATGACCTTGCAAGGAAAGCACATTCAAAGGTCAGCTGAGCCAAATTTGAATGATGAAGCTTGAAAATTTAAGGATGGAAATTTTACCCCATGCCCGAGGATCCCATGCATAAACATTGCCAATCTGAGTTACAACATAGACAACTCCATTGTGGATAATTGCATCGCGGTAGCTGAACATGCTGAACAGGTTCTCAAGAACCATCCAAATACTATGAGAACCATCAAGGAAGGCAATTATCGTGTCGAAGATGGCCAGGACAGAGAAATCCTTATAGTTCCCAGCAGCTGTGGGAACTTAGCAAATGGCTATCTTCAGTAGATTAGTAGGCTGACCAGCCGCGATAAACTTAAGTACCTTGGGTGTGGCCTCAAAATCGAAGATCGCTGGTAGAGGAATCCGACAACGAGTGAACACATTCACAAGCTCCCAGTTCCAGGTGAGGCCAACAGTGGCGATCCAATCTCCATGGGCGCCTGCCCACTTCTTACCCTCACAATCTGGCATCACAACATCGGAGGAGGACCTGTCCAGCAGCATCAACTTGCACAAGGTCCACCTGAACTTCTTTTGTGGCGTCTGCTTGCCCCTGTCGCAATAGTAGCTGCCCCTATAGAACTGCTTCATGCGATTGTCGCAGCGAAGACATTGTACTCACACGGTACCTCAATTGAGTGAGAGTGAAGAACACAGGGGAGACCAAACGGATGAGATTTCGACAGGGATGCACTATGTGTTGCTGAGTAAAGATAACGTTTGCAACAGGCGTCAAGGCTCGCGGCGGTGATGACGTCGCATCTAACAGAGATTTCTTCAAGGGGGCCATCAGAAAACACCCTAGAAGTGTCACTATCATTGATCAATTGGTCCATCCCGAGGAAGGGCTCGAGCAGGTGGGGGGCGATGGCGTTCAGTTTTGATTGGGGATTTTGGAGGAGAGATCGAGCGGTAGCTGGCAGGGCGAGACGGAAAACAGTCTATCAAACTAGGCGCCGGAGCTGATCCTAAAGTGGCATGGTGGCGTTGGCGCGTGCCTGTATTGGTCTGCGAGTGGTAATGGCTGTCCCAGGACACTAGAGGTGAAGTGAGGATGGAGATCGAGGCAAAGAGAAATACGAAATGAAATCAAACCAAGCATGCCTTCTTTCTCTCTGCTAAATCTATAGTGCCTATCAAACTGGGCTACGGAGATGCTCCGAAAGTGGCATGGCAGCATTGGCGTGTGCTAAAGGTGGGCGAGTGGGGATCAGCGAGAAGATGGAGAGGAAGAGGACGGAGAGCAAAGGAAAATAGAATAAATCGATTGAAATCGTACCGCCTACCGAGCGTGGTTTTTCTCTCTTCTCTGCGTTTCATGGTGCCTATCGAGTAAATAGGTCAGGTCTAGCCTAGCACGGGATAGAGCTATACTGTCCTCTCAAATAAATGGTCATGGAAGAGAGACGGTTTGGAGTATACTCGGAGCTCCTCATAATAATCCTTTGATCTTCTACATTCATCATCTTGTGCTGTCACTACTATACTACTAGTACTACTGTAACTAATAAACACATAAAGATTCCACCGGTAATTAAGGAATCAAAAATGGAATACTACTACTCTCAAACTCTTGTTAGTACTGTACAACAACAAAATGCTCACAAAAAACAACAAAATGCTCACAAAATGGGCTACCAGTACGGTAGTATCATCTGTACACCCACACGCTGCTACCTCAAATAAGCTTGTCTGCCACACCGCCAATTTCCTCTCTCCTGTCGGCCTTACCGGACCCAAAATCGAACATCTCTCAGTTTAATAAAGAAAAAAAGTCGACAATCTCTCAAAAAAAATCAACCATCCACCAAAAGAAAATCCACTGTCTAATGCTTCCCGTCCATTATGATCGAACGGTCGCAATTGCTCGAGCGCTGCACGGGAGTAGTAGTCGTCTGAGCTACTGGTTGTAGCTCCACGAAAGCACGCGCCTGGAAGCGGCATAAGAATTTATTCTCTGGCAGTGACGGAAGAAGATCGACGATATACAGTACCAAATCAACAAGTTAGTGGCTTTATCCGTCTGACCAGTGAGAGCCGACACGAGTGGTGAACAACTTGAAGCGCAATGGAATAGGTGCCTTTAAGGCATACAGTACGTACACCTCCGTTCTGCTTTAGGATGGTCACATGGTGCTAAATAACTTAGACTACTCCAGTAACTTACACATGTACCTTCATCATAGTGGGTAACAATATGTGTGTAGTGCAACGCAAAGGCCTAATTAATTAGGTTGTACTCCCTCCGTATAGAAATATAAGACGTTTTAGCTTTGTGAATCGAATGTATCTAGACGTCTTTTAGTGTATGGGTTCGTAGAGGTTAAGAGTGAACCTATACTAAAAGACGTCTAGATACATTCATCTCACAAAGCTAAAGCGCCTTATATTTCTGAACGGAGGGAGTAGAATCATATACTACTAGTCTTGGTATGTGTGATGTTATGGTAACTAGCTAAGTTATTACGTCACTTTCTTTTTTCATTAATTAACTCTGAAAAGACATTTAATTCGAGACAAGTATCTACGCATACTTATAGTTCAAGTTTGTCAAGATGCAAAATCTTAGGAAGAAGTTGAACCAGTTGTCAAAACTCTATGTGGTTTCTGATACGGAGTATATTAATTGACTGTCCGATGGGTGCCACCAAAATCTTTTTCTTAAAACTTTCAAATCAACCTACAATTTACTTGTAGTTCAAATTTGACCTAATTTTGATGAATCTACATAGAATCATTCAAGTGGCGGAGTTAGCTAGGAAGTTTGAAAACTCATAAAACATAGGAATCGTTAGTACAACATGTTGGTCCACTATATATACTAGTAAGTTGCACGTGCCTTGCACGTGAGAATCAGATAGTAGACGTATGACATATCATCACTATATACAATTATAATTGGTAAAGCACAAAAATTATAAATTCGATCAACATCTATAAAGTATGGGTGTATATTTGGTCCTTGTACTTTGTATCATCATGTAGAAGTCAAAGATTATTAGCTACCTTACACTGAAATTTTTGATAACATGTTCTAGAGAAACAAGGGAGAAGATTCTAGTATGATAGAGAAGTGTGTTTTGAGGTTTGTGCATAGCATTCATTATGCCAAAGACTATCAATAGAATCTTCCAAATGCTAGAATGGAAAAAAAGATCCAACAGCTAGAAAAGATGGGATTCGCGAGTCTTGATCCAACGGTCAACATTTAAAGTTATTCGTACACTATATAGTGGTTTGTAATGAAGACTATCCATAGAATTTTTCAAGATGCTAGAATGGAAAAGAAGATCCAACGACTAGAAATGTTTGGATTCGTGAGTCTTGATGCAACGGTCAATATTCAAAGTTATTTGTATACTATATAGTGTTAAGATCATGTAGTAGTCAATGATTATTAGCTACTAGTAAGTTGCACATGACACTCAGATAGTAGACGTATGACATATCATCACTATATAAAATTATAATTTGTAAAGCACAAAAAATTATAAAATTGATCAACATCTATAAAGTATGGGTGTAGATTTGGTCCTTGTACTTTGTATCATCACGTGTAGAAGTCAAACATTATTAGCTACCTGCTAACACATGAAATTTTTGATAACATGGTGTAGAGAAACAAGGGAGAAGATTCTAGTATGATGGAGAAGTGTGTTTTGAGGTTTGTGCATAGCATTCATTATGCCGAAGACTATCAATAGAATCTTCTAGATGCTAGAATGGAAAAAAAGATCAAACATCTAGAAATGTTGGGATTCGCGAGTCTTGATCCAACGGTCAACATTCAAAGTTATTCGTACACTATATAGTGGTTTGTAATAAAGACTATAAATAGAATCTTCAAGATGCTAGAATGGAAAAGAAGATCCAACGACTGGAAATGTTGGGATTCGCGACACTTGATCCAACGGTCGATATTCAGTACTTGTTTGTACACTATATAGTGGTAAAGTTAATGATTATTAGCTACTAGTAAATTGCACATGAGACTCAGATAGTAGACATGTGATATATCATCACTAGATAAAATTATAATTGGTAAAGCACAAAACATTGTAAATTTGATCAGCATCTATAAAGTATATGGGTGTATATTTGATCCTTGTACTTTGTATCATCATGTAGAAGTCAAAGATTATTAGCTACCTAACACATGAAATATTTGATAACATGGTATAGAGAAACAAGGGAGAAGATTCTAGTATGGTGGAGAAGTGTTTTTTGAGGTTTGTGCGTAGCATTCATTATGCCTAAAATTATCAATAGAATCTTCTAGATGCTAGAATGGAAAACAAGATCCAACGGCTATAAATGCTGGGATTCACGAGTCTTAATCCAATGGTCAAAATTCAAAGTTATCCGTACACTATATAGTGGTTTGTAAAGAAGACTATCAATAGAATATTCAAGATGCTAGAATGGAAAAGAAGATCTAATGACTGGAAATGTTGGGATTCGCGAGTCTTGATCCAACGATCAATATTCAAAGTTGTTTGTACACTATATAGTGGTAGGATCATGTAGAAGTCAATGATTATTAGCTACTAGTAAGTTGCACATGAGACTCAGATAGTAGACGTATGGCATATCATCACTATATAAAATTATTATTTGTAAAGCACAAAAAATTATAAATTTGATCAACATCTATAAAGTATGGGTGTATATTCGGTCCTTGTACTTTGTCTCATCATGTCTAGAAGTCAACGATTATTAGATACCTGCTAACACATGAAATTCTTGATAACATGGTGTAGAGAAACAAGGGAGATGATTCTAGTATGATGGAGAAGTGTGTTTTGAGGTTTGTGCATAGTATTCATTATGCCGAAGATTATCAATAGAATCTTATAGATGCTAGAATGGAAAAGAAGATCCAACGGCTAGAAATGTAGGATTCATGAGTCTTTATCCAATGGTCAATATTCAAAGTTATTCGTACACTATATAATGTAAAGATAAGATAAGATAAGATAAGATACTAGTAGGTTGCACGTGTCCTGCATGTGAGGCTCAGATAATAGACGTCTGGCATATCATCACTATATAACATTATAATTGGTAAAGTGAAAAAATATAAATTAGATCAACATCTATAAAGTATGGGTGTATATTTGGTTCTTCTACTTTGTATCATCATGTGTAGAAGTCAAAGATTATTAGCTACATAAAACTTGAAATTTTTAGTAACATGGTCTAGAGAAACAAGGGAGAAGATTCCAGTATGATGGAGACGTGTGTTTTGAGAGGTTTATGCATAGTGCATTCATTGTGTTCAAGATTATCAATATAATCTTCTAGATGCTAGAATGGAAAAGAAGATCCAATGGCTAGAAATGTTCGGATTCGCGAGTCTCGATCCAATAGTCAATATTCAAAGTTATTCATACACTATATAGTGGTAAGATAGTGATAAGATAAGATGTCTAAAATCATGGCTTGTGGCATTCAGATCCATACTCTTCAGACTGTCTTTACATAAATGAACAATCTCATCGTCACTCGAAAAATTAAGAATGATATTTCCTGATATTTGGAAACTCACATCGATGACATTGTATACTACAAGAAGATGCACCCATCTACCTACGAAAAGACAATTAACTCAAGAGCAGTTTATCGCATTTACTTGTATCTCAAGTTTGATATAATTTCTTTAAATTGTCAATATGCAAAATCTTAGCAAGAAGTTGAACTTGTTGTAAAAACTATTGGTGGTGGTTTGTGATATATTAAATCAGCCCCCAATGGTTACCTCCAAAAAACGTAAATCTTTCAATGCAGCCTACAATTTACTTGTAGTTCAAAATTGAACTAATTTCAATAAATCGACATAAAATCAATTTCAAGTGGGTAAAGTTAGCTATAGAATAACTTTGAAAACTCATAAAACACGGGAATCATAAGTACAACATGAGGGTCCACTATATATGTCTGAAAGCTTGGCTTGTGGTGTTTAGGTCCATATCCTTTGGACTTTGTTTACAAAAAAGAAAAATAATCTCATCATCACTCAGAAAATTGAGAATGTTCTTTCCTGATAGTTGGAAACTCACACCGGCGGTACTGATTACTACAAGCAGATGCATCCATCTACCTCTAAAGAGACATTTCATTAAAGAAAAATCTATCACGCTTACTTGTAGCTCAAGTTTGAGCTAATTTTTCGTTAAATTCTCAAGATGCAAAATCTTAATTAGAAAGGAGTTAAAATCTATTGTCAAAACTCTCGGTTGTTTTCTGATATATTAACTGAGCCCCCAATGAGTACACCTCCAAAAGTTTTTTGTAATTCTTTAGAAGCAACCTACAATAATTTAGTTGTTGTAGTTCAAGTTTGACCAAATTTCGATAAATATTGGCATGAAGTCGTTCAAGTGGGGCAAAGTTAATTAGCTACATAGGGAGTTTGAAACTCATAAAGCATGGGAAAATCGTCAGTAAAACACGTTGGTCCCCTTAATATGTCTAAAAGCTTGGCTTATGGCATTGAGATCCATATTCTTTAGACTTTCTTTACATAAAAGAACCATCTCGTCATCACTCGGAAAAATAAGGATTTTATTTCCTCACAGTTAGAAACTCACACCGACGACATTGTTTACTAGAAGAAGATGCACCCATTTACCTACGAAAATACATTTAATTCAAGAGCAATCTATCGCACTTACTTGTAGCTCAAGTTTGATCTAATTTCGTTAAATCGACAAGAAGTCACTGAAGTGTGCAAAGTTTGCTAGGACGAACCTTGAAAAATCCTAGTACTAAAAACTTGGGCATTACGTATAAGAAACCGTTGGTCCAGTTTGTGTGATAATTGGGGTGGTTGCATTTTCTTTTAACTATGGTAGGTCTCGTAGGAGAGAGGTGCTTGA
The DNA here is from genome assembly GCA_910589775.1 of Avena eriantha. Lineage (NCBI taxonomy): Eukaryota > Viridiplantae > Streptophyta > Magnoliopsida > Poales > Poaceae > Avena > Avena eriantha. The sequence continues at coordinate 62,063,282 of OU342745.1, read as the reverse complement.
GAGTTAACACGATCGATGGAAGTACAACTTACATCAAGGACCTCATAAAAATGAAAATTACATCCAAGTCCATCCATTTAACACAATGACCCTAAAACTGAATAATGAAGTGTGTTTGTTTTGAGGTATGCGCATACTAGCGTCCATTGTGCTAAAGACTATCGGTAGAATCTTTCTAGATGCTAATAATGGAAAAGAAGATCCAATGGTTAGCAAAGTTTGGATTTGCCAGTCTTGATCCAATGGTCAATGTTCAAAACTGGTTCAAAATTGCCTTCCCTCCCGATATTTGGCCGATCTTTTGGATAATCTTCCCTCCCGATGTTTGGGAAGCAAGTGAAAATTTCGAAAACCGGAAAAGTTTCAATTTTTGCCGCTAAGGACCAAAGTGGTTTCCTTCCTATGTACTCCTCATCCCTACTCCACACCAACGCGCGGATTCCGAACAAACCAGAGACACAGAGCCGCCGTACCAAGGCACACGTGCGCAGCGCCACGCTGTGGACGAGGGGAGAGAGATCAGCCGGACCGGTGCGTGAGGGGAAAGGGGAGGATAAATGGAGCATAGTGAAGGAGAGAGAAAACACACGATTTGTTTTGCGTGCATAGGTCCTGAAATTTACTACTAGTAGAGTGTACACTGTAAGGCCGCAGGAGTACCTCATGTCAGAAACCCATCATAACTTTGCTCTGACATGGAACCGCCTTCAACTTCTCTTCGCTGCTGCCCTCTTCCCCTGCCAACATTTTATTCTCTCAGCATGTACATCGCGTGGACAGAGGTGACCATATGTCTAAGCAAAGAAATATACTACTCCTGCATTGTGTAAAAAAGCACACCTTAATAAGGCTCAGATAGTAAATAATATGACATATCATCACTATATAAAATTATAATTGGTAAAGCACAAAAAATTATAAATTTGATCAACATCTACTGTATAAAGTATGGGTGTATATTTGGTCCTTGTACTTTGTATCATCATGTGTAGAAGTCAAAGATTATTAGCTACCTAACACTTGAAATTTTTGGTAACATGGTCTAGAGAAACGAGGGAGAAGATTCTAGTATGATCGAGAAGTGTGTTTGGAGAGGTTTATGCATAGTGCATTCATTGTGCTCAAGACTATCAATAGAATCTTCTAGATGCTAAAATAGAAAATAAGATCCAACAACTACAAATACTGGGATTCGCGAGTCTTGATCCAACTGTCAACATTAAAAGTTATTCATACACTAATCTCATCATCACTAATTTCATAGCACAGTAGACCGTATTCTCTCTACTTATATACTATTATAGTGGAGCAGTTTTGAATTGGATCCATAGCACTAATCATGACTGTTGAGCTATTAGATCTAATGGTTTAGAGCAACTAGATTCGTGTTGAATAGTACTCCCTCCGCCAAAATATAAGGCGCCTAAGGATTAGTCAAAAGTCAACATTTACTAAGTTTCACCATGATTATACACAAAAATATAAAAATTTAGAATACTAAATTAATATCAAAATATTCACCATAAAGTATATTTTCTTAATATGTCCATTCAATATTGTAGATGTAGATATTTTTTTAAATATTTGGTCGAAGTTAGTAAGGTTTGACTTTTGACCAATCCTTAGGCGCCTTATATTTTGGGACGGTGCGAGGGAGTACAGACCTAGATGCTAGAATGGAAACGAAGATCCAACAGTTAACAATGTTTGGATTTGCCAGTCTTGATCCAATTGTTAATGTCCAAAGTTAATCTCTACACTATATGTAGTGGTATGGTATATATTGTAAGAGATAAGAGACAAGATAAAGATAAGATAGAAGTACTACGAATGGCCGATCTAATGGTAGGTCTCGTAAGAGCGAGGTGCTTGAGAGTTAACATGGTCGGTGGAAGTACAAGTTACATTAAGGACCTCATAAAAAATGAAAATTGCATCCAACAAGTTTTTGCATTTAGCACAAGGACCCTTAAACCGAGTAATGAAGTACTATGTGTTTTGAGGTTTGTGCATACTAGTGTTCATCGTGCTAGAGACTATCAGTAGAATCTTTCTAGATGCTAAGAATGGAAAAGAATATCCAATGGTCAATGTTCAAATAAGTTAATCCCTACACTATTTAGTGGTGGTATGCATGGTATTGTAAGAGATAAGAGACAAGATAAAGGTAAGATAAGAAGTACTGTGAATGTCCAATCTAATAGTAGCTCTCATAGGAGCGAGGTGATTGAGAGTTAACACGGTCGGTGGAAGTACAAGTTACATCAAGAACCTCGCAAAAAATGAAAATTGCATCCAAGTCCATGCATTTTAGCACAAGGACCCTGACACTGAGCAATGAAGTACCGTGTGTTTTTAGGTTTGCGCATACTAGCATTCATCATGCTAAAGACTATCAATAGATCGAATCTTTCTCGATGCTAAGAATGGAAAAAAGATCCAACAGTTAGCAATGTTTGGATTTGCTAGTCTTGATCCAATGGTTAATATGTTCAAAGTTAATCCCTACACTATGTAGTGGTATGGTATTGTAAGTGATATGAGACAAGATAAAAGATAAGATAAGGAGTACTGCGAATGGTAGGTCTCGTAAGAGCGAGGTGCTAGAGAGTTAACACGGTGGGTATAATTACAATTTACATCAAGGATCTCATAAAAAAGGAAAATTGTATCCAAGTCCATGCATTTATCACAAGGACCCTAAAACTGAGTAACGAAGTACTATGTGTTTTGAGGTTTGCCCATACTAGTGTTTATCATGCTAAAGACTATCAATAGAATCTTTATAGATGCTAAGAATGGAAAAGAAGATCCAACGGTTAGTAATGTTTGGATTTGCTAGTCTTGAGATCCAACGGTCAATGTTCGAAATAAGTTAATCCCTACACTATGTAGTGGTGGTATATATGGTATTGTAAGACATAAGAGACAATATAAAGATAAGAAGTACTACAAATGGCCGATCTAATGGTAGGTCTCATAAGAGCGAGGTGCTCGAGTGATCGGTGGAAGTCCAAGTTACATCAAGGACCTCATAAAAAAAGAAAATTCCATCCAAGTCCGTGCATTTGGCACAAGGACCCTGAAACCGAGTAATAATGAAGTCCTGTGTGTTTTGAGGTTTGCGCATACTAGTGGTCATCGTGCTAAAGACTATCAGTAGAATCTTTCTAGATGCTAAGAATGGAAAAGAATATCCATCGGTTAGCAATGTTTGGATTTGCCAGTCTTGATCCAACGGTCAATGTTCAAAGTTAATTGGTTAGCAAAGTTTGACCTAATTTCATGAAACAGTGAGCAAAGTTTGACCTAATTACATTAAATAGTTAGGATGCAAAATCTTAGCAAGAAGATGAACCTGTCGTCAAAACTCTCGGTGGTTTCTGATATATATATTAATTGACCCTTCCCCCCGATGGTACCTCCAAGAGCTTTTTCGTAGAACTTTCAAAGCAATCTAAAATTTACCTGTAGTAGTCCAAATTTTACCTAATTTTGATAAATCAATATAAAATCATTCAAGTGGGTGAAGTTAGCTAGGAATTTTGAGAACTGATAAAACATGGGCAATTTTAAGTACATCGTGTTGGTTCACTATATATGTGTGAAAACTTGGCTTGTGGCATTCAGATCCATAGTCTTTGGCCTTTCTTTAGGGGAAAGAACAATCTAGTCATCACTCGAAAAATTAAGAATTTTCTTTCCTAAGATAGTTGGAAACTCACACTAGCAGCATTGTCTACTACAAGAAGATGCACCTATATCTACCTCCGAAAAGACTTTTAAATCAAGAGGAATCTATTGCATTTACTTGTAGCTAAAGTTTGGCCTAGTTTTGTTAAACTGGCAAGATGCAAAATCTTAGCAACAAGTTCAATTTGTCGTCAAAAATCTCATTGGATGGTTTCTCATATATTAATTGTGACCCCCTGATGGGTACCTTCAACAGCTTTTTCGTAAAACTTTCACAGTAACCTACAATTTTCTTGTAGTAGTTCAAATTTTATCTAATTTTGATGAATCGACATAAGGTCATTCAAGTGGGCGAAGTTAGGTAGCGAGTTTGAGAATTCATAAAACATAGGAAATCATAAGTACAATATGTTGGTCCACTATATATATATGTGAAAACTTGGCTTCTGGCATTTAGATCGATATTCTTCAAACTTCCTTTACGAGAGAGAATAATCTTGAGATCACTCAGAAATGTGAGAATGGTTTTTCCTGATAATTCGAAACTCACAGCGACGACGTTGTTTACTACAAGAAGATGCACCCATCTACCTCCTAAAAGACATTTAATTCAAGAGCAATCTATCGCGCTTACATGTAGCTCAATTCTGACTTAATTTTGTTAAATTGTCAAGATACAAAATCTTAGAAAGAAGTTGAACCTATCATCAAAGCTCATAGTGGTTTCTGATATATTAATTCACGCCTCCCCTGAAGTGTACCTCCAAAAGCTTTTTCATGAAACTTTCAAAGCAACCTACAATTTACTTGTAGTTCAAATTCGACCTAATATAATTTCAATAAATCGGGATAAAGTCATTCAAGTTGGCAGAGTTAGATAGGAAGTTTAAAAGAACATAAAACATGGGTATCGTCAGTACAACATGTCGGTCCACTATATATATATATCTGAAAACCTGGATTATGGCATTTAGATCCATATTCTTCGGACTTTCTTTACGAAAAATAACAACCTCGCTTGTCATCTTTCAGAAAATTTAGAATTGAATGTTCTTTCCTAATAGTTCGAAACTCACACCGACGACATTGTTTACTGTATACTGATTTTTTTCAATGAGTATAATATTTAATACTGTATATAGTTTGGTCAAACTTTCTAACGGTTGACTTTGACTAAACCTAATATGCTGAGTAATACTCCTGGCGTTTAGAAATATAAGATGTGTTAGCTTTGTGAAATGAATATATCTAGAAGCCTTTTAGTGTATGGGCATCTAGATACATTCGATTCACAAAGCTAAAATGTCTTATATTTCTAAGAAGACAGAATATTAAATAAATGGAGTATAGGATAAGATTAGGAAAACAAAATTTTTTTAGAACCCTCACAAGCTTTTTCTTAGCATCACAGATCTGAATATTACATTGACACTGATGATTAACCAAACTGCAAACAGAGCAAACCCAAACACATACGGAGTAGTAGTAGTAAAACTTAACGACTTCTAGGGGGACTCCGCGGTCTTCTCAGGCGACTTGGCAGCATCCTCTGCGGACAACTTGGCTGCGTCCTCCGTGGTATCATCGCCAAGTAGGGACTCGTGGATGCTAGGCAGCACGCCGCTGTGCGCGATGCTAACACCGGCCAGCAGCTTACTGAGCTCCTCGTCGCGCATGACGCTGAGCATCACGTGCCTCAGGATGATGTGGATCTTCTAGCTGTCCTTCGCAGCTTGCTCGGTGAGCTCTAGCACCTCGGCGGTGAGGTACTTGAGAACAGCTGCGAGGTAGACAGGAGCCCGGAAGCCTATGCGCTGGGAGTACCGACGCTCCTTGAGGTAGCGCCCGATACGGCCGACGGGGGGAAATGCAGCCCGGCCTTGACGGACCTCGACACCTGCTTCTTTCTGTGGCTGCCTGGTGCGAGACTGCGACTTGGAGTGGCCAGAGCAGGATTCGGAAGCCGGCGACATGACTTCTTTTTCTCCATGGCCTTTGTCGTTGCCACCTGGGTCTTCTTCCCACGGGGAGCTCCTGTCTTTGTAGCCATAGCTGCAAAGTCTAAGAGGAAGAAAGGTTAATTGTGGAGGGCCAGTGAAGGTGACCAGGTCCCTTGTATTGAAACTTTAACAACGCCGTCTTTACTATTTTACGAGTATGAATTATTAATAGGATTACTACTAAAAGGTTGTGTGCATGTTTCCTTATTTTCTTTCACTTTTTTGAAACATGGTCAGATGTGTTAGCATGAAAATTCATACAAAGAAGTTGTATCTTTCAAAACAATAGTCGGTTTTCAGTATGACTGCGTGGGTACAATAATTAGTACTATATGAATTTCTTACAAATTTACAAGAAATCTATCACACACTTGTAGTTCAAAATTTACCTACTTTGGTTTTATTGACAAAATGTCATTTAATTATGCGAAATTAGCTAGAAGGCCTGAAAATTAATGAAACTTGTTAACCATGAAACATACTCTATTTTGTGTGAAATTTAGTGTGTTGTGGCATTTGGAGCCATACTCTTTGTCTTTTCTTTAAAAAATAATTATATGTGGCACTTCTAAAATAATTTAACAAAATTCTATACATAAATGTTGAAAAATCCAATTAACAACATTAGTATGCCATGCCAAGATGCATCCCGTCTACCCGAAATGGACATGACATTTGTCATTATTTAACTTGAAACCCAAGTATATTTTAACACATCGCTGGTCATATTGTGAAGAAGTGTTTTTAAACCTTGTCAAAATCCATGTTTATCATTTATGGAAGAGGACACCATACATAAGTGCTTAACATTTTTTATTGTTTTCTTTACTTTTCTTTAATTTATCCCAATAAATGGGACGAGTGATGCACATATGACCTTGGCATTGGTAACTTGGCTTAAAATGTGAACAATGCTCATACATGGTTATTTTACTATTGTGTAGAAAGTTTTTCGAAAGTTGTCCAAATCCATGTTTGTAGTTTTTGTCCAAACAAGCACAAATATAAGAGGACACCATTTAAGTTTCAACTATGTATCATTACCACCCCCTCCCACAAAAAAACTATGTATCATGATACACATTGAAATAAGTATTTTCATATAGTACTAACATGCGGTGGAAATTATCTATATTTTGCTAGAATACAGTGAGTGCACTCTAAGCCTAATTATCCGGACGTACTTAATTACTAAAAACAAATCCTATCACTTGGAAATTGAAATGCATTTTCCTAAAATTTTGGAACTCTCATTGAAAACATTATTTACCAAAGCCAAGATGCTTCGTAGAACAAGATATAGGACACAACCCGCCTCTTCTCTAGACGCCATTTAATTTTGCACTCGGGCACGCTTCTTCGGTGGGGGGGGGGGGGGGGGGAAGATACCTCGTCGTCGTCATCCCCGGCCTCCTCCCCGCCATCATCCTCGACCTCCTCCCTGTCGTCGTCTTTGTCCTCCTCCTCAAGGTCGACCTCAGACTCCTCCTCTTCCTCAGTCTCATCTTCCATCTTATTGGAGTCGCTTGTGTCCCTTCGAAAAAGCGCTGCCAGTGGTTATCTTCTTCATCAGAGGAGTTAGATAGCAGCCGCAGCCATGGCCCATCGACTGAGTCTGGGATTCCAGGTGGAGTTTTGGGGCCTTTCCCATTTGTCAGGTCAATCGACGTGTTCTAGAGAGAGTTATCATATGACATTTTGGAAGGAAATAGAGAGAGATCGAGTTCTAAGCAACGGTGGGTTGGGTGTTTTGGGTGAAAGTAGGTGTGCGTACTATTGAAATTTATAATGTCTATTTATAGTCATGCTTGTGTTAATACCCTGAAAACTATCCCAAAATATCATAAATAGATTGTACCAAACTCGTCCCGTCAAGAAAAAAAGGATTATACCAGACTTGTCGGTTCTTGAGTTTTCTCGGCCCAGAGAATTCAGGAGGCGCCCCGCTTTATCCAAAAATGAAGAGAATCATGCATATCATGATGAATTACTCGGTGTCTCTTACTTCCTCCATTAAAAATTAAGTGTCTATAGTAGTACATACTTATCTAGCTACAGTACTACTAGTATACGTATACTCTTCACAAAGTTGCATCACCGAACTTGATTGATGGTGGTATGGTGTGGGCCTCATCTTTTTCTGCACCCCTGCATCTCAGACTAGAAGTATAATCATTGCATGAAAGCTTACACAGGAAGGAAGGAGAAATGGAGAGGATAGTGGATGGATGGTGAGAGAGGGGCAAAGGAGAGAGAAAATCTACTACGTAGTACTGTAGTATGTGTACTAGTACCGCGTGTCACGACCCATCGTAATATGTAAAATTTTAGCCGAAGTTAAAAAGGAACCATGATCAACTACAGTATGTGTGTCTTGTGGCATTCTGAACCATATAATTTGAACTTTCTTCACAAAAAAAATCACCGTCCTCACTGGGAAAATTGAAATTCTTGTTTTTTCCTAATTGTTGGAAACTCCCACATGCAACAATGCTTATTACACCAAGATGTACCCATCTACCAAACTATCGTGGGAACTCTATCAAATTGTAAACTATGATGTCAATATGGCCTTGATGACCTTGGTCGTTCGGGTTGAAATAAACTCGATGTTTGGCCGATCTTTTGGATAACCTTCCCTCTCAATGTTTGGGAAGCAAGTGAAAATTTAGAAAACCGGAAAAGTTTAAATTTTTGTGCCGCCAAGGACCAAAGTGGTTTCCTTCCTATGTACTCCTCCTCGTCCCTACTCCACACCAACACGCGGCTGCCGAACACGCCAGAGACATAGAGACGCCATACCAAGGCACACGTGCGCAGCGCCACGCTGTGGACGGGGGGAGAGAGATCAGCCGGACCGGTGCGCGAGGGGAAAGGGGAGGAGATATGGAGCATAGGGAAGGAGAGAGAAAACACACGATTTGTTTTGCGTGCATAGGTTCTGAAATTTACTACTAGTAGAGTGTACACTGTAAGGCCGCAGGAGTACCTCGTCTCAGAAACCCATCATAACTTTGCTCTGACATGGAACCGCCTTCAACTTCTCTTTGCTGCTTCCCTCTTCCCCTGCCAACATTTTATTCTCTCAGCATGTACAACGCGTGGACAGAGGTGACCATATGTCTAAGCAAAGAAATATACTACTCCTGCATTGTGTAAAAAAACACACCTTAATAAGGCTCAGATAATAAATCGTATGACATATCATCACTATATAAAATTATAATTGGTAAAGCACAAAAAATATAAATTTGATCAGCATCTAGTGTATAAAGTATGGGTGTATATTTGGTCCTTGTACTTTGTATCATCATGTGTAAAAGTCAAAGATTATTAGCTACCTAACACTTGAAATTTTTGGTAACATGGTCTAGAGAAACGAGGGAGAGGATTCTAGTATGATTGAGAAGTGTGTTTGGAGAGGTTTATGCATAGTGCATTCACCGTGTTCAAGACTATCAATAGAATCTTCTAGATGCTAGAATAGAAAAGAAGTTCCAATGGCTAGAAATGTTGGGATTCGTGAGTCTTGATCCAACGGCCAACATTCAAAGTTACCCGTACACTATATAGTGGTTTGTAATGAAGACTATCAATAGAATCTTCAAGATGCTAGAATGGAAAAGAAGATCCAGCGACTAGAAATGTTGGGATTCGTGAGTCTTGATCCGACGATCAATATTCAAAGTTGTTTGTACACTATATAGTGGCAAGATCATGTAGATGTCAACGATTATTAGCTACTAGTAAGTTGCATGTGAGACTCAGATAGTAGACGTATGACACATTTTCACTATATACAATTATAATTGGTAAAGCACAAAAAATTATAAATTTGATCAACATCTATAAAGTATGGGTGTACATTTGGTCCTTGTACTTTGTATCATCATGTAGAAGTCAAAAATTATTAGCTACCTAACACATGATTTTTTTGATAACATGGTCTAGAGAAACAAGGGAGAAGCTTCTATTATGACGGAGAAGTATATTTTGAGGTTTGTGCATAGAATTCATTATGCCGAAGACTATCAATAGAATCTTCTATATGCTAGAATGGAAAAGAAGATCCAACGGCTAGAAATGCGGGGATTCACGAGTCTTGATCCAACAGTCAACATTCAAAGTTACCCGTACACTATATAGTGGTAAGATAAGATAAGATACTAGTAAGTTACACGTGCCCTGTACATGTGGCTCAGATAATAGACGTCTGGCATATCATCAGTATATAAAATTATAATAGGTAAAGTGAAAAAATATAAATTTGATCAACATCTATAAAATATGGGTGTATATTTGGTTCTTCTACTTTGTATCATTATGTCTAGAAGTCAAAGATTATTAGCTACCTAACACTTGAAATTTTAGGTAACATGGTCTAGAGAAACGAGGGAGAAGATTCTAGTATGATGGAGACGTGTGTTTTGAGAGGTTTATGCATAGTGCATTCATTGTGTTCAAGACTATCAATAGAATCTTCTAGATGCTAGAATGGAAAAGAAGATCCAATGGCTGGAAATGTTCGGATTCGTGATTCTCGATCCAACGGTCAATATTCAAAGTTATTCGTACACTGTATAGTGGTAATATAGTGGTAAGATAAGATGTCTAAAACCATGGCTTGTGGCATTCAGATCCATACTCTTCAGACTATCTTACAGAAAGGAACAATCTTGTCGTCACTGGGAAAATTAAGAATGATATTTCCTGATATTTGGAAACTCACATCGACGACATTGTTTACTACAAGAAGATGCACCCGTCTACCTCCGAAAAGACAATTAACTCAAAAGCAATCTATCGCATTTACTTGTAGCTCAAGTTTGATATAATTTCGTTAAATTGTCTATATGCAAAATCTTAGCAAGAAGTTGAACTTGTTGTAAAAACTATCAGTGGTGGTATGTGATATATTAGGTCTGCCCCCAATGGTTACCTCCAAAAAACGTAAATCTTTCAATGCAACCTACAATTTACTTGTAGTTCAAAATTGAACTAATTTCAATAAATCGACATAAAATCAATTTCAAGTGGGCAAAGTTAGCTATAGAATAAGTTTGAAAACTCATAAAACACGGGAATCATAAGTACAACATAAGGGTCCACTATATATGTCTGAAAGCTTGGCTTGTGGCGTTCAGGTCCATATCCTTCGGACTTTGTTTACGAAATTGAACAATAATCTCATCATCACTCGGAAAATTGAGAATGTTCTTTCCTAATAGTTGGAAACTCACACCAGCGGTACAGATTACTAAAATAAGATGCATCCATCTACCTCTAAAGAGACATTTAATTAAAGAAAAATCTATCGCGCTTACTTGTAGCTCAAGTTTGAGCTAATTTTTCGTTAAATTCTCAAGATGCAAATCCTTAATTAGAAAGGAGTTAAAAACCTATTATCAAAACTCTCGGTTGTTTTCTGATATATTAACTGAGCCCCCAATAGGTACACCTCCAAAAGTTTTTTGTAATTCTTTAGAAGCAACCTACAATAATTTAGTTGTTGTAGTTCAAGTTTGACCAAATTTCGATAAATATAGGCATGAAGTCGTTCAAGTGGGGCAAAGTTAATTAGCTACATAGGGAGTTTGAAAACTCATAAAACATGGGAATCGTAAGTAAAACATGTTGGTCCACATAATATGTCTAAAAGCTTGGCTTATGGCATTGAGATCCATATTCTTCAGACTTTCTTTACATAAAAGAACCATCTCGTCATCACTTGGAAAACTGAGGATTTTCTTTCCTCGTAGTTAGAAACTGACACCGACGACATTGTTTACTAGAAGAAGATGCACCCATCTACCTACAAAAATACATTTAATTCAAGAGCAATCTATCGCGCTTACTTTCAACTCAAGTTTGATCTAATTTCGTTAAATCAACAAGAAGTCACTGAAGTGTGCAAAGTTTGCTAGGATGAAGCGTGAAAAATCCTAGTACTAAAAACTTGAGCATTACGTATAAGAAACCGTTGGTCAAGTTTGTGTGATAATTGGGGTGGTTGCATTTTCTTTTAACTATGGTAGGTCTCGTAGGAGAGAGGTGCTTGAGAGTTAACACGATCGATGGAAGTCCAACTTACATCAAGGACCTCATAAAAAATGAAAATTGCATCCAAGTCCATCCATTTAACACCATGACCCTAAAACTGAATAATGAAGTGTGTGTGTTTTGTGGTTTGCGCATACTAGCATTCATCGTCCTAAAGACTATCAATGGAATCTTTCTTGATGCTAAGGGAAAATAGAAGATCTAACGGCTAGCAATGTTTGGATTTGGCACTCTTTATCCAACGGTTAATGTTCGAAGTTAATTCGTACACTATACAATGGTGGTATGGTATTGTAAGAGATAAGACAAGATAAAGATAAGATAAGATGTATCGTGAATTACCGATCTAATGGTTGGTCTCGTAGGAGCGAGGTGCTTGAGAGTTAAGACGGTCAGTGGAAGTACAAGTTACATCAAGGACCTCATAAAAATGAAAATTGCATCCAAGTCCATGCATGCATTTAGCACAAGGACCCTGAAATTGAGCAATGAAGTATGTGTTTTGACGTATGCGCATACTAGCGTCCATTGAGCTAAAGACTATCGGTAGAATCTTTCTAGATGCTAATAATGGAAAAGAAGATCCAACGGTTAGCAAAGTTTGGATTTGCCAGTCTTGATCCAACGGTCAATGTTCAAAACTGGTTCAAGTCTTCCCTCCCGATGTTTGGCTGATCTTTTGGATAACCTTCCCTCCTGATGTTTGGGAAGCAAGTGAAAATTTCCAAAACCGGAAAAGTTTGAATTTTTTTGCCACCAAGGACCAAAGTGATTTCCTTCCTATGTACTCCTCGTCCCTACTCCACACCAAGGCACGGCTGCCGAACAGGCCAGAGACAAAAAGCCGTCGTACCAAGGCACACGTGTGCAACGCCATGCTATGGACGAGGGGAGAGAGGTCAGTTGACCGGTGCGCGAGGGGAAAGGGGAGGAGAGATGGAGCATAGGGAAGGAGAGATAAAACACACGATTTTTTTGCGTGGATAGGTCCTGAAATTTACTACTAGTAGAGTGTACACTATAAGGCTGTAGGAGTACCTCGTGTCAGAAACCCATCAAACTTTGCTCTAACATGGAACCGTCTTCAACTTCTCTTTGCTACTGCCCTCTTACCTTACCAACATTTTATTCTCTCAGCATGTACAACGCGTGGACAGAGGTGACCATATGTCTAAGCAAAGAAATATACTACTCCCGCATTGTGTAAAAAAGCACACCTTAATAAGGCTCAGATAGTAAATCGTATGACATATCATCACTATATAAAATTTTAATTGGTAAAGAACAAAAAATATAAATTTGATCAACATCTACTGTATAAAGTATGGGTGTATATTTGGTCCTTGTACTTTGTATCATCATGTGTAGAAGTCAAAGATTATTAGCTACCTAACACTTGAAATTTTTGGTAACATGGTCTAGAGAAATGAGGGAGAGGATTCTAGTATGATCGAGAAGTGTGTTTGGAGAGGTTTATGCATAGTGCATTCATTGTGTTCAAGACTATCAATAGAATCTTCTAGATGCTAGAATGGAAAAGAATATCCAATGGCTAGAAATGCTGGGATTTACGAGTCTTGATCCAACGGTCAACATTCAAAGTTATTCGTACACTAATATCATCACCACTAATTTCATAGCACAGTAGACTGTATTCTCTCTACTTATATACTACTATAGTGGAGCAGTTTTGAAATTGGATCCATAGCACTAATCATGACCGTTGGGCTGTTAGATCCAATGGTTCAAAGCAACTGGATTTGTGTTGAATAGGACTCCCTCCGCCAAAATATAAGGCACCTAAGGATTAGTCAAAAGTCAACATGTTTTAAGTTTGACCATGATTATACACAAAAATATAAAAATTTAGAATACTAAATTAATATCAATAGATTCACCATAAAGTATATTTTCTTAATATATCCATTCAATATTGTAGATGTAGATTTTTTAAATATTTGGTCAAAGTTAGTAAGGTTTGACTTTTGACCAATCCTTAGGCGCCTTATATTTTGGGATGGAACGAGGGAGTACAGACCTAGATGCTAGAATGGAAAAGAAGATCCAACAATTAGCAATGTTTAATGTTCAAAGTTAATCTCTACACTATATGTAGTGGTATGGTATATATTGTAAGAGATACGAGACAAGATAAAGATAAGATAGAAGTACTACGAATGGCCGATCTAATGGTAGGTCTCTTAAGAGCGAGGTGCTTGAGAGTTAACACGGTCGATGGAAGTACAAGTTACATTAAGGACCTCATAAAAAATGAAAATTGCATCCAACAAGTCTGTGCATTTAGCACAAGGACCCTTAAACCGAGTAATGAAGTACTATGTGTTTTGAGGTTTGTGCATACTAGTGTTCATCGTGCTAAAGACTATTAGTAGAATCTTTCTAGATGTTAAGAATGGAAAAGAAGATCCAACGGTTAGCAATGTTTGGATTTGTCAGTTTTGATCCAATAGTCAATGTTCAAATAAGTTAATCCTTACACTATGTAGTGGTGGTATGCATGGTATTGTAAGAGATAAGAGACAAAGATAAAGGTAAGATAAGAAGTACTACGAATGGTCGATCTAATGGTAGGTCTCGTAGGAAATGAGGTGCTTTGAGAGTTAACACGGTGGGTACAATTACAATTTACATCAAGGACCTCATAAAAAATAAAAATTGCATCCAAGTCCATATATTTAGCACAAGGACGAACCTGAAACTAAGCAATGAAGTGTGTGTTTTGAGCTAGAGTTTTACGTATACTAGAGGTCATCGTGCTAAAGACTATTAGTAGAATATTTCTAGATGCTAAGAATGGAAAAGAAGATCCAATGGTTTGCAATGTTTGGATTTGCTAGTCTTGATCCAATGGTCAATGTTGAAAGTTAATCCGTACACTATATGTAGTGCGTGGTATGGTACGTTATTGTAAGAAATAAAGCTAAGATAATAAGAAGTACTACGAATGGCCGATCTAATGGTTGGTCTAGTAGGTGGGATGTGCTTGAGAGTGAACACGGTCAGTGGAAGTACAAGTTACTTATGAAGGACCTCATAAAAAATGAAAATTGCATCCAAGTCCATGCATTTAGCACAAGGACCCTAAAACTGAGCAATGAAGTGTGTGTTTTGAGGTTTGCGCATACTAGCGTTCATCATTCTCATCAAGACTATTAGTAGAATCTTTTTAGATTCTAGGAATGGAAAAGAAGATCCAACAGTTGGCAAACTATTTAGATTTGCGAGTCTTGATCCAACTTGTCGTCAAAACTCTTGTTGGATGGTTTCTCATATATTAATTGTGACCCCCGACAGGTACCTCCAAAAGCTTTTCGTAGAACTTTCATAGTAACCTAAAATTTACTTATACAAGTTCAAATCTGACCTATTTTCAATATATCGACATAAAGTCATTCAAGTGGGTGGATTTAGGTAGGCAGTTTTGAATTGGATCCATAGTACCAATCGTGGCCGTTGGGCTGTTAGATCCAATGGTTCAGAGTAGTTGGATTTGTGTTAAAAGTATCTAGAGCAAACTCCACCATGTTCTAGATAGTTATTATTAATGTACTTAATGTATGCCTTTTTCTCTAACAAGACTATTGGTTAATAACAACTTAATGTTTGTTAAATCACATTTCATACAGTATATACGAGTGTGGAACGTGCCTGTGTGTGTGTGTGCGTGTGAAAACTTTGGCTTGTGGCATTTATTTAGATCAATATTCTTCGGACTTCCTTTACGGGAGAGAATGATCATGACATGACTCGGAAAATTGAGAATGTCCTTTCCTGGTAGTTGGAAACTCACACCGACGACATTGTTTACTACAAGAAGATGCACCATCCACCTCTGAAAAGACATTTAATTCAAGAGCAGTCTATCATGCTTACTTGTAGCTCAAGTCTAACTTAATTTCATTAAATTGATGCAAAATCTTAGCAAGAAGTTGAACCGTACCTATATATCATCAAAACTCTTGGTGGTTTCCCATATATTAATTGACCCCTCCCCCGATAGACATGGGTACCTCCAAGAGAGATCTTTCGTCAAACTTTCAAAGCAACCTACAATTTACTTGTTGCAGTTCAATTTGTACCTTATAATTTCGATAAATTGGCATAAAATCAATCAAGTGGGCGAAGTTAGCTAGGAAGTTTGAGAACTCATAAAACATGGGAAATCGTAAGTACAACATGTTGGTCCACAATATATGTCTGAAAACTTGCCTCATGTGTCATTTAGATCCATATTCTTCAGACTTGCTTTACGGGAAAGAACAATCTCGTCATCACAGTCGGAAAATTGAGAATGTTCTTTCCTGAGATAGTAGGAAACTCATAGTGATGGAATTGTTTACTACAACCAGATGTGCCTATAGACCTCCGAAAAGACATTTAATTCAAGAGCAATCTATATCGCGCTTACTTGTAGCTCAAGTTTGACCTAATTTTGTTAAATTGTCAAGATGCAAAAACTATCTTAGCAAGAAGTTAAACCTATTGTCAAAACTCTTGGTGTTTTGTGATATATTAATTGACCCCTCGATGGGTACCTCCAAAAGCTTTTTCGAAAAACTTTCAAAGAAACCTACAATTTTCTTAGACATGAGGCTAGTAAATTTCTAAGCTACGTATAGTAAGGGCATGTGTAGTGTCTATAAGTAGCTATGAAAACTACTTTGGGTCCAGTGTTTAGAACTGAAGTGGGTCCACACAACCATGCTAAATAGAAAAATAGACTGTTATTCACTGAATAGTGGGCCCTCCCAATTGATTCTCTTAGACATAAGTCTAGCACTAGAATCACCTTGAAGAATCTTTTTGTTAGCACTACCCACTCCACCGTTAAGATATATGTTTAAGACTTGACGTCGTGCTTTCTTTGATGTCTGGGGCCAATGGGCTCACTACCGTGGGGCCCCATTGTTATTAGTGGTCTAGTTATATCCTATAGCAGACAATGAATGTTACCTCTGAATCCTCTAGCTCTTCCTTCTCAATGAAGCCTCGACGCTCGGCTTTGAAGGATGGTTACGAGGGAAGTAGGTGCCTATGGTGACTTCATCAAGCTCAAGCCCCCCACCGGACTATCTGAAGACACAATCTTTCGCAGGTGCTCATAGGGGTAGAATGTGCGTTCATGTTCATAGGGGTGAGTGTGTGTATGCATTTGTGAGCGTGTGCGTTTTATGGCGGATTTTCGCAAAAAGTGAGAGAGATGGGCCTTCCGTTTGTATTAAGTTTTGCTCGGTTTTCCCAAAGTAATTGAAATGGTCACTAGTGTCTAGGGTATATGGGCTCACTACCGAGGGCCACATTATTAGTGGTTCAATTACATCCCATAGCAACCAACAAATATGAGATCCAACCCCTAGCACTTCCTTCGCCATGAAGCCTCGGCGCTTGACTTTGAAGGATGGTTATGAGGGTAGTGAGAGGCGACGTTCCCGTCAATATATAGCGAGGTGCCTATGGTGACTTCGTCAAGCTCAAGCCCTGCGGGATTAGTGTCAAGATCCAGTCTTTCTGAAGTGCTCATAGGTGTAGGGTGTGCGTACCTACATTCATAAGGGTGAGTGTGTGTACGCATTTGTGAGCGTCTCCGTTTTGTAATGGGTTTTCGCAAAAAGAGAGGGGGGCCTTTGGTTTATTTACTTATTGAGTTTTGATCTGTTTTCCAAAAGTACTCCATGTAATGCAAGTTAAACTAGGCGAGTGATGTTTGGGAGCCCACGGGCTCTCTAGCACGGGCCCCAGTTATCAATGGTTGAGTTAAATCCAATACGGAGGAGTAGCCAACGAATGTGAGGACCGACTCCCCTACATCTTCCTTCTCCATGAAGCCTCTGCGCTAGGCTTTGAAGGCGTGCTCTTTTTTTGAGCAATGTCGGCGGATTCAGTCATGCCGGTCCGGCGAACGACGGTGGATCTTGATGCGCAAGGCGGCCGGGTTAGGGTAAGTACGCCAGAGTTCATGGTCTCAGTTTATTTTCTCAAATTCATCTTATGGGTTCTCTCCTTTTGGGGGTTTTCTCTATTCTGCCCGTCTCGATCGACGATGTTTCCGGGGTTCAAATGTCGGCACGGATGGTAGACGCGGAGTGGTACGGCATCGTTACCAATGCGGATCTCCGGCTCTGGTGCGACTGTGCCCTAGCGCCCCGTCGAGTTCGAGGGAACGAACTTCGGCCGCAGGTTCTTGGGTTGCAACTACGAATGTGAGCGCTACATGTTTGTCCAGTGGGTAGATCTACCGCACTCACTTTCGCTGGAGAACGCGATGAGTTTGCTATGGTTACAGCTCGAGATCTGTGATGACCTCGAAGAGGAGGAGTAGGAGCGCCATCAGATGCATGCCGAGGATATGGCTACAGAGTTAACGGATGTCTCCAACTCACTGCACTCAGTAGTAAATAGGATAGATGCTCTTAGATTTGGGTAATTAGAGCTGGACATTAGGTTCTTAACCAAGTATGGTCTGCAATCTAGATATTTAGCATGCTCATGATGCTTTTGGTGGCTAGCTGTAGATTCCACTAATAATTAAGTAATCTCCTTTTGTTTACTAGTACTCACCATCTCATAGTACTGCCACGTTAAATTACACTAGGTTAATTAATATGGGAGTAGTTGACAGTCTTCTTACAGCCCTTCTGGAGTTTGTGGTTACTACTAATTGATCTAATTTATGTGTTACTGGTATCTCTATCTATATACAAGTATCGCTATATTTTTTGCACATTTGTGCACCTCCCCCGTCGCGCACCTTCTTTACCCAGCAGCGTCCACCTTTCCATCGCATCAGTGCAATCTCTAGTGAGTCCGCAACCATCCGGATGGTTTTTTAGGTGATTGCTATTTGAAATAGTAGATCTATATGCCACATTAGGAAGCTAGGATCACCATGGATGTAGCCATGGAATTAATTATAAGGTCCACTGAAAATAGGTAAGTATATGCTGCCAAGAAGGGTCTTTTGAGGATGGGAAGCTTGCCCCTGGCTTTATTTCACAGAACAGTCCTCTGCTGAACAATGCAGATGTATTTTGCTGCATATTTCATTCATAAACAGATTGTTGTTTTTCAGTGTCCTACATTGATAAGTTCTTTAAATTATATTGTTTGTTAAAGGGAAACACGCCCAATCCTTGGCATCAGATTAATGCACGTATCCTTCTTTGCATTGCGAAGTTGATGTGTTCTTTCCTAAAATTTACTGGTTTTGCTGCATTTCATTTAGCATCATGTGCATGTCCCACCCGTGGAGGAGGCATTATCGAGTGACAAGTGTTTTTATGTATCAAGCTGCTTTGCTGGAATTTCAGTAACCTATGCTTTGTCCCCGAAAACATTTTTTCGATAAAGAGCGCTTTATTACTTAAAATGTCCCCTAAAATATATACTGATCATTTTTGTTGCATCATGATTTGCAGAAACGAAGTCATTCTAATCTGTTGCCACTTATTACGAAGGCCAGGACTGCTCATGTGCCAGCTAAGAAGGCAAACCCAGAAGTGCGGCCCTTTTCTTGTCGGTTCTGTGTCCCATGTTTAGGAAATATGCCTCTATGGTTCTTTGCCATTTGCGGTACCACTGTGGAGCTTGCACGATGTGTGCAGCTGAATTTGGATTGTGAAACGAGAATTTGGTTTATTGTTTTTGAAATGAGAATTTGGTTTAATTTTGGATTTGTTATATGCAGTTTCCACCTTACTCATATTGCTCATGGCGTAATGGTGCTGGTCACTACAAGGATTTGACAATTGCCTGTCTCCGAGAGAAATACAAAGCTCATAGACACATGATTTCGTGCCTTCAAGAGAAAGTGAAACACCAGGACGAACAGATTAGGCGCCTGAAGGAAGAAGTGTCCACATCCACTAAGCGGATAGCTGATTTGACTGCAGGATGGAATGCATCAATTTCAGTTGCTCATGATGCTGCTGTTGATTTTCAAAAGTTCGTGGCTGACAACTTAGTCCCCGAGTTGCCTGATGTGGATGGTGACGAGCTGATTTGCCAGGTGTACGGCCAGATCTTGGAACATGTGGGAATGCGAGCTGATAGTCTTTTCAATTCGGCTCTAGAAGCAGATGAGACCCTGACAGAAATTCGAGATTCTCCACACCCATATAGTCCTGATCCTGCAAAAGATGAGGAAATATGTAAACCATATTGACCGCTCTACTTTCATTTTTGAAGGGTTTGGGTCTCTTGTGAGGATGACTGTTTGTTAAGTCAGGTACTATAACTTTTTTTTTGCTCTGCTAGTGTGTGGTGTCCATGAATCTATATATTTGATTTACTATTATGACATATATATTGGACCTGGCTTTATGTGACTATATTTGGCAACAACAGTCATCTTATTCAAACTTGCGGTGGTTTTTTATCTTCCAATTTTTTTCCTTTTGAGATCTGTTAATGCTGATGTTAATGCCAGTTGCGAGTGATTTTTTAGCATGTTTCTGGTAGTAAACCAAAACTTGTTGTTGTAGATTGTGGAATTTCAGGTCGATGTTTGAACTCTAGATCTTGATGTCATAGAAAGGGCAGGCTTCTACCACCTGGAATATTTGACCCAGCAATTGATTGTATCACACGAATAAGTGTACAAACTTGATGTCTGTAGGTGGGAAACTGAGCAACGCAAGTGCACAAACTTGTAACAGTCGTGTGGTTGCTACTATTAATATAGCCGTGGTCTCCCCTAAAAAAGGGGGTTCACAAAAAAATAAAAAAAATAGTGGGGCGAAAGTTAGTTTCGAGTTCGAGGGAGCTCAGTCGTGTGCCCCTCGACCTCATTGTCATCTTCTCCGCCTGGCTGCCCTCCCTCGACCGGACCATCCCCGCGGCTCCACCATTGAACACCACCGCACCGCCGTTCGCTGGTATGTACGTTCCCAAGCTCCAGCCATTACGGGCTTTCTGAAGGATAGAATGCATTTATTTTTGGGCATTGCGAGCTAAGTAAGCTCGTGGCGTTTATAGGAAATGGAATCAGCTTTGGCAGATGCATTGCTGCGTTGGTGGATGCTTGTAAAGCAAAGGTGGATGCTGAAGCAGCACCAGCGGATACATGTGAAGTGGATGCGGAGGCCGATGCTTGTAGCTCATCAGAGTCTTGGGCAGTGTTGAGTGATGCTTGGAAAGCGGTGGAGGCGCAATCGAAATCCTCGTTAGCTACTGCCGGCTATGTTGGCTGCCGCTGCCAAAGCGACGGTTGCGTGTGATGCTAGGAATGTGTCAGCTCGTGGTCGTGCTTCTTCAGCATCAACGTCTATGGCTCATCATTCATCGGCGGCGCCTGCTCCATCTACTCAGAACTCGTTGACCCCATTGTAAGTTCTGCGTTGGATTTTGTCTCCCTGACTTCCTCCCTCTTTTGTGTATTCTGCTCCGGGTTTTTTCTGGACGCAGTGGATATTAGTTTAAACTAGTAGTACTAGGAACATAAAAATCTATTTAATCACAAACTAGTGATTCGAATGGGATGAAACTTTCACAAGATTCAAACTAGTGATACACTACGATGATTTACTGATTTTTTTGTCAATTTATTTGAATTGTTTTACTTTTTAGTTCAAAAATCTGAACTACTGTCATACGTTTGATCTAAGATGGAAGGTGGATCCTGGGGCCAGTCACCATGAGACTTGGGTTCACCAAGTCACTGAAGTTGTGTCCGTTTTTTCTCTTCTTCTTTATGATAATACCATAAAATTCAGGTGGGGGCCTTTCTGTCCTCCCCGGTGACCTAAAAAAAGTTCTTCATTCCCTTTGCCCAGTTCCGACATGCTGAAGCATTTTGTGGTGCTTTCGTACTACTCTGGTTGCTTGCTTGTGCTGTTTAGGTTATTTTGTTGACAGACTCTCCTTTTTCGGTAGTTTTTTAGATGGGTGAAGTTTCGGAAATTTCGATGATAAATTTTCTTGTCAAAATGTATGATGCATTGTGGTGTTTACTTAATTTTTTTTATGGTTGTGCATTGTGCTGTTTACTTAATTCTGATGATGCACTTTTGCTATTTGCATCATCCTACCAGCTTCAGTGGAAGAACATATGTAACAATCAATGACTTGCCAGGCGATGTATTTGGTCAGATTCCTGTCAGGCTTCCTCCGCACCCATCCTGCATACTGAGGGCATCAGTCGCCCAAAAATATTGGATGGACTTCATGGGAAGCAACAATTTCAAAAGGCTAATCCTGTCACACAACAGAGGAATGTCGTTACTTGGGTTTTTCACCAACATCTTCGAGGACGCTCGATTCTTAACAGATCATAATCTTGACCAATCCATATTCTAGAAGCTGAACAGGCTGGTGGAAGTACATAAAGCCTACAAACCATATGCACTCAGATGTCCAATGGTAGGGTGCCACTTCATTATCCGCAAGGGTCTAATATGATAAAGGCCTGGGATCCAATCAGTGGAAGTGAAATAGTGATACCAGAACCACCAATTTGGCGGAGACGTGAGTATGATAGCGGCACAATTCTCTGTTCAAGAAAGCATGGGAAATTGTCTTCACACTATTGCAACAATTTCTGGGTTGTTTGGATAGTAACCAATGGTAACCAAGCACTGGTGCAGAGGTACTCATAAGAGTTAGGAAAATGGGAGGACTAGATTGAACCTGCTGAGATGCTGGCTAAGACTGATCGCAGGACATCAACTCTTATAGGGGACATTTTGTACCGGCCAACAATGAACTCCAGATATATAATTGCCTTCGATAACGTGACAACAAAACTGTGTTATATTGAGTGCCCCATGAGACACATGATATTTCCAGACGCAATTTTGTCAT
Source organism: Avena eriantha (assembly GCA_910589775.1). Classification (NCBI taxonomy): domain Eukaryota; kingdom Viridiplantae; phylum Streptophyta; class Magnoliopsida; order Poales; family Poaceae; genus Avena; species Avena eriantha. The sequence goes on along the minus strand of OU342745.1, from coordinate 62,040,711 downwards.
CGCTAAGGCGTATAATGGAGATGTTGCCCTTGCGGTTATAAGAGACTTCAGTCTAAACACGTGGTCCAGTGCAAGATCATCAACATGCAAATGGGAAGCTTGGGTGCCTCATATAAAGGTTGAGTTGGATACTCTCCTTAGCCTTGATAAATCATGGGCATATGGTGGAAAAGATGCAGTAAGGTTTCTCTTCGCATTTGAGGATAGAGAAATGGTGGTTATATGGGTGAAGGAGGGAATATTCGAATTAGATCTCAGCATCATGAAGTTTACGAAGTTCAGATCTCGTAAACGTTGGTGTACTTAACATCCCTACATTATGACACCTGGTTAGTGCAATCATTCATGTGCAACCCTTGCATTTTTGAACACCTATGATTTTGCTGATCATTTTGTTCATTTCCTTCAGCAACCGACATGATTCGGAGTGCTAAATCAAAGTAACAAAAAGGAAGTCCTGTCAGCAACACAGCTGATTCAGACTTCAACATCAAGGAGATGAAAATAACACTCGGATGAACAAACAAGGCTTGTTTGGGCAAGCATGTGTTTGCCCAGGTTGTGTTATTTGGAGCTGCAGTCTGATATTTGTTTGTTTTGGTAGCTGATGGAACTGTGGCGGCGCCTTTGTTTGTGCTGCAGTCACAGCGACATGGGCTGGAATATTAGAGTTGTTTGTTCGTTTTGGGAGCCTATGTGTGTCTGATAAACCATTTTTTATATGATGAAATGGTGTTCTCTATATAGTAGTGTATGCGTGATGAAATCTTGTTTTATTTGTTCTACATGTACTTTAGCTGGTCTTTGTGTTTTGATAGTATGTTGTAGTAGGAGTATTTGTTTCGTAGCAGGCTTTTTTATTTGATCCGAATTAGTACTACCATTTAGTTAGTGCTTCCTGTAGAAGAGTCTGTGTCGACACCTAAATAATTACTAGACCTTGGTTGCACACCATTTTCACATGCTTGAATCAGAGCTAATTCAGACATTTGTTTGTTGTTATGATAAACAAACATTCTTGTATCAGAGATCTGCATTTTCATACGCGTGGTAGATAATAACTCTCCCTGACTTGGATCCTTGAAATAGAGGGAGAATGGCCTATTTTTTTAATTATTCTTTGGACAATCTCTAAATTCAAAATCATTGTCGACTGCCAAAACCTACCGCATACCCCGTTTGAGTCAGAGGCATGAGTTGATGTGAGTCTCGCCTTAAATTCCTGACCAGATGGTGTTCGAACTACATAACCTTTTTTCTAGTAATAAAAACTTGGCCACAACCAAATTCAAAATCGTAATCGAGTGGGAAAATAACCCACCGACCCCGAAGCATTTCGCACCCCCTCTATTTCAAACATTTTCAGGCAAAATCACCCACCGAGGTAGTACCATTTTTATAATATTACATGGACCCTAGACAAATTTAAAATCTGAGTCAAGCGGCAAAATTTACCGCCTATGCTGTGTGAATGGAAGGTATCCAAGTTTCTATGCAAAAAAATGTTTATGGATGATCAGTTGATGTGACTCTCGGCCTTGAATTCCTAGACAGATAGTGTATGGTCTACTACCTTTTTTCTATTAGTAGATGGAGGCTAGCCAAATTCAAAATCTCAATCAAGCGGCAAAATCACCCACCTACCAAGCATTTCCTGCCTCACCGTTTCAAAAACTTTGAGCCAAAATATCCCACCGACCGGGGGAGTACCATTTTTCTATTATTATTATTAGATGGGCGCAAGCCAAATTCAAATTCTCAATCGAGCGGCAAAACCACACACTGACCTTGAAGCATTTCGCGCCCTTCCGTTTAAAAAACTTTAGAATTTAAAATTCCAAATCTACCCATTGTTCAAACGACAAATGGGCATGCTAAAGTCGGTAGCTCGGGGGCACAATCGTAATTATTTTTTCTTCTCACTATCGTCGGATTGAGGACAAGTACGCCATGAGGGGGTCCTCGAGGCATACAGAAGAGAGGGGTGTGAGACATACGGTATTCCGGGATGGTGAGCACACAAGTTTACCCAGGTTCGAATCCGTCAGCTTTGGACGAATCCTACTCCTGCTAGCAATCCAGTAATACGGCTGAGCCGGAATATGGGTTACAATGGTATCGCCTGTGCGAGTTGAGGGTCTAAAGTATTGGGTGTAAGGTGTTCGCCCTAAAGGCTCTCCCTAGGAAGGCTTATATAGATATCCGGCCTAGGGTTTACAGGAGAGATCAATCCGGCTACGACTAAGAGTTGGTTACAAAGTACTTCTTGAAATACAAGTAACATTATGGGCCTAAGTCGGTAAGTCTTCTGGGCCTTCCCGTAACCGGATTGGACTCCGTCTTCTCTCCCGGCTGGGCCGCCCGTGAAGCAAAGCTCTAACCCGAAGTGGGCCACCTTGGTCAGTGAGGAACTGTGAGGATACCCGGAAAGTATATCCCCAACACTCACCTCTATGGTCCCGATTCCCCCAGTTTTTCCCGCCGGTCATCTGTCCCCTCCACGACCACCGCGCGCACCGGCTTGAGCTGCGGTCTCGTGCACCGCCATGCAGCCGCTTCACCGACGCTCACCCACTAGATCTAGTAGCTGCGGTGTCGTTCACCACGCCAATGGCATCATCGACCGCATAAGCTCTGCTTCCTCGCCACCAAAATCTACCCAACCGTACCGCATCCGCTTCACAGGTGTCCACCGGGCGTGATCTAGTTTAAAGAGTTCCATGTCCACCGCTCTAGACCAGTTGCACGGCCGTCACTGTTCACTGCACGGGATCTGCCTCAGCGACGCTCTCGTCCACCGCTTTCAAGCTAGCATCGACCGCCCAAGATCTGTTTTCCCGACACCAACAGCCATCGCAACCGCAACACTCTCGGTGACCTGGACGTCAGTCGCACGGTACGACGATGCTTAGACGCCTCTCCGACCAAGGTTAACCAAATCTCCAACGCGTTTTTGTTTTGTTAGCGGTATAGCAGGTTCAAGCCTATCGTAGTGAACTGCATTTTTGTAATCGTGGTAGTACATACAAGTCACTGGGCACGCCTGTTCTTCGTGCTAGTACATACAATGTCATTAGACATGTTGGTTTGCATTCGCTGCTCTACAAATATCAAGTCATGCATATGTCTGTTATTTTGTTATGCACATATTTTTATCTTAGCTGCTCCGTACACTAGTAAATGCCTGCTATTGTGTAGGTCTTGCAAAATGTAATGTCAGTGGAAAATATTAGTGTGGATTCCCTGCTACACAATTACTGACTCTATCTGGTTATTCCTGAGCTTAGTTCCTACTATTATTTCCTCCTTGCCATCGTTCTGCTATCCTATGGTACCCGTTCAAACTCTTCGTACTAGTTCGATTATAATTTTATTGTTGACATCTGGTTCTTCAAAAGCTGCAACACTAACTATTTTCATTTTCTTTGCGTAGAGCTCAAAAAGGTAACACTGAACATGTTGGTTTGCACAGCCTACAGGTCCACCAGCGATGCGATTATATATTTTCTGTATCTGGTGCTGGTTCATCCTAATCAACGGCATAATTATTCTTTACTGTATAGTTCATTCATGTTTTCCATTCCCGCTCAACAAGTTCTGGTATGATGTGGTCATAATTTCTATGTGGTTCATTCTTAGCTATGACAGTAACTGCATGCCATTGTGTAGCTCACCGCAAATTCCGAGTCACCCAATGTCTCTTGCATTCCAGGAGATACCACTACTTCCATATATATTGTTGAAATGACCTAGCTAGTTTATAATAAAATTCTAAGAAACACTTTGTTTGATTGCTCATTTCATTGTTGGCACACTTGTCTAATGCTTGTTTGTCCTGTTCTATAGGTTCACAAGCCACACCATTATATCTCATATCTGGTTCTGATTTGTCTTAGGCAACGACATAACTATCCTCTACTATATAGTTCATTCATGGTTTGCATTCATGATCTACAAGTTTGTATTATGCAGTTATAATTCCTATCTGGCTCATTCTTAGCTATGAGTAGTTTGTCTTATATGTATTAACTTGTTATTAGTTAGTTTCAGACTGCAATTATTGCTATCGCTACCAAAGAGGGGACTGCAAGATCATATCTCAAGGTGGTTTTCCAATGTAGCTGTCACACTCAAAAGGAGATGTAGTTGATGGATTGAGAAAGGAAATTGAGGACTCTTCTATCAACTTGATTCGCAACTGAAGTGCTGAATTTTCTTTCCCTTTTGTTCATATTTTGTAATATTTTTAAGAAGTTTGCAGCTGATGTAAAATCTAGATAACTCGCATAGGCCATGTAGGCATTTGGTTAACACCGTCCACGCATGGCTGTACCATAACTGTGCTAGCTAGGTCGATCGGGTTTCAGAGTTACCGAAACAGTAACGGTAACTAGCCAAAACAGTAACATGATAAAACAATGATATACCAAAACAGCAACGGTAACTGGCTAAAACAACAACATGACAAAACATTAACAGACCGGAACAGTAACAGGCTGAAACAGTAACAAGCCGAAACAGTAACAGGCCAAAAGATTACCATGTCGAAACAGTAATAGGCCAAAACGGTAATAGGCAAAAATAGTAATAGGACAAAACAGTAATATGCCTAAACAGTAACATGCCAAACAGTAGCAGTCCAAAACACCAGCAGACCAGAATAGTGGCAATCCAGCACAGTAACATGCCTAAATACTAACAGGCCAGAACAGTAACAAGCCTGAATAGTAACATGTTGGAAATATGCCCTAGAGACAAGTAGTAGTAAGAACTATTATCATATTTCATATAGTTTATGATTAAGTTTTATATCATGCTATAACTGTATTGAGTGGAAACATCAATAATGTGTGATATACAAACAACCAGGGGTTCCCAGTGAAACTCTAGTCACTGGTTCATTGGTCAACAGATGATCATGTGGCATTTATGCCAGTTGGAAATGGAGTCATCTCATTCCGAGAATGAGATGATGAACCAATACCCAACCTAAACATCTTGACCTGATCATGTCACGAAGTTCAAGTTATGATGATTAGAAATGGATCCTCGTAGACTATTCCTTAGACCGTGAGGCGATATCAATCACTATCTCCTGAGAGTGCTTAGATAGCATCAAGCGCCACTTGGTAATACAATGGTTATAATGGTGTGTTCGGGTACTCGGAGGAAACCGTACAAGCAATATATGTCAAGAGCCGGATTTGTCCGTCCATGTGACGGGAAGATACTTAAAGGGCCCACTCGGAGAAGTTATATCCAATAGCTACGCATCATGTGATTTGATCAGGGGGGTATCACTTGTCGCAACGAGTCAAGTAGCATTGTTCAGTAACGAGATTGAACACGACATGGTGATGTCATTGATCAGATCTCGGGCAATGCAAGTATCGAGTGAGAAAGGGAATACGACACGACTATCCCAGTTCAAACGACAAAAGATCTTCGTGGAACTCATAGGGGTCACATGGTCATCTAGGTCCCTCTGTTGATCATTGGTGCAGGAGTGTCCCGACCATGTCTGGAGTATTCCTGAACCATGGGGTATCACGCTTAAGGGCTTGATGATGCTTAGAGAGTGTTTATAGGATCGGTAGAATCACCGAAGAATAGTAGAGAGAAAACTAGAAGGGTTTCGGTAAGTCCGGAGGATGTCCGGAGTGGAGGTGGAAGGTGTTCCATAGACACTGAGGTTGAATAATATGTGAATGAATGTTAAATATTGATTTAATCATTTATTCATAATTATTTAATAAAGAGAAAATCAATTTCAATGGTCAAAGGCTTAATGAGCCAATTTCCGGAGGGAGAGGGCCCATTAGGGAAAGGAGAGAGGAAGAAAGGGCAAGGGGGCTGGCCGGCTGGGCCTAGCCCCCCGCGCGGGGCCCACTAGGGGCTGGCCAATGGCCTCCCCTCCCCCTCCTCTCCTTTAGTCCCACTTCGGGACTTTGAGGGAGGTAGTACCTCCCCTCCCCTATATATAGTGGGGGTATTTGGCCAAATAAAACACACCAATAATCAATAAAGGTCTTCTCACTTTTGGGAGGACCTCTAATTGATATTTTCTCCCTCCCCCTCTCTCTCTCTTGACCGTAGTCCCAAGTCTAGACTGCGCGAACGAGAGACATCTTCACCGCGGAGCGCCGCCGTGCTGCGGGATTCGGATCCGGGAGCTCTACTTCCGCATCTGCTGCTGGATTGGGGAAGCGGGAGTCCCCGCCAGGCACCAAACATGTGTAACTCCCTGCAAGGTGTCGCACTTGAGGCACTCAAGTCGTTGGAGCCAGAGGAGCGCAAGGACTTCATCATGACCTTGAGGTCGGCTTCGGCTCGTCTACATCAACCATGCTCTCTTGAGCATTGACAATGTTTTTCGGTCTTCAAGGGTAAGTTCGCGAAAATCCCCTCCCGTTAGTGTATTACTAATAGATAGGTCCTGGCAGCTTCAGGGGTTCAGGGGCATAGGGTAAAATTGATTGTTTTCATACGCGGAACCCCAACATAAGAGGCCAGAGTAGGGAAAACCAGCACAATAACGGGCCAGAACAGTAAAGGGCCACAACAATAAAGGACATGAATAGTAAATAGCCAGAACAGTAACAAGCCAGAATAGTAAAAGGCCAGAACAATGTCGGTCCTTCTCAAAAGTGGGCCATTCGTAGGCGGCCCATGACGAGCTGGGAGAACAGTGATGGGCTGACTGTGGGCTTCAACAGTATCGGGCCTACTTAATGCAGCCTATTAACGAGCGACACAGTATTCGAAAAGTGTGGGCTTCTGTAGGCCGAAACAGTAACGAGGCTGACATTCGCGGGTCGCCACTGACCACATCTTTGGGCCCATTTCAAACATTGTCGGGCAAAACAGTAACAAGTCGTAATCTTATTGGGCTTTTTGATGGGCCAACCCACTTAATTATGAGCAGGCCTTGGCTAGGCCTGGCTTCTACCATAGTTTCCGTGGCCGTTAACAATGGTAACCGGCCATTAATGGCGGGCGCCACATGGCATTTTGCATGACATCAGCAGTCAACGTGGCTGGCGAACAGATCTACGACGGAACAAGTTTTCGTGGCTGAACGGTGCGATTCGCCACGATCAGGTAAAAACATGGTAGATTCTTTTGTGACGAGGCTTTTACCACGATGGGCATCCGTTGTAGAAGACTTTTTAGCCACGAAAAACGGGCCTTCAACGACGAAATCGACCGTTGTAAAAGCCAACTTTTCTTGTAGTGGTAATGACACCTAATTTCAGCCATTCTAAAAAATACAAAGAAACAAAATATAAAAAGAAATGCATCCATTATTTTCTCTCTTTGTGTCTCACTATGTGTACTAGCTAGTTTCCATGGAAAAATATAATCTTGAAATTTGATAATTTCTGAGAAAAAATTGTATCATAGTATATATGGAGTACCATGTAAGAATATGCATGGCTTTCAAACCAGATGACCAAGGTCATGGCCATATCTTTTCTATATTTTATAATAACCTATCCATATTCGTTATGGTGTGTATTGGCATTTAAAATATTATTTACAAAGGAAGCTTCCGAATTGGAAGTTATTTCAATTTTCTAATGCACAACAATGGCTTTAGTCATGAAGCTACTACAAAACATGGATTTAAATCCCACTACCTCGGTTTTCACTCAAAGTATATATATCCTAGGGTTAAGTTTAGGGTTTGGGGTTTTATTTTGGGTTGAGGGTTTAGGGTTCATGGTTTATGGTTTGGGATTTTTGGGTTTAGGATTTTAGAGTTTAGTGGTTTAGGGTTTAGGGTTGTTCAAGGTTTTAGGGTTTATGATTGTTTAGTTTTTAAGGTTTAGGGAATTTTCAATAATAATGTTCAAGATTTATATATATGGTTATATTCATGGAATAGAATGGCGTTATCACAATTTAATGAAAGTATTTCAAAATTTAATCTATAAGTGCATTATACCTCCTTGGTAAGGGTTTAGGGTTCTAGGGTTAGGAAGTTAGAGTTCTAGGGTTAGGAGGTTATTAGGGTTTATGGTTAAGGGTTTTTGATTTTCAATAATGTTCAAGCTTTATGCTTATATTCATGTAATAGAATGGCGTTACCATAATTTAACGAAAGTATCTCAAATTTTGATCTATAAGTGCACGGTACCTGCTAGTTTAGGGTTTATGGGTCGATGATTTAGGGTTTCACGGTTTAGGTTTTATGGGGTTTTTTAGGGTTTAGGGATTAGCGATTTTTCAATAATGGTCAAAGATTTATGCTTATATTCGTCGAATAGAATGGTGTTACCTGCTTTAATGAAAGTATCACAAATGTTGATCTATAAGTGCATGATACATGCTTGGTTAGGGTTTTATAGTTTAGGTTTTATCGTTGTATAGAGTTTAGAGTTTAGCGAATTTAGAATAATGCTCAAGCTTTATTGTTATATTCGTCGAATAGAATGACATTACCTAATTTAATGAAAGTATCTCAAATTTTGATCTATAAAGTGCAGTTACCTACTTGTTTAGTGTTTATGGTTTGAGGGTTTGGGGTTTTAGGGTTTAGGTTGTAGGGGTTGTTTAGGGTTTAGGGAATTTTCGCTAATGCTCAAGATTTATGCTTATATTCGTCGAATAAAATGGCGTTGCCAAATTAAATGAAAGTATATCAAATTTTGATCTGTAAGTGCATGCTACGTGCTTGGTAAGGGTTTAGGGTTTTAGGAATTTTCGATAATGTTCAAGTTGCTTTATGCTTATATTCGTTGAATAGAATGACATTACATCAATTTATTGAAAGTATCTCAAATTTTGATGTATAAGTGCACAATACCTGCTTTGGTCAGGGTTTATGGGTCGAGAGTTTAGGGTTATAGGTTTTTACGGTTTAGTTTATGGGTTCTTTAGGGTTTAGGGTTTAGCGAATTTTCAATAATGCTCAAGATTTATGCTTATACTCGTATAATAGAATGGGTGTTAGCTGATTTAATGAAAGTATCTCAAATTTTGATCAATGTGTGCATGACACATGCTTGGTTAGGGTTTATGGGTGAGGGTTTAGGGCTTTAGGGTTTAGGGATTAAGTTTTAGGGGTTGTTTAGGGTTTAGGGAAATTTTGATATTACTTAGGATTTATGCTTATATTCATCAAATAGAATGGCGTTACCCAATTTAACAAAATTATCTTAAATTTTGATTTATAAGTGCATGCTACGTGCTTGGTAAGGGTTTAGGGTTATAGGGTTTAGGGGTTGGATTTGGGTTTTAGGGGTTTCGGTTTTCGGGAATTTTAAATAATGTTCAAACTTTATTGTTATATTCTTGGAATATAATTGCGTTACCGCAATTTAATGAAATACCGAATCTCAGATTTTGATCTATAAGTCCACGATACGTGCTTGGTTAGTGTTTATATGGGTTGAGGGTTTTGGGTTTTACTGTTTAGGTTTTATGGACTGAATAGGGTTTAGGGGTTTTATCGAATTTTCAATAATACTCAAGCTTTATGCTTATATTCGTCAAATAGAATATATATGGTGTTACCTAACTCATTGAAAGTATCTCTAGATTTGATCTATAAGTGCATGATACCTGATCTATTAGAGTTTATGGGTTGAGGGTTTGGGGTTTTAGGTTTAGGTTTTATTAGGGGTTGTTAGGGTTTAGGGTATTTTCGATAAGCTCAAGATTTATGCTTATATTCATCAAATAGAATGGAGTTACCAGTTTAATGAAAATATGTTTTGATCAATAAGTGCATACTACGTGTTTGGTAAGGATTTAGGGTTTAGTGTTTAGATTTTAGGGTTTTAGGAATTTTAAATAATGTTCAAGTTTTATGCTTATATTTGTGAAATAGAATGGCGTTACCGCAATTTAATGAAAGTTTCTCAAATTTTTATATATAAGTGCATGATACCTACTTGATTAGGGTTTATGGGTCGAGGGTTTAGGGTTTTACAGTTTAGTTTTATGGGTAGTTTCCGGTTTAGGGTTCAGAGAATTTTTGATAATGCTCAGGATTTATGCTTATATTCGTCTAATAGAATGGTGTTACCTGATTTAACGAAAGTATCTCAGTTTTTGATCTATAGTTTCACGATACCTGCTTGGTCAGGGTTTAGGGGTTTAGATTTTATGGTTTAGGATTCAGTGAATTCTCAATAATATTTTCAAACTTTATGGTTATATATATTCGTGGAACAGAATGGTGTTACCGCAATTTAATGAAAGTATCTAAAAAATTGATCTACAAGTTGATGATATCCTGCTTGGTCATATTTTTTGTTAAATAAAAATAAAGGTCCCGGGTACTAAAACAAGGGAGAAAACAGGAAGAGTTCCTTGAGATTTAGGCGCTGTTTGGTTGGGCTCGAATTCTGGCTTTTGATTTTGGGCTTATAAAGCTACGAACGTGCTTTTGGCTTTGTTTTTTTAGCTTTACTCTGACATAGTGGAATGATAGTATAAGCCAGGTTGGATGATTTTAACGATTTTATCTCAGTTTTGCGAAAAATGTTCGAATTTTGAACAAGAAGCGATGGGAATCTCTACTTCTCGTAATTCTGGCTCACTGACATGTGGGTCACTTTCATAGTGAGTCAAAAAAGTCGGTGTAGGTCGGAGTGGGCGGGAAGGTAAATATTGAAGAAGGTCTAGGAAACGTGGATGGGGTGATGCACTTGGGAGAACGCAAATTTACCACCTATATCCCTCTGTTATTGCAGTGCTCCCTCAGATTCTTGTTTCCGGAGCAGGGATAGAAGAGGAATTTTGCATTCTAGAAAGAGGTGAAGCATGTTTGAATGGATGCGCATGATATTTTAATGGATGAGTGCGATGTTTGGGTGCCGTACCAAATTTTGAGGTCGAAGCTTCTAGCATACGCTACTCCAGCGTGGGGCCTCTCAGACGCGCTGTCACCATCTAGGCCCAAATGCCAGCGAGAGTTGCTTCCCAGCATTTAAACGAGTTTCTAGGCATTTGCTGAAATTTTCGAACAATTTAAGGCTTTCGAGAAGATGATGATAATCCAAAACAAAGGTGACCAAGGTCATGGAAATAGTTTATGATGACGTGTCCGTATTTGGTAGATCGGTGCATCTTTGCAAATCAACCAATATGTCTGCTTCCAAATTTGAAGTTTGTTTTTGAATTTCCAAGTAACAACAATGTGTTTTGTTGTGAAGCAACTATAAAGATGATGGCTCAAAATTCCACCACCCCCTTTTTCACACAATGTATAATGCCCTTTCAAGCTTCCAGGCTAAATTTGTGCAGTAAAAAAAATTTGGGGCTAGATTTTTTTGGGGCTAGATGTTTTAATGGATGGTTGGGGTGTTTGAATGGGTGGGCGGGATATTTGAATGGGTGGGCGGGATATTTTGGCGCTCTGCCAAAATTTTAAAGTTGAAGCTTCTAAGCTACGCTACTCCCACTTAGGATGCTCTCCCCGTCAGATAGACCCACATGCCTGTCTGCTTTCCAGCATTTAATGAGTTTATAGACATCTGCCAAAATTAATGAACATTAATTCAAGGCTTTCAAACAAGAGGACCAAGGTCACAGCCATAGTTTCTGTACCTTTTTCATCTTTTATACTACTCCATACATTGAAGCATCTTCGCCAACCAAGCTCACAAACCTGGCCATATTTGGTAGATCAGTGCATCTTGGTATTTCAAGCAATTGTTTACAAAGGAGATTCTAGATTTGATGGATAATGCCCTACTTTCATGAGTTTCCAAACTTCCTAGCTGAAGATGCTCAAATTAAATAACTTTTTGACGATTGAAAGTAAGTATATTTACGAACTACAAAGTGTGTGATATAGCTTGCTGTTGACTTTTTTAAAATAGTTCAAAGGTACCGAATTAGTCAAATATTGGAGAACCACCAAGATTTTTGCAAGATTTCAATTTTTTGATATGAATAGTAATGACACCAAATTTGGGCCAGTTTTTAAAAAAATAAATAAACAAAATACAACCATTCGTTTCTCCGTTGGTGTCTCACTGTGTGCATTGGCTAGTTTCCATGAAAATATATAAAATTTGATAACTCTTGAAAAACTCGTTTCACAATATGGCGTACCATGTTTGAACATTCATGGCTTTCAAAAACTAGATGACCAATGTCAAGGCCATATGTGTTACCATACTTTATGATAATGTAATCATGTTTGGTAGATTGGTGCATATTGGTATTTTAACATTGTTTAGAAAAAGAGCTTCCATATTTGGAGTTATTTTAAAAGCTCCAATTGATAATAATGGCTTTCGTTTTGTCATACGTTATATGGCGTACCATGTATGAATTTTCATGGCTTTCAAACCAGGTGACCAAGGTCATGGCCACACCTTTGCTATAGTTTGTAACAACATGTTTGTATTTGGTAGATTGGTCCATATTATTGGCATTTAAAATATTATTTACAAAGGAAGCTACTGAATTTGAAGTTATTTTCAATTTTTCAAGCAACGACAATGGCTTTTGTCATGAAGAAACAACAAATAAGTATGGCTCAAAATCCCATTGCCCTAGTTTCCACACAAGATATATATAGCCTGGGGTTTAGGGTTCATATTTTTTGGGTTGAGGGTTTAGGGTTTTAGGGTTTATGGTATATGATTTAAGATTTTAGGGTTTAGGGCTTAGGAGTTTAAGGTTGGTATTTAGGGTTTAGGGTTTTCTAGGTTTTAGGGTTTATGAATTTCAATAATAATGTTCAAGCTTATATATATATATGCTTATATATTGTAACACCCCTAGTTTTATTAAAGACTAAATAGGGTTTGAGTGTGCATAGCATGAGCATCATATTCTAAAATGCATGGAGGAATAAAATGATTACAAAAACCCTAATTTCCCCTCTCTCTCAAAACACTTCAAAAAGATGTTGAATTTAGAAAATTATCAAAAGTATGGAACCCAAATGGTTATAAAGGGTCCCATAGTATTTTAAAATGTTTACAACAACCTCTGGTATTTTGAAAATATCCAAAACAGATTTAAAATGAAAATGCAAAAGAATAAAGAGAGAAAACTAAATAGAAAAAGTTTTCCGAAATAAAAACCTAACCCTAGCTCTAACTGGGCCGTAGCCCATCTCTCCCTCTCTCTAACCGCTGCACAGCGCCACCGCAACAGTCTGCCTAGCTTGCTTTTCCTTGGCCTAGCTCTGACCCACTCCAGCCCGTCCTTGGCCCATACCTCTTCGGCGTCTTCTTATTTTCTTCTTCCTCTCGTTCGACAGCTCGCTGTGCTACGCCGATGTCGTCCGCTCTTCAACGCCGCGATTCATGCCACTGCTGCCCCTGGATCCCAGGATAAGAATGGCCGCATCATGCTCTCTCTCTCCCCATCCCATTTCTCCCTCTCTCACGGTCTGTGTCGTTCGCGCGCAGAAGCTGAAACCCTAGCTCTGTCGGTGGCGTCCATCGCCGACGTTCCTGACCTCTCCGAGCCCCTGTGAGACCACTTCTCGAACCGCCACAGTCTCCTCGTTCAAGCTCGCAAGCTAGGGAAGCCCCAGGTGCTCGCCGTCAATTCTCCTCCATCCGAGCTCCCCTCGCCTCGCCAACCCCTCCTCTACGTCCCTGGTGAGCTCTAGAGCACGCTCGTGCTCTCCTCTGACTCCCTCTCGCCCTCCTCTGTGCCCCCGTCATGCACCTGCAGCTGCTTGTCCTTGCCGCCTGCCGAGCTCTGGCTACCAAATAACAGCGGCGCCGCCAGCGAATCGTTCAGCGTGCTCCCGCGCGTCGAACGCCCCCACTCCCATAGCCCCGCGAGCCCCCAGTTGCTCGATCCGAGCACCACCTGGGAGGCACTCCATTGCTGATGTCATGCTGACATCAGCATGAGGCAATAATCCTCCTAGTTTTATTGTAAATGTTTTATATAATTATTTTCTCAATATATAAATAACTCTCTGGGCCCCAGCTGTTAGAATTTTAATTTTTTTGGAAATGTTTTCGGAAATGATTAAATATATGACATGTGGGTCGAGCTGTAAAATAATTTATAATATTCCAAAAATGTTTAATTGTTTTAATAATGATTTAAAAATGGATTAAAATTGGGAAAAATCATAACTAATTTATTTTAAATCAGAATAATATGTATAATATATCAAAATGTTCAGAAAAATGAGATCTATCTCATAGCATCAAAGTCATGCATAATTTTAACAACTAAAATGATCTCCTTAGTGAAACCCTAATAAACCCCTCTCATATGCCTTCGGAGTTTATCAGAATTGCTATCTAGGGCATTCCTACTCCGCTTAAAATGGTTCATATACCTTTAGGGTTTGATGTAAAACCTTTAAATATGTCACAAAATCATCCTTGCATGAGCATTGCATCGATGCCATGTGTTGATTGTTGCTTTCCTTTTTGGTGTTTCTGCTTCTTCTCGGTAGACCTCAGAGTTGATGTGAGTAACGGGATCAAGTCCAACATTGTAGACCGAGATCAACACCCTCGAAGGTTATCGACGAATGACGCCAAGCAGATGAACCTGAAGTTCTATATCTGAGTATCAACAGGCAAAGGCAAGCAAAACCCCACACATGATATAATCCTACAATTTCAAAGTATTCCATTCTTTCCATGTGCATACGATTCTAAAGTCTTTTATCGATAGATCGAGTAATCCTATCTGATGCATGTTCCCCTTTTGTAGCCTATACTCCCTGATCCACTGCTCCTAGCATAACTAGGGTTTGGCTTATGAGCTTCGCTAGAGCTATTATACATGCTGTGCTTAGGCATGCTTAGCTGTTACCACTGATCCATCCGGTTGATGAATCAGAGCTGCGAATGAACCTAGTTGGACAAGATGACGTGGTATGATCAGAGATGAAAGTTAAACATGCTAAGGCTTGTATGGGAGGCCATGTCGGGTTGTGGTTTTTGCAGTCCCATACTTGCCACCACTAGGATCTGAGTTCTTGCCTCTTGAACCAAGACGAGCGTACAACCACACGGGGGCCTGGAAACCCCCTCGACCAACTAACTTGCCTAGTAGATTCCATGAGTCACATAGTTCGGGCGTTCCATTTGACATATGCATTCTGGTTGTTCTCGAAGGCGATGGAGGAGGTGCATTCATACAGGTAGGTAAGTGTGGCAGGGAATGGGAGAGGCACAACCTCCGTAATCTCAAACCCTATTCACATCTCTAGGGACCGGCTTCAGGACTTGACCCGTTATGGCGGTATATCCTTAGGACGTGACTCATGGTCTCGGCGAAAGCAAGGTAAAGGTCGTGGTCAACCACTCTCTGTCGGCCTTCCAAGGAAGAGGCCTAATGTTAACTGTCACTAAGAATTGGTTGGTACGTGTGGGTAAAGTTGTGCACCCATGCAGGGTATTAATATTTTCGAAAAGCCGTGTCCACGGTTATGGACGACTTGGGAACAGACGTGATGATCATATAGAAGAATAACCTAATCGTAAATATTGACAAGAGATGTGAGGTGTGCTTAAGGATGCTTCCTCAGGGATCGAGGGGGTGATCCTAGTTGGTAGGTTCAGCTGATAAAGATTCGATGGATATCAAAAGAAGATCAAAGCTAGTTATATCATTTTATTATCCCCTTTTAAAAGGTTCTCTTAGTCGAGCTACTCCTCTCTCTTTTACAAAGAAAGTTAGCTTTATGCAAAATAACCCCACCAGCCATAAGTCTTGTGGAGTACGCCATGTACTCAGCCTTGCTTTGTTGATACTTTTGCAGCAGGTAAGTGTTGCTATAGAAGATGAGTTCGTTACAACATCGACATCGATGAGTAGCTTGGGGTTCCTGGTCGGCAGCCTGGAATCTATCGATGGGACGTCATCGTTATGCTTCAGGCCTCTTAGGCCATTTGTTAAGTTTGCTATACTTAATAGCATAATTTGCCTTCCATTGTTTGATGTTTGTGGTCAGTGACCTCTGCTTGTAATAATTTTGTTCTTTTCTTAGTTATGAGCTTGCTGTAATAAATTTTTTGTCGTAGGGTCACTGTGATGTTACCGATTCATTCTCTGTACGCTTCCGAGATTTAGGTTAGGCTTATATCAGACAGAGGTCTGGGATTTGTCTAGCCCTAATCCCGGGGGTGTCACAGGTTTTGGTATCAGAGCAGTACGGACTGTAGGAAAATCTTTCTACTGGTCGATGTTGAGTCTAGTGCTTGTGAAAACTATTTTAAAGCTGAAAAGTATTTGTGAAAACTCTAGTATGCTTCTTTTTCTCCTTATCAAGTTTCTCTCTAACTCTGGGTTATCTTACCTTACGTTGACTTTGAAAAGTTTTGCTATCTCATCTCGTTTTTCAAAACTTAGGTGCCTCTTTGGCATGACGTTTCTCAACCAGTTGACCTAGTGTTGAGTTCTTCAGAGTCTGTGTGTGTGTTCCTTGTTTCCCTTTTTCTCTTCTTCAGTTGAGAAATTCCTGTCCATCATGATCATCTTGTGGGTTCCACAACATCATGTTGATGGTTCCACAATGATCTGTTCTAGGTCTCGAAGATTCCTTTCGCTTCGTGTGCCTCCTTTTCATTTATTCAGGTACTTTTGAAGTTGTTTCTTCTCTTGGAAGCTACCTCATGGTTACTACCTTGTAGTACCCTCTGTATTACCAAGATAGTAGTTACTCCTTTCTCGGGTTTTAGCCCTTGGACTTGAACCGAAGATCCCGGATTGTGCTGGATTCTGGTGTTGAGAATCTTGTACATGAAGCTGACCTTTAACCCAAGATCCATTTTGTTGATCCTTGTTGTTAATGTCTAAACATTACCTCAGGACGGCTAGTACCTTCTAGTATAACCTTCAAGATTGTGGTTATTGTTGTGATTAAATTACGACAAAAAAAGGACTTCCCCTACCACATGCTATGGCAGATGTTCTTTAATGGAACCAAATAGATCACGACAAGAGTACTCCTCGCGAGTCTCACTTTTATACTCGTGACTTTGCCACCCCTACCTTTCTCGCATCGGTCTTCGGAAGATTGTTGACTTATGCATCCACATCTCGGGATTACATCCTGAGCATGTTCCTTTTCCCCTTGTTGTTTCCGACCTTTGCCTACCAGTTGGTAGCCACGTAGTAAATGTGCATAGGTGTCTTCCAATGCAAGATACTCTTGTGGTCCGTCAAGACAAACCATTTCGGTATGTTAGGAGAAACAAACTCCAGTACCTTGTCATATCTAGGACAAGTTCAAAGTGTTGTAATCCAGAGACCAATAAGCATTGATTAGCTTTGTTTTGTTCTACCTTAAAGTATCACACTCTTATAAACTAAGAGGTCCTGTGGATTTCATGACTCCCTTAATGAAGTGATGCTCTTACACATCTTTACCCACCCTTCCTCCGAGCTTTCGTGCTCGTGAATGATGCGTGTGCGTAACAATGTGGCCATCTGAGATTCTTAGCAATCATTATTGCTTTGGACCTCAACAAGGACATTTGTGTCATTCTTAGTGTGATGGTTAACGTATCGCTAAGCAAATTTTGACTGTGCTACCCCATCCGTTATTTAGGTACACTCTCCTCGGTCAAAGAGTCAGGCTTGTGATGAAGCTCTAAGACTATGTCTTCTTGCCTTACTAAGCAAGTTCCCTCTCGAACAAAGTGACATATCGGTGGTCAGTGATATTCTGGACGTCTTTCTAGAAGTATCGCCATGTTGCCACATGACCGTGTTGTTAGGTTATTGAGTAAGCTATTTCTTAAAACTGCTTCTTTCTCCAAGGATCCGTACTGGATACCCTGAACTAGTTGGTTGAGCTTAAACAACAACCTAGAGAGTTGTAAGACAAAAGTTCTATCCGACTTAGTTCATCATAAAGGGATGTCTAGTTTTTGTTCGTGCTGAAGAAAGATAGTGTTTATTTCGTGGAAATGTTATCTTCCCCCTGCCTTTGATTTGATTTGGGTTAACATCAAATCAAACCTAGTCCCAGGGACTATCCTGATGATGTATTTACTCGTGATGTTTCACTGATACGTTGCTAACGTATCCATAATTTTTGATGTTCCATGCTTGGTTTTATCTACTTTCTTATGTTTTGTCCACACTTTGGAGTACTTTTCATATGATTTCTAGGACAAACCTATTAACAAGAGCCACAGTGCCAGCTGCCTATTTTCTGCTGTTTTTGGTTCCAGGAAAGTCAGAAAATGAATATTCTCGGAATTGGACGAGACAAAAGACAAAGTCAGTTTTTCACCGAGGGACACCCGAAGCCAGAATACGAGACAGAGAGGGGCCAGGGGGCCGCCACACCACCTGACCGCGCGGCCTAGCCTGGCCCGCGCCAGGGGTGGTCTGGCCGCCCCAGGCACCCCCTCGTCCTCTCCTTTCGCCTATATATTTCCTCTGATACAGAAACCCTAAGTACCCGATCAAAATTCAACGAAAGAGTCTATAGCCACTGTCATCTCCATCCCTAGATCGGGAGGGATCTGAAGCTTTTCCCGGCACCCTATCGGAGAGGGGAATTCACCTTGGAGGCCTTCTTCATCACCATGCAAGCCTCCGGTGTGATGCGTGAGTAGTTCATCTCTGGACTACAGGTCCATGTAGTAGCTAGATGGCTGGTTCTCCTCCTTTGTGTTATCATGTTTAGATCTTGTGAGCTCTATTCATGATCAAGATCATCTATTTGTAATTCTTACATGTTGTGTTTGCGGGGATCCGATGGATATTGACATGCTATTTCAGATTGATTATTGATTCTACCATGTCTTTGTTATTTCTGATCTTGCATGCTTTCCGTTGTTAGTAGCTATCTTGGCCAAGTAGATGCTAGCAACTCCAAGAGTTAGTATTTATGCTCGATAGTGGGTTCATGCCTCTAGTAATCTGGGGACGTGACAGAAATCTCTAAGGTACTAGATGTGTTGTTGCTACTAGGGAGAAAACAACAATCCTTTGTTCATAGAACAATTGTATTGTTTACTTTACATGCAATTCGTAATGCAATTATCCGTTACTTGCAACTTAATACTGGAGGGGGTTCGGATGATAACCTAAAGGTGGATTATTAGTCATAGACGCAGTTGGATGGCGGTCTATGTATAATGTTGTAATGCCCAACCAAATCTCAAAGGAGTCAAGATGAGTAGTATATGCATGATTGCTTTCTCGATGTTTGTCAATTGCCCCGCTGTAATTTGTTCACCCAACATGTCATCTATCTTAAGAAGAGCCACCACTAGTGAACTATGGACCTCAGTCTTTTCTTTTACCATCAATCTACAATCAACTGTTTACTGCTTTGTGTTTACTTTCTGCAAACTATTACTTTCGTCCACTCGATACGTTCAATCCTTTGTTTTCAGCAAAACCGGTGATATTGACAAGCTCATCACAAGTTGGGGGCAGAGTTCTGTGGTTGTGTTGTGCAGGTCTCCACGTTGCTGCTGGCACCAGTAGTGCGCCCTGCCAAAGTTTAGCTAGCTACACCTTTGGGGTGTTTCCTTGCTCCTACTGGATTGATAACCTTGGTTTCATAACTGAGGGAAAACTTGTTGTTGTGCTCATCATACCTTCCTCTTGGGGTTCCCCAACAAGCTCGATATATTTTGGGCCATCAAGCTCTTTTCTAGCGCCGTTGTCGGGTAGTCAAGGACATCTTCACTAGGGGAGTCCCTCATAACCAATCTCTTTACTTTGTTGTTTTTGTTTTGCTTAGTTTACTTTTTCTTTGTTTGCCTGTTTCTTTATCAAAAACACACAAAAAATAGTTTTACTAGTTTGCTTTCTTTATTAAAAACACAAAAAAATGACTACTCTTGAAAACTTATGTGACTTTACTAGCACCAACAACAATGATTTCATGAGCACACATATTTCTCCACCTGTTCCTAAAGCTACTTTCTTTGAAATAAAACCTGCTTTACTCAATCTTGTTATGAGATAACAATTTTCTGGTATTGGTATTGAAGATGCTGCTGCTCATCTAAATAACTTTGTTGAACTATGTGAGATGCAAAAGTATAGGGATATAGATGGAGATATTATTAAGCTTAAATTGTTTCCTTTCTCTTTTAGAGGAAAAGATAAAGAATGGTTGAATTCCTTAACTAGGAATAGTATTGATTCTTGGACTAAATGCAAAGATGCTTTCATTGGAAAATACTATCCTCCTGCTAAGATTATATCTATGAGAAGTGAAATAATGAAGTTTAAACAATCTGATAATGAACATGTTGCTCAAGCTTGGGAAAGAATGAAATCTTTGGTAAAGAATTGTCCCACTCATGGACTGACTGCTTGGATGATTATCCAAACCTTTTATGCAGGATTAAACTATTCTTCAAGAAATCTATTGGATTCTACTGCTGGAGGTACCTTTATGACCATTACTTTGGGTGCTGCAACAAAGCTTCTGGATAATATGATGGTTAACTATTCTGAATGGCACACTGAGAGAGCTCCACAAGGTAAGAAGGTAAATTCTGATGAGGAAACCTCCTCCTTGAGTGATAAAATTGATGTTATTATGTCTATGCTTGTTAATGGGAAAGCCCATATTGATCCAAATAATGTTCCCTTAGCCTCTTTGGTTGCTCAAGAAGAGCAAGTTGATGTGAGCTTTATAAGAAATAATAATTTTGGCAACAATGCTTATGGTAATAACAATTATAGGCCTTACTATCCTAATAATACTTATGGTTATAATGGAAAACCTGGTACACCTAGTGAAGGAAGAATTTTAGAAGTTGAAAGAGCCACTAAATACTTCATGCAAATGCAATATGAACAAAACAAATTATTTACTAAAACTATGGAGGAACAATATACACTTTTGAAGAACATTAGTCATCAACTTGAGAGTTTGAATAGGGAAATTCCTAGTTTACAATTGAAACTTTCTAATGCTGAAAGAAATATATCATCTTTGTCTGAAGCACAATCTTCTTTGATTAATAAAATGGCTGCTAAACCTGAAACTATTGATAATCCCTTTGCTGCTACTAATGCCATACAAGTTAGAATTGATGAAAATGTTAGACTATTAGCTGAATTTCATGCTACGTGGGAAAGAGAAGATGAAATTGCTAGAAACATTAGTGTTTCTACTATTACCACCACTAGTGTTGAGGCCAGTAAAAGCTCTACTACTTTAGATGATAATTATGATTTTGATCTTGATGGTTGCAACATATCTGAAGTTATTAAGTTCCTACAAAAGCTTGATAAAGGTCCTAATACTAGTGCTATGAATATGGCCTTTACAAAACACATTACTGATGCTCTCATAAAAATTAAAGAAGAAAATATGAAACATAAAGCTTCTATTCCTATAAAACAAGAGGATGGTTGGGAACCCATAATTAATATGAAAGTGAATGATTTTGATTTCAAAGCTTTATGTGATCTTGATAGTCGTGTCTCTATTATGCCTAGAAGGATCTATGATATGCTTGATTTGCCACCTTTGGAAGATTGCTATTTGAATGTCCCACTTGATGATAATGCCAAAAAGAAACTCGTGGGGAGTATTAATGATGTTCTTATTATGGTTAACAATGCCTATGTCCCCGTTGATTTCTATGTCTTGGATCTTGAATGCAATGCTTCTTGTCCTATTACTTTGGGAAGACCTTTTCTTAGAACTGTTGGTGCCATTATTGATATGAAAGAAGGCACCATTAAATATCAATTCCCACCCAAGAAAGGTATAGAACACTTCCCTAATAAGAGAGAGAAGATTTCTTTTGCCTCTCCTATGAAAACAAAATTTGCTCTTAATACTTCTTCATTTGAGAACACTTGATTCTTTTTCTTGCTTCTTATGCCTAACTTAAAGGCGTTAAAGAAAAGTACTTATTGGGAGATAACTCAAAAGTATTAGATGAGTCTTGGAAGTTATTACTCCTATAATAACCGCTCCTTATCCTTTTTATTTGCTTTTTGTGCCAAGAGTAACCTCTAATGAGAGAGAAGTAATGATTGGGAAAGTTGCTGTCCCAAAACAGATTTCTGTGCTTCACCGTAAAAATTCGTGTAAAATCTCTGTACGTACTTTTGAGGCGTGAATTTTTGTGTTTCCGACCCAGGTTGTTATCTAACTTTCGTTAGTTCAACACCTTTTGATTTGAGCAACAGAAGGTCTTCGAGATTTTTTGTCTTTACCTACTGGTCTGTTTTGACAGATTTCTGCCATTATTTGCATTTGCTTCTTGTTGGTTCCTTTTTGAGTTCTTTTCAGGAATTGAGCTTTTTGAAGGAAGTGCTATAGTAGCTTATGTTTTAATGGAAGTTTTATTGGTGTTGGAACTGAACCTAAATACCTATTATATTGAGTGCACTAATGTTGCTAATAAAGATTGTGTGATGTTTTGTATAAAGGAAAATTTTCAGGTGTATGGAAGGAATGAGTAATGAGATGAAGGATGGACTAAAGCTCAATCTTGGTGATTCCATGCGTGTCACCCCAAGAAATATCCAAGAAGTACAAGCGTCAAAGCTTGGGGATGCCCATGGCATCCCCTTCTTCATCAATAAAAATCCCACGTTTCTTCCAAACACTTCATTTTTATTGTTTCATGCAGAGTTGTGTTGTTCTTGGAGCGTCTTCTTTTTCGTTTTTCGTTTTCTTGGTTTGCTTAGTTTGCTGAATAAATTGGTTGGACCCCCTCTTTCATACAATGGTTTTCAAATAGTTTGGTTTGGATTGGAAAAGAGTAGGAAAGCTCATGCTTAAGTGGTAAAAAAAGCTTGTTTTTGACTGTGGCACATGCTTTGTCATGCCATGCTTGATATTGTTTTGGCTTTATGCTTCTTATTCTTTGCTGTAGCATGACATGTTATAAAAGATTGCTTAATGTGCCTTGGAAGAATCATGCGTCGTTTTAGCATATTAAAGCATGGTATTGTGGTATTCTCCTTTGATGCTTTATTTGGGTTGACTTGGCGCATGCTCACACCATGTTATGACTATCCCAAGTCACCATAGCCTTGATGATCCTTTAGTTTTCAACTTGTAGTATCACTTTATGCTTTGATCAATGATGTTTTGTCGCTCTACATGATTATGGCCATTATTGCTCTCTTAGTTGGTCGCTCCCAGTCTTTTGCTAGCCTCCGCAACCAAGTATGAGTTCCACTCATGCATCCAACTCCTTAAACCAAGTTATTCCAAAGAGGCCACCATACCTACCTATTAGCATTTGCTACTCCAAGTACATTCATGTTTTTGTCTACCTTCTGAATTAAACTTGTTATGTGAAAATTAGTGATTAAAGGTCTCATGAACTTGATGGTACACTTTACTTTCTTCCACTTAATAAACTTGAACCATTGCGTCCATCTTTGTTGCATATATGCTTGCGCTTTATAAGTAGAAGTTAGCAGAACCATGTATCATGGGGAACGTTTTCAACATTGCACTTGTACTTTGTACCCCGTTGATATCATGTTCTTTTGCTTACGGATCCCGGCGATGTGAAATAAAAGTGGAACTTGTAAGATCATGGAATTTGTATGTGTGTTAGAGAAACGCCTGGACCGCTAGCCTAAGCCATGCCTAATCATGGTGGAAACTTGCAGCATCACCATAATGAGCACTCTATGAAGCATCCTCAATAAAAACCTATGCAAATAGCAAATAAAAAGATCGTTGAGATACTCATTGTCTGCTTGCCTTGTCATTTTGATTATGGGATAGCTCCTGTATCATGTTCAAGGGGTACCCCGTTGGCGGTTCTCTATGATATATATGTACTTACAACGACAAGAGCTTACTTGTGACTAAAGTTGAGTAGCATGAGGTTCGGTCTTCGTAAGTAAGGGGCATGAGATTTCAGCTTATAACTTGTCAAGCATATCCTCTTAGTTGTGTCACTTTAACCTTAATCACCTTCAAGATGCTTATGATAGGGGCAATGAGAGCTGAAAGGTAATAAGTACCATAATTTTTGGAAGCTCTTTATGAAACTTGAATCCCTACTTCCTTCTATGAAGGCCTTTCTTTTACTTTTTATGTTGAGTCTCCACCTTCTATCTTTATGCACCTACTTTGAGAGCATAGTGGCCATTCTTAGTTCTATGTGCATTGTCCCAAGACTTGTTGATTGATGCATAGCTTTGATATTGCTTGTTTTAAACTTTTTGTATCTAGTCACTCTTATGAACTTTGAAGGTGTCCTATGCATTTATGTTTGCTACTCTATGAGGGACAAGCTGAATGCCTCTATGCTATGTTTTCTTTATGTGAAACAAACAAACGTCTTGCAAATCATTGTTATTCATCAATCTTTTGTTTGTGCCTTTTCATGTTGCAACATAGTTGCTTTGTCTTATTTCTAGAACTTTGTCTTTCATGTTATGATTGAAGTACTATGATCCCAGCTATTAATGTTTTACAAATACTTTGATCAAGTTTATGATGCTGCATGTCACCTAAAAAATATTCTTTCTTTTTATCACTTACCTACTCGAGGACGAGCAGGAGTTAAGCTCGGGGATGTTGATATGTTGCTAACGTATCCATAATTTTTGATGTTCCATGCTTGGTTTTATCGACTTTCTTTTGTTTTGTCCACACTTTGGAGTACTTTTCATATGATTTCTTGGACTAACCTATTAACAAGAGCCATAGTGCTAGATGCCTGTTTTCTGCTGTTTTTGGTTCCAGGAAAGTCAAAAAATGAATATTCTCGGAATTGGACGGGACAAAAGCCAAAGTCAGTTTTTCACCGAGGGACACCCGGAGCCAGAATACGAGACGGCGAGGGGCCAGGGGCGCCACACCACATAGACGTGTGGCCCAGCCTGGCCCATGCTAGGGTGTGGTCTGGCCACCCTAGGCACCCCCTCGGCCTCTCCTTCCGCCTATATATTGCCTCTGACACAGAAACCCTAAGTACCCGATGAAAATTCCACGAAAGAGTCTGTAGCCACCGTCATCTCCATCCCTAGATCGGGAGGGATCTGAAGCTCTTCCCGGCACCCTGCCAGAGAGGGGAATTCACCCTGGAGGCCTTCTTCATCACCATGCAAGCCTCCGGTGTGATGCGTGAGTAGTTCATCTCTCGACTACGGGTCCATGTAGTAGCTAGATGCTGGTTATCCTCCTTTGTGCTATCATGTTTAGATCTTGTGAGCTCTGTTCATTATCAAGATCATTTATTTGTAATTCTTACATGTTGTGTTTGCGGGGATCCGATGGGTATTGAGATGCTATTTCAGATTGATTATTGATTCTATCATGTCTTTGTTATTTGTGATCTTGCATGCTTTCCGTTGTTACTAGCTATCTTGGCCAAGTAGATGCTAGCAACTCCAAGAGTTAGTATTTATGCTCGATAGTGGGTTCATGCCTCTAGTAATCTGGGGAAGTGACAGAAATCTCTAAGGTACTAGATGTGCTGTTGCTACTAGGGAGAAAACAACAATCCTTTGTTCATAGAACAATCGTATTGTTTACTTTACACGCAATTCGTAATGCAATTATCCGTTGCTTGCAACTTAATACTAGAGGGGGTTCAGATGATAACCTGAAGGTGGATTATTAGTCATAGACGCAGTTGGATGGCGGTCTATGTATAATGTTGTAATGCCCAACCGAATCTCAAAGGAGTCAAGATGAGTAGTATATGCATGATTGCTTTCTCGATGTTTGTCAACTGCCCTGCTGTAATTTGTGCACCCAACATGTCATCTAGCTTAAAGAGAGCCACCACTAGTGAACTATGGACCCCGGTCCTTTCTTTTACCATGAATCTACAATCAACTGTTTACTGCTTTGTGTTTACTTTCTACAAACTACTACTTTCTTCCACTCGATACGTTTAATCCTTTGTTTTCAGCAAAACCGGTGAGATTGACAACCTCATCGCAAGTTGGGGGCAGAGTTCTGTGGTTGTGTTGTGCAGGTCTCCAAGTTGCTGCTGGCACCGGTAGTGCGCCCTACCAAAGTTTAGCTAGCTACACCTTTGGGGTGTTTCCTTGCTCCTACTAGATTGATAACCTTGGTTTCATAACTGAGGGAAAACTTGCTGCTGTGCTCATCATACCTTCCTCTTGGGGTTCCCCAACGAGCTCGATATATTTTGGGCCATCATTCACCTGGGTACATCTTCATGTCCTTTGTTCTGACCAGTATCGATGTCTTGTTCATACAATATATGAGTTCATATTCCTGGAGTATGTTGATAAGTTTGTTATTGAGCCCCTCGATGACATCCTTATCTTCTCCATGCTATACTATATTCATATGGAATAGTTGGCATTAATGTTGGAAACTTTTGAGAACCATCTTCGTGTGATCTCGAAGTATGTGTTCTGGATGTTAGAAGTGACCTTCTCTAGTTCACGTGCAATCGTTAAAAGTTTTCGCCGTGAATTCGAGAAGAGTTATCTTTGTTTCCTCAGGAATTGTTTCAAGTTAGTCAAGCATGTGCGAAGTATTCTTGATATGGTAGGTTGATACCCACCGATCTCGAGAATATTCTTTAAGCACGCAACGCCACTGGCTGATTTGTCATGTAAGAGAAGAAGTTCTAAAAACTTCAATATTCTCCTAAATGTTTTCCAATAAGGATGCATTGTGTTCCATTGCAATCAATCCATATAGGAGCAATTATCTTTTGATAACTTGCTAATTCATGGGTTTCGCAACCTAGATCATTCATTTGGAGCTTGACATTGTAGTCCATGTCTTGAGAATCCAGGAACTTTACCTTTATGGTAAATGTTGCGGCCTTTCTATTCGTACATGCTGAGTCTGATGTATCATTCAACCTAATTGAAGCTGAATCTCAAGTGGCAACGA
Organism: Avena eriantha; assembly: GCA_910589775.1. Taxonomy (NCBI): domain Eukaryota; kingdom Viridiplantae; phylum Streptophyta; class Magnoliopsida; order Poales; family Poaceae; genus Avena; species Avena eriantha. The sequence continues at coordinate 62,013,959 of OU342745.1, read as the reverse complement.
TGGTTGGTGTTCTTCAAGGTTTTTGACATAGGTATCTTTGAAAATCCGGCAAGATTGATGTAATGGTTGGCACAACTAGTCGGAAGGCCTATTGTCATATACTTTTGAACCAGCAATAACAACCACTCATCATGAGATTCTTCTATGCTTTATCGTAGGAGTTGTGTTCATGGTTCCCTTTGTATCTGAAGTCCGACCTTTCAGTTGATGTCCGCTTCTCGAACATCAAGGAGAACATTTAAAGTAGTGTTGCTAAATGTCTCTCGGTCAATCCTCCAGAACCTTTTATGTTGGCAAGGTTCTTGTTGTGCCAAGTAACTAAAGTCTGAGATTGAAGTTTCTTTTTCCTCGTGTCATCGGGAATCTTCTTGTATATTCATCTTAGCGGTGTGAAGTGATATCTTTGGCAAAGATTTTGATAACCCTGGATGAATAAAGAGTTTCCTTCGATTTCTCGATCATGTTAGAAGAGTGACTACGATTTTGGTAAACATCAGTTCCTCTTGTTACATGTTCCTGTGACTCTTACGAGTCCTCTCCACCAAAACAACCCTTCTATCTTGACCTTCTGTTGAACGAAGTGATCCTTCTGTATCAAAAGTAGTTCAATAACTTGGTTCTCCCGATCTATCTATGTACCTATGAAATCTCTACTTAAGTCGCATAGTAGAGGTTCATCTGTCGAAGTCTGTGGTTGTGTTCTTTTCTTTGTACGCTCTCCTTTTTAGAAGCTCAAACTCTCTTGAAGCTCCATGGTCTCAATCCTTATGAAGACCATCTATCTAACACCTTGAAACCATCTCCTTTTGTTTCCTCTGTTACCTTGACGTATTTCATGCTCGTTGGCTCTAGAGGTTTTAAGAAACATCTATCCACGAGTTGACCATGAGATACTCTGTTTGTGGTTCTATGTCCTTTCCTCTCCTCTTTAGTGTGTGCAGCTACCTCAAAGAAATAAAGCGTTTCATTCATTCAATAATGGTGGCATGGATCAACCTCTTCGAAAAGATTGTTGAAGTCTAGTGTAACCCTGTTCTTCTATCTTCCTACCTAGGAATCTCGGGACGAGATTCTGTTAAGGGGGATAGAACTGTAACACCCCTAGTTTTATTAAATACTAATTAGGGTTTGAGTGTGCATAACACGAGCATCATATCCAAAAATGCATGGAAGAATAAAATGATTACAAAAACCCTAATTTCCTCTCTCTCTCAAAACACTTAAAAATGGTGTTGAATTTTGAAAATTATCAAAAGTATGGAACCCAAATGGTTATAAAGGGTCCCATAGTATTTTAAAATGTTTACAACAGCCTATTGTATTTTGAAAATATCCAAAACAGATTTAAAATGAAAATGCAAAAGAATAAAGAGAGAAAACTAAATAGAAAAAGTTTTCCGAAATAAAAACCTAACCCTAGCTCTAACTGGTCGTAGCCCATCTCTCCCTCTCTCTAACCCCCGCGTAGTGCCACCGCAATAGTTTTCCTAGCTTGCTTTTCCTTGGCCTAGCTCTGGCCCACTCCATCCCGTCCTCGGCCCATACCTCTTCGGTGTCTTCTTCTTTTCTTCTTCCTCTCGTTCGACAGAGGAAGCAGCTCGCTGTGCTACGCCGATGTCATTCGCTCTTCGACACCGCGATTCGCGCCACCGCCGCCCCTGGATCCTAGGATAAGAATGGCCGCGTCATGCTCTCTCTCCCCATCCCCTTTTCTCCCTCTCTCACGCTCTGTGTCGTTCGCGCGCAGAAGCTGAAACCCTAGCTCTGTCGGTGGCGTCCATCGCCGACGTTCCCGACCTCGCCGAGCCCCTGTGAGACCACCGCTCGAACCGCCATAGTCTCCTCGTTCGCCTTGTTCAATCTCGCAAGCTAGGGAAGCCCCAGATGCTCCAATCGGCATCTCCGTCCCCAATTCCGGCCGCTACCGGTAGCCATCGATTCTCCTCCATTTGAGCTCTCCTCGCCTCTCCGACCCCTCCTCTACATTCCTGGTGAGCTCTAGAGCACGCTCGTGCTCTCCTCTAACTCCCTCTCGCCCTCCTCCGTGCCCCCATCATGCACCTGCATCTGCCGCTGCTTGGCCTCGCCACCGGCCGAGCTCTGGCTACCAAATAACAGCGGCGCCGCCAGCGAATCGTTCAGCGCGCTCCCGCGCGTCGAACGGCCCCGCTCCCGTAGCCCCGCGAGCCCCCAGTTGCTCGATCCAAGCACCACCTGGGAGGCGCTCCATTGCTGTTGTCATGCTGACATCAGCATGAGGCAATAATCCTCCTAGTTTTATTGTAAATGTTTTATATAATTATTTTCTGAATATATAAATAACTCTGTGGGCCCCAGCTATCAGGATTTTAATCTTTTTGGAAATGTTTTCGGAAATGATTAAATATATGACATGTGGGTCCAGCTGTAAAATAATTTATAATATTCCAAAAATGTTTAATTGTTTTAATAATGATTTAAAAGTGGATTAAAATTGGAAAAAATCATAACTAATTCATTTTAAATCGGAATAATATGTATAATATATCAAAATGTTCAGAAAAATGAGATCTATCTCATAGCATCAAAGTCATGCATCATCGTAACAACTAAAATGATCTCCTTACTAAAACCCTAATAAACCCCTCTCATATGCCTCCGAAGTTTATCAGAAGTGTTATCTAGGGCATTCCTACTCTGCTTAAAATGGTTCATATACCTTTAGGGTTTGATGTAAAACCTTTAAATATGTCATAACATCATCCTTGCTTGAGCATTGCATCGATGCCATGTGTTGATTGTTGCTTTCCTTTTCGGTGTTTCTGCTTCTTCTCGGTAGACCTCGGAGTTGATGTGAGCAACGAGATTGAGTCCAACATTGAAGACCGAGATCAACACCATCGAAGGTTATCGACGAATGACGCCAAGCAGATGAACCTGAAGTTCTATATCTGAGTATCAACAGGCAAAGGCAAGAAAAACCCCACACATGATAAAATCCTACGATTTCAAAGTCTTCCATTCTTGCCATGTGCATATGATTCCAAAGTCTTTTATCGATAAATAGAGTAATCCTATCTGATGCATGTTCTCCTTTTGTAGCCTATACTCCCCGATCCACTGCTCCTAGCATAACTAGGGTTTGGCTTATAAGCTTTGCTAGAGCTGTTATACATGTTGTGCTTAGCCATGCTTAGATGTTACCACTGATCCATCCAGTTGATGAATCAGAGCTACGAATGAACCTAGTTGGACAGGATGACGTGATATGATCAGAGATGAAAGTTAAACATGCTAAGGCTTGTATGGGAGGCCACGTCGGGTTGTGATTTTTGCAGTCCCCTACTTGCCACCACTAGGATCTGAGTTCTTGCCTCTTGAACCAAGACGAGCGTACAACCACACGGGGGCCTGGAAACCCCCTTGACCAACTAACTTGACTAGTAGATTCCATGAGTCACATAGTTTGGGCGTTCCATTCGACATATGCATTCTGGTTGTTCTCGAAGGTGGTGGAGGAGGTGCATTCATACAGGTAGGTAAGTGTGGCAGGGAATGGGAGAGGCACGGCTTCCGTAATCTCAAACCTTGTTCACATCTCTAGGGACCGGCTTCAGGACTTGACCCATTAGGGAAGCATCTCCTTAGGGCGTGACTCATGGTCTCAGCGAAAGAAAGGTAAAGGTCGTGGTCAACCACTCTCTGCCGGCCTTCCAAGGAAGAGGGATAATGTTAACTGTCACTAAGAATCGGTTGGTACGTCTGGGTAAAGTTGTGCATCCCTATAGGGTATTAATCTTTTCGAAAAGTCGTTTCCACGGTTATGGACGACTTGGGAACGAACGTGATGATCATAGAGAAGAATAAACTAATCGTAAAACTTGACAAGAGATGTGAGGTGTGCTTAAGGATGCTTCCTCAGGGATCGAGGGGGTGATTCTAGTTGGTAGGTTCAGCTGATAAAGATTCGGTGGATATCAAAAGGAAGATCAAAGCTAGTGATATAGTTTTCTTATCCCCTTTTAAAAGGTTCTCTTAGTCGAGCTACTCCTCTCTCTTTTACAAAGAAAGTTAGCTTTATGCAAAATAACCCCACTAGCCATAAGTCTTGCGGAGTACACCATGTACTCAGCCTTGCTTTGTGGATACTTTTGCAGCAGGTAAGTGTTACTATAGAAGATGAGTTCATTACAACATCGACATCAACGAGTAGCTTGGGGTTCCTGGTCGACAGCCTAGAATCTATGGATGGGACGTCATCATTACGCTTCAGGCCTCTTGGGCCATTTGTTAAGTTTGTTATACTTAATAGCATAATTTGCCTTCTATTGTTTGATGTTTGTGGTCAGTGACCTCTGCTTGTAATAATTTGGTTCTTTGCTCAGTTATGAGCTTGCTGTAATAATATTGTGTCGTAGGGTCACTGTGATGTTACCGATTCTTTCTCTGTACGCTTTCGAGATTTAGGTTAGGCTTATATCAGATAGAGGTCTGGGATTTGTCTAGCCCTAATCCCAGAGGTGTCACATATAATTCGTGGAATAGACTCGTGTTATCACAATTTAATGAAAGTATCTCAGATTTTGATCTATAAGCGCATCATACCTGCTTAGTAAGGGGTTGAGGGTTTAAGGTTTTTAATGGTTTTGGGGGTTTAGGTGTTTAGGGTTTAGGTTTTCTAGGAATCTTCGATAATTTTCAAGCTGCTTTATATATGCTTATATTCATGGAATTGAATAGCGTTAGCACAATTTGAGGAAAGTTTATCTGAATTTTTGATCTACAACTTCATGTGATACCTCATTTGCCAATGTCATTTAGGCGGGGTTGAGGGTTTAGGGTTTTAGTGTTTAGGGCATTTTTTATAATGTTCAAACTTTATTGTTATATTCGTGTAATAGAATGGTGTTACCGCAATTTAATGAAAGATCAAATCTCAGATTTTGATCTATAAGTCCACGATACCTGCTTGGTTAGGGTTTATATGGGTCGAGGGTTTAGGGTTTTATGGTTTAGGTTTCATGGACTGAATAGGGTTTAGGGGGTTTATCGAATTTTCAATAATACTCAAGCTTTATGCTTATATTCGTTGAATAGAATATGGCGTTACCTAACTCATTGAAAGTATCTCAAAATTTGATCTATAAGTGCATGATACCTGATTGGTTAGGGTTTATGGGTTGAGGGTTTGGGGTTTTAGGTTTAGGTTTTATTAGGGGTTGTTTAGGGTATTTTCGATAATGCTCAAGATTAATGCTTATATTCATCGAATAGAATGGAGTTACCCGTTCAATGAAAATATAACACTTTTTGATCGATAAGTGCATGCTAGGTGTAGTGTTGAGGGTTTAGGGTTTTAGGGTTTAGGGCATTTCCAATAATGTTCAAACTTTATTGTTATATTCGTGGAATAGAATGGCGTTACCGCAATTTAATGAAAGATCGAATCTCAGATTTTGATCTATAAGTCCATGATACTTGCTTGGTAAGGGTTTATATGGGTCGAGGGTTTATGGTTTTAGGGTTTTACGGTTTAGGTTTTATGGATTGAATAGGGTTTAGGGGGTTTATCGAATTTTCAATAATACTCAAGCTTTATGCTTATATTCGTCAAATAGAATATATATGGCGTTACCTAACTCACTGAAAGTATCTCCAAATTTGATCTATAAGTGTGTGATACCTGATTTGTTAGGGTTTATGGGTTGAGGGTTTGGGGTTTTAGGTTTAAGTTTTATTAGGGGTTGTTTAGGGTTTAGGGTATTTTAGATAATGGTCAAGATTTATGCTTTATATTCATCGAATAGAATGGAGTTACCAGTTTAATGAAAATATATCAACTTTTGATCGATAAGTGCATGCTGCATGTTTGGAAAGGATTTAGGGTTTAGTGTTTACATTTTAGGGTTTCGGGAATTTTAAATAATGTTCAAGCTTTATGCTTATATTCGTGGAATAGAATGGCGTTACCACAACTTAATGAAAGTTTCTCAAATTTTGATATATAAGTGCATGATACCTTCTTGATATGGGTTTATGGGCCAAGGGTTTAGGGTCTTACGGTTTAGTTTTATGGGTTGTTTCCGGTTTTGGGTTCAGAGAGTTTTTGGTAATGCTCAGGATTTATGCTTATATTTGTCTAATAGAATGGCGTTACCTGATTTAACGAAAGTATCTCAATTTTTTATCTAGAAAGAGGTGAAGCATGTTTGAATAGATGCACGGGATATTTTAATGGATGGGTGCGATGTTTGAGTGCCGTACCAAATTTTGAGGTCGAAGCTTCTAGCATACGCTACTCCGACGTGGGGCCTCTCAAACGCGCTGTCACCGTCTAGGCCCACACGCCAGCGAGAGTTGGTTCCCAGCATTTAAACGAGTTTCTAGGCATTTCCTGAAATTTTCGAACTATTTAAGGCTTTCGAGAAGATGACCATCATCCAAAAAAAAGGCGACCAAGGTCATGGAAATAGTTTATGATGACGTGTTCATATTTGGTAGATCGGTGCATCTTTGCAAATCAACCAATATGTCTGCTTCCAAATTTGAAGTTTGTTTTCGAATTTCCAAGTAACAACAATGTGTTTTGTTGTTAAGCAACTACAAAGATGATGGCTCAAAATGCCACCGCCCCCTTTATTCACACAATGTATAATGCCCTTTCAAGCTTCCATGCTAAATTTGTGCAATAAAAAAATTGGGGCTGGATTTTTTTGGGGGGCTGGATGTTTGAATGGGTGGGCGGGATATTTTGGTGCTCTGCCGAAATTTTCAAGTTGAAGCTTCTAAGGTACTCTACTCCCACTTGGGATGCTGTCCCCGTCAGATAGACCCACAGGCCTGTATGCTTTCCAGCATTTAATGAGTTTATAGACATCTGCCAAAATTAATGAACATTAATTCAAGGCCTTCAAACAAGAGTAGCAAGGTCACAGCCATAGTTTCTGTACCTTTTTCATCTTTTGTACTACTCCATACATTGAAGTATCTTCGCCAACCAAGCTTACAAACCTGGCCATATTTGGTAGATCGGTGCATCTTGGCATTTCAAGCAATTGTTTACAAAGTAGATTCCAGATTTGATGGATAATGCCCTACTTTAATGAGTTTCCAAGCTTCCTAGATGAAGATGCTGAAATTAAATAACTTTTTGACATAAAGCCATTCGTTCACAAAGTGCAATGTTGTTCCATGGTAAAACATAAACTTGTATTTTGACAAGTTTTAGATCAATTTTGATCTATGGTGACTGGCAGGTGGGCCACGTATATGGTGGTGCCCAAAGCAGGGTAGGTCAGAATTTCCAAAGTTATCCCTACGCACCCCTTCGCGCTGTGTATTAACTTCCACCCTCCGCCGCCTAGGCCTCACCCCCTTTCCCACAAAACAGACGCGCTTACGGCCGCTCCTCGTCACCAACATGCGCGAAGAAGCTTTCCCTACCAGTCGGTCTTCTTGAGACGCACCGGTGGGCACGTCGATCCCATGGTAGTCCTTCTATCTCTAGCTCGATCTGGTTGGCATTTTATTGCCCTTTCAAATACTCCTACGTAGTTTAATTTGTCCTCAATCTACATGATCAAAGTTTACTCTGCGCTGGATCTGTGTTCCTAAATACCATTGGTGATTTTTGCTATCAATATGTTTGCTAAAACGCATAGGCATATATAGTTGTTGTACTTCATCTACATGTTTCGTGCTTTTATTTTAATCATAACCAACCTTGTATGTCATAATTAAACAGATGGGAAGATTTTGGATAGAGATTGCTCCATTAGGCAGCGCTAAATGTATCCTTGATGTTCTACGATTTATGGGATTTGTTAAAGCTCATTGTGACAACTCAAAAGTACATTGCCCCTGCCGGTTGTGTGTGAATCGTAGGGTGCTGCCTCAAAGTATAGTGGAATACCATATTTTTACATTTGGGATGCTTAGCACATATGTTAGATGGGTATTTCATGGTGAACCATATGATCCTCCATATGAAACAGGGGAAGCACATCTTTATCATCAAGATCAAGTAGGGGAAGCAAATGTTGATCAACTAGATCAACTGACAGAGGCAGCTCCTGAGCATCTAGATCAACTTGGAGAAGGGGAAGGAGAGAAAAAGCGCAAGCTGCATGAAACAGGTTTCATTTCTGGTACTACCCTATGCTAGATGACAAGGTATATCTATAGAACAACAAATGTTCAGGTTGTGTGTCTTTGATGTTTGTCTATAAACGTATCTGTTAATCTACTAATCGCAGAAGAAGACGACTGAAGAGGACTTTGATGGTAATGACGATGACCTGCTCATTGATGAGCTTGTACCTGAGGCTGTGGATCGGGTACACTACGTCTGGATGGATTTGATGCAGGGCTGCTGATCATCAGGGGTGTACTTTTGGTGCCGTTCATGACCACTAGCCCAGCTGCAAAACTCTTGGGGTGTAGAGCTATCCCATGATTGGTTCGCTATTGTCGTAGTTCTGTAATATGGAGCTACCTTATTATAATTTATAGGCCTTTGTTAGCAGAACTATAATTGGAAACTATTTTTTATATTAGTATATATGGAGTATATGTGTGTTTGTGTGTGTTTCTAGTCTGAAATCTGAGCTTATCATTTCATCGGTTCCTAAACTGTTTTTGAGGCCCCGGCGCTGGTGCCCTATGCTACAACCACCGCCGTCTTGTCCACTACTCCATCAGACGAATCAGCAGAAGGATAATAAGTTGGGATCAATTTGATTCGAAGAGGGGCGATTTTCTCTGTCTTGGAGAGGAACCTAGGAGAACTAGTACTGGTACCAAGAGAAGGAGGAGGTTGGCTCGGTTAATTATCTCACCCACTTGATGTGGGACCTGCTTTAACTCACTGCTGACGTGGGTCCCGCTTGAAACAGCTGTAGGCCACCACATGATAGCTGGGATCAAAAAATCGGGATTCTCTCCCGGCAAAATGTTCCCGCCACTGCCACTTAAAAATACTTACTATAGAAAAAAGTGTACTGCCCAGCCCTACTACTACTAGTACTACTACTCCCTTGCCCATGCCTTTCTACCGACGACAAGACAAGAACCATCACTAGCTAGCTCACATCCAGCAAGCAACTGTTGGAACTGGTGCAACCTCCGATTGGGGAGTTCTTGTTGAAATAGGTGGGTGTATTTGCTCACTTCGAAATCCAGCTTTGCTTAATTTGCTTCCGACTGGGCCATTGGGGGTACTATTAGTACTAGAAGTAGTAGTATTCGGTATGCTTTGATTGTGGAGTTCTTGATTATTGCTCACCTCGGAATCACCTAATCATGATACTTTTCCTCTTCTCTAATCGATTGGGTCATTTCGGTGGGGTGGGGGTGGTGGTGGGGATGGGGGTGGGGTGGAGGGAGGTGGTACTGATTTCGTATGGATTCTGGACCAGGGCATGGTCACCGCTGTTCTGATTGGGGCATTTGGTCGCGTTCGATTTTAGTGTTCTTCACTTCTGTAACCTTTAGTTGCTAATCGTAATGTGCAATGGATTTTGCGTCAGATTCTGTATGGAGAACTATGGGTCAGTGGCGCACATGGCCACTACGGACAGGGATGGTCCCGTCAGTTCCCTTAAAAGTTGCCTAAAAAGGTAATGTACCAGTATATTCGTTGCGTTCTTCCATTCTTTCCAATGTTGAAAGTGGTTGGCTGCAACCTGGATGTATCCCTGTGCTAAAAGTTGTTTTTGTATGCATCCTGTTTTTGTGGAAGCCTTTGTGACACCATCTCTTCTTCATTTACTATAGCACGGTGGTACATACCTGCGAACGTGCGGTGCTCCAGGTGCGGCAAACAGGATGGTACCCCCACATGCCGCAAGATCCGACGAATACCACTACTCACCAAAAAACAAGCGCAAGGCCACTGACCAGCTGGGAGGGCCTAGCTTAAAGAGAAAGGTATTTGTTCTTAATACCCTTATTACCATGGTGCAGACAGATTTAAGTATTACCCGCTTGGTGTGATGCATGCTTATGAGATGTTCAGAAACATATGTGTGTTTTTATTAATTCAGGCACTATGTTTATGTGAATCCAGATCTGGATCTGTCAGACTGTCTCATACAGTCAGTATATGACTACTATGTACTATAATCCCTCCATACCAAGGCTTAGGCATATACTGTATTTTTTGAAAATTCAAGCGACGGAAACTTTGACCAAACTTTACATAGTATTCAACTATTGAGCTCTGTTGCTATTTATGCAGATTGAAGGTGCTGCTGCGGAGCCTGAGGCTGCTGTTGAGGATAGTAGATTTTTGATGCCCGCACCAAAAGAGGACATCCTCTACACAACGAGGAATCGCCAACACAGTACCCAGGTGGGCAGTGACCTCTCTAAGAAGTGGATATAATTTGGAAATCCACAATTTCACATGTTATGATTTTCCATGTTATTTTTATCAGCTAGTACTATATGTTTACGCTCATTAAAATTTCACAAAAATAAAATCTGTTTGCTTTACAGGCAATGGTATTGTCTTATATTATTAGATTTACTTGCTCTTTACATAATTTAACCTTTCCATTTAATTTCAATCAGTACCACACACCGGCTGCTCAGCCCTTTCTGCTAACCTCCTCTTGTCAAGATTGTGGATTGAAAGGGGGCCCCTGTATGCCATCCCAAAGGCAGATGGATGAAAATGGTGCCTGGCCACCCTTCGCAAAGGGTACCCATGGTATCAGGTATGGATTCCAAGTGGTTTAGACCGACTTGATGTAAGATCTTGTATCTCACTTTTTTTTGCTCTCACCTTACTTCTCTATCCATTTCCTCATGAAGGTTGTCCCTTGTGTCGCTTGCCCCATTATAAACAAGATGTTCGGAAACGACAAGTTTTTAACTCTGTATAGCGAGGGCCCTAAAGGCATGCGGAACCCATATGATGTCGATGTATCCCAGGAAATGGCCACCACCTATTTGGGTGGCCGAGGTTGGTCCAAGTATGTCCATGAGAATGGTCTCAAGTAGGGGGACGAGGTAACATTCGATTTTAGCAAGCCTGGGCAGATACTTGCACGCCATCGTACACCTGTTGACCGAAGGACCAAGAACAGAGGTAGTACTAATTAATTTGATTCTGTACTCATCACAACCTCTAATGATTTTCTTGCGACTAACTGTTCAGCACCATTGTCTTTACTCATCATATGACCCTGACCACTTCTGTAGTCCGTTTCCCCTTATGTACCACCCAGAAGGGTGCCAGCATCAAGCTGCTGGCACCGGCACCAACACCGGCCCTAGTTCCTACAACGGCACCTGTTGACCTCAGTAGGAGAAAGAATAGAGGTAGTAACTTAATTCGCTTGTATACTCTCATCTCTGTCTAGGATTTACTATTGTATAGAAACCATTTTGCTTGTCCACATCTCATATGCCTCTATGACCACTCCTGAAGTCCCCTTACCTAACCCTCAGAGGTAACTAGCACCAAGCTGCTGGCACGCCCAACGGCATTGGCCCCAGTTCCTGCTCCGGCACCTGATGACCTAAGTAGAAAGAATGGAGGTAGTAACTTAATTTGCTTGTATACTCATCATATCCTCTGTCACTGTCTTGTGAGTAACTGTTGTATAAGAGACCACTTTGCTTGTACACTTCTCATCTGCCTCTACCATCCCTACAGTCAGCTTAGCTACCCCTTAGAAGGAATCTAGCATCAAGCTGCTGGTGCCGACACCGGTTCTGGGCCTTCTGGCTCCTACACCACCCCCTCTACAATTAGTGGCACCATCTCCTGCACTAGCACCAGCCCTAGCACAGGCACCGGCACAAGCTCCTTCATCACCCAGGGCAGCACCTTGTTAGACCATATCCTACACATATGTCATCACAAGGTCACACCGGATTATGTTTGTGAGTATATGGCGGCAGATAAACTATTCTGAATGCCTTCTCAAGTTTCACATGATTCAGTGCATCGCTCATAGTAATTATGCGTCTATCTCTTGCTTTGACTCACAAATTGCCTAAGAGTGCCACAAAGCAACTCCAGGCCATATGAAAGGACACAATAGTCTTCATGATGCAGAGCGAAGGATTGCTTATCGAGGGACGCTACGCCATTAACTCGACTGATGGGCACTTGGTAGCTACTTCTAGGTGGATCAAGTTCCGGAAAGCAGACAAACTTACTATTGGAAGAACGTTCAAGATCGATGTATCTCGCTGCCCTGAATGCGACATGTTTTTCATGAACTTCCTAGTTGTCTAGCTCTTTGGCTACATGCTATTGTAATTAATTATGTGGTTGTCTTATCTCCACTGATCATATATGGGTGGTAAAACTGTGATAACCTTTTGCTGGATTAGAGCTATGACTAGTACGTACTGGTATGGTATATCTATACCTATATGACGATTCCCTATATAAGCAAATATTATGACAATGATTGTGTTCCAGTGATCGAGTGTGTTTTGAGAAAAGGGTAAACTGACCGTGTGGCATGGTTTTTAGAGCTGAAACAAGAACTGTCTCTCTCCGTAGTGATATTCAATTTCAGTGTTTGTATTGCTGAATCAGTCACTTTGAAATGCTTCTGAATTGGTCAAGTGCTGCTGAATATGAACTAGGAATCTGTAGATTTTTTCTGTCTTATTATTTTGTATTCCTTAATCTTTGAAATGGTATTGAATTTGTCAAAAGTTCTATCGTTACTACTGGTTGCTTTCTCTAGAGCTTTTGCCTTTGTGTCATCGGAACCGTTGGATGCATTTTGGACAGAGATGAGAGGGTAAAGATATACATCGTGATTTCACCAAGTGAAGTCATTGGATACCAGCCCTGTTTTGGCGCATGTGGTGTGTGTTCATTAGATATTTTTACATGAATATCTGTCAAAGGAATTATCGCTTTTTTTCCTCCCTCGAAGAGGTTTGTGTTTGAATCTAGCGAGACACAGCCCAGTGAAATTTGAGATAGGAGCCCATTGACCATTTCCCAAGAACTTTTTAATTTGGCCTTTTTGGTAGTGCCCCTACCTCTAAAAACCTCTGCCTACCCATGTTTTTAAGAAACTAATCCATTATGTGGATTTTTATAAATCAAGGTTCCAGTAGCACTACTCTTTTATTTTAAGAGAGATAACATGGAAACACAACAATATTTTTTAGAAGACTGATACATAATTTGTAGTACTAATAGATGTTTAATGATTCAATTTCTATTAGTATCTTTGGTATTGTGGCAAAACACTCAGTTTATGTCTATTTAATTTGATTTGAAGGTCTTTAGTTCGAATCCACTGTGTGTACATATTTATATATATCTTGGGTTTACTTTTTTGAGAAAGGGTTTACTTTTGAATATCGCATTACGGGGAGGCTGACATCACAGACCCATCAGCCTGCAGCATCCCTCGAGTTTAATGGTCGGTTTTGAAAATAAGTTAAATACTTGTATAGAGAGGTTGGCATCAGGGACCCACCGGCCATAACATACCAGAGAGGGTGACATGGGGGCCTCAGCAGCAAGACCATACACGACTGCCACATCGAGCAACATTGCCAAGGTCAAGATAGCGGACACGGCCGAAAAAATAGTCCATCATACGCAGGTTTGATATACAGAGATACCGGCATGTGGGACCTAGTAGGGCGGCCTTATACAGGTTCTGCCTCGAGCGACGTTGCCAAGTTCGAAACAGGGAGGCGCGAGCGAGAAAAAAGTCCAGCATACACACCTTTCTTCTAATGAGAGGCTCACATGGGGGACTTAGCAGCCTGGAAAAATAGTTGATGCATCGAGCAACGCTTTCAAGTTCGAAACACGGAGGTGCGACCGAGAGAAAAAATTCCATCATACACACGTTTCTTCTAATGAGTGTATGACATGTGGGGGTGGGGCCCTGCATCATGATTAAACGGTAGATGCAGCGAGCAACGCTATCAAGTTCGGAACATGGAGGCGTGACCGAGGGAAAAAATTCTATCATACACACGTTTCTTCTAATGAGAGGATGGCATATGGGTCCAGGAGTTTGATTAAACGACTAATGCAACGATCAACGCTATCAAGTTTGGAACACGAAGGCACGACAGAGGGTAAAAAATCCATCATACACACGTTTCTTCTAATGAGAGGATGACATGTGGGGCATAGCATCGTGATTAAATGGTAGATGCATCGAACAACGCTATCAAGTTCGAAATAGGGTAGCGCGAGCCAGGGAAAAAATACATCATACACACATTTCTTCTAATGAGAGGATGACATGTGGGGCTCGGGAGGTTGGTTAAACGGTAGATGTGTCGAGCAGCGCTATCAACTCGGAACGGGGTAGCGCCAGTGAAGGAAAAAATTCCATCATACACACATTTCTTCTAATGAGAGGATGCCATGTGGGTCCCAGGAGGTTGATCAGATGGTAGATGCATTGAGCAGCGCTATCAACTTCAGAACAGGGTAGCACGAGCAAAGGAAAAAATCCATCATACACATGATCCTTCTAATGAGAGGCTGACATGTGGGACCTAGCAGACTGACTAAACGGCAGACGCCTCGAGCTACGTTATCGAGTTCAAATTAGGGAGGCGCGACCGAAAAGTATGATTCGCTAGAGACACTGACGTCCGGGACCCACACGCCTCAAAAGACTTCGGCGAGTCAACATCGCGCGAGGAAACGAAAATCTTGCTTCTGCCACCCACCAGTCGAGCTTCCTCCATGTTTTTAGTAGATCCGTCGTAGTAGAGGGCCGTGAAACCAGAAAAAAAAGTTTTCTATCGGCCACGGTCGAGCCGAGAATTTCATTGCGGAAGCGCCTTCTACGACGATCGTCGGGCCAATTCATTGCGGAAGGAAACTTTTCTTGTAGTGATATTTGGCAACCCAAAATTAGATACTTTAGGAAATTATCTAAAGGGTGAAATGCTAATTTAGGGGCTATTATAGAAAGGAAAAAAATATTTTATGAAAGAATATGACATTCTTGACACTAAATCTGCGACTACTCCCCTTAGTGATGAGGAGAGGGATAGATTTGATTTTATCCTTAGATATTTAAATAATTTCAGGATTATGGAAGAGACTAAGGCTAGACAAAGCTCTAGGGAGAGGGACATTCTAGAAGGAGATAGGAACACAGCCTACTTTCATTCTAGAAGGAAGGATGAAACAATGATCCTAGTTTTAGATGGACTAGAAGGGCTTATCACTGAAACAAAAGACAAGCTAAAAGTATCTTTAGACTTTTACAAAGACCTTTTTGATTTTGAAGATAGACCTGACATCAACCATAGACAAGCTTTTTCTTTGAGGGAGAAAAGGTTAGTGTCGAAGAGAATAGTATCTTATGGGGGCTTTTTTTCAAAAAGAAATCAAAACTGCCCTGTTTGATTCTTACTCAGATGGGGCTCCTAAGCGGGAAGACATTTCTTTTATGTTTTACCAGCAGTTTTGGGATATTATTAAACATGACTTGTTGGCCATGTTTGATGCTTGGATTCAGGATAAATAGGATATTTATAGATTAAACTTTGTTATGATTACTCTCATTCCAAAAAAGAATGATGCTAGATCAATGATTTTTTAGACTAATTAGGTTGCTTAATTATTCCTTTAAGAATTATACTAAAGTTTTGACTAACAGATGTGCTAGAATCATTGGGAGATTGATCTCCTCTTTTCAATATGCCTTTATTAAAGGGAGGTTTATTTTAGAAAGTGTGGTAACTGCACATGAGATTATCCATGAGGTGCATATGAAGAAAGATAAATGTTTGGTTTTTAAAATATATTATGAAAAATCTTGTGATAAGGTTAATCTAGAATTTCTCTATGAAATTTTGGAATGTAGGAGTTGTAATCCCACTTTCGTTAGAATGATTAAACAGATTACCAAAGTTCAATCTATTGGAGTTAAAATAAATGATGTAGAAAGTAATTTCGTTCTTACTACAAAGGGTTTGAGGCAGGGATATATGCTTCTTTAGGATGTTAATTAAAGGTTCTCAACATAATTTGATTAGAGGTTTGTGTCCAAATTTCATTCCTAGTGGGGTGATCAGCCTGCAATATGTTGATGGCACCCTTCTCTTCCTTGAAAATGATATTAGAATAGCTAGGAACCTAAAATGGATCCTTACTTGTTTTGAGCAGATCTCTAGTACGATAATTAACTTTCATAAGAGTGAGTTACTTCCTATTAATATCAGTTAGGAGGAGTTAATCCCCTTTTTAAATATTTTTCGATGTGTAGCTAGCGAGTTACCTATGAAATACTTAGGAATCCCTCTACATTTTGATAGGCTTAGCAGGGAGGACTTGTAACCTCTTTTTGAGATCATTATTGCTAGAATCTCTAGCTAGAGAGGGAGATTACTCTCCTCTACTGCCAAAAGAACTCTTATCTACGGTGACCTAGTGATTCTTTTTGTAGAGCATGAGTTGTAGGCATAACATTTACGAGAGTCCTTCCCCGTAAATATTACACCCTTAGAGTGGTACAACAAAACCATTACGGGTCCAACTAATACTTTATTCCTTACTCATAACACGAGGGTAATACAAGCTTTAAGATCCCCCTTGGTCTAGTGAGGATTCACCTTTACTAAGAAATTTAAAAGCACTAGCTTGAGAATCAATGGTACTTCTAAGCTAAGCACCATTGGGGCATTGCAACTTTATCGGGTTCAATCTAGATTTCTCAGCTCGACTATCTCATGCGTGCGAAACTATTCCTTTAAGTCTACACTATCCTCTCCTATTACAAACTCTATTCTATAGTATGTGCCTTCAATTCCTCCTGAGAGACCGGGTTCATCGTAATAAACCTCTTCCTCGGTGGAGTCTTCTGGAGTATTCATGTATTTTGTCTTTGAGGTACCTGATACGTCGTAAACATATCTATAATTTTTGATGATCCATGCTTGTTTTGTATTAACTAACTTATGTTTTGTCTCCACTTTGAGGCATTTTTATACATTTTCTAGAACTAACCTATTGACAAGTTGCCGCAGTGCCTAGTTGCCTGTTTTCTGTTGTTTTTGGTTTCAGAAAAGCTAGTAAAGAAATATTCTCTGAATTGGATGAAACAAAAGCCGAAGTTCCTATGTTTCCCAACACAACACATAAGTCCAAAGTAGAGACGGAGGAGAGCCACAAGGCGGCCACACCATAGGGTGGCGTGCCCCCCTGGGCACCCTAGGCTTTGGTGTGGGCCCCTCGATCAGCCACTGACCTTATCTCTTCGCCTATATAAACCCCTCGAGATGAAAACCCTAAGGGGAAGATTAGAATTCCACGAAAAGTTTCGCAGCGCCACTGCCACCGAAGAGGAGATTTGGGGGACAGAAGTCTCTGTTCCGGCACCCTGTTGGGATGGGGAAATGCCCTCGGAGCCATCTCCATCGCCATTGATGACTCCCATGATGAGGAGGGAGTAGTTCTCTCTCGAGGCTAAGGGCTCTACCGGTAGCTATGTGTTCATCTCTCTCTATGCGTGATCTTATTGAGATCATGAGCTTTGTAATCTAGTTGAATAAGTAGATCTATTCTGCTACTCAAGTGCTTTAATTAATCTCTGCTTATCCCCACGTGTGTGAAGTTAACAGTGTGCACACTGTGTGGCACTTAGGCTAAGGTTACAGAAATACTTATCATGAGTATAATTTGAGTTGGATGTCTCTATGAGATTGTGGTGTTTGTTGGAACCATCTAGCGCTCAAGGTGATAGTGAGGGGTTATCTAGATGGGGAATGTGAACTTTAAGGTGTGCTGTTATAGCCCTACATCGTCCAACCGGAGAGTAGTTTAGGGTAGCATAATGAAGAGAAGATATTTATATGAGAGTGTCCACTAGTGAAAGTACGATCCCTAGGCCTTGTTTCTAAGCATTGAAACACCGTTTACAATCAGTCTTGTTACATGTTTGCTTGCTGCCACTCTTATTTTAGAATGCAATTACCACTTATAATCATCCATATTACTTGTATTTCACTATCTCTTCGCCGAACTAGTGCACATATACACCTGACAAGTGTATTAAGTGTGTTGGGGACATAAGAGACTTCTTGTATCTTGATTGCATGGTTGCTTGAGAGGGATACCTTTGACCACTTCATCCCTGAGTTCAATAAACCTTGGGTGATCCACTTAAGGGAAACTTGCTGCTGTTCTACAAACCTCTGCACTTGGAGGCCCAACACTGTCTACAAGAATAGAAGCGTGCGTAGACATAAGTACCTAAGCAAGGGTTTTAAGAAGTATGGATTGAGTATGATGTAGGGAATATGCCCGAGAGGCAATAAGAAAGTGGTTATTATTGTATTCCATGTTTATGATAAATTTTTATTTCTCATGCTATAATTGTGTTAATTGGAGACATTAATACATGTGTGTTTAATAAACAAAATAAAGAGTTCCTAGTTAAGCCTCTCATATAAACTAGATCGTTGCTTAACAAGATGGTCAAGGTTTCACGATCATGGACATTGGATGTTGTTAATAATGAGGTCACAACATTGGTGGAATGATGTGATGAACATTTACCCAAAGTATGGTAATACAATAAAATTGATTATGTTTACAATGTTATAACATCGTGCGAAGTAACCCTAATCCTTAGACCATGAGGTCATGTTAATTACTAACACCAGAAGAGTAATTTATAACATCAAACCTCACACCATAATAGGGTGATTACAAAGGTGGGTTTGGGTACTCTGAAAGTGTTATGTTGAGGCTCATCAATCAAGAATGGCATTTGTCCATCCCGATGACGGAGAGATATACTAAGGGCCCTCTTGATGATATCACATTAACATATATTGCAAGCAAGTGATAAGATCACTAAGAATGTTATATCACGGAAACAAGAAAAGAGTACTTGTCGATAATGAGATCAAACTAGGTATGGGGATACTACTGATAGAATATCGGACATGTAATATATCGTGATACAAAGGAATTTAGTTATGACGTCAAAGGTTCTCACGATCACTAGAGTCATCATTGAATGTGTGGGAGTCAGTATGGATCTCCAAGTATTGTTGCTGATTATTGATTAGAGAGGATCCTCTATCATGTCTGCATTATTCGTGAACCATTGGGTGACACACTTAAGGTATAATGACACCAAATGGAGCATATATAATACCAAAGAAAGGATTAGAAAGCGATGGGATTATTTCGATGGACACCGGAATTGTTTCAGGTCATATTGCTGAAATTGGTTTCAGATGTGATATCGAAGTATTGTAAGGGGTTTTATGCATATTTTTGTTAATTTAAGTAATTACCAAAATTCTGAATAAAATAAATCAAAGTGTTTTATTTAAAAAGAAAAATGCATTTTTAACTAGTGGGTATTAAATGCAAAGTGAGTGGAGTTGAAATTGATGTGAGTGGGCTTAGTGGAAGCTCCATCCACATGAATGAGGGAGAGGTGGGGAACCCTACAAGGTCGGCAAGCCATGGCCTCCTCTCCATTTGCAACACCTCATCGTGAAGGATCTATCTCCCCCACTAGTAAATTCCCCATGGCTTCGGATTAGCGAAGTACATGTTCTCGGTGGATTCTCTAGAAGGATATGTTGCTTCCTCTGCTTTGCTGGAGCGAGAAATCGGAGGTTGTCGAGGTGTTGAACATGTGTGCGATCACAGATTTGCTGCTACTTTGCAGTATTGGACTTCAACTCAATCTTGAGATTGGTAAGTGTACGACTATATCATCGACAAAATCAGCTTTCATTAACAAAGCTTTTTGGTCTTCGAGGGTTAGATCTCTATGGATGTATATCCACTCGTTGATTGTATCTAGGTATATAGATCTTGGTGCTTAGTTATTCATATCATATGAAAAAATTTCTATGTTGTGAACCCAACATACAAGCATATTCAGCAAATTCTATAGTGGTTGTCTGATGCTCTACCTAAAGACGTGGATAAGAATCCTGGGCCTATGCTTAGTTTATGAAATTGGTTTTTAGAAAAGGTAAGTTTTAGACTTTTAAATACTATGTTTGTTAGCCTTCATGGGTTGTACAGGCTTTCACGGAATCCCTTTCCCGTTGTGTTCCCAATCCTTTCCAAGGATAGGGAGTAACATGTCAAGGTTGATACACTCACTAGAGGGGTACTACTTTTCGCACAAATGATCTAAAGCCTGAGAGCATAAAAGGGTATGATTTCCTGTTCAAACTTCATTGGTTCGAGGCTCAGTCAAGATCCAAGCCCATCATTGTGCTTCACCACGACCACGCAGTCCACCCATTGTAACGAGTTTCGATCGAGAGACCTATGCTTACCCTCCCTTCTAATATGCTAAGAAGTTAACCTGTAGAACAGGATAGGGACGTCACGGGCTCCCACATGCTAATCTCCTCTATGGATCTCAGCTTGACTTAGAATACGAGGATATATGAAAGGAAAAAGGTACATCTGACTTCTCCATCCCATTATATAACTTGTGGCTAGCGCATTATTGTACGACACAAGAATCACTGACTATATTGGTTGTTAATCCTAGGTGTATATCCAGTATAATAGAATCCCCAGCATATGGTTCCCATATCTTAACCATGATTCCATTGCCCACCATTTTAGATTATCCTACTACCCTGAGCCGGTAATTCATATTTCACATTTATTATAAAAATAGTTTTTGCTTTTAAGTTCAGGTGATAAGGTTTTGAAAACACTTTTAAAAATATGTCAATGGACATGTAAGCATTCACTTGCAATGAATATTACAAGTTTGATCTCATAAGGTATGCAAGGGTTCTATACTATTCTGGACCTTGGTCTCTACAAACAAGCATCATCGACCTATAACTATAAGGACAATGTATAAAATCCAAATGAATGCTTATGGGTCCTAGACAACTCTTTTGGTGGGTTGTTCCCTTCCCCTTAATTTATGTATTTCAGATTTTCGTATCCTCGGTTCGTTAGTTATACTTAGTTTTCCCCAGCCTCTTAACTTTTCCTCCCTTTTTCCCATCTCCTTGTACAAAACTCTCACACGGTCTGAAAACTCGTTGTTCGTCAGTCTTGCCATTACGTGCTAACAAGTGGGGCCACGTTTAGTCGGGTCTCGTAGTGGACCCTTACCATTACGTGCTGACAAGTAGGGCCACGTTCTCTTGCTGTTACATGCTGACAAGTGGGGCCACGTTCAGTCGCTTCCCATAGTGGACACCTCTCTCCACTTATCCAGGTCAACATCGGACCCATAGCTTATCCACGTGAGCGCTGGACCCACAGCTTACCCATGTTGGAGTTGCAAGATGGGACCCCGAGCCAGCCCCGCGCCCGCTCCCATGCTGTTGCCTCCCCTTTCTTCTTCTTCTCTAGCGACGGTGACCCTTTGTCTAGCTTCATTTTCATACAGTGAAATGTAATGCATATATGAAAGTTATACGAAAATTATACATCTTGAACTCTTTGAAATCGCACTTAGGACATGATAATGTTGTGCTAATAAAATTATAAACCTTTTAACATTGTGCAATGGCACTTAATATGTGATAATGATGTGCTAACAAAATTTTGAGAGATTATCATTTTCTCCCCCATTTTCATAGAGTGGAATGTAATGCGTAAACTTGCATATTGATACGTCGTAAACATATCTAAAATTTTTGATGCTCCATGCTTGTTTTATATCTACTTTCTTATGTTTTGTTCACACTTTAAGGTATTTGTATACATTTTCTGGAACTAACCTATTAACAAGATGGCACAGTGTCAGTTGCCTGTTTTCTACTGTTTTTGGTTTCAGAAAAGCTAGTAAGGAAATATTCACTGAATTGGATGGGACAAAAGCCAAAGTCAATATTTTACCAGAAGGAACACGGAGTCCAGAGGGCAGCCGAAGGAGGGCCATGGGCTGCCCACACCCTATGGTGGCGGGGGTACCCCCTGGCCGTGCCACTTCTGACTCGTGTATTAACGAGCTCGTTGGGGAACCCCAAGAGGAAGGTATGATGAGTACAACAGTAAGTTTTCCTCAGTTATGAAACCAAGGTTATCAATCCAGTAGGAGCAAGGAAACACCCCAAAGGTGTAGCTAGCTGAACTTTGGCAGGGCGCACTACCGGTGCAAGCAGCAACATGGAGACCTGCACGACACAATCACATAACTCTGTCCCCAACTTACGATGAGGTTGTCAATCTCATCGGTTTTTCTGAAAAAAAAAGGATTAAATGTATTAAGTGGAATAAAGTAATAGTTTGCAGAAAGTAAACACAAAACAGTAAACAGTTGATTGTAGATTGATAGTAAAAGAAAGGAGCGGGGTCCATAGTTCACTAGAGGTGGCTCTCCTTAAGATAGATAACATGTTGGGTGAACAAATTACAGTGGGGCAATTGACAAACATCGAGAAAGCATACAAGCATATACTACTCATCTTGACTCCTTTGAGATTCGATTGGGCATTACAACATTATACATAGACCACCATCCAACTGCATCTATGACTAATAATCCACCTTCAGGTTATCATCCGAACCCCCTCCAGTATTAAGTTGCAAGCAACGGATAATTGCATTAGGAATTGCGTGTAAAGTAAACAATACGATTGTTCTATGAACAAAGGATTGTTGTTTTCTCCCTAGTAGCAACAACACATCTAGTACCTAGATATTTCTGTCACTTCCCCAGATTACCAGAGGCATGAACCCACTATCAAGCATAAATACTAACTCTTGGAGTTGCTAGCATCTACTTGGCCAAGATAGCTACT
Organism: Avena eriantha; assembly: GCA_910589775.1. Lineage (NCBI taxonomy): Eukaryota > Viridiplantae > Streptophyta > Magnoliopsida > Poales > Poaceae > Avena > Avena eriantha. The sequence continues at coordinate 61,991,255 of OU342745.1, read as the reverse complement.
AACAACGGAAAGCATGCAAGATCAAAAATAACAAAGACATGATAGAATCAATAATCAATCTAAAATAACATCTCAATATCCATCGGATCTCCGCAAACACAACATGTAGAATTACAAATAGATGATCTTGATCATGATTAGAGCTCACAAGATCTAAACATGATAGCACAAAGGAGGAGAACCAGTCATCTAGCTACTACATGGACCAAGAGTCCAGAGATGAACTACTCACGCATCACACCGGAGACTTGCATGATGATGAAGAAGGCCTCCAGGGTGAAGTCCCCTCTCCGGAAGGGTACTGAGAAGAGCTTCAGATCCCTCCCGATCTAGGGATGGAGATGATGGCGGCTACAGACTCTTCCGTGGAATTTTGATCGGGTACTTAGGGTTTCTGTATCGGAGGCAACTTATAGGCAGAAGGAGAGGCCGAGGGGGTGCCTGGGGCGACCAGACCACCCCTTGGCACGGGCCAGGCCTGGCCGCGCGGCCAGGTGGTGTGGCCGGGCCCCAGCCCCTCTCCGTCTCGTATTCTAGCTCCAGGTGTCCCTCGGTGAAAAACTAACTTTGGCTTTTGTCCCGTCCAATTCCAAGAATATTCATTTTCTGACTTTCCTTGAACCAAAAACAGTAGAAAACAGGCAGCTGGCACTGTGGCTCTTGTTAATAGGTTAGTCCAAGAAATCATATGAAAAGTACTCCAAAGTGTGGACAAAAGATAAGAAAGTAGATAAAACCAAGCATGGAACATCAAAAATTATGGATACGTTTGCAACATATCAGCCACCAGGTGGTGTGGGCCCCTTGGGCCTCCACCGACCTAGCCCTTTCGCCTATAAAAGCCTCCTGGGACGAAAACCCTAAAGACCAGATCATAATTCCACGAAAAGTTCTGCAGCACTGCCGCCACCGAAGAGGAGATTCGGGGGACAGAAGTCTCTGTCCCGGCACCCTATCGGGATGAGGAAGTGTCCCAGGAGCTATCTCCATCTACTCCACCGCCATCTCCATCGTCGTTGCTGACTCCCATGATGAGGAGGGAGTATTTCTCTCTCGAGGCTAAGGGCTCTACCGGTAGCTATGTGTTCATCTCTCTATGCGTGATCTTATGAGATCATGAGCTTTGTAATCTATAGATCTATTCTTCTACTCAAGTGCTTTAATTAATCTCTGCTTATCCCCACGTGTGTGAAGTTGACAGTGTGCACACCGTGTGGCACTTTGGCTAAGGTTACAGAAATGCTTATCATGAGTATAATTGAGTTGGATGTCTCTATGAGATTGTGGTTTTTGTTGGAACCATCTAGCGCTCAAGGTGACAGTGAGGGGTTATCTAGATGGGGAATGCGAACTTTAAGGTGTGCTGTTATAGTCCTACATCGTCCAACCAGAGAGTAGTTTAGGGTAGAATAATGAAGAGAAGATATTTATATGAGAGTGTCCACTAGTAAAGTATGATCCCTAGGCCTTGTTTCTAAGCATTGAAACACCATTTAGAATCAGTCATGTTACATGTTTGCTTGCTGCCACTCTTATTTCAGATTGCAATTACCACTTATAATCATCCATATTACTTGTATTTCACTATCTCTTCTCCGAACTAGTGCACCTATACACCTGACAAGTGTACTGGGTGTGTTGGGGACACAGGAGACTTCTTGTATCTTGATTGCAGGGTTGCTTGAGAGGGATACATTTGACCACTTCCTCCCTGAGTTCGATAAACCTTGTTTGATCCACTTAAGGGAAACTTGCTGTAGTTCTACAAACCTCTGCACTTGGAGGCCCAACATTGTCTACAAGAATAGAAACATGCGTAGATATCAAGCTATTTTCTAGCGTCGTTGCCGGGGAGGTAAGGTAAAAGGTACTCACATCCTCTGGCTACTAAGCTATCTTCTAGTACTGTTGATGGTGTGTGAGTGCTCGAATTTATTTCCTTTAGATTCTGCAATTATATCTTTTTGTTTCTTGTTTTTATTTTCACTAGTTAGGCTTAATGGAAAACAACAACAAAATTAGAGTGCTTTATAGTATTTATCTTGAGTTAGGACATGAAGTGTTTCAAGAGAAAATTAAAAAACCTATGGAACTTTATTTGCATGCTAATAGCAAGGTTATTAGTATGAATACTTTGAACACCATTATTTCTAATGCTATGGGAAAGTATAAGCTTGGGGAAGCTGGTTTTGATGAACATGATATTTTTAGTCCCCTGAGCACGGAGGAGAAAATTTACTTTGATGATACTATACCTCCAATATATGATGATTACAATGATGAATATGATATGTTTAGTCCACCTACTATTGAGGAGAAAATTAATTATGATTACAATATGGCTCCTATATTTGATGATTATGGTGATGAGACTAATAATGATAGCTATTTTGTTGAATTTGCTCGCACTACGATAAATAAGAATGATTATGCTTATAGGGAGAGTAATAATTATTTTATGCATGTGGCTCATGATAAGAATGTTTTATGTGATATTTATATTGTTAATTTTATTCATGATGCTACTTAAAGTTATTATGAGAGAGGGAAACATGGTTTTATGTATCTCAACAATATTAAGTTTCCCCTCTTTATGTTGAAAATTTTGAAGTTGCACTTGTTTTGCTTTTCTATGCTTGTTGCTTTGTGCTTTCATGACTTGTTTTTTTACAAGATTATTTTTCATAGGAAGTGGGTTAGACTTAAATTTGTTCCATATTTGCTTCTTGATGCTCTCTTTTACTTCTATTCATATTTCTTATGTGAGCATCATCGAAATTATCATGCATATCTTAATGCCTATAAAGAAAGAGCTTTTGGGAGACAACCCATTATATTTTTACTTTCAGTTTATTTTTGTTTTGTTGAGTCTTGTAAGTTATTGCCTCTGTAATAACATCTTCTTATCATTTTTTTTGGTTTTTGTGTCAAGAATAACCTCTAATGAGAGGGAAGTAAGATATGCGGAAGTTGCTATCCCGAAACAGATTATTATTGTGTCACTGTAAAAAACATCGTGAAAAATCTCAGTACATCTTATTGAGCTGTAATTTTTTGTGCGTATGCCCCAAGTTATTACCAAACTTTCTTTAGTTTTGCACTTTTCGATTTGAGCAACAAAAGAGTTTCGAAAAAATCGGTTTTTACCTGCTGGTCTGTTTTGACAGATTTCTGCCATTATTTGCATTTGCCTCTTAATCGATTTCTTTTTGAGTTCTCTTGATCACTTGAGCTTTTAAAAGAAATTTCTACAGTATCTTGTGTTTTGATGGAAGTTTTACTTGTGTTGAAACTAAACCCAAAGACTTATTATCTTGAATACACGAATGTTGCTAATGAAGATTGTGTGAAGGTTTGTATGAAGGAAATTTTCAAGTGTAGGGAAGAATAGTGTGATGAGATGAAGTATGGACAAAATCTCAAGCTTGGGGATGCCACCCATGTCACCCCAATAAATATTCAAGAGGTACAAGCATCAAAGCTTGGGGATGCCCAAGGCATCCCCTTCTTCATCAATAATCTCAGGTCTTCTTTCAACACACTTTATTTTTATTACCTTATGCACTATTTGTTGTTCTTGGAGCGTCTTTGTTTTTAGTTTCCTTTTGCTTTCTTTTCCTTAATAAGTTTGCTGGATCCCAACACACTTTTTTTGGAGAGAGACACACCCCGTTATCCATTGCCTAGAACACTCTAGTTTTCACTCTTATTATTCTGTGAGTGTTCTCCTTTGCTAGCACTGCGTTTGGCTTTATTTTTCTTATTCTTTTGGCTTAGAAATTGTAAGTTCTTCTTTGTAGATGGGTGAGACATGCTCTCTGGTCTTTATTGATTATAATCTTTAAGAGTTGTTTCAAATAAGTCGATTGGTGTTGGAAAAGAGTACGAAGTTTCATGCTTATAGTGGTACAAAAGGAAGATTGTTTTGACTATGACCTAGACTTTATCATGTCCTGTTTGATATTGCTATGACTTTATGCTTAGTTATTATTTCTGTAGCATGACTTGTTACAAACAATTGAGATTGCTTAATGTGCCTTGAAAGAATCATGCATTGTTTTAGCATATTAAAGCATAATATTGTGGTATTCTCCTTTGATGCTTTATTTGGGTTTACTTGGCACATGCTCACACCATGATAAGACTATACCAAATCACCACAGCCTCTATGATCATTTAGTTTTCGACTTGTAATATCACTTTATGCTTTAATTAATAATGTTTTGTCGCTTTGCATGATTATGGCCATTATTGCTCTCTTAGTTGGTCACTCCCAGTCTTTTGCTACCCTCCACATGTACAAAGTATGAGCTCCACTCATGCATCCAACTCCAAATAAAACCAAGTTATTCCAAAGAGTCCACCATACCTACCTATTAGCATTATTGCATTTCCAAGTATATTCATGTTTTATCTACCTTCCGAATTAAACTTGTTATGTGAAAATTAGTGATTAAAGCTCTCACGAACTTGATGGCACACTTTACTTTCTTGCACTTAATAAACTTGAACCATTGTGCCCATCTATGTTGCATATATGCTTGCGTTTTGTAAGTTGTGAATTAGCAGAACCATGTTACCATGGGGAACGCTTTCAACATTGCACTTTATTTAGTTGATATCATGTTCTTTTGCTTACGGATCCCGACGGTGTGAAATAAAAGGGGAGCTTGTAAGCTCATGGAGTTTGTATATGTGTTAGAGAAACGCCTGGGCGGATAGCCTACGCCATGCATAATCATGGTGGAAACTTGCAGCATAACCATAGTGAGCAATCTGTGAAGCATCCTCAATAAAAAAGGGAAAACCCTATGCAAATAGCAAATAAAAGGATCGCTGAGATGCTCATTGTTTGTTGCCTTGTCATTTTGATATGGGAAAGCTCATGTATCATGGGGCAAGGGGTACCCCGTTGGCGGTTCTCTATGATACACATGTACTTACAATGACAAGAACTTACTCGTGACTAAAGTTGAGTAGCATGAGGTTCGGTACTCGTAAGCAAGGGGCATGAGATTTCAACTTATCACTTGTCAAGCATATCCTCATATTTGTTCACTTTAACCTTAATCACCTAAAGATGCTTATGATAGGGGCAATGAGAGCTGAAAGATAATAAGTACCATAATTTTTGGAAGCTCTTTATGAGACTTGAAGCCCTGCTTCCTTCTATGAAGGGCCTTTCTTTTACTTTTATGTTGAGTCTCCATCTTCTATCTTTATGCACCTATTGAAAGAGAATAGTGGTCATTCTTAGTTTAATGTGCATTGTCCCAAAACTTGTTGATTGATTCATAACTTTGGTATTGCTTGTTCTTAAACTATTTGTATCTAGTCACCCTTAGAAACTTTGAAGGTATCCTATGCATTTATGTTTTGCTATACCGTGAGGGACGAGCTGAATACCATTCTTATTATGTTTTCTATATGTGAAACAAACATACGTCTTTCAAGACATTGTTATTCATGAATCTTTTGTTTGTACCTTTTCATGTTACAACATAGTTGATATGTCTTATTGTTAGAACTATACCTTTCATGTCTATGTTAAATACCTTGATCAAGATTTTGATGGTGCATGTCATCTCAAAAATTATTCTTTTTATCACTTACCTACTCGAGGACGAACATGAGTTAAGCTTGGGGATGCTTGATATGTCATAAACGTATCTATAATTTTTGACGTTCCATGCTTGTTTTATATCTACTTTCTTATGTTTTGTTCACACTTTGAGGTATTTTTATACATTTTCTAGAACTAACCTATTAACAAGATGCCACAGTGCCAGTTGACTGTTTTCTGCTGTTTTTGGTTTCAGAAAATCTAGTAAGGAAATATTCTCGGAATTGGATGGGACAAAATCCAAAGTCAATATTTTACCAGAAGGAACACAGATTCCGAAGGGCAGCCAAAGGAGGGCCAGGGGCTGGCCACACCCTATGGTGGCGCAGGTACCCCTGGCCACGCCACCAGGTGGTGTGGGCCCCTCGGGCCTCCACCGACCTTGCCCTTTTGCCTATAAAAGCCTCTCGGGACGAAAACCCTAAAGACCAAATCAAAATTCCAAGAAAAGTTCCGTAGTGCCGCCGCCACCGAATATGAGATTCGGGGGAGTGAAGTCTCTGTTCCGACACCCTGCCGGGACTGGGGAAGTGCCCCTGGAGCCATCTCCATCGACTCCACCGCCATCTCCAACGCTGTTGCTGACTCCCATGATGAGGAGGGAGTAGTTATCTTTCGAGGCTAAGGGATCTACCGGTAGCTATGTGTTCCTCTCTCTCTATGCGTGATCTTATGAGATCATGAGCTTTGTAATCTATATATCTATTCTTCTACTCAAGTGCTTTAATTAATCTTTGCTTATCCCCATGTGTGTGAAGTTGACAGTGTGCACACCGTGTGGCACTTTGGCTAAGGTTACAGAAATACTTATCATGAGTACAATTTGAGTTGGATGTCTCTATGAGATTGTAAAGTTTGTTGGAACCATCTAGCACTCAAGGTGACAGTGAGGGGTTATCTAGATGGGGAATGCAAACTTTAAGGTGTGCTCTTATAGTCCTACATCGTCCAACTAGAGAGTAGTTCAGGGTAGAATAATGAAGAGAAGATATTTATATGAGAGTGTCCACTAGTGAAAGTATGACCCTAGGCCTTGTTTCTAAGCATGGAAACACCATTTACAATTAGTCATGTTACGTGTTTGCTTGCTGCCACTCTTATTTCAGATGGCAATTACCACTTATAATAATCTATATTACTTGTATTTCACTATCTCTTCGCCGATCTAGTGTACCTATACACCTGACAAGTGTATTGGGTGTGTTGGGGACACAAGAGACTTCTTGTATCTTGATTGCACGGTTGCTTGAGAGGGATACCTTTGACCACTTCCTCCTTGTGTTCGATAAACCTTGGGTGATCCACTTAAGGGAAACTTGCTGCTGTTCTACAAACCTCTGCACTTGGAGGCCCAACACTGTCTACAAGAATATAAGCGTGCGTAGACATCACATATATGAAAATTGTAAACCTTTGAACTCTTTGAAATTGCACTTAGGACGTGATAATGTTGTGCTAAGAAAATGATGAGATATTATCATTTTCATAGAGTTGAATGTAATGCACAAACTTGCATATACAAAAATTATAAACCTTTGAACACTTTGAAATCACACTTAATACGTGATAATGATGTGCTAACAAAATTTTGAGAGATTATCATTTTCTCCCCCATTTTCATAGAGTGGAATGTAATGCATAAACTTGCATATACGAAAATTATACACATTTGAACTATTTGAAATCACACTTAATACGTGATAATGGTGTGCTAAGAAACTCTTGAGAGATTGCCATTTTCATAGAGTGGAATGTAATGCATAAACTTGCATATACAAAAGTTATACACCTTTGAACTCTTTGAAATCGCACTTAGGACATGATAATGTTGTGCTAATAAAATCCTGATCATTTATCATTTCCATGGAGTGAAATATAATGCATAAACTTGTGTATACTAAAATTTTAAACCTTTCAACACTGGGAAATCGCACTTAATAACGAGATAATGATGTGCTAGAAAAATTTTGAGAGATTATCATTTTCTCCCCCATTTTCATAGAGTGGAATGTAATGTATAAACTTGCGTATACGAAAATTATACACATTTGAACTCTTTGAAATCGCACTTAATACGTGATAATATTGTGCTAAGAAAATCTTGCGAGATTATCATTTTTCATATAGTGGAATGTAATGCACAAATTATACAGCTTTGAACACTTTCCCTTCAAATTATATTCAAATTCATTTGTTTATGGAGTTAAAGTACCAGTGGCAAACTCGTTATTTTGCATGGATAAAGAGGTGCCCCGATAGATATAGGGTTTATACTGTCCGCTAGATCATAGAGGATCAACGGTTGGTAGGCACGATCCATGTGACAACTGTCTCAACCAGTCAGAGTGTAGCAACCAAGATGAGCACAGGTATGAGAGATTGTGACTAAGAGAGGGGAAAACTAAGTAGAACTTAAGAACCAAGGGAAAAACTGAGTAGAACTTAAGAACCGATGGCAAAACTGACAAAGGGATTCAAATAGAAAATAAAAAGAGATTTAAAAAATGGAAAATGTGTCTTTTATACAAAAATACATCTTGGCATATATCAAACTGTTTGCAATTAAAATATACACCAGTTTGACAATTATTGCCTCATTCAGAAAAACTATGTTTTGGGGAGGGATGTTGGGAAGAGGCTTGAGTAGAAAGCCATGAACCTTCATACATAGTAGGTACGAAGTTGTGATTTAGTTTAAAACTTGATTTATATACATTTCTTATGGTGGCAGGTCACATAATAAGACTCCCTGGGTAGATGCCACTATGTTTTGATCTTTTTGAATTTGTTATGCATAAAATGACTCAATTAGCTAGCTAAAACCCATTCGTTGACTATCTGTTGGGCAGCCACCGGAGGGTAAAACTTTAGTATATTGCACACGATAGTGTTAGTACTAGAGGGTAAAACTGAGTACAACCAAACTGCTAGTGTTACAGTCGAGTGCAAAACTGAGCACAACTAAGTCGCCAGGTGAAAGAGCATGTGGGCCCCCATGTGTGGTTTTGGTAATTAATGACAATCTTTATGGAAAAATGTGTGTATTAAGGTGTACTTGTAGGATTTGTCCATTGGCATCGCTTGGAGTATGTGTTGGCTCCAAGGTGGAAGATATGAAGAAGAAGATGTGTTGTGCAAGCTCAAAATGCATCATCCCTAGAAGATCTCATGTTTGATGCTTGCTATCCTGGGTGATTATGGATCGATGAAGACAAGATCAAAGGATGCTCAACGCAAAGGTATTCTTGATAGGTTTTCCCTTTTTCCGTCTCGTGTTTTTAGTTGAGAGACCGGGTTTAGGATTGATATTCGTACTATCAAGAGGGACTCTCGAGTAAGTAACTCGATCATATCGTTCGGAGAGAGCTCAAACCTTTGTATACTTGCATCATTGTATTTGGTGGTTTATTTGTCTTATCCATATGAGGATATAGAGCTTGTGGTAATCTTCATAACAAGCTCTCGTTCATCAAAATCGGATCTCCCTTTTATATCTTGTTGCGATTTTGATCTTGGCGGTTTTTTCGGTTTCTCACCAAGTGAGGTATCACACATTATCATACTTGATACATTCTCACCTGGTGATAACCAATATTTTCGCTTGTTATTCGGTAGCTATTGTCGTCCTCTTTCCAACGCAATTGGATTCGGGTCAATCGGAGTTACCAATCAAAATCAAAAGTTATTGATATTTGAGTATTTGCCTCTTTGTTTGTTTTAAAAGAAAAAGAAAAAAGGGGGTTTTGTTTTTTGGGCCAGCGGTACTACCACTCAGCGCCACCGGGTCGTTCTGCGCGTGCACGCCACCCTCTATCCCGCGCGGTAGCTTACTGTCCCATGCCGGTAGTACCGGCCCATGCGGTACTACCACCTGGCTGTGGTACTACCGGGCTTCCTCGCCAGCTCCCAGGCCCAACCGCTCGCTTCCAGCGCATGATCCCTCCACCGCTCGTGATCTCGCCTCCCCTATCCCTTTCCCTCGCCTCGCTGCGCCCTGCTCGCTCGCTCTCGCCTTGGCGCCCGCGTTGACCAAACCGGCTGCCCGATCCCCTCGAGCCCGCGCGTGCCTCGCTGGCCTCTCTCGCCCAGATCCCCGTGCGTGCCTCGCCAGCCTCGCTCACCCAGATCCCCACATTGCTGCTGGGCCGGCCCAGCTTCCAGGCTGCCGCCCGCAAGCCAGCAGGCCGCCGCTCGCGCGAGGCCTCGCCTCCGCTTGCCGTGTGCACCGCTGCTATCGCGCGTGCTTGCGCCCGCTTCCCGCGCTGGCCTCGCTCGCTCACCGCCTATTTCTCTCTGCCTCACTGGCCCCGCTCGCTCTCGTTGATCGACTGCGACCGTTGACCTGCGCTCGCCTCGCTACTTCGGGCTCGCTGGCGGTAGCACCGTTTGGACCCGGTACTATCGGCCTAGGGAGATATTTCACCCCAACGGACAGATTTTGGCCCTCTTCTATTTAAGTCTTTTTGCCCTTTCTTTTAGGGTTGCTTCTTCTCCTTCTCTTTCTCAAGCTTTGCCTAATATTTGACACATCTCTCCTTGATTTCTCCTCTCCCCTCCAATGATTCTTGCCCATATTTAAGAGGAAGGTAGAGGAGATCTAGATCCACATCTTGACCAAACCAAATCACCTCTTTGTGAGTGAATCTTTGGGATCTAGATCTTTGGGGCATTTTGTGTTCCCCTTTTGTGTTCTTCCTCTCTTGTTCCCCCAATTGCTTTAGTAGCCTTGTTGGAACTTGAGAGTGAAGATTTGGGGCATCTTTGTGGTGTTCTTGCCTTTTTCATTAGGTGTATTGGTTTGTGTTCTCCTTTGAGGATTTGTTTGGTGATATTCATTGAAGCTTGTCCCTCTTGGGTTCTTGGAACCCTAGACGATTGTGTGGCCTTTGTGGCGTGTTCTTGGGGTCTTCAATTAAGTTGTGAAGCTCCCCCAAGTTTGAGGCCTTGGTGGCGATTATTGGGAGCCTCCAATTAAGTTGTGGAGATAGCCCAAATCTTGTATGGGTTTGGTGACCACCCTAAAGTGTCCTATAGTGGAACAGGTGCTTGCCCGCGTGGTGGGTGCTCGGGAGAATAGGGTGAGGCCTTTGTGGTGTTGGTGGTCTTAGTACTGCCCACCCCTCAAACAAGACGTACTCCCTTTATTAGGAGGAACTCGGTAAAATATCGTCGTCCCCGCGTGCCTCGGTTATCTCTATACCCGAGCTCTTTACTTATGCACTTTACATTGTGATATCCATCGTGCTTGAAGTAATCTATATTGTTATCGTAGTGTTGCTTGTCTTGCTTAGCATAAGTTGTTGGTGCACATAGGTGAACCTTAGTATATCTAGGCTTTGTGCTTAACAAAAGAGAACGCTAGTTTTATTCCACCATTGTTAAGCCCATCTCATAGAAGTTTTTAAATCGCCTATTCACCCCTCCCCTCTAGGCGACATCCATGATATTTCAATTGGTATCAGAGCCAGGTCTCTCGCTTTTAGGCTTCACCGCCTTGAGAATAAAGATGTCGTCTAGTGGAGTAGTGCACGATTCCTTTTATATACTTGATGGCACAAATAATTATGATGTTTGGAAATCTCGCATGCTAGATTACTTTCGAGACATTCAGCCATCTATTGAGGGAATTCTATATATGGGTTTCTCTTCTCCTATGGATCCCCAAAATGAATCTTTAGAGGAGAAGATGAACTCTTATATAGATGCTCAAGCTACTAAAATGCTTTTACTTGTTGTGAGCAATGTAGTTAAATCTTCAATCATGCCTTATCGGAGTGCTCATAAGATATGGACAAAGCTTCAAGATAAATATAGTGAGTCCAATATTATTGAGGATGATTGTGTTCCCTCCACCTCCAACTGTGATGAGTTATCACCTTCTACCACTTCACCAACATGTGATTTTTCACAAGGTAATGATATGGTGAGTGGTGATAGAAATTGCAATTTGGACAGTGAGCTTACTATTGACAATCCTTCATCTCTATCTAGTTGCAATGATTTATCTTTGTACTCTAACACTTGTAGCACTCAAAACTCCTCATAAGCTAGTGTTGGTACTCCTTGCATATCATGTAGAAATGGCTTGAATAATTCACATGATGATATGCTTGCTTTGTCTTGTAGCCATGATAAAAATGCTTCTATTTCCTCTAGTTCTTGTGTTGCTAACCATGTAGAGGAAACCAAAGATTATATGGGTCAAGACAAGGTTTTGGATGGAGCTTCAAGTTCAATCTCACCTTCACCTTCTTCCGGTTCTCACATATGCCTTATGGCTAAGGGAACTAAGGTAACCTCTTTGGATCACATGGCATCTTATAATGATGATGATGATTTCGTTGATGAGGATAGTGAGGAAGATGAGGATGAGATTGCCTCTTTAGATGAAAAGGGTGAGGTTGTTTATCGTGCTCTTGTTAATAAGAATATTGCTTGCTCTAACTTCGTTGAAATCTTGACTTTTGCTATGGAGAGCAAGAAAATTATTAAGCAATTGCAAGCTCAAGACGAGGAGCAAGAGCACACCATTGAAAAACTTCAAAGCCTCTCTAATGATCTAAAAAAAGCTTATTTGGAAGAACAAACCACCAAGGAATCTCTTGAGGAGACTTTTTCTCTAGAATTATCTAGAGTAAAGGAAAACCATGATAGAGAACTTGTGGTGGCATGTTCTCTCAAAACTAAAAATGATGAACTTGTAGTTGCTGATGCTAAACTTGTTGAGGATTTTAAGCACCTCAAAAATGGCTCTCAAGTCGTTAAGCGTGAGATCATCAAACTCACCGAGTCACATGAGCAACTTCAAGCTTCATATTCTAAAGAGCTTGCAAAGTTTCCCTCACCTCTAGCCATTAATAATGATGCTTGTGCTACTAACTCTATTTATTGTGAAGCATCGATGTTGAAGGAGAATGTTGAGCTAAAGGCTCAACTCGCTTTGCTAACTAGCAAATATGGGAAATTGGAAGAAAGTCATGTTAAGCTCTCAAGCTCACATGAGGATCTTCTAGTCTCCCATGATAAGCTAAAGTTAGCTCATGAGGCCATTTTGTCAACATCTAGTGGGCCTCATGTGGACATTATCACTAATTCTACTTCTAATGTCATATTGCCATGTGCTAGTCATTGTAATTCATCCTCGCATAACCATGCTATATCTTGTGATGAATTGCTTTCCTTGCCTTGTTGCTCTAACAATGAGAATTATACTTCCTCTACTACTATTGTTGGTGACACTAACCATGTAGAGGAAATTAGAGAGCTCAAGGCTCAAGTCACTTCTTTGAAGAATGACTTGAAAAAGGGTCATAAAGGGAAGGCCACACTCAACCACATCTTGAGTGTGCAAAAATCCCCCAATGGCAAGAGTGGACTTGGATTCAACTCCAATAACAAGAACAAGTCCAATAACAAGTTGAAGCACAAGGGAAACAAGAAGAATGGCCAAGATCAAGTGAAGTATTCGACCAACATTGTTTGCTTCAAGTGCAAGGAAGAAGGGCATCATGTTAGGGCCCATTGAAGAAGAAGCCTCTTGGTATGAAGCAACAAGGGAAGCTGCCTCAAGCTCTACCTCAAGTTGTAGATGGGCCTCTTCCTAAGAGGACTACTTGAGCTCTTCCTCAAGTTATGGCATCACCCAAGAAGAAAGTTAGCAAGAAAAGAACTTGCTACATTTGCCGTGAGAAGGGGCACATTTATTCCCCATGCACTAGTGGTATCTCCTCATCCAACCCTATCATTACTGATGATGCTTATTCTCTTTGTTTGGATGAGATTGGCAATGTGTTTGCCAAATTTGTTGGTACGCAATGTGGTGTCAAGGAAAGAACCATTTGGGTTGCCAAGCCTATTGTGACTAACTTCTTAGGACCCAACTTGGTTGGGGACCAACAAGCCAAAACTTGATCAATAGGTATTTTTGGGAGGACAACGGAGACTTGGTTTCATTAAGAAGAATTGGGACCTTTATCTATTATATTTTTCAAGCCAAGTCATGTGGATTATATTGCCTCTATTATATTTCCAATGTTCCTCCTTGCTGTAACATATGCCTAATTGATTACATTGAAAGTTACTCGCCCCCTTGTGCATGTGTTGGTTTTGTATCTTGCATGTTTGTTGTATATGTTGTGCTTATCTTGAGTTATAAAGTATATTTGTGTTTGTTGGTTTGCACACCATGTATGAGTGTTTCTTGTGTTGGAGATATTGTTGAATTTTATTTGGTATCTTATTTAGCTCTTGTGAGAGATTAATGGACTATCCCATTTTGGAGAATATCATTTTGCGGCCCGAAAGTTGCGGTGGCCAGGCAACGTGGTACCCAAGTTGCTTACAATCAGCTGCGTTGCCCAAAGTTGGCGTGCCAAATACTCAGAGGGTCTTTTTGGCACGAATTCAACTTTACATTTCAATACAAAATATCAGGCTAACGGCCATCAAGTTGGGCCCCCTGTCAGTTCTCGCCGTTATGTTGCTCCTATCGCTTAGGCGGGGTGGCTGTCACGTAGGCTTGCAGCGATAGAACAGTGGATAGGACAACACCCCCTGCCCAGTGTATTGACATGACAAAACAGGGCACATGTATCGATGTTATAATTATTTTTTGTTTACTCAGAAGCTAGAACGGCCACCACCACGCGTCTCTCCTTGGACTTCCGTCCCCGTCGTTAACCACTACCTTAAAAGAGCATTGATGTTCCACTATTCCCCTGCCTCACAGAAACCACTCTTCTTCTTCCTGGCATCTGTCTTCTTCCCGTCTTATACTTGCCGCCATGGAAGGTTGTCGCACTCTAGAGACAAGCTTCACTACCCATGACAATAAGAAGATAGACGTTGTCTACACCAATGAGGAGGAGACAGTGGTGCGTGTCCTGAGGATGTACGAGGGTTGGCTTGAGAAAGACGAGGACAAGTTTGTGGGATTGGACCTCGAGTACACCCCGGAGCACCCATATGAAGGGAGTGAAGTCGCCGTCATTCAACTGGCCATGAGGAAACACGTTCTCGTCTACCACCTCTCCCGGTTTGTAGATCTACTCTCTGTAGCTAACCGCTTTTAGGGTTTTCTCCTCTTGTTCTTTATCCATTTGCTCATCTTGCAACCACTGGATTTTATTTGGGACCAAATAAATTATGAAAAGACAATGTTGAGAGTCTTGATCTTGCATTTACTAAACTTTTCAAAATTATATTCAGATGATGATCTTGCATTGAAAAAATATTTGTAGTTACAAATTTTGGTGATGACAAACTACATACTTTTAGGACTGACAGGAATTGCCCAGCGCTGCGCCAGCTCCTTGTAGAAAAGGGAATTGTTTTCTGCACTGTCGAAAATACAACTGATTTTTTAAAATTTTATCAAGAGGGAATTATAATTCCTGCGCACAACTGGATCGATATTCAGCGTCTTGTTAAGATCCTAGGGGGCTCGAGGAAGGATGGAATGGCATCACTCGCAACTAGAATCCTCGATGAGTCGTACGACAGAATGAAGGAAGATTTCCCTACGGATAGGCACGATTTCTGGGATGAGTGGCCGTTGTCTGATATAAACCTGAAGTATGCAGCCATAGATGCTTACGTGACCTACCAGCAGTACAAGAAGATCCATTTTTTCTACGTTACCTCGTGTTTTCCCTATTTGCAAGAGGGAAGACGATCTTAGGGGAGCCCTTTGTAGAAAATGCAGAATAGCTGAGTTTGAAGCTGCATATGCAAAGGAAATGGCTGCATCTGAAGCAGCTGACAGAGAGGCTGTAGAAGCAGCTGAAAGAGAGCTTGCAGCTGAAGCAGAAGCAGCTAAAAGAGAGGCTGCAGCTGAAGCAGCAAATAGAGAGGCAGCATCTTCTAACAGCAACAATCAGGTCTGTGATGCACCGCTAATTGTGTTGCAGGGCGCTAAAGATAGGGAAGGCAAGTCAGATCCCAGGTGGGACGAAGCATTTCATGAGTTGTGGAGTGCCAATAATGTAAGATCCACCTGGAATGATCGTAGTTGGTCGCCTAGGAACGATGGCAAGCGCCTCAAGTGGGCTGATGAGAAGTGAATTAAATTTTACTTCTCAGTGTTATGTTTCTATTTTGTGGAACTCAGTTATCTTATCAAGATGTCTAGCGCCTCAAGTCAGAGTAGTAAAATAAATTTAACCCTCTTTGTGTTATGTTTATGTATGTGTCTTGTAGCTTGTCAAGATGGTAGCTCGTTAACTGCTAGTTTGAAAGAGTACCCTTTTCCTCTCTCGCTAAACATATATGTTTCATTTTGCCCAAATTGGTAGCAAATCTAGAGAAGATTCTCTCTTCGATAATTCATTCCCTTTTGGACCTCTTTTTGCCTCCGATCAGGTAGCAAATCTAGAGCAGCAAATCACACCAGGCAGAATACATTCATTCAGAAAACAAAACAAATGTAGATATAGCTGTGCATAGCTAAATAGGATATAGCGATTGAAAGCAGGTTGCTTAACAAGGTTCGATGCATTCAGCCAGAAATAAGACGCAAGCAAAATATAGAAAATCAAAAGAAGCTGCTTAGCAGCAGCCGCTGCAGCCGTAGGCACATTCAAGGCCTTCAAGCGCCCACGCCTCCGCCTCCTCCCTCCGGCGCTTCCTCCACTTCTTGATGCCCAGTCCCTTGATCTTGCGGGCTCTGGGCCTGATTCAAGGCATGCGACCCTCTTTGATGGCCTCCCGCTGGAGGTTTCGGAGGTGAATGCCGAGAGCCCGGTGTTCAGCAATGTAGGTGTTGATGTTCACGGTCTCGCGCTCGCCGCCTTTGTGGATGTCGGAGCCTGTGGCCTCTACATGCTTCAGTAAGGAGTTGAAGTCGGTGCCGCCGGAGAGACTCACCCAACAGAAGGCGATCCCCTTGCGGAAAGGGCAGCTGTAGTCGCCGCCCCTGAAGAAGGCGTCGTACTAGCCAGCTTGCAGCCTCATCAGCACCTGACGAGTCTTGGTGTGCATGGACTCGTCATCGCTGCAGACGTCGCTACCGGAAACCTATTGGAAGAAAAGGAAAATGGGGGAGTAGATGATGTAAGAAGATCGAGAAATCAAAATGTGAACAAGCGAATCCTAATAAACCAAGATCTAGCATCCAACGATGGGAATGGTAGAAGAACCAGGGGAAGGGAGCAAACCCAAGTTACCTCTGACCATGGGTCATCGATGTCGGTGTCATAGGGGTTCAGCGGAGCGATGTACTTATCTGGATCATAGGTGCCCAAGAAGTGCTTGATCTGCTTGTGACCGACGGGGGCCTCCTCACCGGTGGGGGACTCCTCTTCGGCGGCTCCATCGGTAGCGGGGACGGGGGCCTGGATGGGAATAGCGGCGGGCCTGGACAAGGACGGTGGCTGCTTTCAATGTGTCGAGGGGGACCGGCGAGGAGACGGGGGCCTCCTCGATGGCGGCCTCAGAGGCGACGATGGCCACCTTATCCTCCGTCATCGCCGGCGCGGACGGGGTATTCTCGGGAGTTTGCGAATGCTGGTGGGACAGTGGAGAGGGTTGTGTGGGGAGAGTGAGCGAGAGTGAGACTGGTTGTGCGGAGAGGGGCTCTATAGTTAAGGTGGATGGAAGCAAGGCACGTTTCGTTGCACCACCGTGCAACGCGCCACGCAGTCTACTGCACCGTGCACCACGACACGCGCACGGTATATCACGTTTTTTCCTAGGCCATGCATGACAGTTTCTTATTGAGCCGCATGCAAAGGGCACATACACAATTTCTATGTACGAAGTTTGACACGGCCCTAAAACTAGCGATAGTTAAAAGTGGAAATGTAGAGGGGAAGGTAGGTGGCTGTACGTCGAGATTTGTGGGATTGTGCTAGATCGGGTAGAGGGATGTGTTGATGAAGGCGGAGACGTTAGGTCTCATCGAGCTCAGCTCTTCGGCCTCCGGCTAGCGCATGCAAGTTTCTTACGGTCGGGCCCAGTTGGAAGTGAGATTGAGAGCCGCTGCATAAAAAATGGGATATGTCTTATTAAAATCAAGTGGCAATAAATTACAGTTGTCCATCGATGACCGTGCACTTGATGACGCATGTGTTGTGGCGTAGTAGTAGCAGTAGTAGGCTTTTTAGACTTGATTAAACATGACATGACCGCTCGACGACTTCTTCCATGGATGGTATCGTGTTCCTTCTTGTAGAAGTCTCGCCGAGGGAGACGTCCGTGTTGTCTCACATGTACCGTGAAGGCCACGACGTGTGCAATGATCATCGTTGGATCACACGAAATCAACGGTTGGTGCGCATGATCCGCGTGACAACTGTGACAACCAATCATGGAGTAGCAGACAGAGTGAGCACAGGTTTGGGCTTCTACGAAAGATAGAGAGAGGGGGAAAACTGAGTAGTATCAAAAAACCAAGGGCAAAACTGAGTAGTATAAAATAGAAAGTGAGTGTCTTGTACAATTAAATACATCGTGGCATACATCAAATTATGCCAAGATAGATCCACTAGAGTTCATTGGATGTGTGTTCTTCTCATAAACCACATGGACCCACTAGAGTTCATTGCATGTGTGTTATTTTCATAAACCACATGGATCCACCGGTGTCATCGCATGTGTGTTCTTTTCATAAACCACATGTTGTAACCACATAAGGATCCACTGGTGTCACTGGATGTGTGTTCTTTTCATGAACCACACCCAGTGTCATTGGATGTGTGTTCTTCTCACAAACCACACATGGATCCACCAGTGTCATTGCATGTCTGTTCTTTTCATGAACCACACATGGATCCACCCAATGTGATTGCATGTGTGTTCTTCTCACAAACCACATAAGGATCCACCAGTGTCATTGCATGTCTGTTCTTTTCATGAACCACACATGGATCCACCCAGTGTGATTGCATGTGTGTTCTTCTCAGAAACCACATAAGGATCCACCAGTGTCATTGCATGTCTGTTCTTTTCATGAACCACACCAAGTGTCATTGCATGCCTGTTCTTCTCACAAACCACACATGGATCCACCAGGTCATTGGATGTGTGTTCTTTTCATGAACCACACACAATGTCATTGGATGTCTATTCTTCTCCCAAACCACATAAGGGTCCACCAGTGTCACTAGATGTGTGTTCTTTTCATGAACCACACCCAATGTCATTGGATGTGTGTTCTTCTCACAAACCACACATGGATCCAACAGTGGCATTGCATGTGTGTTCTTTTCATGAACCACGGCTAGAGTCATTGTATGTTTGTTCGTCTCACAAACCACATATGGATCCACCAGTTTCATTGCATGTGTGTTCTTCTCATGAACCACAGCTAGGTGTGTTCTTCTCACAAACCCCATAAGGATCCACCAGTGTCATTGGATGTGTGTTCTTTTCATGAACCACACCCAGTGTCATTGGATGTGTGTTCTTCTCACAAACCACGCATGGATCCACCAGTGTCATTGCATGTCTGTTCTTTTCATGAACCACACATGGATCCACCCAGTGTGATTGCATGTCAATTCTTCTCACAAACCACATAAGGATCCACCAGTGTCATTGCATGTCTGTTCTTTTCATGAACCACATCTAGAGTCATTGCATGTTTGTTGCTCAAAACAAACCACACATGGATCCACCAGTGTCATTGCATGTGTGTTCTTCTAAACAAACCACACATGGATCCACCAGTGGTCATTGCATGTCTGTTCTTCTCATGAACCACATCTTGTTTCATCGCATGTGTGTTATTCTCACAAACCACATAAGGATACACTAGTGTAGCCTTTCTGTTCTTCTCATGAACCACATCTAGAGTCATTGCATGTCTATTCTTCTCACAAACCACATAAGGATCCACTAGTGTTAATGGATGTGTGTTCTTTTCATGAACCACACACGGTGTCATTGGATGTCTGTTCTTTTCATAAACCACGTAAGGATCCACCAGTGTCATTGGATGTGTGTTGTTCTCACAAACCACATAAGGATCCACCAGTGTCATCAGATGTGTGTCCTTTTCATGAACCACACACAGTGTCATTGGATGTATGTTCTTTTCATAAACCACATAAGGATCCACTAGTGTCATTGGATGTGTGTTCTTTTCATGAACCACACACAGTGTCATTGTATGTCTATTCTTTTCATAAACCACATAAGGATCCACCAGTGTCATTGGATGTGTGTTCTTTTCATGAACCACACCCAGTGTCATTGCATGTGTATTCTTCTAACAAACCACACATGGATCCACCAGTGTCATCGGATGTCTGTTCTTTCCACAAACCACAGCTAGAGTCATTGCATGTGTGTTCTTCTCACAAACCACAAAAGGATACACCAGTGTCATTGCATGTGTGTTCTTTTCACAAACCACAGCTATAGTCATTCCATGTGTGTTCTTCTCACAAACCACATAAGGATCAACCAGTGTCATTGCATGTATGTTCTTCTCATGAACCACAGCTAGAGTCATTGCATGTGTGTTCTTCTCACAAACCACATAAGGATCCACCAGTGTCATTGGATGTGTGTCCTTTTCATGAACCACGCCTAGAGTCATTGCATGTCTGTTCTTCTCACAAAACACATAAGGATCCACCAGTGTCATTGGATTAGTGTTCTTTTCATGAACCACACCCAGTGTCATTGGATGTGTGTTCTTCTCTCAAACCACACGTGGATCCACCAGTGTCATTGGATGTGTGTTCTTTTCATGAACCACACCCAGTGTGATTGCATATGTGTTCTTCTCACAAACCACATAAGGATCCACCAGTGTCATTGCATGTCTGTTCTTTTCATGAACTACAGCCAATGTCATTGCATGTCTGTTCTTCTCACAAACCACACATGGATCCACTAGTGTCATTGGATGTGTGTTCTTTTCATGAAACACAGAGTGTGTCATTGTATGTCTGTTCTTCTCACAAACCACATAAGGATCCACCAGTGTCACTAGATGTGTGTTCTTTTCATTAACCACACCCAGTGTCATTGGATGTGTGTTCTTCTCACAAACCACACATGGATCCACCAGTGTCATTGCATGTCTGTTCTTTTCATGAACCATAGCTAGAGTCATTGCATGTCTGTTCTTCTCACAAACCACATATGGATCCACCTGTGTCATTGGATTAGTGTTCCTTTCATGAACCACACCCAGTGTCATTGGATGTGTGTTCTTCTCTCAAACCACACGTGGATCCACCAGTGTCATTGGATGTGTGTTCTTTTCATGAACCACACCCAGTGTGATTGCATATGTGTTCTTCTCACAAACCACATAAGGATCCACCAGTGTTATTGCATGTCTGTTCTTTTCATGAACTACAGCCAATGTCATTGCATGTCTGTTCTTCTCACAAACCACACATGGATCCACTAGTGTCATTGGATGTGTGTTCTTTTCATGAAACACAGAGTGTCATTGTATGTCTGTTCTTCTCACAAACCACATAAGGATCCACCAGTGTCACTAGATGTGTGTTCTTTTCATGAACCACACCCAGTGTCATTGGATGTGTGTTTTCTCACAAACCACACATGGATCCACCAGTGTCATTGCATGTATGTTCTTCTCACAAACCACATATGGATCCACCAGTGTCATTGCATGTGTGTTCTTTTCATGAACCACAGCTAGAGTCATTGCATGTCTGTTCTTCTCACAAACCACATAAGGATCCACCAGTGTTGTTGGATGTGTCTTCTTTTTATAAACCACACCCAGTGTCATTGGATGTGTGTTCTTCTCAGAAACCACACATGGATCCACCAGTGTCATTGCATGTCTATATTTTTCATGAACCACATATGGATCCACCTAGTGTGATTGCATGTCAATACTTCACACAAACCACATAACGATCCACCAGTGTCATTGCATGTCTGTTCTTTTCATGAACCACACCCAGTATCATTGCATGTTTGTTCCTCTAAACAAACCACACATGGATCCACCAGTGTCATTGCATGTGTGTTCTTCTAAACAAACTACACATGTATCCACCAGTGGTCCTTGCATGTCTGTTCTTCTCATGAACCACAACTAGAGTCATCGCATGTCAGTTCTTCTCACAAACCACATAAGGATCCACCAGTGTAATTGCATGTCTGTTCTTCTCATGAACCACATCTAGAGTCATTGCATGTCTGTTTTTCTCACAAACAACATAAGGATCCACCAGTGTCATTGGATCTTTGTTCTTTTCATGAACCACACACAGTGTCATTGGATGTGTGTTCTTTTCATAAACCACATAAGGATCCACCAGTGTCATTGGATGTCTGTTCTTCTCACAAACCACAGCTAGAGTCATTGCATGTCTGTTCTTCTCACAAACCACAGCTAGAGTCATTGCATGTCTGTTCTTCTCACAAACCACATAAGGATCCACCAGTGTCATTGGATTTGTGTTCTTTTCATGAACCACATCTCGTGTCATTGGATGTGTGTTCTTCTCACAAACCACGCATGGATCCACCAGTGGCATTGCATGTCTATTCTTTTCATGAACCACACATGGATCCACCCAGTGTGATTACATGTCAGTTCTTCTCACAAACCACATAAGGCTCCACCAGTGTCATTGCAATTCTGTTCTTTTAATGAACCACACCCAGTATCATTGCATGTTTGTTCCTCTAAACGAACCACACATGGATCCACCAGTGTCATTGCATGTGGTCATTGCATGTGTGTTCTTCTAAATAAACCACACATGGATCCACCTGTGGTCATTGCATGTCTGTTCTTCTCATGAACCACATCTAGAGTCATCGCATGTGTGTTCTTCTCACAAACCACATAAAGATACACCAGTGTAATTGCACGTCTGTTCTTCTCATGAACCACATATAGATTCATTGCATGTATGTTCTTCTCACAAACCACATAAGGACCCACCAGTGTCATTGGATGTGTGTTCTTTTCATGAACCACACATGGATCCACCAGTGTCATTGCATGTCTGTTCTTTTCATAAACCACAGCTAGAGTCATTGCATGTCTATTCTTCTCACAAACCACATATGGATCCACCAGTGTCATTGGATGTGTGTTCTTCTCATGAACCACACCCAGTGTCATTGCATGTCTGTTCTTCTCACAAACCACACATGGATCCACCAATGTGATTGCATGTCTGTTCTTTTCATGAACCACATCTAGAATCATTGCATGTTTGTTCTTCTCACAAACCACATATGGATCCACCAGTGTCATTGCATGTGTGTTCTTCTCATGAACCACAGCTAGAGTCATTGCATGTGTGTTCTTCTCACAAACCACATAAGGATACACCAGTGTCGTTGCATGTATGTTCTTTTCATGAACCACACCTAGTTTCATTGCATGTCTGTTCCTCTCATAAACCACACATGGATCCACCGTTAGATCAAGTCTTCTAGAAGGCATGCCCTAACACAGTTGTTCTGCTTGATGATTGTTACATACCGTTCGATCGGGGCGCTTGGACGATTGGGATGGTCTTCGTGAGAGCGATCCGCGAGTAGGCTGTTCTGCGGCATGATTGGCCTCGCTTGCTCTAGACAAACTGGCAACACCGGGTGCTCCCCTATTGCGAGTGTCACGACTCACGATTTCAGTGGGCCATATCCCAGTGTCACGTCCCCATTACTTCTCTTCCTCCCGTACTTCTCTTCCTTCCCCTTTAAGCCACTTTCCCCACTTCACTCCCATCCTCCCGTAGCCGCAAGCCGACGGCGCCTCCATCCCAATCCCCTCTCCGGCAGCCACCCCCCTCCCCTCTCGCCATGGGTTCAAGGGGAGACGGCGAGAAAACACGTTGTGATGATAGGGACGGTGATTTTGATGTGAGTCATCTCATATCTATCTCTATCATCTGTGGCTAGTTATCTATTTTTTGAGCTAGATCTACTCTGTTTACTCATGCGCGTATGATGTGTTAGGCCAACCAGACGATGTATGACTCCGACTATCACGGTTTAGCGGATGGAGACAGTTCTCTGCTATGTAAACATGGACATGTGAACGCTAAATTTGTAGCGTTCGAAGGACGAAACGCAGGCATGCGGTTTCTACGGTGTCAAGGACATCGTGCAATGATGCAAGGCAGAAGTTGCGGTGTTGTCAAATGGGTAGATCCAAAGTGGCCCAAATCGATGTAGAAAACGCTGGACAAACTATGGGATATGGCTGTTGAGTTGAAAGAATCCATAGTCATCTCACTTCTTGAGAGTGTTGAGATGAAGCTATGGGACCTAGTTGACACGACCAAGCTTAACCGAGATCTCAGGAGGGTGCAAGACAAGGTTAGCAAAGTCGAGAAGGAGAGGGACGTGGCGTTGGCCCTGAAGGCTAAAGCAGAGCAAGAACTGACTCAAGCAAGGAATGATCTTCACTAGGCCAAAGTCCTGCAGTTCACAACTACGAGTATTGACAAGTGCATGAGGAAAAATACAGAGAAACAATTGAAGCTGTGCAAGGAAGATGCTAAAAGGAAGGAGCAGACAAATTGATCCTTGCTCTCACGGGAAGATGCGCATCGGGCTAAGATTAGGAAGATCAAGGGGATGTGTGATAACTAGTTCTATTTAGCTTGAGCTCCGTGCCTTTTTAAGTTGTAATAGTAGTACTTTTTGACCTAGCGGTCTGAACTAGTGGTCCCGGAGTCCTGGGAGGAAAAAATTGGTCTCCCGTTAGTCTGTCTTAACCCTGCATCACTTCCTTTTGTCTGATCATGGTGGTATTCTGACATTGGTGGTTTGTTTAAATGTAATCTACGTGGATTGTGCCGCATGCAAATGGCACAGCCACAATTTATAAAGTGGAAGCACGTACACCCGGTTAATGGAAATCCGGGAGCTTCGCCAGACGCAGGGGATGCAGGAGCAGGGAGGCGGTGAGATAGACGGGCTCAAGCGTCTGGGCATTATCGGTTGCCATTGCTATTTATGTTGCCATGTTGTTGTGCAGCATCTGAAATAAGTTGCTGCTTCGTGGAGTGTGGCAGCTTAAATAATTTATTTATGTGTCACTTACATTCCGTCGTATTTGGAGACCTCCTGCCCCTCAGCAATCATGGAACTGGTGCTGCATGTTTTCAGATAGCAGTGTCAAAATCACAATTTCAGATTCAACTACTGACTCGGGCATTTCCAAACCCTAAGTCGCAGTACATTTTACTCAAAGAACGTGGGTAGATTGTTTCGCCCAGAAAAGTGCCACACACAGAGCTCCAGAATTTAACAGAATTACATATATAGGTTCAAGTTCAACACATTACTATGCATCTTCATTGCCAGCAGCCTTGTTTCGCAGCCTGGGTGCCAAGCCTTCACGTCCACTGGCTTCTTCATTTCCTGCCTTTTTCCTCTTCCTCGGTGCCAATTTTCTTAGCTTCGCGTACTCTGCATCGCCGGGACAATGGGCACCAGAATCGTGTCCAGCATCATCTTTCCACTCGTTTTAATTTCTTCGGGCAGCAAAATGACTGACCCAACAGTCATGTTTCTAACCTTGCGGCGCTTCCTTTCAAAGAAATAGGACTGTTGCATAACTTCCCAATATCTACAGAGTAAATAAAACAAAAATTACAATTCAGCACAAACATGTGAACCCCAAGAGACTTTTGCTTACCAGGAGCTAATTGGGTTCGAGCAACAACCCTGTCCAAGAATAGAAGGGCGACTCCCAGTTGCAGCAGCTTCCACATCCAGTACATCACAATTCAGCTCAAACATGCAATCCGAAGCATACCTTTTAATCAACCCAATTAGCTGACTGTCACACGTTAGAGTAACCATGATGCCATGCTCATCCATGAAGCCTGCTTCGGCCATAATTCATCATGATTACACAGAGCAGCAATCATACCAGATATAGTGCAGATCTACGCAGGCGCTTCTTCCATCGTGATACAATGGTGTCCATACCACTTGCCCTTAGAGTCGTACCTGGAGAGGACTACCGTAACCAGGTAAGGGTGGTCCGCAGAGATCCCACTTGACAAAAAACTGTGGACAAAATATGTTTGTCAGCGTTGGGCTAACAAACAATTTTAGGTTCAGTAGCCAGCTAGCAGTTATAATTAGTGCGAATAGCAAATAGAAGGGTAGCTCACCCGCTTGTAGCCAGAACTTCTTCTTGCTTGGTAGTAGGATCTGCCATCCTCCGAGCTGCTCGGCTCGTTGGCGGCGGAGGCGGGCTAGAGCCTCTCAATGGCAGCTACGGCATGCGCCATTGGAGCCCAGGATCAGCGACTAGGCGCAGCAACTGGGCGCAGCAACTTGGCGTCGGAAGTCAAATGTCCGAAGGGATCGTCCTGCCTAGAGGGTGGATTCTGACACCGCCGGTGCTAGGAGAAAGGTGGGAATGGATTTGTGAAATTGGTCAACGCATCCAATCTACTTAGTTCCTTGATTTGCCTAAGAGGTTGCCACGTTGGCACTCGCGTCACGGACAGATGACCGACATGAGGGTCCCGACTGTCTACTTCACGGGGCAGTTTAACAAAATGTTTGAATTTGGCAGGGGTGAGATGAGTTTGCCTCGAAATGGCCCCTCTCAGTAGTTGGTGGCCCAACATTTTGAAATGCGGCAATTTCAGGCAACTTAGGTACCGCTATGCGCTGGCCCGGGAACTTTGGTACCACAGACAAACAGCCCCCCATTTTGGGGGAGTGTTATGCTTGGGCATTCCACAATCCTAAAAATGTGTCTTCATGAGGAATACCACTTAGTAGTGATTTTGCAATTTTATCTAGTCTCTATGTGGTATATGTCTCATGAGAAATTCATGTTCTATATTGTCCATTAATTATATCATTTTCCTCGTGTTCAGATTTATTGTGTATCACATTATGGGGGAGTCATATGCTTAGTGCATATTACAAACCTAGAAAATGTGAAAATTCGAGGTTGTGTCACTTACAATTGATATTGAATTATATAGCTCCTATGTGACACTTTGTCTCAAACAAGTTCAATGCCTTTATTGCTCATCTTTTGGATCTTGTTTGTGAGAGTGTTTCTTGGTATGTGTTTCCTCATATTTAGACCCTTATATCCTCATGGAAACCGTTAGCTTCAATTCACTCCAATCACTAGTGTTTGTGTAACTATTGGAAGCTGCCAAGAATCTATTTCGAAGCATCAAGCCTAATGCTTATACTTTGTTATATGCTTCTTTGTGTGAATATGATCTTGGATATCCGTGTGAACTACCTCGGGAATATTATTCCCAATACTTCTTGTCCTTGGACAATTAGTACTAAATTTGGTAGAATTTATTGATCATATTCACTTTGGCCTTCGCATATTTTTGTCCTATCTTGGTCCAAGAAAATGTTTTGTGTTTCTCCCAAGATTTCTTTGCCGCTTATGGATCTTCTTAGGTTATTGGCATCCTTGAGTGTTTTATTTAATATAGGTAGTAGTGATGATCTCATTTGTGTGCATTTTGCATTCAAAAGCAAAAATCCTAAATAATGTACTACCTATGGGTGAGCTCTCCTATATTATTTAGAACACTCCTATTTATGCTTCTTGCTTTGATCCATATCATGTTTTATGTTCTTGGAAGTTCAATCTTTTCGTTTTGGTAGTTTGTGCCATCATGAAAAGTGTGTGAGTTTGGTTTATCTGTTGGAAGCTTGCTCTTTTGGGAGTTGGTTTTGCCTCATTCCTTGTTTCATGTTTTGACCTTTTAGAATGAGATAAATCCTCGAGCATATGTGTTTTTATCTATCTTTTTCTCTTTGGATTTTGTCTAGTTCATTTGTTGAACTTGTGATCCTTCATGTGTTGAATTGGTTCTTTCATAAAATTTGGACATCGTTTGTCGTGTCACACTCTTGTGCGTGCCATCTCGGTTTACTTGGTGTTTTTGTTCAAATTGTATCTCCTATTTGGTTCTTGCAAGCCTTATGCATGCATATTTACTACATGTTTATATTATGGCATGCTTACTTTCTTTGATCCAATATATAGGGGAAACTCTACCAAATCCTAATTGGCTAAGATGTGCATGAAATTCAATTTCATATCAATATGCACATATTTATGTGGAGTCTCTTCTATGTATTTTAGTTTCACTAACTACTTTGGACCCAATATGTTTGGGAACCATTTTTGTACTTAAATGTGTTTTAGGTACATTGGAGATATATTGGATGCTTGTCTCTTAAAGTTTGAAGAAGTGGTGCGTTCATGGAAATCGGAGGCAAGTTATATGATTATCAAGGAATTCATATCCTCTTCATCCTACAAATTATATCTCGGTAACAAGTATCCCATTCTCATGCTCATATATCTTCATTCCAACCATTTGTGGGTTGCCTTCTAGCATGATCCTTTGTATTTGACTTTGTTTTGTTTCTAGTCTTGGTTTTAAGAGATCCTCCTATTACAAATGTGTGTAAATTGAGATGCGTACATATTTTTGGGACTATGCAAAATCATGCATATGATCCTCCAATCCCAAATATGTCAATCTAGCAATTTTATTGGCTATCCTTTCCTCAACTTCTCTCATGTGCAATAGTGAGATTTTGCTAGTTGATTTTTTTCTTTGTGATACTTGTTGCCTTTCTCCATATATTCCAACCATCTCCTTTTCCCTTGGTGATTGTTGTAATATATGTAGTATGTTGGTGTTTTAAGTTCATTAATAAATAATAAGATAAAATTGTGCCTTTGGCAAGGCTTACAAGCAAAAATCTTATTGGTGTATGTTATGACTTCATTTTGGTTTCATGTGCTTTCTTGAGTATCGTGTTTATGTGTGCATGTTTCTTTGTGAACATATGTCTTTGTGATGCATTCCACTTAGAAACTTATACACATAAGAGAAGATAATTTTATTTGAGATTTTTATTCCTTGGATACCACATTTTATTCCTTTTAATTCTTCGGTGGCTTCCAAATTTATTTGCCTATGAGTGCTTGTTCCTTTTGTTTGCATCTTCGGGCACTCATATTTATTCTCTCATGCCTTGTATTGTTAAATGAATATGTACGAGTGAGGATTCCATGATCATGCACTTTGTTCCCAAATATAATAATTATAATTGGTGCATAATCTTTGGGGAGCTCCTCTAATTCATTTAATAATGCTCATTTGTCTTTTTTTCTCATTTTTGTGTGTTTTAAATGCTTATGGGGGAGAAAGAATTCCATATTTTTGCATGATGAACTCAAATGCAATTCTATTTGCGCACAAATCTTGGGGAGCTTCTCTATTTTCATTTAGTAGACTCTTTTGATCTTATCATAATATCTTGTTTTGTTAATTTGGTACCATTTGTTGTTTTCATTTGTTTTTTTGGATCTTGTTGTTGCTTGCGTCATTTGTTGATGCTTATTTTATTTTAGTTCTTTGCCAATCTTTGGGTCCTCAATATAGTTTTACTCCCTCCCAAGTATTCATCATTGGATATGTGTGATTGCACACCTTTGGAGCAATTATCACTATATTGGCCTTTTAGAACTTGTCACCCATTTCGGCAATCGATGTCAATGGGGGAGAAGTTTTAGAGGGTTTAAGGGAAGTTGGTTTATGCTTTGAGTTGGTTCTTAAGCATTTGAATTTCATGCTATTGCATCTTTGTGTTGCTTAGCATATGATATATAGAGGTAACTCCACCAATGATAATGATTGGCAATATATGCAATGAAATTCAAGTTCATCACACATGCATAGTATTATGGGGAGTTTTCTCTATATATTGTGGTGGTACCAATATCACATACTTGTGTAGTAATTGATATTGGGGCTACCATTTTATTGGTTAATTCATTATATAAACCCTCTCAAAGGGATTGTCATCAATTACCAAAATGGGGGAGATTGAAAGAGCATGTGGGCCCCCATGTGTGGTTTTGGTAATTAATGACAATCTTTATGGACTAATGTGTGTGTTAAGGCGTACTTCTGGGATTTTTCCATTGGCATCGCTTGGAGTATGTGTTAGCTCCAAGGTGGAAGATATGAAGAAGAAGATGCGTGTTTGATGCTTGCTATCCTGGGTGATTATGGATCGATGAAGACAAGGTCAAAGGATGTTCTAGCAAAGGTATTCTTGATAGGATTTCCCTTTTGCCGGTCTCGTGTTTGTAGTTGAGAGACCGGGTTTAGGATTGATAGTCGTATTATCAAGAGGGGCTCTCGAGTGAGTAACTCGATCATATCGTTTGGAGAGAGCTCAAACCTTTGCATACCTGCATCATCGTATTTGGTGGTTTATTTGTCTTATCCATATGAGTATATAGAGCTTGTGGTAATCTTCATAACAAGCTCTCGTTCATCAAAATCGGATCTCCCTTTTATATCTTGTTGCGGTTTTGATCTTGGCGGTTTTTCGGTTTCTCACCAATTGAGGTATCTCACATTATCATACTTGATACATTCTCACTTGGTGATAACTAATATTTTAACTTGTTATTAGGTTGCTCTAGTCGTCCTCTTTCCAACGCAATTGGATTCAGGTCAATCGGAGTTACCAATCAAAATCAAAAGTTATCGTTGTTTGAGTATTTTCCTCTTTCTTTGTTTTAAAAGAAAAACAAAAAAGGGGGGTTTTGGTTTTTCGGTCGGCGGTACTACCGCTCAGCGCCACCAGGCCATTCTGCGGGTGCACGCCACCCTCTGTCCCGCGCGGTAGCTTGCCGGCCCAGGCCGGTACTACCGGCCCATGCGCTACTACCAAGCTTCCTCGCTAGCTCCCAGGCCCAACCGCTCGCGATCTCACCTCCCCGGTCCCTTTCCCTCGCCTCGCTGCGCCCCGCTCGCTCGCTCTTGCCCTGGCGCCCGTGTTGACCAAGCTGGCTGCTCGATCCCCTCGAGCTCGCGTGCCTCGCTGGCCTCGCTCGACTAGATCCCCACGCGTGCCTCGCTGGCCTCGCTCGCCCAGCTTCTAGGCCGCCGCCCACGAGCTAGCAGGCCGCCGGTCGCGCCAGACCTCGCCTCCACTTGCAGCGTGCGTTGCTGCTTTCGAACGCGCTCGCGCCCACTTCCCGCGCTGGCCTCGCTCGCTCTCCGCCCGTTCCTCTCTGCCTCGCTGGCTCGGCTCGCTCTCGTTGGTCGACTGCGACCATTGACCTGCGCTTGCCTCGCTGTTTCGGGCTTGCTGGCGGTAGTACCGGTTGGACCCGGTACTACTGGCCCAGGGAGATATTTCGCCCCAACGGGCAGATTTCGGCCCTCTTCTATTTAAGCCTTTTTGCCTTTTCTTTTAGGGTTGCTTCTTCTCCTTGTATTTCTCAAGCTTTGCCTAACATTTGACACATCTCTCCTTGATTTCTCCTCTCCCCTCCAATGATTCTTGCCCATATTTAAGAGGAAGGTATAGGAGATCTAGATCCACATCTTGACCAAACCAAATCACCTCTTTGTGAGTGAATCTTTGGGATCTAGATCTTTGGGGCATTTTGTCTTCCCCTTTTGTGTTCTTCCTCTCTTGTTCCCCCAGTTGCTTTAGTAGCCTTGTTGGAACTTGAGAGTGAAGATTTGGGGCATCTTTGTGGTGTTCTTGCCTTTTGCATTAGGTGCATCAGTTTATATTCTTCTCGGAGGATTTGTTCGGTGATATTCATTGAAGCTTGTCCCTCTTGGGTTCTTGGAACCCTAGACGGTTGTGTGGCCTTTGTGGCGTGTTCTTGGGGTCTTCAATTAAGTTGTGAAGATCATCAGTTTGTGTTCTTCTCGGAGGATTTGTTCGGTGATATTCATTGAAGCTTGTCCCTCTTGGGTTCTTGGAACCCTAGACGGTTGTGTGGCCTTTGTGGCGTGTTCTTGGGGTCTTCAATTAAGTTGTGAAGATCCCCCAAGTTTGAGGCCTTGGTGGCGATTATTGGGAGCCTCCAATTAAGTTGTGGAGATAGCCCCAATCTTGTACGGGTTTGGTGACCGCCCTAAAGTGTCCCATAGAGGAACGGGTGCTTGCTCGTGTGGTGGGTGCTCGGGAGAATAGGGTGAGGCCTTTGTGGCATTGGTGGTCTTAGTACTGCCCACCCCTCCAATGAGACGTACTCCCTTGTTGGGAGGAACTCGGTAAAATATCGTCGTCGCCATGTGCCTCGGTTTTCTCTTTACCCGAGCTCTTTACTTATGCACTTTACACTATGATAGCCATCGTGCTTGAAGTAATCTATATTGCTATCACAGTGTTGCTTGTCTTGCTTAGCATAAGTTGTTGGTGCACATAGGTGAACCTTAGTATATCTAGGCTTTGTGCTTAACAAAAGAAAACGCTAGTTTTATTCTGCCATTGTTAAGCACGTCACGTAGAAGTTTTTAAATAGCCTATACACCCCCTCTAGGCGACATCTGTGATCTTTCACCAGGGTTAGACACAAGGGAAAAACATGACTCATGGTACGCGTGTGCGGTGCACGGGCGATAGCGGACACGTGTGGCCGTGCATGGTGCATTAGCGTACGTGGTTACGCGGTGCACGGTGGTGCAACGAAACGTCGCTTCCCTTCTCCTTTATAGAGGCCACCTCACTCTCACTCATCACTCACTTGCTCACTCAACCGTCTCCACTATCCCATCACCTTCTGCAAACCCCCAATAAAACACTAACCACGCCGGCGACGGAGAAGAACGGTGTGGTGGCCATTGACGCCTCCAAGGCCACCGTCGAGAAGGCCCCCGTCCCCGTACAGGCCCCCGTCAAGGCATCGAAGGCAGCCGTCATCCCCGTCCAAACCCCTGTCCCCGCTTCCGTTGTAGCCGCCGGTGAGGAGGCCCCCGCCGGTCTCGGGAAGATCCCGCTTGGCTAGGACCCCTACGAGGAGGTTGATTACATAAGGCCGGAGAACCCCTATGACACCAGCATCACCGACCCATGGTCGGAGGTAACCAGGGTTTTCTCACCTTCCCTTGTTCTTCCCCATTCCCATCATTGGATGCTAGATCGAATGTTATTAGGGTTTGGTTGTTCGTATTTTTACAGTAGCTAATCCTCTAGTGTTAGATCTCGTATTTCGATGAATCCACATGTTCGTATTTTGATGATTCCCCCTGTTCGTATTTGAATCCCTCTATTCGTAGTTGGGATCAGTATTCGATTTGGTTTGAGATTTGGGGAATAATCAGGGATCTCAATCGATTAATTCATGTCCTTATTGCACTCTACTATTTTTCCAACTAGAGGATAGCAGCGACATCCGCAGCGACGAGGAGTCAAAGGACACCAAGACTTGTCATATGCTGAGGAGGCTGAAGTCCGGCCAGTATGGCAACTTCTTCGCCGGTGACGTCTATAGGTGCCCCTTCTGCACCACCAGGAGGCTCCGTGCCACCGACTTCAACTCCCTCATGAAGCATGTCGAGGACGTGAGGACCTGCGGTATGTCCGTGAACATCCACGGCTTCATAGCCAAGCACCAGGGCGCTCGGTCTTCACATCTGCAACCTCTAGAAGGTGGCCATCGAGGAGGGTCGCATGCACCCGATCAAGCCCAAGGCACCCAAGGTCAAGGGACTGGGCAGCAAGAAGTGGAGGAGGCGCTAGAGGGAGGAGGCGGAGGCCCTCCTGGCAGAGACCATGAGGGGCCATTAATCTTGTGTTGCTACTACTGTTGTAAAGCAGCTTCTTTTGTCTTGTTTGTGTTGAACTTGTCTGCTGCTGCTGAGCAGCCTAATTGTCAAACCTCGTTAAGTACCATACTATATATCCTATATTAGCTGCTTTATCTACATCTGCTCTATTTACTGAATTTATTTATGTTGTTGGTTAGATTTGTTGCTCTAGATTTGCTACCAGATTGAGGAAAAATGAGGGCCAAAAGGAACAATGAATGAAGAGAGAAGCTGCTCAAGATTCGCTACCTTTTTGGGCAAAAAAACACAACTATTAGCGAGAGAGAAAGAGGAGAAAAGATGCTCTTAAAAAGGCCAATCATAAAATAATGAAAAAAGTAGACTTCCAAGGCGACCGGGCGCACGTAAACCACCAAACGTGCCCCACATAGTCCCACACCACGTCCCCCATACGCGTTCCCAACAAACCGGCCCCACATGGCACGGACCCACACGTCAGCATAACGTGTTCCTGACCAAACAACCCCACGTGGTCCCAGATCGTGCGGCCCCACACGTCAGCCAACGATCAACCTAACGGCAGCTACCGTTCGAGCTCTTAGATGAGTTTCCGAGAAGGAGAGGGGAAAAACTGAGGAAAAGTTAAGAAGCTGGGGAAAACTAAGTACAACTAATGAACCAGGGGCACGAAAATAGAAATCCCTAGATTTTATTAAGGTATTTCATGCGGTGAATTTTATTTTTCAAGAGTTTCTTTTAATAAATCTTAGCTATAATATTATTTGGAATTTTATTCCACACTCAATTTTCATGAATAATCAAAGTTCTTATTTTTAATGGGTTATATCACTGTTTTTTGGGTATTTATTCTCCCTTTTTGACTATTTAGTATTTATTATAGAGTTTTATTAGAGAATTAATTATTATTTGATTTTTATAATTCCAGAAAAATAGGAATTCTCATTCCTTATATTTCCCTGTTTTGGAACTATTTTTATTTTATTTAATAGGAATCTATATTTTCTTTAGGGTTTCAATTACTTATTTATTTGTCTGTATTTTCATCACTTCATAACTCTTTTTAAAAATCCTCATAACTTAATTTTTTAACTCTACTCATTTTTCTCTATTTAGGGGTATTTTATTTTATTTTTCTAAAATGTCTATGGTTGTTTTTGGTTAAATGGTTATTTAAAGAATTGTGAAAAGACAAAAATACCCTAAGTATTTTTTTGTTAAAATTGTATTTTGTGACTTTCACGGATGATTTAAGTAGATATGGGTATATTTACTTAACAAAACACAAATCTGAAACATTTGAAAAGTTCAAAGGATTTCAGAGTGAAGTAGAAAATCATCATAATAGAAAGATCAAATATCTATGATCCAATCGAGGAGAATATCTTAGTTACGAGTTTGG
Source organism: Avena eriantha (assembly GCA_910589775.1). Lineage (NCBI taxonomy): Eukaryota > Viridiplantae > Streptophyta > Magnoliopsida > Poales > Poaceae > Avena > Avena eriantha. The sequence goes on along the minus strand of OU342745.1, from coordinate 61,956,703 downwards.
CACACACATGAGACAATGTGGAATTATTTCACAACTCACTCCCGCCGGAACACCACAGTGTAATGGTGTATCCAAACGTCATAGTCAAACTATATTAGATATGGTACGATCTATGATGTCCCTTATCGATTTGCCACTTTCATTTTAGGGTCATGCACTAGAGACAGCTACATTCACCTTAAATAGGGCACCATCAAAATCCGTTGAATGACATCATATGAATTATGGTTGGGTCACAAACCTAAGCTGTCACTTCTAAAAGTTTGGGGCTATGATGCTTCTGTGAAGAAACTTTAATCTGATAAGCTCGAGTCAAAGGTTGAAAAATGTGTCTTCACAGGATATCCTAAATAAATAATTGGGTACACCTTCTATCATCCATCTGAAGACAAAGTTTTAGTTGCCAAGAATGGATCCTTTTTGGAGAAAGAGTTTCTCTCAAAAGGTGTGAGTAGTAGGAAGGTAGAACTTGATGAGGTTATTGAACCTTCTCTTTCTGAAATAGCGAGTGGCGCGGCGCCGGAAACTGTTCCAGTGTCAACTTCACCAATTAAAGAGGGAAATGATGATGAGGAACCTCCTCTCCATGAAAATCCGAAAGAGAATACTACTAAACCTCGTAGGTCAGGCAGGATATGTACAACTCCTGAATTGTATGGTGATGAGTCTTAAATTTCATGATAGATGAAAGTAATAACCCTACAACATATGAAGAAGCGATGATGAGCCTGGATTCCAACAAATTGCTTGAAGCAATGATGAGTCTGGATCCATGTACGAAAACCAAGTAAAACCAAGTTTGGACTTTGGTGGACTTACCTCATGACCCCAAGACCATTGAGAACAAATGGATTTTCAAGAAGAAAACTAACGCTTATGGTAATGTAACTATCTATAAAGCTCGACTTGTCGTGAAAGGGTTCCGACAAATTCAAGGAGTGGACTATGATGAGACTTTCTCACTCCTAGTGATGCTAAAATCTGTTAGGATTATGTTAGCAATTGCTATATTTTTTATTATGAAATCTGGCAGATGGATGTCAAAACGGCGTTCCTTAATGGAAACATTGAGGAAGAGTTGTTTATGATGCAACCCCAAAGGTTTTGTCGATCCTAAGGATACTGACAAGGTATGCTAACTTCAGCGTTTCATTTATGGGCTGAAGCAAGCATCCCGGAGTTGGAATCTCCGCTTTGATGAACTGATCGAAGGGTTTGGATTGTACAAACTATCAGAGAAGCTTGTATTTACAAGAAAGTGAGTGGGAGCTCTATAGCATTTCTGATATTATATGTGGATGACATACTATTGATTGGAAATGATATAAAACTTTTGAAAAAACGTAAAGGATTACTTTAACAGTAAGTTTTCAATGAAATACCTTGGTGAAGTTGCTTATATTTTAGGCATCAAGATCTATAGAGATAGGTCAAGACGCTTAATTGGGCTATCGCAGAGTACATACCTTGACAAGATTTTGAAAAAGTTCAGAATGGACGTGTAACACCATGAACTCTCCGTTCTCGGGTTGTCACTCTTGGTAGCTTAATAGGATATCTAGACTGACCCCAGAGACCAACACTAGTCTTTTATGCGTACTTTGTCCTCACTCGTGCGCACCCGGTACCCACTTCCTGGTCAGTCACCCATCCTAGAATTGCTCTAGGCCAAGCACTCTTAACCTTAGAGTTCTTTTCGAATGAGCTTCCGCAAAATAAGTTGCAAATTGTTGGTATGAATATCCTATCAATCATATTAAGCCATGTGCTTGGATCTCACATACACCCACCCTTTAAAAGATCGATGTCCTTATCAATCAAGCACACCCCAGGAACATTCCCTCTTGGCACGCGTCTGTGCGTCCAGTGCCGGTACATGTGCCATGCCGTGTCCACTTCGGGCCACATGTGCCATACTCCACATGTCCCGCCACTGACCCGCACACACCCGTTTAACCGTGAGGTCGGATCTAATACCACTTGTAACACCCCGGATTCTCCATGCTTGGGTTGTCACTCCTGGCAGCTTAATAGGATATCTAGACTAGCCCCACAGACCAACACTAGTCTTTTCTGCGCACTTTTGTCCTCACTTGTGCGCACCCGGTACCCACTTCCCGGTCGGTCACCCATCCTAGAATTTCTCTAGGCCAAGCACACTTAATCTTAGAGTTCTTTTCGAATGAGCTTCTAGAAAAGAAGTTGCAACTTGTTGGTATGAGTATCCTATCAATCCTATTAAGCCATGTGCCTGGATCTCACATGATGAAAGTAAGAAAGGTTTCTTACCTATGTTGCAAGGTACGACTTTGAGCAACACTCAGAGTCTAGCTACAATAGAAGATACATAATTCATGGATATGATCCCCTATGCCTCAACCATAGGCTCTATTATGTATGGTATGCTATGTACAAGACCGGATGTGGCACATGTTATTAGTTTGACTAGAAGGTACCAATTTGATCCAGGTTTGGAACACTAGACGGCGGTCAAGAATATCTTTAAGTACTTAAGAAGAACTTAGGATATGTTTCTTGTATATGGCGGTGAAAAGGAGCTTGTCGCAAAGTGTTACGTTGAGTCTAGCTTCGACACCGATCTGGATGACTCTAAGTCACAATCCAGGTATGTATTTTTAATGAATGGTGCAACGGTGAATTGGAGGAGCTCCGAACAACCTATGATGGCAAGATATTCAATGGAGGCGAAATATATCTCTCCTTCAGAAGAAGTGGTGAAAGCACTTTGGATGAAGGAGTTCATTTCTGAACTGGGTGTGGTTCCAAGGGCTTTGCACCCAATGGTTATCTATTGTGACAACAATGGTGCAATTTCCATTGCTAAGGAACCAAGGTCTCACAATAATTCCAAGCATAACAAACGCTAATTCAACTCCATACGGGAACATGTCCAGGATGGTGATGTAGATATTTGCAAAGGGCACACAGATCTGAATGTTGAAGACCCGTTGAATAAAGTACTCCCAAGGGCAAAACATGATCAGCACCAGAACTCTATGAGTGTTAGATTTATAACTATGTAAACTAGATTATTGACTCTAGTGCAAGTGGGAGACTAAAAGGAATATGCCCGAGAGGAAATAATAAGTGGTTATTATTTTATTTCAAGTTTATAATAGATGTTTATTTCTCATGCTATAATTTTGTTAACCGGAAACATTAATACATGTGTGTTGAATAAACAAATAAAAAAGTTCCTAGTAATGCCTCTCATTACACTAGCTTGATGATTAACAGATGATTAAGGTTTCCTGATCATGAACATTGGATGTTGTTAATAACAAGGTCGTGTCATTGGAGAATGATATGATGAACACTTACACCCAAAGTAAGAATAGCATTACGATCAAGTTAATCAAGTTTTATTGCTTTATCAAACTCATACAAAGTAGTCATAACCCTTAGACCATGAGATCACGTCAATCACTAACACTGGAAGAGTACTTTAATTCCATCAAACATGACACCATAAATAGGGTGATTATAAAGATGTCGTTGGGTACTTATAAAGTGTTAGTTGAGGCTCGCGGATCAAGAGTGGGATTTGTCCATCCCGGTGATGGAGAGATATACTATATGCCCTCTCGGTGATATCGCATTGATAATAGCTTGCAAGCAAGTGATTTGATCAAAAGGAATGTTATATCACGGAACGAGTAAAGAGTACTTGTATGTAACGAGATCGAACTAGGTATGGATGATACCAAATGATTGGATCTCAGACAAGTAATATATCATGAGACAAAAGGAATTGACTACAACACTAATGGTTCATACGATCACTAAATTCATCATTGAATAAGTGGGAGTTATTACGGATTTCCAGATCCCGCTGATGATTATTGATCGGAGAGGTGTCTCAATCATGTCCATATTATTCACGAACCGTAGGGTGACACACTTAAGGTTCGCTGGCGTGTTTTGAGTAGATTTGGAACTCCTACTGAATTATTGGACTGCATAGGGGTTGTTTCAGAGAAGTGTCGAAAATGTTTCAGAATATCGAAATAACACAAGGGATAATTGTTAATGGTTGTGAATTGAATGATTAACAAATATTAAATAAATAAAAACATTTTATTTATTCCATAAGTGTGGTTTAATTGTTATGAATGTCATGCAATTAAAAATAAGATAAGAGAGGAGGTTACCTACTTGATGGAGGAGGTTACCACAATGAAGAGGGGATTACCACCATGAAGAGGGGGAGGTGGCACCTCTAGAGGCTGGTGCACCACCCCTAGGGGATGCTCCCCTCCTCTCCTATAAAAGGTGGTCATCTCTTCCCTCTTCCTTTACACTCTTGAATCACCTTCCATTTTCCTTTCTAGCTGCTCCACCGTTTGGCGAGTGCTTGTAGCGAAGCGCTGTCAAAATAATTCACCACTAACACTTGGAGAAGTGAAGGAGGAGGAGGAGTTCCGACGGATCCCTTCTTTCGCTGCCCCACTGGACTGAGGGCGTGGAGGACGTCAACGAGCCGCACGTGTGACCGAGTATGGAGGTGTTGTCAGTTGTAGCGCCGTGAGTACCCGATCTTGAGATCGTTGCATGTACACCTTCATCGATAACATTTGTGCGGAAACATAATACCACTTACGGTCTTCGAGGGTGAGTTACTCGTTGCTACCATCTTGTAGATGATCTTGGCTAGATAGTGGTTCACGCGTAGAATTGTTTTGTTTTCCATGCTACGGACCCCATCAAAAACTCCCCTATTGGGCCAATTTCCAAGAGGGAACAAGACCAAAGAGGGAAGGCCACCATGGGGCAGCAGGCACCGCCTTGCGGGGTGGGCCCTACCCTACGCCAGCCAACTTGGGCCACGCATGGGGCCCACCCACCCTGGCCAGCCGACCCCTCCTTTGGTGCGCCTCCCCACCTCCTCCTCCCTTTAGTCCCACCCCAGGACTTTAGCAATTGAGGGTTCCCACTTTTCCCCATATAAAAAGGTCTATATGGGAGGGAAAATTACACCAATATTTTATAAGGAAATTTTCTTGGGAATATTATCTCTCTCTTCTCTCGCAACTGTGGCTCCAAAGTAAGGGCTTCATGAGAGAGGGACTGCTTTGCTGCAGCACGCCGTTGCGCTGCCGTGATGTTGGCCAAAAGATCTACTTCCACAATCTCGGCTGGATCAAGGAGAGCGGAGGTCGTCGTTGAGCACCATACGTGTGTGTTACCTTGGGGGTGCTTCCATTAGTGGCACTAGGATCATCATGCAAGGACCAGGGGTGACTTACGAGGAGCATCACGGCCTTGAGGTCGGATGAGTACGACTATATCATCCACGCTCAACATGTGCCTAAAGCGCTTTCAGTCTATAAGGGTATGTTATCAAAGCCTCTATCCATCACAACATTACTCATAGATATTGGAAAGTTTGATGATACACTAGTTAGGAAATTTTTTGTTTTCTATGGTGAACCCCTTCAGTCCCTTGTGGCTAACTTGCGTAGACTATCGAAGTTCAGATGGCCGAACCTTACATGCAATGTCCATGCCACGTCAACCTGATGATGAATGGGGAGGCACACAGGCGACGCAAAGCGTGAGCATGTATAGCATGTTCCATTCACTCATGATCTTGGTGAGGAGGCGATGCTAGGAGTCACGGATGCGTAGGATGTCGTGCTCGATCAGTACTTGGAACCCATGCTCATCGAGCTAGCATAGGCTTATGATGTGCGATCGAAGTTGAGGGATTTTTTACACCTGTCGCATGGTGCTCCCTGATGGCCCGCAATAGCATAGGTTCGTCAGAGCACGTTTTCATGGAAGTATTAGTTCCAGTTTTTAAATCGATCCCAACAAGGAGCATAGGAACGTGTTTATCAGTGGCATTTCCGTTGCACACAAGATGTCACTTGTTTTGAGTATATTGACAACAAGAATTGAGATGAAAGAAGGTGAGTGTGGATGGTAGATAATTGAGTATTGATTAGTGTTTAAAGTAAAGAATATAAAAGTAAACAAAACTAAGATTGTTTGAGTTTTCTATAGATGAAAGACTAGGCGTGAAGAGATACGTTTCATGGTAATAATGAATGTTCCAGGTGGAATGAATGGAATAAGTGATTATAATACTTCTTATAAATGTGTAAGTAGGAAGCAACCCATTTAATAGTCACGACTCCTCTTGGTAGATTTGTTTGACCTCAATGATCCATTAAGTTCATGAGACCAGATCAAGGCTTTAAATTCAGTGGTTCCTTGTTTCTCCTCGAGTTATACTAGCTCCTCTTTGATATCTGTTGTGTCACTCGGGGGGTACCGATTCACTAGCAAACAAGTTCATGTGTAAGATCTCAGGATCATGTTGTCTGGGCCCTTAAATTATACAACAATCATTAGTCCACAAAGACAATCATTCTCACACATAATAATCACAACGATAATCACAAATAGATGGAAATAAAATAGGCACATCACATCTCAAAAATTCCCTACATCTCCTATGCCTATGGGGATTTTCTTGCACATTAGAGGAAAATAGAACAATGATATGATTATAATGTAAATAGAATTCATCTCAATATTATCATAGCAAGCCACAATAAAGGTAAGATCAAATCCAATAGAAAGCAAAGTATGAATAGAGTCTCAAACACTAATCTTACAAGTGTGAATCTCTCTCTCAATCTAGTGCAAGGGGAATGATGGAGGAGTGGATGATCTAGAGGCTAGAGATCTCGGAGAGGATCGATGGAATTCTTCTTATCCTTCAGATCTCTTCTTCCTCTATTCTAGAATGGATGGTGGTGGCTACATCTGTTTTTGTTATGGCTTCCTTCACAGAAAGTGCTTATAATGATTAGGCGAAGGCGGCTACATGTGGTACGGCAGGCCGCACGGGCAAGCTTCGCCTGTACTGATGCTCGTTAACACTTCTGGAGCTTCGAATGAAAAACCTTCAATTGGAGATTTGTTTGATTTGTTTCCAATCTGCTCATTGTGTTGGATCCTTCCAAAAGTGTCAGGAATCTGAAACTCACATACTATAACGTTTCGCGAACTTGCAATATTATCGTTAGTTAAAAGATGAAAACCAATGAAACTAAGTGAAAACCAATGGAAAATCCTCAGTAAAAGGTGTCATAATTTGGAGCTATCACTCCCCATTCTTAGCAGAGAACATCATGGTACCATGGGATGTCCATGATAGATCCATCATCAAATTTCATGGTGCCTTTGACGATAGTGTTAAGCTTGGCAAACACATTCGTAGAACGTATCTCATCTTGTCGCCCTGTAGTGACGTCAGGATGACACCACCGCTGGCTCTTTCTCGATGTTTTGACCCGTCGAAGTGGATTGTCCATAGGCAGGACATGTCTGGTGTGTCAGGGAGATGGTTCTCCATCCCGTGAACGAGGAAATCTAGGAGAACTTGCAACTTTATTGCATCTCTCTTCTCATATGTAATGTCTCGTGGAGACAGTTCGATCCCCCAAAGCACGGCTCATCTAGTGGTGTCGGGGTTGTTGAGGATGTGCACTAGTGGAGCATCTTTTACCACAATGATGGGGTGTTCCTGGAAGTAGTGGTGCAGTCGCCGGGATATCATGAAGACGCCGTATACCAGCTTCTGATAGTGCGGGTACCGCTATTTTGTCGGTGTGAGCACCTCGCTGAGGTAGTAGACTGGGTGTTGCACCCCGTGGACCTTGTTCTCTTTGGCTCGTTCCACTACCAGCACCGTGTTGACCACCCAGTTGGTGGCGGAGATGTATAGCATCATGGGCTCCCTTTCTCTGGGCGTCACCAGCATGGGCGAGGTGGAGAGTACACGTTTGAGATCTTCGAATGCCTCTTGTGCTTCATTTGTCCACTTGAACTTCTCAGCTTTGCGAACGAGCTGCTAGAACAGTAGCGCCTTTTCGCCCATTCGACTGATGAATCGACAGAGCGCCGCGATTCGCCCAGTCAGCTGCTGGACACCTTTGATGTTCTTCGGCTTCTCCATGGCCAGTATGGCCATTATCTTCTTCGGGTTTGCCTCGATTCCCCTAGCGGAGATGAGATATCCGAGAAGTTGTCCAGATGGTATGTCGAAGGCGCATTTTTCTGGATTCAGCTCGATCCGGTAGCGGCCGAGATTGTCGAAGGTCTCACGGAGATCATCGAGTAATGTGGCCTCCTCATTGGTCTTGACAACGATGTCATCGACGTAGACCTAGATGTTCCTGCCAAGTTGGTTTTTGAGGCAGGCCTGCATACACCCCTGGTAGGTGGCTCCTGCATTCTTCAGCATGAAGGGCATTGTTGTGTAACAGAAGACGCCAAATGGCATGATGAAGGCCATTTTTTCCTGGTCCTCTTCCTTCAGTCGAATCTGATGGTAGCCTGAGTAGGCGTCGAGGAAGCGGAGGTGTTCGCATCCCACGGTGGAGTCGATTATCTGATCGATCTGCGGCAATGGGAAGTGATCTTTCGGGCAATGCTTATTCAGGGAAGTGAAGTCCACGCACATCCGCAGGATATCCATGTCCTTTTTAAGAACAAGCACGGGGTTTGCTATCCAGGTGCTCTCCTTGATCTCTTGTATGAAGTTGGCGTCGAGGAGTCTATTGACTTCCATACCGACCTCTTTTTCCCTTGGTTCTCACAGTCGACGTATTGACTGCTTCACTGGTCTGGCTTCAGGATTCACATTAAGTGAATGCTTGGCGAATTCCCTGGGAACTCCTGGCATGTCTGCTAGAAACCAGGCGAAGATCTCCCAGCGCTCACGGAGGAATTCGACAAGCACGAGTTCCTATGCGGAACTCAAGTTGTTGGCGACGAGGGTCATCTTGGTCAGGTCCGTTGGGTGGACTTGGACCTCCTTGGTGTGAGCCGACGAGTCGAAGGAATGGTCATGTGAGTTTGGCTTACTCAGAGGGGGTAGACCGTTGTCTGTCGACTCCTTCAGCCTCAATAGCTCCTCCTGCATGCCGAATGACTAGGAAATTCTGTTGGATTCCCTATCGCAGTTATCTGACTTCTCGAAGCTTCCGCTGATGGTAAGAATGCCGTTAGGGCCCGACACCTTCATCTGCAGGTAGGCGTAGTGTCGCACCGCCATGAACCTCGCGAACATGACACGTCCGAGGATACAATGGTACTGCAAGGGCCAGTCGACCACTTCAAATTTGAGGCGCTCTCGCCGGAAGTTTGTCAGCGTGCCGAACATGACGTCCAAGTTGATTTTGCCCAAGGGGTACACGCCCTTCCCTAGGATGATGTCGTGGAACATTGTCTCGGAGTTTTCCAGGCACAAGAAGGGGATCCGCATGGCTCGCAGGGTGTTGGCGAACATGAGATTCATGCCGCTGCCGCCGTCCATGAAGACGCGACTCATCTCGAATCCACCGATTTGCGCCTCGGGCACTAGGGGAGAATGGCCCAGGCGAGGCACTTGGCACGGATGGTCGCGCTTGTCAAAGGTGATGCTAGACTCGCATCCACTGAGGTACTCAGTGGTTGGGGGTGGAGAGTGGACCGCCAAGCTTAATTTGGCAAGTGATTGACTTTTGCACTCTATTGGAGAGGCGTCCTTTTTGGATCATTCCCATGTTCCCCACCACTCGTGGGTACTATTCGCCTCCATTATTCTAGGCTAGTGCAGCCGCAGGTGGTGGTGGTCCGGGCAGTGGCGGTGGTGCTCCGTGAGCTACAACGCCTGGAGCAGCTTTGTAGCCCTGATTTATCGCGTCACGGTTCATCTGGGCAAGACCTTCATGGAGCTTAAGGAACTCGTGACATTCCTTTAGGAGGTGGCTGGATTTCTTCTTGCCATCATGTTTGTCGATGTAGAAGTGGATGTTGCAAGGTCCAGATAATTTGTCCTGAATCGACGTTCCACGAGCCTCGACATGGGTACGGCATTGCCATACCTGCGTAGTTTTCCTGCTGTTGTGGTAGCCACCACTACGGTACCCGCTGTTGTGGTTGCCATCGTCGCGTCTGTCGGCGTAGCCAGCCGCGACCATGTAGAATTCTTCACGGTCTTCGTAACCGCGCATCCGACGCTTTCCTCAGCGGTCGCGGTCTGCGTCCGAGGTCGTCATCATCGTCTGAGTGGACGCGGTTATTTTTCCCGAGTCCTCTCCATCAGTCCACCTATTCGTGATCTCCATCGGGTGGTCAATTATCTTGGGCTTCAAGCGGCCCAGCTCCTCCCTGAGCCCTCTACGGCGAGAATATCATTTTGCGGCCCGAAAGTTGAGACGCCAGTGCACCGCGGTACCCGAGTTGATTTTAATCACCATGAATCGAAAAGTTGGGGCGCCAATTGGTGAGAGGGGTGTTTCGAGTGAATGATGGCCAAACCCAATATTTTGAAATCGCGCCCGTTAAGTCGGGATATTCCGTTACACTAGTTCCTGCTATACTCCTTCTTCGCCAGTCACTCTTCTTAGCCACCATGCACGTGTCGTACGAGAAAATCCATTACTGTACTTTCCTAACTCTCCACACTGAATCTGGTTGCGGCAACAACGGTCCTTTTTCTTCCCTTCCCCGACCCTAAATCTGTCGGTGGTAGAGTCCCTTTTTTCTCCCTTCCCTGACATTGAATCCAACGGCGGCGGACCAGCATGTCTTGCAAGGCAAAGGTTGTAGCTACATCACTAACTGATTTGGGTCCGTCAGAGCCAGAGTCTGGGGCACAACGCGAAGCAGCGGTGAGGTCTTCAGCCCCGGTTAGCGAGGAGGTCAGCAAGGATTCTGCTCCCAAGGTACCTACGAGCAGCGGGTTGAAGAGAAAAGCAAGGCCGGTGGCGGATTGTTCGGCTCCGGTGGGTGGATGCGACACCCAAATCTCAAAGAAAAAACCCGGGAGAAGAGCGAGAGGTGAATTTTTCTTATTTGTGCCTTATCTTACAAGTAGATTAGTTACGGCAATAGAATCGAATAAACTGAAAAGTTCCCCTTTTTAATCAAATTAGGCACAACTTTGATACAAGGGACCTATATGAGTTGAAAGTTCATGTTCGCCAGTACACTTCAAAACTTGATTTTGGTTGCGAGAGGGTTGTGTTCGGGCAAGATGTGCATCTGCTTATGAATTGCAAAGGGGTTGTGTCTATTTCGTAGCTGGTAGATATGCTTGCCGCTAGGATTCCCTGGGGTTCTAGACAGAGGACAAAATTGGTGTGGCGTAACATGAATGATACCTATCAGCAAATTGAACACTCCCATGAGCTTGAGATGGTTTGGGAGTGTTGTGCAGCAGATCGTAAGGTGAAAGTTGAAGCGATGATTGATGATATGTATGCAAATGCTGGAGATCTTGCTACGATAGCTTTGGCTCCTAGATAATATGGACCAATAGATGCTGATCTAGATAAGTTCAGTATACGCTTAGAGGTGGATTCATACATGGCAAAACTTGAGGAGGGAGTTAATAAGCCAGTTTCGTCATGTATTGTGGAGATCACTGTGGATTCCAAAAACATAACTCTTGATGAAATGAGAGAGAAGATCAGTAAGGAAATCAGTATTGGCCCTAAGCAGATGGCACAAATCCGATGGTGGCATCATAAGAAGCAGCAATTCATAGATGTTTTGGATACTGGAGATCTTATGCAGATTATGCGACGAAAGAAGCGAACCAGGAAGGTGTTCTTCCTTGGTACCATTTCTGATGTTGTTGAACAGGTTATAGTGGATGTAGAGGCCCCTGTAGTGGCTGAACAAAATGAGGTGGTCGACGTTGACGAGATCTGGTGAGAGTTGCTACCCTAGGCTTGTGATATGGACCGCGGGGTTCCCCTGCCTGTATTTGTAGCATTGACTGCTATTGCATTTAGAGTGTGTTTCTATGATTATGTTTGTTGAGAGATTGTGATATAATGTTGTGCGAGCTATTGAGATTTTCGGACATGTCACTCACTGAAACCATCGTTGTTGTAATAAGACATAAGTACATTGTAGTTGACATGATTATGTTTCTTAAGATGACATACCGTACTTGTTTCTGTTATTATGTTTGTTGGGACATTGTAATGTTTTGTGAAACCATGACTGGGCAAGTGATGCATAAATACATTGTAGTTGACATGATTATGTTTCTTGAGATGATGTACTGTACTTGTTTCTGTTATTTTGTTTGTTGAGAGATTGTAATGTAATGTTTTGTGAAACCATGACTGGACAAGTGATGCGTAAGTAGCTTGTAGTCGACATGATTTTGTTTCTTGAGTTGATGTAATATACTTGTTTCTGTGATTATGTTTTTTGAGAGATTGTAATGTGATGTTTTGTGAAACCATGACTGGACAAGTGATGCGTAAGTACCTTGTAGTTGACATGATTTTGTTTCTTTAGTTGATGTAATATACTTATTTCTATTATTATGTTTGTTGAGAGATTGTAATGTAATGTTTTGTGAAACCATGACTGAACAAGTGATGCATAAGTACCTTGTAGTTGACATGATTTTGTTTCTTTAGATCATGTAATATACTGGTATGTTATTGTTAGGCAATGAAATTGGGATGGAGGGAGTACAAGTTTAATATTTGAAATAAGAATGTATGAAGAGAATCCATATTAAGTAGGAGACAGTAATCCAGGGAAAGGGCATGGTATCCATTAAACTATTGTAACATGCCAATTTAGTCATTGTTGCAGCGGTAGAAGGGGTGCTCTCTCTTTCTCCTCAGTGGCGCTAACGCCGTCGCCTGCAACAATGCATTCACCATGCTGTCCTGGAACGATGAGGACAACCAGTCGAGCAGCGACAGCCTTCTCTCCAACATCGAGTATTCCTTCCACGATGTGAGTTCCTCTGTTTTCTCGGGATAGGGTTAGGCATTGGTAATCTCTTGATCTAAGCTCCATATGTGCATGCAATCGTGTTCAATTCTAGATTTGTGTTTACCTATAGGTACCATAGACGATCTACGGCTCCGAATGGGAGGGCATAGATCTCGATGGAGAAGTGCCATGTGATCATGGGCTAAAACTGAGGAGATATGTTGCATTCGAGGGCTGTAACACTGGGAGAAGGTTTTTGGGCTGTATAAATCAGGTTTGTTTACATTATATGCAACGGTGACATGAACAAAAATGTATCGTGTATGTTCATAACACTATAGTGTGTGTTTTTTTAGGTTGGCCCGGTGTGTAAAGCAGTAGAGTGGGTGGATATTGAGTGGCCAAATGCACTTAAGAAATGTTTGGCACAGTTATGGGAGATGTATGAGTTGGAAAGGTCGGGGATATTTACTGATGCTTGTGATGCAGCTGAAAAAAATTAGAAGCTGTCGGTACGAAATAAGGAGCTAGAACAAGAAATCGAGAATTTGCAGTCAGAACTAAGTGACAGAATCAATGGGAGCTTCAGGATAGTCACAGGTTGCTGATTCATAATGCAGAAAAGGAGAGGGATCAGCTCAAGGAAGACAAGAAGAAGCTAGAGTACTGCATTGCGGATCTGTTGAAGAAACTGAAGAAGGCACGCGAGGGTGACCAAGGACAGACTACCGAGGATAAAGGAAATTCGAGATGAATAATTTATGTTGTGCCAATGCCTAAAACTAGTTAACTGTAAGACTTGCAGTTGCGCTTTCTTAACTAAGACAAACTCAATCCTCGAGCAAATTAATTTCAGACGAGCACACATATCGTGCATAGAGTTAAGTTCACGCTTACAAAATCACCACTACAGAGGATAAACCAGGCAGTTCAGTACTAAATAGACATATGTTGGGTTCAAGCGAGCCTGGCCCGGAGCTGCTTGTTTTCCTCCCTAAGATCGGTCAGCTCGTTTAGTACTTTGTCGTGCGCCAGCCGCAGGTTCTAGGGCTCCATCACGGAATCGAGAAGTTGGTCTGTAGCCATAAAATTTTCCTTCAAGATCTCTTTCATGATCTCTGGCTGCTTCCTAGCCGAGGTGCTACCTTCCTTGTGAAGCTTCACACAGCCGGCGTTTAACTCCTTCAGTTTTAGGCACTTGTCAGAAAGTACCGCGAGTTCAGCCCGCACGTGGTGAAATGCCAGTTTCTAGGAATTCTGCTTCTCCCTTTGGATGGCTATCTTGTCATTTAGCCAGGTCGCCAGGTCCTGGGTGAGCTTTCGCCTCTTTCCCTGCAACAAAAATACATAGTATTGTTTGTTCAGTTCACCAGGACAAGCTGGTTAGTTTCCATAATTAACTGAATTGACTAGTTGCACTGTCATAATTTCAAGGAAGAAGCAATCTAGGAGTAATCAACATTTTATGAATCGACTAGTGGCACTGTCATAATTTCAATTTCAAAGACAAATAAGGTTTATCTGCAGTTTAGTGTGTTGTGGGTTTTTTCCAATGTCACCAAATAATAGTGGGCCATTGGCAAACTCATAATGCAGAAACCCATGCCCAGATACATAATGGAAAGAGCGCATGGTGTCCATTCATGAACATGAACACCAACACATGTCCAGATAGATAAGGAGTTGCCCTAGGATTCTTATTGCACCCTATAATGGGAAGCAGACTTGGGCATTGCTCCCTGAACCCTAAACATTACAAAAGGAGTGGAGCACGAACTGATATTCGTGCCCCCTCTAACGGGAATCAGACTTGGGCATTGCTCTGATACGCCTCCAGACAAGCCCTTAGCTCCCCGTTCTCTTTCCGAACACCCTCGAGTACGGTGATCCCTCTGCTCATGTCCTCCTTCATCTCTTTCACTGCATCCAGGCAACGGTTCTTGTTATGGTAGGCTCGGATGGTAGCCTTGGTTTCCTCGATGCGTCCTCTGAGTGCCTCGGTGACTTCGTCCTGCAGGAGGGTGCACCTTTCCATGAGATTCTTCTTCTCCTCCATGAGCTCATTGATTATCTTGATGGCATGTTCTTGCCTGTTCAAGTTACGGTCGAGCACTTTCTGCAGCCTCACGATGTCACGTGCAAAATCTAGCGAGATGTCCTTTTGCACAGATAATTGCTTGTGTAGGCTTTCATTAGCTTGGGTGAGGGAGCGTGCAAGCTCATGTTGGTTGTCAATCTTGGCACTGATCACGGCCACCTTGTCGCGGTACTTGGCCTTCGATCGCTGCATTGTTCATGTTAATTGAAATAGAAATTCTATAATTACACTCCAGGTTCCAGGTGAATAGTAATACAGATCAAAAATCCCCATTGAATCTATGGACAGCAGTGTTAAAGATGGACCTATAGATCTATTCATAACCACGATAAACTAATCCTAATCACAAAAAATCCATATTGAATCTATGAATAGCGGTATTAAGGAAAGACCAAGAGATCAAGTCATAATCATGAAAAATAATACAACTCGCAAACGAAGAAGAAAAAAACCAATACGGGGCGGACACGATCTAACAAATCCACATCACAACTCAGAGAAATAACAGTGTGGAGATTTGCTACCTTGCTGAGACATGGAATGGGATCGAATGGGTCCTGCAATGCCTCCGTATTGGTGGATTCTGGCTCCATGGCCAACCTGTAATACGTAGAAGAGGAAGAGAAAGAAGAAGAAGTAAAAAAAGAAGAAGCAGAATAAGATCATGATGGAGAAGGAGAAAAAGTAGAACATGAAGGTCGTACTGCGAGGAGTCCTCGCCTGCTAGAACATTCGCCGCTATTGTCGGGAGAGATTGGGGCTCAGTGAGAGGGGGCTTGAAGGGCTGGTAGAGCAACAACTGCCTCTCGGCAAGCTCTCTCCTTTTTCTCCACGAGGATGATCGACCGACCTCTCTTTAGGGGAGCCATGGCTTGTAGGGGGAGGGAGGTGGCAGCAGGAGGAAGAAGATAGTGATTAGTGTGGGAGAAGAGTCAAAGAGTATATGCCATGGTCCAGTAGTACTACTACTATTATACAAGACCACCGTGTACGGTCTACCTTCTCAAAGAAGCTAGGAGGCAGCGATAGGGAATCAATGGGACTTGTCTTTATTGCGATGGGTAGTTCAATGGTCTTTGGCGCTGCCTAAAATCCAATATATAATAAGAGGAGTGCGAGCTTACCCTTAAAAAATGAGTGGAGCCAGGTGGTAGTCACGGGCATCGGCGTGCATGTCCCACATGTGTGTGGCACGTGTTGATGGGGCAATGATGCGCGCAACTATTGCACGATCACGTCGGCACATCGAAATCCGTTGAACTCCACGTCGATAGGCACTCATGGGATATTTACGAGTCTAGAATACGATGTGTCACTTTTGTTGTGATCAAATTATGTTCAGTACACGAGATATTACATTTTTTTAATATAATTGACAAATGCATCTGTGTACACGATGCACGAAACCACTGCTTGTCCCTTGATCAGATTGGCACCCAACTCTGTGTACCTGCCATCGCTCATTCCAAACAACTTCCTCGAGTATAATGGCCCCTCGTCGTGGCAATGGCAGGTCCAAGCCGTCCACTGACCGTCCTGCGTCCCCTATTCTTGGATGCATCGTTCGCGCTCGTGAGTCGCCTACTGAGGAAGCACGTCGTGTCTGACCACTCCAGGATCCATCGACAGTAGCACTCGAGGACACCGCGACATCGAAGCTCATATCGGCCGCGCAGGAGGAGCATGGGGTACCTGCAGCGACGGACGAGCACAAAGCAGCAGCCAGGGCAGGGGTGCGTGTTGCACCAACGAGTACGGACAAGAAGAGGAACGAGAAGAAGACCAGGAAGAAGAGAGGAGACATCTATTTGGATGAGTTCGACTCGGCCAACGAGGAGGCGTTCATCGATAAGTTGGAGGCAAAAGCGGAGGAGAGTGGCGTGGACCCGTGGGACTACGAAGAGAAGGAGGAGGACTCCGACGAGGAGATAGCACACTTATACGAGGAAGGTGGCGGTGTCGAGTCATCAGAGGAGAACAGCGACGACAACGATGTCAAGGACCATGGCATTGGCGAAGACGAGGACGAACTGGAAGACAAAGATGATAGCCTCTTCGAAATATGATCATTTATTTTATTTATTTTATTTAGATGGATTTTCACTTGTTTATGGAGGTAAAGTATCGGTGGCACGGATAGAGAGGTGGAACGGATAGACCATGCATAAAAAAAGTGGAGAAGGGAGGAGTTATCCTGCCTGTTGGATCACAGAGGATCAACGGTTGGTGGGCACGATCCGCGTGACATCTGTGTCAGCCAATCAGGGCGTAGCACCCAAAGTGAGCACACATTTGGGCTTTTGTGAGATTTGTGACCGAGAGAGAGGGCAAAACTAAGTAGTATCAAAAAATCAAGGGCAAGACAAAATAAGGGATTCAAATAGAAAATAGAAAGAGTAGGCATGTGTGTTCCTTTAAGAAATGGAAAATGCATGTTTCGTACTAAACCACATGGATCAACCAATGTCATTTGCATGTGTGTTCTTTACATAAACCACCACTAGTATCATTTCATTTGTGTCCTTTTAAGAAACCACAACCAGAGTCATTGCATGTTTATTCTTTTCATAAACCACCACTTGGATCTAGTGCATGCATTGCATGTGTGTCCCTTTCATAAACCACAACCAGAGTCATTGTATTGTTGCTAATTTCTCATAAACCACAACTTGGATCCAATGCATGTCATTACATGTGTGTCTATTTCATAAACCACAACCAGAGTCATTGTATGTTTGTTCTTCTCATAAACCACCACTTGGATCCAATGCATGTCATTGCATGTGTGTCCCTTTCATAAACCACAACTAGTGTCATTGCATGTTTGTTCTTTTCATAACAACCACTTGGATCCACCAGTATCATTGCATGTGTGTCCTTCTCATAAACCACCACTAGGGTCACTGCATGTGCTGTTCTTTACATAGACCACCACTTGTATCCACCAGAGTCACTGCATGTTGTGTCCTTTTCATAAACCACCACCAGAGTCACTACATGTGGTGTACTTTTCATAAACCACCACTTGGATCAACCAGTGCCATTTGCATGTGTGTCCCTTTCATAAACCTTAACTAGAATCATCGCATGTGTTGTTCTTTTCATAAACCACCTAGATCCACCAATGTCATTGCATGTGGTGTCCTTTTCATAAACCACCACCAGAGTCACTACATGTGTGTGTGTGTCAGTGTGCATCACTATGGTTTTTGAAAAGAACACATGCAACGATGCCACTCCAGCATGTGGTGTTCTTTTCATAAACCACATGGATCCACTAGAGTCATTGCATGTGTGTCCTTCTCATAAACCACATGGATCCACCAGTGTCATTGCATGTCTTTGCATGTGTGTTCTTCTCATAAACCACCACTAGTGTCATTGCATGTGTGTCCCTTTCATAAACCACAACCAGGGTCATTGCATGTTTGTTCTTTTCATAAACCACCACTTGGATCCAATTCATGCCATTGAATTTTTGTCCTTTTCATAAACCACAACCAGGGTCATTGCATGTTTGTTCTTTTCACAAACCACCACTAGTGTCACTTCATGTGTGTCCCTTTCATAAACCACAACCAGAGTCATTGCATGTTTGTTCTTTTCATAAACCACCATTTGGATCCAGTGCATGTCATTGCATGTGGTGTCCCTTTCATAAACCACCACTAGAGTCATTGCATCTGTTGTTCTTTCATAAACCACCACTTGGATCCAATGCATGTCATTGCATGTGTATCCCTTTCATAAACAACAACTAGGGTCATTGCATGTTTGTTCTTTTCATAAACCACCACTTGGATCCACCAGTGTCATTGCATGTGGTGTCCTTTTCATAAACCACCACCAGAGTCACTTCATGTGTGTGTGTGTCAGTGTCCATCACTGTGGTTTTTGAAAAGAACACATGCAATGATGCCACTCCAGCATGTGGTGTCCTTTTCATAAACCACATGATCCACCAGAGTCATTGCATGTGTATCCTTCTCATAAACCTCATGGATCCACCAGTGTCATTGCATGTCTTTACATGTGTGTTCTTTTCATAAACCACCACTAGTGTCATTGCATGTGTGTCCCTTTAATAAAGCACAACTAGGGTCATTGTATGTTTGTTCTTTTCATAAACAACCACTTGGATCCAATGCATGTCATTGCATGTGTGTCCTTTTCATAAACCACAACCAGGGTCACTACATGTGCTGTTCTTTTCATAAACCCCACTTGGATCTAGCAGAGTCACGACATGTGGTGTTCTTTTCATAAACCACCACCAGAGTCACTTCATGTGGTGTACTTTTCATAAACCACCACTTCGATCCACTAGAGTTACTTCATATGGTGTCCTTTTCATAAACCACCACTAGAGTCATTGCATGTGTGTGTGTCAGTGTGCATCACTTTGGTTTTTGAAAAAACACATGCAATGATGCCACTCCAGCATGTGGTTTCCTTTTCATAAACCACATGGATCCACCGAAGTCATTGCATGTGTGTCCTTCTCATAAACCACATGGATCCACCAGTGTCATTGCATGTCTTTCCATGTGTGTTCTTTTCATAAACCACCACTAGTGTCATTGCATGTGTGTCCCTTTAATAAACCACAACTAGGGTCATTGTATGTTTGTTCTCTTCATAAACAACCGCTTGGATCCAACGCATGTCTTTGCATGTGTGTCCTTTTCATAAATCACAACCAGGGTCACTACATGTGTTGTTATTTTCATAAACCACCACTTGGATCTAGCAAAGTCACTACATGTGGTGTTCTTTTCATAAACCACCACCAGAGTCACTTCATGTGGTGTAATTTTCATAAACCACCACTTGGATCCACCAGAGTCACTTCATGTGGTGTCCTTTTCATAAACCACCACTAGAGTCATTGCATGTGTGTGTGTCAGTGTGCATCACTTTGGTTTTTGAAAAGAACACATGCAATGATGCCACTCCAGCATGTGGTATTCTTTTCATAAACCACATGGATCCACCAGTTGACATTGCATGTGTGTCCCTTTAAACCACAACCAGAGTCATTGCATGTTTGTTATTTTAATAAACCACCACTTGGATCCAATGCATGTCATTGCATGTGTGTCCTTTTCATCAACCACAACTAGAGTCACTGCATGTGTTTCTCTTTTCATAAACCACCACTTGGATCAACCATTGTCATTGCATGTGTGTACTTTTCATAAACCACCACTAGAGTCACTTCATGTGGTGTACTTTTCATAAACCACCACTTGGATCCACCAGAGTCACTCCATGTGGTGTCCTTTCCATAAACCACAACTAGAGTCATTGTATGTGTTGTTCTTTTCATAAACCACCTGGCTCAACCAGTGTCATTGCATGTGGTGTCCTTTTCATAACCCACCACCAGAGTCACTGCATGTGTGTGTGTCAGTGTGCATCATTGTGGTTTTTTAAAAGAACACATGCAATGATGCCACTCTAGCATGTGGTGTTCTTTTCATAAACCACATGGATCCACCAGAGTCATTGCATGTGTGTCCTTCTCATAAACCACATGGATCCACTAGTATCATTGCATGTGTGTTCTTTCATAAACCACCACTAGTGTCATTGCATGTGTGTCCCTTTCATAAACCACAACTAGGGTCATTATATGTTTGTTCTTTTCATAAACCACCACTTGGATCCAATTCATGTCATTGCATGTGTGTCCTTTTCATAAACCACAACCAGGGTCATTGCATGTTTGTTCTTTTCATAAACCACCACTTGGATCCACCAGAGTCACTACATGTGGTGTCCTTTTCATAAACCACCACTAGAGTCATTCCATGTGTGTGTGTCAGTGTGCATCACTGTGGTTTCACAAAACATTACATCGCTCTATGTCAATCCTAGCTCCGCCACTTTGTCATTGCATGTGTGTTCTTTTCCTAAACCACCACTAGTGTCATTGCATGTGTGTTCTTTCCATAAACCACATGGATCCACCAAAGTCATTTGCACGTGTGTTCTTTTCAATGACAGCCGTTGGCCATAAACAATCGGGATGCAGACCTAACCAGCAACCGCTCCGGGCTTCTAGAAGACCCAATCCCTGATTCTTAGGCGTCGTTGGCTCAGGGTGCGTGGACGATAAGGATGTCCTTTGTGAGGGTGATCCACGAGAAGTCTATTCTTCGAACTAATTGGTAGTGGCATCCACGACTGGGCCTACGTCCTTGCCCTTATCCCCTCCACCTTGGGGGCGAAGCTCAGATCGTGTTCCTTCATCGCCATGGAGAGGGAGAGGCCCAAACTCAGCTTGCACGAGGCTCAGTTGTTCGCACACTACGACATACTCACGTCGTCGTTCGCGAGGCTTCCGGCCGGCTTCGAGCTCAGCTACGCCAGGGTGCCTGTCGCGTCGCTTTTGTGCGACAACGCGTTGGTGAGGCAGATCGAGGAGCGCAGCTGCCGGAGCGGAAGAGGGCAATGGCACGGTACTCGCGCACGAGCGTGTACTGGCGAAAGCTATTCAAGAAGGAGTGGATGGCGTTGATTGAGCTGTGCGGAACCCACCGGCGGGAGATCCACCCGGATCTGCGCAACCCCAAAGGGAGGTAGCACTTCTAGGCAGTGCCTGGGCATACGACCTCCATAGTTATCGATGCGGCATGCCATGAAGAATCCATGAGGAGGAGGAATGCTGCCGTGAATGTCGACATCGATTCCGACGCGGAGGAGGCTGACGGTGACGTGGACAACATCATTGATGATGGAGACTACGGGAGCGTCATAGTCAATTAGGGCCACTTAAGCCTAAATTAAATCTATGTACGGTATCTTAATGCCCTCTTTGGATGGGGGTCACTTGAGTCATAGTCGATTAGCGTCATAATCTATATATGTTTGCCATGTTTTAGGTGTCTTTGTCTTTCAAACTAGTCGAAACTCATCCGATCCTATAAATAAAGTGCACACGTTACTGGCATATCGAATGGGACAATACGCTGACTCTGCTCCCAGCACTTGATGGCACAACCATAATTTGGAGTGCGCCAGAGGATAAGGGGTCGAGCGTGTTGTAACAAATTGTGTACTATTTCTGTCTAGATATAACTGACTTAGCTTTTTTAGATATTTAAATGTATCTATACCCAAAACATGTCTGATACATACGAATCTACACAAATTCAAGTCACTTAGTTCTAGACGAAGGAGGGGGGTAATAATATTTTTTTGAGGAATAGTTTTCGATGGCATATATTGGCCATGTTTTATGTTTCTCTGTCTTTCAAACTAATCAAAAGTTGTCCAATTCTGGACAGACATATGTTGGGTTCAAGCAAGCCTGGCCCAGAGCTGCTTGTTTTTCTCCCTAAGATCGATCAGCTCCTTCAGTACTTTGTGGTGCGCCAGCCACAGGTTCCAGGGCTCCATCACGGATTCGAGAAGTTGGTCCGTAGCCATACAATTTTCCATCATGATCTCTGTCTGCTTCCTAGCCGAGGTGCAACCTTCCCTGTGAAACTTCGCCTAGCCGGCGTTTAACTCCTTCCGTTTTTAGCACTTGTCAGAAAGGACCGCGAGTTCAGCGTGTAGGTGGTCAAAGGCCAGTTTCTAGGAATTCTGCTTCTCCCTTTGGATGGCTATCTTGTCATTTAGCCAGGTCGCCAGGTCCTGGGTGAGCTTTCGCCTCTTTCCCTGCAACAAAAATACATAGTATGGTTTGTTCAGTTCACCAGGAGAAGCTAGTTTGTTTCCATAATTAACTGAATCGACTAGTGGCACTGTCATAATTTCAAGGAAGAAGCAATCTAGGACTAATCAACATTTTATGAATCGACTAGTGGCACTGTCATAATTTCAATTTCAAAGACAAATAAGGTTTATCTGCAGTTTAGTGTGTTGTGGGTTTTTTCCAATGTCACCAAATAATAGTGGGCTATTGGCAAACTCATAATGCATAAACCCATGCCCAGATACATAATGGAAAGAGCGCATGGTGTCCATTCATGAACATGAACACCAACACATGTCCAGATAGATAAGGAGTTGCCCTAGGATTCTTATTGCACCCTATAATGGGAAGCAGACTTGGGCATTGCTCCCTGAACCCTAAACATTACAAAAAGAGTGGAGCACGAACTGATATGCGTGCCCCCTCTAACGGGAATCAGACTTGGGCATTGCTCTGATACGCCTCCAGACAAACCTTAGCTCCTCGTTCTCTTTCCGAACACCCTCGAGTACGGTGATCCCTCTGCTCATGTCCTCCTTCATCTCGTTTTACTGCATCTAGGCAACGGTTCTTGTTATGGTAGGCTCAGATGGTAGCCTTGGTTTCCTCGATGCGTCCTCTGAGTGCCTCGGTGACTTCGTCCTGCAGGAGGGTGCACCTTTCCACGAGATTCTTCTTCTCCTCCATGAGCTCATTGATTATCTTGATGGCATGTTCTTGCCTGTTCAAGTTACGGTCGAGCACTTTCTGCAGCCTCACGACGTCACGTGCAAAATCTAGCGAGATCTCCTTCTGCACAGATAATTGCTTGTGTAGGCTTTCATTAGCTTGGGTGAGGGAGCGTGCAAGCTCATGTTGGTTGTCAATCTTGGCACTGATCACGGCCACCTTGTCGCGGTACTTGGCCTTCGATCGCTCCATCGTTCATTTTAATTGAAATAGAAATTCTATAATTACACTCCAGGTTCCAGGTGAATAGTAATACAGATCAAAAATCCCCATTGAATCTATGGACAGCAGTGTTAAAGATGGACCTATAGATCTATTCATAACCACGATAAACTAATCCTAATCACAAAAAATCCATATTGAATCTATGAATAGCGGTATTAAGAAAAGACCAAGAGATCGAGTCATAATCATGAAAAATAATACAACTCGCAAACGAAGAAGAAAAAACCAATGTGGGGCGGACACGATCTAAGAAATCCACATCACAACTCAGAGAAATAACAGTGTGGAGATTTGCTACCTTGATGAGACATGGAATGGGACCGAATGGGTCCTGCAATGCCTCCGTGTTGGTGGATTCTGGCTCCACGGCCGACCTGTAATATGTAGAAGAGGAAGAGCAAGAAGAAGAAGTAAAAACAAGAAGAAGCAGAATAAGATCATGATGGACAAGGAGATGGAGAAGAAGTAGAACATGAAGGCCCTACCGGGAGGAGCCCTCGCCTGCTAGAACATTCGGCGCCATTGTCGGGAGAGATTGGGGCTCGGTGAGAGGGGGCCTGAGGGGCTGGTAGAGCAACAACTGCCTCGCGGCAAGCTCTCTCCTTTTTCTCCACGAGGATGATCAACCAGCCTCTCCTCAGGGGAGCGATGGCTTGCAGGGAGAGGGAGATGGTGGCAGGAGGAAGAAGATAGTGATTACTGTGGGAGAAAAGTCAAAGAGTACAGGCCGTGGTCCAGTAGTACTACTAATATTATACAAGACCACCGTGTATGGTCTACCTTCTCAAAGAAGCCAGGGAGGCAGGGATAGGGAATCAATGGGATTTGTCTTTATTGCGATGGGCAGTTCAATGGTCTTCGGCGCCACCTAAAATCCAATATATAATTAGAGGTGTGCGAGCTTACCCTTAAAAAATGAGTGGAGCCGGGTGGTAATCACGGGCATCGGCGTGCACGTCCCGCGTGCGTGTGTCACGTGTTGATGGGGCAATGACGCGCACAATTTTTGCACGACCACGTCGGCACGATGAACTCCGTTGAACTCCACGTCCACAGGCACGCATGGGATATTTACGAGTCTAGAATATGATGTGTCACTTTTGTTGTGATCAAATTATGTTCATTACACGAGATATTACATTTTTTAATATAATCGACAAATGCATGTGTGTACACGACGCACGAAACCGCTGCTTGTCCCTTGATCAGATTGGCACCCAACTCTGTGTACCCGCCATTGCTCATTCCAAACAACTTCCTCGAGCACAATGCCCCCTCGTCGTGGCAATGGCAGGTCCAAGCCGTCCACTGACCGTCCTGCGTCCCCTATTCTTCGATGCATCGTTCGCGCTCACGAGTCGCCTACTGAGGAAGCACGTCGTGTCCGACCGCGCCAGGATCCATCGATAGTGTCACTCAAGGACATCGTGATGTCGAAGCTCGTATCGGCCGCACGGGAGGAGCATGGTGTACCTGCAGCGACGGACGAGCACAAAGCAGCAGCCAGGGCAGGGGCGCGTGTTGCACCGGCGAGTACGGACAAGAAGAGGAACGAGAAGAAGACCAAGAAGAAGATAGGAGACAGCTATTTGGATGAGTCCGACTCGGCCAACGAGGAGGCGTTCATCGATCAGTCAGAGGCAGAAGCGGAGGAGAGTGACATGGACCCGTGGGACTATGTAGAGGAGGAGGAGGACTCCGATGAGGAGATAGCGCACTTATACGAGGAAGGTGGTGGTGTCGAGTCATCAGAGGAGGACACCGATGGCGGCGATGTCAAGGACCATGGCATTGACGAAGATGAGGACGAACCGGAAGACGAAGACGATAGCCTCTTCGAAATATGATCATTTATTTTATTTAGATGAATTTTCACTTGTTTATCGGGGTAAAGTATCGGTGGCATGGATAGAGAGGTGGCACGGATAGACCCTGCATAAAAAAAGTGGAGAAGGGAGGGGTTATCCTGCCCGTTGGATCACAGAGGATCAATGGTTGGTGGGCACGATCCGCGTGACATCTGTGTCAGCCAATCAGGGCGTAGCACCTAGAGTGAGCACACATTTGGGCTTTTGTGAGATTTGTGACCGAGAGAGAGGGCAAAACTAAGTAGTATCAAAAAATCAAGGGCAAGACAAAATAAGGGATTCAAATAGAAAATAGAAAGAGTAGGCATGTGTGTTCCTTTAAGAAATGGAAAATGCATGTTTCGTACTAAACCACATGGATCAACCAATGTCATTTGCATGTGTGTTCTTTACATAAACCACCACTAGTATCATTTCATGTGTGTCCTTTTAAGAAACCACAACCAGAGTCATTGCATGTTTCTTCTTTTCATAAACCACCACTTGGATCTAGTGCATGTCATTGCATGTGTGTCCCTTTCATAAACCACAACCAGAGTCATTGTATTGTCGCTGCTTTCTCATAAACCACCACTTGGATCCAATGCATTTCATTGCATGTGTGTCTATTTCATAAACCACAACCAGAGTAATTGTATGTTTGTTCTTTTCATAAACCACCACTTGGATCCAATGCATGTCATTGCATGTGTGTCCCTTTCATAAACCACAACTAGGTTCATTGCATGTTTGTTCTTTTCATAAACAACCACTTGGATCCACCAGTGGCATGGCATGTGTGTCCTTCTCATAAGCCACCACCAGGGTCACTACATGTGTTGTTCTTTTTATAAACCACCACTTGTATCCACCAGCGTCACTGCATGTGGTGTACTTTTCATAAACCACCACTTGGATCAACCAGTGCCATTTGCATGTGTGTCCCTTTCATAAACCTCAACAAGAATCATTGCATGTGTTGTTCTTTTCATAAACCACCTAGATCCACTAGTGTCATTGCATGTGATGTCCTTTTCATAAACCACCACCAGAGTCACGGCATGTGTGTGTGTCAGTGTGCATCACTGTAGTTTTGGAAAAGAACACATGCAATGATGCCACTCCAGGATGTGGTGTTCTTTTCTTAAAACAAATGGATCCACTAGATTCATTGCATGTGTGTCCTTCTCATAAACCACATGGATCCACCAGTGTCATTGCATGTCTTTGCATGTGTGTTCCTCTCATAAACCACCACTAGTGTCATTGCATGTGTGTCCATTTCATAAACCACAACCAGGGTCATTGCATGTTTGTTCTTTTCATAAACCACCACTTGGATCCAATGCATGTCATTGCATCTGTGTCGTTTTCATAAACCACAACCAGGGTCATTGCATGTTTGTTCTTTTCATAAACCACCACTAGTGTCACTTCATGTGTGTCCCTTTCATAAACCACAACCAGAGTCATTGTATGTTTGTTCTTTTCATAAACCACCATTTGGATCCAATGCATGTCATTGCATGTGGTGTCCCTTTCATAAACCACCACTAGAGTCATTGCATGTGTTGTTCTTTCATAAACCACCACTTGGATCCAATGCATGTCATTGCATGTGTATCCCTTTCATAAAAAACAACTAGGGTCATTGCATGTTTGTTCTTTTCATAAACCACCACTTGGATCCACCAGTGCCATTGCATGTGGTGTCCTTTTCATAAACCACCACCAGAGTCACTTCATGTGTGTGTGTGTTAGTGTACATCACTATGGTTTTGAAAAGAACACATGCAATGATGCCACTCCAGCATGTGGTGTCCTTTTCATAAACCACATGGATCCACCAGAGTCATTGCATATGTGTCCTTCTCATAAACCACATGGATCCACCAGTGTCATTGCATGTCTTTGCATGTGTGTTCTTTTCATAAAGCACCACTAGTGTCATTGCATGTGTGTCCCTTTAATAAACCACAACTAGGGTCATTGTATGTTTGTTCTTTTCATAAACAACCACTTGGATCCAATGAATGTCATTGCATGTGTGTCCTTTTCATAAACCGCAACCAGGGTCACTACATGTGCTGTTCTTTTCATAAACCACCACTTGGATCTAGCATAGTCACTGTGTGTGGTGTTCTTTTCATAAACCACCACCAGAGTCACTTCATGTGGTGTACTTTTAATAAACCACCACTTGGATCCACCAGAGTCACTTCATGTGGTGTCCTTTTCATAAACCACCACTAGAGTCATTGCATGTGTGTGTGTCAGTGTGCATCACGGTGGTTTTTGAAAAGAACAAATGCAATGATGCCACTCCAGCATGTGGTGTCCTTTTCATAAACCACATGGATCCACCAGTGCCATTGCATGTCTTTGCATGTGTGTTCTTTTCATAAACCACCACTAGTGTCATTGCATGTGTGTCCCTTTAATAAACCACAACTAGGGTCATTGTATGTTTGTTCTTTTCATAAACAACCACTTGGATCCAATGCATGTCTTTGCATGTGTGTCCTTTTCATAAACCACAACCAAGGTCACTACATGTGATGTTCTTTTCATAAACCACCACTTGGATCTAGCAGAGTCACTACATGTGGTGTTCTTTTCATAAACCACCACCAGAGTCACTTCATGTCGTGTACTTTTCATAAACCACCACTTGGATCCACCAGAGTTACTTCATATGGTGTCCTTTTCATAAACCACCACTAGTCATTGCATGTGTGTGTGTCAGTGTGCATCACTTTGGTTTTTGAAAAAACACATGCAATGATGCCACTCCAGCATGTGGTTTCCTTTTCATAAACCACATGGATCCACCGAAGTCATTGCATGTGTGTCCTTCTCATAAACAACATGGATCCACCAGTGTCATTGCATGTCTTTCCATGTGTGTTCTTTTCATAAACCACCACTAGTGTCATTGCATGTGTGTCCCTTTAATAAACCACAACTAGGGTCATTGTATGTTTGTTCTTTTCATAAACAACCGCTTGGATCCAACGCATGTCTTTGCATGTGTGTCCTTTTCATAAATCACAACCAGGGTCACTACATGTGTTGTTATTTTCATAAACCACCACTTGGATCTAGCAAAGTCACTACATGTGGTGTTCTTTTCATAAACCACCACCAGAGTCACTTCATGTGGTGTAATTTTCATAAACCACCACTTGGATCCACCAGAGTCACTTCATGTGGTGTCCTTTTCATAAACCACCACTAGAGTCATTGCATGTGTGTGTGTCAGTGTGCATCACTTTGGTTTTTGAAAAGAACACATGCAATGATGCCACTCCAGCATGTGGTATTCTTTTCATAAACCACATGGATCCACCAGTTGACATTGCATGTGTGTCCCTTTAAACCACAACCAGAGTCATTGCATGTTTGTTATTTTAATAAACCACCACTTGGATCCAATGCATGTCATTGCATGTGTGTCCTTTTCATCAACCACAACTAGAGTCACTTCATGTGTTTCTCTTTTCATAAACCACCACTTGGATCAACCTTTGCCATTGCATGTGTGTCATTTTCATAAACCACCACCAGAGTCACTGCATGTGGTGTACTTTTCATAAACCACCACTTGGATCCACCAGAGTCACTCCATGTGGTGTCCTTTTCATAAACCACCACTAGAGTCATTGCATGTGTTGTTCTTTTCATAAACCACCTAGATCGACCAGTGTTATTGCATGTGGTGTCCTTTTCATAAACCACCACCAGAGTCACTACATGTGTGTGTGTCAGTGTGCATCATTGTGTTTTTTTTAAATAACACATGCAATGATGCCACTCCAGCATATGGTGTTCTTTTCATAAACCACATGGATCCACCAGAGTCATTGCATGTGTGTCCTTCTCATAAACCACATGGATCCACTAGTATCATTGCATGTGTGTTCTTTCATAAACCACCACTAGTGTCATTGCATGTGTGTCCCTTTCATAAACCACAACTAGGGTCATTGTATGTTTATTATTTTCATAAACCACCACTTGGATCCAATTCATGTCATTGCATGTGTGTCCTTTTCATAAACCACAACCAGGGTCATTGCATGTTTGTTTTTTTCATAAACCACCACTTGGATCCACCAGAGTCACTACATGTGGTGTCGTTTTCATAAACCACCACTATAGTCATTGCATGTGTGTGTGTGTCAGTGTGCATCATTGTGGTTTCACAAAACATTACATCGCTCTATGCCAATCCTAGCTCCGCCACTCTGTCATTGCATGTGTGTTCTTTCCATAAACCACATGGATCCACCAGAGTCATTTGCACGTGTGTTCTTTTCAATGACAGCCGTTGGCCATAAACAATCGGGATGCAGACATAACCAGCAACCGCTCCGGTGTTGGGGGGATACCCCGGGTAGGGTCACGTCGGGGTATAAAGGCCGAGTTAGCCGAGGTACGGCAAGGTCAAAGCAAGTGCTGGCCGAGTCACCTCAAGGCAGGCCGAATCACGAGGTAACCTAGACCGGAGGATGTCCGCCTAACTGAGTCCTGACCGACCTATGTCGTATGCCGGCAGGATGTATATAACTTGTATGCAGGAACAGGTGTGGCCGGATTAACCAGGCATGATCCAGGTTATATCAGGCTTGCAAGAGAAGGAAGGTATCTTGCTGGTCAAAAGGAGGCCACTGTACGCAGGAGCGTGATCTAAGCAGACAGAGGCTAGGACCACCGAGGCATGGCCGACAAAGGTGATGTTGCCTGTGTCAGATGACGCTGGCGCCGCAGAGGCTCACTTAGCCTCTGCATGGCTTACGACGGGGAAAAGTGACCCGGTCGGCTTACTATTTTGGGAAGGGAATATGCCTCCATGTATGCCCTAATTGGAGACCTAGCCACCCCTATATAAGGAGGGCTAGGGCCTCTGTAGAAAGGGTTGATCTCTAGTGAGTTAAGTTTTACTTGGTTAGTTCTTGGTTCTAGAGAGCTAGCTAGTGGTGAGAGTAAGAGAGTTCCTTCTTCCTCCTCTCCCCAGTACAGCTCAAGGAGAATTTGTAACCTTGGAAACCCATTGAATACAAAACAATTGTGTGTGGAATCACCACACTATCCCTCCATGGATTCCTCTAGTGCATATTGTCCCCACCTTTAGCCTATCCATGGCATATGCCGTGACACCACCACGACAGTTGGCGCCCACCGTGGGGCTAGCGGCGCTAGCAGGAGTGAAGATCCGGACGGGAAACCTCATCGGCACCGGCGAACGCATCGTCTCCGGGCTTGTTCAGCGCTTTGGAGTGCTGGACTTTGTCAGCAACAACGCTGACTGCTTCGGAAAGCGACCTCTCCCATGCAATGGCCTCTTCGTCAAGCTTGGTGCGCACAAGATCTACATCGATGTCGATGTGTCATGCGTTCACCCGCGGCACGTCGTCGAGGGAGGAGAGCCACCCCTTAGCGCGGCTCACGGGGCGCGTATCACTCGCTCCCTTGACCGCGCCGAGGTGATGATGATTGCGCCTGGCGCTGGCGCAAGCAAGGAACCAGCGCCAGATCCGGAGGTAACACCCAAGGCACCGAGGAAAAGTAGAGGTCCTCCGCTAGATAGGCTAGAGAATGTGCTGCAGCAGGCAATAGATAGCTTGGCAAGCCCCGTAGCAGTAGTGGTAGATCCGGCTCAGGCACATGCCGAGTTAGAGGAGACTAGGTAGAAAACTCTAGAGGGTGCAAAAAAGATAGCCGCGGCTCATCAGTCATTGAACATGAAACTGCGTGAGTACGCAAAGGCAAATAAGGTATATGCTGTAAAAGTGAAAGGGAGAAACCTCATGAGTGAAATGAACAAAGATGGTGATACCAGAATTGAGGAATCAGAGAACTGTCTGTCCGTGGGGCTGCCGAAGTACAGTACCCCGGCAAAGAACCTCAGAGCAGCAGATGCAGCTGCATCCGAGTTAGAGGGTTTGACGGGTGAAGCCCGGCAGAGATAGCAGGAAAGGGTCAATGAGTTAGTTCGGATCGCAAACAGACAGAATGAGGAATTGCTCAGGGCTAACCCGGAAAGAGCTAGGGCCTCCAAGATCGTTTATTCGGCAGTGGGTAACCCGGAGAAATCCGCGGGACCTGCATCATCTCCTCATGGTGATCCAAGGAGAGAAGAGGTAGTAACCTCGTCTATGAGGAACAAACAGATAGTCCTATATGACCCGGCACGGGCAGGAAAAGGAAAAGCAGTGCAAGGAAATGAGGATCGACGAAGTGTGAACCGAGGTGAAGCTGGCCAAGGTAACCG
Source organism: Avena eriantha (assembly GCA_910589775.1). Classification (NCBI taxonomy): domain Eukaryota; kingdom Viridiplantae; phylum Streptophyta; class Magnoliopsida; order Poales; family Poaceae; genus Avena; species Avena eriantha. The sequence goes on along the minus strand of OU342745.1, from coordinate 61,925,057 downwards.
CGACCAAGGCAATGCCGGTCAAGGGAACGTTGTAAATAGCAATGCCGGACAGCGCAACCCGGCAGGTGCAGGACAACCGCAGCTGCGGAATATACCACGGCAAGAGCGCAGTGCCGGCCAAGGTATGCAACAGAGAGGAACTCCACAAGAGGAAGATAGATACAATGATGGTGATTCGGAGATGGTGAACGCTGGGTATCCCAGGCCGGACTATCACATGATAGGGTCAAGGTTTGGAAGCAGGAACTTGATGCCTGACGACGCTAGGTTAAAACTGGATCGGCTTTATAGGTCGGAGCAAATTGAGTGTCAAGGTCCTCCGGGTCCAGCGTGTTTTGGGCCCCGGATCATGAAGGAGCCTCCAGTACCTAACTTCCAGTTACCAAGAGGCACTAAGACATATGACGGCAGCACAAAGCCGGAGGATTGGTTGATTAATTATGCAAAAGCGGTAAAAATTGCTACAGGCAACTTGAGATGGGCTGTGAGATATGCACCTCACATGCTGGAGGGGCCAGCAAGGGTATGGCTAAACAATTTTCCACCCGGAAGTATTAATTGTTGGATCGATTTTAAGGAAATGTTTATCAGTAATTTCTCAAGAACGTATCAGAGGCCCAACAGACCACATACCCTAGCAATGTGCAAGTAGAGACCGAATGAGACAGACCGGGAATTCTTAACCCGATGGTGCACTATGCGAAACTCATGTGAGGGTGTAATTGAGTCACAGGCCATAGCCTGGTTTGCGCAAGGGTGCAGATATGCAAGCATGCCATGGCAAAGGTTACAAAGGGATATGCCAACTACACTGGCAGAGACGATCCGGATTGCTCATTCATATGCCTTGGGTGATCCGACTCAACCTAGGCTCATGTCAAACGAGTCAAGCGAGGAGTACTATCAGCGAGATGGAGCCGGGTCATCCCGGCGGAATGATTACCGAGGTAAGAGAAGAGATGAAAGACCGGATTACGGGTACAGTTCGCAACAAGTTGCTGCTGTGAATCAAGATCAACCCGGAGTAGGAAGCAATCAACGTCAGAAAACTGGAGGGCAGCAATGGACTCCAAGGAGTGATGGCAAGAAAACTTGGACGCCCGAACAAAAAAGACAGTGGCAGGAGAAGAAGGACAGGCCGAGGTATACTTATGAGGCAATGCTGGATCAGCCATGTAAATTTCACACGCCAAATCTGAGTAACCCAGCGGGTCACACAACCCAGCAGTGTGAGTGGATGAGGAAGATAGAACAAAGTGGTACGAGGAATGCTCAGGCACCTCGGAATGATCAACCTCGGCAGGAGTTACCCCGGCGGTAATTGCTTTCTAGAGCGAACACGCAATAGTTAATGTTGCCACCACCTTCGCCGAGGTATGAAAACCATGAGAGAAGGGATGCAGTGTATCAGGTGGAAAACCAGCATCAACCAGATCAAAGGTACCCCGGAAATGAGGGGAGAAATGAGTACAGAGTGCATCACCAGAGTTACTGTGTGTTCACCACATAAGAGACAGATAGAAAGAGCTTGCAGCGCCGACTCATGGAAGTGAATGCAGTAATGCCAGCAGTGACGAGGTATATGCCTTGGTCGGATCAGGAAATTACCTGGAGCATCAAAGATCATCCGAAGCTTATGCCAAGCCCTGGTTCGTATGCGCTGGTGCTGGATCCAACATTCATTGGGCCAAACATCAATGTGAGGTTCTCAAAGGTGCTAATTGACAATGGCAGTAGCATCAACATCATGTATGTGGACACGATGCGCAAGTTGGGTATCTCGGAGAACATGCTCCAAGCTACAAGGACAACTTTCCATGGCATTGTGCTAGGCATTTCGTGTGGACCCATTGGCAAGGTCCGGGTTGACGTGTTGTTCAGCACGAGAGATAACTGCCAGACTGAGAATTTGGAGTTCAAAGTTGTCAATTTGGAGAGCACATATCACGCGTTGCTCGGCAGGACAGCCCTGAACAAGTTCATGGCAAGTACTCACATTAGTTACTTGAAGATGAAGCTGCCCGGGCCAAGTGGTGTGATTACCATAACTGGTGATTTCCGACGTTCCATTGAGTGCGTGTCAGCCGGGTCTAACCTGGCCGAGTCACTCGTGATTGGGCAAGAGAAGAAAAATCCAGGAGGTGGCGGCATTGGCTCAATCCGCGCAGCAGTATATGCCGGCGCGGAGTAACCCGCATGGTAGTGTCTCATTTCAAGCGACAAAGGATACCAAGAAAGTTCCTGTTGATGATATATTCCCAGAGCGCACCATAACAATTGGTGCCGGGTTAAATGACAAGTAGGAAAGCGAGCTCGTCAACTTCCTCCATGAGAATCGGGATATTTTTGCTTGGTCCACACATGACTTGCAAGGTGTTCCGAGGGAGTTGGCCGAGCACTCTTTGAACGTGAGACCCGGAAGAAAGCCGGTGAATCAACCTCTTCGCCGCTTCGCCGAAGACAGGAGAAAGGTCATCAGAGATGAGATAGCTCGGCTCCTAGCAGCTGGATTTATCATGGAAGTGCTTTACCTGGATTGGCTATCTAATCCGGTGCTGGTGGAAAATAAGAAGGATGATCCGAACGTGGCAGTGGTTTGGCGCATGTGTATTGATTACACAAACCTGAATAAGGCGTGTCCGAAAGATCCATTCCCACTGCCAAGGATAAACCAAGTCATAGATTCTACTACTGGGTGTGAACTGTTGTCATTCATTGATGCATATTCTGGTTTCCACCAGATACCTCTGAACCCAAGTGATCAAATAAAGACTGCGTTTATCACCCCGTATGGGGCTTATTGCTATCGCACCATGCCTTTTAGTTTACGTAATGCAGGGGCAACGTACCAAAGATGTATGTAGAAATGTTTACACGACCAAATTGGTCAAAATGTGTAGGTATATGTGGATGATGTTGTTATAAAGACCAAGGAAAGCAAAACGCTCCTTGACGATATCAGGCAAATGTTCACGAACCTAAGAAGATTCCGAATGAAGCTTAACCCGGAGAAATGTACCTTCGGTGTCCCGGCTGGAAAATTACTCGGATTTCTTGTCTCCAGCCGAGGTATCGAAGTTAATCCAACTAAAATTCGAGCCATAGAGCGAATGGAACTGCCGAAGTGCCTTAATGATGTCCAGAAGTTCACGGGTTGCCTGGCATCCTTAAGTCGGTTTGTATGTCGGTTGGGAGAAAAGGCACTGCCTCTCTATCAACTCATGAAAAAGTCGGACAAATTCATTTGGACGCCGCATGCCAACGAAGCCTTTATCCAATTAAAGAAGATGTTAGCCACTGCACCAGTGTTAGCCTCTCCACTATCAAAGGAGCCAATGTTGCTCTATATAGCCGCAACCAATCGAGTTGTAAGTGCAATAATTGTGGTAGAGCGCGACGAAGAGGGTAAGTCAATGCAAAGGCTAGTATATTATCTGAGCAAGGTATTATCAGCTTCGAAACAAAACTATCCCCACTATCAGAAGATGGCATATGGTGTGTATATGGCGGCTAAGAAGCTAAAGCACTATTTTGAAGAGCACCCCATCAAAGTAATATGTGAAGCCCCTATATCTGAGATAATGAGCAATAAGGATGCAAGTGGCCGGATTGCAAAATGGGCAATTGAGCTAGCCCCTTACGCGCCACAGTATGACAGGAGAGAAGCAATCAAGTCTCAGGTTGTGGACGACTTTTTGTGGATTGGGCCAAGGTGCAATATGAGCCACCATTGCCAGATCCAAACTACTGGAGAATGCATTTTGACGGTTCAAAAACAAAAACTGGGTTAGGCACCGGAGTTGTGCTTACCTCGCCCAAGAAGGACCAGCTGAGATACGTGCTATAGATCCACTTCGCAGCATCAAACAATGTTGTAGAATATGAAGCACTTGTGCATGGGCTCAAAGTGGCAAAGGAAGTTGGAATACGTCGGATACAATGCTTTGGTGACTCGGATCTCGTAGTCCAGCAAGTCTCCGGACAATGGGACGCTTTGGATGCATATTTCATGTGCAGAAGATATCAGGATACTTTGAGGGATGCGAATTTCATCACGTACCTCGGGCGGAAAATGAGGCTGCCGACGTATTGTCGGAGCTCAGATCAACCCGACAAGCAATCCCGCCAGGCATAGCACTAGAGCACCTCAGAAAACCGTCTATTAGGCCATCCCAAGAATCTGAGTCAATTTATATCCCGACAAATCCGGAATCGGAAGCTGTGCCAATGGACATTGATGTGGGAAGTGGTTCACGAAACCCGGGGACTGCCTTGGCAAACCCGGGGACTGCTTCGCAAGACCCAGGGATTGCACAGCATGATCCGGCCGAGGTTATGCCGGTGGATCAGATGGAAATTGATGAGGATGTGTTCCCAGTACGAGCTATACCAGCTTGGGCACTGCCCATATTTCAATTCCTAAAAGATGGAACTTTGCCCAGTGAGGAGGTGCTTTCCAGGCAAACTCAGAGGAGAGCAAAAGCATACACGATCATCAGTTCCGAGCTATACAAGAGAAGTGTGACAAACATTCTCCAACGATGTGTTGACCCGGAAGAAGGGCTTGACATCCTCCGGGATATACATCAAGGGGAATGGGGGCATCACGCCTCGTCCAGAGCCTTGGTAGCAAAAGCTTTCCATCATGGGTTTTACTGGCCAAGTGCCTTGGAACAAGTAGAGGATCTGGTAAGAAAGTGCAATGGTTGTCAAAGATATGTGACCAAGACACATATGCCCATGTCGGAGCTCAAGACCATACCAATTACCTGGCCATTTGCCGTATGGTGTTTGGATATGGTTGGTCCGTTTAAACCAGCAAGAGGGAACATGACCCACATCTTGGTCATGGTTGACAAGTTTACTAAATGGATTGAGGTGAAGCCAATAATAAAATGTGATGGAGATACCGCCGTGACATTCCTCAAAGATATCATCTTGAGATACGGTTATCCTCACAGTATCATAATAGATAATGGCACAAATTTCACTGAAGGGGCATTTGCGCGATTCTGCCGAGATAAGAAGATATGGCTGGACGTTGCCTCGGTACCGCACCCCACATCGAACGGACAAGTGGAGAGATCCAACGGATTAGTATTATCCGGGATAAAACCCCAGCTCATTGAGCCGCTGCAAAGATCAGCAGGGTGCTGGATAGAAGAACTACCTGCGGTACTGTGGAGTTTAAGAACAACTCCGAATCAATCAACAGGCTATACGCCATTCTTTCTGGTATATGGGGCAGAAGCTGTATTACCAGACAACATAGAGCATGATTCGCCTAGGGTCACCCAATACATAGAAGCCAAAGTGCAAGAAGCTCGGCAAAATGATGTTGATCTTCTAGAAGAAGCGAGAGAATTGGCATTGTCCAGATCCTCCATATATCAGCAAAATCTCCGACGCTATCATAGCCGGAAAGTAAACCCTCGAATTTTCCGGGAAGGTGATATGGTACTCTGGTTGGTACAACGTACTGCTGGCATGCACAAGTTATCCCCCCCATGGGAAGGGCCATTCATTGTGAGCAAAGCATTGCACAATGACTCTTATTATCTTATCGATGCAAAACCACAGGAGAAGAACAAGGCGGACAGGTCCGGCGAGGAATCTAAGCGTCCATGGAATGTAGCTCTACTTCGTCTTTCTACACTTAGCAAAGAAGTGTGTGTATCTGAGTCTCTCATACGTCGGTATGTATGCAGACAATGAGCTTATCAATGAAATGGTGGCACCTCGAGCAGTAACTCGGGGACTGCCTTAATAATATTTGTTGTCTTATGTACTTATTATAATGTCGGTTGGTTTAAGTTGCTTCGGCCTAAGCCGGATTAGTAGTGTGTGAGCAGCAAAAAACTAACTCCTCGACTTCCTGCTGTCCAACAAGATTTGGCTTCATGGCAAGCAAGAGAACAAGTTTGAAATTGCGTAGCACACGAAAAACGACTAAGGAAAAGTACGTAATCGAGCCGACATTTATTTGAACTAACCTTGTGTTTACCTTGTTTTTGCTATGTTGAATTATTTTGAGCTAGTCCTAAAGTTTCCAAGTATTGTTAAGTCAATTTTTGAAACTCGGACTCGTAAGTCATAAAAACGAACCAAGGTAGACACGAGCCGAGCCAAGAAATTGGAGGAACAAGAAAATGAAACTCGGGGACTGTGCCCAAGTTAATCCAGCATGAGCAACTTAGTAGCAAAATATGATCACTGTGCTTAATACATTTGCACCCGGCATACCGGGGATCTGATAATATTCAAAGTGTTTGTTATCAAGAAGCAGCAGGAGGAGGTAACTTAGCACCCGCAGGCGGAACTCCGGCCTCGGCTTCAGCATTATCTTCATCTTCTTCGACGTCCGAGGCTTCGTCCTCATCATCTTCACCCGAACCATCTTCGACGTATTCGTCGTCAACAGCGTCAAGGAAGCTTGGTCCTTCGTTCCATTGATGGATGGGGGCATACTGAATGAGGTTACGGGCGCAAGCCTTGCGCCGAGCTATCCAATCCGGGTCATTGGACCACCTTGATCCGGTGCGCATGCACTCGAGAAGATTGAGATTTATTTTCTCATACCATGTGAGCACATAGTGGAGAACGGTTTCAGCTCCGACGCGTCCGGCGGATTCCCTCCAGAGGTCAAGCTGGGTCTCGCACTCCATTAACTTGTTGATTAGAGCAACGAAACCCTCCGGAGTGTCTTCACCGGGCCAAAGGGCATTGAAGACCCAGACTGCTGCGTTTAGGATATCCTTGCCGTAGTTCTTCATGATTTCAACTCGAGAGGACAAGCTGACTAGCAGATCCTCCAGATCAAGAGGAATGGTGCCAGGACCAGATGGAGTACCTCTCTGCTGGCGGAACTTGGTAACGGCATTGGATGCAATGGCATCACCCTCCAGAAATTTGTCTGGAAAAACAAGACAAGTGAAATAAGTGAAGGAGGTTGACCCAGAGAGATTCATGCCAGCTAAAGAAAAAGAACTTACGAGAAATATGGTAGTGGATCCAGGTCAGCTCCGTGGTGCAGTTGTCATGCCTCTTCCGAAGCTGCACAAGTTCAGCATTTGCCGACTCAAGCTTAATGTCGGCCTCCTTCAGCAGCTCTTGGTCTTTGGCAATTTGGAGGTTGAGGCGTTCTCGCTCTTCAGTAAAATCTTGGCCAGCTTTATCCATCTCGGATTTGTGGAGCGCCTTGAGCTTCTTCATTTCTGCCTTGAGCTTGGCGATTTCATCATCCTTGGTCCGGAGGAGGGAAAGCTCGTCATCCTTCTTCTTGAGTTTGGCCTGATGCTGCCCTGCTTGTTCGAGAAAATGCAGCATCATATCAGGCATGGGCACACTATCTTCAAGAGATGCTGAAATATTTTGTTGGCCCGGCAAAGCCGAGGTATGAAAATCTGCCGAGCCAAGAGGAAAAGGAGAGAGGGCGCAGAAGAAAACTAAGCAAAATGGACTTACCTTTTATCTGGTCCAAGTTCTTCCGCATGAGGATGTTCTTAGCTTCCACTCCAGCTGCACCATCCGAATGATGAATTAGTACGGCGGGAAAAACAAAGAAAGATAGGAAAAAAGCTATGTAGAAAACTTACCCCTTTTCTCGAACTCCGCAAGAAGCGTAGAATGCTTCGAGCGCGGCGCCTTATGTGTGTCCAAGAGACGCTGAAACTCAGCACTCCGGCGATTGGTAGTCACCTGAAAAGAGCAAGAATAGCTTAGTCATATAAATATTCGACGTGTACAAAATCCGGGCCAAGTGGAACTTAACCTGGCTCTAGGTGTGTGCATATTCGAAGTGAACAAAATCTGGGCCAAGTGGAACTTAACCCGGCTCTAGGTGTGTGCATATTCGAAGTGTACAAAATCCAGGCCAAGTGGAACTTAACCCGACTCTAGGTGTGTGCATATTCGAAGTGTACAAAATCCAGGCCAAGTGGAACTTAACCCGGCTCTAGGTGTGTGCATATTCGAAGTGTAAAAAATCCGGGCCAAGTGGAACTTAACCCGGCTCTAGGTGTGTGCATATTCGAAGTGTACAAAATCCGGGCCAAGTGGAACTTAACCCGGCTCTAGGTATGTGCATATTCGAAGTTACTAAGGAGCTACACTAATTCTCTAAGGAGCATCCGGGCGAGTAACAAGTTACTCCCCCGGAGGCTCGGGGACTAATGGTTATATAACTAAGCACTAGTACATGTTAAAGAAAAGACAAAGTAGCGTACCTCTATCATCCGACCCGCAAGGTTTGTAGCCTTGGCGGCTGTGTTCATCTGTGCAGCAAACTCCATAGGCCCAAATTTCTCTGGGAGATTGTCGTTATGGACGAACTCTGCCTTGTTCCAGTTGTTAACAAACTCGATCAAGGTCGGAGGATAGCGTTCTCCGCTAAGCATGTGGGCGCGACCAAACCCTTGGCGTGGGCCTCCCTTCTCTCAACTTGTGTAACAGCGGGGCTGGTGTGCAAGACAAGTTGCGCATCAGCTGACCCGGCAGAGGTGTCTTTCTTTGGTGGGGTCTTCTGCGGAAGCATGGACACAAGCGTGCGCTGTCTAGCCTCGATAGTTGCTGCCCTGGCGGCGTCAGAAGCTTTCTTGCCCTTGGGTTGCTACTGAGAAGTTGAGGTTTGGGCTGCGGATTTGCCCTTGGGAACAGCCTTGGGCGCAACCTTGGTGCTAGCCTTGGTGCTGGATGTGTCTTCTCGCCGAGTCTTGGAAGACTTGGACGAGGCGGAAAGAGTTGGTGTTGCTGGTACTTGTGCTGTTGGCGCTGGTGTTGATCTTGGCGGGGGTGTTGTAGGTACCTTGGTGGTGGCTGGATGCAGCTGAGCCGAAGAGGAGTTGGGAGCAACCTCGGCAGAACCACATCCCCCTGCTCTGAAGTTGCCCTCCTCTTGAAGAGGTGGGCTAGAACCCGGAGCAGCCGCTGAACCCTCCTGAATGGGGCTCAATGGGCGTGAATCATCGCCACGAGGGGGAGAAGGGCTATGCCGGAGGGGCGAAGCAATGCTTGATCCGCTCTGAGGGACTTCCACCGCAGCCCTGCCAAATCAAATGACAAATAATAAGTTACCACAGAAGAAAAGTGTGAATCAAAGGATTGGACAGAGAGAAAAATAACTTACTCATCCGAGGTCAATGGCTCCTTGGGCTTCCGAGCCCTCCGAGTTATGGCCTTAGTTGTAGGCTTGGTGGCGGCTTTGTCTGCGGACTTCTTTCGCCTCTTGGTTGGCTTGGGAGGCCCGGAAGAAGAAGCAGAAGCAGCTCCCCTTTTCTTGGACGCAACCGGGACAGGCTCGCCCGTGGCGAGAGGAGGATCTTCATGAATCTGCCCACCTGGGTTAGCTGATGCCAGATAGGCGTAAGAAAGGGGAACAGCGTCAAATGCTTCCATCACCTCAATGTCGGAATCATCTTCATCGTCAGGCCAATCTCTAATGGAAGAGAATTTACCGGTATGTCGCTTGGTCGCATCGGGGAGTGGCAGGAACATTTCCTGATCCGGCTCCTCCTCGTCTAGGGCATCTCGATCCTTCGCCCATTTATGCGAAGGCTCGGCGCCATCTTCGAGTGTTTGTTGAAGAAACAGCTGAGAGAGAAATACAAGAAGATCAAATAAGCAACATACTCCAACATACAATATAAATCGGAAAGAAATTGGAACACGAGAATTACCACAGGAGGAAGCCTATCCCGGTAGAAATGTTCAACTCCGCACTCCCAATCAGCAGAGAAGTTCTTGTCAGTGGTGAAAAGGGCCTTGACTCGGCGAAATATCTCGCTATTGCTCAACTCAAAGGAGGAAGTCCGGTTGGGGTCAAGGCGCCAGCTCATATGGCACAGCTTGTGTGTGCGTTTCTGGAGAGGGGAGATCCGGTTGCGGACGAAAGTGATCATCGCATCCTCGTTGCGCATCTTGGCGTCTTTCAGCTCTAGAAACCGTTTGTTGACTTGGTTCGCCAGGACCGTGGGTTTCTTGGAGATTCGGTCCCACAGATCCAGATTAGGAGGACCTAGAGCGTAGGGGCGCAGCCGGATCAGATCTTCCTTCGTCCTATTTCTAACATAAAAGAAAGTTCGGGCCCAGCCCTTGCAAGAATCAAGCCCTGTGACCTGGGGAAAGACGGACTGTTTCTGAGGAGAAATAGAGGCAGCGCCGAACTGCGTGAGTTGTTTGTCCTCCGGGTCAAGCTCCTTATTCGGAATCATGTTCCGACGCAGACTGAAAAACCGGATCCAGAGCTCCTTCGTGGGCCACAATCCGACATACCCCTCTATGGTGGAGGAAAAGCAAGAAAGGGAAGTGATGGCATTCGCCAGAAGGTGGTGCGGTTGAAGCTCGTAGGTGTTGAGCCAATCTTGGAAGAAATCGCTAATGGGGAGCCCAAATCCAAGCTGGAAGTGGGAGAGAAATACTACGAAATCACCCAGATTGGGTGAGGGAGCGAGCTCCTCGGCGGCGAGACGGGCAACGACGCCTTCCGGGATACGGCGGGTGCGGTAGAGCCAGTCGAGATCGACCTGGCAAACCCAGGACCCAGCCCAGGCCCCGCGCTCAGCGTTCTCCACATCCTCCTCCATCTCTTGTTTCGTGACGGTGAGCTCCTCTTCTGTCATGTCTAGGTCGCTGTCCTCATGGCCCTATCGGCGGTGGACGGCAGTGCCTTGGACTGGCGCGGACCCGTGGCGGCGGAGATGCGTAGGAGTGGCGGCGGTGCTAGTGCGTAGGGAACAGTGCAGCAGCAACGCTGCTAAGCAGGTGCGGCGGCGGCGGCGCTATCGCTGGGAGAAAGAAGAAGAAGAAGAGGCAGAGGGACGCGAGAATGGGGAAAAGTCCCAAGGGGCGCGCACCTCCCCTATTTAACCACGCCCCAGCGGGGTAGTGAGATCGTGCGGTGCGGAAGGGCCACACGGTGTGGTCGTGTATAATCCGGATTAGCCAATCAGCAACGAGCCACAGGAAGGGCCACAGGGCGTAGCGGATCCCACGACGTGACATTATGATACAGTTAACGAGGAGACAGACACGATGTGACGTGTGCAACAGTAACATCTGACATTAACTGTGGCAGTTACTGGTGCAGGCCCTTAAAATGAGGCAAGATAATGATTACCCTCCACGTGGGATAGTGTACAAGAGAATGAAGAATAACCCGGATAACCAAAGGATGACCCGGCCAGTGAGTAAAAACTCGGAATCTGCCAAGGGAAAGTTAGCCTATGGAATCCGGACTATGCGATAACTCGGAAAAGGAGCAAAAGGTTCGGAAAATTGAACCTGCCGTGGCCTTAGCAACTGGAGCTGCTAAGACCGCACCAGCTTCGGGGACTAATGTTGGGGGGATACCCCCGGGTAGGGTCACGCCGGGGTATAAAGGCCGAGTTAGCCGAGGTACGGCAAGGTCAAAGCAAGTGTTGGCCGAGTCACCTCAAGGCAGGCCGAATCACAGGGTAACCCAGACCGGAGGATGTCCGCCTAACTGAGTCCCGGCCGACCTATGTAGTATGCCGGCAGGATGTATCTAACTTTTATGCAGGAACATGTGTGGCCAGATTAACCAGGCATGATCCGGGTTATATCAGGCTTGCAAGAGAAAGAAGGTATCTCGCTGGTCAAAAGGAGGTCACTGTACGCAGGAGCGTGAGCGAAGCGGACAGAGGCTAGGACCACCGAGGCGTGGCCGACTAAGGTGACGTTGCCTGTGTCGGATGACGCTGGCGCCGCAGAGGCTCACGTAGCCTCTACATGGCTTACGACGGGGAAAAGTGACCCGGTCGGTTTACTATTTTGGGAAGAGGCATATTCCTTGGAATATGCCTCCACGTATGCCCTAATTGGAGACCTAGCCACCCCTATATAAGGAGGACTAGGGCCTCTGTAGAAAGGGTTGATCTCTGGTGAGTTAAGTTTTACTTGGTTAGTTCTTGGTTCCAGAGAGCTAGCTAGTGGTGAGAGTAAGAGAGTTCCTTCTTCCTCCTCTCCCCAATACAGCTCAAGGAGCATTTGTAACCTTGGAAACCCATTGAATACAAAACAACTGTGTGTGGAATCACCACACTATCCCTCCCTGGATTCCTCTAGTGCATATTGTCCCCAACTTTAGCCTATCCATGGCATCTTCCGTGACACCACCATGACATCCGGGCTTCTAGAAGACTCAATCCCCGATTGTTAGGCGTCGTTGGATTGGGGTGCATGGACGATAAGGATGTCCTTTGTGAGGGTGATCCACGAGAAGTCTGTTCTCCGAACTAATTGGTAGTGGCATCCACGATTGGGCCTACGTCCTTGCCCTTATCCCCTCCACCTCAGGGCCGAAGCTCAGATCGTGTTCCTTCATCGCCATGGAGAGGGAGAGGCCCAAAATCAGCTTGCACGAGGCTCAGATGTTCGCCCACTATGACATACTCGCGTCGCCGTTCGCGAGGCTTCCGGCCGGCTTCGAGCTCAGCTACGCCAGGGTGCCTGCCGCGCCGCTCTTGCACGACAACGTGTTGGCGAGGAAGATCGAGGAGCGCTGCCGCCAGCTGCCGGAGCGGAAGAGGGCAATGGCACGGTACTCGTGCACGAGCGCGTACTGGCGAAAGCTATTCAAGGAGTGGATGGTGTTGATTGAGCTGTGCGGAACCAACCGGCGGGAGATCCACCCGGATCTGCGCAACCCCGAAGGGAGGTAGCGCTTCTGGGCAGTGCCTGGGCGTACGACCTCCACAGTTATCGATGCGGCACGCCATGAAGAATCCATGATGAGGAGGAACGCTGCCGCGAACGTAGCATCGATTCCGACGCAGACGAGGCTGACGTGGACAACATCATCGATGATGGAGACTACGGGAGCGTCATAGTCAATTAGGGCCACTTAAGCCTAAATTAAATCTATGTACGGTATGTTAATACCCTCTTTGGATGGGGGTCACTTGAGTCATAGTCGATTAGCGTCATAATCTATATATGTTTGCCATGTTTTAGGTGTCTTTGTCTTTGAAACTAGTCAAAACTCGTCTGATCCTGAAAATAAAGTTCACCGTTACTGGCATATCGAATGGGACAATACGCTGACTCTGCTCCCAGCACTTGATGGCACAGCCATAATTTGGAGTGCGTCAGAGGAGATGGGGTCGAGCGCGTTGTAACAAATAGTGTACTACTTCTGTCCAGATATAACTGACTTAGCTTTTTTAGATAATTAAATGTATCTATACCCAAAACATGTCTAGATACATACGAATCTACACAAATTCAAGTCACTTAGTTCTAGACGGAGGAGGGAGTAATGATATTTTTTTGAGGAATAGTTTCCGATGGCATATATTGGCCATGTTTTACGTTTCTATATCTTTCAAACTAATCAAAAGTCGTCCAATTCTGAACAAACAAAGTCATTTTATTCACATCTGATGGGACAATAGACTGACTCTGCTACCAGCACTTGATGGCACAACCATAATTCTGGAGTGCCCCAGAGGAGATGGGAATCCAAGGGAGATGGCAACTAGTAGTTGCATCCATACGCAGGTAAAAAATTAATGTAATAATATTTAAAAAATTGTAATCTAGTCCACATGACCCCATCACAGACACGTTGCACGCGCCAGATAATATAAATAAAGATGACACGACTAGTTTAGTTTCAATGATAATTCAACATACGACGTTACTGTGTCCGCTTCTTTCTGCTCCTCTTATTAGTCTGCTAGCCCACGCTGCATTAAGCAATAGTTGATGATGATGGAAAAAAAGATAAAATGGCAAATAAAGCAATTTTTAAGCTTACCTTTCATCTAGAGAATCGTACAAACGTTAAATTGGCAGGGATTTATTATTTCTCCTGCAATTAGCCCAAAGATCCTCAAGAACATCCTCAATCACCCCTGCAACTTCTTCATATTCTAATACACCTCCATTATTTTCATTTTCCTCCTTGTTCCGCTTACCCTTTTGTTTCTTTTCACACCCTTTTCTCGTCAGCACCTCCACTTCTTCATAAATTTGCTGCTTACGTACGTTTTCCTCCGAGTGCTCATCACCGTTTTCCTCCACCTACTGCACTTCCTCAAGTTCTTCGTCTTTGCACTACTCTTCCTCCAGTTCTAGCTGAGAAGCCTCATTTTCCGCCACCGAGGTGTGAACAGGGACAAGATCATGTGTAACTAGGTTTTTGCGCAACCTCTTGATATGGCTGAATCCTCCACAACATTTGCGTTTCCTTTTCCTAGCTCCCAACCTTGAACCTTTATTGGTGGAGGCTTTGATCCTTAGCTTTCTAGGCCTTCCAGGGAGTCTCCTAAGAACTGGTGGTTGAAGTTTGAACCCTGGATCAATAATCTCCCAATCATTTTCATCAGCCATAGGTGGTACGTTTTCTGCATAAGTTGCAGCAAACTTGTCCACGGAGAAATAGTTGTCAACATAGCTCTCTATTTCAGCTCCGCTACCTCTAAACTTTAAGATGAAGTACAGTGCATGGTGACATGGCAGACCAGTAATCTGCCACTGCCTGCATGAACAAGTCTTGTTTCCAATGTCTATAGTGTACATCCGTTCAGTTCCACGCTTGTATTCTGCATAAACCTCATCAGCCAATGTTCTAGAATTCTGACCATCCTCATCTTTATCATTCTCATTGCCCTGGTTCTTGCATTCAGTAACATAACCACCTTTGGAACTATTTTATGGCCTAAAAAACTTCTTGCACAAATTCTTTGCCTTAAAGCTATCTTCACCATTATGCACTGTCTTATTACATCCAACAAAATAACAATTCCAAGTGTCTTCATGCCCGAAATCTTAGCATTGAAACTCTCTGCCAAATTATTGCAAAAAAATCCACCTTGCTTAACTCACCAAACTTGCTTCTGGCCCATAGCTTGGTGTGATGTTCTTCAAGGTATTTTTCACCTTTGGCACTACATACATGTTCTGCAAGTAAGTAGCATGCGTGCTTGGGGTGTATGTGTATGTTGATCGCCACAAGTCCTCTTCAAAGATCTTTCCTTTGAACTTCTTCGTAAAGTTAGTAGCGAGGTGCCGCATGCATTCCCTATGCTCAACCCCAGGAAACACAACATCGACAGCATTCTCAAGACCCTTGCATGCACTAGTGTGTATCACCAAGCCTTTAGGCCCATAGTCTCTGCATGAACCATATCTAGCTTTCATTTGATTCACCCTCAAGAACAGCATAAGCTACTGGTAGAAGCCAATTATGCGCATCCACAACACAAGCAGAAGCAACATGTCCTTGCACTTCCTTGTTAAAGAAGTTGCGCCTATTGCCAAGTATGGCCTGCAACCATCTAGGAACCCCTTCTAGCATGCCTTTAGGCAGACAAAACATCTCCTGGAGCATTTCTTATCAGCCTGCTTATACCTGACCCCCCTTGAGACCTTTTCTCTTCCTTTCACAACCTCGTAATCGATGTCAACAACACTACCAGGTGATGTTTTCTCTACTTGAGCTTTGAAACTATACAACATGTGAAAACTGTCATTCCACTTTCCTTGAATGAAGTCTAGAGTCATTTCCTTCCCATCAAAGACTCTGTGGTAAGGAATCAGAATGTTAAACTTTTTGCTAATCTTTGCTCTGAGTTCAGCAGGTCCAATGTTATGATCCTGCCTCACCCAGTCAAGTACAGTAGCATCAATCCACTTGGTAGTCGACGGTCTAATTTTATCACTTAAAGAAGTATTAGGGAAGTTGTGTTTCTTCGTGTTTACTTTGATCTGCATTTGATAAGAATCCAAATAAGTCAGAGCTAATTATCAGTAGAATAAATATGAGAAAGACTAAAACTAAATGTAGCTATTGCAACCTGAAATGGGTGTCCACCCCGCGTTGGAGATGCATGTAATCTCCATTTACACACATTACTTTCCCTCTTTTGGTCACTCCTTTCAATGATAAATTCGAATCCAACTTTGATTGCATAGGTTGCAACTGCATATCTGCAGTCCTCCACATTCTCAAAGACAGTCCCCTCATCAATTGTAGGATTGTCCCTGTCAAAGTGTATCACTGGCATGTCCTCCTCTTCGTCGTCATATCTACATCCCATTTCCACATCTTCACATTCCTCTTCCTCATCAGTCCCATAGTCAGGCGCAAAGTTTGAATCAACCAAATATTCCCTACTCTCCATCCTATCAGGGTCAGCAGCCATGACTGGATATGCTTTCTCATCATCATCCGCACCGCCACACATTTCAGTGTCTTCATGCTTGTTTGACAAAGCATCATGCTCAAGGGCAAGTTGTACAGACATCCTACGGTTACCAACACATATCCTTGCCATCACCATGGGACTAGAAAACGCTAATTGGGGTATGTAGAAAAGGAATCACAATTCTTACCCTTCAATGGGGACGCACGACACCTTCTCCGGGCTCCATACCTCCAAAGGTTTGCACCCCGCTTCCTCTTCCCATGTTTCGTTCTCCTCTGTGCTCTCCAGACTTGAAGGAGATTCCATGCTCTCTAGCCATGCAGGACCCATCTCCGTGTTCTCACGCCTCGTAGGATCCACCTCCGAGTGGGATCCAGATCACCAGCATCGTTGGGCGCCTAACCCAATGGTCGACTCTTGGTTTTTGTTTCCAGACGCGCATGGGTGATGGACGGCGGCAAGGAGACAGGGCAGGGAGGGGGAGGGGACATGAGCGGTTGGCAAGGAGGGAAGGGCGGAAGGACGACGGCCCAAGGGGAGGATGGGAGCGGTGCACGACTAAACAGAGTGGCGGCGGCAGGAGTAGAGGAGCGGAGCGGAGCTGGTTGCGACATAACATGGAAAATTGCACAATAATGTGTTGGTGGGCGCCACTAGCCCTCGAACCTGGGATGCGCACCGTCGAAGGTGGAGGAGGCGGGCCCGCTAGTCAGAAAACATGCCACGTCGTCATCCCCTATTTCTGATGCCCTTTAAAAAATAAAACGCGCCATATCGTCATCCCCTGTTTCTGATGGTGTTGCTACAATTCGACGGCTCATAGTGTCATAGAAATAATATCGTATAAACATAAGGGCACAATTGTCAAAATTTCTAAAATGGAATCCTGTCTCCTACCTATCCTTACATTTCCCGGTGAGGTGGATAGCCACAACCGATCTTTTTAATACGTTCGCACTCTTATGCTGAGAAGGGAAATAAAGATTGAGCGGTTAATACAACGAGTGTCAAATTATTACCCTCTCAGTAAATGGGAGATGATTATTTTCACACATGCTCGTAGTCCAAACCTACTGTCAGTCTATCACTCCCCTTCTCCGACAAACCACAGTTCACCTTGCGCAGCTCCGCCACACCGCACCACCTAGGGTAACATGGCCCCGCCTAAGAAGCCATCGCCGCCACCGCGATAGCCGCCGAAACTGGGGTATTTAGCCCCTCTAAGGCAGGCCATGAAGCTCTACTTCAAGGCCGGTCTCCCATTGCCCTGCCAGGCAGATGAATTCGTGGAATGTACCGAATCAGCGGCGGCGCCAGCGGCGCCAGCGGCGGATGCTCCGAGCAGGGCCAAGAGAGCGCTGTGGATAAATCACGCGGCAGCATTACGACGTGATCTAGGCAGGGGAACAAGGTACGTATCAAAACGTTCATGAGAGTATGCCGCCGAGGGTACACACCCTCGAATAGGGCAGCGCCAAGGTCTAGGAACTCTCGCATCCATGCTTTGGCATGGGCTACCTTCCCGTAGTGGTGGAGGCTGGGAACACACCGTCTGGGGCAAAGACGCTCCCTCCAATGCACCGTCTGAGGCCGTACCACGGTGGCGACCAAGCATCTAACTCAGCATGTTGGATTGTTCGACAGCTGGAGCCGATGGCGGGCATCAGCTCAGCGCCGGAATTCAGGTTCCAGTTCACACAGACCTACGATCCCAAAAAGAAGATGCCGAATTTCAGTTTCTAAGAAATCGTTGCGGCGGCATGGATGGTCCAACTGAACTGGGACTGGCGCACGCAAAGCGGTCGTGCATGAATGATGCAGATTTATTGAAGTTTGGCAGGAAGGCAATAGATCAGTTTGGGTTAAATGATCGAAGAACTTACGTCCTCTCAAGGCAATTGGCCAGCCAACTTTTCTGGTGGAGATCTGCAGTTTCTTCAGTGTAGAATAGTTAAGCTCAGGCCAAAGAATGGCTTTTGCAGATGAAATGCTGACGCAATGTTCTGTAAACTAGTAGGAAGTTTAGCCCAATTTTATGCAGATATAAGACACTTTTGTATGGAAGTACTACGGTTGTAAACAAATACTATCAAGTATCTATTTCCTTCAATTACTACTCGTGGTTAAATCCGGTTAACTGCCATTTTTTATCCCAGACAGATAAAATTCAGACAATAGTTTATATATAGATTTTGCGTCTGCTGTCTATGTTGTAAACCATTTTTCATTTGTCTTGTGCTGTCTGCAAAATGGTCCTGCAGCTCAACATGTTACAAATCTAGCTACCTTGTACTTGAAGATGAGATGGACTACATTTTCATGGCATCCACAGAATTGACATTGCTCATTGCCAGTCCACCCTCTTTTCATGAGGTTATCCTTGGTTATTCACAGAAATTATAAAGCACGGTGTTCAACTACATCGATTCAAACTATTACACACACATACTACATCAAATTCATTACCCGCACATACTACATCTGTTCAAACTATTACACACACATACTACTACAAATTCATTACCCACACATACTACATCGATTCAAACTATTACGCATTTTTATTCGATGCTAACTTTCTGCTACGCTCTCCATACTACAAATTCATTAGCCACAAATACCACGGCAATTCACTAGAGCTCTGTCTTCACTCGAGGGAAATCAGAACCACCAGCTTGTCCAAGCCTAGTTCCCCCACCAAAATTGTGTGTGCCGTCGCGAAACGGTGGTGGTCATGTGCCATCGATCCTTCCAGGCCAACACTGCAGGCGACGAGGATGCTTTCTGGCCGCCTCTTCAAGGCCCTAAATGTCATGTACTGATTCTAGAACCTCCTCCATGTGGATGATGACCGGGTGCTTCCAGCAAAGCTTTCACCCTGCCCTGCTTGGAATCTGCACCTTGGACATCTTAGGAACGTCGTCAGGATCTTTCAGTCACGCCTTTACCTCGATGACCCATCTATCGCTGGATGGCACGATTTCCACCAGCTCGCCGCCAAGGCTACTGACGACCTTCTTGAGGGTCTCCGGCTCCTAAGCATCCAATGGGAGGCCGTCAAATCCGAGTTTGGAGAAGAAACAAAACTGCCCCAAGTGATCGTCCCACCCACAGGCGCGATGCCAACGCATGAAGCTCATTTTCTCTCTGCGGCACTCGAAAGAACGGGAAGAATGCAGAATGCGCTCGGTGTCTGAGCTGTGCTTGAACTAGACGAAAAAATCGAATGGTGGCACGCATACCTCAATCTTGACCTCATTTCGTCTGATCCCAAAATGAGTCCTGAAAGCTGACAGCAACTCTGTCGGCGACACGGCGGGACGGACGGCCAACACGGTGGCCATGAGAGCGTGGTCATCGAACTGCTATGCCAGGGCTACCATGCTTGGGATGCGCGACAGCACGCAACTTCCTGAGGCCGGTCGCCGACCAGGATCGCCCGACGGGACGTGCTCCGTCGTGCGAGAAGGACTAGCCAGAGGCGAGATATTATTCCAGGGACGTGAAGCTCTGATACGGCGGACGATGCGACAGCGACGGATGCGAGATTCGATTAGGATCATGGGAGGTTGACCGGACATGGCGGGGATGCAAATTAGAGCAAGTGCGAGCTCCGATCTAAGACGAGCAGCCGAAGCTGAGCAAAGGTTATGGGGAGGGGAGCAGGGAGAAGAGCAGAGCAGAGCAAAGAAATAGATCTGGTCCACGCAGGGGTAAACTAGTCCACGACCGAAAAATATAACGGGGAATACTGACAGGGCGGGCCAAGAAGAGTTGACCTAACGGCGGTATTTGAGTTCAACCGTTTTTCGTCTGGTTCAAACGACCGCTTGGCTGTTAGATTTGTATTCGCCCCCATTTGGCCCTTCTGGACAATTGGCGATTCTACTACGGCCCTCCGCGAGATTTATGACAACTCGGGTACCGGGATGCACTCGCCCGGGAACTTTGGTACCGCAAACCAACAATCCCCTCTACGGCGTACGCCGCCATTGAACGCGTTGATTGCGTGGTCCTCGAAGATGTCCTCTGTGGAGTTTTTAATGATGGACCATCTCTAGATGTAGGAGCGTAGTGACTCGCCAGGCTTTTGGTAGCAACCCTTTAGCTCTTCGATTGATGCGGGCCTTTTGTAAGTGCCCTTGAAGTTTCGCACAAAGTTGTAGACTAGCTCTTCCTAGCTGCGGATGGATCCATGGGGGAGGTTATTAAGCCACGTGCGAGTAGCGCCCTGCAGCTATAGCTGGAGGCACTACATGGCTATGCTTTTATTCCCACCGTGCAGTTTGATGGAGGAGATGTGGTACTCCAACCAGATCTTCGGGTCCTGGAGGTTGTCGAACTTTGGGTTTTCCGACGGGAGTTTGAACCTCTTCAGCATTCGTGTTTGCCGTATGGCTCTGCGGAAGCAGCTGGCGCCGCAAAGCTCTGCTCCTTCATCCTCCGAGTCCGTCGAGCGGGCGTGCCTTGCGCGCATCTTGTCGACCTTGCGTTGTGTGATGTCATCACGCGCATCGTAGTCGTAATCATGTCGACGTGAGCGGCATCGCCGCAACAGGTCGTGCTCGTCGTCGCTGGATGAGAGCGAGTAGTATTTGACTGGAGCCTTGCTTTTCTTCGTCTCCGGTGTTGGATCGTGGTGAGCACGGCTTCAACCAGTCCCAGGCCATCGATCGTAGATCGGTGCATGGCGGATCGTGGATCCGTAGCTGGCGGCTGGTTGTTGAGCAGGTACATGGTGGCTGTCGTCACCGCCGCGTGTGGTGTCTTCGGGAGCACGTTGCCCGCGAGTCCACCATCATGGACGAGAAGTTGAGGACTCGAGTAGCCTCTTATCGCTTCTTGTCATTGAGTTGAGCCAGTCAAGAGCGCCTTTTGGCGGCCACATAGTCGTTGCCCTTGAAAGAGGATCCTCTGATAGAAGAGAGCGCGGCTCGCCGGAGGCTCGATTTGTTCGCCCTCTTTTTATGCTCCTTGAGTTGGGCGCTCACCTGTTGCTGGCGCCTGAACTCCTACATGAGCAGCCAATGGTAACCCATCATCATCTGCTGCAGTGAGTTTGGTGGCAGGGGTTGCCCTGCAAGGCTTCCCTACATCGTGCCCACTCGGCGTCGTTGAGCTCAATCAACTGCCATTCGTTGGCACGTCCACTCGCAGGGATATGCGGCTGATGGTCTTCTTGGACGGGCTCGATGATAGGGGGTTAGCTTGTAGGCCCATTGCTGGTGGGTTTGCCGTTGGCGTTCTCCCTTGAAGTGCCTCTGTCGCTAGTGTTGATGACGGTGCACATGTAGTGGCTGGGGAAGCTATTGCTCCCATAGTTATCAGATCCAGAGCCATAGGCTTCGTCTTCTGTCGCCAGGTCGCCCAGATCGGATTCACAACTATTTTTTCCATCCGTATCCTCAACTGATGCCAAGGCATTGAGCTCGCTCAGGGTGCCGATCGGCAGTGGGAACCACGACACTAGAGCAATCGCGGGAATCTTTGGCTGGTCAGGGTGGCAGAGTGTGCTAAGCCGACCAACTTGGAAGCGTAGGCTTCCGATCGCCAGTCCGATCCCGTCACCCACAGACTCTGTCGTCGGATTGATGACAAGTATGCCATGAGGGGGTCCTCGAGGCGTGTGGAAGAGAGGGGTGTGAGGCATACGATGTTCCGAGACGGTGAGCGCACAAGTTTACCCAGGTTCGAATCCGCCGGCTTTGGACGGACCCTACTCCTGCTATCAATCCAGTAATACGGCAAAGCCGGAATATGGGTTACAAGGGTTTCGCCTGTGCGAGCTGAGATTGTAGACTATTGGTCGTGTCTAGTGTTATCAGATCTTGCCCTAAAGGCTCTCCCTAGGACGGCTTATATAGATATCCGGCCTAGGGTTTACAGGAGAGATCAAGCCGGCTACGACTAAGAGTTGGTTACAGAGTACATCTTGAACTACAAGTAACATTATGGGCCTAAGTCGGTAAGTCTTCTGGGCCTTCCTGTAGCCGGATGGGACTCCGTCTTCCCTCTCTAACTGGGCCACCCGTGAAGCAAAGCTCTAACCCGAAGTGGGCCACCCTGGTCAGTGAGGAACGTTGAGGATACCCGGAAAGTATATCCCTAACAGTAGCCCCCGGAGGCCTCCAAGATCCAAAGTCGGATTTTATCATCGTCTAGCTTGATCTTCGGCTTGCAGAATCTTGAAGGGTTTCTGAAACTATAACAAAAAGTACGATCCGGGTCTTCAAAAGTAAGTCGGACCTTTCAATTAGTTAGTTGGATTTTCCAGCTCGCTTTTAAACTAAGCCGGAAACTTGGTCTCTAACGCCACCTGACACAAGCATGGTCCAGTTGCATCATCTGACAGACGTTCCGTCAGCACGACCGTTGGTGGGTCCGCAGTTCGCGGAACCGAGGCGCCGTTTCAATGCGTGCGTGGAGATCGAGGCGACGCAATCATCGCGCGGGCCCTTCCCAGTTCTTTCCACGACGTGTGGCAGTTACACTATAGCATTTGTACGAATCTTGGCGCAGGTAGGTAGATATAAGAGGTCTAGATTTTTTCTTCTCCTCTCCACCTGCCTTTCGCCGTTCCTTTCTTCCCAAATCTCCAGCGCGCCCAGAGCCCTTTCGTTTCCCTCCCACAGAGCTCCTAGCGCCACCACTTTAGGGTCACCCCTTTCCACCGGAGAAAAATGGCTTCATCCTCTTCTTCCTCTCTGGCAGCGGCGGCGGCGGCGGCAGAAGCTGTTGCAGAAAAAGAAAGTTTCCGGGGAATCTAGATCCCTTGCGCCCTCGACGAGGCGGCCCTCAAGAACGTGGAGAAGGAGGGGTTCTGGCGAAACCATCCCTAATCCGCGCGAGCGCGAGCGCGTCCACTTCGGCACCCATCTGGACCGAGGTTTGTCTTTTCCTCCCTCGGAGTTCTTCTCCGAGGTGATTGACCATTATGGAGTTCAACTCCATAATCTTCCTCCCAACTCCCTTCTAGAGATGAGCGCGTTTGCTGCGCTTTGCGAGGGCTTTCTCGGCATTAGGCCGAGTTTGCTCCTTTTCCGGTATTACTTCCATGTCCGGAGAAATTCTATTACCGCCGGTGTTCCTTATATCACCGGTACTATTAGTTTTTCTGTTAGACGAGACCGGTCCTATCCCAAAATTGCTGCCAGTGACTCGGTCTAACAATGGCCGGCCACCTTTTTCTATCATAGGGATATTCCGGCTCCCGGCAAAGCTACTGCTTTGCTGGCTTTTGTCGACGGAGCCGCCACAACCCAGACTTCCTAAGATGAGGCTGCTCTGGCTCTTACGGACGATCTAATCCTCGCTAAGAGGTGGATCGAATATCTTATCAAGCACAAGGGTCTGAGGGGATCCGACTTAGTTCAGTGCTGGGTCGCACGTCGAATCCAGCCACTTCAGTACCACGGGGATAGACTGATGCACTCCATCACGTCTTCCAAAAAAGATTCTCTCTGCATCAGCCCTAAGGCCTACACCAGCCAAGGCTATATAAGCCAGATCAAATGGCTGATTAAAGAGCGGATCGAGAGGAAAATTCCGGAGATCTCTCTGGACATGCACACGGCGAAAAACCCCGTGGTAGCGGTAAGCTTCCATCAGTATACCTTTTACGTGTTTCAATCTTTTAAGTCATACATTGCAATACTGATATGTTTTCTTGTTTTCAGCTTGCCGAACTCCCCGAGTCGGAGCTTGCTCCACTCGAAGGATATCCTCCTGAGTTTTCTCAGGAGGCTGAAGTGATACCATTGTCGGACCTTGTGCTCAGGAAGCGCAAAGCTCCGATAGTGGCAGTAGGCACAAAGGAAGTGTCCGTTGTGAAGAGGTAACTTTCATTCACAACTTCCGCCTTTGTACCTTTCTCGAGTTACTTTCTGAGATGTAATGTTTCCGACTTTATTACACTCTCAGAGCAAAGCCTCTCATCAAGGGTAAGGGGAAGGGGATTCCTGCAAAGCCCCTGCGACAGATGAAGCTTACCACAGCTTCCCCTGTCATGGCTCCTTCAACTCCTGCCCCTCAACCTTCTGCAACACCGGTGATTACTCCTTCTCCGGCTGTTGTAGAAGATCCGGCTCCTCCAACGGCGCCTGTGATCCTTGGATCGCACACTGACGTCACCGTGGGTGCGTCAGCTCAAGATAAGGGTGAACCCTCTTCGGGTAATGATCCCTCGGCTGAAGTCTTCGCCGACAACCTCCTCAGCAACCCTGGACTTGCCAAATTTGGCTTATCCCGGAAGTCCACAGAGGAGATCCAGCGGCTGGCCAGGCAAGTCATGGACAAAAGCCATCTATCCCCCGAAGAGGAAGCGCAAGAAGCAGAGGACGTCAAGTTCTCTGACCTTATCGCCCAAGTCCGCCTTCGTGACGAGAGGATCAGGACTGGAGAGCTTCCAACAGCCCCAGTAATTCCTCTTACTCTTGCCGAGAAGGTGGCAGTTGAGGTGAACGCGGGTTTAGACAAACTCACCCGCGAGCAATATGTAAGTCAGAATTCCAACTCTTGTTTTTTACCTTATGTTATATCATATCCTCTAGCCCCTAAGCATGAAGTAGGATATAGAAATCCGAGTTTATGCTTTCATTAGGATGCCAAAGAACAGCCCCCAAGGCTCATGCTGATATTTAGCAAAAAATATTAGCCCGAGTCTTAAGTAGCTTTCTGACTTGGGGTATTCTGACTTACAGAAAGTATGTTCCTATAATCAGGAATTGTTAAAAAATGTCTGTGATAAGTGGAGAGAAATCAAAGCTCTCCGGCTTAAAAATGCTGAGATCAAGCTAGCCAAGGATGAAGCCGAAGGTAACATTTCGAGATTCAAACCTTGTCTTTTACTTTTCCAATATCGAATTTTTCTGAACTGTTGTTCTTTTTGACTTACAGCGTTGGTGAAACAATCCATCGCTATGATTGAAGAGGCTGAGAACCTTAAAACCTTAGTGGTGGAGAATAAGGGACTTCGCCAAGAGCTGGATAAGCTTAAGGCTGATCATGAAAGGAGCATAGCTCAAGTTCTCGAGTCCTCCTTCATGGCCACTGAAGAGCGTGATCTCAAGATTGCCGCTCAAGATAAGGTTATCTCGGACCTCAAAAATGAGGTTAGTAGAGAGAAGGATATCTCCCAGGCGCTCCGGGCTGAACTCCAGAGTCTTCGGGAAGAGAAAGCCAAGATTGACGACGTCATTCTTGGTATGTTCCATCTATCTGTTTTATTCTTTCTTCGACTTTCATCAATGTCAGATTTTCATTGACTTGTTTTGTGTGTAGGTCCTCTGAACTTGACGGACTCCTCCTCGTCCGGACCCCGCACTCACCGGCTTACTCAAGTCGGTGATCTCATTCATGACTATCGCCAGTCCCTTGAGGACATTGGCGAATCTCTTAGGATTCCGGACATGCAAAGCATGTCGGACTTCCAAGTGCGGGAGAAGGCCAAGGAGATGCCGCAGCTTGTTCGGGATTGGAACATGTCCTACGCATGGACCGTTGCGCAGAACGCTCTCACCATGGTCATGAGCCACCATGGAAACATGGAGATATGGCAAGTGACCAGAGGGTACTGCAAGGTAGACGAAGACGGCCAGGAGCAAGACCTTCAAGCTATCATGCACTCCTGCGCCGGATATGGGTGTCATGTAGCTGATCTGACCAGCTACGAGACGCCCTTCTTCACCCGAGTGGATACTCCGCCACCTCCTCTAGAAGATGCCGAAGAAGTTTCCGACGATGAACAGACCATCTCGGATCCGGACATCTCGGCAAGATATCAAGGCGGAGTAGCCAGCGAGCCGGCAGATCCTTCATCTCCTCCTGCATCATAGACGAGAAAACTATGTATTATTCCGAAAAAAACCTGATGCGATTGTAAATACTAAGTACTATGACTTTTGCTAGTGCCAAGTTTTTTTTATCTATTCAGCACTTTTGTCTTAGATTATTTATGTGCCTGAAATGTTTGCATAAGCACTTAGAATTTTCCGCCTCTACTTATCGTTTATCTGGCTTTCCGCCTCGTCCCTTTCGTGAGCCGGCTAAACCTTCAGCCGGAAACTTTGCCGAGCAACGGAGCTCCATTGCTAAACCAGTTTAAACTCGGAAACAAAGCCGGCTTCTAGTACCAACAATTCACTACTCGGAAGATACCCGCATCTAGCAATCAGACAAATAACCCAAGTAAAGACTAGAGTTTTTTAGAGTTATACCCGAAGGTAGCAGTTTTAGAATCGGAAATCTAAACCAGAACGAACATGAGCATAAAGTACTTTCAAGCATTCTGGGATTTTCGACCATGACATGATCTTTAGGAAATAAGATGGTAAAAACTTCTCAGGAAAACTTTGAGGTAACCAAGATTTTTATTTCTCACAGAGCATGTACATATGTATAATTACAAAGAAAAATAAAACTAAGAATAAAAGGGACGTAGCTGAGCAATATTCCACGGTCTGTCTAACTCATCCGGATTTGTACTGCCTCCAGCTCTCTTTCTCTTCTTAGTAGCAGGTCTTTCTTTGACTGGCCTCATGTCAGTTAAGTAGTACGACCCATTGTGCAATACTCGACTAACCAAAAAAGGGCCATTCCCATATTGGGGAAAGTTTGTGCTTTCTTTGTTGCACAAGCCGGAGAACCAAATCACCTTTATTGAAAGATCTAGTTCGAACTCTCTGGCTATGATACTTGCGTAACTTCTGTTGATAGGCTGTAGATCTCATTTCAGCAACGACGCAAACTTCTTCGACTAAGTCGAGATTATTTTGTCGAGAAATCTCAGCATCCTCTTCAATATACGCGGCCACTCTAGGAGAAGTATGAATCAAATCACTAGGAAGAACTGCTTCTATGCCATAGACCAAGAAGAAAGGTGTATATCCTGTTGACCTGTTCGGAGTTGTCCGTAAACTCCAAATTACAGAGGGTAGTTCCTCTGCCCAAGCCCTCGCAGCATGTTTTAGTGGTGCTTCGAGTCTTGGTTTCAAGCCTTGTAGAATTAAACCATTTGCTCTTTCGACTTGTCCATTAGCCTGTGGATGTGCGACTGATGCAATGTCAAGCCGGATATTTTGCTCGTCGCAGAATTCAGCCAACTCTCCCATGGAAAAATTACTCCCGTTGTCCGTGATAATGCTATGCGGATAACCATACCGGATTATAACATTCTCGACAAATCTTTTGGCTGTTGCTCCATCACAACTAGTGATAGGTTTAGCCTCGATCCATTTCGTGAATTTATCCACCATCACTAAGAGGTGAGTAAATCCACTTGGAGCTCGTTTAAAAGGTCCTACCATATCAAGCCCCCAGACCGCAAAAGGCCATGTTATAGGTATTGTTCGCAGTTGATCAGCCGGAACATGAGCTTGCTTGGCGTACTTTTGGCAGCCTTTGCATGTCTTGACTAATCGTTCGGCATCTGCCTGAGCTGTGAGCCAGAAAAAACCATGTCGAAAAGCTTTTGCCACTAAAGATTTGGCTGCAGCGTGGTGACCACACTCGCCTTCGTGGATTTCTCTTAAGATTTCCACTCCTTCTTCCGGAGATACACAGCGCTGAAAACCCCCAGAAACACTCCATTTATGGAGCTCACCTTTAACAATAGTATAGGCTTTTGCTCATCGGATAATCTGCCGGCTCAGCACCTCGTCTTCGGGTAATTTGCCATCTACCAGGTAATCAAGGTAGGGCTGAGTCCAGCTGGGAATTACAGCCAGAACTGCTATTAAAGGTGAGTCGGATTTGGTCGGATACTCCTCATCTACTCCCTTTATCGAGGGAACTTTGAGGTGCTCTAAAAATGCGCCATCCGGAACCTCTTTCCACGTAGAACCTATTCGAGATAGTGCATCTGCTTCCTCGTTTTCTGCTCGAGGGATGTGTTGAACTTCAAACCCCTCGAACGATTTAGATAGATCATCCACGACAGCTTTATATGCTGCCATGTGCTTATTTGCATTACAAATATCCGACACTTGCTGAGCAACAAGATCTGAATCTCCATAACACATCAAACGTCGGATGCCAATATCCTTTGCAATCCGGATTCCATGCAGCAGTGCTTCATACTCGGCAATGTTGTTTGTCGCTGTGAAGTGGATCTGCAGCACATATAAAAGTTTATCTCCTTGGGGTGATTTGAGCACCATGCCAGCCCCCGAGCCCCCCTTAGCCTTGGATCCATCAAAAAAGAGGGTCCAATATTCCGACTCCGGGAGGACCATGTTCTCCTTGGTCTCTGTCCAATCAGCGACAAAGTCGGCAAGGATCTGGGATTTGATTGCTGTCCGGGGTTCGTACTCAATATCGAAAGCTACAAGCTCTATGCCCCATTTGGCGACGCGTCCTGTAGCATCGTTATTATTGATTATATCTCTCATGGGAGCTTTCCTCACCATGGTAATTGGGTGCTCCTAAAAATAGTGTCGTAACTTACGAGATGCCAGAAAAACACCGTAAGCCAACTTTTGATAGTGCGGATATCGCTGTTTTGATTCTGTCAGGACCTCGCTGACAAAGTATGCCGGACGCTGCACCAGGTGCTCCTGATTTTCTTCTGGTCTCTCCACCACCATAACTATACTGACAACCCTATTTGTCGCAGCAATGTAAAGCAACATCGGTTCCTGAGGTTCTGGTGCTGCAAGGATAGGAGCAGATGAGAGTACTTTCTTCAGGTCTTGTAGCGCAGCTTCGGCTTCGTCAGTCCAGACAAAATCCTTGGTTTTCTTCAGGAATTTGTATAATGGTGCGGCTCTTTCACCAAGCCGACTTACAAATCGACTGACCACGGCGATGCAACCAGTTAATCTTTGTACATCCTTCAGGCGAGTTGGCCTGGAAATATTGAGAATAGCCTTGATCTTGTCACGGTTCACCTCTATGCCTCGTTGAGACACAATAAAACCTAACAATTTTCCGGCTGGTATTCCAAAGAAGCATTTCTTCGGGTTAAGCATGATGTTGTATTTTCGTAAATTGGTGAACGTCTCCTCTAAGTCGGAAACCAGTGTTTCCTTCTTTTTGGACATGACCGCGATATCATCCACGTATGCATGCACATTGCGCACGAGTTGATCATGGAGGCAACGCTACATCGTACGCTGGTACGTAGCTCCTGCGTTCTTCAGCCCAAAGGGTATCGTAACATAACAGAAGGTTCCGAAAGGGGTTATGAATGAAGTCTTGATTTTGTCAGATTCCTTCATCCGGATTTGGTGATAACCGGAATATGCGTCGAGAAAATAGAGGAGTTCCGAGCCTGCCGTAGAATCGATAACTTGATCAATTCTAGGCAAAGCGAACGGATCTTTTGGACAAGCCTTGTTCAAGGCAGTATAATCAACACACATCCTTAAATCAGTAGTGTCCTTTTTAGGGACCATTACAGGGTTGGCCGACCATTCAGTATGGATGACCTCTTCTATGAATCCAGCTAACTCGAGCCGCGCTAGTTCCTTAGCTATTGCCTTACGCTTTTCGTCACCAAACCGTCGTAAGGACTGTTTGACGGGTTTAGCATTCGGGTTTACATTTAGAGAGTGCTCGGCAAGTTCCCTAGGTACTCCGGTCATGTCAGATGGCTGCCATGCGAAGATATCTTGATTTGCTCGGAGGAACTTGACGAGCGCGCCTTCCTATGCGCTACTTAGGCTTGCGCCTATTTGGGTCACCTTGGAGGGGTCATCATCCTTCAATGGCGTCGTCTTCGTCTCTTCTGATGCCTTGAACTCCGGATTTGGTTTTGTCACCTCCTTCTTCGTCGCGGGCATCTCGGACGGATCTATGCTCTTCTTGATCTCCTGGTACTCCTGGGCGTGCAGCACGGCTTCGGCAAAGGCGGCATTTCCATCCTCGCACTCTCGTGCTTTCTTCGGGTCTCCCCTGATGGTGATCACGCCGTTGGGACCTGGAATTTTCATCATATTGTAAATGTAACACGGACGAGCCATAAAAGCCCAGTAAGCCGGACGTCCGAATATAGCGTGGTATGCGCTCTTGAATGGGACCACTTCAAAGGAAAGTGCCTCCGTTCGATAATTTTTTGGTGTTCCAAAAGTAACATCCAATGTGATCTCTCCCAGGGAATTAGCTTGTCTTCCTGGTACAACCCCGTGAAAAATCACAGAGCTATGGTTAAGCTGTGTTTCCGAGATCTTCATCCGGCGTAGTGTTTCTACATAGAGAATATTGATGCTACTACCACCATCCATGAGGGTCTTGGAGAAACCATAACCGTCAATAAGTGGATTGACGATTAAGGCGTATTTTCCTCGCCTATGCAACTTAGGCGGATGATCAGCACGGTCAAATGTGATTGCCACCTCCGACCAGTCCAAATACTGAGGGACAGCCGAAACTATTGCGTTGAGCTCGTCGAGAACTGCTTTCTTGACCTTTGCTGGTTGACATCCGAGGAAGGTGACGTAAGTGTCCTTCTTGGTAGGAAACGTTTTCTTCCCTTCCGACTTGGGATTTGAAGCGTCGGCTTCCTCCATGTCGGAATCTTCCTTGGTCTCTTTTTCTTTTTCGGGATTTTTCTTTCCCTTCTTCCGCTTAGCTTTGTAGCCTGCGGTATCATCTCTCTTGATGTCATCGTTAAAACGACATTCAGCGTTGGTGTGGGATGAGCCCCCATTGGCGTCTAAGTGATGCACACATGGGTTATTGGCAATGTCGGCCCAAGTGTAGGTTTTGCCCGGTTGTTGCTCTCCTCTACCTTGGACCCTTGATGTCCCACGACCACGCCCGTGGCCTCCACCACGTCCTCCTCGTCCTCCAGTCCCGGAAACAGTAGTGACTACTGCTGTCTCCGCGTTGGGTTTTTCTTTCGAGGTGTTTTTGCGTTTTTTAAGCCTGTTGCCTTGTCTTTGCCGACTGTGGTACAGCCAGGACATTAAGTAATCCCTCTGCATCGTCGTCAGCATCTGCATACTTGCTCGCTGTTTCTATCATTTCTCCCAGGTCAGTAACCTTGTCACACTTCAAGCGATGGCGCAGTAATCCAATTGGGAGACCTGAAATAAAAGCTTCAATCGCAGTTTGATCATTTACTCCCTCGCAGGAGTTCTTGGTGTCAATCCATCATCCGAGGTAGTCTCGGCAAGTTTCTCCGGCTTTCTAGGTGCAATGCTGTAGGTCTCCAACCGTACAGGGCCTTCGATATGTGCCTTCGAAATTCCGAAAGAACGCACTTTGTAAGTCATACCAGTTGTGGATGGTGTTTGCCGAAAGTTCATTGAGCCATGATCGCGCCGTCTTCCGCAACATAAGTGGGAGATATCGGGTTACGACCAGGCTGTTTCCGCCTTTAGCGATGCAGCAAGCTTGGAAGAAGTCCTGTAACCAGGTGTCTGGCCGAGCAATGCCGTCGTAGGCTTGAATATGTCTTGAGATAGCAAATCCTTCCGGGAATTTTGTAGCTCTGATGCGTGGTCCAAAGCACTTTGGGCCCACGTACACGTCATCGTTTTCGTAGCGCCAAGCCTCTATGTTGGAGTTGATCCTGTGCCTTGCGTCGTTCGGGGATAGGGATCGTCCCAAATATCGGCTGTGGCTGCGGTGCCTTGGAGCCGGGCTTCGGCTTCGGCCACCACCTCCTCCATTATGTCGTCCTCCTTGACCTCCTTGGGGGCCGTTGTGATAACTGTGCAGTGGAGAGGGTGGTGCAGCTGGGTTGTTTTCGGCTGATCGCCGGCCTCCGTCCGGAGCGTCATTATTCCGGTTCCGGGGAGGTTCTTGACTGTGACGAGCCCCCTGCCGGCTTGTACCAGCATGGTTTCCGTCGTTCCTTCGTCCGTCGTTCCCACCATGGTAAGGTTCAGCCGGACGGTTTTCATGTCTAGGAGGTGGCATTTTCTGACGAGCCTCCTCCCGACGTTTTTCTTTATCTTCTACCTTTCGGGAAGGATTCTTCGGATTGAGTGCAGCGATTGCGTCTTTCTCGGCTACTGGAGCGACGTTGTTCCAGTTATGTGTTGCCCTGCGGTGCTGCCCCGTCGATCCGGTTCTTGAATAATTGTCTTCCCTGCGTTCGGGGTTATGATACTGCGCCCGAACATAGTGGGATCTTACGTCAGCCCATGCCGGATCTGTGCGACATTGGTCGGAATCCGAGACCAGCTTTTGGCTTCCCGACAGGGCGACCTTTTGTTGCTCCAGTCCCTTGTTGAGTAGCTTGATACCCAAACATATCTCTTCTAGTCCTGGATTAGCTGATAGAATTTCGCGAGCTGCCACAGTATTTTGCACTGGTGTTGGGTAAACCCAATCTCCATTGATGTCCTTCCGTGGCTTTCCCATCTCATCTCCAAAAAGGACGGCACGGACACGTGGGAATTGGTTGTCATCTACGTGACGCTTTCGTGTCTTCTGATGCAGACGGGACATGTACTCCTTGTTTGACATGCGCTTCTTCTCCACCTCGATGTTTTTGGCTTCATCGAGGAGTTGTTGACGACGCGCTTCTAGGGCTTGGGCTCTTTCGTCCAGTTCATCTGCGGTAAGTTCTGCAGCTGTAGGGATAGGTGTGGTTAATGCGGCATCGATGAGTTTACGCGCACCTTCAGTGATCACGTGCCCATCCACCGATGCTTCTTTTTTTCGGCTCGTCTGGGATAAGTGCTCCATCTGAGTCTTCCTCGTATTCCTCGGCAATCACTTCCTCTGTCAGAGGGTCTTTTGCAGGGGTCTTGTTCTTCTTGTTCTTCTTCTTTGCCCTCTTGGCAGCGCCGGTAGCAAAGACGGCTTTGGGTCCGTTTCCCGGAGTCAAGCTCTGAGCGGTACTTTCGGACATCTGGAGTTCGGGATTGTTTCCGACCTCCATATCATCCTGCGCTTTGGGAGAGTGTTCCCCGGATCCTTCGTCCATGCCTTCTCCGTCTTCTGCAGCTTTGGAGTTGTACTCCTCGTCATATTCCGCGGAGAACTTTCGGAAATCTGCCGACATCATGGACTCATCCGAGGATGCGGGAATGTCGGCGTTTGTTCCAATTGCCTCTAGCATCGAGTCGGTGTTTTCTTCAGCATCGGCAGAGCCGGATCCGGATCCAACATATCCGATGAAGTGCGATGCGTGCTTCCTGAGGTACCTGAGGAAAGGCTTGTCTGTCCCGACATCATCAGAGTCGGGATCAGTGTCGTTGATGTGCTCCGCCTGGATTTTGACTTCCACGGGTGGGTCAATCTGGGATCCGGCTTCTCTAGGGAGATCCGCTCCGGATTCGACTTGGTCCGCGAGGTTTTCTTCAGGCTCGGATTTCTCCACTATCTCCGCAACTGGTGCGGGCTGGGTGGGATTAGGGTTTTCTGAGATCCAGAACTCTGCCGCCTCCGCGGACAAAGGGGACCCAGAAGTTTCTTCTGCCTCTATCATTACCGCTAGGGTGGGTTGGGTAGGTTCAGCGAAACCGATGTAAACATCGATCTCGCCAAAAGACATGATTGTATAAGCAGTCACGGCTTCCCCAGCCGGAATCCAAGTCTCGTCGAGAACGATGAGAGGGACATCGCTGGCGTAGAGGATGCGACCGACGGCGATGGTCTCGCCAATTCCGATTCTTGCATATTCCGCTCGGAACGTAGATCCGAAGCTCGGGCGAGTCGCCGACGCATGGATAGTGAAGTCGAGGGCGCCGAAGAGGAGGCGAGTCTCCGCTTCAGCGGAGTCATAGATCGCGGTTGATGGAGCCGAGGAAGCCGCAACATCAGCACTCCCTTTTCCCACAGACGACGCCAATTTGCAAGGGGTTAACTCATCAGTGCCCATTACTGATGGACTTAGGTTCAAGGAAGTGCGGAGCACTGGAGGCATCGATCGGTTAGCAAACAAGCACACATGTGACACGAGGTTTTATCCAGGTTCAGACCTCGTAGAGGACCCTACTCCTGCTTGTATGCTCTTTATTATGGAGAAGTCGAAGGTTACAATGGTGCACAAATGCAATCTGGCGAGGTGTATGCGGGGGTGTATGTGTTCGTCCTCCTCGCCGCCCCCTCCTTGCCTTTATATAGAGAGGCTAGGTCTCTGAGTTACAGGTCGAGTCGGTTACAGATTAGAATTTTCCCTTGAACTTTCTATCTATATTTTGCCATGTCCTTCAAGAAGTCGAACTCCCGTGGGCCACTTGAATCCTTGTTGGGCTTTGATTGCACCGTGGACTCCTCTTTGGGCTAAACCGTATAGGTTAATCTCGAGTACCTGTAAGATATACCCATGTCAGTCACCATTCATATGATTGTTAGATGATTGTTGGCGTCGGTGTCCATGTACTAGACTCCCTCGTGTGCCTGAGGTTGACCTGCGCACGGTCCTCGACTAGGTGCATGGGAGCATCAACGGTTTTTGTAGGAAATTTGGTTAACATGCACGCGTGCTCCATGAGGAGAATGCCACCCTCTTCTTCGCCGCACTCCCTTTTCTTCTTGCGGAAGTTCCTGTCCCAGTGGCCTCGTTTGATACAGTAGTGGCACTCGTTATTAGAGACAATGTTGTCATTCCTGGCGCGATAATCGGAGGGGGGTCCACCCTCCTTCCTGTCGTTGGAGCGCATGGGTTTCTTGTCGCACCCGTCCTTGTTGCTACTCCCTGAGGAGCCGCCGTCGTTGCTAGTTTTCTTCTGTGTCAGCCCTTCCTCCTCCACGAGGAGAATCCTGTTGCCGGTGTCGGTGATGTCCCCCAGCTACTCCAGCTTGTATCGCTCCTCTGCGGCCTTCAGACACCAGATCAACTCTTCAATGGACAGCGTGTCGAGGTCTACAGCAGATCATAAGATCTGCCTGACACTGTAAGATCTAGCCTATCTCTCGTGCTCACTTTAGAGATTTAGTCACGAAATCGAAGGAAATTGTATTGTTCTTGGCCGGTTCCACCGAACCACCCTCCGAGCCAAGTCGCCGACGGCACTGCCGTTCATTCGTTTCTTACAAGCCAAGTATCCGAGGAGACAGGATCCTCATATTAATAGACGCCTAAATCCTAAGTGATCCAGCTACCGCTCCTGAGCCAGCCTGGAGCCCGCTTCTTCCTGTTGGGACGCTCGTGTCTTCTCCTCCTTTGTTACCTCCAGGTAGCCCCTTGGTCGTTGACAGACACACCCAACTTCATGTGAAGCAAGAACTTGTAAAACCATTGATTTCTTCAAGTGTGTATGTAGATCTCTGCGGCTGTGCCGCTTTGGTTTGGCACGGCGCATCAGTCTCATGCCTCCATCATGATCCGGCGCATGCTCCCTCGCCTCGCTCGTAAACCATTTAGCTGTTGGGTGCTGCTTAATCTTGTTACAAGACTAATTGTGGCATGCATTAGGGGGCGATAGTTTAAGCATCACCGCCATGCATGTGTTGCGTTAAACAGCGCTGCAGGTTAATTTTTCTGCATGTGGCAGAGCAGCTGAGGCAGTAGAAGGTGGGAGAGTACTACTACTTACATTTTGTTTCCGTGCTGAGAGTAGTTGAGGCATGCGGAAGCTACGCGCGTAGCCAAGATAGTCCTCTGTACATGGTGCAGAACCTTCATATATATATCGCTGCGAAGAACCGGTGTGGACAAATGTAAGCCGAGCCATAAGAAGCCGTTTCGTTTCAAGTTCAAGTTTTAAGATATTGGAGTAGACCAAAATGGCAATACACCACGCGGCGTAGGTGGCCACTCCCGTCGTGGTTTAGGCTTGGCTCCGCCGGGGAAGCGAGGGTGTTTCTATGCCTTGGTCACAGGGCCGGGCTCCATGGACGTGCTTGCTCTCGGCGTCCAGCAATCACCTTGTTCGGGGCCTAGTTATCGCCGTTGTAGGCCTTCCCAACCATGGTATGGCATGATCATTTGTATGTAAGCAAGCAGGGAGATGAGTCAATTGGTACGATGATCATCTGTCCTCTTCGTTTTGTTTGAACTAACTTTTCAAATAAAAGGTTGTATGCATCAAATCGATGCAAAGGGCGTGGTATTTATCCTCTTTCCGAAATAATATTAGTACGATGATGGATGCCTATGTGATCTCAAGTACGGAGTATTTTATAACATGTCATACAAATAGCATGTTCTATTCAATGGTGATAAATGAGATTATGCTAGCTGGGGGCTCTCTTCTATCAGCACTTGTTCTAGGTACTATATGCATTTTTGAAAAAAAATGCTAGTATGCTGGACGCCTTGTTCTATTACCACTTGTTTTTGTTTTTGTCCCTTTTGAATGGCCCAAAACTTATCCACTTGACTGCATACTCTTACGAGAGTAGTGGAGAAGCCAAACTTCTGGTGCTCCAGCAGACTACATCCAATACACATACTGTTGTACCCTATAATCCCAAAACTTACCCCTAAATACAGAGCGCCTCATATCCTATGTTTCTTCAAGAGTTTGCAGACTGACACACTGGTTGGTTTGAGACTAGTATTTTCGTTCTCCCCCTGAAAACTATCCGAAAAAAGGACACACCCACTGACATATATCCCCTCGAATATATTCTCGAATATGAACTTCAGTTAGCAAAGCTTCATTTTCATACATTATTCATATTTATCTCTAGGATTAGGTGATATTTTACTTCCATGTCACTTTCTTGGATATAATAAATTCACGGTTTTTTCTCTCTTCAAACTCTTTTCTTCAGATGTACATATTTATTTCATCTTCTTTTTGGAAACTCTCAAGCTTTGTTTTGGGGGAAGGGAGGTGATACTGTTGGAATTCTTGCCTAAAAGGCCAAGCCCATATTCCATTTTACTAATTCCCGAAAATCCTAGAGGCGCTCATTCATGCATGGCAAGAGGTGGGACAAATATTTAGTCTCATATTGCTAGTTGAAGGAAGATTTCATCACCTTATAAGGGGGGCTCTTCCACCACTTGGTAATAGGATGAGAAGGAGAGAGACGTACACACGCGCTCCTCCTCCGCCCGCCACCCCTCGTCTTGCGATGTCACTCCGTTCTTCCCCATCTCGTCTTGTGGCGTGCACTGCTAGCCAGGACAGTAGGCCTTCGGGCCCCGCTGCTTCGAGTCCTGTACGGGAGAATGGCGATATGGTTTTGGGGGAGCGCTATCAGCGCGACTACTGGCTTCATCACGGACTCCTTCACAGATCGCTTGTTTATCTTAGTCAGATAGTATGTCATTCCTTTTGGTTTGCTACAGATCTTGCTCTGATCTTATCTCAAGTTATATGATTTACAATTCTCTTCGATATCTGCCTTAATTTGTATCCGCTAAATCATATGATTAGTTTAACTTCTGTTATTCTATTCATGTTTTATTTAGCATGTATCTTGGATAAATTGCTCTTATATTTAACAGATACCCAGCGTCTACATCAAAATGATGCACATGTCTTTCTTAATTTATTATTATAAAAAAAAGCCTTATAGAGACATGTGGATCGAAGACCACGTCATCAATTTGGCCCTGACAAATGAGCTCCATCTATCAGAAATGTGTCGATAATGTACAATCAGTGTTTTATGTCAAAACTGGGTCTTTTTTTTTTGCGAATAAAAAACCAACTGATACCATTTGGTAAATTCTGCCAAAAAAAGTGGTGGTTTTATGCTAAAAACCATGTTAAATGCAGGCGCTAGGTTCATAGCCACCAGACGCTCCACAACTTTTGCATGTAGGGAACCAGACTTCCTAACGGCAGATGCTATCCACGCGCCAGAAAATAAATCGGATTAAGTGCCTCCTTTAGCGCCTGGCATTGGAGGATCGAGGCGCTCGACTGATTTTTCTTTTCGTATTTACTACTCCAACTCCAATGCCCTAAGACATGCCCTAAGATCGTGGCTGCCACCGGTGCCCTGCAAAGTCGCTTGGACCGAGGTGGGCAAATAAATGAGAATCAGATGCAAAAAACAATCTTTTCGATTGTGTCTGCACTCGCTGTCTACAATCTATGTATCGGGGTACTGAAAGAAAGAACTTTTTTTTCTCACTAAAGACAAAAAATATTCATCCCTACCAGAGCCTGTATTTGACACAAAAGTTGTAGTTCATCAAACATCTCCTTGGCCAGTGTGTGTAAATGTTTAAATCAAGAAAATATTGAGCAAAAGTTTGTGCTCTAAGAACTCTAACCACCAAACAAGAACCCAGCTGCCTGATCCTCGTTCCCATTACACAACTTGAGTGCCTGTATAACAGATGCCCGGTCGAATCCAAGTTCCACGAGCTTGGTCACTTTCGCTTCAAAATCTCCTCCCTGACAAGGGTTCTTATAAGTCAAGACCAATCTAATTCTAGAAGAGTCGATAAAGATCAAAAGTATAGAAATTCACAATTTCTGAATAAAAATACTAACCTGTGGAGGAACCACAGCTGGAACTCCTACAAAGGAAATCAGAGTTGGTTGCAATTCATCAGCACTTGCCAAAAAGTTACCAGAAGATCACAAGTTCTCTAAATTTAAGGGACTACGCAATAGCACAAGGAAACTAACCTGCGGGAGAGGGTCGCGATGGCACGTCAGGAGTCTTCTCCCGTGCCCTTGACGATTCCTGGAGGATATATACAGATTAAATAAGGATATGTGGATGATGTATCATAGTTGCAGGGAAATCGATGCGAGATTATGCAGAGCAGTAATTTTGCTTACTCCGGCTGCTCCTTGGCTAGGAGATGCTATCTTGGATGATTTCTCTTCATCGCGTATATGTGAAGGGATGTCTTTTTCTGAAGAATAGTAGAGTAGTTGAAGAACTGAGATTTGCAATATTGTAAAAGTACATGATAGGACAAAAATACAGGGATGCTCAATAGTGGGAAAGCAACTAATAATAACAACTGAGCTTCTCCAATTGCTTATTTCATTATCCAATCATCGAGAACTGAAGTAGAGAATAAAAGCATGAAGTAGGTGCTTGATAGTAAGCTACTAACCATGTAAGAAGGGCACCGACACTTCACCACCTCCTACTCTAAGAACATTGTCCTTTAGGTCAATTATGCACTGTGTTGGATAACAAAGAGCATCATTATGGGGTGTAATCATTAATCAACCCATGTTTTTTAGATGACATGACTTAATCCAAAACTTAGTCATGCAATTACCTGATGTTTCCGCAGCATATCAAGCCCGAAAAGGAATTCCATGTTCTGAGCATCCAATACTGTGAAGGAACAAGGATAGAAAATGTCGCCAATCTGTCCAAACATAGAGATGCAATGTGAACCTCTGTTACAACTTAATTTATTACAACTTATCCAGAATTTCATAACGATCAAAAGTTAGTAGATGTACAAGTAATAAGAGTACTAGTTTGGCATTAGGTTTGAAGGAAGTACTAAAGGCTATGATTCTACTTAGGAGTTCCTGCTTGATTTGCATGAAACATAGACAACACGTTACACGACAATCAAATTCATGATTTTATACCCGAGTAATGAGTTTTGTATCACATTTTAACTTTGGCTCACCGGACTTCAGACTGTAAATGTGTCAATGGCTCAAACAGCATTGCAGCATGTCAAAAGTCATGGTGCAGAAAATGGACCATTTGCAAAAGGACTGGAAAAATATTGACATTGATATAGCAATTTGCATTATCAAACCTTTATCGGCGCTACATGTATTCTTCCAAGTATTTCCGACTGACCAACCCCAATAGCAACCCCTCTGTAACGCTGATCAAGTAGCCTGAGTAACCTGCACATGATATTTTACTATGTAATCAGCTGTATATGGCATGGTATGCATATCAATGAGCGTCTTGAGAATGATTTATATTCTCCAGTACAATAAAGTTCAGTTGTATGATAAATATGTTTCTCTTTTTACAAAGAATTATCATATGAGAAATGATAGATTAAACAGTTTCAATCAAATACATCTTAATTTATAACCGTACCCACAACGTTCAGCGCAGTCTTTTGATATGATGGTTGACTGAGCTCCACTGTCAACAAAGGCCTGTAGATGAAAGAAAAGCCAGGAAATCACATATACAAAACAATTAGCAGGAAGCAATCAAGCATCTGCATCAACCCGCATCCCATTATTGCGTATCATTTTTGTTGGTAGACTGCTTGTACTCAAAAGTAACAAATAGAAATGATTTTCGAAGTCCATACAAGCTCTGATATTCAGAATATCATCAAAATATATTGTTTGGGCTTTTGAGTACAGGCAATGTTCAGCATGCTTGTTATATACGAATAGATATATGAAATAACACAATACCTTCAAAGGCACTCCGTTGACTTCCATGTCCACATACAGCATAACCTGAAATCAGAATGCTGGTCTGAGTATAAAGAATAGCACGTACAACAGAAGCATACTAACTTACTAAGAGTCAACCTACCACTCGACCGAATGCTTCAGGATTATGCTCTATAGCAGCCTCCCAGTTTTCATCAATGCCTTTCTGAATATGACAATTTACTAGTCAGGTAACTGAATAATTTCTAAAAATGTGAACACGAAAGAAAGTACAAAAAACAGGTAACACAGAGCAAAACTTTGGTGTGCAAACAATTTAACATGAAAATCACTATGTCGAAAAGTTATGGAACCAATAATTCGACATTATCCGACTATGAAAGATACACTGTTCAAAAAATCGGCCGATATGCCGATTTATCGCTTATCGTTGGGTGACCGAGAAGCCGATTACACCCAAAAATCGCTAATTTCAGGCCGACCGAGAAGTTAACGATAAACGATATCCTCAACATGGATAGATATAAAAAACAGTAAGACAGCAAAACTTTTCTACGCAAACAATTTTACATGAAAATCACTACGTCAAAAAGTCATGGAACCAATAATTCGATATTATCCGACTATGAAAGACATCAGAAGTTATATGCATGAAAAAAGAAATTCCCTTTCCACTATGCATCATTCTACCTCTGCACTGTATTCCCTCACATGTTTAATCCTGTTTTTATGCTAAACATTCTTTAATGCTTGGTTGGCATCGATATCAATTTTGATTACCCTGTAGGGTTGAGCTGTTTTCAGATAACTGCATGTTTAGCTACCTGTTACTCGTAATAAAGTTCCAACCACGTACATTTCTGTTTTTATAATGGGTCCACAAGGCAGCAAAAGATAGTGTATCCATACAGGCATTGGATGGATAGGAAGATTAAGAAAAGGAATAAATCAAGAAGTATCCTTGTCGGATATGATTGGGGCTATCAGAATGAGTCTAGTTAAATTAGGAAGAGTCCAACTGAACTAGGAATGTAGAGTTATTGTTCAGTCTTTGAGTCCTAGAGATCTGGCTCTTGATAGGACTGCATGGAAATTAGCAATCCATGTGCCAGAATCTTAGTTTACTTGTATGTACTTTGTTTACTTTTTTCTCTCCTTTTCTTTTTGGTTTCCATATGCTTCCATTGGGTTTCATATCTAGCCTAACCCAACATGCTTGGGAAAAAGGCTTTGATGTTGATGTTATTGTTTGAGTTTGAACTGAGATCCAACTTTTGGATCAAGTCAGTTGTTCTATATATGAAGGTCTACTGTCTAAACCTTCTATCAAGCAATGAAATAAACTAAATGTTCTCTAAGCCTCAGAGCCTCTCTTCCACGTCAGGGACAAGCCCTGCTGTCGGATTGTTGAGGACAGGTGCCCAATCCCCGATATTCTGACCTTTACCCTACCCAACTTACCTTGCGGTGGATCAAGATACATCTTCTGTATTCCAGAGAATATGAAATGAAAGGCGAGGGCAACAATTGGAAAACGAAATGCAAATACATTTAGTTTGATTAACCCTCTATGACTTCTTTCCCACAGCAGTTTAAGAAACAAGCATAGCATAACAACCTAAATATGCAGATCCCTTTCCCTCAAAAAAAAATGCAGATCCCTTGGGTTGGTCATGCAATGATGTCTGTGATCACATCTGCCTCGTAATATGTGAAAAGGAAAAAACGGTCAACAGGTGTTATCCTGACAAAAAAGGTTCGTACCTGCCGAATTGCAGCTTCAATTTTCTTCTGAGCCTCAACATCAAATGGATCAGCATATAATAAAGCCTGCAAACAGATCATACTTATTATTTATAAACGACTAAACCTATTATTACTGAACAAGTTAGAAAAACAGCCCACAACAACCAACAGAACATGAAACTACTCAAGTCATATTCTATGGAATTAATGCAAGAGCAACCTATATTCTCAATTTTCACTTTTGTAAGGCATGACAATTGAAATAACTTGCAGGAAAAAAATAGCGACTAGCCGATGAGATGCTCACAAGCTCTTCCTCCTGTTTGCGTTTTAGTTGTTGTCTTTGTTGGTGGTGTGACCGCAATATGTTTTGCAACTCATTGATGTCATCTCCAAGGATGGCCTGAGCTAATGAAGGGTCATTCTGCAAATTAAAGGGATAACGGTTTAAACAAAAGAAATGAACATATTTTCTGCAACTAACATCTAGGAACTGTAACCTGGCCAATATTGATAGATCGATGAAGCTACCAGCAAAATTTACCTGAAGGAGTTGCGCCATAAGTTGTGAATTGCCACGTATATGTTGTTGGAAAGCTTGAGGATTTACAGCCGATCCATCGGGATTTACCCTCATAAGATCCTCAGATGTCCTAAAATTTTGACCCCATACAATTAACAGTAGAAACCATTGTTACTTCAGTGGCACTAAAATTCATGAGGATTATTTAAGCTAAAAAAGGTATTGCGTCTCTTTCAATATTATGTCAGTTCTTATCCGTGATGTTGATAAACCAAAATAAAAACCGACAACTGCAAGAAGAAAACCATCTCGATTGTACCAATAATAGAAAACAAGACATAATTTCACCCATAATGAACTGCGTGAATTTAAACCCCCAAGGAAATTCCCCTGGAGAGCCAACAAATGTATATGTAGAATGCCAACAAACAAACCTATTATTGGAGACAGCCATCATCACAAGATCACCGTCGTTGACTCCGATAGCGCTGAGCTTCTCGGGGTTGTTCATCTCCTTGCCATTGAAATGAAGCACCTGCTGCTGCAGCGGCACCCGAGTCTAGCCACACACAGACACCCAAAAACCAACAATGTGAGACCAAATCAGTCGACGCCAACTCATGGAAAGAGAAATCTGAAGCAAAAATTCGGCTGGCCCGGCTCACCTCCACCTCAAGAAGCGCCTTCAGATTCTCCACCTGCAAAGCACGCAGGGCACACAATTCAGCTTAAAGCAGCAGTTTTTTCATATGTGGATCGCGATAACAGTGTCAGTTTAGCTCTAGAGGCAGAAGTGTCGCACGATTCTCGCCAGACCAGGCCACCACAGCTAAAGATCCGACTGAAACATTACGCATAACACGAGGCGACAGCACGCCACGGGGAGTGAATTGCGGGTCGGACGCGCCCCGCTTCTCGCCGCCCTTATCGCGAGCTCACCAGTCACCGCCCGAATTCGGCCCAACGGAGCAGCCTCTGTTGCCCGTCGAGATCGAGATTGGGGAAGATAGAGGAGGGGCGGGAGGGAGGGAGGCTTACTGATTCGTCGGGATCGACGTCGAGGGAGAGAATCTGCTCGTCGGCGGTCATCACGGTGAGCTTCATCTTGCCGCCGCCGGTTGGAATCGAACTCCTCCGCCGCGGCTGTGGAAAGAGAGAGGATGAAGTGCGGGCCTTTTCCTGTTCGCTGCTGGGGAGACGAGGCGAGTCTACGGGTGTCAAATCGGGCTGCGTTCTTACTTGCAGAAGTGGTAAGGAATCGTGACGGACGGTATTACTGACCGGCTGACCGTATGGTCCACGCCGTTCGATCCAGGCCCAACTCCAGCCCGAAGTAGTACCTCAAAACAAATCCATATACTACGCGTATTACTAATCTATATCTATATATATCTATATATATAAAGAAACTCTATTAGACCTCATAGGTGCAGAATTACTTCACCCGGTCGAAATACCGAGCCAGGGCATGTTTGGTTTGATCGCACCCCGTGCTCCTGAGTTCACGGTCCCGCCGTATATTGATGTAATTTTTTTATTTTACATCGGCGGTTGCTTTCCCCATCGCTAGCATTACGAGCTAGTCTACAACCTGGTCGTGTGCGGCCGGCGGTTCAGGAATTTTGGCGATTGACTACGGCGGGCGGCGGCTGCATCTAGAGACTACGGCGGCGACGGCGGCTGCATCTAGTAACTGCAGTGAACAGTGCATCTGGGGACTGCGGCGGGCGGTGCATCTGGGAGCTTTGGCGGGCAGCTGCAGCTCTGGATTTGAGCGGCTTGAGGCGTGGTGAGCGGCTGGTGGCCTCTGTGGCTAGGTGAGCAACTGGTTCCTCGATGGCGTCGTCGTGGACTCCGTGGCGTGGGGAACTTTGCAGAAAAAGTGTTCTACCAATCATGTTCATGACTCCTGGATGCAGAAAAAAGAAAAAACTCAAGGATACTCTGTATGTGGCTAATTCTTCTTTTTTTTTAATTTTTTGTTTGTTAAATGTTTGGTAGGCAGAGCATATATAGTTATCCTGAATCGAATTGGGGTTTGACTAGCCACTAGTTCTTAAATATACTGATGATGGTGTGACAATGAACATTTCTTTTCTCTTCTTATGGCCATGTCAACTTCATACTGGTTCAAATTTTTTGCCAAACTGATTTTTTGGTTGTAAATTATGTTCAGCTTCTTGATTCTT
Source organism: Avena eriantha (assembly GCA_910589775.1). NCBI lineage: Eukaryota > Viridiplantae > Streptophyta > Magnoliopsida > Poales > Poaceae > Avena > Avena eriantha. The sequence continues at coordinate 61,880,275 of OU342745.1, read as the reverse complement.
GCTAATTCTCTCCCCATTTTCAGGGCAGCCGGTGATGTTCAAAATATTAAGGGGAACTGGGGATGTGTCTTGCTCCTGGGTACACAATGAAATGTAGAGCTGCACCACATGTCGTTGTCTTCAGCTCGGGATGCCTAGAAGGATGGATATACACCATCAAAGCGTTGCCTAACAGAGTTTATGTAACTAAATACTCCATAATTCTTGTTGTGGTTTTAACTCAATTTAAACTGAAACTACGACCAGAATTGTGGAACTGGGGGAGTGATTGGCACCGACTCATGTAATTTATTTCAGGCATGAGGCTACGACTCATTTAATTTCCACTGACTCGTGTAATTTATTTCCTTTAGTTCCGATATGCACGTTATTCTATGGACACATGAGGCTACGACTGAAATACATAAACACATGTGTGCATGGCAACATATGTTTTATTGGGATGGAGATCTTACTTCATGTACACTAAGGCCATTGTGTTCTTACGGACACATCAGAACCTGTCGTTAGTTTTACATGCCTTATATTTATTATGGTGTAATCTTTTGTATCGAATTTTGTGAACCGAGGCATAGCCCGGATGGTTGGCTGGTGCTGATACCTGTCTTGAAATAAGTCGCATTTTTTTTTTGCAAAATAAGTCGCATTTTTTTTGTATCGAATTTTTATGCCGTCTCAGAAATTTCTTTGCTTTATTACGGAGTAATCTGCCTTTTATTAATTTTTTATGCCGCCTCTGTTATTTCTTACGTGAGTAGAAGGCCCAAATTTCTTGCGATGGAGCACAAAGTGATTACTGTACATCGATGTTTTCAAGTTAATCATGGAGAGACGCGGTTTGGCTTGGTTGGTTTTATCGCATGCAAGAATTATTACGTTGCAGGCAGAGAATCAGTAGGTTAGAAAAGTCGAGGACGCTCCTGCCTTGAAACCATCGCGGGCGTGTGGACCAATCATGCCACGTATTTTTACATTGCATGCGACGTATTTTTACATTGACAGGCACGCGGGCGGGTGGAGCGTGGTGCAGACGCGCGACGCGGGCGTCTGGAGCGACTGGTCTCTGGTTTCTCCGTTAGAGAAACCCTATTCAGCATCTAGGGTGTAGAATAATTATTTTGTATTCCATATATTTTTATATTCTCACATACATAAATTTATGTTTTGTATACTAATAATTATGTTCATGTTCATTAGAAACGTAAAAAAATCGACATAAGAATACGTTTTATGAGTCATTATAGTGTAAAAAACATACAAAATTCGCATTTTACGCCGTATTTTCTTACGGCATGTAAATATTTCTTTTACGATATCTCTAAATTTTTTATGTTCTTCTTGATTTCCGGGATAAGAGAAAATTTACGTGACGTGAAAATCATGTACGGTTTGAAAGATAGGAGGTGGATGAAGAGTAACTATTCTACATCCTGGGTGTCAAATAGCGCCACTCTATATATAGAAACCCTAGAGAGAGAAACCCTATTCAGATACAGAATACGTATTTATATATATATATATATATATATATATATATATATATATCTGAATGTCCGTGCTTTGCTACGGTTATTTTATTTATTTCCTTGTCACATATGTAGACGTAATGCAATAAAATCACGTATATAAAAGGATAGACACCTAAATACTCCATCCGATCTAAATTAGTTGACTTAGATTTGTTGAATATATCTAGACTGTGCTAGATACATCCGAATACCGTGCCAAATCATCTACTAAGACAGCGGCGCTCACTCATATTTTTCATCTAGTTGTTCGCCCTCTTCCTCATGCAGCTCGCGAGCCACTCAAAGACTTTCTTCCCCCGATCCGCTAGCCAGTCAGGCTTATACACCACTATCAAGCTAAGAAAATTGTAACCGGAGCAAGGGAATGAAAAAAAAATAAAGAAGAAACATATGTGATGGAAGGAATGAACATAACAATATGAAGTTAGATATCAGCGACATAACTCCCAATGATGTAGTATTTAACAGAGTTGCACAGAGCAAAGAACAGACAATCTTGCGATTGTATTCCTATTCCAAATGCAACAAACAAAGAACATCATAAATTATATCCACCTCTGGTGATAACTATTTTCTAGCTGAGTGGTCATATTACCACTTTTTTAGTTATGTAAGAATTTTTTTTGTTTATATTTATCATAGTAGGATTATTTACTTCAGCCTCCCATATGGAAACAGGCAGCTGAAGGCCTTCACAGGAAGAATGGAAACATATTGTATTCTCAAGACATTTATCAAGGTGAAATTATTTTGTATTGTCAAGACATTTCATCATGGCATGTACCTTGTTCATCATGTTCCATTGGCCGATCATGGGCAGGACATCCTTCTCTCTGCCACTATCATGGTACTTCAGCTAATGCAGAAAAGGTGCAATCAATTAGTGTGCACAACATATGCCCAATATGAGAAATCAACTGTTTTAGTCGCAACTGAAAATACTTACCCTTTCTTAGCAGCATAGTAATCTTGGATACACCGAATGATTCATGAGGTCTAACCTTCATATGCATGCACAGATTTACCAAAGTCCTGCCAAGGCCCAAGAGCCATATTGACAGGGCTAGAAGCGCATTAATTATTTGGGGTACACACACATTCTCATGCCAAGTATTTCATCCGACACAAAGTCAAAATAGAAAGAGAGAGGGATCACCATTTGTATACAGGTAGAGGAGGTGGTTCTGAATCACTAGGCTTTACCCGATTTGGGAAGAGATGACGCTTGTCCCCTTCATACCACAAATACTTGTCAGAAGGAAAATTGATTCTTTCAATCATAGAAGGGGAAAAACATACAAGGTTCAAATCAAACGCATCAGGTCCACCTTAGAGGCAACTCGAGTTAAATTTTAAAGAAAATGAGAGTATATGCAGGTCTTAAGCTAGAAAGGAGGATCGCGTCAATAGGCATCTAGAGAAGACACACAAGCACAAAGTGCCTTGCCGGTGAACGATTCTTCAGCACACAAACAAAAAAAACTAAACTGGACTACAGAGTTTCACGTGTGGCCACGTTCATCAGTCACCAGCAGAGGGGGACATAGATATCATCACCCAGTAGATAGATGCATTGCCTGCAAGGGCAACACACGACGTTGGTCCTATCGCCTGAGTCGATGGAGGCACGCCACCTACAGCGAGCGCATGGGCAGTGAACACCCACAATGCACTTTCCTGACGATGCCCTTGTGCACGTGACTCAGCGCTGCCCTCCTTTGACGCCGCCTCCGTCCCGTATCCAATCTGCCGGTAGGGAGTCCTTTGCTGGCTAATTCCCATCGAAATCTAGATCGACGGGTGCGCATAGGACGGATTTCTGATTCTGATTGAAATCAAGAAGAAGGAAGAAGTATAACAGAGGGGATAGATCTATGGGCGCTCATGTATAATTAAATAGAGGAGTTGTGTTGTGCATCAAGGAGAGGAGATGCAAATTGGTTCGAACAAGAGCTTGCGGGAGGAGGGATGGAGATGGGGATGCGGTGGCTAGGGTGCTCGCCGGCTTCTAGAAGGGAAGCAATGGTCCGTGGTGTTTGTGGTAGAGATGGGGATGCGGCGGCTGGGGGAGAAGGAGGTGCGGCGGCTGGGGCAGAGATGGGGGGTGCGCCGGCGGTGGGAGGTGGAGCAGGGAGCTTGTCGCGGATGGGGGGAGCGATGGGGGAGCTCGCCGGCGGTTCTGTACGGGAGGATGCCTCGCTCGGGCTGTATTGAGTGGGAGAAAAGACACGAACCGAACCGTACAGTTTCAGGTAGGCGGTGGCATTGTGGGTAATTAACCCGAAAAGACAGGGGCAAAATCGACAATAAATCGGCAGACGGAATTTCTGTGTTGACGAACCTACCACAACATAAATTAGTAGATTATTATTATTAGTAGATATAATAATATATATATATCTAATAATGAAGGACGGATTGTTTTTCCCGGTCCAACATTTTTTTTGACTCTTTTACCCTCCCACTAAACCACGACCCATACCCACAGCTGCCAAAGATTTTTTTTTTGAGCGGAACCCACGGCTGCCAAAGATAAGTAAATAAAAACGCTTTGTCACGGTAGGCCAAGTTGAGCCCATCGAGTAAATAAAAAAGCTTTTGTCGTTTGGTAGGCCAAGTTGAGCCCGTCGTGTGTTCACTGATCAGAGCGCGTTCTGTATGGGCCAACCTTCTTTTTGTAGATGGACTGCTATGTCCACAGCTACACATGTTCCTATAAATAAAGAAAATTAAAATACCAAACCGTACAGAGTCAAATATTTAGTCCCACCTTGCCCCATTATATCAAGCACTACCGGTTTATATATGTTCAATGTTGACCATAGTATCAGCGAGCTAAAGCCGGATGTCAACAAGCAACAACACCGTAGGGGTGTGAGCTAATTATATTGAAGGGATTGTGGGCTACATGCTGCGCCAACGACACGTTGCATGATTGATTAAATAAATGGAATTATGGGCCTGTGCATAATTAAAGTGGACTATTTGAGGCTCACGAGAGAGTGAAAGATCTGGACCTCTGGCCTAGCGGGTGGCAGGGGCATGGCGCCAAGGTGACCACATCGGGACTTAGGATGCAGACGGAGAAGGATGGGATTAGAGGGGCAGGACGGCGGCCGAGCGCGATGAGCATGGAGGTCGGCAAGTTGCCGATGTCGGCGGCGGCCCCTTGGCGCCCCTCCTCTCGGTCGAGGTGGAGGCTGCAGTTGCTCGCGCCAGCCTCTTGTTCCGGTCCTCAATCTATGCGATTGTGATGCTCTATCGATGCCGAATACATGGAAATATTTCATAAGTGTCCTGCACCTTGTTTCCACTCAATTCGTTGCAGCTGGGCGAGGTATGCACCGTGGTGCCGCTGATTAGTTCTTTGGTTTGTCGGTCCTGTTTTGTTGTTTCTTTTTCCGTTCATTCTTTTTAGTTTTTTGCAGAATAAGGACGAAAAACAAGAAAAAATAACCGACTACAACTCATTCTAAAAAAATAGAAACAAGTATCAGCTGATTTTTTATTGTAAACCACGTTCTAACTTCATATTTCTAATGTTAATAGCCTTTACATATATAACAAGGTAGAAGAGCATATTAACTGGAAAAAACCTTGCTTGACAGGATTCAACCTGTGTGACAAAAGCCCACACGAGGAGCAACTTCATTTCACCATCGATGCATGCGATGAAAATAACATAGTTTCATGGACGGACGAGAAGTCAAATATAATCAAAACATAACCCGTAGCAACGCACAGACACTCAGCTAGTATATATATATATATATTATATAATAATAATAATAATAATAATAATAAAGGATTGTCTCCCGGGACAGACGCTGGGCTTTTTCATTCGATCAAATGGGCCACCTTCCTCCAAACCACGTGACTCTGCATCGATCGGACCTCCGAACCGCGTGACTCTGCATCGATCGGAGTATTCAAATAGTCCCACATCGGTCCTTTATGCTGAATTTCACCAGTTTATATAGGTTTACAATATGCCTTGAATCATCAAGCCAATCGAGAGGACAAATTGACCAGACGGATGGGGAGAGGACAGAGGGGGCATGTTCTCGATGGCGTCAGAGGACGGAACGAGGAGAGGGAAGACCGAGGCGGCGGGAGGTACCAAGGAAGGATGAGAGGCGAGTGGGGGAGAGACTCGCGGACGTCTCACCGAGTGAGATCGATGGGAGCATGGGGCGGTGAGATCGGTGCTACAGGAGGACGGCGGGCAGGCCCCGGGATGAGCTGCTGCAGTGAGAAGCGTCCGGCGGCGGCGGCGCTGCAGGTCGGCGAGGAAAGCGGGTCAGGCGAGCGGCCGAGCAGGGGGCGGGGAGGAGGGTACAACCTTCCTAGGGACGAAGGGATCAGGGAGCTCGGGGGGCGGCGCAGCGGCACTCGGGGGCCACACAGGCAGCGACGCTTCGTTCGGGGGCCAGAAAGAAGATCGGGAGAAGAGGATAACGATAGGTTGTCTCTACCGCTGTGTGGTGCGTGTGTAGAGAACGTGCGCCGTGTCGGTGTGTGTGGTGTTGTTGAGATGGTCCGCCTCCTGCTCCTGACACGTTTACTCCTGGCCCCTAATTCCAATTTTGATGTTTTGTAGACTTTTTGCTGTAATATACTCCCGTTTAAAAATAGTTGTCATATACTCCCTTCGTTCCAAAATAAATGACGTAAGTTTATCTAGATTCACATGTATCAAGACATGTTTTAGTATATCGATATATACAAATCTAGACAAAACCAAGTCATTTATTTTGGGACGGAGGGAGTATTTGTCTAAATTTATATGTATCTAAACATTCTCTGTACAACTTCCATTAGTCTAACAATAAGCCGTACATGCATTTCAAAACGAACTTTGGCCGAAAAATTGAGAAATAATATCTTAGTTATATTATACATAGTTAGTTTGTTGGATTCGTATTCCTAATTATGTTAATTATATACTACCAACAACTTTAAGTATATTTGGACCACTTCTTGATCAAACAAAAATCAGGATAAAAAAGGTGTCTTACTGTTTGCGAATTAAAACAATTAACTGATTGAGGAGCGGATGTCATCGAGCAAGTTAAAAAAATGTCTATGCTACGATGTGCCCCTATTTTTTTTAAAAAACTCACTACATGCACAACAAAGACTAACTTCTCGTTAAAGCAGACCACGAGGAGATGAAAAGGAAACACGCCAAGGAAGTTTGTGAATTAGAATAATCAATTGATCGAGGAGCGGATGTCACCAAGCGAGTAGAAAAATTGTCTATGCTACGACAGACCACTAATTTAAAAAAACTAACTACCGACACAATAACTACTAACTTTTCCCGCCGCAACGCGCGGGCATATATATATATATTTCATACTACACCTGGATGTAGTTACACCCACGTGTGTTTCATGTCATTTAGGCAGTATCTATCATACTGGAGACTATATATGGATAGTATAAAGTATATAAGAATATTTTGGCAATATATATACCATTTTTTTGTAGTGTGTAATTTTTATTCACACACTCCTTTTGTACGTACAAATATGACGGTATTTTACATATATATTGCAAACTATGGGTGTATTTGCAATTTTTTCACCTAACTTGCTTGGAAATATTTTAGATATAGTATATGAACATACTCAAACAGATAAAGTATTACAAATACTTCCGTAAGGCAGTATATGAAACGTGGGTGTAGTTACACCTGAGAGTAAAAAGTATTTTTCCTATATATACTACTATAATTTTTCATTTCTTGTGGTAGGTTTGTCCACCTGAAATTTCGTTCCGATTTTTTCTTTCCAATTTTACCCCTCCTCTGGTAGCAAATTACGGGGCGATGCCACCGCCAAGTAATTACGGGGCGATGCCACCGCCAAGTAACCCAGTCCAAACGAATTTTCCTACGAAGCCCGACTCGCACACCGCAATACCGTATCCTCTCGCGGGAAAAAATAAACAGAGAAGATAAGGGGAGGAACGAGCCACGCGCCTGCGGCGGAGATCGAGGTACTACGGCGAGTTGCCGGCCACCCCGCATCGCCAATTCCCCTGCTCCGTCGCGGCGCACCGGAGCTCCGGCGCGAAGGGTGGAGGGCCCTCCCACCAACAAACCCCCACTGCCACCCTTCGAGTTTTTGTTTATCCCGTATTCCTGTCGGGTTCTCCTACCTTCTGACCCCTCTCGATCCAAATCCCCAGTACAACACCACATGTTTCTCCCCCGCCGCTCGCCCTGCTTCTCCCCCACCGCAGCTCGTGTCTAGCTGTGGCGGCGCCTGGAAGGTTCATGTTCTCCTCCATGTCGCCTGGATGCTCCTTCGCGCGCCCTGCAACTCTCCATGGAGGCCGCTCTGTGGCCCTCCGTCGGCTCGGGCCAAGATGGCGCGGGTTGCTTCATCACATCCTCCTTGCCGGCCACTGTCCTGTCCAATGACGGCTCGGTACAAGGGCATGCGCACTAGGTGTTCGACAAAATCCCCATCTAGGGGGATATCGTCTGGTACAACACGCTGCTGAAGGGTACGCATGCTCGGCCGAACTGCCTCGTTCGTAGTGCGGATGGTCGTACAGATGCTGAACGAGGTTGTTGTGTAGGACACATACACAAACGTGTCGCTGCTCAAGGCGTGTGCGGCCGCACATGCCGGCAAGAGCACGTCGTGGTGGTCAACAGTTACGTGGACTGCAGTGGTGCGCAGGCTGTGAGTTGTACCGAGGAACCAAAGAAATTCTTTCTGTTTTACGTCTTCTGTTCTACTCCCTCCGTTGTTTTAGCTTTGTGAATCGAATCTATCTAGATATCTTTTAGTGTATAGGTTCGTAGAGGTTTGAAGTGAACCTTACATTGAAAAGTGACTAGATACACTTATAGCACAAAACTAAAATGTCTTATTTTTTGAACGGAGAGAGTATAAATAATTCTTTGGCTCTGCTGGACTTGAACTATTTTAAGTTCAAGCTCAAAGTTTTAAGTGCATGAGTTCACACATCGTGGTTTATAATAAACTACCTGCAACTGCATCAAATTTGACAGGCTAGAATGCACAATGCAACTTCTTTGAGGAACCAAAATATCCTCATGTTGACCAGATTTAAATGTAATCAGGCGAAATACCCGTTGAGCATGGACAACAACACCAGGAAAACCACATCAAGGTGCAAGTAGCAGAACCTTTCATCAACGTGCCGAGAGTGATTTTCTTTTGCCCTTGTATTTTGTTTGATCTCACATTCACGCAGACCCACATTTAAATTACACTATAATACAATAAATAATGGAAGGAAACAACAACTTAAATGGTTGAAGATTTGGTGCTGGTGGTCGAACTCGATCATACTGCAGCTGATTGAGGCGTTCTTGCTTATCCTGATCCCTCAATGGATGATTTTTCAGTCAGGTGAATTTGGTCAGGCTTCAGGTGGCTCGCATTGCAGGCCCCACTTGATGTGCTGCCAGGCGTTCTCCATTGCTGATGATGAAAGATGAGAGGCGGTGAACCGCTGCCATGCTAAGTGTTCCGCGTTGCCCATTGGTAAATACTCATTGAAAGGCAAACTTAACCCATTAATTTTTAAGGAAGAAAAATACTACTCCCTCCGTCCCAAATTAATTTTCACAGATTTATCTAGATACACATGTATCTAGATGCGTTTTAGATACATGCGAATCTAGACAAATATGTATCAATTAATTTGGGACGGAGGGCTAATCGTTACTTGGAGTTGATTGTTCTTTCCCCCCAAAGTTGAATCGGTCATATATAGGCATGTAAGTATTCAGGTGTTCGCTAGCTAATTGCTGGCAATGTTAGCGTTACCATCAGAAACGGAAGTCCATTAGTATTAGTAGTACTTTCATTAATTTACCCAAATGAAGAAATATGATCAAGTCGTATCTAAAGCAATACCGATCTATTTAGAACTCACCGGTACCATGCAATATGCATGAATTTTGGGTCGCCAAAAGAAAGACTAAAATCAAGGAGTATATCGACCGTGCAGGCCGAAGGTGCTGGGTGGCGACACCGGCATCGTTCACGAGCGAACGGTCGTGGACGACTGCGACAGTCCACCAAAGGGTGGATGCCACAGTGATTTTTTTTTTCACGTCGTGATATACTCGGTGGGGCTGAGCGTTAATCTTTATTTTCGTTCTAAGTCTTTAATAGTATTTTACCAATGGACAATCAACTTTTGGTAGATTATCCAAGGTTAGTAAATTTTTGGATAAATAATCTTATTTCCATAGTTCTCGTGCGCCAGTTTTGGCATGTTTACATTGACCCATCCTTTGGATTCCTTGTAACATAAGGACATGCACTTGAACTTACCAAGCCCAACGTACATAAAAATGGCATCGCTAGCAATCACATCTAAAAAAAACTTCAATGTGACATGCGCTCGAATGAGAGAGGAGCGGCAATTGTAAAACAACCTATCTACTGGTAGTTCGCTCCTCCTCCGGTGGCCTTAGCGCTTGGAAGTGTGACCTTAATATGATATACTCCCTCCGTCCTAAAATAAGTGACGTGGGTTTATCTAGATTCGGATGTATTTAGATACGTTTTAGTATATAGGTAAATGCGAATTTAGACAAACTCAAGTCACTTATTTTGGGACGGAGGGAGTATTTATTATTTATTGAAATTTTTAGTCTCGTAGCAACGCACGGACATTCAGCTAGTTTACCTTAAAAAAAACTAAACCTTCCTTGTAATTTTTTTAACAAACCTTAGTCTAGATCATTGGATAACGTTGTGGTTTGTGCTATCCGTAGAGTTGGAAAGAAATCTTATGCGACCCGGGTCGTACTGTCCAGGTCGTACACGCTATCCGACTGCCGCGCTCGGGGTCGCCGTCGCCGCGCCCAGGCCCGTACTATGCGTGTACGTGTCCACCGACTGGGAGGGTCACCCGTGCGACCGGGTCGCATAGGATTTCTTTCCCGTAGAGTTGCTCGTCGTTTGCAACTAAAAATTTTTAGTTACATGAATGAGTTTGAGTTTTTTGGTTGTAGATGGGTTGCAAGTGATATTCTCCCATTTACACATAGGTTCTGCGTCGTGATATATGCTAGCTTGAGAGTTGCCTGAGATGCAACATATACTTAGATGACGTTAGCAGAGGTTTAGTTAATCACAGTTGAGTCAGCTCTAGGCATTCTTTATCTTGTATCGTGTCAACCTTTTATTTTCTCCAACTTGAAATTGAAGCTGAACATAGTATCAAGAACAAATATCAATATGACAAGGTGGACATGCGCGCTTCGCCGCGTTCCTATAGTCTATTAAGCAGAGTGTTATAGGTGTGTTGTACTTACTCACTGCTACTTAAATATATTACCATAAATTAACCAGTAGATAAATGTGTCATTTACGTGTTAGACATATCTGAAACCGAGAGATCTGACCTTAGACGCAAGAAGCTGGACTTATTTCATCTTGAAGCTCATAAGCAACATAGAGGTACCAATGTTTCTTCAAGTAAACAAAAACATACATCGAGCAATAGACCAAGTTCGGTACCATAAGAAATTGGCATGTTACATGATCAAGGTAAAAACTAATGATATCAAAACAAGCTAACTTATGAAGATCACATAGTAACATTGTTCGACTGCCTCAAAATCGATGCTTGCAACTATTTGGATTATAGAGCTCCAGGGAAAGTCATAACTTTGTATTCCACACTTATAAGTGGCTGGATTATTAAATGATTAGTTTAGTCAATATAGACAACCAGGTTACATATATACTTAATTCTATGCATGAGTTATACTTGATATATTTCAAATTATTCACTGGTTCAATATAATTTAAAAAGAGAAAGTACGATTGGAAGTTGCCATGAATCTTTATATAAAAGCAAGATCTAATATATAATCAAATTCGATAATTTATGTACACCAAAATAAAAAAATAGAAGTTATGACATTTCTTTTGGACCCTTTAGTCGATGAAACCCGCTTGTTCATTAATCATAGAGCATGCTCCAAGTCAAGGACACTGAAATTTTTATTAACTCATATAGAAATTATAGAATAACGTAGAACATGTATCAATTTACACAAGCATCTCATGTATTTTCAAGATATCCTAATATATTCAAAAACAAATTCAGTTGCAGAGCCTAAGAGGGGCCAAAATCAGTTTATTCTTCTTTGTTTCAGGAATACATATATGTTAATTGTTGAAGTGACATCAAACGCGACTGTTTCTTGCAAGGCGCGACCATTTCTTGCCCTGTTAGTGCTCCACGCTTTTCGTTCAGCGGTTCTTCCATTCACTTACTGTAGATTCCACGTTCTGGCCTATCGCACTGCGTCGCGTCATCGCATGCCTCGCGAACCTTCTCCTTTTAATTTCTTTTTCTCCACCATATGTCCCTGATTTTTCCATTCAAAGCGGTGAGGATGATGCGATATCTTCACGTAGTCTCGCATAGGAGCGTCTCTACCTATGCCGCCCCTTTCTCTCACCCCCACCGTCTCATGCGCTCACCTCCTCCTTATCTTCATCACCACTAGCAAAGCGTGGCGGCGGACGGGTGCATGAGGTCGGGCGCGATATTGAATCGGTATTGGGAAGGTTCGATACGGGGAAGCAGAGGCAGCCGACGCTGGATGCGGGAGTTGGATGGGAGGCGGTGGCCTCGTGAGTGGAGGGGGCAGAGGGAGCGAAGGTGAGAGGGAGAGCTCGAGAGCGGAGGGGACGGCGCAAGTTACTGGGGAGACGGAGGAGGGGATGGGATGGGTGGGAGCTCGGAACTCGGGAGTTCGGGTGGAAGGTACCAGGATCAAGATGGGGGTGGGGGACGGGAGAGACCAGCTCGTAAGATTTCGGTCAGCACCTGAAACTGCACGGCTGATATGACTTAGAGTGAAGATCAAACGGCCATAAACGTGCGCGCGGGTAGATAGCCTCAGATGGCTCGATTTTGCTCAGGCTTAAGCTGTAGTATGATACCCCCCTCTGTCTCAACATAGATGTCACAAATTTACAAAATCAAATTTAGACAAATCTCTGGTATCTATTTTGAGACAGCGAGAGTACTATGAATATCAATGGGTTTGCACTTTACCCTTGTATTTCTTTTCTCCGGTATCTCTATCATTCTGCTGACACACCCTCGAGCGACCTCGTGTGTTTTTCATGTTGGGATGCATGGGATCTTCAATGACAACGCCCATTGCTACAATTCTAACCCTTTCGATTCATCTCCACTAGTTGTAACGTGTGTGTGTAACATGAAAATAATTTACTCCAACAAAGATATAAGGGAACATGTTACATCACTACCATTCAACAAGAGTTGCTTCGTTATCATCCAACAAAAGGAGAGGTCGCATGTGGTGTTGTTGTGACTCCCCATCTCGTTATTGGATAAGTATTGCTCCATGCGTGACAAGTGGCAATCACCATCAAACAGCCGAAGCACGCATCTCATGCTACTAAGCACTTAGGCCTAGTGGGTTTAGTATAATTACTAACATGTCTCCTAATGCAAATCCAATTGGTGTAGGTATGTTGTTCTTAAAAAACTAGTGTAGGTATATTGGTGATATGGTATAATATTAAATGACGAGAGAGATGAAGGTGATAACATATCATGATACTATAACATAGAGTATCACAAGAGAAAATGACCGTGAAATAATAAATGAGGATTGTTTTTATCATATTATGCATTATGGGATTAATAATATTGATCTCCTAACTATGTGTAAGATTTATATGGGTCGTGGCCTATGTAGGCAGCCCATGTAGTGTAATAAATCCTGAAATATCAAGACTCATCTACTATGGCAGTTTGAGAGCTGTGTGGGAGACAAAGTTCACTCCCACATTGCTAGTTGATAGAGAAATGGACCAGCTTATAAGTGAGCTGTTCCACTCCAATGAAGTGAGTGAGAAGAGAAGGAGTCCACACACACTCCTCCTCCTCCGTGCTCCTTGCCTCGCTCGCACGCGCTACGCGTTTAGTGAATCAAGTTCAAGTTAGAAACTCGTTTTGTGGAAGACTAAATTTTTGCACGGTGCACTAGTTGTTGGATACATGTCAATATTCATGTGCATGTTTGACGCGTATCCTCGTCTTCCACCGTGTGGTGACTCGGTCGGCTCACCTTCCAGGCTATAGAGGGAGAGATAGGACATATCTAGAAACAATTGGTTCTTTCTCTATCTCTCACCTTGCTCCTCTTGCTACACTGCTCTCTAGGTGCCCCCATTCCGGCGACTGCGTGCACTGTCATCCGGGAGAGCAGGCCTCTGAAGCCCCGTCAGTTGTGATCCTACACCAAGAGACGATGATAAGGTTTTTGGAGAGCGTCTCGGCGCGATTGCTCGCCTTCGTTCATGTGGTTTTCTTCATCAACCGTCGACCTCAACAACACCATGCGCGACATCAACAAAGACCAGGTTGCTGCTGTGGTGATGACCTTTCTGGTCAACTTATACGTGTTATTCCTCTCTTTGTATGCACTAGTTCTTGCTAGATTTACAGATCTACTAGATGTACTTGTTTGGCTGCATGTGTTTAGATTGCTAGTGCTTACATGATGTTGATTTCGGTAATTAATCTCATGCGGAAATTGCCTAATAATCACACAATCCAAAAAACATATTTTTTTAGGCAATTTTTGTCATCTGCCTTTGCTGTTGCGCTCAAACCAATCCCGTTTATGGGTGCTTATTTTAAGAGATGGCAAGGGAAAACCCTCTTGTGGCTCACTGCTACTGGCATACAAAAATTTGCAGATCGCACTCCCAGTGGTCCGCTTACCCTCGAAGAAGAGAGAGCATTCAGGGAGGCCACTATACTTTTTGTGGGCTCTATAATCAGTGTGCTTGGAGACAAGTTGATTGATTCATATATGCATATTCGTGATGGCAAGGAACTATGAGATGCGTTAGACGCTAAGTTCGATATTGTTGATGCCAGTGGTGAACTCTATGCTATGGAGTAGTTCAATGACTACAAGATGGTTGAAAACCTATCTGTAGTAGAACATGCTCATGAGCTACAGATCATGGCAAAGGAACTCGAACTTTGATACGTTGCAAACGTATCTATAATTTTTGATGTTCCATGCTTGTTTTATATCTACTTTCTTATGTTTTGTCCATACTTTGGAGTATTTTTACACATTTTTTGGAACTAACCTATTAACAAGATGCCACAGTGCTAGTTGCATGTTTTCTGTTGTTTTTGGTTTCAAAAAAGCTAGTAAGGAAATATTCTTGGAATTGGACCGGACAAAAGCCCAAGTCAATATTTCACCAGAAGGAACACGGAGTCCGGAGGGGAGACGACGAGGGGAGCCAGGCCGGCCACGCCTGGTGGTGGCGTGGCCAGCCCTAGCCGCGCCACCAGGCGGTGTGGGCCCCCTGGCACTCCACCGACCTTGCCCCTTCGCCTATATATTACCTCCGGGACGAAAACACTGAGGACCCGATCAAAAATTCCACGATAGCCACCGCCATCTCCATCCCTAGATCGGGAGGGATCTGAAGCTCTTCCCGGCACCCTGCCGGAGGGGAGAGATCACCCTGGAGGCCTTCCTCATCACCATGCCTGCCTCCGGTGTGATGCGTGAGTAGTTCATCCCTGGACTACGGGTCCATGTAGTAGCTAGATGGTTGGTTGTTCACCTTTGTGCTACCATGTTTTAGATCTTGTGAGCTTCGTTCATGATCAATATCATCTATGTGTAATCTACATGTTGTGTTTGCGGGGATCCGATGGATATTGAGATGCTATTTCAGATTGATTATTGATTCTATCATGTCTTTGTTATTTGTGATCTTGCATGCTTTCCGTTGTTAGTAGCTATCTTGGCCGAGTAGATGCTAGCAACTCTAAGAGGGAGTATTTATGCTCGATAGTGGATTCATGCCTCTAGGAATCTAGGGAAGTAACAGAAATCTCTAAGGTACTAGATATGATGTTGCTACTAGGGAGAAAACAGCAATCCTTTGTTCATAGAACAATCGTATTGTTTACTTTACACACTTTGCTTAATGCAATTATCTGTTACTTCCAACTTAATACTGGAGGGGGTTCGGATGATAACCTGAAGGTGGATTATTAATCATAGATGTAGTTAGATTACAGTCTATGTATAATGTTGTAATGCCCAATCAAATCTCATAGGAGTCAAGATGATTAGTATATGCATGTAGGCTTTCTTGATGTTTGTCAATTGCCCCACTGTAATTTGTTCACCCAACATGTCACCTATCTTAAGGAGAATCACCTCTAGTGAACTATGGACGATTTTTTTCGAAGACCTTCTGTTGCTCAAATCAAAAAGTGTTGAACTAACGAAAGTTAGATAACAACCTGGGGCAGAAGCACAAAAATTCACGCCTGAAAAGTACGTATATAGATTTTACACGAATTTTTACGGTGAAGCACAAAAATCTGTTTCGGGACAGCAACTTTCCCAATCATTACTTCTCTCTCATTAGAGGTTACTCTTGGCACAAAAAGCAAATAAAATGGATAAGGAGCGGTTATTAAAGAGGTAATAACTTCCAAGACTCATCTAAAACTTTTGGATTATCTCCCAATAAGTACTTTTCTTTAACGCCTTTAAGTTAGGCATAAGAAGCAAAGAAAGAATCAAGTGTTCTCAAATGAAGAAGCATTAAGAACAAATTTTGTTTTCATAGGAGAAGCAAAAGAAATCTTTTCTCTCTTTTTAGGGAAGTGTTCTATACCTTTATTGAGTGGGAGTTGATATTTAATGGTGCCTTCTTTCATATCAATGATGGCACCAACAGTTCTAAGAAAAGGTCTTCCCAAAGTAATAGGACAAGAAGCATTGTATTCAACATCCAAAACATAGAAATCAACGGGGACATAGGAATTATTAACCATAATAAGAACATCATTAAGACTCCCCATGAGTTTCATTTTAACATTATCATCAAGTGGGACATTCAAATAGCAATCTTCAAGAGGAGGCAAATCAAGCATATCATAAAACCCTTCTAGGCATAATAGAAACACTACTATCAAGATCATACAAAGCTTTGAAATCAAAGTCATTCACTTTCATATTAATGATGGGTTCCCGACCATCCTCTTGCTTTATAGGAATATAACCTTTATGTTTCATATTTTCTTCTTTAATCTTTATGAGAGCATCAGTAATGTGTTTTGTAAAAGCCATGTTCATAGCACTAGCATTAGGACTTTTAGCAAGCTTTTGTAGGAACTTAATAACTTCAGAGATATTGCAACCATCAAGATCAAAATCAAATTTATCATCTAAATTAATAGAACTATTACTAGCCTCAACACTAGTGTTGGTAATAGTAGAAACACTAATGCTCCTAGAAATTTCATCTTCTCTTTCCCACTTAGCATGTAATTCAGCTAATAGTCTAACATTTTCATCAATTCTTACTTGTATAGCATTGGTAGTTGCAAAGGGATTATCATTAGTTTCAGGTTTAGCAGCCATTTTATTCAAAGTAGTTTGAGCTTCAGCTAAAGATGCTATATTTCTTTCAGCATTAGAGAGTTTCAATTGTAAACTAGGAATTTCCCTATTTAGACTCTCAAGTTGATGGCTAATGTTCTTCAAGATGATAGATTGTTCTTCCATAGTTTTAGTGAATAGTTTATTTTGCTCACATTGCATTGGCATGAAGTTTTTAGTGGCTCTTTCAACTTCTAAAATTCTTCCTTCACTAGGTAATCCACGTTTACCATTATAGCCATATGTATTACTAGGAGGGTAGGCCCTATAATTGTTATTACCATACGCATTGTTGCCAAAATTGTTATTTGTTATGAACTTCACATCAACTTGCTCTTCTTGAGCAACCAAAGAGGCTAAAGGAACATTATTTTGATCAATATGGGCTTTCCCATTAGCAAGCATAGACATAATAATATCAATTTTATCACTCAAGGACGAGGTTTCCTCAACAGAATTTACCTTCTTACCTTGTGGAGCTCTCTCAGTATGCCATTCAGAATAATTAACCATCATATTGTCCAAAAGTTTGGTTGCAACACCCAAAGTGATGGTCATAAAGGTACCTCTAGCAGCAGAATCCAATAGGTTCCTTAAAGAATAGTTCAATCCTGCATAACAAGTTTGGATGATCATCCAAGCAGTCAGTCCATGAGTGGGACAATTCTTAACCAAAGATTTCATTCTTTCCCAAGCTTGAGCAACGTGCTCATTATCAAGTTGTTTAAACTTCATTATTTCACTTCTAATGGATATAATCTTAGCAGGAGGATAGTATTTTCCAATAAAAGCATCTTTGCACTTAGTCCAAGAATCAATACTATTCCTAGTTAAGGAATTCAACCATTCTTTAGCTTTTCCTCTCAAAGAGAAAGGAAACAATTTCAGCTTAATAATATCACCATCTATATCCCTATGCTTTTGCATCTCACAAAATTCAACAAAGTTATTTAGATGGGAAGCAACATCTTCATTATCAATACCAGAAAATTGTTCTCTCATAACAAGATTGAGTAAAGCAGATTTTATCTCAAAGAAAGTAGCTTCAGGAACATGTGGAGCAATAGGTGAGCTCATAAAATCATTGTTGTTGGTGCTAGTGAAGTCACACAACTTGGTGTTTTCAAGAGTAGTCATTTTTTTTGGTTTTCAAATAATAAAGCAAACTTGTAAAACTAAATTTTTTTTGTTTTTGAAATAAGAAAGCAAACTTGTAAAACTATTTTTTGTGTTTTTGAAGAACAAAACAAGCAAACAAAGCAAAAATAAACTAAGCAAAACAAAAATAACAAAGTAAAGAGATTGGTTATGAGGGACTCCCCTTGTGAAGATGTCCTTGACTCCCCGGCAACGGCGCCAGAAAATAGCTTGATGTCTATGCAGTGCTATTCTTGTAGACAGTTGTTGGGCCTCCAAGTGCAGAGGTTTGTAGAACAGCAGCAAGTTTTCCCATAATTGGATCACCCAAGGTTTATCGAACTCAGGGAGGAAGTGGTCAAAGGTATTCCCTCTCAAGCAACCCTGCAATCAAGATACAAGAAGTCTCTTATGTCCCCAACACACCCAATACACTTGCCAGGTGTATAGGTGCACTAGTTCGGCGAAGAGATAGTGAAATACAAGTGGTATGGATAATTATAAGTGGTAACAGTGATATAAAATAACTTGATGGCGTGGAAGAGACTAAAGGCAAACTGAAATAAAGATGAAAGCAAGCAAACATGTAACAGATCTAGTAGCAAACGGTGTTTCAATGCTTAGAAACAAGGCCTAGGGATCATACTTTCACTAGTGAACACTCTCTCATAAATATATCTTCTCTTTATGGTACTACTCTTAACTACTCTCCGGTTGGACACTCTAATCAATGGTAGGGCTATAACAGCACACCTCAAAGTTCATCTTTACCATCTAGAAAACCCCACACTGTCACCTTGAGTACTAGATGAGTCCAACAAACACCACAATTTCATAAAGATATCCAACCCCAAATATAACTCATAACAAGTATTTGTAATCTCTAGCCTAAGTGCCACCATGGTGTGCACGCTGTCACTTTCACACACATGGGGAGAGAAGAGATCTATTAAAGCACTTGAGTAGCAAGGTAGATCTATATATTACAAGCTCATGATCTCAATAAGATCACACATAGAGAGAGAGATGAACACATAGCTACCGGTAGAACCCTTAGCCTCGAGAGAGAACTACTCCCTCCTCATCATGGGAATCAGCAATGGTGATGGAGATGGCGGTGGAGATCGATGGAGATGGCTTCGGGGGCACTTCCCCGTCCCAGCAGGGTGCCAGAACAGACACTTTCTGTCCCCTGAATCTCCCATTCGGTGGCGGCGGCGCTGTGGAACTTTTCGTGGCTGGAGGCTTGACTCTTTAGGGTTTATGCATCGGGAGGCTTCTTATAGGCGAAGAGGCAAGGTCGGTGGGTGGCTAGGGGGGCCACACCACCTGGTGGCGTGGCCAGGGCTAGCCCATGCCACCATATGGTGTGGCCAGACCCTGGCCCTCCTCCGTCTCTGCTTCGGGC
The DNA here is from genome assembly GCA_910589775.1 of Avena eriantha. Lineage (NCBI taxonomy): Eukaryota > Viridiplantae > Streptophyta > Magnoliopsida > Poales > Poaceae > Avena > Avena eriantha. Next base: position 61,860,714 of record OU342745.1, on the reverse strand, counting down.
TCCGTGAGTCTTCCGGCAAAATAGGAACTTTGGCTTTTGTCCCGTCCAATTATGAAAATATTGATTTTCTGACTTTCCTGGAACCAAAAACAGCAGAAAATAGGCAACTGGCACTATGGCTCTTGTTAATAGGTTAGTCCAATCATATGAAAAGTACTCCAAAGTTGGAACAAAACATAAGAAAGTAGATAAAACCAAGCATGGAACATCAAAAATTATAGATACATTTGCAATGTATCAAGCTTATAAGTCCATGGATTTATGTATGTGTGTTAGAGAAACGCCTGGGCCGCCAGCCTAAGCCATGCCTAATCATGGTGGAAACTTAAAGCATCACCATAGTGAGCAATCTATGAAGCATTCTTATTATAGAAAAAGAGATAGAGATTGAGAAAAAGAAAAAAAAAGATGGGAAAAGAGGAAAGAGAGAAAAAAGCACCATTTTCCCATGGTAAATAAGAAGATTGCTGAGTTGCTCATTGTCTGCTTGCCTTATCATTTTGATTATGGGATATCTCATGTATCATGTGCAAGGGGTACCCCGTTGGCGGTTCTCTATGATACACATGTACTTACTATGACAAGAACTTACCGGTAACTAAACTTGAGTAGCATGAGGAGTGACCCTCATATTCAAGGGACATGAGATTGCCAACTTATACTTTGTCAAGCATATACTCCATAGTTTGTTCACTTTAACCTTAATCACTTCAAGATGCTTATGATAGGGGCAATGAGAGCCGAAAGCTAATAAGTACCATAATTTTTGGAAGCTCTTTATGAGACTAGAATCCCTGCTTCCTTCTATGAAGGCCTTTCTTTTACTTTTATGTTGAGTCTCCATCTTCTATCGTTATGCACCTATTGAGAGACCATAGTGGCCATCCTTAGTTTAATGTGCATTGTCCCAAGACTTGTTGATTGATTCATAACTTTGATATTGCTTGTTCTTAAACTATTTGTATCTAGTCACCCTTATGAACTTTGAAGGTGTCCTATGCATTTATGTTTTGCTACACTATGAGGGACAAGTTAAATACCATTCTCATTATGTTTTCTATATGTGAAACAAACAAACGTCTTTCAAAGCATTGTTATTCATGAATCTTTTGTTTGTACCTTTTCATGTTACAACATAGCGGCTATGTCTTATTGTTAGAACTATATCTTTCATGCTATGTTAAAGTACTATGATCCCAGCTATCAATGTTTTACAAATACTTTGATCAAGATTATGATGGTGCATGTCACCTCAAAAATTATTCCTTCTTTTTACCACTTATCTACTCGAGGACGAGCAGGAGCTAAGCTTGGGGATGTTGATACGTTGCAAATGTATCTATAATTGTCGATGTTCCATGATTGTTTTATATCTACTTTCTTATGTTTTGTCCATACTTTGGAGTATTTTTATACACTTTTTTGGGACTAACCTATTAACAAGATGCCATAGTGCCAGTTGCCTGTTTTCTGCTATTTTTGGTTCCAGAAAAGCCAGGAAATGAATATTCTCAGAATTGGACGGGACAAAAGAAAAATTCAATATTTCACCGAGGGGAACACGGGGCCAGAAGACGAGACAGAGAAGGGCCTCAAGGGGGCCACACCCCTAGCCGCGCGGCCTGGCCTGGCCCGCACCTAGGGGGTGCAGCCGCCTCGGGCACCCCCTCAGCCTCCCCTTTCGCCTATAAGAAGCCTCCGATGCAGAAATCCTAAGTACCCGATCAAAATTCCACGGAAGAGTCTGTAGCCGCCGCCATATCCATCCCTAGATCGGGAGGGATCTGAAGCTCTTCACGGCACTCTGCTGGAGGGGAGAGATCACCCTAGAGGCCTTCTTCATCACCATGCCTGCCTCCGGTGTGCTGCGTGAGTAGTTCATCCCTGGACCACGGGTCCATGTAGTAGCTAGATGGTTGGTTCTTCTCCTTTGTGCCACCATGTTTAGATCTTGTGAGCTCCGTTCATGATCAAGACCATCTATTTGTAATTCTACATGTTGTGTTTGCGGGGATCCAATGGATATTGAGATGCTATTTCAGATTGATTATTGATTCTATCATGTCTTTGTTATTTGTGATCTTGCATGCTTTCCGTTGTTAGTATCTATCTTGGCCGAGTAGATGCTAGCAACTCCAAGAGGGAGTATTTATGCTCGATAATGGGTTCATGCCTCTAGGAATCTTGGGAAGTGATAGAAATCTCTAAGGTACTAGATGTGTTGTTGCTACTAGGGAGAAAACAACAATCCTTTGTTCATAGAACAATCGTATTGTTTACTTTACACACTTTGCTTAATGCAATTATCTATTGCTTGCAACTTAATACTGGAGAGGGTTTGGATGATAACCTGAAGGTGGATTATTAGTCATAGATGCAGTTGGATTACAGTCTATGTATAATGTTGTAATGCCCAATCAAATCTCATAGGAGTCAAGATGATTAGTATATGCATGTATGCTTTCTTGATGTTTGTTAATTGCCTCGCTGTAATTTGTTCACCCAACATGTCATCTATCTTAAGGAGAATCACCACTAGTGAACTATGGACCTCGGTCCATTCTTTACCATCAATCTACAAAGCTATTTACTGTTTTCTGTTTACTTTCTGCAAGCAATTACTATCTTCCACACAATACGTTTAATCCTTTGTTTTCAGCAAAACCGGTGAGATTGACAACTGCATTGTAAGTTGGGGGCAAAGTTCTATGGTTGTGTTGTGCAGGATTCCAAGTTGGAAACAACACCTTGGAGGTGTTTCCTTGCTCTTACTGGTTCGATAACCTTGGTTTCATAACTGAGGGAAACTTTCTACTGTGCTCATCATACCTTCCTCTTGGAATTCCCAACGAGATCATCACATTTTGAGCCATCAAGCATTTTTCTGGCGCCATTGCCGGGGAGTCAAGGACATCCTCACAAGGGGAGTCACTCATAACCAATCTTTTTACTTTTTTATTTGTTTTGCTTAGTTTATTTTTGCTTTGTTTGCTTGTTTCCTTTATCAAAAACACACAAAAAATAGTTGTACTAGTTTGCTCTTTATATTAAAAACATAAAAAAATCTATCTCAAATTGCTATTATGGCTACCATTTCTCCAATCACTATGTCACCTGAGGAAATGATTTTTACTTTCAAACAAGGAATTGAAGAGAGTTTCAAAGAAGCTTGGTCTAGAATCTCTGAATTACATGCAAAAACTGAACCTAAAATGACTCTAAGCTTGTTTCTTAGCAGTTTTTACTTTGGGACAGCTCTATGCTATAGATATGCTTTGGATGCTGTAGTAGGAGGAGATTTCCTTCAATGTAATGAGGGTGAAGCTTTTAATGCCATAAAGAAGTTGGTCTCAACATATAATTTGCCTAGCAAATCTGATACCTCCTTCATAAACATATTTGCTAGATTAAACACTCTTGAGGCCAACACAACTAGTATAAAAGATTGCTATAACATGCTTAGAGAGCATCATCAATATGTGCCAATAAATTCTCAACCCTCAAAATGTCTTCCTACAGTAAAAGTTGTTATAAATAATGAAACTTTTTATGCTCGTTGTGATATCATGTCTGAATTCTGCCTTATGCCTAAAGATATCTATGAATCTTTAAATCTTTGGGGACTTTCTGAAGGGGGAGAAGAAATATCTCTTGCTAATAATACCACAATATTACCCGTTGGAATAGCTGAAGGAGTGTTTACAAAGATTCTAAGGAAAGTGGTGTCTACTGATTATCTTGTTATTGAATGTGTAGGAAAAGGAAAAATTACACTTGGAAGAGCCCTATTAAAACTCCTTGAAGCTATAATAGATGTGGAGAATGGCATTATGCATTTTGCTTCTCCACCAAACAATCATACATTCCCCAAGGATAAGAATAAAGGTAAGAGAGGTAGGATCAAGAAATCTGGTTTTAATGCTTCTTCATTCGAGAATACTTGATTCTTTTATTGCTTCTTATGCCTACCTCAAAGGCGTTAAAGAAAAGCACTTATTGGGAGATAACCCAAATTTCGTTAGGAGTCTTTTGTTGAGTCTTGGAAGTTATTGCTTCAGTAATAACCTCTCCTTATCATTTTTGTGTGGTTTTTGTGCCAAGAGTAACCCCTAATGAGAGATAAGTAATGCTTGGGAAAGTTGCTGTCCCGAAACAGATTTTTGTGTTTCGCTGTAAAAATTTGTGAAAAATATATGTACGTCAGTTTGAGGTTTAATTTTTTTGTGCTTCTGCCCCAGGTTGTTATCTAACTTTCCTTATTCAACACTTTTCAATTTGAGCAACAGAAGGTTTTCGAAAAAAATGGTCTTTACCTGTTGGTCTGTTTTGACAGATTTCTGCCATTATTTGCATTTGCCTCTTAATCTCTTTCTCTTTGAGTTCTCTTTGATCATTTGAACTTTTTAAAGGAAGTGATGCAGTAGCTTGTGTTTTAATGGAAGTTTTACTTGTGTTGGAACTGAACCAAAAGACTTATTATCTTGAGTACACTAATGTTGCTAATGAAGATTGTGTGAAGTTTTGTATGAAGGAAATTTTTAAGTGTAGGGAAGAGTGATGTGATAATATGAAGTATGGACAAAATCTCAAGCTTGGGGATGCCACCCGTGTCACCCCAAGAAATATTCAAGAAGTACAAGCGTCAAAGCTTGGGGATGCCCAAGGCATCCCCTTCTTCATTGATGTCTACGCACTTATATTCTTGTAGACAGTTGTTGGGCCTCCAAGTGTAGAGGTTTGTAGAATAGCAGAGTTTTCCCTTAAGTGGATCACCCAAGGTTTATCGAACTCAGGGAGTAAGTGGTCAAAGGTATCCCCTCTCAAGCAACCCTGCAATCAAGATACAAGAAGTCTCCCGTGTCCCCAACACACCCAATACACTTATCAGGTGTATAGGTGCACTAGTTCGGCGAAGAGATAGTGAAATACAAGTGGTATGGATAATTATAAGTGGTAACGGTAATAGAGAATAGCTTGGTGGCGTGGAAAAGTCTAAAGTAAAACTGAAATAAAGATGGAAACAAGGAAACATGTAACAGATCTAGTAGCAAACGAAGTATCAATGCTAAGAAACAAGGCCTAGGGATCATACTTTCACTAGTGAACACTCTCATATAAATATCTTCTCTTTATGATACTACTCTTAACTACTCTTCGGTTGGACACTCTAATCGATGGTAGGGCTATAACAGCACACCTCAAAGTCCATCTTTCCCATCTAAAAAACCCCCACACTGTCACCTTGAGTACTAGATGAGTCCAACAAACACCACAATTTCATAGAGACATCCAACTCCAAATATAACTCATAACAAGTATTTGTAATCTCTAGCCTAAGTGCCTCCATGGTGAGCATGCTGTCACTTTCACACACATGGGGAGAGCAGAGATCTATTAAAGCACTTGAGTAACAAGGTAGATCTATAGATTACAAGCTAATGAGCATAATATGATCATGCATAGAGAGAGAGAGATGAACACATAGCTACTGGTAGAACCCTTAGCCTCGAGAGAGAAATACTCCCTCCTCATCATGGGAAACAGCAATGGCGATGGTGGTGGAGATCGATGGAGATGGCTCCGAGGGCACTTCCCTGTCCTGGCAGGGTGCCGGAACAGAGACTTTCTGTCCCCCGAATCTCCCCTTCGGTGGCGGCGGCGCTGCGGAACTTTTCGTGGCCGGAGGCTTGACGATCTAGGGTTTTCGCATCGGGAGGCTTCTTATAGGCGAAGAGGCAAGGTCGGTGGAGGCCAGAGGGGCCCACACCATGCCCTGGCACGGCCAGGGGGACTCGCGCCATGGGATGGTGTGGCCACCCTGTGGCCCCTCTCCGACTCTCCTTCTGGCTCCGTGAGTCTTCCGGGAAAATAGTAACTTTGGCTTTTGTCCCGTCCAATTCCGAGAATATTCATTTTCTGACTTCCTTGAACCAAAAACAGCAGAAAATAGGCAACTGGCACTGTGGCATCTTGTTAATAGGTTAGTCCAAGAAATCATATGAAAAGTACTCCAAAGTGTGGACAAAACATAAGAAAGTAGATAAAACCAAGCATGGAACATCAAAAATTATAGATACATTTGCAATGTATCAACATCCCCAAGCTTAACTCATGCTCGTCCTCGAGTAGGTAAGTGATAAAAAGAAAGAATACTTTTTGAGGTGACATGCACAATCAAAGACTTGATCAAAGTATTTGTAAAACATTCAAAGCTGGGATCATAGTACTTCAATCATAACATGAAAGATAAAGATCTAACAATAAGACATAGCAACTATGTTGTAACATCAAAAGGTACAAACAAAGGATTCATGAATAACAATGCTTTGAAAGACATTTGTTTGTTTCACATAAAGAAAAAACATAGCATAATAGTATTCAGCTTGTCCCTCATAGAGTAGCAAATATAAATGCATAGGACACCTTCAAAGTTCATAAGAGTGACTAGATACAAATAGTTTAAAACAAGCAATATCAAGTTATGCATCAATCAACTAGTCTTGGGACAATGCACATAGAACTAAGAATGGACACTATGCTCTCAAAGTAGGTGCATAAAGGTAGAAGGTGGAGACTCAATATAATGGTGGAAGAAAGGCCTTTTTATAAAAGGAAGTAGGGATTCAAGTCTCATAAAGAGCTTCCAAAAATTATGGTACTTATAGCTTTCAGCTCTCATTGCCCCTATCATAAGCATCTTGAAGTGATTAAGGTTAAAGTGAACAAACTATGGTGTACATGTTTGACGAAGTATAAGTTAGAAATCTCATGTCACTTGTATACAAGGGCCGCTCCTCATGCTACTCAAGTTTAGTCACCGGTAAGTTCTTGTCATCGTAAGTACATGTGTATCATTGAGAACTACCAACGGGGTACCCCTTGCCCGATGATACGGAAGAATCCCCATATCAAAACGACAAGGCAAGCAGACAACGAGCATCTTAGCATTCTTATTATTTACCATGGGAATATGGTGCTTTTTTCTCTCTTTCCTCTTTTCATAATATCTCTTTTTTCTTTTTCTCTTTTTTTCTCAATATAGGACTCTTTTTTATAAGAAGAATGCTTCATAGAAAGCTCATTATGGTTACGCTGCAGGTTTCCACCATGTCAGCATGGATTAGACCAGCGGCCCAGGCATTTCTCTAACACATATACATAACTCCATGGACTTATAAGCTCCCCTTTCATTTCACACCGACGACATCCATATACAAAAGAGCATGATATCAACTAGGTACAAGTACCAAGTGCAATGTTGAAAGCGTTCCCCATGAAAGCATGGTTCTGCTAATTCCTAACAAATAAGTGCAAGCATATACAACATAGACGACACAATGGTTCAAGTTTATTAAGGGCAAGTAAAGTAAAGTGTGCCATCAAGTTCATGAGAGCTTTAATCACTAGTTTTCTCATAACAAGTTTAATTTGGAAGGTAAACAAAAGAATGAATATACTTGGAATAGCATAAGATAGTAGGTAGGTATGGTGGACTCTTTGGAATAACTTGTTTTAGGGAGTTGGATGCATGAGTGGAACTCATACTTTGTTGTGGAGGCTAGCAAAAGACTGGGAGCGACAAACTAAGAGAGCAATAATGGCCATAATCATGCAAAGCGACAAAACATCATTGATCAAAGCATAAAGTGATACTACAAGCTGAAAACTAAAGGATCATAAAGGCTATGGTGACTTTGAATAGTCATAACATGGTGTGAGCATGCGCCAAGTCAACCCAAATAAAGCATCAAAGGAGAATACCACAATACTATGCTTTAATATGCTAAAACAACGCATGATTCATCCAAGGAACATTAAGCAATCTCAATTGTTTATAGCAAGTCATGCTACAACAAAGAATACTAAGCCTAAAGCCAAAACAATATCAAGCATGGCATGACAAAGCATAGGCCGCAGTCAAAAACAAGCTCTTTTTACCACATAAGCATGAACTTTCCTACTCTTTTCCAAACCAAACCAAACTATTTGCAAACCAATGAATGAAAAAGGGGGTCCAACCAATTTATTCAGAAAACTAAGCAAACCAAAGCAAACTAAAACCAAAACGAAAACGAAAAAGAAGACGCTCCAAGAAAAACATAACTGTGCATGAAACAATAAAAATGAAACGTTTGGAAGAAACCTGTGATTTTTATTGATGAAGAAGGGGATGCCTTGGGCATCCCCAAGCTTTGAAGCTTGTAATTCTTGGATATTTCTTGGGGTGACACGCGTGGCATCCCCAAGCTTGAGCTTTAGTCCATCCTTCATCTCATTACTCATTCCTTCCATACACCTGAAATTTTTCCTTCATACAAAACTTCACACAATCTTGTTGGGCCTCCAAGTGCAGAGGTTTGTAGAACAGCAGCAAGTTTTCCCTTAAGTGGATCACCCAAGGTTTATCGAACTCAAGGTGGAAGTGGCCAAAGGTATCCCCTCTCAAGCAACCCTGCAATCAAGATACAAGAAGTCTCTTGTGTCCCCAACACACCCAATACACTTGTCAGGTGTATAGGTGCACTAGTTCGGCGAAGAGATAGTGAAATACAAGTGGTATGGATAATTATAAGTGGTAAATGTGATAGAAAATAGCCTGAAGGCGTGGAAAAGACTAAAGTAAAACTGAAATAAAGATGGAAGCAAGCAAACATGTAACAGATCTAGTAGCAAACGGTGTTTCAATGCTTAGAAACAAGGCCTAGGGATCATACTTTCACTAGTGAACACTCCCATATAAATATCTTCTCTTTATGATACTACGCTGAACTACTCTCCGGTTGGACACTCTAATCGTTAGTAGGGCTATAACATCACACCTCAAAGTAAGCCATTCCCATCTAGAAAACCCCACACTGTCACCTTGAGTACTAGATGAGTCCAACAAACACCACAATTTCATAAAGACATCCAACTCCAAATATAACTCATAACAAGTATTTGTAATCTCTAGCCTAAGTGCCACCATGGTGAGCACGCTGTCACTTTCACACACATGGGGAGAGAGCAGAGATCTATTAAAGAACTTGAGTAGCAAGGTAGATCTATAGATTACAAGCTCATGATCTCAATAAGATCATGCATAGAGAGAGAGATGAACACATAGCTACCGGTAGAACCCTTAGCCTCGAGAAAGAACTACTCCCTCCTCATCATGGGAATCAGCAACGGCGATGGAGATGGTGGTGGAGATCGATGGAGATGGCTCCGGGGCACTTCCCCGTCCTGGCAGGGTGCTAGAACAGAGACTTGCTGTCCCTCAAATCTCCCCTTCGGTGGCGGCGGTGCTACGGAACTTTTCATGGCTGGAGACTTGACTATTTAGGGTTTTTGCATCGGGAGGCATCTTATAGGCGAAGAGGCAAGGTCGGCGGCCATCCAGGGGGGCCACACCATGCCCTGGCACGGCCTGGGGGTACCCGCGCCTAGGGGGTGTGGCCACCCTGTGGCCCCTCTCGGACTCTCCTTCTGGCTCCGTGAGTCTTCCGGGAAAATAGGAACTTTGGCTTTTGTCCCATCCAATTCCGAGAATATTCATTTTCTGACTTCCTGGAACCAAAAACAGCAGAAAACAGGCAATTGGCACCGTGGCATCTTGTTAATAGGTTAGTCCAAGAAAGTCTATGAAAATTACTCCAAAGTTGGAACAAAACATAAGAAAGTAGATAAAACAAAGCATGAAACATAAAAAATTATAGATACATTTGCAATGTATCATTCATCAATAAAAATTTAGGTTTCTTCCCAACACTTCATTTTTATTGTTTCATGCACAATTGTGTTGTTCTTGGAGCATCTTCGTTTTCTTTTTAGTTTTCATTTGCTTAGTTTGCTTGAATAAATTCGTTGGACCCCCTCAATCATGCATTAGTTTTCAAATAAAGTTGATTTGGATTGGAAAAGAGTAGGAAAGTTCATGCTTAAGTGGTAAAAAGGAGCTTGTTTTTTACTGTGACTTAGATTTTATCATCTCATGCTTGATATTGTTTTGGCTATATGCTTAGTGATTATTGTTGTAGCATGACATGTTATAAACAATTGAGATTGCTTAATGTGTCTTGAAAGAATCATGCGTTGTTTTAGCATATTAAAAGCACAGTATTGTGATATTCTCCTTTAAATGCTTTATTTGGGTTGACTTGGCGCATGCTCACACCATGTTAAGACTATACCAAGTCACCATAGCCTCTATGAACATTTAGTTTTCGACTTTTAATATCATTATGCTTTAATTAATGATGTTTTGTTGCTTTGCATGATTATGGCCATTATTGCTCTCTTAGTTGGTCGCTCCTAGTCTTTTGCTAGCCTCCATACCAAGTATGAGTTCCACTCATGCATCCAACTCCAAATAAAACCAATTTATTCCAAAGAGTCCACCATACATACCTATTAGCATTTGCTATTCCAAGTATATTCATATTTTTATCTACATTTCGAATTAAACTTGTTATGTGAAAATTAGTGATTAAAGCTCTCACGAACTTGTTGGCACACTTTACTTTTCTTGCCCCTAATAAACTTGAACCATTGTGTCATCTATGTTGTATATGCTTGCACTTATACGTTGGGATTAGCAGACCCATGTTGTCATGGGGAACGCTTTCAACATTGTACCCAGTTGATATCATGCTCTTTTGTTTATGGATGTCATCGATGTGAAATGAAAGGGGAGCTTGTAAGCCCATGGAGTTATGTATGTGTGTTAGAGAAACGCCTGGGACGCTAGCCTAAGCCATGCCTAATCATGGTGGAAACTTGCAGCATCACCATAATGGGCAATCTATGAAGCATTCTTCTTATAAAAAAGAGATAGAGATTGAGAAAAAGAAAAAAAGATGAGAAAAGAGGAAAGAGAGAAAAAAGGACCATTTTCCCATGGTAAATAAGATTATTGTTGAGATGCTCATTGTTTGCTTGCCTTGTCATTTTGATTATGGGATAGCTCATGTATCATGTGCATGGGCACATGTACTTACTATGACAAGAACTTACCGGTAACTAAACTTGAGTACCATGAGGAGCGGCCCTCGTATTCAAGGGACATGAGATTGCCAACTTATACTTTGTCAAGCATATACTCCATAGTTTGTTCACTTTAACCTTAATCACTTCAAGATGCTTATGATAGGGGCAATGAGAGCTGAAAGCTAATAAGTACCATAATTTTTGGAAGCTCTTTATGAGACTTGAATCCTTGCTTCCTTCTATGAAGGCATTTCTTTTACTTTTATGTTGAGTCTCCATCTTCTATCTTTATGCACCTATTGAGAGCAGCATAGTGGCCATTCTTAGTTTAATGTGCATTGTCCCAAGACTTGTTGATTGATTCATAACTTTGATATTGCTTGTTCTTAAACTATTTGTGAGGGACAAGCTGAATACCATTCTCATTATGTTTTCTATATGTGAAACAAACAAACGTCTTGCAAAGCATTGTTATTCATGAATCTTTTGTTTGTACCTTTTCATGTTACAACACAATTGCTATGTCTTATTGTTAGAACTATATCTTTCATGCTATGTTAAAGTACTATGATCCCAGCTATCAATGTTCTACAAATACTTTGATCAAGATTATGATGGTGCATGTCACCTCAAAAATTATTCTTTTATTTTTATCACTTACCTACTCGAGGACGAGCATGAGTTAAGCTTGGGGATGTTGATACATTGCAAACGTATCTATAATTTTTGATGTTCCATGCTTGTTTTATATCTACTTTCTTATGTTTTGTCCACACTTTGGAGTATTTTTACACATTTTTTGGAACTAACCTATTAACAAGATGCCACAGTGCTAGTTGTCTATTTTCTGCTGTTTTTAGTTTCAAAAAAGATAGTAAGGAAATATTCTCGGAATTGGACCGGACAAAAGCTTAAGTCCGGAGGGGAGACGAAGAGGGGAGCCAGGCTGGCCACACCTGGTGGTGGCGCGGCCAGCTCTAGCCGCGCCACCAGGTGGTGTGGGTCCCCTAGCACTCCACCGACCTTGCCACTTCGCCTATATATTGTCTCCGGGATGAAAACCCTAAGGACCCGATCGAAAATTCCACGAAAGAGTTTGTAGCCGCCACCATCCCCATCCCTAGATCGGGAGGGATCTGAAGCTCTTCCCGGCACCCTGCCGGAGGGGAGAGATCACCCTGGAGGCCTTCTTCATCACCATGCCCGCCTCCGGTGTGATGCGTGAGTAGTTCATCCCTGGACTACGGGTCCATGTAGTAGCTAGATGGTTGGTTCTTCTCCTTTGTGCTACCATGTTTTAGATCTTCTGAGTGCTTACTCAATATGTTGAGTTCGTTGGGGAACCCCAAGAGGAAGGTATGATGAGTATAGCAACAAGTTTTCCCTCAGTTATAAAACCAAGGTTATCGAACCAGTAGGAGCAAGGAAACACCTCCAAGGTGTTGTTTCCAACTTGGAATCGTGCACAACACAACACAGAAATTTGCCCCAACTTACAGTGAGGTTGTCAATCTCACCAGTTTTGCTGAAAACAAAGGATTAAACGTATTGTGTGGAAGATAGCAATTGTTTGCAGAAAGTAAACAGAAAACAGTAAATAGCTTTATAGATTGATGGTAAAAGAAAGGACCGGGGGTCCATAGTTCACTAGTGGTGATTCTCCTTAAGATAGATGACACAAAAAGTTCCGCTGCGCCGCTGCCACCGAAGGGGGGATTCGGGGGACAGAAAGTCTCTGTTCCGGCACCCTGCCGGGACGGGGAAGTGCCCCCGAAGCCATCTCCATTGATCTCCACCATCATCTCCATTGTCGTTGCTGATTCCCATGATGATGAGGGACTAGTTCTTCCTCGAGGCTAAGGGTTCTACCGGTAGCTACGTGGTCATCTCTCTCTCTATGCATGATCTACCTTGCTACTCAAGTGCTTTAATGAATCTCTGATCTCCCCATGTTTGTGAAAGTGACAGCGTGCTCACCATGGTGGCACTTAGGCTAGAGATTACAAATACTTGTTATGAGTTATATTTGGAGTTGGATGTCTTTATGAAATTGTGGTGTTTGTTGGACTCATCTAGTGCTCAAGGTGACAGTGTGGGGTTTTCTAGATGGGAAAGGCTTACTTTGAGGAGTGCTGTTATAGCCCTACCAACGATTAGAGTGTTCAACCGGAGAGTAGTTAAGAGTAGTATCATAAAGAGAAGATATATTTATGAGAGAGTGTTCACTAGTGAAAGTATGATCCCTAGGCCTTGTTTCTTAGCACTGAAACACCGTTTGCTACTAGATCTGTTACATGTTTGCTTGCTTCCATCTTTATTTCAGTTTGCGTTTAGTCTTTTCCACGCCACCAAGTTATTTTCTATCACTGTTACCACTTATAATTATCCATACCATTTTTATTTCACTATATATTCGCCAAACTAGTGCACCTATACACCTGACAAGTGTATTGGGTGTGTTGGGGACACAAGAGACTTCTTGTATCTTGATTGCAGGGTTGCTTGAGAGGGAATACCTTTGACCACTTCCTCCCTGAGTTCGATAAACCTTGGGTAATCCACTTAAGGGAAAACTTGCTGCTGTTCTACAAACCTCTGCACTTGGAGGCCCAACAACTGTCTACAAGAATAGAAGTGCGTAGACATCAAGCTATCTAGCGTCGTTGCCAGGGAGGTAAGGTAAAAGGTATTCACATCGGAGAATTAAAGAAGAAGAATCTCCCACGGCAAACGCCTATTTTCTGGTGTGAGTACTCGAAGTTATTTCCTTTAGATTCTGCAATTTTGTTTTTGTTTCTTGTTTTCACTAGTTAGGCTTAATGGAAGACAAAAAAAATTAGAGAGCTTTATAGTATTTATCTTGAGTTAGGACATGAAGTGTTTGAAGAGAAAATTAAAAAACCTATGGAACTTTATTTGCATGCTAATAGCAATGTTGTTAGTATGAATTCTTTGGACACTATTATTGCTAATGCCATGGAAAAGTCTAAGCTTGGGGAAGCTAGTTCTTATGAAAATGATCTTTAGTTCCCCAACTTTGGAAGATAGCTATTCTATTGCTTATGATGATACCAAACCTCCAATATATGATGATTACAATGATGAGTATGATATTTTCAGTCCACCTACTATTGAGGAGGAAATTAATTATGATTACAATATGCCTCCTATATTTGATGATTATGGTGATGAGAATAATAATGATAGCTATTTTGTTGAATTTGCTCCTACTACAATTAATAAGAATGATTATGTTTATGCGGGGAGTATTAATTCTTTTATGCATGTGGATCATGATAAGAATGTTTTATGTGATAGTTATATTGTTAATTTTATTCATGATGCTACTGAAAGTTATTATGAGAGAGGGAAACATGGTTCTATGTATCTCAATAATATTAAGTTTCCCCTCTTTATGTTGAAAGTCTTGAAGTTGCACTTGTTTTGCTTTCCTATGCTTATTGTTTTGTGCTTTCATGATTTATTTCTTTACAAGATTCCTATGCATAGGAAGTGGTTTAGACTTAAATGTGTTTTGAATTTGCTTCTTGATGCTCTCTTTTACTTCAGTTCATATTTCTTATCTGAGCATCTTCTCAAACTATCATGCCTAACTTAAAGGCGTTAAAGAAAAGTACTTATTAGGAGATAACCCAAAAGTTTTAGATGAGTCTTGGAAGTTATTACCTCTTTAATAACCTCTCCTTATCTTTTTTATTTGCTTTTTGTGCCAAGAGTAACCTCTAATGAGAGAGAAGTAATGATTCGGAAAGTTGCTGTCTCGAAATAGATTTCTCAACTTCACCGTAAAAAATCGTGAGAGATCTCTGTATGTCAGATTGAGCTGTAATTTTTTTTGCTTCTGCCCCAGGTTGTTATCTAACTTCCGTTAGTTAAACACTTTTTTATTTGAGCAACATAAGGTCTTCGAAAAAATTCGTCTTTACCTGCTAGTCTATTTTGACAGATTTCTGCCATTTTCTGCATTTGCTTCTTGTTGGTTCCTTCTTGAGTTCTTTTGGGGAATTGAGATTTTTGAGGGAAGTGCTACAGTAGCTAGTGTTCTAATGGAAGTTTATTTGGTGTTAGAACTGAACCTTAAGACTTATTTATCTTGAGTGCACTAATGTTGCTAATAAAGATTGTGTGAAGTTTTGTATGAAGGAAAAATTTCAGGTGTATGGAAGGAATGAGTAATGAGATCAAGGATGGACTAAAGCTCAAGCTTGGGGATGCCACGCGTGTCACCCCAAGAAATATCCAACAAGTACAAGCATCAAAGCTTTGGGATGCCCAAGGCATCCCCTTCTTCATCAATAAACATCTCAGGTTTCTTCCAAACACTTCATTTTTATTGTTTCATGCACAGTTGTGTTGTTCTTGGAGCGTCTTTGTTTTTGTTTTTAGTTTTAGTTTTCTTGGTTTGCTTAGTTTGCTTGAATAAGTTGGTTGTATCCCAATACACTTCTTTTGGAGAGAGACACGCTCCGTTTTTATTGCCTAGAACACTCTAGTTTTCATTCTTATTGTTCTGTGAGTGTTCTCTTTTGCTAGCACCGTGTTTAGCCTTAGTTTTCTCGTGCTTTCAGCTTAGAACTTTTTAGTTCTTTGTGGATCTGTGAGACAAGATCACTGATATTTATTTATTATCATCTTTGTGAGTTGTTTCAAATAGTTTGGTTTGGATTGGAAAAGAGTAGGAAAGTTCATGCTTATGTGGTAAAAAGAGCTCATTTTTGACTGTGGCCTATGCTTTGTCATGCCATGCTTGATATTGTTTTGGCTTTATGCTTAGTATTCTTTGTTGTAGCATGACTTGTTATAAACAATTGAGATTGCTTAATGTGCCTTGGATGAATCATGCGTTGTTTTAGCATATTAAAGCATAGTATAGTGGTATTCTCCTTTGATGCTTTATTTGGGTTGACTTGGCACATGCTCACACCATGTTATGACTATCTCAAGTCACCAGAGCCTTTATGATCCTTTAGTTTTCAACTTGTAGTATCACTTTATGCTTTGATCAATGATGTTTTGTCGCTCTGCATGATTATGGCCATTATTGCTCTCTTAGTTTGTCGCTCCCAGTCTTTTGCTAGCCTCCACAACAAAGTATGAGTTCCACTCATGCATCCAACTCCCTAAACCAAGTTATTCCAAAGAGTCCACCATACATACCTACTAGCTTATGCTATTCCAAGTATATTCATGCTTTTGTTTACGTTCCACTTGTTATGAGAAAAGTAGTGATTAAAGCTCTCACGAACTTGATGGCACACTTTACTTTACTTGTCTCTAATAAACTTGAACCAGTGGGTCCTTCTTTGTTCTGTATATGCTTGCGCTTTATAAGTTGAAATTAGCAGAACCATGTTTCATGGGGAACACTTTCAACATTGCACTTGTACTTTGTACCCCGCTGATATCATGTTCTTTTGCTTACGGATCCCGGCGGTGTGAAATAAAAGTGGAACTTGTAAGATCATGGAGTTTGTATGTGTGTTAGAGAAACGCCTGGGCCGCTAGCCTAAGCAATGCCTAATCATGGTGGAAACTTGCAGCATCACCATAATGAGCACTCTATGAAGCATCCTCAATAAAAACCTATGCAAATAGCTAATAAAAAGATCGCTGAGATGCTCATTGTCTGCTTGCCTTGTCATTTTGATTATGGGAAAGCTCCCATATCATGTGCAAGGGGTACCCCGTTGGCGGTTCTTAATGATACACATGTACTTACAATGACAAGAGCTTACTCGTGACTGAAGTTGAGTAGCATGAGGATCGGTCTTCGTAAGTAAGGGGCACGAGATTTCGATTTATAACTTGTCAAGCATATCCTCTTAGTTTTGTCACTTTAACCTTAATCACCTTCAAGATGCTTATGATAGGGGCAATGAGAGCTGAAAGCTATAAGTACCATAGTTTTTGGAAGCTCTTTATGAGACTTGAATCCCTACTTCCTTTTACAAAAGGTTTTTCTTCCACCATTATATTGAGTCTCCACCTTCTATCTTTATGCACCTACTTTGAGAGCATAGTGGCCATTCTTAGTTCTATGTGCATTGTCCCAAGACTAGTTGATTGATGCATAACTTGTTATTGCTTGTTTTAAACTATTGTATCTAGTCACTCTTATGAACTTTGAAGGTGTCCTATGCATTTATGTTTGCTACTCTATTGAGGGACAAGCTGAATACTATTATGCAATGTTTTCTTTATGTGAAACAAACAAACGTCTTGCAAAGCATTGTTATGCATGAATATTTTGTTTGTGCCTTTTCATGTTGCAACATAGTTTCTTTGTCTTATTGCTAGAACTTTGTCTTTCATGTTATGATTGAAGTACTATGATCCCAGCTTTGAATGTTTTACAAATACTTTGATCAAGTTTATGATGGTGCATGTCACCTCAAAAATTATTCTTTCTTTTTATCACTTACCTACTCGAGGACGAGCAGGAGTTAAGCTTGGGGATGTTGATACATTGCAAATGTATCTATAATTTTTGATGTTCCATGCTTGGTTTTATCTACTTTCTTGTGTTTTGTTCCAACTTTGGAGTACTTTTCATATGATTTCTTGGACTAACCTATTAACAAGACGCCACAGTGCCAGTTGCCTGTTTTGTGCTGTTTTTGGTTCCAGGAAAGTCAAAAAATGAATATTCTCGGAATTGGACGGGACAAAAGCCAAAGTTCCTATTTTACCGAAAGACTCACGGAGCCAAAATACGAGACGGAGGAGGGCCAGGGCCTGGCCACACACCCCCCATCCGTGGGTCACCCTAGGCCGCGTCAGGGCATGGTGTGGTGGCCCCTGGCACCACCTCGGTCTCCCCTCTCGCCTATAAGAGCCTCCTGATACCAAAACCCTAGATGGTCAAATAGAAATCCATGAAAAGTTCCGCTGCGCCGCCACCACCGAAGGGGAGATTCGGGGGACAGAAAGTCTCTGTTCCGGCACCCTGCTGGGACGGGGAAGTGCCCCCGGAGCCATCTCCATCGATCTCCACGAACATCTCCATCACCGTTGCTGATTCCCATGATGAGGAGGGAGTAGTTCTTCCTCGAGGCTAAGGATTCTACCGGTAGCTATGTGTTCATCTCTCTATCTATGCATGATCTTGTTGTGGTCATGAGCTTTGTAATCAATTAGATCTACCTTGCTACTCAAGTGCTTTAATGAATCTCTGCTCTCCCCATGTGTGTGAAAGTGACAGCGTGCTCACCATGGTGGCACTTAGGCTAGAGATTACAAATACTTGTTATGAGTTATATTTGGAGTTGGATGTCTTTATGAAATTGTGGTGTTTGTTGGACTCATCTGGTGCTCAAGGTGACAGTGTGGGGTTTTCTAGATGGGAAAGGCTTACTTTGAGGAGTGCTGTTATAGCCCTACCAACGATTAGAGTGTTCAACCGGGGAGTAGTTAAGAGTAGTATCATAAAGAGAAGATATATTTATGAGAGAGTGTTCACTAGTGAAAGTATGATCCCTAGGCCTTGTTTCTTAGCACTGAAACACCGTTTGCTAATAGATCTGTTACATGTTTGCTTGCTTCCATCTTTATTTCAGTTTGCATTTAGTCTTTTCCACGCCACCAAGTTATTTACTATCACTGTTACCACTTATAATTATCCATACCACTTGTATTTCACTATCTCTTCGCCGAACTAGTGCACCTATACACCTAAAAAGTGTATTGGGTGTGTTGGGGACACAAGAGACTTCTTGTATCTTGATTGCAGGGTTGCTTGAGAGGGAATACCTTTGACCACTTCCTCCCTGAGTTCGATAAACCTTGGGTAATCCACTTAAGGGAAAACTTGCTGCTGTTCTACAAACCTCTGCACTTGGAGGCCCAACAACTGTCTACAAGAATAGAAGTGCATAGACATCATGAGCATGCGCCAATTCAACCCAAATAAAGCATCAAAGGAGAATACCATAATACTATGCTTTAATATGCTAAAACAACGCATGATTCTTTCAAGGCACATTAAGCAATCTCAATTGTTTATAACATGTCATGCTACTGCAAAAATAACTAAGCATAAAGCCAAAACAATATCAAGCATGACATGACAAAGATAGGTCACAGTCAAAAACAAGCTCATTTTACCACTTAAGCATGAACTTTTCCTACTCTTTTTTAATCCAAACCAATCTTATTTAAAAACTAATGTATGAAAGAGGGGGTCCAACCAATTTATTCAAGCAAACTAAGAAAACCAAGCAAACTAAAACCAAAAACGAAAACGAAGATGCTCCAAGAACAACACAACTGTGCATTAAACAAGAAAAATGAAGTTTTTGGAAGAAACGTGAGATTTTTATTGATGAAGAAGGGGATGCCTTGGGCACCCCCAAGCTTTGACGCTTGTACTTCTTGGATATTTCTTGGGGTGACACGGGGTGGCATCCCCAAGCTTGAGCTTTTGTCCATTCTTCATCTTATTTCATTACTCTTCCCTACAGTTTAAAAATTTCCTTCATACAAAACTTCACACAATCTTCATTAGCAACATTAGTGTACTCAAGATAATAAGTCTTTTGGTTCAGTTTCAACACAAGTAAAACTTCCATTAAAACACAAGATACTGTAGCACTTCCTTTAAAAAGTTCAAATGATCAAAGAGAACTCAAAGAGAAAGAGATTAAGAGGAATGCAAATAATGACAAAAATCTGTCAAAACAGACCAGCAGGTAAAAACTAATTTTTTCGAAGACCTTCTGTTGCTCACATCGAAAAGTGTTGAACTAACGAAAGTTGGGTAACAACCTAGGGCAGAAGTACAATAAATTACAGATGAAACCGACGTACATAGTTTGTTCACGAATTTTTACAGCGAAGCACAAAAATCTATTTTGGGACAGCAACTTTCCCAAGCATTACTTCTCTCTCATTAGAGGTTACTGTTGGCACAAAAAGCAAATAAAAAGGATAAGGAGAGGTCATTACAGAAGTAATAACTTCCAAGACTCAAGAAAACTATTGGGTTATCTCCCAAGAAGTACTTTTTTAACGCCTTTAAGTTAGCATGATAGTTTGAGAAGATGCTCACATAAGAAATATGAATTGAAGTAAAAGAGAGAATCAAGAAGCAAATTCAAAGCACATTTAAGTCTAACCCACTTCCTATGCATACGAATCTTGTAAAGAAACAAGTCATGAAAGCACAAAGCAACACGCATAGTAAAGCAAAACAAGTGCAACTTCAAGACTTTCAACATAAAGAGGGGAAACTTAATAGTATTGAGATGCATAAAACCATGTTTCCCTCTCTCATAATAACTTTCAGTAGCATCATGAATAAAATTAACAATATAACTATCACATAAAACATTCTTATCATGAGTCACATGCATATAATAATTATTACTCTCTGATACATTGCAAATGTATCTATAATTTTTGATGTTCCATGCTTGGTTTTATCCACTTTCTTGTGTTTTGTTCCAACTTTGGAGTACTTTTCATATGATTTCTTGGACTAACCTATTAACAAGAGCCACAATGCCAGCTGCCTGTTTTCTGCTATTTTTGGTTCCAGGAAAGTCAGAAAATGAATATTCTCGGAATTGGACGGGACAAAAGCCAAAGTGCCTATTTTTCCGGAAGGGATCAAGTGCCAGAATACGAGACAGAGAGGGACCAGGGGGCCACCACACCACCTAGCCGCGCGGACCAGACTGGCCCGCGCCAGGGGGTGGTGAGGCCAGCCCTGGCACCCCCTCGTCCTCCCCTTCCGACTATAAGATGCCCTCGGGACGAAAACCCTAAGCACCCGATCAAAAATCCACGAAAGAGTCTGTAGCCGCCGCCGTCTCTGTCCCTAGATCGAGGGGATCTGAAGCTCTTCCCGGCACCCTGCCGGAGAGGGGAATTCACCCCGGAGGCCTTCTTCATCACTATGCAAGCCTCCGGTGTGATGCGTGAGTAGTTCATCCTTGGACTACAGATCCATGTAGTAGCTAGATGGCTAGTTTCTCCTCCTTTGTGCTTTCATGTTTAGATCTTGTGAGCTCCATTCATGATCAAGATCATCTATTTGTAATTCATACATGTGTTTGCGGGGATCCGATGGATATTGAGATGCTATTTCAGATTGATTATTGATTCTATCATGTCTTTGTTTTTTGTGATCTTGCATGCTTTCCGTTGTTAGTAGCTATCTTGGCCAAGTAGATGCTAGCAACTCCAAGAGTTAGTATTTATGCTCGATAGTGGGTTCATGCCTCTGGTAATCTGGGGAAGTGACAGAAATCTCTAAGGTACTAGATGTGATGTTGCTACTAGGGAGAAAACAACAATCCTTTGTTCATAGAACAATCGTATTGTTTACTTTACACGCAATTCGTAAAGCAATAATCTGTTGCTTGCAACTTAATACTAGAGGGGGTTCGGATGATAACCTGAAGGTGGATTATTAGTCATAGATGCAGTTGGATGGCGGTCTATGTATTATGTTGTAATGCCCAATCAAGTCTCAAAAAAGTCAAGATGATTAGTATATGCATGTATTGCTTTCTCGGTGTTTGTCAATTGCCCCGCTGTAATTTGTTCACCCAGCATGTTATCTATCTAAGGAGAGCAGCCTCTAGTGAACTATGGATCCCGGTCCTCTTTCTTTACATACAATCTACAACTATTTACTGTTTTGTGTTTACTTTCTGCAAACTTTTACTTCTTTCCATTCGATACGTTTAATCCTTTGTTTTCCGCAAAACACGGTGAGATTGACAACCTCATCGCAAGTTGGGGACAAAGTTTTGTGGTTGTGTTGTGCAGGTCTCCACGTTGCTACTAGCACCGGTAGTGCGCCCTGCCAAATCTCAGCTAGTAACACCTTTGGGGTGTTTCCTTGCTCCTACTAGTTCGATTAAACCTTGGTTTCATAACTGAGGGAAACTTGCTGCTGTGCTCATCATACCTTCCTCTTGGGGTTCCCAACGAGCTCTACATCAACACCACGCACCAAGCACTTTTCTGGGCGCCGTGTATTGAGCCATCACTCTCCACATAAGCATAGTTATTCTTATTAATTATAGTGGGAGTAAAATCAACAAAATAGCTATCATTATTATTCTCATCACCATAATCATCAAATATCGGAGGCATATTGTAATCATAATTAATTTTCTCCTCAATAGTAGGTGGACTGAAAATATCATATTCATCATTGTAATCATCATATATTGGAGGTTTGGTATCATCATAAGCAATAGAATAGCTATCTTCCAAAGCCGGGGTACTAAAAGGATCATTTTCATAAAAACTAGCTTCCCCAAGCTTAGACTTTTCCATAGCATTAGCAATAATGGTGTCCAAAGAATTCATACTAACAACATTTATATTAGCATGCAAATAAAGTTCCATAGGTTTTTTAATTTTCTCTTCAAACACTTCATGTCCTAACTCAAGATAAATAGTATAAAGCTCTCTAATTTTTTGTTATTTTCCATTAAGCCTAACTAGTGAAAACAAGAAACAAAAAGACAAAATTGCAGAATCTAAAGGAAATAACTTCGAGCACTCACACCGGAGGATGTGAGTACCTTTTACATTATCTCCCCGGCAACAGCGCCAGAAAATAGCTTTGATGGCGCGTTGTTGACGTGGGAGCTTCTTATTCTTTTAGTCCCCAGCAACGGCGCCAGAAAAATAGCTTGATGTCTACGCACTTCTATTCTTGTAGACAGTTGTTGGGCCTCCAAGTGCAGAGGTTTGTAGAATAGCAGCAAGTTTCCCTTAAGTGGATTACCCAAGGTTTATCGAACTCAGGGAGGAAGTGGTCAAAGGTATCCCTCTCAAGCAACCCTGCAATCAAGATACAAGAAGTCTCTTGTGTCCCCAACACACCACACTTGCCAGGAAGATATGTGCACTAGTTCGGCGAAGAGATAATGAAATACAAATGGTATGGTTATAAGACAACGGTGCCAGAAAAGAGCTTGACGGGAGGAAAAGACTAAAGGCAATCTGAAATAAAGATGGAAGCAAGCAAACATATAACATATCTAGTTGCAAACAGTGTTTCAATGTTTAGAAACAAGGCCTAGGGATCATACTTTCACTAGTGAACACTCTCATATAAAAATCTTCTCTTCATGATACTACTCTATCCGGTTGGACACTCTAATCCATGGTAGGGCTATAACAGCACTCCTCAAAGTCCGCTTTCCCCATCTAGATAACCCCACACTGTCACCTTGAGCGCTAGATGGTTCCAACAGACACCACAATTTCATAGAGACATCCAACTCCAAATATAACTCATAACAAGTATTTGTAATCTATAGCCTAAGTGCCACCATGGTGTGCACGCTATCACTTTCACACACCTAGGGAGAGCCAGAGATCTATTAAAACACTTGAGTAGCAAGGTAGATCTACTTGATTACAAAGCTCATGATCACAATATGATCATGCATAGAGAGAGAGATGACCACGTAGCTACCGGTAGAACCCTTAGCCTCGAGGAAGAACTACTCCCTCATCATCATGGGAATCAGCAACGACAATGGAGATGATGGTGGAGATCAATGGAGATGGCTTCGGGGGCACTTCCCCGTCCCGGCAGGGTGCTGGAACAAAGACTTTCTGTCCCCAATCTCCCCTTCGGTGGCGGCGGCACTGCGGAAATTTTCGTGGCTGGAGGCTGGATTCTTTAGGGTTTCTGCATCAGATGCTTCTTATAGGAGAAAGGGCAATGTCAGAGGGTGGACAAGGGGCCCACACCACCTGGTGGTGCGGTAGGGGGACCCGCGCCATCATATGGTGTGGCTAGCCCCTGGCCCCTCTCCGTCTCCTCTTTTGGCTCCGTGAGTCTTCCGGTAAAATATCGACTTTGGCTTTTGTCCGGTCCAATTCCGAGAATATTCATTTTCTGACTTTTCTGGAACCAAAAATAGAAGAAAACAGGCAACTCGCACTGGCATCTTGTTAATAGGTTAGTTCCATAAAATGTATAAAAACACTCCAAAGAGTGGACAAAACATAATAAAGTAGATATAAAACAAGCATGGAACATCAAAAATTATAGATACGTTTGCAACGTATCAGTATGCAAAATCACAAATAACAAAGACATGATAGAATCAATAATCAATCTGAAATAGCATCTCAATATCCATCGGATCCCCGCAAACACAACATGTATGATTACAAATAGATGATCTTGATCATGAACGAAGCTCACAAGATATAAATATGGTAGCACAAAGGAGAAGAACCAACCATCTAGCTACTACATGGACCTGTAGTCCAGGGATGAACTACTCACGCATCACACCGGAGGCAGGCATGGTGATGAAGAAGGCCTCCAGGGTGATCTCTCCCCTCCGGCAGGCTGCCGGGAAGAGCTTCAGATCCATCCCGATCTAGGGATGGAGATGATAGCGGCTACAGACTCTTTCGTGGAATTTTGATTGGGTACTTAGGGTTTCTATATCGGAGGCTTCTTATAGGCGAAAGGGGAAGCCGTGGGGTGCCCTAGGCGGCCCCACCACCCCCTGGCGTGGGCCAGGTGGTGTGGCCGGCCCCTGGCCCCTCTCCGTCTCGTCTTCTGGCTCCATCTTCCCCTCGGTGAAATATTAACTTTGGCTTTTGTCCCGTCCAATTCCGAGAATATTCATTTTCTGGCCTTCCTGGAACCAAAAATAGCAGAAAACAGGCAACTGGCACTGTGGCACCTTGTTAATAGGTTAGTCCCAGAAAATGTGTAGAAATACTCCAAAGTGTGGACAAAACATAAGAAAGTAGATATAAAACAAGCATGGAACATCAAAAATTATAGATACATTAGCAACGTATTAACATCCCCAAGCTTAACTCCTGCTCGTCCTTGAGTAGGTAAGGGATAAAAAGAAAGAATAATTTTTGAGGTGACATGCACCATCATAATCTTGATCAAGGTATTTGTAAAACATTGATGGCTAGGATCATAGTACTTTAACATAGCATGAAAGATATAGTTTTAACAATAAAACATAGCAACTATGTTGTAACATGAAAAGGTACAAACAAAAGATTCATGAATAACAATGCTTTGCAAGACCTTTTATTGTTTCAGATAAAGAAAACATAATGAGAATGGTAGTCAGCTTGTCCCTCATAGTGTAGAAAAACATAAATGCATAGGATACCTTCAAAGTTCATAAGGATGACTCGATACAAATAGTTTAAGAACAAGCAATATCAAAGTTATGCATCAATCAACAAGTCTTGGGACAATGCACATTAAACTAAGAATGGCCACTATGCTCTCTTAATAGGTGCATAAATATAGAAGATGGAGACTCAACATAAAAGCAAAAGAAAGGCCTTCATAGAAGGAAGCAGGGATTCAAGTCTCATAAAGAGCTTCCAAAAATTATGGTAGTTATTAGCTTTCAGCTCTCATTGCCCCTATCATAAGCATCTTGAAGTGATTAAGGTTAAAGTGAACAAAGTATGGAGTATATGCTTGACAAAGTATAAGTTGGCAATCTCCTGTCCCTTGAATACGAGGGTCGCTCCTCATACTACTCAAGTTTAGTTACCGGTAAGTTCTTGTCATAGTAAGTACATGTGTATCATAGAGAACCACCAATGGGGTACCCCTTGCCCAATGATACAGAAGAATCCCCATATCAAAATGATAAGGCAAGCAGACAATAAGCATCTCAGCAATCTTCTTATTTACCATGGGAAAATGGTGCTTTTTTCTCTCTTTCCTCTTTTCTCGTCTTTTTTTCCTTTTTCTCAATCTCTATCTCTTTTTTTATAAGAATAATGCTTCATAGATTGCTCAATATGGTTACGCTGCAGGTTTCCACCATGATTAGACATGGATTAGACCAGCGGCCCAGATGTTTCTCTATCAAAAGAATAATTTTTGAGGTGACATGCACCATCATAATCTTGATCAAGGTATTTGCAAAACATTGATAGCTGGGATCATAGTACTTTAACAAAGCATGAAATATATAGTTCTAACAATAATACATAGCAACTATGTTGTAACATGAAAAGGTACAAACAAAAGATTCATGAATAACAATGCTTTGAAAGACGTTTGTTTGTTTCACATATAGGAAACATAATGACAATGGTATTTAGCTTGTCCCTTATAATGTAGCAAAACATAAATGCATAGGACAACTTCAAAGTTCATAAGGGTGACTAGATACAAATAGTTTAAGAACAAGCAATATCAAGGTTATGAATCAATCAACAAGTTTTGGGACAATGCACATTAAACTAAGAATGGCCACTATTCTCTCTCAATAGCTGCATAAAGATAGAAGATGGAGACTCAACATAAAAGTAAAAGAAAGGCCTTCATAGATGGAAGCAGGGATTCAAGTCTCATAAAGATTTTCCAAAAATTATGGTACTTATTAGCTTTCAGCTCTCATTTCCCCTATCATAAGCATCTTGAAGTTATTAAGGTTAAAGTGAACAAAGTATGGAGTATATGCTTGACAAAGTATAAGTTGGCAATCTCATGTCCCTTGAATACGAGGGTCGCTCCTCATGCTACTCAAGTTTAGTTATCGGTAAGTTCTTGCCATAGTAAGTACATGTGTATCATAGAGAACCGTGATGTCTACGCACTTCTATTCTTGTAGACAGTTGTTGGGCCTCCAAGTGTAGAGGTTTGTAGAACAGCAGCAAGTTTTCCCTTAAGTGGATCACCCAAGGTTTATCGAACTCAGGGAGGAAGTGGTCAAAGGTATTCCCTCTCAAGCAACCCTGCAATCAAGATACAAGATGTCTCTTGTGTCCCCAACACACCCAATACACTTGTCAGGTGTATAGGTGCACTAGTTCAGCGAAGAGATAGTGAAATACAAGTGGTATGGATAATTATAAGTGGTAACGGTGATAGAAAATAGCCTGAAGGTGTGGAAAATACTAAAGTAAAACTGAAATAAAGATGGCAGGAAGCAAACATGTAACAGATCTAGTTGCAAACAGTGTTTCAATGCTTAGCAACAAGGCCTAGAGATCATATTTTCAGTAGTGAACACTCTCATATAAATATATTATCTTTATGATACTAATCTTAACTACTCTCCGGTTGGACACTCTAATCAACGGTAGGGCTATAACAACACACCTAAAAGTAAGCCTTTCCCATCTAGAAAACCCCACACTGTCACCTTGAGTACTGGATGAGTCCAACAAACACCACAATTTCATAGAAACATCCAACTCCAAATATAACTCATAACAAGTATTTGTAATCTCTAGCCTAAGTGCCACCATGGTGAGCACGATGTCACTTTCACACACATGGGGAGAGCAGAGATTCATTAAAGCACTTGAGTAGCAGAATAGATCTATAGATTACAAGCTCATGATCTCAATAAGATCATGCATAGAGAGAGAGATGAACACATAGCTACCGGTAGAACCCTTAGCCTTGAATAAGAACTACTCCCTCCTCATCATGGGAATCAGCAATGGTGGTGGAGATCGATGGAGATGGCTCTGGGGGAACTTCCCTGTCCCGACAGGGTGTCGGAACAAAGACTTTCTGTCCCTCGAATCTCCCCTTTGGTGGCGGCGGCGCTGCTGAACTTTTCGTGGCTGGAGGCTTGACTATTTAGGGTTTATGCCTCGGGAGGCTTCTTATAGGCCAGAGGGCAAGGTCGGTGGGCGGCCAGGGGGCCCACACCATGCCCTGGCGCGTCCTAGGGGGACCCGCGCCATGGGGTGGTGTGGCCACCCTGTGGCCCCTCTCTGACTCTCCTTCTAGCTCCGTGAGTCTTCCGGGAAAATATCAACTTTGGCTTTTGTCCGGTCCAATTCCGAGAATATTGATTTTTTGACTTTCCTGGAACCAAAAACAGCAGAAAACAGGCAACTGGCACTGTGGCACTTATTAATAGGTTAGTCCAAGAAATCATATGAAAATTACTCCAAAGTGTGGACAAAACACAAGAAAGTAGATAAAACCAAGCATGGAACATCAAAATTATAGATACATTTGCAATGTATCAAACCGCCAATGGGGTACCCCTTTCCCGATGATACGGAAGAATCCCCATATCAAAATGACAAGGCAAGCAAACAATAAGCATCTCAGCAATATTCTTATTTACCATGGGAAAATGGTGCTTTTTCTCTCTTTCCTCTTTTCTCGTCTCTTTTTCCTTTTCTCAATCTCTATCTCTTTTTTATAAGAAGAATGCTTCATAGATTGCTCATTATGGTTACACTGCAGGTTTCCACCATGATTAGGCATGGATTAGACCAGCGACCCAGGCGTTTCTCTAACACACATACATAACTCCATGGACTTACAAGCTCCCCTTTCATTTCACACCGACGACATCCATAGACAAAAGAGTATGATATCAACTGGGTACAATGTGCAAGTGCAATGTTGAAAGCGTTCCCCATGACAACATGGTTCTGCTAATTCCCAACGTATAAGTGCAAGCATATACAACATAGATGAAACAATGGTTCAAGTTTAATAGGGGCAAGAAAAGTAAAGTGTGCCATCAAGTTCGTGAGAGCTTTAATCACTAATTTTCTCATAACAAGTTTAATTCGG
Organism: Avena eriantha; assembly: GCA_910589775.1. Lineage (NCBI taxonomy): Eukaryota > Viridiplantae > Streptophyta > Magnoliopsida > Poales > Poaceae > Avena > Avena eriantha. The sequence goes on along the minus strand of OU342745.1, from coordinate 61,832,192 downwards.
AAGGTAGATAAAAACATGAATATACTTGGAATAGCAAATGCTAATAGGTAGGTATGGTGGACTCTTTGGAATAACTTGGTTTTATTCGGGGTTGGATGCATGAGTGGAACTCATACTTGGTTATGGAGGCTAGCAAAAGACTAGGAGCAACCAACTAGGAGAGCAATATTGGCCATAATCATGCAAAGCGACAAAACATCATTAATTAAAGCATAAAGTGATATTACAAGTTGAAAACTAAATGATCATACTATGGTGACTTCGGATAGTCATAACATGGTGTGATCATGTGCCAAGTCATCCCAAATAAAGCATCAAAGGAGAATGCCACAATACTATGCTTTAATATGCTAAAACAACGCATGATTCTTTCAAGGCACATTAAGCAATCTCAATTGTTTATAACATGTCATGCTACATAAAAAATCACTAAGCATAAAGCCAAAACAATATCAAGCATGACATGACAAAGCATAGGCCACAGTCAAAACAAGCTCTTTTTACCACTTAAGCATGAACTTTTCCTACTCTCTTCCAATCCAAACCAATCTTCTTTGAAAACTAATGTATGAATGAGGGGGTCCAACCAATTTATTCAAGCAAACTAAGCAAATTAAGAAAACAAAAACCAAAACCAAAAACAAAGACGCTCCAAGAACAACACAACTGTGCATGAAACAATTAAAATGAAGTGTTTGAAAGAAACCTGAAGTTATTATTGATGAAGAAGGGGATGCCTTGGGCATCCCCAAGCTTTGACGATTGTACTTCTTGGATATTTCTTGGGGTGACACGGGTGGCATCCCCAATCTTGAGCTTTAGTCCATTCTTCATCTCATTACATCATTCTTTCCCTACACCTGAAAATTTCCTTCATACAAAACTTCACACAATCTTCATTAGCAACATTAGTGTACTCAAGATAATAAGTCTTTTCGTTCAGTTCCAACAGGAGTAAAACTTTCATTAAAACACAAGCTATTGTATCACTTCCCTCAAAAAGCTCAATTTCCCCAAAAAGAACCCAAAAAGGAATCATCAAGAAGCAAATGCAAATAATGGCAGAAATCTGTCAAAATAGACTAGCGAGTAGAAACCGATTTTTTTGAAGACCTTCTGTTTCCCAAATCGAAAAGTTGATCTAACGAAAAAATTACAGCTCAAACCGACGTACATAGATTTTTCATGAATTTTTACAGCAAAGCACAAAAATCTGTTTCGGGACAACAACTTTCCCAAGCATTACTTCTCTCTCATTAGAGATTACTCTTGGCACAAAAAACACACAAGAATGATAAGGAGAGGTTATTACTGAAGCAATAAATTCCAAGACTCAACTAAAACTTCTGGGTTATCTCCCAATAAGTACTTTTCTTTAACGCCTTTAAGTTAGGCATAATAAGCAAAAAGAATCAAGTATTCTCAAATGAAGAAGCATTAAGATTAATACCAGAAATATCTTCAACAAGGCAAGGTATTTCATCCAAATAAGTTCTATAGGATCCTATCTCAATGCTCTTGGGTTCACTATTTTCATCAAACGGGTTTTCAGGAACAATCAAATCAAAATTCTTTTCTAAGGCTTCATGCGTTCCTACAAGTTTAAAAGGAATTGGTATCTTAATTTCCTCCCCATTAGGTTCGGTTTTGTCCATCTTTTCTCGTGTACCAATAACATCTACACATGAGCCTAGCATATTAAAACGATCAAATACTTTTCTAGCTTCCTTAGCAACATCATAGAATTCTTTAAGCAAGGTTTCTAGAATAAAATCTCTCTTTTCAAGGTCCTCAATGTCTTTAAGTTTAAGAAACATTACTTGCATTATGGGGTTAAGATTAACAAACCTAGCTTCCAACATGTGAACTAAAGAAGTTGCAGCAATTTCATAATTTGGAGCAAGTTCTGCAAGGGATCTAGCCTCAATATCCTCATGCTTACTAACATGATTAAAGAATTCTTCAATATTATATTTTCCAATTATAGAGCCACTACCTATTGCAAGGTATTTTAGGGTGAACTTGGGGATCAACATGGTGAGCTAAGAACGAGGAAACAAAAAAAATATGTTTTTGATAAAGAAAGCAAACTAGTACAACTATTTTTTTGTGTTTTTGGTAAAGAAACGAGCAAAAAAGCAGAAATAAACTAAGAAAAACAAATAAAACAAAGTAAAGAGATTCTTTATGAGGGACTCCCCTTGTGAATATGTCCTTGACTCCCCGGTAATGACGCCAGAAAAAGTCTTGCTTACTCAATGTGTTGAGCTCGTTGGGGAACCCCAACATGAAGGTATGATGAGTATAGCAACAAGTTTTCCTTCAGTTATGAAACCAAGGTTATCGAACCAGTAGGAGCAAGGAAACACCTCCAAGGTGTTGTTTCCAACTTGGAATCCTACACAACACAATCACAGAACTTTGCCCCCAACTTACAGTGAGGTTGTCGATCTCACCGGTTTTGCTGAAAACAATGGATTAAATGTATTGTGTGGAAGACAGCAATTGCTTGCAGAAAGTAAACAGAAAACAGTAAATAGCTTTGTAGATTGATGGTAAAAGAAAGGATCGGGGTCCATAGTTCACTAGTGGTGATTCTCCTTAAGATAGATGACATGTTGTGTGAACAAATTAAAGCGGGGCAATTGACAACCATAGAGAAAGCATACATGCATATACTAATCATCTTGACTCCTATGAGATTTGATTGGGCATTACAAAATTATACATAGACCGTAATCCAACTGCATCTATGACTAATAATCCACCTTCAGGTTATCATCTGACCCCCCTCCAGTATTAAGTTGCAAGCAACAGATAATTGCATTAAGCATTGTGTGTAAAGTAAACAATACGATTGTTCTATGAACAAAGGATTATTGTTTTCTCCCTAGTACCAACAACACATCTAGTACCTTAGAGATTTCTGTCACTTCCCCAGATTACTAGAGGCATGAACCCATTATCGAGCATAAATACTCCCTCTTGGAGTTTCTAGCATCTACTTGGCCAAGATAGTTACTAACAACGGAGAGCATGCAAGATCACAAATAACAAAGACATGATAGAATCAATAATCAATTTGAAATAGCATCTCAATATCCATCGGATCTCCGCAAACACAACATGTATGATTACAAATAGATGATTTGCATCATGAACGGAGCTCACAAGATCTAAACATGGTAGCAAAAAGGAGAAGAACCAAGCATCTAGCTACTACATGGAGCTGTAGTCCAGGGATGAACTACTCATGCATCACACCAGAGGCAGGCATGGTGATTAAGAAGGCCTCCAGGGTGATCTCTCCCCTCCGGCAGGGTGCCGGGAAGAGCTTCAGATCCCTCCCGATCTAGGGATGGAGATGACGGCGGCTATAGACTCTTTTGTGAAATTTGATCGGGTACTTAGGGTTTCTGTATCGGAGGCTTCTGATAGGAAAAAGGGGATGCCGGGGGTGCCCTAGGCGGTCGCACCACCCCCTGGCGTGGGCCAGGCCTGGCCACGCAGCCAGGTGGTGTGGCCAGCCCCTGGACCCTCTCTGTCTTGTCTTCTGGCTCTGTGTTCCTCTCGGTGAAATATTAACTTTGGCTTTTGTCTTGTCCAATTCAGAGAATATTCATTTTCTGGCTTTCCTGGAACCAAAAACAACAGAAAACAGGCAAATGACACTGTGGCATCTTGTTAATAGGTTAGTCCCAGAAAATGTGTAGAAATACTCCAACATGTGGACAAAACATAAGAAAGTAGATATAAAACAAGCATGGAACATCAAAAATTATAGATACGTTAGCAACGTATCACTGAGCTCCGTTCATGATCAAGGTCATCTATTTGTAATCTACATGTTGTGTTTGCAGGGATCCGATGGATATTGAGATGTTATTTCAGATTGATTATTGATTCTATCATGTCTTTGTTATTTGTGATCTTGCATGCTTTCCGTTGTTAGTAGCTATCTTGGCCGAGTAGATGCTAGCAACTCCAAGAGTTAGTATTTATGCTCGATAGTGGGTTCATGCCTCTGGTAATCTAGGGAAGTGACAGAAATCTCTAAGGTACTAGATGTGCTGTTGCTACTAGGGAGAAAACAAAAACCCTTTGTTCATAGAACAATCATATTTTTACTTTACACACTTTGCTTAATGCAATTATCTGTTGCTTGGAACTTAATACTGGAGGGGGTTCGGATGATAACCTGAAGGTGGATTATTAGTCATAGATGTAGTTGGATTACGGTCTATGTATAATGTTGTAATGCCCAATCAAATCTCATAGGAGTCAAGATGATTAATATATGCATGTATGCTTTATCGATGTTTGTGAATTGCCCCGCTGTAATTTGTTCACACAACATGCCACCTATCTTAAGGAGAATCACCTCTAGTGAACTATGGACCCCGGTCCATTCTTTTACCATAATCTACAATCTACTTATTATTTTCTGTTTACTTTCTGCAAGCAATTACTATCTTCCACACAATACGTTTAATCCTTTGTTTTCAGTAAAACCGGTGAGATTGACAACCTCACTGTAAGTTGGGGGAAAAGTTATGTGGTTGTGTTATGCATGATTCCAAGTTGGAAACAATACCTTGGAGGTGTTTCCTTGCTCCTACTGGTTCGATAACCTTGGTTTCATAACTGAGGGAAACTTGCTACTGTGCTAACCATACCTTCCTCTCAGGGTTCCAAACGAGCTCATCACAATTTGAGCCATCAAACTCCTCAAGTGTGTGCTCTCAGACAAGTTTGTTGTGGGATGCAGTGTCGCTAAGCTTCCCTATTTGCGGAGGAACTTTGCCACTTCTCTAAAACATCAGAGGCATGAGCTCTCTATTGAGTACCTCATTGGCTCTATGGATGTTGAAGAGAAGGCGAGGGCAAAAGAAAAACGTACTAGTGGAACCGAGCAACATTCTACTACCAACATGGTGCAAAAAAGTGCCCACAAGTCGAAGGGAAATAACAAAGTATGCCAGACTACCAACTTCAAGAAGAACAAGGGGTAGAACAAGGAAAAGAAAGAACCTTGCTAGGTGTGCGGCAAGATTGGCCATTGGGCTCACGCTTCCCACAGAAGAAAGGCGAGAAGGGTTAAGCTGGACACAATTCTAAATCTGTCAACATGGTCATTGGCAATGCTGATGTTGGAACCTCAGGTTCTGAATATGATAATTTATTACCTACGGTTCTTTCAATATTTCAACCCACAGAATGGTGGATTGATACATGTGCTAATGTCCATGTGTGTGCTGACATTTACATGTTCACTTCTTATCAGACTTGAGGTTCCTTAGTCATGATGTGGAATGGGTTACATGCTACTATTCTTGGTGCTGGCACAGTAGATCTGAAGTTCACTTCGGGCAAGATCGTGCAATTGAAGAACGTGCATGATGTCCCTTCTATCAAGAAGAATCTCGTTAGTGGATCCCGTCTTCTGAAAGATGGGTTTAATTTGGTATTTGAGTCCAATAAAGTTGTATTATCTAAGCATGGAACCTTTGTTGGAAAAGGCTATGAATGTGGAGGCATGTTCCACTTTTTGTTGGTAGACTTATGTGATGATGTTGTGAACCATGTATGCACTACTAGTAATGATACTAATGTTTGGCATTCACGATTTTGTCATATTAAATTCGGTTGTATGTCGTGGCTTGATGGTATGATTTTAATTACGAAATTCACTATTGTCAAAGGCTCTAATTAAGTGCCCTGCTTGTGTGCAAGCAAAGCAGCCTCGCAAGACTCACAAGCCTACAGAGGAAAGAAACTTGGCATCTCTAGAGCTCACATGTTCAGATCTATATGTGAGATGAATGGTGTGTTGAAAACTGGTGGAAAGAAATATTTCATGACCTTGATTGATGATTCTACTAGGTACTGTTATGTATATCTCTTGAGAACTAAAGACGAGTCTCTAGTTTTCTTTAAAATCTATAAGGCAGAAGTTGAAAATCAACTTGAGAGAAAGATCAAAAGAATTTAGTCTGATCGTGGTGGAGAGTACTTTTCTAATGAGTTCAATTTATTCTGTTCAAATCATGGTATTTCACATGAGAGTACGCCTCCCAATTCCCCTCAGTTCGATGGGATTGCTGAGAGAAAAAACCAGACTCTAACATATTTGGTTAAGCTATGTTAGACACTACTGGTTTATCCAAGGAATGTTTGAGGGAGGCTATATTGACTGCATGTCATGTCCTAAACCGTGTTCCAACTAAGAATAAAGAGAATACTCCATTTGAAGAATGGAAAAGAAAAGATTGACACTCTTCTACTTACGAACTTAGGGTTGTTTGGCAAAATTCAACGTGTCAATCAACAAGAAGCATAAGCTTGGACCAAAAACCATGGATTGTGTCTTTCTTGGCTATGCTTCTCATAGAATACCTTATATATTTCTCATGGTGAAATCTAAAGTGGATGGCATGAGTGTTGGTACCATCTTTGAATCAAGAGATGCTACATTATTTGACGATATATTTCCGATGAGAGATATGCCTAGCATATCTAATAAGGAATATGATCCAATTCATGAACCTCCCATGGAGACTGATGAACAATCAGATGGTGAGAGTTCAGATTTGGATGAGGATGACAATGAAGCTCCCACAAAGAGAAAGAGACAAAGGACCACAAGGGCTTTTGGTAATGATTTCATCGTGTACCTAGTGGATGACACTCCCACTACTATTTTAGAAGCTTTTGCATCTCTAGATACAGACTACTAGAAAGAATAAGTTCAAAGCGAGATGGATTTCATCTTGGCTAATGGAACATGAGAGATATCTGAACGTCTGTATGGGTGTAAACCCGTAGGATGTAAATGGGTATTTAAAAATACGCTTAGGGCTGATGGTACTATTGAAAAGTACAAAGCTTGGCTTGTAGCTAAAAGCTATACCCAAAAAGAAGGCGGAGATTTCTTTGATACTTACTCACATGCGGCTAGATTGACCACATTCGAGTACTACTATCACTGGTTGCCTCTTACGGTCTTCTCGTTCATCAAATGGACGTTAAGACGACTTTCCTAAATGGAGAGTTGGACGAGGAAATTTACATGGAACAACCTGATGGTTTTGTACTAGAAGGTCAAGGAAGAAAGGTGTGTAAATTGAAGAAATCTTTGTATGGTCTCAAACAAGCTCCCAAGCAATGGCATGAGATGTTTGAAAGAACTTTGACAACTGTGGGATTTGTTGTAAATTAAGCCAACAAATGTGTATACTACTGCCATGGTGGGGGTGAGGGAGTTTCCATATGTTTGTATGTTGATGACATATTAATTTTTGGAACAAGTCTCAAAGTGATTAATGAGGTCAAAAACTTCTTGTCTCAATGTTTTGAGATGAAGGATCTTGGAGAAACTGATGTTATCTTAAACATCAAGCTGTTGAGAGATGACAATAATGGGATTACACTTGTGCAATCACATTATGTGGAAAAGGTGTTGAGCATATTTGGATATGATAATTGCAAATCCTCTCCCACACCTTATGATCCTAGTGTGTTGCTTTGAAAGAATCAAAAGGTGACTAGAGATCAATTGAGATACTCTCAGATTATTGGCTCCCTTATGTATTTAGCTTGCTCTACAAGGCCTAACATCTCATTTGTTGTAAGCAAACTTAGCTGGTTTTTGGCCAACCCGGGAGATGATCACTGGCATGCTCTTGAGAGAGAGAGAGTAATGCGCTATCTAAAGGGAACAATGAGCTATGAAATTCATTATACCGGGTATCCAAGAGTACGCCTCCCAATTCCCCTCAGTTCGATGGGATTGCTGAGAGGAAAAACCAGACTCTAACATATTTTGTTAAGCCATGTTAGACACTACTGGTTTATCCATGGAATGGTTGAGGGAGGCTATATTGACTTCATGTCATGTCCTAAACCGTGTTCCAACTAAGAATAAAGAGAATACTCCATTTGAAGAATGGAAAAGAAAAGATTGACACTCTTCTACTTACGAACTTAGGGTTGTTTGGCAAAATTCAACGTGTCAATCAACAAGAAGCATAAGCTTGGACCAAAAACCATGGATTGTGTCTTTCTTGGCTATGCTTCTCATAGAATACCTTATATATTTCTCATGGTGAAATCTAAAGTGGATGGCATGAGTGTTGGTACCATCTTTGAATCAAGAGATGCTACATTATTTGACGATATATTTCCGATGAGAGATATGCCTAGCATATCTAATAAGGAATATGATCCAATTCATGAACCTCCCATGGAGACTGATGAACAATCAGATGGTGAGAGTTAAGATTTGGATGAGGATGACAATGAAGCTCCCACAAAGAGAAAGAGACAAAGGACCACAAGGGCTTTTGGTAATGATTTCATCGTGTACCTAGTGGATGACACTCCCACTACTATTTTAGAATCTTTTGCATCTCTAGATGCAGACTACTAGAAAGAAGAAGTTCAAAGCGAGATGGATTTCATCTTGGCTAATGGAACATGAGAGATATCTGAACGTCTATATGGGTGTAAACTCATAGGATGTAAATGGGTATTTAAAAATAATCTTAGGTCTGATGGTACTATTGAAAAGTACAAAGCTCGGCTTGTAGCTAAAAGCTATACCCAAAAAGAAGGCGGAGATTTCTTTGATACTTACTCACATGCGGCTAGATTGACCACATTCGAGTACTACTATAACTGGTTGCCTCTCATGGTCTTCTCGTTCATCAAATGGACGTTAAGACGACTTTCCTAAATGGAGAGTTGGACGAGGAAATTTACATGGAACAACCTGATGGTTTTGTACTAGAAGGTCAAGGAAGAAAGGTGTGTAAATTGAAGAAATCTTTGTATGGTCTCAAACAAGCTCCCAAGCAATGGCATGAGATGTTTGAAAGAACTTTGACAACTATGGGATTTTTTGTAAATGAAGCCAAAAATGTGTATACTACTGCCATGGTGGGGGTGAGGGAGTTTCCATATGTTTGTATGTTGATGACATATTAATTTTTTGAACAAGTCTCAAAGTGATTAATGACGTCAAAAACTTCTTGTCTCAATGTTTTGAGATGAAGGATCTTGGAGAAACTGATGTTATCTTAAACATCAAGCTGTTGAGAGATGACAATAATGGGATTACACTTGTGCAATCACATTATGTGGAAAAGGTGTTGAGCATATTTGGATATGATAATTGCAAATCCTCTCCCACACCTTATGATCCTAGTGTGTTGCTTTGAAAGAATCAAAAGGTGACTAGAGATCAATTGAGATACTCTCAGATTATTGGCTCCCTTATGTATTTAGCTTGCTCTACAAGGCCTAACATCTCATTTGTTGTAAGCAAACTTAGCTGGTTTTTGGCCAACCCGGGAGATGATCACTGGCATGCTCTTGAGAGAGAGTAATGCGCTATCTAAAGGGAACAATGAGCTATGAAATTCATTATACCGGGTATCCAAGAGTACTAGAAGGGTATAGTGATTCAAATTGGATATCAGATGCTGATGAGATAAAGGCTACAAGTGGATATATATTCACTCTTGGTGGTGGCGCTATTTCGTGGAAGTCTTGCAAGCAGACCATCTTTACAAGGTCAACTATGGAAGCATAACTCACAGCATTAGATACTGTGATGGTCGAAGCAGAATGGCTTCGTGAACTCTTAATAGATTTACCTATGGTTGAAAAACCAATACCCGTAATCCTTATGAAATCTAACAACCAAACTGCGATTGTTAAAATTTACAGCTCTAAGGATAATATTAAGAGTTCAAGACATGTCAAGAGAAGACTGAAGTCTGTGACAAAGCTGAGAAACTCTAGAGTTATAGCATTGGATTATGTCCAAACGACTAAGAATCTGGCAGATCCTTATACAAAAGGACTATCAAGAAATTTGATAAAAAAATGCATCGAGGGAGATGGGTTTGAGACCCACGTGATTTGTCAAGGGGGTAACCTGGCCTATGTGATCGAAGATCTCGTGAATTAGGACCTAGGAAAACAAACCGAAACAACTGAGTTGAGAGAAACTTTTAATACTCCCACTCTACTGCAGATGCAATTATCTCATAGCATTTTGTTAGGAAGGTTGATTACATCTTAATGTGTTCTGTCTATCTCCTTGGGAGCAAAGATGTTGTCCTACAAAGCGATCTTTAAAGAACACACCTATAGGAGCTACATAGACTTGGGTGAATCTCTAGGAAGCTCATGAAAGGCCGAGGAGTATTGCTTATAAGCTCCACCCGAGGGGTAGCCTATGGTAGCCAAGTATCGGTAACGACATTAACTGAAACTTGCTACAAAAGACTGACAATTCAAGGCATAGTCCATTTTTTAGTTGTAGTCAATCGCATCTCTTTGTCTAGGTGGAAGTTCAACTTAACAATCTCCACTGAATTGTAGGTATATTAAATAGTTATTGGAACTAATGAGCCATATGATGTGCCTTTGAGATCTGGTGGGGATTATTAGATTTATATGGGTTGTGGCCATGTAGGCAGCCCATGTAGTCTAATAAATCCTGAAATCTACATGCCCATCTACTATGGCAACCTGGGAGGCGTGTGGGAGACAAAGTTTAGTCCCACATTGCTAGGTGAGAGAGAATTGGACCAGCTTATAAGGTGAGTTGTTCCACTCCAACTAAGTGAGTGAGAAGAGAAGGAGCCCACGCACACTCCTCCTCCGCCACCCGCCTCGTCTCACCTGCTAGCGCGACGCGTTTCTGAATAGAGTTCGAGTTAAAAACTTGTTTTGTGGAAGACTAAATTTTTGCACGGTGCACCAGCTGTTGGGTGTGTGTCAACATTCATGTGCATGTTTGATGTGTGTTGATATGTTGCAAACGTATCTATAATTTTTGATGTTCCATGCTTGTTTTATATCTACTTTCTTATGTTTTGTCCACACTTTGGAGTATTTTTATACACTTTCTGGGACTAACCTATTAACAAGATCCTACAATACCAGTTGCCTGTTTTATGTTGTTTTTGGTTCAAGAAAAGCCAGGAAATGAATATTCTCGGAATTGGACGGGACAAAAGCCAAAGTCAATATTTAACCGAGGGGAACACGGAGACAGAAGACGAGACAGAAAAGGGCCTCGAGGGAGCCACACCCCCTGGCCGTGTGGCCTGGCCTGGCCCGCGCCTGGGGGGTGCAGCCTCCTCGGGCACCCCCTCGGCCTCCCCTTTGGCCTATAAGAAGCCTTCGATGTAGAAACCCTAAGTACTCGATCAAAATTCCACAAAAGAGTCTGTAGCCGCCGCCATCTCCATCCCTAGACCAGGAGGGATTTGAAGCTCTTCTTGGCACCCTGCCGAAGGGGAGATATCACCCTGGAGGCCTTCTTCATCACCATGCCTGCCTCCGGTGTGATGCGTGAGTAGTTCATCCCTGTACTATGGGTCCATGTAGTAGCTAGATGGTTGGTTCTTCTCCTTTGTGCTACCATCTTTAGATCTTGTGAGCTCCGCTCATGATAAAGATCATTTATTTGTAATTCTACATGTTGTGTTTGCGGGGATCTGATGGATATTGAGATGCTATTTCAGATTGATTATTGATTCTATCATGTCTTTGTTATTTGTTATCTTGCATGCTTTCCGTTGTTAGTAGCTATCTTGGCCGAGTAGATGCTAGCAACTCCAAGAGGGAGTATTTATGCTCGATAGTGGGTTCATGCCTCTAGGAATCTGGGGAAGTGACAGAAATCTCTAAGGTACTAGATGTGCTATTGCCACTAGGGAGAAAACAACAATCCTTTATTCATAGAACAATCGTATTGTTTACTTTATACACTTTGCTTAATGCAATTATCTGTTGATTGCAACTTAATACTGGAGGGGGTTCGGATGATAACATGAAGGTGGATTATTAGTCATAGATGCAGTGGGATTACGGTCTATGTATAATGTTGTAATGCCCAATGATATGTCCATTTTGCATCACTATTCTATATCATAATTTACTGTTATTCATTGATATATTTCATATTAAGAGATGATACTTATGTTATTTCATCTATTTTTGCATGGTTGATGACTTTTGGAGCATGGACCGCTGCAGTCAGGATTCTGATGAAAAAGGTGCTGTTTGGAGGCAAAATTCGTGAAGATCAGAAAATCCGGGAAAATACATGGAAAATCCTATTTTTTCCAGAAGACGAAGAATACCAGAAGGGGGAGTGGAGATGGGCCACAGGGGGCCCACACCACCCCTTGGCGCGGGCCACCCCAGGCCGCGCCACCAGGTGGTGTGGCCGCCCTAATCCACTCCAGGCTCTCCCCTCTGCCGTATATTATCCTCCCGAAACCCTAAGACTTGGGGAGCGACCACAGAAATATTCCGCCACCTCTGTGGGGCAGAAAACACCGAGAGAGAAAGATCTCTCCGGCAGACAAAATTTTGTCGGGGGATTCCTTCTCGGAGAGGGGAGATCATCGCCATCAACACCACCATCAAGCTAGACTTCATCGGGATCATCATCATCACCACCATCATCTCCACCAGCACCATCATCACCACCTCATACCGCTGTAACAATTGGGTTGAATCTTGCATAGTTCTTAGGGGAAACTTTCCCGGTGTTGATTACGCCTTGTAGATGATGCTATTGAGTGAACCATTGAATTATCGTTTATGTTCAGATTGTTACATATCATTATATCATCTCTGATCATGATCCATATGATTTCTTGTGAGTAGTTCGCATTGTTCTTGAGGACATGGGAGAAGTCATGTTGTTAGTAGTGGAGTTGTGCTGAGAAAGATTCAATAGTTTGATATTTAAGTTGTGGTGTACTTCTTCTAGTGGTGTCATGTGAACGTCGACTACATGAGACTTCACCTATATGGGCCTAGGGGAATGCATTGTGTATTTGGCTACTGATCGTAGGGGTTGCCGGAGTTACAGAAACTTGAACCCCCATTAGGAAACCTTTGCACAAGGGACGTCAGGGTCTTTGAGTTTAAAGTTGTGGTTAGGTTTCTACCTTAATTACTTTCTTGTACTTGCAGATGCTTGCAAGGGGTATAATCACAAGTGTATGTATTAGTCCTAGAAAGGTCGGTACATTAGCACAGGTTCACCCACACAACACTTAGCAAACTAAAGAAGATTAATCAACTATATGAAGCGAACGCACTTGACTATATTCCCATGTGTCCTCGAGAACGTTTGGTCATCTTAAGTAATACAACCGGCTTGTCCTTTGCTAAAGAAAGTATTGGGCCACTTGCTGCATTTATTCTTATTGCCTTTTATTTACTCGTACTTTATTTACCTGCATTATCAAAAACCCCTAAAAATCCGTTTGCTAAGTATTTACAGAGAATTCCTGCTCCTAGCCATTCGCAAGCACCTTCTGCTCCTTGTTGGGTTCGGCACTCTTACTTATCAAAAATATTGCGATACACCCCCTATACTTTTGGGCCATCAAGACTATTTTCTGGCGCCGTTGCTGGGGAGTGAAGCGCTATTGGAGAGTGGAACTGGTAAAGGAAACTTCTACTAAGAGTATTGTTTACTTCTATTAGTTGCTTTATTTTCATTATGGATAATTTGCTGAGTTTCTTATTTTGTAATGCTACTACCACTGCTAAGGTAGTAGATGAACCACCACCTGCTGAGAATGATACTTTTAATATACCTACAAGAATTATTGATCGTGTTATGGATAACTATTATGTTGGAGATGGAAGTGTCCATCCGGGTGATCATTTTCTCTTTATACACGAATTATGCGAGTTGTTCAAGTGTGCATGTATTACTACAGATCAAGTTAAGAAGAAGTTATTCTCATTATCACTGAAAGGAAGAGCTGGAGAATGGTATAAGCTGCTGAAGAATGGTCAAGCTCTTGAATGGGAGGAAATAGTGCCTCTCTTTTATTCAAAATTTTATCCTCCTAGTGAGATTCATAAAGATCGGAATCAAATATACAACTTTTGGCCCCTTGATGTGGAGACTACAACTCAAGCTTGGGGGAGATTGAAGTTAGTAATGCTCAAATGCCCCATTCATGAGCTCCCCAACAATATTATTATTAATAACTTTTATGCAAGGCTTTCTCTTCATGATAAGGATTTATTGGATGCTTCTTGTGTTGGATCATTCACTCGCATGGAAGAAGAAGATAAATGGGATCTTCTAGACCGTATTCAAGACAATGCTGAAGCATGGGAGAATGACAAAGGAAGAAAGTCAGGTATAAATTTTGATTATGAATGCATTGAATCTTTTATGGGAACTGATGACTTTCAAAATATTAAAAATGCTTATGGTTTAGACTCTCAAGCTATTGCAACTTATTTTAAGGCCTTTGCTTCCTATATTGAAGTTCCTAAAAAGAAGTGGAACAAGTATCATGCACCTTATAAAGACATTGTTAGTAGTATTCCTGCAAGAAATACTGAAGTTTATACTGCTAATCATGCTTTACCTGAACCTTACATTGAGAAAATACCTTTCCCAGTTAAGATAAAGGAACATTCTATGATAGCTAGTATGGTTAATGGAAGTACAAATAAAGCTGTTGAACCTGATAAACAAATGGATGATGAACCTATAATAGCAAATGTGAAAGACTTTGTTACTAAATATGTGGAAGATGGTGATGTCTACGCACTTCTATTCTTGTAGACAGTTGTTGGGCCTCCAAGTGCAGAGGTTTGTAGAACAGCAGCAAGTTTTCCCTTAAGTGGATCACCCAAGGTTTATCGAACTCAGGGAGGAAGTGGTCAAAGGTATCCCCTCTCAAGCAACCCTGCAATCAAGATACAAGAAGTCTCTTGTGTACCCAACACACCCAATACACTTGTCAGGTGTATAGGTGCACTAGTTCGGCGACGAGATAGTGAAATACAAGTGGTATGGATAATTAATAGTGGTAACGGTGATAGAAAATAGCTTGAAGGCGTGGAAAAGACTAAAGGAAAACTGAAATAAAGATGGAAGCAAGCAAACATGTAACAGATCTAGTAGCAAATGGTGTATCAATGCTTACAAACAAGGCCTAGGGATCATACTTTCACTAGTGAACACTCTCATATAAATATCTTCTCTTTATGATACTACTCTTAACTACTCTCTGGTTGGACACTCTAATCAATGGTAGGGCTATAACAACACACCTCAAAGTCCATCTTTCCCATCTAAAAAACCCCCACACTGTCACCTTGAGTACTAGATGAGTCCAACAAACACCACAATTTCATAAAGACATCCAACTCCAAATATAACTCATAACAAGTATTTGTAATCTCTAGCCTAAGTGCCTCCATGGTGAGCATGCTGTCACTTTCACACACATGGGGAGAGCAGAGATTCATTAAAGCACTTGAGTAGCAAGGTAGATCTACTAGATTACAAAGCTCATGATCACAATATGATCACGCATAGAGAGAGATGAACACATAGCTACCGGTAGAACCCTTTGCCTCGAGGAAGAACTACTCCCTCCTCATCATGGGAATCAGCAATGGCGATGGAGATGGTGGTGGAGATCGATGGAGATGGCTCCGGGGGCACTTCCCCGTCCCGACAGGGTGCCGGAACAGAGACTTTCTATCCCCCGAATCTCCCCTTTGGTGGCGGCGGCGCTGCAGAACTTTTCTGGCTGGAGGCTTGATTATCTAGGGTTTCTGTATCGGGAGGCTTCTTATAGGCCAGAGGGCAAGGTCGGTGGGCGGCCAGGGGGCCCACACCATGCCCTGGCGTGGCCTTGGGGGACCAGCGCCATGGGGTGGTGTGGCCACCCTGTGGCCCCTCTCCGACTCTCCTTCTGGCTCCGTGAGTCTTCCGGGAAAATAGGAACTTTGGCTTTTGTCCGGTCCAATGCCGAGAATATTGATTTTATGACTTTCCTGGAACCAAAAACAGCAGAAAACATGCAACTGGCATTGTGGCACTTGTTAATAGGTTAGTCCAAGAAATCATATGAAAATTACTCCAAAGTGTGGACAAAACATAAGAAAGTAGATAAAACCAAGCATGGAACATCAAAAATTATAGATACATTTGCAATGCATCAGATGGACACACTATCCTCTGTAAGGATATCCCTAATATTGTTTCACAATGTAGTGTTATGAGAGTTAGTGTCCCTGTGTTTTCTATTAGGATAGGCGATCATTGATAAAATGGTTCTCGTGATAGCTATATCATTAAATTTATGCATGATACTGAAAGTTATTAAGATAGAGGGAAGACTGTTCTTATGCATCTCAATAATATCAAGTTTTCTCGTTTTATGCTGAAAGTTTTTAAGTTGCACTACTTTTGCCTTCCTATGCTAGTAGCCTCTTTCACTTCAATTCATATTCTTATGTGAGCATCATTGAAATTATCATGCCCATCTTAATGGCTATAAAGAAAGAGCTTTTTGGGAGATAACCCAATATATTCTTGCTTTCAATTTATTTTTATTTCTTTTGAGTCTTGGAAGTTATTACTTTGTTAATAACCTCTCCTTATCCTTTTTGTTTGGTTTTTGTGTCAAGATCAACCTCTAATGAGAGAGAAGTAAGATTTGGGGAAGTTGCTGTCCTGAAACTGATTTTTGTGCTTCACCGTAAAAATTTGTGAGAGATCTATGTATGTCGGATTGAGCTGTAATTTTTTGTTCTTCTGACCCAAAGATCTATGTTTGCTAAGTATTTACAGAGAATTCCTGCTCCTAGCCATTCGCCAACACGCTCCTTGTTGGGTTCGACACTCTTACTTATCGAAAATACTACAATACACCCTCTATAATTGTGGGTCATCACCCAATCAAATCTCATCGGAGTCAAGATGATTAGTATATGCATGTATGCTTTCTCGATGTTTGTCAATTGCCCCACTGTAATTTGTTCACCCAACATGTCATCTATCTTAAGGAGAATCACCACTAGTGAACTACGGACCCTGGTCCATTCTTTTACCATCAATCTACAAAGCTATTTACTATTTTTTGTTTACTTTCTGCAAGCAATTACTATCTTCCACACAATTCGGTTAATCCTTTGTTTTCAGCAAAACCGGTGAGATTGACAACCTCACTGTAAGTTGGGGGCAAAGTTCTGTGGTTGTGTTGTGCAGGTATTTCCTTGCTCCTACTGGTTCAATAACCTTGGTTTCATAACTGAGGGAAAACTTGTTGCTGTGCTCATCACACCTTCCTCTTAGGTTTCCCCAACAAGCTCTACATATTGAGCAAGCAAGACTTTTTCTAGCGCCATTGTCGGGGAGTCAAGGACATCTTCACAAGGGGAGTCCCTCATAACCAATCTCTTTACTTTGTTTTATTTTTTTCTTAGTTTATTTCTTCTTTGTTTGCTTGTTTCTTTATAAAAAAACACACAATAAATTAGTTGTACTAATTTGCTTCCTTTATCAAAAACACACAAAAAATTAGTTATTTCTATAGTTCTTATCTCATCCTTAGCTCACCATGTTGATCCCTAAGTTCACCCTGAAAGACCTTTCAATAGGTAGTGGCTCTATAATTGGGAAAGATAATATTTAAGAAATCTTTAATCATGTTAGCAAGCATGAGGATATTAAGGATAGATCCCTAGCAGAACTTGCTCCAAATTATGAAATTGCTGCAGCTTCTTTAGTTCAAATGTTGGAAGCTAGGTTTGTTAACCTTAACCCCATAATGCATGTAATGTTTCTTAAACTTAAAGATTTTGAGGACCCTGAAAAGAGAGAGTTTATCCTAGAGACTTTGCTTAAAGAATTCTATGATGTTGCTAAAGAAGCTAGAAAGGTCTTCGATCGTTTTAATATGCTAGGCTCATGTGTAGATGTTATTGGTACACGAGAAAAGATGAATAAAACCAAACCTAAAAATGGAGAGAAAATTAAAATACCAATACCTTTTAAACTTGTAGGAATGCATGAAGCTTTAGAAAAGAATTTTGATTGGATTGTTCGTGAAAACCCGTTTGATGAAAATAGTGAACCCAAGAGCATTGAGAGAGGATCCTCTAGAACTTATTTGGATGAGATACCTTTCCTTGTTGAAGATATTTCTGGTATTGCTCTTAATGCTTCTTCATTTGAGAATACTTGATTCTTTTCTTGCTTCTTATGCCTAACTTAAAGGCGTTAAAGAAAAGTACTTATTGGGAGATAACCCAAAAGTTTTAGTTGAGTCTTGGAAGTTATTGCTTCAGTAATAACGTCTCCTTATCATTTTTGTGTGGTTTTTGCGCCAAGAGTAACGTCTAATGAGAGAGAAGTAATGCTTGGGAAAGATGTTGTCCCGAAACAGATTTTTGTGCTTTGCTGTAAAAATTCATGAAAAATCTCTATACGTCGGTTTGAGCTGTAATGTTTTGTGCTTTTCCCTAGGTTGTTCTCCAACTTTTGTTAGTTCAATACTTTTCGATTTGAGCAACAGAAGATCTTCGAAAAATTGGTTTTTACCTGCGGGTCTGTTTTGACAGATTTCTTCCATTATTTGCATTTGCCTCTTTATCGATTTCTTTTTGGGTTCTTTTTGGTGAATTGAGCTTTTTGAGGGAATTGCTACAGTAGCTTATTTTTTTTAATGAAAGTTTTGTTGTTTTAAAACTAACCCCAAAGGTTTATTATCTTTTGAATGCACTAATGTTGCTAATAAAGATTGTGTGAAGTTTTGTATGAAGGAAATTTTAAAGTGTAGGGAAGAGTAATGTGATAAGATGAAGAATGGACAAAAGCTCAAGCTTGGGGATGCCAGCCGTTTCACCCCAAGAAATATTCAAGAAGTACGAGCATCAAAGCTTGGGGATGCCCAAGGCATCCCCTTCTTCATCAATAAAAATTCTAGGTTTCTTCCAAACACTTTATTTTTATTGTTTCATGCATAGTTGTGTTGTTCTTGGAGCGTCTTTGTTTTCATTCTTAGTTTTAATTTGCTTAGTTTGCTTGAATAAATTGGTTGGACCCCCCAATTCATGCATTAGTTTTCAAATAAAGTTGATTTGGATTCGAAAAGAGTAGGAAAAGTTCATGCTTAAGTGGTATAAAAAGAGTTTGTTTTTGACTGTGACTTAGACTTTATCATGCCATGCTTGATATTGTTTTGGTTATATGCTTAGTGATTTTTGCTGTAGCATAAAATGTTATAAACAATTGAGATTGCTTAATGTGCCTTGAAAGAATCATGCGTTGTTTTAGCATATTAAAACATAATATTGTGGTATTCTTCTTTGATGCTTTATTTGGGTTGACTTGGCGCATGCTCACACCATGTTAAGACTATACCAAGTAACTATAGCCTCTATGATCATTTAGTTTTGTACTTGTAATATCACTTTATGTTTTAATTAATAATGTTTTGTCGCTTTGCATGATTATGGCAATTATTGCTCACTTAGTTGGTCGTTCCCAGTCTTTTGCTAGCCTCCATACCAAGTATGAGTTCCACTCATGCATCCAACTCCAAATAAAACCAAGTTATTCCAAAGAGTCCACCATACCTACCTATTAGCATTTGCTATTCCAAGCATAGTCATGTTTTTATCTACCTTCCGAATTAAACTTGTTATGTGAAATTAGTGATTAAAGCTCTCACGAACTTGATGGCACACTTTACTTTTCTTGCCTTTAATAAACTTGAACTATTGTGTCATCTATGTTGTATATGCTTGCACTTATACTTTGGGATTAGCAGAACCATGCTGTCATGGGGAACGCTTTCAACATTGCACTTGTACATTGTACCCAGTTGATATCATGCTCTTTTGTTTATGGATGTCAACGGTGTGAAATCAAAGGGGAGCTTTGATGTCTACGCACTTCTATTCTTGTAGACAGTTGTTGGGCCTCCAAGTGCAGAGGTTTGTAGAACAGCAGCAAGTTTTCCCATAATTGGATCACCCAAGGTTTATCGAACTCAGGGAGGAAGTGGTCAAAGGTATTCCCTCTCAAGCAACCCTGCAATCAAGATACAAGAAGTCTCTTATGTCCCCAACACACCCAATACACTTGCCAGGTGTATAGGTGCACTAGTTCGGCGAAGAGATAGTGAAATACAAGTGGTATGGATAATTATAAGTGGTAACAGTGATAGAAAATAACTTGATGGCGTGGAAGAGACTAAAGGCAAACTGAAATAAAGATGAAAGCAAGCAAACATGTAACAGATCTAGTAGCAAACGGTGTTTCAATGCTTAGAAACAAGGCCTAGGGATCATACTTTCACTAGTGAACACTCTCTCATAAATATATCTTCTCTTTATGGTACTACTCTTAACTACTCTCCGGTTGGACACTATAATCAACGGTAGGGCTATAACAGCACACCTCAAAGTTCATCTTTCCCATCTAGAAAACCCCACAATGTCACCTTGAGTACTAGATGAGTCCAACAAACACCACAATTTCATAAAGATATCCAACTCCAAATATAACTCATAACAAGTATTTGTAATCTCTAGCCTAAGTGCCACCATGGTGTGCACGCTGTCACTTTCACACACATGGGGAGAGCAGAGATCTATTAAAGCACTTGAGTAGCAAGGTAGATCTATAGATTACAAGCTCATGATCTCAAGAAGATCACACATAGAGAGAGATGAACACATAGCTACCGGTAGAACCCTTAGCCTCGAGAGAGAACTGCTCCCTCCTCATCATGGGAATCAGCAATGGTGATGGAGATGGCGGTGGAGATCGATGGAGATGGCTCCGGGGGCACTTCCCCGTCCCGGCAGGGTGCGAGAACAGAGACTTTCTGTCCCTCGAATCTCCCCTTCGGTGGCGGCGGCGCTGTGGAACTTTTCGTGGCTGGAGGCTTGACTCTTTAGGGTTTATGCATCGGGAGGCTTCTTATAGGCGAAGAGGCAAGGTCGGTGGGTGGCTAGGGGGGCCACACCACCTGGTGGCGTGGCCAGGGCTAGCCCACGCCACCATATGGTGTGGCCAGACCCTGGCCCTCCTCCGTCTCTGCTTCGGGCTCCGTGAGTCTTCCGGCAAAATAGGAACTTTGGCTTTTGTCCCGTCCAATTCCGAGAATATTGATTTTCTGACTTTCCTGGAACCAAAAACAGCAGAAAACAAGCAACTGGCACTATGGCTCTTGTTAATAGGTTAGTCCAATCATATGAAAAGTACTCCAAAGTTGGAACAAAACATAAGAAAGTAGATAAAACCAAGCATGGAACATCAAAAATTATAGATACATTTGCAATGTATCAAGCTTATAAGTCCATGGATTTATGTATGTGTGTTAGAGAAACGCCTGGGCCGCCAGCCTAAGCCATGCCTAATCATGGTGGAAACTTAAAGCATCACCATAGTGAGCAATCTATGAAGCATTCTTATTATAGAAAAAGAGATAGAGATTGAGAAAAAGAAAAAAAAAGATGGGAAAAGAGGAAAGAGAGAAAAAAGCACCATTTTCCCATGGTAAATAAGAAGATTGCTGAGTTGCTCATTGTCTGCTTGCCTTATCATTTTGATTATGGGATATCTCATGTATCATGTGCAAGGGGTACCCCGTTGGCGGTTCTCTATGATACACATGTACTTACTATGACAAGAACTTACCGGTAACTAAACTTGAGTAGCATGAGGAGTGACCCTCATATTCAAGGGACATGAGATTGCCAACTTATACTTTGTCAAGCATATACTCCATAGTTTGTTCACTTTAACCTTAATCACTTCAAGATGCTTATGATAGTGGCAATGAGAGCCGAAAGCTAATAAGTACCATAATTTTTGGAAGCTCTTTATGAGACTAGAATCCCTGCTTCCTTCTATGAAGGCCTTTCTTTTACTTTTATGTTGAGTCTCCATCTTCTATCGTTATGCACCTATTGAGAGACCATAGTGGCCATCCTTAGTTTAATGTGCATTGTCCCAAGACTTGTTGATTGATTCATAACTTTGATATTGCTTGTTCTTAAACTATTTGTATCTAGTCACCCTTATGAACTTTGAAGGTGTCCTATGCATTTATGTTTTGCTACACTATGAGGGACAAGTTAAATACCATTCTCATTATGTTTTCTATATGTGAAACAAACAAACGTCTTTCAAAGCATTGTTATTCATGAATCTTTTGTTTGTACCTTTTCATGTTACAACATAGCGGCTATGTC
Source organism: Avena eriantha (assembly GCA_910589775.1). Lineage (NCBI taxonomy): Eukaryota > Viridiplantae > Streptophyta > Magnoliopsida > Poales > Poaceae > Avena > Avena eriantha. The sequence goes on along the minus strand of OU342745.1, from coordinate 61,810,124 downwards.
TTATTGTTAGAACTATATCTTTCATGCTATGTTAAAGTACTATGATCCCAGCTATCAATGTTTTACAAATACTTTGATCAAGATTATGATGGTGCATGTCACCTCAAAAATTATTCTTTCTTTTTACCACTTATCTACTCGAGGACGAGAAGGAGCTAAGCTTGGGGATGTTGATACGTTGCAAATGTATCTATAATTGTCGATGTTCCATGCTTGTTTTATATCTACTTTCTTATGTTTTGTCCATACTTTGGAGTATTTTTATACACTTTTTTGGGACTAACCTATTAACAAGATGCCATAGTGCCAGTTGCCTATTTTCTGCTATTTTTGGTTCCAGAAAAGCCAGGAAATGAATATTCTCAGAATTGGACGGGACAAAAGCAAAATTCAATATTTCACCGAGGGGAACACGGGGCCAGAAGACGAGACAGAGAAGGGCCTCGAGGGGGCCACACCCCTAGCCGCGCGGCCTGGCCTGGCCCGCACCTATGGGGTGCAGCCGCCTCGGGCACCCCCTCAGCCTCCCCTTTCGCCTATAAGAAGCCTCCGATGCAGAAATCCTAAGTACCCGATCAAAATTCCACGGAAGAGTCTGTAGCCGCCGCCATATCCATCCCTAGATCGGGAGGGATCTGAAGCTCTTCACGGCACTCTGCTGGAGGGGAGAGATCACCCTAGAGGCCTTCTTCATCACCATGCCTGCCTCCGGTGTGCTGCGTGAGTAGTTCATCCCTGGACCACGGGTCCATGTAGTAGCTAGATGGTTGGTTCTTCTCCTTTGTGCCACCATGTTTAGATCTTGTGAGCTCCGTTCATGATCAAGACCATCTATTTGTAATTCTACATGTTGTGTTTGCGGGGATCCGATGGATATTGAGATGCTATTTCAGATTGATTATTGATTCTATCATGTCTTTGTTATTTGTGATCTTGCATGCTTTCCGTTGTTAGTATCTATCTTGGCCGAGTAGATGCTAGCAACTCCAAGAGGGAGTATTTATGCTCGATAATGGGTTCATGCCTCTAGGAATCTTGGGAAGTGACAGAAATCTCTAAGGTACTAGATGTGTTGTTGCTACTAGGGAGAAAACAACAATCCTTTGTTCATAGAACAATCGTATTGTTTACTTTACACACTTTGCTTAATGCAATTATCTATTGCTTGCAACTTAATACTGGAGAGGGTTTGGATGATAACCTGAAGGTGGATTATTAGTCATAGATGCAGTTGGATTACAGTCTATGTATAATGTTGTAATGCCCAATCAAATCTCATAGGAGTCAAGATGATTAGTATATGCATGTATGCTTTCTTGATGTTTGTTAATTGCCTCGCTGTAATTTGTTCACCCAACATGTCATCTATCTTAAGGAGAATCACCACTAGTGAACTATGGACCTCGGTCCATTCTTTACCATCAATCTACAAAGCTATTTACTGTTTTCTGTTTACTTTCTGCAAGCAATTACTATCTTCCAGACAATACGTTTAATCCTTTGTTTTCAGCAAAACCGGTGAGATTGACAACCTCATTGTAAGTTGGGGGCAAAGTTCCGTGGTTGTGTTGTGCAGGATTCCAAGTTGGAAACAACACCTTGGAGGTGTTTTCTTGCTCCTACTGGTTCGATAACCTTGGTTTCATAACTGAGGGAAAACTTGTTGTTGTGCTCATCATACCTTCCTCTTGGGGTTCCCCAATGAGCTCTACATATTGAGCAAGCATGTGTCCTCATCTTTCATCGCGTGGTGACTCGGTTGACTTACCTCCCAAGATATAGAGGGAGAGATGGAACAGATCTAGAAACAACCGGTTCATTCTCTGTCTCTCTCACCTTGTTCCTCTTGTTGCGCTTCTCTCTAGGCTTCCCCATCCCGACGACTGCGTGCACTGTCGTCCGGGAGGGTAGGCCTCTGAAGCCCCGTCCGTTGAGATCCTGCATCGAGAGACGGGCGATAAGGTATTTGGGGAGCATCTTGGCGCGACTGCTTGCCTCCGTTCATGTGGTTTTATTCATCAATCGTCAATCTCAACAACAGCATAGGCGACATCAACAAAGACCAGGCTGCTGCTGCGGTGATGACCTTTCTGGTCAACTTGTACATGTTATTCCTATCTTTGTATGCACTAGTTCTTGCTATATTTACATATCTACTAGATGTGCTTATTTGGTTGCATTTGTTTAGGTGTGCTAGTTCGTATATGATGTTGTTTTTGGTAATTAATCTCATGCAGAAATTTCCTAATATTTCAACACTATGAGTGCTTAAAAAGTGAGATCCAAACCTAGCAGGAAGGAGAACATGGTTTTGCTAGTTAAGAAGTTGTAGATCCATAGAGATACCGTGAAAGAAGGAAGAAAAAGACAATAAACAGAGTCTGACATGATATGGAGCTAATGCACCACTCTCGACCGGTAGTTACACACGTGACATCTAGAATGTGTCCATCACACCTGTGAAGTACTTCTGGTGCATGATATGTTAGTCTATATGGAAGTTTTCACAATAACAATTCATGATACTAACAATATATTATATATGTGTCTATTATGTGAGAAAAGTTCGGTGTCAGGCTCATTATGCAGTTTAGAAATACAAAAAAATCAACACTGGCCATACTCTTAGCAAAATTTAAACTAGCTATTGTTTACAGATAGATTTTTTTCGAAGTCCTTTTTCAATCTTTGTTTGAATTGTTGAGACATTACTTTTAAACTTAAGGCCAAGGCCCGATGTTAAATTAATAACGCCAAATTGGAGAAAGATACATGAGTGCTCAACCAGATGACAACCAACATCCAACACACACAAGAATAAGCAAAGAGCACAAAGTGAACTAGGTGCCGAAGGTAAACCGGGTCGAACCGGAAGAGCTAAACGGAAAGCAAGAAACTTTTAAGGAGAACTACGTCAGAGAAGAAGAGTAACACGCTAGATGCCAGATAATTGTCACCTTGCCTACTCCCTTTGTCACTAGAGGGAACCCCTATCCCTAGAAGAGAAAAATACGCCATCATCAGCAGACTAGAGCTCACCCTTGAGCTTGAGTCTGCGCACCAACATATGTTGCTCCCCCAAGACGCGTACACCGCCATCGCAAATATCATCTCCAGGAAGCTTCACTGCCACTACCAACACACCACCATTTACAGAGAAACACGCCGTGGGATCCAAGACGACGCCTTCAGGAAGGATGCGGCACCCGAGAGTTCCGTCGTTGCCTAATCCAAAGAAATCAAGGATTTTCACCTAGAGATACATGAGGGATAGGGAGGAAGCCGCGATGACATCTTCAGAAAGAAATCGGCGCCCACAGGCATCGCCACCGCTTGCCCCGGGCACACCGGGCAGGTTTTCACCCTAGCAAAAAGTCTGTATTTGAACCAGAGAGTGGTCAGTTACTGCTGAACCACACCCACCGCCAGCCACTCCCCAGTCATCACACCACCACCATGGACGTAATCACTAGGCAACAATCGAGCCGTGACCTTCATCGGAGCACCACGGCTCCCACTGACTAGGGTCACCACCCCAGCAACTACATGGAGCTCTCCCCTCGCTAGTCATCGAAGAAGACAAGCTCCAAGCGTGCGATCGGCCACCCCATCCACCGCAATGAGCACAACTCCATGGCCACCTGCCCACGTCATCCTCCCATCACCCGGACCACGATGCTCCTCCCCACCAGACGCCCTCTAAGCATAGGAGGAAGCTCACTGGTAGGTGGCACAACACTGAACGACAAGAGTCGTGTGTGTTATCCACGATCTTGATCTAGCCGCAACTCGATCTCAATCTAGAAGTGGGTAAACCACCGGACAAGCCTCGAGCACAAGCTCCCTAGCCATGCTGGAGCACTCCCATGCCTCTGAAGTGACCCGACCCGGTAGGGGTCTTAGTCTGTGTGCTCTTTAGTGCTAGTCCCTAGATCGACTCGCTAGCACACATAGTTCAGGATGTAATATCATGAAACAAAGGTCATATTTCTATTACATTGAATGATCCAGAACTTTACATAGTCACATACAAGTTGCATAGCAGAAGGGCTAGCTTCTCATAAACAAAGATCAACAACGGAAGACTATAACTTTAAGAGCTCCATCAAGACCCGCAGGAGAAAACATGCCGAGTCGAGACTCGCGACCCTAACATAGTACCTCACTCATCTTCAAGGCATCCTGCAACATGAAAGGTTGCAGCCACGAATGGTCAATATTTTGAATGTATTGGCAAGTTCACTATTTATGGTGGACACAAATATCAACCTATATTGTAAATGCATATTTGTCTAGGTAGGGTTTGGCTGAATTTTTGCATAAAGCAATGGTTTTATCCTATCATTTGATAAACATAGTTTTCATCCAATTAAGTGGTACCACTGGTTGAAAGTAGTGAACCTGGGTACCACCGATAGAAACCGGTGAAGCCTCCTACCCTTGTACACCCATCAAAATTTTAATTTTAATAAATTGGAATGATGAGATTCTCGGTTAGCTTTAGAGTCAAGTCGCTCATAATTGTCCATAACCAGGGACATGACTAAGTACTTAGTTTTTAAAATCTCAAGAGGTTTGTATACTTTACCCACAAGGCCCAATCAACTCCCGCACACGTACAACCCAAATGTGGCACAACCAAGAGAAGACCGAGACAAGACATTTCAGAAGTAATCCCCCGATCTCTTGACGGACCAATACAACCTACACCATCTACATCTGTTGGCCATGTCGGGTTGGGTTTCCACAACTTACTTAGTCAGGATAGAGCCATTTGACAAGTGGTCGTACATGGAAGCTTCTAAAACACCGGGCACCTCAAATCTCTTTAAGCATGGGTGACTTTCCACGTGCGCACATAATACAAGAGCAAGCCATTGAAAGGGCTGAATCCTAATTGGCACCCCACCATAAAATATCAATCTCATTCACCCAGGTAGTTCATTAAGTTAAGTTGTTTTTCAACCTTTGAAAAAGACACTTTCAATATCACAAACTTGTTGTGAAATCATTCAGGGAACTACTGCAGGGCTAAACATTTAACTCCTACATTGTCTTCTACTCGATAGTGAGGTATTCATGTGGCTAACCTAACTAGGCTGAATTACATATCATAATACTATATAAGACTACACATGCATACTAAAAAACACTAAGTGCAATGGAAAAATACTAGGACATTTATGTAGTGAACTTGCCTATTGTTGAAGTTGTCAGATTCACTCTCTTCACTAGACAATAGTTACTCTCCATTCAATATACATGGTTCACAAACATTGCAACGAGTAAACAAACCAAGCATACACACCAATCAAGGCAATACAAAGAAAGTAAGAAAAGCATACTGGAAGGTTTGGATTAGTTTGCAAATGTTTATTAAACCAAGACTTGGTTCACCTAATACTTTATTAGTGTTAGATTTCAAATATTTACTTTCATATGGTTATTTTGACCACATAGTGCTTATAGTAGCACTAGGTTATATGCACCCACTATGTTGAAGATATGTATGGAAAATAGTTTCATTTATCCCTATTGGACAAATAAATCATTTCTGAACATTTTGCAAAAAGGTTTCATTTGAAAACCATTTCCTTAATTTAATAATGTCAAAATAGCATTTGAAAGAGGTAAGGCTTCGTATTTTAATAGCATTGTTATAAACCTACAAATTAATTTTACTCTCTGGTCCTATTGGACAGAGGACTAAAATGTGAGCATTTTGCAAAAAGATTCATTCAAAACCATTTTTAAAATTAAAGTTATACCTATAATGGCTAAATGGCAATTCTGTAATATTTTTCAATTTAAAAAGTTTAAATTTGAACACTAAGAATTGGGTACTGTAGTACTATTCACAAGGCTTCTAGAATATTTGCAAAATTTGGATTTACAGAATATTTATTGTGATTTAAATACTCTAGTTTAGAGTTCAATTATTTAAAATAATTTGCTTCCGCAAAATACATTTTTAATACATAAATGTGTTTTCACATTTTTATGAATCCATGCATATATTATATGTATTTTTATTATAAAGAGAACATTTTCTATACATTTTGCAAGTTTAGAGCATTTTTGCCTATTAAAAATAAAATAGAAAAGCAAGATGTTAAGGTTGCCACGCGGCGTCTCGGGATTGGCCAACGAGGCTGACGCGGCGCTTAGCTGGTGCCGATGTGGCTGTCACGCAACACTGCTGCGGCACACACACGACACGTTATAATTGGCCGGTACCGATTTGGTTCCGGATCTAATCCGACGCGTCGGTTCAGGGTCGGGTGGCTAGGAACAGAAGCAAGTGGAGGGGTGCTCACGGGAGACGGAGATGCGGCGGTGGCGCAGACTTCGATGATGAGATAGCTATGGTGGTCAACGACGGGAGTGGAGGAGACAACGAGGTGCAGGAGAGGACGGTGGGGGCAATGGAGACAGCGACGTCTTCGTTTGCTTCCTGGAGTGGCGTGGACAGACAGCTGGAGCAGCGGCGGATGACGGTGGCCGCAGACGTCGACGGAGGGCTCCTCCTGGCTGCAGAAAGAGCGAGGTGAGGGAGTCAGAAGATGTGCCAGGGAAAAATAGGGAGAGGGGATAGAAAAATGGAGGCAGGGACCTCGTGACTGACGGGAATCGACAGTGGCGGTTCGACAGGAGGTGGACTCCGAAGATGAAAATTTGGTGGCCTGGCGATGTGGGAGCGCTGGAGGAAAAGGGGCAAATGGAGAGGGAGTTGAGGGCTTTGTGGGGGTGGTCTCGGTCGAGTGGGGGAGCGTCGGGAGGAGTGGAGGACATGGGGGTGCTGTGGGAGTGGCGACGGGGTTGTGGGCACCAGGCGGTTGCCAGAGGTCGGGAACGATGGAGGTGGGTCCAGGTGTCAGTGGGAAGGGGGTGTTGGGCCGGGGCTAGACCTATTGGCATCGCACACGTGGTAGATATGGGCAGCGGGAAGAGAGGGGAGCGGGCTGGGCTGACCCAGTTGGGTTGGCTGGTCCATTTTTTGTTTTATTCTTTTATTCTATTTCTAATTCGTTTAGCCTCAAAACAGTTTAAAACTTGTTAACATAATTAGAAAACATTTCCTAAAAATATAAATAGGAAAATTTGGTTTATTTGTACCTGTCAAATATAAAATAAAATTTTAATCGCAAACATATTTTGAAATGGGTATTAAATTTACCATAGGGGTATTCCCCCCATAGGGTTCATAATTTTTGTTTTAAAATCATGAAAGTTTAAATAGGTAAATTTCATAAAACTCAAATACGTGTTCTGGGTTTTAGGAAAATCATTTTCATATTAGATATTTAACTATGTAAACCATATTTTTGAAATAGGAGCTTTTCATGATCATTTTGGGGGGGGGGGGGGGGGAAGACTTAAGACATTAAAAATAGGTTTTCCAATAAGACTATCTATAAAATATAGGGAGCATTTTTTTTCAAAAAGGGAGCATAGTATTTTTCTTAGCTCAAATAATATTTGTATAAACTCTTTTGTTAATAATTTCCCTTATGGCTTAAAAGGAAAACACTTTAAAGACAAAACCTAGGTTCACACTTTACTCAAAACAAAACATTTTAGGTGTGGCAATTATTGTCCAACAATAATTGTATCACAAAATTTTCATAAACCATAATAATATTTATTAATTCTTGTCTCATGTAGACCTAGCTTTTTCAACACCTAGCTTTTTCCAGGGATGAACAAGCTTACCTTGTTGCGACATTACTAATGTACATTTGATCTATATTATCATTGTTTTCTTTGATTCTTTCTTGATTTTCATGATGAGGATTCTCAGTTGGAAGTATTGAGAGAATCCCATGAGTGGGAGCGTCAAACGCCACACCCCTAGCCTTGAGTAAAGCCAACTACCAGCCGTCATGGAGACAGATAGTGTCAGAGATCGTTCAAATGATCACGTCCATAGAATAATGTGGCATGTCTAAGCTTTGGCACTTAGCCACTGGAGTTGTGCCATCTAATTCTTCTAGTCGGGTTAGTTTTATCTCTAAAATTCCCCATTCATAGAATATCACTAGTCATAAATTTGCTAAATTTGGTAGACTGCACATAGAACAAGATCTGATCCAGCAGAAGTTTCCCAGCTTATCCTTGGGGATTGGAAGGACACTTTTATACAATCCCCTTCTTAAATTTCACAATGATCTTTTTAAGCCTTAGGCCCCATACGGAATGTAGGAACTTGAAATATACGAATAGGAAAATAAAACAAATTGAGATGCCATGTATCATGCATTCTTACAGGAGCCAAAAACCACGTGTATAATTTGGATGTCGCAAATGAAAACACAGAAATTATAGACATAACTCAATGAAAACATGAGGTGAGACCTCGTCTTAGTTTTCCTCCAAAATTCAGATGGAATACACCATTCCGTAGGAATTTCAAAGGAATCGTAAATTCTTGTTCCTTTGTTCCAAACAACACCATATAAAATCGGTCATACTAGGCATCCCCTGGGGATCAAAACTTCCGATCCCTCGGGTCCTCCTCACCACACGTGTCCACTTAAAAATAGCCAAACTCCCGCTTTTGCTACAAACGCGCTATTTTTGTTACAAATAGCCTGCTTTTGCTACATGTAGCAGAAAACGGTTCGATCTAGAAAAGTAACATACATACTAGATCTCGCCGGAGACTTCGCTGGAGACCTAGCCGAACACCATGTAGCAAAAAAATTATACTAATATAGCAAAATCGACTTCGCCGGAGAAACGTCGGGAGATCTCGCCACATACCTCGCCGGATATCTCGTAGCAAGAAGTTTGCGCTATTGTAGCAAGATCAGAAAACATATGTAGCAAAATAATTATGTAAAATAGCAAAAGCCGACATCGCCGGAGCAAAAACTTGTGAGAAAAAAATGCCATATAGCAGCGCCGCTCGCCACAAGTAGCAACACCAGAAGCCGTATGTAGCAGGGCCAGTCGCCATGTGTAGCAGGACCTCTCGCCAAAGGTAGCAGCGCTGCTCACCGCAGGGTAGCAACGACTGTCGCCATAGGTAGCAACAACATAAGCCGTATGTAGCATGTTCGGTAGCAATGTCGGCGGCCGCATGTAGCAAACCCGTGGGGAGACGGCCACTGATGGCACACCAGGCCGGAACTCACATGTAGCAGCGTAGTGGGGCAGAGCTTTGCAGAGAGGCGCGGGATGGAGGCGGAGGAGCGGGGCTTCCTGGGAACGGCGGCCATGGCGTGTGGTCCCCATCTCCAGCAGCAGGCAGGAGCTGGTGAGGATGCATGCATCACGCGCATAGGAAACAGAGGCGGCGGCCGTTCGCCTAGAGCGAGGAAGGAGAAGAAGGGAAAAGGAGGGAGCACGGCGAGGTCCGGCGGTGATGTGGGGCAAGGAGCGGCGCGGCAAGATCCGACAGCGCGTGACAGTGGCGGCGCATGGCCAGGGCAGGGCGGCACGCGACAATAGCAAGCAGACGTGCGACGACTGGAAAAAGCATGCGCGGTCGGGGACGAAAGGAAGAAAAGCAAAGGAAGGAGAAGATAGGGCCGGCACCACCCACGTGTGGTCGCGAGGCTCGTTCGGTCGGTACGATCCAGGGGATGAAAGCTAGCGATCCCCCGGAGGATCCCTATCATTTACCATATAAAATTTTACAATAAAAATCATATCCTCCAAAATTCCTACATCATGTCTTCATCCCAAACTAGGCCTTAATACCTGAGGGAGAGAGGCGATCGGACATGCTATCTCTAAAACCTGTCTAGGGTCTCATCCCCTCGTCGGGAATGTTATCTCCCGTGGCTTTAGAGGTGTGGCGGACCATGGCCCCTCGTCGTTAGGAGGATCTCGTTTCGCCTTTTATGTCTTCATCGAAATGGTGAGGTGATGACTATGTTCCAAAATCAAAATAAGGTCACCATGTCCTATCCTCGTTCTGGTAGTGCGTCTAGCATCAACAGAGGGCGCCTAGAGTCATTTGTCCGTCTAATCTCCTAGGATCCACTCTATTTTCGTGTTCATTGTTTTGGTCTTTGTCAGTCTCTTTCGACCTACGATTTTTATCATTCGCAATGGTTGCTCCTCTAGTGCGTTGGTCCGTTGGAGGCTTAGCACAACGATTTCACGTGTATCTACTACAATAAGCTCTACTATGATAAATTTTGCCTGGCTTCGGTGATAGAGGGGCGAGGACGGCGGTGCGTCTGTGGCTCATGCTAGCATCTTAGTCGTCGCTAGGTGGTCCAAGGCACTATTTGTAGTTTATATTAGTTTTAGGTTTCTTTGTACTATTGTTGACGATTATTAATAGATTAGTGGATTTTTCACAAAAAAGGAATTAGAGTTGATAAAGTTTGGCTGCGATCGGAGGGGTGGGAGGAGGAAGGGGATGACTTCCTATGTTTCTTTTTTATGTGTGGGGCAATCGAGATTCCTCAAAACAGACTTTCACCCTTCTCTATAAATAAATCTAAACATGCGACCCGATACAAAGTGATAAGGAAAACTTCTTGCAAATCATATCAAATATACAAAAGGAAAAAACAAGGAGAACCAAACTCGCCACCGAAGGCACCAGAATGTTACCGAGGAATACAGAGGCTCCACGACGACGCCCCTAAGACGAAAACGATAATGTGTCGCGTCGCTGTCGTCGAGACCGACGGTCAAGGTTTTCACCCGGAGCCATAGCGTGGCAAAGTTACCCACAATAGCGCCCCCAAGAGGGTAACAGTGCATGTATGCACCGCTTCCAATGACACCGAAGCACTTGATTTTTCGCCTAGAAAAAACCTTCACACCTAGGGATGGGTAAAAACGCACTCCGTGTAAACCGGCTCGGGAATAGCAGGTTCATCTTTCTTCAGAACCTCAATCAGGAAGTCTAATTTAGTTAGAAAAACTGAACTAACCCAAACCAGTTAAACCAGTCGAACCGGATTTGCCCAACCCTATTCACACCACGTCTGGTATGTCGGACCACCCGTTTCCTCCAAACCAGGTCTCTACAACACGATATGGGAGCGGCCTTTGCCGAAGCGCCGCCAACGCAAGAAACCCCCGGCGTATGCTCATCACCATCCACACTGTCAAAGAGAGGGCCATCACCACCACAACGCCGCTTGTCATAGAGACGCCCGTGTAGTTCACCTTTCAGGGTGCTGCCTCGACGTCCATGAACTCGAGCCTAGGGAGTAAAGACATCTCATCATGAAGCCACATCCAATAGGAGGAGACTTGTCTTCCTTAACCGTTAAAGGCGGTCACCGATTGGACGCGGCAGGCAGGGCTGGTTAGGCCAGATCAGGTCTAGGTCAGGCCCTAGATCCGACCCGCTAGCCCGTGCTGATGTTTGTATGTCGTTGGCAATGACGGCATGACCTGAACGCAGTGATTCCACGACGTGTAGGGGGTTCCCGGCTTATCCTGGCTGTCGATCCGACTCGAGATTCGTGTCAGTGCTATTTTGCAGAAAGCAACATGTACATTGTCCATTTTCTTCCCATATAGGCAGCAAAGGTGGACATGTACAGCTTGATGCCATCTCGTCCCCACCTAACCTTATTCGCCTACCCTCCCTTCCCATCGTCGGCGCCGCCCAGCTCGCACCTCACCCCACCACTAGCGTTGCTCTCGGCCACTCTACCCTCCCTCGGGGCCGGCAGATCCGGCGACGACCTCGTGTGGATAAGGGATAGGGGACGGGGATCTTCGCTGCGCATGAGCTAGTTCCTCTGGCTGGTCTCCTCCTGGCCACGCGCCGCTGCAGGTCGTGAAGGAAGACGAACGCCGTCACGCTGGCGCGCCATTCAGGCCTTGACCGGAGGGAGTTTGCTACCGCTTGCTTGTTAATCAGGCGTGGAATCGTGTATTAGCTAGCATCTCTTAAGTCTGTGCTTGATTTTTCTTTTTCTTGTGCCAAATTGGCTGGATCGGGGGTAGATTTGCTACTGCACTGCTCCCAGATTGGGTTTTTTCCCACTATTTTATGTGACAACTCTGCCTCACCAATTGTTGAGATCAAGCTGGAATCTGATCCATTTTATTTATCCGCTATGTACTGTTCTCCACTTTTGTTCAAGGAATCTCTCCATTCTTTCTTACTGGTTGGACTTGAGTATTTTCTAGTGCAGTCTGAATATTGTACCATGGAGGATCCTAGTTAAAAGATCTAATTAGCATTTTTCGTTGATACCCAAAATATAAACTATTCTTTGGTGATCTTGTTATTACTTTTTAGACTCTATTTTTCCTAACACAATCTGATCCAGATCTTGGTGTTGGAAAAAATAGGCCCTGATTTTGGTCCAAATCCAATTCACTTAGATTCGTTATCTCGGTACTGCTCATTTCCTAATCTCCTTGCTAATTTGTTCATCCAATTAACTTAGAGGGTTATTCTAACAGAAATTATCAATATGTGTGAACTGTGATAAAAGTAAAAAATGTGAGGTAGGTTGTGCGAAATAGGAGGGACTGCGAGATTAGAAATAAGGTAAGCGAAGGGGTTTTCTGTAATGTCCAGGAATCCATTCACTGATCTCAAAGCATGATTGTGTGCTCAATGATAAGACGGAGACATCTACAGGGTTGTGGTGTTGCTTTTCCGGGCATGACCTGATGAGGCATGGCCGATCAAGATTGACCAAAGCATCCCTACATAATGCATGCCGTTGGCAATGTCGGCTTGCATCAACCAAAGCGGCAAAGCGGTGGAGGGAGAGTATTATTTTTAGTTTACCAAATAAAACACGTTACACTATCAGACTAGCCCAAATAGAGTATCATAAGTAGTATCATACATGCTATATTGATAAAATTCTGACGTGGCATGTAAATTAATGATGAAAGAGATTGTGTTGGTACCATAGATAGATAAGGGTATCATAACACGTAGAACTAGAAAAACTAATCTCAAATAAATCTTGTACACAATTTTAACATTAAGATTCTAAAAAATAATAAATATACTAAGACTATGATACTAATATATGCTACTATGCATTGTGAAGATGGTATTACATACTAGTATCATATACATAATACTACTATATGATCTCTATTGTGACTAGTATACACTTAAGCAAACGGATTAGTGCTCCTCGGAAGGTTAATCGTTAAACCAAGCAGACCAGGCGTCGTTATCATTCGACGAGACGCCGGAGTCCCATATGCCATTATTGCAGCTGCGGGGGGTCGCGGTTCCTCTTCCTTGGATAAGCCTCACTCCGCCTGCATACAAGCAAACCTCCTCACCGTGGGCGCGCTCCAGCGGCAGCAGACACGACGGGAAGGAGGAGGAGCGCTATGGCGAGCGTGGTCTTTGAGACGACCCACGACGCCGCGTTGGCCGTCGGCGGGGACGACATCGTCTTCTGCATCGTCATCCTGTGCCTGTCCGTGCTGTCCCTGGTCATCTTCGCGTCCTCCTCCTCCTCCGCCCGCGGGGACGGGAAAGAGAAGCCGCGGCGGCGTTCAGGTTCAGGCTCCCGCGCGAACGGGCCGGTGTTCGTCGGCGGCTGGGGCTGCGCCTGCGGCGGCTGCCGCGCCGGCGCCGGAGTCTGTGGCACCTACCTGTCCTGATCACCGTACATATACGTGCCGATACCTTTCGATTGATCCGATCGGAGCTTCGCGAGGCGTGCGCATGGCCTGTTACATTGTTCTCTTTCTCTGCTTGTATATTACGAATAGCTATGGAGTGTTTTTATATTTGGTTTTGGATTCGATGAAACAGTTAGCGGCAGACGCCCATATGCTCCTACCACTACCATCCTAGCTGTGATCGATCGTTTATTGGGGAGCTGTTGGGCATATACATCAAACAAGACTTATCCTCCTTCGTCCTTCCGGTAAGCTGAGTACGGTGTTTCGAGTTGCACCGGAAGACGAAAGCAGAACTGGAGCACGACAGGGACGCCCCATCGACCAAGCATCAGTGGGTACCAAAAGTCCACGAATTCGACACCTACCAACTATATTGGGTTGTTCGCAACGAAAAGGAAGTGTAAGGTTGGTACAACACCTTGTATACATATGGATGCCCTTCTTTACCACTACTAGTAAAACATGTATCCATGGATCGAACACCTAGAGGCGCATTAGCAAGAAGATGCGCTACAAATATTAAAAAATATTGGTGAGATTGTCGATACCCTAACACTAGGCCGACGGACGTATATATTGATCAGCACATACGACAGTTTTTACGATTACAAACACTGGTCGAACGGGAGTCGTTAGTGTAATACACGTACACGGACAACAGTCTGGTTACAGTACGTTTTACACTCCTCCTTAATCATAACTTGTCTAAGTTAAGATTGTGTCTAAACATCTCTAACTATTTAGTAGAAAGTGATTTGGTGAATCTGTCCGCTAGTTGATCTCCTGATGGTATAAACCGTATATCCAAGAGTTTCTGAGCACCCTCTCATGTACAAAGTGATAATCCACTTCAATGTGCTTTGTCCTTGTATGAAACACCGGATTCGCCGAGAGATATGTAGCTCCAATGTTGTCACACCACAAACATGCTGCTCGTGGTTGTGGTACACCCAACTCCTCTAGCAAAGACTGCACCTTAATAACTTCTGCAGTTGCATTTGCCAATGCTTTATATTATGCTTCTGTACTAGAGCGAGAAACTGTGGCTTGTTTTCTAGCACACCATGAGATCAAGTTTGATCCAAAAAATACAGCAAATCCACCAGTAGATCTCCTATCATCTGGACATCATGCCCAGTGAGCATAAGAGAATGCACTCACAAGAATAGAGTCAGACTTACTCAGCCGCAAGCCAACAGAGATAGTTCCTCTTAGATATCTCAAGCTCCTTTTCACCGTTGTCCAGTGAAGCGTAGTAGGTGCATGTAAACTCTGACAGACCTTGTTAATCGAAAAAGCTATGTCAAGCCTTGTAAGGGTAAGATACTGCAATGCTCCAATAATACTTCTGTACCGAGTAGAATCATCACTACTCAAAGCATATCCACCAACTATGGATAATTTTTTCAGACACTAACAGTGGAGTATCAATGACCTTGCATGACTGCATGTTGACACGGGAGAGCAAATCATGTGCATATTTCTGCTGAGAGAGAATTATTCCATCTGAAACTTCCGTACCTCTATTCGAAGAAAGTAGTGTAACTCTCCTAGATCCTTTAGAGCAAAGGACAAACCAAGATCATGAAGCAATGCATCAACAGCTTGACTAGAGGAGCTGACTACAACAATGTCATCAACATAGATAAGCATATAGATAGACACTCCCCCTTTGTTGTAGAAAAAGAGCGAGGTGTCAGCTTGTGAAGCTGAAAAACCAAGAGCATGTAACTTAGAACTCAACCGTGCATACCAAGCACGAGGAGCCTGTTTCAAACCATAGAGGGCCTTTTCAAGCTTGCAAACATGTCCCATGCGACTCCGATCCTCATAGCCAGGAGGTTGCCGCATATAGACCTCTTCTTCTAGAACACCATGTAAGAACGCGTTCTTCACATCTAGTTGTCGCAGCCGCCAATTGCGAGAGACGGCCAAAGCAAGTACCAAGCGAATAGTGGTCGCCTTGACCACGGGACTGAACGTGTCCTCATAATCAATGCCATATGTATAAACCCTTAGCAACCAGACGAGCCTTATACCGATCAACATTACCATCAACCTTCTTTTTTACTTTGTATACCCACTTGCAATCAATAATATTACGTCCATTAGCTGGAGGAACTAGACGGCAAGTTTCATTGCGTATAAGGGCAGAAAATTCTTCATCCATAGCATGTTTCCAGCTAGGTGCACTCAAAGCTTCATGCAGATTAGTTGGTTCGCCAATGGCAGAAAAATTTGCAAACCGGACTTTGTCGTACCGAACAGTGCCATCGGTAACAATCTTGGGTTGAAAAACACTTCGCTGAGAACGAGCAACCAGACTGTGAACAATAGGAGCAACCAGGTCAGTGGCGGCAGAAGATCCAGACCTGGCATTCGAATGAGAACTACCCTCCTCCACAGAAGATCCCGTCACAACGACCGGGGAAGAAGCATCCGCAGAGGATCCGTGAGATGGCATGGAACCCGCGGCTCCGCGCGTCAGAGGTCCGGTCGCACAAGCACTTGCCCCGCACCTACCGTTTGGCCCGCCCCTGGCGCTTTTTCTATCGCGTCGAACGCATGGGATGCACTGACTACTTGGCTCGGTCCTGTCCCTGTCGGGAGGCCCAAGGAAATGAGAGGAAACACCACGTCGTGGTCGATAGAGGCGGGAGTTCCGCCTGGCTCCGCGGTACAGACGAAAATTGAAGGCCATGTCACTGTAGAGGAACACTCTCCGGAATTGCGCCAAAATTAGTATTAGACAAAAAATCATCTGATTCCTGTACAATAGACTGAGCATGCAAATGATTAGTAGGATTAGCATCAATATTAGCTCCTAAATCATGACCCCCAATCATAGGTAAATGAAGATCTCGTGAGAGAAGCGAAATTTCAGCACCTAATCGTGCGCCCGTGTTAGGATGAAGATTGCAAAGGGAAAAACCGATTCATCAAACACAACATCATGCGAGATATACACGCAGCCCGTGGAAATATAGAGACACTTATAACGTTTATGAAGACTACTGTAACCAAGCAAAGGACAATGCTTAGAGCGAAACTCGAGTTTACGAGCATTATAAGGACAAAGATTGGGCCAAACCGCACATCCAAATATACGTAAGAACGAATAATCAGGTTTGGTTTTAAACATGCGCTCAAGAGGACACTGAGAAGCAATAACTTTGCTAGGAAGATGGTTAATTAAATAAACCACTATAGAGAACGCTTCATCCCAGAACTTAAGAGGCATGGATGCATGAGCAAGAAGAGATAATCTAACCTCGATAATATGCCTATGTTTGCGTTCATCAGAGCTATTCTGTTGATGAGCATGGGGACATGAAACATGATGAGAAATCCCAACTTTTTGAAAAAAAGAATTGAGTTTTTGATACTCACCCCCCAGTCGGTTTGAAGAGCGAGAATCTTTTTATCAAAGAGTCTCTCTACATGATGCTGAAAGTCATAAAACCTTTGAAATACATCAGATTTATTTTTCAATAAATATATCCAAGTATACTTGCTATAATCATCAATGAAACTAGCATAGTATTTATTTCGACCAACTGGAGCTGGAGCAGGACCCCATATATCAGAAAACACGAGTTCTAAAGGAAAAGAAGATACACTTGAGGACTTGGGTTAGGGTAACTGGTGACTTTTAGCCTTTTGACAAGAATCACACACTGACTCTTTATTTGACTCACTAAATTGAATATAATTATCTCGAAGAATTTGCTGAACTACTACTGATGAAGGATGTCCTAAACGACTATGCCAATGAGACGAAGATTGGATGCCAAGGGCTTGTTTTCCGCATGACCAAGATGAAGGAGGTAATGGATAAAGGCCATCCATGCATCTACCTTCCATAAGAATTTTCCTCGTGTCATGATCCTTAATAAAGAAGTGGTTAGGCCAGTATTTAGGAAAAGCATTATTATCTTTTGTAAGTTGATGTATAGAGAGAAGACTCTTGGTGGCTTGAGGCACATGAAGGATATTATTAAGACGAGTATCATGATTAGAGGTATGATGTAAGGAATGACCAATGTAATGTATATCCATACCTGAGCCATTAGCATTATGGACTTGATCTTGACCATGATAGCGTTCCCTCACAGTCAACTTGCCGAGTTCTCTAGTAACATGATTTGTTGCCCCTGCATCACCATACCAATTTGTATCTATGCCATAGGAGCTTGTTACCGCACCCGTATACTTCTCAGCTTGAGGTTGGAAGTTCTTGTTGAAGCATTTCCAACAACGAAATGCCAGGTGTCCTTCTTTGCCACAGATTTGACAAATCATGCCAGGTGCTCCCCCTCCTTGACCACATCATCCCCCTCCTTGGCGTTGCTGGTACTGCCCGCCTTGGGGATAGTATCCTCCTCCACCATTGTTGTTTTGGGGATAATAACCACCCCCATCACCATAGTGTTGTGACCCTCGGCCACCACCATTGTTGCCTCCACGCCCGCGACCACCGCGACCTCCTCGTTGTCCAAAACCACTGCCGCCGCCTCGGTTGTCATAACCACCTCGTGACGCAGCATTAGCTGAGAGATCACTGCCAAAGTTCCCACCATTGCCAGGGACTCTTCCTTCTAGACGGGCTTCATACAGGAGGAACATGGAGTATAAGTCACTAACCGTGACTTTTGTTGCAATTTTCAGCAACACATTGATTGATGCTACAAAGCCGTCATACTGATCATTTAGACCAGCTAGGATGTAGGAGATGGTATCTGCCTCATCCAATTTGTGCCCAGCGTTTGCCATCTCATCGGCAAGGGCCTTGATCTGTCGGAAGTAAGCCTTTCTAGACATATTTTTCCTTCTGTGTTTTAGCCAACATTGTGCGAAGTTGAACAATGTGACTCTGCGACACCACGGAGAACATCTCTGTCACCGATGCCCACACTTCAGCGGCGCTATCTAGCCCAGCGACTTGGACCAGAATTTCCCTCATCATATTCCTGAGGAGGTAGCCGAGCACTGTCTGATCTTGCGAGATCCAACGTGCATAAGCAGGATTGGGAATCTTCACCTCCTTCCCGCTGTCATCCTTGGTGGAGAGCTCCACCTCCGGTGCCTGGATAGTTCCATCAAGGTAGCCGGCCAACTGTGCACCCCTGATCGCTAGCATCACTTGAGTCTTCCAGATCATGAAGTTTCGCCCGTCATTTTTTCAGAAACGGACTCACCAAGTGATCCGGACGGCACCATGGAAGAGGATGAGGAAGCTCTGAGACTCATGGCAATCTAGATGTGATGTAGAAGAAGCGGTGCTCTGATACCATGAAAAATATTGGTGAGATTGTCGATACCCTAACACTAGGCCGACGAACGTATATATTGATCAGCACATACAACAGGTTTTATGATTACAAACACTAGTCAGACATGTACGGGAGTCGTTTATGTTTACACGGACAACAGTCTGGTTACAGTACGTTTTACAAATTTTAGCTGTGGCGCACCTCCAAGCGATGCGCTACTGATAGTTGACCTATCTGTGGCGCATCCCAAGTATAGTCATGCGGCACGATAAGGTGGCACCATCTATAGGTGCATGCTTTATCCGTGGCGCACCACCGGAGTGATGCGCCTATGATAGTTGGGGCTGGGGCAATTTTTTGCAAAACTTACCTACTCATTACCTCCCCATTATTTTTTTAGTTTTGCAAAAAATAAATTAAAAAACACTTCAGATTCTAAAATATTTTGACATGTAGGTAGGTAATGTGGTCTAATTTGTAGTAAAATTAAAAGACATGAATTTTGACTTTTTCTGCCAAAAAACTTTATGGCACGGTAAAACGGTCATAAATTTTGCATACGACATTGGAATTAAAAGTTATATATAAATTCATCTACGCGAAATTCTATACCCGCTCGCAATGACCTACGGTCGTTTACCGAACTTTTAGAATCGTAAAATTCAAAAAGGAAAAACGTTATAATAACTATAAGATATTGTCTGCATATTTATTTTGGACCATTTACATGTGGGTGGTGCGCCACGGATAAACTGGGTCGTTTTAAAATCTGAACCGCCCATCTCCTTCCTTTCCCCTTCCCCTCTTCTCCTACTCTCCTCTGTGTCCTTCACTTTCTCTCCTTCTCCTTCTCATCTTCTTCTCCTCTTCTTCCTTCTCCTCCCCTTCTTCTCTCCTTCTCCTTTAATTTTTTCTTCTCCTTCTCTTGCTTCTCCTCTCCTTCACCTCTCTTTCTTCTTCTCCTTCTCCTTCTTCTCCACCTCTACTTCTCCTCTCTCCGGCCACCGTGCCGTCCTCGAGCTCCTCCCCGATCCGGCGCCGTCCTCGAGCTCCTCGTCCTCGGCCACGAGCGCCTCCTACCAGCATGGCCACGGCCTCCCGCACCCCCCAGCGGTGGTAGGTTGAGGCGACGATGACGAGGTGAAGGCGACACCGGCGGTACCAGATCCAGATCCCGCTTTTTTGGAAATTTGAAAAATTTATCAGTGGCGCACCATAACCATATGTGCCACATATAACTTTTAATATCCCATCTTTTTGAATTTTGAAATCACTACCAGTGGCTCATGGGGTATGGTGCACCACTGATAAGTGGGTTTATCCGTTACGCACAGGTACGTGCGCCAATGATAAATATTATCAGTGGTGTGATGACAGTAGCGCGTCATTGATAGCAAAAAAGTTATGCCACTAATAAGGTTTTTATTGGTGGTGTATGTGTTAAGAATCATGCTCTCATAGATTTTTAAGCCTTTTTCTACTTGCTCTTCTAAAGTCCAAAAAATATCTATGCTACGATAAAATAACTGAAATATGTTTATATCATAACGATATTGGTATATGAACTTAATTTTAATTTGAAGTTTTATGCTAATCTTATTTTCGTATTCTACTATGGAAAATAGACAATAAATCACAAATAAGTTGCTTAGCTAAACGGAAAATTGGGCAAAAGCTGGTTGGAGAGCTAGACTGTCGTCTCAATGCCAGACACATCCTTCAAGCGACTCCACTTTATCATATTCTCCATCCGTTCTAATAAATAATGCCTTTTTTGAAAGTTAAGCTAAATAAAGTTTGACCAAACTTTTAGAAAAAACTGTAATAAATATGATGTTATATAGATATCATATGAAAATATATTTCTTCCGTACAAAACGGTGGTTGTGCATATTAATGATTTCTTCTCAAAACTTGAACAAGTTTTATGTAGTTTGACTTGAACAAGCTTTATTCATTCAAACAAAGGTAGTATAAACTTGTCATACCATTAGATAATCATCATTCCAAGAAGATGTGTAGTATTTGGTACAGTAGCCACACTTCTATTAAGATATGCGAGTCTAATTGGACGATGATTATAAAAAAGTAATGAATTATGTGAGGAGATTGTATTTGGCGTAATAAATGATCCCATCCCCTCTCCTCGTGAACTCTTGGGCCAAACTGAGAAAAAAACTAACATGCAGAGTTAACAAACAATCTCACTTGGAGCATTGGAGTGGCGTAATGTTCAGACACATTGCAACAGAAAAGAAGTAAATGACAGTTGATCTAGTCGAAGAGATATAAATTGGAGGTGATTGAACTACATCATGCTACTCCAACTATTGCACCTAAGGTGAAATCCTTCGTCCCTAAAAGAAAAGGTGAAATCCTTTCATCTCTGGTCCTCCTTTAGTCCTTACTTGAATGAGATCGTACTTGAGCCAAATGCCTATCTTATGCATAGGTCCTTTTCCACGATCATGATGCCAAGATGGGATGCAAAGGATGGCCAAGAATCCAAGACCTCCAAGCAAGAAATATGAAAAAAGAGACGAAAGAAGTAAACATCAAACCGACATGTTGGACCTATTTCCGAAACGGAACCAACAAACTGGCGGCCAAACTGGCATGCTGGGCCTAACACTGAAACAGACCTGGCAAACTAGCGACCCGCTGACTCAAACCAGCGCCTCGCCGAAATGACCCGCATTATACCAAGTTGGCATCCTCCGACCCAACTCAGCGCCACGCCGGTTTGAGTAGTCCAAACCGGCGCCAGATCTGGCACCGCCGGATTTACCACCGAAATGGCATGTATGCACACAGAAACATGTTTGATGCCCTGAAATATTCCCCTACCTACCCCCTTCGCGCCTAGTACTATAAATAGCTCATTGTGGCTCAGATCTAGACAGATGATGGATGAACTTTGAGTTGAGTTGGCTTAGCCTCCACTTTCTCATAAGGGGGCTCTCTTGGATCTACATCTAGACCAAGGTTGTACAAGGCCCTCTCCGTTTGAGCGCTCTTTCTATCTTGTGATCTCTGTTGCGTTGATCTTTTCCTTTGGCTTTCTATCGATTGCAACCTCTTCACGAATAGATTCTAGCGACTCCAGGTCAATCTTTTCATCGTGGATATCTACCTAGTGGTATATTCCACGAATATTCTACCGGGTTGGTGATTTGGGCCAATTAGAAAAATTGAAATCGTGCATGTTTGTATCTTTACCTTGCCTTTTGCGTTGAGTTCATCGTGTTTATCGCCTTTCCCTCACTTCTCCCAATTCCATGAAGATCGGGCCACCCCCAGGGTCAATCCCCAATAAACTCGCAGTATAATGGTATGGGAAGTCTTTGGTTTCCACGGATTTGATTGCGTTCATTGATTTCCACCATAAAATTGAAAATACCAAAAATTTGCCCCAAATTGCTTTTGATTTGATCTCTCGAATCAGTGAGCTTTTAGTGGTTTTTGTCCATGGATATGGTGCTTTAGGTTATGATCATTGTTTCTTTGTGTTCTGTAGCCCCAATTTGGTCAAATTCCCATGGAATCGACAGATCAAAGTTCTTGGAGTTCGTCACGAACTCAAACCGGCGGGCAATCCGGCACACCGGGCATACCACTAAACTGAACGAGCGAGCAAACCAGCGTGCCGGCCTCATGGCCAATCACTTCGGCACTAGATCCGGTGTCGATGGTTTCACTGCCAATTTTGATTATTCCCATTGTTGACCAATTTTTGATTTGTTATTCATATTTTGTCTGTGTGTCTGTGACTAACACTAGCTTCCGCACCACCATCAATCATGCTCTTTAACACCACGCAACTCGAACATCACCCTCCACCAATGGTTGCAAGTTTGACATCAACATAAGGTATAATTTGCACCACCATTGTTAACCTTTCTTTCTTTCTTTGTGTGCTACCTAAACTATCGAGAGTAGCTCATTTTGTGTTTGTCGAAGCATTGTACGGTTACTCTTGCGTAGTAATAGTGCATAGGCAATAGAAAAAGTTGACTCCGTAGCATAAAAAAGAGAAAAATATCAAAAAAGGAAAAGGAAAAAGAGAGAAAATATAAAAAGGAAAGAAAAAATCCCATTACAAAATAGAGTCTCAAAGCTTATAAGCAAGAGCGTGAAATAAGAGCAATGCAAGTGCACAAATGTGTTACTTCTCAAACTTTTGGCGAACAAGGTACAATCTCTCCTTGTATTGGCATGATACTGAGCGTAGTCGTCATTAGGAGCATTTTGTTCGTTGCTCATTTTCCATAGTCATGCAAACCATATTTATCTCCACCGTGTGTGTGTGTAGTTATAGGTTTTCTTGATCTTTTGATCGTTTTCTTTTCACATTTTGATCTTTTGGATTTCACACACTTTTGATAATAACCTTTTAGTTTGGTTGTACCATTAGTTATCCACCGTCCTAACCTTTCACCATAAGCCATTTGTGTGTGTCTCTTGTGTTCCACGTTTCTGGTTAACCTCGGCTTCTATCATCAATACGATACTATTCCAATGGTGAGACATAGGAATACACCTTTATTATCATTTGACACCATAATACTTTTGGTTTTGTGAGAAAATGTCTAGGTGAAGAAGTTCAAGATCAAGAGATAACCCTCACTTCGAGGGTGAAGACCAATATGTCTCACGCCGTGCACATTGGATAGTGCAAGAGGGAAACACCAAATATTTTAGCGGATTGAAAGAAGATTGGAAGAGCAATTCAAGGACGTCCACAATGACTTCACCTTGTTGAGGCGCCAAATGTCTGACATTCAAGACACCATCACCAACCTAGACAATAGGTATGGACATCACTCAAGCTCGTCGAGCTCGTCTCGTACTTGTTCCTCAAGCCTCCATGGTGAGTATTCAAGCTCATGTTCTGTTCGTAGCATAGCAAACAATTTTTTTCCTACAATATGAACAACTAAGAACCACTATCTATCTACCTAGATACAATAAACGGGTGGATATACATCAGAACTTATCCTCTAAGAGCAACAAAGCATTACGATATTTGATCTTGTGGATGATGTAGTCGTTCACTTGTTGATCTCAAGATCACGATGAAGTCCTAGCACCGCAAAGCAGCAATGCATTCGTGATCACACACACATCCGGTACCCGAACACCTCCGAGTCCTTGCTCCAGCAAAGCAGAGGAAGCAGCAAATATTTCTAGAAAAAGCCACCGGGAACATGTACTTCGCTAATCCGATGCCATGGGGAATATTCTAGAGGGAGAGAGAGATCCTTCACGAGGAGGTGTAAAGCGGGAGGAGGAGGGTGCCTTTTATAGGGGTGATGACCCACAAGTATAGGGGGTGTATCGCAGTATTTTCGATAAGTAAGAGTGTCGAACCCAACGAGGAGCAGAAGGTGCTGGCTAGTGGTATGGATCAGGAATTCTCTGCAAATACTTAGCAAACGGATTTTTAGGAGTTTTTGATAAAGCAAGTAAAAAAAGTACGAGTAAATAAAAGACAGTAGGAATAAATGCAGCAAGTGGCCCAATCCTTTATGCAGCAAAGGACAAGCCGGTTGTATTACTTAAGATGACCAAACGTTCTCGAGGACACATGGGAAGACTGTCAAGTGCTTTCGCTTCATATAGTTGATTAATCTTCTTTAGCTTGCTAAGTGTTGTGTGGGTGAACCTGTGCTAATGTACCGCCCCATCCAAGACTAATACATACTTGTGATTATACCCCTTGCAAACATCCGTAAGTACAATAAAGTAATTAAGGTAGAAACCTAACCACAACTTTAAACTCTAAGACCCTTATGTCCCTTGTGCAATGGTTTCCTAACGGGGGTTCAGGTTTCTGTCACTCCGGCAACCCCTACGATTAGTAGCCAAATACACAATGCATTCCCCTAGGCCCATATAGGTGAAGTGTCATGTAGTCGACGTTCACATGACACCACTAGAAGAAGTACACCACAACTTAAATAACAATCTATTGAATCTTTCTCAACACAACTCCATTACTAACAACAAGATTTCTCCCATGTCCTCAAGAACAAAACGAACTACTCACAAGACATCATATGGATCATGATCAGAGATGGAATAATAATGTATAACAATCTGAACATAAACAATAATTCAATGGTTCACTCAATAGCATCAACTACAAAGAGTAATCAACACCGGGAAAGTTTCCCCTATGAACTATGCAAGATTCAACGCAATTGTTACAGCAATATGGAGACGGTGATGAGGGTGCTGATGGTGGTGGTGATGGTGATGATCCCGATGAAGTCCACCTTGAAGGTGGTGTTGATGGCGACGATCTTCCCTCTCCGGGAAGGAATTCCCCCGGCAGAAATCTGTCTATCAGAGAGATCTTTCTCTCTCGGTGTTTTCCGCCCCGCAGAGGCGGTGGAATCTTTCTGTGGTCGCTCCCCGAGTCTTAGGGTTTCGTGGGGATGATATACGCCAGAGGGGAGAGGCTGGAGTGGGCCAGGGCGGCCACACCACCTCCAGGCGCGGCCTAGGGCTGCCCGCGCCATGGGGTGGTGTGGGCCCCCTGTGGCCCATCTCCACTCCATCTTCTGGCATCCTTAGTCTTCTGGAAAAATAGGATTTTTCGTATGTTTTCCCGGATTTTCTGATCTTCGCGAATTTTGCCTCCAAACAGCACCTTTTCCATCAGAATCCTGACTGCAGCGGTCCATGCTCCAAAAGTCATCAACCATGCAAAAATAGATGAAATAACAGAAGTATCACCTCTAAATATGAAATATATCAATGAATAATAGTGAATTAAGACATAGAATAGTGATGCAAAATGGACGTATCAAGGGGGAGGGGGCAACCCCTCCCATGGCCAGCATCCAAGGTGGTGCCCCCACATCTCCCTTCATTGATGTCGGTGGAGGCTCCACTCACATAAAAACCCTCCACTTAAAATTCCACTCACATGCATTAAATTTGCACTAAATTTAATGCTTTTCTCATTTAATAAAACTCTTTATTTATTTTATTCAGAATTTTGTTAATTACTTTAATTAACAAAAAGTTGCATAAACCCCTTCCAACATTTCGATATCACATGCAAAACCAATTTCAGCAATTTGACATGAAACAATTTCGGTGTCCATCGAAATAATTCCAGCGCTTTCATATTCTTTCTCTGGTATCATATTTGCTCCAAATGGTGTCGGTATCCCTTAAGCATGTTACCCTACAGTTCGCGAATAATGCAGAAATGATCGAGACCCCTCTCCGATTAATAATCAGCAGCGGGACCTGGAGATCCGTATTGACTCCCACACATTCAATGATGATTCTAGTGATTGTGAGAATTTTTAATATCGTAACTAAATCCCTTTGTCTCGCGATATATTACATGTCCGAGATTTGATCATCGGTATCCCCATATCTAGTTTGATCTCGTTACCGACAAGTACTCTTTTCTCGTTCCCGTGATATAACATTCTAGTGATCTTATCACTTGCTTGCAAGCTATGTCAATGTGATATCACCGAGAGGGCCCAGAGTATATCTATTCATCATCGGGATGGAAAAATTACACTCTTGATCCATGAGCTTGAACATAACACTTTTAGAGTACCCAAACCCACCTTTAGAGTCACCCTGTTACAATGTGATGTTTGATGTTATCAAAGTACTCTTCCGGTGTTAGCAATTAACATGATCTCATGGTCTAAGGATTAAAGTTACTTCACATGGTGTTATATCAACGTAAACATAATTACTTTGATCATATTACTATACTTCAGATGAATGTTCGTCACATCATTCCACCAATGTTCTGACCTCGTTTTTAACAACACCCAATGTCCACGATCAGAAAACCTTGATCATCTTGTTAATCAACAAGCTAGTTTATATGAGAGCATAACTAGGAACTCTATATATTTGTTTATTAAACACACACGTATTAACGTTTCCAATTAACACAATTATAGCATGCAAAATAAACATTTATCATACACTTGGAATAATATAATAACAACTTTATTATTGCCTCTCAGGCATATTCCCTTCAGCTAACACTCCCGACAGGGAGATCCCTACCACCACAATGGGGAAAGACAAGCTAGTCACCAACATGAACAAGCAGTTGACCCACAAGCTCACCAACCGCACCATGTAAGACCTCATCGGTGCCATGCTCCTCATGACGTGCCTCAATAACAACCTCAAGACCATCGTCAACCTTGTCAAGAGCATGAATTGCCTCCAAATCAAGAAAGTGTTCAAGTTCCATGTCACAACAATGATCAACGACATCATCATCCCCTTAACCTCAATGCAAGGTGTAACTTCCAAGGTGAACCGGATTGGGATCAAAGCGACGAAGATGAAGGAGAGCCATGTGACCGGTGACACAATCGCTTTACTCAACCCCACCATCGATACTAGCAAGAAATGAATCCAAATGATGCCGAGCAAAGGCGTAGAAGGGATCAGAAGCGAGACCATCAAGCTCCTCCTCCTCCTCTGCCACCACCGTAATAACCAAGTGAAGCAAGTATTCTTGGAAATATGCCCTAGAGACAAATAGTAATAAGGACTATTATCATATTTCATAAATTTTATGATTAAGTTTTATACCATGCTATAACTGTATTGAAAGGAAACATCAATACACGTGTGATATATAAACATCCAGGGATTCCCAGTGAAACTCTAGTCACTGGTTCATTGGTCAACAGATGATTAAGGTTTCCTGATCATGTGGCATTTATGCCAGTTGGAAATGGAGTCAATTCATTCTGAGAATGAGATGATGAACCAATACCCAACCTAAACATCATGATCCGATCATGTCATGAAGTTCAAGTTATGATGATTAGAATAGACCTCGTAGACTATTCCTTAGACCATGAGACTATATCAATCACTGTTTCTCGAGAATGCTTAGATAGCATCAAACGTCACTTATGGCAGAGTGATCATAAAGGTGTGTTCAGGTATTCGGAGTAACCGTAGAGGAAATATATGTCAAGAGCAGTATTTGTCTATCCACGTGACAGAAAGATACTCGAGGGCCCACTCGGAGAAGTTATATCCAATAGCTGCGCAGCGTGTGATTTGATCATAGGGATATCACTTGTCGAAACGAGTCAAATAGCATTGTTCGGTAATGAGATTGAACACGACATGGTGATGTCATTGATCAGATATTGAGAAATGCAAGTATCGAGAGACAAAAGGAATAAGACGTGACTGTCCCGGTTCAAATGATGGAAGTGTTGGGTTCACAGCATAGAAAACAAAAAAATTCCTACGATGGGAACTATACGCCAAGATCTATCTACTAGATACAAGCAACGGGTGGATATACATCCATAGAGAACTTACCCTCGAAGACAACAAAGCTTGGTTAACGAGTTGGAACTCGTGGATGATGTAGTCGTACACTTGCGGATCTCAAGATCGTGATGAAGTCCAGCAGGTCCGGATCTAGCACGTCCATCAGATCCAGCTCCAGCAAGTCTAGCACCACCAAGTCCAGCACTACAAAGTAGCGGTGCATCCGTGATCGCACACACGTCCGGTACCCCGAAAACCTCCGTCCCTCGCTCCAGCAAAGAAGCGGAAGCAGTAACTCCTTTCCAGATAAAGCCACCGGGAACATGTATCTCGCTAATCCGAGACCATGGGGAATAACTAGAGGGGGAGAGAGATCCTTCACGAGGAGGTGTAAGGAAGAAGGGGTGTGAGGGGGGCCTTTTATAGGAGGAGGGGGTGCCCCTCCCCATGGCCGGCACCGAAGGGGTGACCCCTCACCTCCTCATTCATGTGGTGGTAACTCACTCCACATAAATTTGCCCCTTCACATTCTCTTTTAAAGTCCCCACTTTAAATGCATTAAATTTTCTCCAAATTTAATGCTCTCTCATTTAATGAAACTCTTTTATTAATTTTATTCAGAATTTTGTTAATTACTTCAATTAACAAACATTCACATAAAACCCCCTGCAACATTTCAATATTACATGCAGAACTAATTTCAACATTTTCACCCGAAACAGTTTCGGTGTCTATTGAAATAGTTCCAGCGCTTTCTTAAATCTTTATCTGAAACATATTTGCTACAAATGGTCTCGGTATCCCTTAAGTGTGTCACCCTACGGTTCGCGAATAATGCAGACATGATCGAGACCCCTCTCAGATCAATAATCAGAAGCGGGACCTGGAGATCCATACTGACTCCTACACATTCAACGATGACTTCTGTGATCATGAGAACCTTTAACGCTAGTAACTAAATCCCTTTGTCTCATGATATAATACATGTCCAAGATTCAATCATCGGTATCCAAATACCTAGTTTTTGATCTCGTTACCGACATGCACTCTTTTCTCGTTCCCGTGATATAACATTCTAGTGATCACATCACCTGCTTGCAAGCTATCTTAATGTCATATCACCGAGAGGGCCCAGAGTATATCTATCCGTCATCGGGATTGACAAATTCCACTCTTGATCCATGAGCCTCAACATAACACCTTCGTAGTACTGAACCCACCTTTATAGTCACCCTGTTACGGTGTGACGTTTGGTGTTATCAAGATACTCTTCTGGTGTTAGCAATTAACATGATCTCATGGTCTAAGGACTAAGATTACTTCGTATGATGTTATAGAAATATAAACATAATGACTTTAATCGTAATGCTATACTTAGGATGAATGTTCATCACATCATTCCACCAATGTTGTGACCTCGTTATTAACAACATCCAATATCCATGATCAGGAAACCTTGATCATCTTGTTAATCAACGAGCTAGTTTATATGAGAGGCATTAATAGGAACTTTATATTTTGTTTATTAAACACACATGTATTAATATTTCCAATTAATACAATTATAGCATGCAAAATAAACATTTATCATAATCATGGAATAAGATAATAACCACTTTATTATTGCCTCTCGGGCATATTCCCTTCAGTCTCCCACTTGCACTAGAGTCAATAATCTAGTTTGAAAAACTTTGCGTATTGAACACCTATGACTTTCTAGTGTTGCATATAAGCGATTGCTAGTGGTTAACATAATCTCCGAATCTGACAGTTTTAGGTCCGTGTGTATTTGCATGTCTTTGCGTCTCTACGCATCACTCATCTCAAATGAGATGGCATTGCATAAATTTGGTCCTTTGGTGAGACATTTAGTTCGTTCGGGTTAAAATATGTTGATATTATTGTCATACAATATATCTTCATAGTATTAGCCCACTTTGAACCACACCTAGTTTGATGACAAACTACATAACACAAATGCCCTCCTTTGTTGCTACTATACCAGTCATATACTTACCCTTTTGTTGTAGTATCCGTCACAATGTTTCAACTTTGGAACTCATCCAAATCCATCAGGGAACATCCTTTCCATTACATTGTGCCACCCATAGTCTAAATTGAGATAAATTTAATGTGTATCTTGTGACAAAACTAGTATCAATGTAACACTTTACAATGAACTACCTTTAACTATTTGTCACTTATACATGATATATTCTTAGTTCTTCCAAAGCTCATAAGAATATATTTACTATCGTCCAATGATCATCTTATGAATCATTCTGGTATGTGCTCATAACATTTAGAGCACTGGATATATACATATCACGGTATAATCGATCAAAATCTTCATGTGATTTTACTCACCAAGTGTTGAAACACTTGAATTTTGATACAATCCTTTCCATGCAGCAAGAACCTTTCTTGTTGTTTCCATATTGAACCCTTTTAATATCTCATATATGTATGTCTGGCATAACCATATTAGCGCCTCAATCTATCCATATAGACATTGTTGCCAAATATTCCGGTTTTTCCCAAGTCTTTCATTGAAATCCTATTTTAATGAAATTCTTAACTTGTGTCAATAAAAGATACATCATTTCCAATCAACAATATGTACTCTGCATAATGTATTGGAAATTTGTCTCAGCGCTCCCACTTAATTTCTTGCAAATGCAAGCATCTTCATCATCTCCTATGAAATTAAACTCCTTTAACATTTTCATCATGGTGAAGATTCCAACTCCGCTATGCTCACTTCAACTATTGAAGTTTGCATGCACTTTTAGCATCCTTTGAATTAACAAGACCCTTCAGACCGTGTCATGTACACATCCTAGGTAACAATTCTATTAGAAGAACCTTGTTTTGTTTATTCAACTACCATATACCAAATTATATGTAGTGGTTACTACATTAATCCGTCAAGACTAAATATCGCTATGAAAGATCAAATCTTGTCTTAGTCAACTCCTTGAACATTGACGTAAACTTCTTTCCGACATGTCGACTATTTCATAGATGTTAAATATCCATGTATATTTCTTTATAGATCCAAACACGACCGATAGGCTTCACACCTTTCCGGAGGGTCTTCCAAGTTCAGAAACTTGATTTCTCGTGCATGGATACTATCACGGATTCTATGACTTCTAGTCATTTTATGGAGTCAGGGCCCATCATCGCTTCTTTGCATGTAGTAGGTTCATCATTGTCAAAACAATAAAGACTTTCTTATCAAATCACACTATTTGATTCTTACCGACCCACACGGTTTAATAGGAACTCTAATTTCCGAGATCACAACCTTTGGAATCACGGGAGCCATGAGTATTGTGGCCGCCACCGGGACACTTTCTGGCGCTACGCTACTTAGCACATATAGCTAAGGTTCAACAACCTTATCAAAGTTCTATTGTCCTCCCACTTAACTTTTCGCAAAAAATTCCTTCTCAAGAAACTTGACATTCCAAGTAACAAACTCTTTTGTCCTCAGTGTTATGGAGAAAGTCCCAACAAATTCTTTGGGATAACCTACAAAGACGTTCTTATCAAACTTTGGTTGTAAACATTTTACTTATGCATAGCATACCAAAATTTAAGAAAAGATAATTCGGGTTTTATCCCAAACCATAACTTATATGGTGTCATTTCAATGGATCACGATGGTGCTCTTTTCAGTGTAAAAGCGGTAGTCTCTAAAGCTTCAATCCTTAAAACATAATGGCAGTTTTATAAATGACACCTTTGATCTTACCATGTCAAACATGGTTTGATTTCATCTCTCGAATATGCCATACTCCTATGGTTTACCGGGAAACACAAATCATGGAACAATTCCTCAAATCTTAAGTGTTTTGCTAAACATGTAACTTAAATATCTTACTTTATGATCAAATCATAAACTCTTTTATTTTTTTGTTACAATGATTTTTCACTTCATCTTGAAAGTCTTTGAACAATTTTCAAATGTTTCATACTTCTTCCTTATTAAGTAAATATATAGATATATTCACTCAAATTTCTGGAGAAAGCATATGAAGCAAAAAGATCCATCGCATATGGCTACACATAATGGACTATGCACATCAGCATGCACAATTTCCAATAAGCTAGTCATCCGTTCCTCTTTGGCCTATGAACGGAGTTTCAATTATCTCGAGGAAAGTCTCACAAGCGTCAATTGATCAAAATCAAAGACTCCAAAAATCTATCAACATGGATTTTCTTCATGTTTTCTTTCCAATATAATTTAAATAGCGACATCACTTCATAAGTGATCTTTCAATCATTTGTCTTGCGACATTTTAGCAATAGTGTTTATGGATGTGATTTCTCCTACTAGACTTGTAAAAGTTCATCCATCCTTTATGGAATACAGTAATTATTTAAACAACCATTGTTCTCGTAATATCGGAACAAAATAACAATTATTAAAACAAATCTTGAAGGCTAGGTTTGATGACAACGAAAAAACAACAACACTTTATTTGTTTTTGATGAACATCATCACTTATTCTTTTGCCAGTTACTTAGGCTGTTGTAGTTCATGAATTGTGTTGTTCTGTATGACACTTCATACCAACCAATTCGGTATCCAAAACCGGTATCCAATACCTAAGAACCACATTGTTTAACAAACAAGGAATACAACCATAACATGTATATCTTCTATATACCTAAGCTGGACATTTCCAACTTTTTCTTTTCTGCGTATTTTATAGATTCTCTTTCAGCAATTCCTTTTCCTTTTAAAAGAATCTATCAACATCTATAGTGGTGTCATTCACATGACACATAGTACAAAGTGTATATAGTCAAATACTAATACCTTTGGACTTGCACTTTGAAGTGGATCACCATCATCAAATGTTTGGTGTTCTTTCAAAAATCCATTCTTTAGTAATCTATTAATGTAGTAAACATTTTACTTACATCTTCTATTCATCCTTATCATGAAAACTTTCATGATCAAGCTACTATAGCCTGTAAGGAAGAATCGCGAGTATAATGTTAGTTCCAAAAACCTTTTTGGGAGATCCGGATGCTTAGCCTCTCCATCCTTCACAAATTCTCATACAATATGAGAACATGTATTTTGCTAAATTATACTCTATCATAATGCAACCAAAAACATTGTTTCAGATATCACAATATCTTTCACACATGATGGTTTCTGAAACAATTTTCCAGCTCCTATATAATCTTGATATTAAAACAACTTTTGAATATCAATAATCATGGAGGCAAACATGATACTTTAGATACTAACATTAGAATTCTTACTCTTGATTTAATACTACTTATTAAACTTCATGGAGTAAATAGAGTTTGCTGAAAGTTTGCAAATAGGACTTATAAACTTTAAATTGACATTCAAAACTATACGATACCAGTTCGTAAAGTAAATATCTAGAATTCTATAGTTCTATTATCTCAATTAAAACTAAGCATAAGGTAGTGAACATATGTCAATGACTACAAAAAATTATGCAAATTCACTTCGATTTAGTTTATGACAAATTGAGTTCAACTAATCCAAATTAGAAATGAACTCCCACTCAAAAACGACATCACTCGTGCCTTTTTGGTGATTACATGAACCAAATCCACTACACCAAGTCTGATCATCACGTGAGTCGGTGTAGCTTCAAAGGCGGGCATCAATATGGGCATCACATCAACTATATGACTCATGCTTAACCTTTCAGTCCGTGTTCCGAGGCCATGTCTGTACATGCTAGGCTCGCCAAGTAAGAACCTTAGTACTCGCATGTGTAAAACTATCTTACACCCATTTGTATGAAAGCGCAGAGTCGAGTACACCCGATCATCACGTGATGTCTCGAAACACGATCCATAGAACGGTGCATACTTAAGGAATAACACATTTTATCTTGATATTTAAATGAGGGATCATCTTACAATGCTACTAAAAGCGCCAAACTAGCAATATAAGATGCAAACATCTAATGTGTAAAGTGGGATGATATGGTACATGCATTTGATCTCTATCATATGCATCATGGTATGATCTCTATCATTCCTTTGTGTGTAAGGCCAAGGTCTATAGAACTTACACGTTAGGTGTGTTGTAAGAATATCTATCATACATCTACTTACAACATTACCATATCATGACACTAGCCCAGCAACGATTTAAACTAGATGCCTCTAATTTATCCATTGCAAGCTTTACGTGGCTTAGGGCTTTCGGAGATTGAACCGTTCTTACCTACGAACATGGAACCACAACGAGGATAACCAAGTTATTAGCAACTCGTTGTAAATCAGATATTGACTATAGTAGGAGAGACAGACACCCGCCAGCCACTTATGCAAAACTAGTTGCATGTCAGTCGTGGAACCGGTCTCATGTACGATGATATGTAAGGTTGGCCCGGGCCGCTTCATCCCACTAGGCCACCAATATCCAAAATACATGAAAGAAGCAATAACATGATCATCATCGCCCACATATAAACATATGTGTACTACCCGTGCAAAACACCTACGCATAGATCTGGCTCTGATACCACTGTTGGGTTCGCAGCATAGAAAACAAAAAATTTCCTATGATGGGAACTATACACCAAGATCTATCTACTAGATACAAGCAATGGATGGATATACATCCATAGAGAACTTACCCTCGAAGACAACAAAGCTTGGTTAATGAGTTGGAACTCGTGGATGATGTAGTCGTACACTTGCCGATCTCAAGATTATGATGAAGTCCAGCAGGTCCGGATCCAGCACGTCCATCAGATCCAGCTCCAGCAAGTCCAGC
Organism: Avena eriantha; assembly: GCA_910589775.1. Lineage (NCBI taxonomy): Eukaryota > Viridiplantae > Streptophyta > Magnoliopsida > Poales > Poaceae > Avena > Avena eriantha. The sequence goes on along the minus strand of OU342745.1, from coordinate 61,775,168 downwards.
ACCACCAAGTCCAGCACCGCAAAGCAGCGGTGCATCCGTGATTGCACACACATCCGGTACCCCGACAACCTCCGTCCCTCGCTCCAGCAAAGCAGCGGAAGCAGCAACTCCTTTCCAGATAAAGCCACCGGGAACATGTATCTCGCTAATCCGAGACCATGGGGAATAACTAGAGGGGGAGAGAGATCCTTCACGAGGAGGTGTAAGGAAGAAGGGGTATGAGGGGGGCCTTTTATAGGAGGAGGGGGGTACCCCTCCTCATGGCCGGCGCCCAAGGGGTGACCCCTCACCTCCTCATTCATGTGGTGGTAACTCTCTCCACATAAATTTGCCCCTTCACATTCTCTTTTATAGTCCCCACTTTAAATGCATTAAATTTCTCCAAATTTAATGCTCTCTCATTTAATAAAAATCTTTTATTAATTTTATTCAGAATTTTGTTAATTACTTTAATTAACAAACATTCACATAAACCCCCCTGCAACATTTCAATATTACACGCAGAACCAATTTCAGCAATTTCACCCGAAACAGTTTCGGTGTCTATTGAAATAATTCCAGCGCTTTCTTAAATCTTTATCTAAAACATATTTGCTCCAAATGGTGTTGGTATCCCTTAAGTGTGTCACCCTACGGTTCGCGAATAATGCAGACATGATCGAGACCCCTCTCAGATCAATAATCAGAAGCGGGACCTGGAGATCCATACTGACTCCTACACATTCAATGATGACTTCTGTGATCGTGAGAACCTTTAATGGTAGTAACTAAATCCCTTTGTCTCATGATATAATACATGTTCGATATTCGATCATCGGTATCCAAATACCTAGTTTGATCTCGTTACCGACATGCACTCTTTTCTCGTTCCCGTGATATAACATTCTAGTGATCACATCACCTGCTTGCAAGCTATCTTAATGTCATATCACCGAGAGGGCCCAGAGTATATCTATCCGTCATCGGGATTGAAAAATTCCACTCTTGATCCATGAGCCTCAACATAACACCTTCGTAGTACTGAACCCACCTTTATAGTCACCCTGTTACGGTGTGACGTTTGGTGTTATCAAGATACTCTTCTGGTGTTAGCAATTAACATGATCTCATGGTCTAAGGACTAAGATTACTTCGTATGATGTTATAGCAATATAAACATATTGACTTTGATCGTAATGCTATACTTCGGATGAATGTTCATCACATCATTCCACCAATGTTGTGACCTCGTTATTAACAACATCCAATGTCCATGATCAGGAAACCTTGATCATCTTGTTAATCAACGAGCTAGTTTATATGAGAGGCATTACTAGGAACTTTTAATTTTGTTTATTAAACACACATGTATTAACGTTTCCAATTAATACAATTATAGCATGCAAAATAAAGATTTATCATAAACATGTAATAAGATAATAACCACTTTATTATTGCCTCTCAGGCATATTCCTTTCAGAAAGATCTTCGTGGAATGCATAGGGGTCACATGGCCATCCAGGTCCCTCTGTCGATCGTTGGTCCGGGAGTGTCCCGACCATGTCTAGAGTGTTCCCGAACCGTAGGGTATCACTCTTAAGGGTTTGATGATGCTTAGAGAGTGTTTACATGATCAGTAGAATCATCGAAGTAGAGAAGAGAGAAAACCGGAAGGGTTACGGTAAGTCTGGAGGATGTCCAGAGTGGAGGTGGAAGGTGTTCCATAGCCACGGAGATTGAATAATATGTGAATGAATGTTAAATATTGATTTAATCATTTATTCATAATTATTTAATAAAAGAGAAATCAATTAAAGGTCAAAAAGGCTTAATGGGCCAATTCCGGAGGGAGAAGGGCCCATGAGGGAAAGGCAAGAGGAGAGAGGAGGCAAGGGGGTGGCTGGCTGGGACAAGCCTCCCTGCGTGGGGCTCACCAGGGCTGGCCGGCGGCTGCTCCCCTCTCCCCCTCCTTTAGTCCCACCCCGGGACTTTAAGGGAGGTAGTACCTCCCCTCCCCCTATATATAGTGGGGTATTTTGACTAGAAAATACACAACACAATATTTATTAAATATTTCCTCTCTTTTAGGGATATCTCCAATTGATATTCTCTCTCTCCCGTGACCGTGGTCCCAAGTTCGGACTGCATGAATGAGAGACATCTTCACTATAGAGTGCCATCGCGTTGCGGGATTTGGATCCAGGAGCTCTACTTCCACAACTGCTGCTGGATCGGGGAAGCGGGAGTCATCGCCAAGCACCGGACGTGTGTAACTCCCTGCGATGTGTCACACTTGGGGCACTAGGAGTCATTGGAGCCGTAGGAGCACGAGGACTTCAACACGACCTTGAGGTCCGCTTCGGATCGTCTACATCAACCACGCTCTCCTGAGCGTTGACAACGCTTTTTGGTCTTCAAGGGTAAGTTCGCGAAAAGCCCCTCCCATTACTGCATTACTAATAGATAGGTCCTGGCAACATCAGGGGTTCAGAGGCGTAGGGTAAAATTTTATTGTTTTCATACGCGAACCCCAATAGTGGTATCAGAGCTAGTCTATGCGTAGTATTGCTAGTACGGGTAGAACACATGAGATGTAGCGTGTGGGCGTTGATCTTTTAGTTCTTATCCTCCCACGTGTACTTGTGTATACCGCAGTAATGCTTCATGAAGTGCCCCCAACCAACTTTACACGTTCATTCGCGAGACTAGTCCACGCTTGACATATGGCTTGTACCGTATAAAGTGGCTTTGGGGGGTGTCTATTTCTCTCGCATTAGTTGGTATGCCATTTGCAACGGAGGGCCCTGAAAGGGTATAGTATAGACAACTACTTGATCAACGTTGTGGTGAAAGTTCGTAGGTAAGGACGGTTCTTGTGCGAAAGCCCATTCAGCCACGTAAAACATGCAAAGATAAAGTAGAGGCGTCTAACTTTGTTTTGCAGGGGGCGTTGCTTTGTGATATGGTTGTGGCAAAGCTAAAGTGATTACCTTATGTTACGAAGTAGTAGATAGTCACGGAGGTGACAGACTACCATGCCGGAAATACACTGGTACCTTGGTGTCTACGGCGCCGGAATCCTCGCGCTGGAATCCGGTGACGCAGGATGGAGATCACAACGTGAAGGACCATATCACATCGCATTTACATTCAATGTTATTATCTGTATATATTATTGTGTGCTAGTATTAGATACTCGACGGTAGCCTAATAAGATGATCCCTGTTAAAAATTACCAATGATTGTGTTCCCCCTTAGTGTGCACCACGAAGAAAGTTCTTTGGTATGAGGCAGGCCACGATGATCGGGTGTCAGACATATCTACGTTCGCATATAGTGGATGTAAGCCATGTTGCACAATGAATACACTAAGGTTGAGTTGGAAAGCCTAGCATGTACAGACATGGCCTTGGAACACGGATGGTCAAAATATCAAGCATGAGTCGCATGAATGATGTGACCGACGTTTAGCGTCCACCCTAGAACCCACATGGATGTCCATGATGATCGGGTGAGATGTGGGGAAAAGGGGTCGTGTTATCACTAGAACCCTTCAGGGGATAGGTGTTTCTGAGTAGAGTTATTATATTAACTCATTTAATTATAAACTTACTCTAAATTCCTTTTGCAATTATAAATGTACAAAATTGTTCTCCCCGATGCTACCTTTCCTTTTGACGATTGTTTAGATGGAGAGAAGCTCAGGCTAGACAGATCAAACTTCTCTATGTGGGTTGCACGTCTCCACGTTCTCCTTAGCGAGAATAACGTGGTCGACTATATACTCAACGGGATCGATTTGGATCAGCCCACTAACCTAGAGACCCCAGGACAGCGGTAATACCGCAATTACTATCGTGAGATGGCCTCCCTCATTTCACTTACAATGTGTTTCGAAATGGTGGATGAGCTATGGCCAGTCGTGCGTAATGTTGACCCTCGTACGATAATGCTACAGCTTAGGACACATTTCATGGAACAAGCACACATATGGGAGCATGAGCTAATGGGAGATTTCCTCTCCATTAAAATGGAGGAGAACTCTTAGCTTGACGACCACTTGGAGCCCATGCATGATGCGTACATGAGGCCAGCATACTTCCCGGATAGCTGGATGACGAGCTCTTTTACAAATGGTGTTGTGCTACGGTCGCTGCCACCAAGCTACCAAGCACATGTCAGGACTTGCATCATGAGAGGCGATGCGGAAACACAATATTTCCACAGGTTCATATCACATCTCAGGAATGTGGAGGTTGAACCCATTGCGGGTGAGGTCATCAATGACAAAGGTATATATTTGATATACAATTTTATAAATCTTATAATCTTGCAAACACATGGTGTAGTGTTAAGTATATTTGATACATGTTCTATTTTGCTGAAAACAGGTCCTTTTGCATGATAGGTGCTTGCTGGAGAGGAGGCGACGTTGCGTGTTGATGGCGTGCATGATGATGATGGCCAACGACACTCTTCCTCAACATTTATCACTTACTTTATCATTTTGGATAGTTATTGTAATCAAAAGATTGTGAACTTCTTTAGTGTGTATCACACTTTGTGAGTGGGTTATTCATATGAGCTTGTAACAAATAGTTGTTCCACTTTTATGAATGATCTCTATTCGTGTTCATATGTTGTTAGATTATGTGTGAATTATCCTGGTTTTGAAACTAATTGATAATACATCAACATTTGTAAAATACTGAAATGCCTTGGAATTACCCAACTTAATGATATGTTCATTACTGAATGAAACCATTGTTTATATTCAGAGTTATATTGATAATATGTGAAAGACACTTGTATTCTTGTCAGATATGAATCATGCCTAAGTTCAGCAAAATAACTTGAACACCGTCTATTACTTGAATACAAAGTGTTTGGTGAATTGTTAAAAGAGGATACATATTCAATGTATTGTGGTTTAATAAAATGGTGATTATCATTATATGATTGTTTAAATTTTGTAAAGAAGTTTACCAAAGGAAACATAGGTATGAAACTATTTAATATGATAAAATATTTCATCATCAAAGGGTATTAAAGTTAAATAAGAATCTAATTACTACGATTTGATCAATAGTAATGGAATTCGACATTATACGAATGGCATAAAGAAAAATTGTGGAATGCAATGCGTTTGAAATGTCAAAATGCAAAGCATCACAATATGATATTTTATATCAAGTGGGTGAATAGATGGCGCCAAAGATATTGTTGTAGTATAGATGTAAAGACCATTAGTTATAAATAGTTAGCACTCAATTAGAATATATAGTAAATGATGGCCCAAAATATATCGAGCTCGTTGAGGAACCCCCAGAGGAAGGTAAGATGAGCACAGCGGCAAGTTTTACCTCAGTACGAAACCAAGGTTATCAATCTAGTAGGAGCAAGGGAACACCCCAAAGGTGTTGCTAGCTGAGCCTTGACAGGCGCACTACCGGTGCTAGTACCAACGTGGAGACCTGCATAACACAACCACATAACTTTGCCCCCAACTTGTGATGAGGTTGTCAATCTCACTGGTTTTGCTGAAAACAAAGGATTAAACGTATCGAATGGACGAAAGTAATAATTTGCAGAAAGTAAACACAAAGCAGTAAACCGTTTGATTGTAGATTGAATGTAAAAGAAAGGACCAGGGTCCATAGTTCACTAGAGGTGGCTCTCCTTAAGATAGATAACATGCTGGGTGAACAAATTACAGCGGGGCAATTGACAAACATCGAGAAAGCATACAAGCATATACTAATCATCTTGACTCCTTTGATATTCGATTGGGCATTACAACATTATACATAGACCACCATCCAACTTCATCTAGGACTAATAATGCACCTTCAGGTTATCATCCGAACCCCCTCCAGTATTAAGTTATAAGCAACAGATTATTGCATTACAAATTGCGTGTAAAGTAAATAATACGATTGTTCTATGAACAAAGGAGTTATGTTTTCTCCCTAGTAGCAACAACACATCTAGTACATTAGAGATTTCTGTCACTTCCCCAGATTACAAGAGGCATGAACCCACTATCGAGCATAAATACTAACTCTTGGAGTTGCTAGCATCTACTTGGCCAAGATAGCTACTAACAACAGAAAGCATGCAAGATCACAAATAACAAATACATGATAGAATCAATAATCAATCTGAAATAGCATCTCAATATCCATCGGATCCCTGCAAACAAAACATGCAGAATTACAAATAGATGATCTTGATCATGAACGGAGCTCACAAGATCTAAACATGATAGCACAAAGGAGGAGAACCAGCCATCTAGCTACTACATGGACCCGTAGTCCAGAGATGAACTACTCACACATCACACCAGAGGCTTGCATGGTGATGAAGAAGGCCTCTAGGGTGAATTCCCCTCTCCGGTAGGGTGCCGGGAAGAGCTTCAGATGCCTCCTGATCTAGGGACAGAGACGACGGCGGCTACAGACTCTTTCATGGAATTTTGATTGGGTACTTAGGGTTTCTGTATCGGGGGCATCTTATAGGCGGAAGGAGAGGCCGATGGGGTGCCTGGGCTGGCCACACCACCCCCTGGCGCGGGCCAAGCCTGGCCACGCGGCCAGGTGGTGTGGCCGCCCTCTCGCCCTTCTCCGTCTCGTATTCTGGCCCCGTGTGTCCCTCGGGAAAATGCTGACTTTGGCTTTTGTACCGTCCAATTCTGAGAATATTCATTTTCTAACTTCCTGGAACCAAAAACAGCAGAAAACAGGCAGCAGGCACTATGGCTCTTGTTATTAGGTTAGTCCAAGAAATCATATGAAAAGTACTCCAAAGTGTGGACAAAACATAAGAAAGTAGATAAAACCAAGCATGGAACATCAAAAATTATAGATACATTTGCAATGTATCAACATCCCCAAGCTTAACTCCTGCTCGTCCTTGAGTAGGTAAGTGATAAAAAGAAAGAATAATTTTTGAGGTGACATGCACCATCATAAACTTGATCAAAGTATTTGTAAAACATTCAAAACTGGGATCATAGTACTTCAATCATAACATAAAAGACAAAGTTCTAGCAATAAGACAAAGAAACTATGTTGCAACATGAAAAAGGCACAAACAAAAGATTCATGAATAACAATGCTTTGCAAGACGTTTGTTTGTTTCACATAAAGAAAACATAGCATAATAGCATTCAGCTTGTCCCTCACAGAGTAGCAAATATAAATGCACAGGACACCTTCAAAGTTCACAAGAGTGGCTAGATACAATAGTTTAAAACAGGCAGTATCAAGTTATGCATCAATCAACTAGTCTTGGGACAATGCACATAGAACTAAGAATGGCCACTATGCTCTCAAATTAGGTGTATAAAGGTAGAAGGTGGAGACTCAACAAAAAAGTAAAAGAAAGGCCTTCATAGAAGGAAGTAGGGATTCAAGTCTCATAAAGAGCTTCCAAAAATTATGGTACTTAATAGCTTTCAACTCTCATTGCCCCTACCATAAGCATCTTGAAGTGATTAAGGTTAAAGTGAACAAACTATGGAGTATATGCTTGACGAAGTATAAGTTGGAAATCTCATGTCCCTTGAATACGAGGGCCGCTCCTCATGCTACTCAAGTTTCGTTACCGGTAAGTTCTTGTTGTAACTACCTCGATGAATTACGCTCTTAGTTACATGCCTGGATGAGCGAAAGTGGTTAAGATAGTACGGTGGGCCCAGGGACCACTCACAGGTAGACCTTTCGGCCATCCTAACCACTTCCAGAACATCGGGACAAGAACAAGCGGCGTAATCGGCATGCGAAGGGATCAACTACATACACAAGTGAGTATGTATGCAAGCCACCATACAACTGTTCACAGAGCCATTCCATCTAAAAGAAATAGAAATATTGCAACGCCATACGGCAAGATCCAAATATCCTAGATAGAGATAATAGTTTAGGATAGCTCCTCGTACATCAAACATCAGAGTATCAGGCGGAAGCGGAAAACAAGATCCGAGTACAGATAAGAAGCAAATCGGCATAAGATGCCACATAAATAGCTCATCCCGCCCACAGATCTCACTGATCCCCGTTCCCGGAATCTCTACACCGAGTGATCATTGCCAACATCATCCATCTCCTCCACCCAGTATCCATCTTGCAAATACACCTGTCCATCTGAATCAAACAATTTATCGTGTGAGACCCTAGGGGTACTCAGCAAGTCTTTATGCCTCTAAAGGGGACATATACCTGGGATGATGCAATTGCAGCAAAAGATAATAGCTAACAAGCCTAGAGATACTCGCTAACCATCCGCCTAACCAATGATAGACGGATATCCGTTAATTAGAAACAATAGTTATAACAGTATAATTAACAGATCCATCCTCCTTCTCGCTTACCAACGAGAAAGCAGACGAACCACCCATCCGTTGGCAGTTTTATTAATCATTCCATGAGTATTGCACTATTTACTAATCAGGTACTTAGTCAGATTAAAAGCGGTACTTTAGTTATACTTGTCTATGATCGAGAAACTGTGCTCCAAGTCATCCATAACCGCGGACACGGCTTTCAGAAAGATTTACCCTGCAGGGGTGCACAAATAGCAACACAGACTCGATCAACCTCGGAAAAAACCAACTCAAAACCCAATGAGGCATTGACGACAAAGCAATCACATGATTCAGAAATATTTCAGGGGGCCACCCCACTAAGCTACCCGCAACGAAGTTGGCCACCCCCGCATGCTTTTCTACGACTCGCATGGCTCAAATAACTCCTGTAGTAATGGCTCATGGGATTGAGGAACAGGCTCGGTGGGGTTTAAAAGTAAAGGCTATGCAGTACTTGGGATTCAATTTAATGCAATCGCGACTCAATGATGCAAGAATAAGATAGAGGCAATAGGTAATATATGTATGCAAGCATGTGGTAGTGCTTGCCTGCTAGCTCAGTTGAAGCGAGAGATGGATCTGGGTAGAACTCCTGTGAATCCTGATAATTCTCCTGCTGGGCGTCTATTCGAAGAAGAACCAAACAAACAAGGGCCAACATAAATAAAGTGCACAAGCATATGAATTAAGATGCGACAAGCAAACAAGCATGCCATGATGAATGATGCATAATTTACATGGCAATAAAGTAGCAAGGCATGGGTGAGGTGTGGGGACAAGAATAATTCATTTTATTATTTGTTTGATCAAGTTTTATTGCGATAAACAGTTCTGATTTTTAATAATGACAGGATGCATGCTTCAATTTAGAACAAGGAATGCATAGATAGAACGGGCTCGTCGCGCTGATCGATTTAGACATATTATTTGTTAAATTTGGAGTTGTAGAATTAAAGTTATTAATTTATTAAGGAAAAGGGCATTTTATTGTAATTTTAATCATCTCGAAATTTTAAAGTGTTCAAACATTATTTTGAATAGCTTATTTGAATTCCTCACATTTTTTTGATTCAAAAACAAATATCATATGTATTAGTTGGAATTATAATTGAAAAGTTATTAAAAACAGATTTGAATTTAAACATTTTCTGAAATTGTTTTATTAAAATAGATATTCGAAAAGGGTTTTTGCACCCAACCAGTTCTAGCCCCAGCCACAGACAGGTGGGGCCTGATGCACCGCATGCCCATGCGATAGGCAGGCTAGGCACGGCACAGAGGGGACTGCGGGTTGAGGAAAACAAAAGCCGGGGTGCCTAAACGCAAAACTGCCACGGCCGATGACAGGCGGGCCCGGACTGGACTGCGGGTTGAGCAGCAAAAGGTTTTGGGGGGGGGGGGGTTGTGTAAAGTGACCAGCGAGCACTGTGGATCTTCTCTGAACTTCTCTGACGAGAGGACGATGCGCGACAACGGCAGAGCGCGGCGCGAGGGATCGATCCCGCGACGCGGGGCGCGCGCACAGGGGACCAGAGCCAGTGCGGTAAGCGAGAGGATGGTGACAGGAGGGCGGGCGGAGGCTAGATAAGGCGTTACGCGGCGCGGGGACGTGCAGACGCCAGCGGCCGCCGCTGCATCGAGAGTGCTCGGCACAACGTCCGGCGAGCACATCGTGTCATCGAGCGAGGGGAGGTGTCCGGGAGGAAGCTGGGCTCACCGCGGGGTCGACGGAGTGGTCGGATCGGGACGGGGCGCAGCAGATCGGCGACAGTGCAGACGCCCGGCTCGACGGCGTACAGCAGGTACATGGGCGTCTCCTCCTCGCTGGCGTGTACGGGACGACGCAGGTAGCACCACTGGTTCTTCCTCGACGACCCAAGCACACGCCGCCGGCTTGTAACGAGTAGGTGGGGTGGAGGCCGACGGTGAGGTCGTCGGGGCGTGAGAGAGAGGGAGTCGCAGGCAGGTGGTGGGGAGGAGAAGGGTGCGGCCCTGGAGATCTGGGGCTGCTACCAGACGAGGGAGAGGGAGTAGATAGGGACGGGGAGAGAGGGTGCCGTGGGGCTCGGGGTGGAAAGCAAAAGGTGGCTCGGCCACCTTTTGTTCCTCCACCTCACGTGCTCGACGCGGGCGGCCAGGGTAGGGCAGGGGTAGGGGCTGCCAGGTGGGCCAGGGAGAGAGGGGTAGCTTGGGTGTGGGGCCAGCATGGCTGGGAGAGCGATAGAGAGAAAGAGAGGGCCAGGTTAGCTAGGGCGTGCTCGGCATGGAGCTAGGGTTGGGGCTTGGTTAGGTTAGGGTTTGAGAGGGGGTATCTAGAGCCAGGTTTGGGGGTAGCCGAAGCTAGAGATTTGGGTGGTAGCTCGGCTTGGGTAGATTAGGCTAGGGTTTTTAGAGAGAGAGGGATTAGGGGGAAAGGCTAGGGTTAGGGTTTGATTAGGGTTTTAGGTTTTTAACCACATGCCAACTAGATCAAGCAAATATGTAGGGGTGAGGGTTTTTGGTTTAGCACAAGGTGATGGTGAAGAGAAACTCAAGAAAGAGAGAGAGAGAGAGGTGGGGTTTATGGGAAAATGATCCCACATGATCATGCATAGATGGGGTGATGGATAAAGAGAGAGGGGTAAGGTTTGATGGTAAGAAAAAGAATGGCCAACTTGGATTGATTCTCAAAGGATCATGCTCCACTTCCAAAAATACAAGAAAAACCCAAAAGAAGGGGATGGTGGTGAGATTTGCATGGCCCATGCAAAAGCATTAAATGCCATGTTTTCTTCTTGTCAAAACAATAGATAATTCACATGGCATTCATTCACATGCATTCCAAAAATATGGATCTAGGCCAAGCCAAAAGAATTAAAAAGAAGGTTCCATGTGGAGTAGATGGAGATGATCATATTTGAATATAATTTGGACTTGCTAGTGTGTATGTTCCACTAGAAGTTTAATAGTCCCAAAAATATTCCAACATGATCATGCATTCATAATGATCCCATATGGAAGCTTGAAAAGGGGTACCACTCACAAGGCATGCAAAGGTGGCTCCACATATCAAAAATGTGAAGACAACATGATGCTTGCATGGAAACATGTGGAGTGGTAAGAAGGATCCATCCCAACCCACATGAGCTAGATTTAAATGCCAAAGGAAAAGTAAAGCTCATGGATAATTAGGATGGTGGAATTATAAAGTGGTGACAAAGAAAGGTGATGGAGTTGAATAAAAGATATGCCCCCAACTCAACTTGGGCATCAAGCATTTATCAAGAACCAAATACAATATATCAAGAGTCAAATACAATTACTAATGCATATGAGAGAAGAAGCAAATGAAAAGGGGTTTTACATGATGCTCAAATGCAAGGTGGCATGATGACATGAGCATGATATAATTATGATGCAACAATTATATGTAGGAAGTAGCCATTATATTACTAAACCATGTAGCATTACATATGTTAGACAGATGGGATGCTACACTTGTCATTGTAAGTACATGCGTATCATAGAGAACCGCCAACGGGTACCCCTTGCTCGATGATACGGAAGAATCCCCATATCAAAATGACAAGGCAAGCAGAAAACGAGCATCTCAGTAATCTTCTTATTTACCATAGGAATATGGTGTTGTTTTCTCTCTTTCCTCTTTTCATAATCTTTTTTTTTCTTTTCTCTTTTTTGTCAATATCTGACTCTTTTTTATAAGAAGAATGCTTCATAGACAACTCATTATGGTTACGCTGCGGGTTTCCACCATGTCAGCATAGATTAGACCAGCGGCCCAGGCGTTTCTCTAACACATATACATAACTCCATGGACTTACAAGCTCCCCTTTCATTTCACACCGACGATATCCATAGACAAAAGATCATGATATCAACTAGGTACAAAGTACAAGTGCAATGTTGAAAGCGTTCCCCATGACAACATGGTTCTGATAATCCCCAACAAATAAGTGCAAGCATATACAACATAGACGATACAATGGTTCAAGTTTATTAAGGGCAAGAAAATTAAAGTGTGCCATCAAGTTCGTGAGAGCTTTAATCACTAGTTTTCTCATAACAAGTTTAATTTGGAAGGTAGATAAAAACAAGAATATACTTGGAATAGCATAATATAGTAGGTATGTATGATGGACTCTTTGGAATAACCTGGTTTAAGGAGTTGGATGCATGAGTGGAACTCATACTTGGTTAGGGAGGCTAGCAAAAGACTGGGAGCGACAAACTAAGAGAGCAATAATGGCCATAATCATGCAGACCGACAAAACATCATTGATCAAAGCATAAAGTGATACTACAAGTTGAAAACTAAAGTATCATCAAGGCTATGGTGACTTTGGATAGTCATAACATGGTGTGAGCATGCGCCAAGTCAACCCAAATAAAGCATCAAAGGAGAATACCACAATACTATGCTTTAATATGCTAAAACAACACATGATTCATCCAAAGAACATTAAGCAATCTCAATTGTTTATAACAAGTCATGATACAGCAAATAATACTGAGCATAAAGCCAAAACAATATCAAGCATGGCATGACAAAGCATAGGCCACAGTCAAAAACAAGCTCTCTTTACCACTTAAGCATGAGCTTTCCTACTCTTTTCCAATCCAAACCAAACTATTTGAAAACCAATGTATGAAAGAGGGGGTACAACCAATTTATTCAGCAAACTAAGCAAACCAACCAAACAAAAAACCAAAATGAAAACTAAAAAGAAGACGCTCCAAGAACAACACAACTGTGCATGAAACAATAAAAATGAAACATTTGGAAGAAACCTGGGATTTTTATTGATGGAGAAGGGGATGCCTTGGGCATCCCCAAGCTTTGACGCTTGTACTTCTTGGATATTTCTTGGGGTGACATGAGTGGCATCCCCAAGCTTGAGCTTTAGTCCATCCTTCATCTCATTACTCATTCCTTCCATACACCTGAAATTTTTTCCTTCATACAAAACTTCACACAATCTTTATTAGCAACATTAGTGCACTCAAGATAATAAGTCTTTAGGTTAAGTTCTAACACCAATAAAACTTCCATTAAAACACAAGCTACTGTAGAACTTCCCTCAAAAAGCTCAATTCCCCAAAAGAACTCAAAAAGGAACCAACAAGAAGCAAATGCAGAAAATGGCAGAAATCTGTCAAAACAGACCAGCAGGTAAAGACGAATTTTTTCGAAGACCTTATGTTGCTCAAATCGAAAAGTGTTGAACTAACGGAAGTTAGATAACACCTGGGGCAGAAGCACAAAAATCCACGCCTCAAAAGGACGTACAGAGATTTTACACGAATTTTTACGATGAAGCTCACATAAATCTATTTTAGGACAGCAACTTTCCCAATCATTACTTCTCTCTCATTAGAGGTTACTCTTGGCACAAAAAGCAAATAAAAATGATAAGGAGCGGTTATTACAGAAGTAATAACTTCCAAGACTCATCTAAAACTTTTGGATTATCTGCCAATAAGTACTTTTCTTTAAAGCCTTTAAGTTAGGCATAAGAAGCAAGAAAAAGAATCAAGTGTTCTAAAATGAAGAAGCACTAAAACCAAATTTTGTTTTCATAGGAGAGGCAAAAGAAATATTCTCTCTTCTTAGGGAAGTGTTCTATACCTTTCTTGAGTGGGAGTTGATATTTAATGGTGCCTTCTTTCATATCAATAATGGCACCAACAGTTCTAAGAAAAGGTCTTCCCAAAATAATAGGACAAGAAGCACTGCATTCAACATCCAAAACATAGAAATCAACGGGGACATAGGTATTGTAAACCATAATAAGAACATCATTAATACTCCCCATGAGTTTCTTTTTAGCATTATCATCAAGTGGGACATTCAAATAACAATCTTCAAGTGGTGGCAAATCAAGAATATCATAAATTTTTCTAGGCATAATAGAAACACTACTATCAAGATCACATAAAGCTTTGAAATCAAAATCATTCACTTTCATATTAATGATGGATTCCCAACCATCTTCTTGTTTTATAGGAATAGAAGCTTTATGTTTCATCTTTTCTTCTCTAATCTTTATGAGAGCGTCAGTAATGTGTTTGTAAAGGCCATGTTCATAGCACTAGCATTAGGACTTTTAGCAAGCTTTTGTAGGAACTTGATAACTTCAGAGATATTGCAACCATCAAGATCAAAATCAAATTTATCATCTAAAGTAGTAGAACTATTACTAGCCTCAACACTAGTGGTAGTGATAGTAGAAACACTAATGTTTCTAACAATTTCATCTTCTCTTTCCCATTTAGCATGCAATTCAGCTAATAGTCTAAAATTTTCATCAATTCTAACTTGTATGGCATTAGTAGATGCAAAGGGATTATCATTAGTTTTAGGTTTAGTAGCCATTTTATTCAAAGAAGATTGAGCTTCAGCCAAAGATGATATATTTCTTCCAGCATTAGAGAGTTTCTCCTCAATAGTTTTATTGAAAGCAGTTTGTCTATTAATAAAGTCTTTAAGCATAACTTCAAGTTCCGAGGGAGCACTCCTATTGTTGTTGTAGGAATTTCCATAAGCATTACCATTGTTGGGAGGATATGGCTTATAATTGTTGTTACCAAAAATATTCCTATAAGCATTGTTGCTAAAATTGTTATTTCTTATGAAGTTCACATCAACTTGCTCTTCTTGATCAACCAAAGAGGCTAAGGGAACATTTTTTGGATCAATATGGGCTTTCCCATTGACAAGCATAGACATAATAATATCAATCTTATCACTCAAGGAGGAGGTTTCCTCAACAGAATTTACCTTCTTACCTTGTGGATCTCTCTTAGTATGCCATTCAGAATAGTTAACCATCATATTATCCAGAAGCTTTGTTGCAGCACCCAAAGTGATGGTCATAAAGGTACCCCCAGCAGCAGAATCCAATAAATTTCTTGATGAATAGTTCAATCCTGCATAAAAAGTTTGGATGATCATCCAAGCAGTCAGTCCATGAGTGGGACAATTATTTACCAAAGATTTCATTCTTTCCCAAGCTTGAGCAACATGTTCATTATCAGATTGTTTAAACTTCATTATTTCACTTCTCATAGATATAATCTTAGCAGGAGGATAGTATTTTCTAATGAAAGCATATTTGCATTTAGTCCAAGAATCAATACTATTCCTAGTTAAGGAATTCAACCACTCTTTAGCTTTTCCTCTCAAAGAGAAAGGAAAAAATTTAAGCTTAATAATATCTCCATCTATATCCTTATGCTTTTGCACCTCACAAAGTTCAACAAAGTTATTTAGATGGGCAGCAGCATCTTCATTACCAATACCAGAAAATTGTTCTCTCATAACAAGATTGAGTAAAGCAGGTTTAATCTCAAAGAAAGTAGCTTCAGGAACATATGGAGCAATAGGTGTGCTCATAAAATCATTGTTGTTGGTGCTAGTGAAGTCACACAACTTAGTGTTTTCAAGAGTAGTCATTTTTTGTGTTTTTAATAAAGAAAGCAAACTTGTAAAATTATTTTTTGTGTGTTTTTGATAAAGAAACAAGCAAACAAAACGAAAGTAAAGTAAACTAAGAAAAACAAAAATAACAAACTAAAGAGATTGGTTATGAGGGACTTCCCTTGTGAAGATGTCCTTGACTCCCTGGCAACGGCGCCAGAAAAAGAGCTTGATGGCCCAAAATATATCGAGCTCATTGGGAAACCCCAAGAGGAAGGTATGATGAGCACAGTAGCAAGTTTTCCCTCAGTATGAAACTAATGTTATAAATCCATTAGGAGCAAGGAAACACCCCAAAGGTGTTGCTAGATGAGCCTTGGCAGGGCGCACTATCGGTGCTAGTAGCAACGTGGAGACCTACACAACACAACCATAGAACTTTGCCCCCAACTTGCGATGCGGTTGTCAATCTCACCGGTTTTGCTGAAAACAAAGGATTAAACATATCAAATGGAAGAAAGTAATAGTTTGTAGAAAGTAAACACAAAGCAATAAACAGTTTGATTGTAGATTGAATGTAAAAGAAAGGACCGGGGTCCATAGTACACTAGAGGTGGCTCTCCTTAAGATAGATAACATGTTGGGTGAACAAATTACAGCGGGGCAATTGACAAACATCGAGAAACCATACAAGCATATACTAATCATCTTGACTCCTTTGAGATTTGATTGGGCATTACAACATTATACATAGACCGCCATCCAACTACATGTATGACTAATAATCCACCTTCAGGTTATCATCCGAACCCCCTCTAGTATTAAGTTGCAAGCAACATATTATTGCATTACGAATTGCATGTAAAGTAATCAATACGATTGTTTTATGGACAATGATTGTTGTTTTCTCCCTAGTAGCAACAACACATCTAGTACCTTAGAGATTTCTGTCACTTCCCCAGATTACAAGAGGCATGAACCCACTATCGAGCATAAATACTAGCTCTTGGAGTTGCTAGCATCTACTTGGCCAAGATAGCTACTAACAACGGAAAGCATGCAAGATCACAAATAACAAAGACATGATAGAATCAATAATCAATCTTAAATAGCATCTCCATATCCATTGGATCCCCGCAAACACAACATGAAGAATTACAAATAGATGATCTTGATCATGAACGGAGTTCAGAAGATCTAAACATGATAGCACAAAGGAGGAGAACCATCCATCTAGCTACTACATGGACCTGTAGTCCAGAGATGAACTACTCACGCATCACACCGGAGGCTTGCATGGTGATGAAGAAGGCCTCTAGGGTGAATTCCCCTCTCTGGCAGGGTGCCAGGAAGAGCTTCACATCCCTCCCGATCTAGGGACAGAGATGACGGTGGCTACAGACTCTTTCGTGGAATTTTGATCGGGTACTTAGGGTTTCTATATCGGAGGCATCTTATAGGCGGAAGGAGAGGCCTAGGGGGTGCCTGGGCTGGCCACACCACCCCCTGGCGTGGGCCAAGACTGTCCGCCCTCTGGCCCTTCTCCGTCTCGTATTCTAGCTTCGTGTGTCCCTCTGTAAAATACTAACTTTGGCTTTTGTCCCGTCCAATTCCGAGAACATTCATTTTCTGACTTCCTGGAACCAAAAATAGTAGAAAACAGGCAGCAGGCACTGTGGCTCTTGTTAAAAGGTTAGTCCAAGAAATCATATGAAAAGTACTCCAAAGTGTGGACAAAACATAAGAAAGTAGATAAAACCAAGCATGGAACATCAAAAATTATAGATACATTTGCAATGTATCAGTAAACCATATGAATTCGTGAAATCAGTGCCATATATTGTATGGATAGTCTTGGAAGTTTTGGGGTTATTCGATATAACCAAAACAATTGCGAATAAGTCCTTGTAGAGTATTCATTGAAAATAATGAATATGATAGCCATAGTTAGAACCAAAAGGAAAGAAAACCTGTATTGCTTGGATTTTGGTGCATTCTCGAGAAAGTTCACATTCAGTGGTATTTCTCGATTATGAGGCATTTGGAAGATAGTGAAAAACACGATGAGGATTCAAAACTGTGCATCAGAGTGTTGAGAAGTGCAAGGGAAAGCGTTCCTGAATGATACTCTTCACAAAGGAAAGAATCAATGATAATGATCATTGTGTTTTCCCCACTGGTGTTTTCACTATATGAAGTAGGATTCAAAATGTAGCCCACATCTTGTATGGAGACATTTTGGAATCATTTTTCATGATTACCAGAATATGACATACCTACGAACTACTAAGGAAATAATGGTAAACTAGAATTATGAGAAATCCCGAAGAAAAATTCCCTTGAGACTAGAAAGCAATTCGTTGTTGAATCTTATAAGTAATGGGGTTACTTGACTTTTCCCAAATGACTGCAAAGCCATATTGGAAAAGGGGGTAAATGACAAAAGCACAATTTTTCATGAATAAATTATTAGACCAATTCAAATGAATTCTATTCAAGTGTGCTGAAAGTCTGGTGGATTTAAAACTAGTAAGGTACTAGTGGCTCATAGTGAATCTCCAAGTTTGATATTTGATCAAAGGATTTTGAAGTCGTTCAAAATAGTGAGTGGACATGCAATTTGCATGAAATTGAGTGGGAGCTATGAAAGTCTTCCTAAAACAATATGTGAATGAATTTTTTTAAGTGGGAGCAATGTAAGTCTCGAACGCAAATGTGTCGGGAACACATTTTGAGTGGGAGCAAAAATAAGTCTCATATTCAAATATGTAGGAACATATGTTGAGTAAGAGTAGTGACTCATACCCAAATATGTTCGGAACATATTTTTGAGTAGGATCTTAAAGGAGTGATTCTTAAGTGTGTATACGACACATTAAGAATAAAAGCGCAAGTACCAATAAATAAAGATTTGTAGGGAGTAGAAGTTGATAAAAATTATATTATGATATTATGTAGTATTCCTTGAAGGGATTCTGAAAAGATTTTCAGAATAGAAGTTAGTTAAGGAACCGGTCCTTGATAACTCAAATTAGCAATATAATTAAGTCTAACATCGATGGTTGAAAGAAAGAAAAGGATGATCATCATCCACTATGTTGAGACATAGGTTCTATCTTAGAAAAAACATGATGATAACTTAACATAGTATATGATATAAGAAGGAACGTTTGAAAAGTGATTAAGTTTGAATCACGGAACGTTGAGCTAACTTTGTCCGCAGTGTCTAATAGAGAACCGTAGACATGTTTTTCAAATCCATAAAGGATGGCATATCTTAAAGCATAAAGAGTTATGTTATAAGGGAATATGTTGGAAACTCCTGTATCGATAATACCGACTAAAGTCAAGTAAGAAGCAAGGTGAACGAAAACACCGAAAGTTTCACAGGGTGCACTAGTGTTTCGATAATTACATTTATAATAGATAAGGGTACCATCTAAAGTGATGTATAATGTTATGGTAGGGCTTGTTCGCTTTTAACGTAGAATGATGTGTCCCAGAGCACAGTGCCCATGAGAAAGGCCCCGAGATTGATATAACATCACTGTAGGCTCCTGGAAGCCGGCCTCGTTATGCTGCCATAACGACGATGCATACACAAAGATGTTATCATGTGATGATAAAGTATTAATGTCAATCAAGGTGACATTAGTAAGTTGCAAAGGATTTGGGACTATAAAGTACAGGCCCAAGACTCAACCTCTTCCATAAGCAAGCATGTTCAGGGTACCAGGATATATGGTGCCAATGATTAAGAACAAATGCAGCTAGTTTATTTCTACTCTAGTGCAAGTGGGAGGCTGTTGGAAATTTGCCCTAGAGACAAATAGTAATAAGGACTATTATAATATTTCTTAAAGTTTATGATTAAGTTTTATATCATGCTATAACTGTATTGAAAGGAAACATCAATACACATGTGATATATAAACAACCAGGGCTTCCCGGTAAAACCCTAGTCACTGGTTCATTGGTCAACAGATGATCAAGGTTTCCTGATCATGTGATGCTAGTTGGAAATGGAGTCAGCTCATTCTGAGAATGAGATGAACCAATACCCAACCTAAACATCGTGACCCGATCATGTCACGAAGTTCAAGTTATGATGATTAGAATAGACCTCGTAGACTATTCCTTAGACCGTGAGACTATATCAATCACTGTCTCCCAAGAATTCTTAGATAGCATCAAACGTCACTTATGACAGAGTGACCATAAAGGTGTGTTCAGGTATTCAGAGGAACTATAGAGGCAATATATGTCAAGAGCGGGATTTGTCCATCCACGTGACAGGAAGATACTCAAGGGTCCAGTCGGAGAAGTTATATCTAATAGATGCGCAGCATGTGATTTGATCATAGGGATATCACTTGTCGAAACGAGTCAAATAGCATTGTTTGGTAACAAGATTGAACAGGACATGGTGATGTCAATCAGATCTCGGGCAATGCAAGTATCGAGAGACAAAAGGAATAAGACGCGACTGTCTCGGTTCAAATGATGAAAGATCTTCGTGGAATGCATAGGGGTCACATGGCCATCCAGGTCCCTCTGACGATCATTGGTCTGGGAGTGTCCCGACCATGTATGGAGTGTTCCCGAACCGTAGGGTACCACGCTTAAGGGCTTGATGATGCTTAGAGAGTTTTTACAGGATCGGTAGAATCACCAAAGAAGAGAAGAGAGAAACCTGGAAGGGTTTCAATAAGTCTGGAGGATGTTTGGAGTGGAGGTGGAAGGTGTTTGCTGACACGTGGTTGACGTGGCTGCTCCTTCTTCTTCACTCCCAGGCACCAGCGCCAATAAGTTGCTTGTTGGCTCAAAATACGATGAGCTCATTGGGAACCCCAAGAGGAAGGTATGATGAGCACAACAACAAGTTTTCCCTCAGTTGTGAAACCAAGGTTATTGAACCAGTAGGAGCAAGGAAAAACCTCCAAGGTGTTGTTTCCAACTTGGAATCTGCACAACACATCCACAAAACTTTGTCCCCAACTTATAGTGAGGCTGTTAATCTCACCGGTTTTGCTGAAAACAAAGTATTAAACGTATTGTGTGGAAGATAGTAGTAACTTGCAGAAAGTAACAGAAAACAGTAAACAGTTGTAGATTGATGGTAAAAGAAAGGACCAGGGTCCATAGTTCACTAGTGGTGATTCTCGTTAAGATAGATGATATGTTGGGTGAACAAATTACAGCGTGACAATTGACAAACATCGAGAAAGCATACATGCATATACTAATCATCTTGACTCCTTTTAGATTCGATTGGGCATTACAACATTATACATAGACTGTAATCCAACTGCATCTATGACTAATAATCCACCTTCAGGTTATCATCCGAACCCCCTCCAACATTAAGTTGCAAGTAATAGATAATTGCATTAAGCATTGCGTGTAAAGTAAACAATACGATTGTTCTATGAATAAAGGATTGTTGTTTTCTCCCTAGTAGCAACAACACATCTAGTACCTTAGAGATTTCTGTCACTTCCCTAGATTACTAGAGGCATGAACCCACTATCGAGCATAAATACTCCCTCTTGGAGTTGCTAGCATCTACTCGACCAAGATAGCTACTAACAACGGAGAGCATGCAAGATCACAAATAACAAAGACATGATAGAATCAATAATCAATCTGAAATAGCATCTCAATATCCATCGGATCCTCGCAAACACAACATGTATGATTACAAATAGATGATCTTGATCATGAACGGAGCTCACAAGATCTAAACATGATAGCACAAAGGAGAAGAACCAACCATCTAGCTACTACATGGACCTGTAGTCAAAGGATGAACTACTCACGCATCACACCAGAGGCTTGCATGGTGATGAATAAGGCCTCCAGGGGGAATTCTCCCCTCCGGCAGGGTGCCGGGAAGAGCTTCAGATCCCTCCCGATCTAGGGATGGAGATGACGGTGGCTAAAGACACTTTCATGGAATTTTGATCGGGTACTTAGGGTTTCTGTATCGGAGGAAATATATAGTCAAAAGGGGAGGCCGAGGGGGTGCCCTAGGCGGCCACACCACCCACTAGCGCGGGCCAAGCCTGGCCACACGGCCAGGTGGTGTGGCCGGCCTCTGGCCCCTCTCCGTCTCGTCTTCTGGCTCCGTGTCCCCCTCGGTGAAATATTGACTTTGGCTTTTGTCCCATCCAATTCCGAGAATTTTCATTTTCTGACTTTCCTGGAACCAAAATCAGCAGAAATAGGTAGCTGGCACTGTGGCATCTTGTTAATAGGTTAGTCCAAGAAAGTGTATAACTCCAAAGTTGGGACAAAACATAAGAAAGTAGATATAAACCAAACCTGGAACATCAAAAATTATAGATATGTTAGCAACGTATCAACATCCCCAAGCTTAACTCCTGCTCGTCCTGGAGTAGGTAAGTGATAAAAAGAAAGAATAATTTTTGAGGTGACATGCACCATCATAAACTTGATCAAAGTATTTGTAAAACATTGGTAGCTGGGATCATAGTACTTCAACATAGCATGAAAGATATAGTTCTAACAATAAGACATAGTAACTATGTTGTAACATGAAAAGGCACAAACAAAAGAGTCATGAAAAACAATGCTTTGCAAGACGTTTGTTTGTTTCACATAAAGAAAGCATAATAAGAATGGTATTCAGCTTGTCCCTCATAGTGTAGCAAAACATAATTGCATAGGACACCTTCAAAGTTCATAAGGGTGACTAGATACAAATAGTTTAAGAACAAGCAATATCAAAGTTATGCATCAATCAACAAGTCTTGGGACAATGCACATTAAACTAAGAATGGCCACTATGCTCTCTTAATAGGTGCATAAAGATAGAAGATGGAGACTCAACATAAAAGTGAAAGAAAGGCCATCATAGAAGGAAGAAGGGATTCAAGTCTCATAAAGAGCTTCCAAAAATTATGGTACTTATTAGCTTTTAGCTCTCATTGCCCCTATCATAAGCATCTTGAAGTGATTAAGGTTAAAGTGAACAAACCATTGAGTATATGCTTGACAAAGTATAAGTTGGAAATCTCATGTCCGTTGAATACGAGGGCCGCTCCTCATGCTACTCAAGTTTAGTCACCGGTAAGTTCTTGTCATAGTAAGTACATGTGTATCATAGAGAACCGCCAACAGGTACCCGTTGCCCGATGATACGGAAGAATCCCCATATCAAAATGACAAGGCAAGCAGACAACGAGCATCTCAGGAATCTTCTTATTTACCATGGGAAAATGGTGCCTTTTTTTTCTTTTTTTTCTCAATCTCTATCTTTTTTATAAGAAGAATGCTTCATAGATTGCTCATTATGGTTACGTTGCAGGTTTCCACCATGATTAGGCATGGATTAGACCAGCGGCCCAGGCGTTTCTCTAACACATATACATAACTCCATGGACTTACAAGCTCCCCTTTCATTTCACACCGACAACATCCATATATAAAAGAGCATGATATCAACTGGGTACAATGTACAAGTGCAATATTGAAAGCGTTCCCCATGACAACATGGTTCTGCTAACTCTCAACTTATAAAGCGCAAGTATATACACAACATAGATGGGCACAATGGTTCAAGTTTATTAAGTGCAAGAAAATTAAAGTGTGCCATCAAGTTCATGAGAGCTTTAATCACTAATTTTCACATAACAAGTTTAATTCGGAAGGTAGATAAAAACATGAATACACTTGGAACAACAAATACTAATAGGTAGGTATGGTGGACTCTTCGGAATAACTTGGTTTTATTTGGAGTTGGATGCATGAGTGGAACTCATACTTGGTTATGGAGGCTAGCAAAAGACTGGGAGCGACCAATTAAGAGAGCAATAATGACCATAATCATGCAGAGCGACAAAACATCATTGATTAAAGCATAAAGTGATATTACAAGTCGAAAACTAAAGGATCATCGAGGCTATGGTGACTTGGGATAGTCATAACATGGTGTGATCATGCGCCAAGTCATCCAAATAAAGCATCAAAGGAGAATACCACAATACTATGCTTTAATATGCTAAAACAACGCATGATTCTTTCAAGGCACATTAAGCAATCTCAATTGTTTATAACAAGTCATGCTACAACAAAAATCACTAAGCATAAAGCCAAAACAATACCAAGCATGACATGACAAAGTCCAAGTCACAGTCAAAAACAAGCTCCTCTTACCACTTAAGCATGTACTTTCCTACTCTTTTCCAATCCAAGCCAAACTTATTTGAAAACTAATGTATGAAAGAGGGGGGTCCAACCAATTTATTCAAGAAAACTAGGCAAACCAAACAAACGAAAACCAAAACCAAAAACAAAAACGAAGACGCTCCAAGAACAACACAACTGTGCATGAAACAATAAAAATGAAGTGTTTGGAAGAAACCTGAGATTTTTATTGATGAAGAAGGGGATGCCTTGGGCATCCCCAAGCTTTGACGCTTGTACTTCTTGGATATTTCTTGGGGTGACACGCGTGGCATCCCCAAGCTTGAGCTTTAGTTCATTCTTCATCTCATTACATCATTCTTTCCATACACCTGAAATTTTTCCTTCATACAAAACTTCACACAATCTTTATTAGCAACATTAGTGCACTCAAGATAATAAGTCTTTGGGTTCAGTTCCAACACCAATAAAACTTCCATTAAAACACAAGCTACTGTAGCACTTCTCTCAAAAAGCTCAATTCCCCAAAAAGAACTAAAAAAGGAATCAACAAGAAGCAAATTCAAATAATGGCATAAATCTGTCAAAACAGACCAGCAGGTAAAACCCAATTTTTTGGAAGACCTTCTGTTGCTAAAATAGAAAAGTGTTGAACTAACGTAAGTTAGATAACAACCGGGGCAGAAGCAAAAAAAATCACAGCTCAAACCGACATACAGAGATTTTACACGAATTTTTACAGCCAAGCACAAAAATCTGTTTCAGGACAGCAACTTTCCCAAGCATTACTTCTCTCTCATTAGAGGTTACTCTTGGCACAAAAAGCAAATAAAAAGGATAAGGATCGGTTATTACAGAGGTAATAACTTCCAATACTCATCTAAAACTTTTAGGTTATCTCCTAATAAGTACTTTTCTTTAACGCCTTTAAGTTAGGCATAAGAAGCAAGAAAAGAATCAAGTGTTCTCAAATGAAGAAGCATTAAAATCAAATTTCTTGCTCTTACCTATCTTACTTTTATTCTTAACCTTGGGGAACATATGATTGTTTGGTGGAGAAGCAAAGTGCATGGTGCCCTTTTCCACATCTATTATTGCTCCAAGGAGTTTCAATAGGGATCTTCCAAGTGTAATTTGTCCTTTTCCTACACATTCAATAACAAGATAATCAGTAGAAACCATTTTCCCTTGGATCTTTGTAAACACTCCTTCATCTATTCCAATGGGTAATATTGTGGCATTATTAGCAAGAAATATTTCTCCTCCTCCTTTAGAAAGTCCCCAAAGATTCAAAGATTCATAGATATATTTAGGCATAAGACAGAATTCAGACATAATAGCACATCAAGCATGAAAATTTTCATTATTTATAACAACCTTCAATTTGGGAAGCCATTTTGAGGGTTCATAATTTATTGAAACATAATCATGATGCTCTCTAAGCGTGTTATAGCAATCTTTTAAACTAGCAGTGTGGGTCTCAAGAGTGTTCAATATAGCAAATACGTTTATAAAGGAAGAATCAGATTTGCTCGGCAGGTTGCAAGTTAAGACCAACTTCTTTATGGCATTACAAGCATCATCCTCATTGCATTGGAAGAAATCTCCTCCCACTACATCATCCAAAGCATATCTATAGCAAAGAGCAATTCCAAGATAAAAACTGCTAAGAAACAAGCTTTGAGTCATTTTAGGTTCAGTTTTTTCATGTGAATTAGAGATTCTAGACCAACCTTATTTGAAACTCTCTTCAATTCCTTGTTTGAAAGTAAAAATAATTTCTTCAGCTAACATAGTGATTGGAGCAATGCTAGACATAATAGCAACTTAGGATAGGAACTAATAATAATTTTTTTGTGTTTTTAATAAAGAAAGCAAATTAGTACAACTATTTTTTGTGTGTTTTTGATAAAGAAACAAGAAAACAAAGCAGAAATAAACTAAGAAAAAAAAATAACAAAGTAAAGAGATTGGTTATGAGGGACTCCCCTTGTGAAGATGTCCTTGTCTCCCCGGCAACGGGGCCAAAAAATTTGCTTGCTGACGCGTGGTTGACGTGGGAGCTTCTTCTTCACTCCCAGGCACCAGCGCCAGTAAGTTGCTTGTTGGCTCACAATACGATAAGCTCGTTAGGAACCCCAAGAGGAAGGTATGATGAGCATAACAACAAGTTTTCCCTCTGTTGTGAAACCAAGGTTATCGAACCAGTAGGAGCAAGGAAACACCTCCAAGGTGTTGTTTCCAACTTGGAATCCTGCACACCACAACCATAGAACTTTGTCCCCAACTTATAGTGAGGTTGTCAGTCTCACCGGTTTTGCTGGAAACAAAGTATTAAACGTATTGTGTGGAAGATAGTAGTAACTTGCAGAAAGTAACAGAAAACAGTAAACAGTTGTAGACTGATGGTAAAAGAAAGGACCGGGGTCCATAGTTCACTAGTGGTGATTCTCCTTAAGATAGATGACATGTTAGATGAACAAATTACAGCGGGACAATAGATAAACATCGAGAAGGCATACATGCATATACTAATCATCTTGACTCCTTTGAGATTCGATTGGGCATTACAACATTATACATAGACCGTAGTCCAACTGTATCTATGACTAATAATCCACCTTCAGGTTATCATCCGAACCCCCTCCAGTATTAAGTTGCAAGCAACAGATAATTGCATTAAGCATTGCATGTAAAGTAAACAATATGATTGTTCTATGAACAAAGGATTGTTGTTTTCTCCCTAGTAGCAACAGCACATCTAGTACCTTAGAGATTTCTGTCACTTCCCTAGATTACTAGAGGCATGAACCCACTAGCGAGCATAAATACTCCCTCTTGGAGTTGCTAGCATCTACTCGGCCGAGATAGCTACTAACAACAGAGAGCATGCAAGATCACAAATAACAAAGACATGATAGAATCAATAATCAATCTGAAATAGCATCACAATATCCATCGGATCCCCACAAACACAACATGTATGATTACAAATAGATGATCTTGATCATGAACGGAGCTCACAAGATCTAAACAGGATAGCACAAAGGAGAAGAACCAACCATCGAGCTACTACATGGCCCCGTAGTCCAAGGATGAATTACTCACACATCACACCGGAGGCTTGCATGGTGATAAAGAAGGCCTCCAGGGTGAATTCTCCCCTCTGGCAGGGTGCCGGGAAGAGCTTCAGATCCCTACCGGTCTAGGGATGGAGATGACGGCGGCTACAGACTCTTTCGTGGAATTTTGATCGGGTACTTAGGGTTTCTGTATCGGAGGCAATATATAGTCAAAAGGGGAGGCTAAGGGGTTCCCTAGGCGGCCACACCACCCCCTAGCACGGGCCAGGTGGTGTGGCCGGCCTCTGGCCCCTCTCCGTCTCGTCTTCTGGCTCCGTGTCCCCCTCGGTGAAATATTGACTTTGGCTTTTGTCCCGTCCAATTCTGAGAATATTCATTTTCTGACTTTCGTCGAACCAAAAATAGTAGAAAACATGCAGCTGTCACTGTGGCATCTTGTTAATAGGTTAGTCCAAGAAAGTGTATAAAAATACTCCAAAGTTTGGACAAGACATAAGAAAGTAGATATAAACCAAGCATGGAACATAAAAAATTATAGATACATTAGCAACGTATCAGTGTTTCATAGCCACGGAGATTGAATAATATGTGAATGAATGTTAAATATTGATTTAATCCTTTATTCATGATTATTTAATAAAATAAAAATCAATTAAAGGTCAAAAAGGTTTAATGGGCTAATTCCGTAGGAAGAAGGGTCCGTGACGGAAAGGCAAGAGGAGAGAGGAGGCAAGGGGGTGGCCGGCTGGGCCAAGCCTCCCCGTGCGGGGCACCAGGGCCGGCCGGCAGCTTCCCCCTCTCCCCCTCCTTTAGTCCCACCCCTGGACTTTAAGGGAGGTAGTACCTCCCCCCCTATATATAGTGGGGGTATTTTGACCAGAAAAGACACAACACAATATTCAATAAAGATTTCGTCTCTTTTGGGGAGATCTCCATTTGATATTCTCTCTCTCCCATGCCCGTGGTCCCAAGTTCGGATTGCACGAATGAGAGACATCTTCATCGCAGAGCGTCGTCGCACTGCGGGATTCGGATCTAGGAGCTCAACTTCCGCAACTGTTGCTGGATCGGGGAAGAAGGAGTCATCACCAGGCACCGGACGTGTGTAACTCCCCGCGAGGTGTCACACTTGGGGCACTAGGAGTTGTTGGAGCCGTAGGAGCATGAGGACTTCAACACGACCTTGAGGTTGGCTTCAGATCGTCTACATCAACCACGCTCTCCTAAGCATTGACAACGCTTTTCGGTCTTCAAGGGTAAGTTCACGAAAAGCCCCTCCTATTACTACATTACTAATATATAGTTCCTGGCAACATTAGGGGTTTAGGGGCATAGGGTAAATTTTTATTGTTTTCATAAGCGAACCCTGACAAGTATGAGATAAGAATGCCACAACAATAACCATGACCATGATGATGGAAAGTCTGGGAATCTCAAGTTCGTTATGCCCAAGTTCAAGGGAGAAGAAAATGCCAATGCATATATTGAATGGGTACTCAGAGTTATTAAAACCTTTCATGTCCATAAGTACTCTAAAGAGAATAAAGTTGTAATGGCATCTCTTGAGTTTGAGGACTATGCTAATATTTGGTGGGAAGATTATCAAAGCTTCTATGAGAAGGAAGAAGAGCCACCGGTTAGCACTTGTATGGAAATGAAACAAGTGATGTATGCAAGGTTCGTCCCTGAGCATTATCGACAAGACCTATTCGACAAGCTCAAAAACTTTAAACAAGGCATAAAGTCCATTGAAGAGTACTACAAGAAAATGAAGATGATGATGATGCGAGCCGATGTGAAAGAGCGCGAGGAGTAAACAATGGCAAGGTTCCTCAATGGTGAGCCATCCAATACAGAAAATTGTTGATTTCCAACATTAAAAGAACCTCGTCAAGCTTCTACACCAAGCCACCAAAGTCAAGCGTCACATGCAAAAGGAATACGCATATGATAATACCAAGACATACTTTTCTTTGATCAATTCAAATGCACCCACCAAGTCAACAAATCAGGCCTCAAGCTCGTCCAGGTAAACAAAAACTCCAATGGAATCCACCTCCAAGAAACAACATATAGTGACGTCATTTGATACAAGTGTGGAGGAAATGGCCATAAACAATATGAGTGCATCAACACAAGAGTTATGCTTATATATGAAAACAGAGAAACTTATTCCGTGTGTGAAGGAGAATATGAAGCATTGGCATGAGTTTCTCTCATAATGAGAGTTGCCAAAAAGGAAGAGGACACACTTCTATGCGAGCATGATCCAGGCCCTTCGCAAGAGTGATTTGAGTGTGACCCATCCTAACAAATCATCATACAACTCTCTCTCTCTCTCTCTCTCTTTGTTGTCGGTTTTTCAAGGTACCAAAGATAGGCCACCACTTCCAAGACACAATCTACAAGATCTCCAACTGCAACATGAAGACAAGAACAACTACTAGCTATTCGACGACTTTGAACAAGGCTTCGACACTGGAGATCCAATTGCATACAAGCTCAAGACCAGAGACAAATCTCCTTCCTTAAATGGTGATCATGGAACATCGTTGAGGTCGACTCTTTTTCAAGAGGGGGAGATGATGCAGCCCATCATATGGTAATAACCATTGAACCATGTCATATTACTCCAACCATTTCACCTAAGGTGAACTCCTTCCATCTCTCGTCCTCCGTTAGTCTTCACTTGAATGGGACTCTACTTGAGTCGGATGCCTATCTTATGCCTTGGTCCCTTTCCATGATTATGACGCCAAAAGGAGATGCAAATGACAACCAAGAAGACAAGACCCCCAAGAAAGAAGCATGGAAGAAGAGACGAAAGAAGCTGGTATCAAACCGGTGGCCAACCCGACACATCGGACCCGTCGTAAAACCGGACACACCAATCTAGCAGCCAAACTGGCACATGGGCCTAGCGCCAAAATAGACCTGGAAAACTGGATGCACGTCAACCCAAACTAGTGCTCCAACAAAATTGCCTGCAGTATACCAAGTTGGCATTCACCGACCCAATTTGGCGCCATGTTGGTTTGAGCATCCCAAACCGACGCTAGATCCAGCACCGCCGGATTTACCACCGAAATGGCCTATGCACAGAAACATGTTTGATGCCCTTGAATATTCCTCTACCTACACCATTCGCCCCTAGTACTATAAATATCCCCTTGTGGCTTAGACCTAGACATATGATTGATGAACTTTGAGTCGAGTTGGCTTAGCCTCCACTTTCCCATAGGGGGACCTATTGGAAATATGCCCTAGAGAAAAATAATAATATGGATTATTATCATATTTCATAAAGTTTATGATTAAGTTTTATATCATGCTATAACTGTATTGATAGGAAACATTGATACATGTGTGATATACAAACAACCAGTAGTTCCTGGTAAAACTCTAGTCACTAGTTCATTGGTCAACAGATGATCAAGGTTTCCTGATCATGTGGCATTTATGCCAGTTGACAATGGAGTCACCTGATTACAAGAATGAGATGATGAGCTATACCCAATCTAAGCATCGTGATCCGATCATGTCACAAAGTTCAAGTCATGATGATTAGAAAAAAGGCATAGTGTCTTATTTCTTAGACCGTGAGACCATATCAATCGCTGTCACCCGAGAATACTTTGATAGCATCAAACATCACTTGCGTGAGCAGTGAGCATGATAGATGTATGCAGGTACTCAAAGGGGAATGTAGAAGCATTATGTGTCAAGAGCGGGATCTGTCCATCCGTGTGACGGAAAGATACTCGAGGGCCCACTCGGAAAATTTATATCCAAACAACTGTGCAACGTCTGACTAGGTCACGGGGATATCACTTGTCGAAACGAGTCAAGTAGCATTTGTCAGTAACGATATTGAACACGACATGGTGATGTCACTGATTATATCTCGAACAAGCAAGTATCAAAGAGATAAAGGAAATAGAACACGATGTTCATGGTTCATACGATGAAAGATTCATGGAATGCATAGGGGTCATCATGGGCATCTAGGTACCGTTGTTGATCATTGGTACGAGAGGGATCTCGACCATGTCTAGAGTGTTCCTGGACTGTGGGGTATCACGCTTAAGGGCTTGATGATGCTCAGAGATCGTTTGGTACATTCGGAATCACCAAAGAATAAAGAGAGAGAAAACCGGAATGAGTTTCGGTAAGTCCGGAGTAGGTGTGGAGTGGGGTGGAAAGGGTTCCATAGCCATGGGGATTAAATGTGTCATGGTGGTGGCATGGCAGATGCCATGGATAGGCTAAAGATGGGGCCAATGAGTGCTAGGGGAATCCAGGGAGGGAGAGCGTGGTGATTCCACGCACGGAAGTTCTTATATTTCCTCTATCAATGGTTTTTACAAAAGCACTTGAGGCTCTTAGCAAGAAGGAGACGGTGTCCCTTACTCCCTACGAAGTAACCCTAGTGTTCTACCTTAGACAGAGAATGATTGATCGACCGGACGGCCCCTTCTATGGAGGCCCCGGTGCTCCTTATATAGGGAAGCCCGGGTTACAATTCTAGGGCATAGGTGGCAGCATATTCTACGAATATGCTCCTTTCCTAAATCAGATGCTTCTTTATTCTCTTTAACGGCTCATCCGAGCTTTGGACGTAACCCACAGCGTAATCCTTGTCTTTTGGCATCACCAGCCACGGGCTACATTATCCGGCTTTGTCGGTGTCACCTTGGTCACCCCTGACCCGCTGGTCCTCTTCTTTACTTTGCGTTGCTCATGTTATAGCTAATAAAGCCACCTTTTGACCAGCGGGGGATCCTTCTCTTGGAAGCTAAGATAATACAGCGAGCATACAACTAATCCGTCTTACCAAGTTACCTGCAAAACAGATAGACAGGGCCAGCATGAATCTTATGCCGGCCGGACCATAGTCAAGGAGATGATCCATGGGCTGGGTCACACTATGATTCGGCCTGCCTTGAGGTGACCCGATCAACACTTGCTTTGACCGCGCCGTACCCCGGCTAACTCGGCCCTTATACCCCGGTGTTACCCTACCCGGGGGTATCCCCCAACAAAATGATATGTAAGTAAATGTTAAATATTGATTTAATAATTGATTTATAATTATTTAATTAAAGAAAAATCAATTAAAGGGTCAAATACCTAATTGGGCCTAATTCCATAGGGAAAAGGCTCATGAAGGAAAGTCAGAAGGGAGGAAGGAAGAGGGGTGGCCAGCCGGGCCAAGGGACCCCGAGTGGGGTCCACTTGGGCCCTAGATGGCAGTGTCCAAGCCCCCTCTCCTTTGTTTAGTCCCACATGGCTAATGCAATTGGCTAGGGGGGAACCCCTATATATTGTGAGGGATTTTGACAAATTAAATACACAATAATCAATAAAAGGTTCCGTCTCCTTTGGGGAGACCTCCAGTTGATATCTCTCTCCCGCAATCGTGGTCCCGAGTGAGGACTGCGAGAATAGGAGAATTCTTCACCGCGGAGCACCGTTGTTCTGCGGGATTCAGATCCATAAGATCTACTTCCGCAACCACCGCTGGATCGGAGGAGCGAGAGTCATCGTCAAGCACTGGACGTGTGTAACTCCCTCAGAGGTGCAACATCTGGGGCACTATGATTCGTCAGAGCCACATGAGCCGAAGGACTTCAACATGACCCCAAGGTCGGCATCGTACGACTACATCAACCATGCTCCCTTGAGCGTTGACAACGCTTTTAGGTGTTCAAGGTTAAGTTCGCGAAAAGCCCCTCCCGTTACTGCATTACTAATAGATAGGTACTGGCATTAGGGTTCTTGGCGTAGGATTTTTTTGTTTTTGTACGTGAACCCCAACTGCGGTATCAGAGCTAGATCTATGTGTATTGCTAGTACGGGTAGAACACACGAGATGTAGCGTGTGGGCGTTGATCTTATAGTTGTTACCCTCTCATGTGTATTTGTGCATACCGCAGTAATGCTTGATGAAGCGGCCCCCAACCAACTTTACATGTTAACTCACAAGACTGTTCCACGCTTGACATACGGCTTGTTCCGTATACAGTGTCTTTGGGGGTGTCTATCTCTCTCGTATTAGTTGGTATGCCATTTCCAAAGGAGGGCCCTAAGAGGGGTGTAGTATAGACAACTATTCGATCCACGTTGTGGTTGAAGTTCGTAGGTAAGAAATGGTTCTTATGCGAAGACCCTAGCAGCCACGTAAAACATGCAAAGATAAAGTAGAGGCGTCTAAATTTGTTTTGCAGGGGCGATGTGATGTGATATGGTCATAGTCAAGGTAAAGTAGTTTACTTTCTGTTGCTAGGAATAGTAATGATCATGTTGATGGTAGACTACAACACCAAGAGCGATGTTACCCTAGCGCCCACGACGCCGGAACCCTGGTGCCGGACCCGGAGGCGCATGATGGAGATCATAGTGTGGTGACCATATCGCATCACACTTACATTCAATGCTTGTTGTTTGTGCTTCTTATTAGTTTTATATTATTAGATACTCAACGGTAACCTAATAAGATGATCCCTAAACAAAATACCAATGAGTGTTCTCCATTAGTGTGCACCACCAAGAAATCTCTCCATTTTGAGGCATGTCGTGACAATCGGGTGTCACACATATCTTGGTGCATGATACGTCGTAAACGTATATATAATTTTTGATGTTCCATGCTTGTTTTATATCTACTTTCTTATGTTTTGTCCACACTTTGGAGTATTTTTACACATTTTCTAGAACTAACCTATTAACAAGATGCCACAGTGCCAGTTGCCTGTTTTATGCTTTTTTTGGTTTTAGAAAAGCTAGTAAGGAAATATTCTTGGAATTGGACCGGACAAAAGCCAAAGTCAATATTTTACCCGAAGCAACACGGAGTCCAGAGGGGAGACGAAGTGGCATACCAGGGCAACCACACCCTAGGGCAGCACGGCCTAGGGGCACGCCACCAGGGGGTGTGGGCCCCTGGTACTCCACCGACCTTGCCCCTTCGCCTATAAAAGCCCCCCGGGACGAAAACCCTAAGGACCCGATCAAAATTCCACGAAAGAGTCTGTAGCCACCGTCATCTCCATCCCTAGATCGGGAGGGATCTGACGCTCTTCCCCGCACCCTGCCGGAGGGTAGAGATCACCCTGGAGGCCTTCTTCATCATCATGCTTGCCTCTGGTGTGATGCGTGAGTAGTTCATCCCTGGACTACGGGTCCATGTAGTAGCTAGATGGTTGGTTCTCCTCCTTTGTGCTATCATGTTTAGATCTTGTGAGCTCCGTTCATGATCAAGATCATCTATTTGTAATCTTACATGTTATGTTTGCAGGGATCCAATGGATATTGAGATGCTATTTCAGATTGATTATTGATTCTATCATGTCTATGTCATTTGTGATCTTCCATGCTTTCCGTTGTTAGTAGCTATCTTGGCCAAGTAGATGCTAGCAACTCCAAGAGGGAGTATTTATGCTCGATAGTGAGTTCATACCTCTAGTAATATGGGGAAGTTACAGGAATCTCTAAGGTACTAGATGTGTTGTTGCTACTAGGGAGAAAACAACAATCCTTTGTCCATAGGGCAATCATATTGTTTAGTTTACACACTTTGCTTAATGCAATTATCTGTTGCTTGTAACTTAATACTGGAAGGGGTTCAGACGATAACCTGAAGGTGGATTATTAGTCATAGATGCAGTTGGATTACGGTCTATGTATTATGTTGTAATGCCCAATGAAATCTCATAGGAGTCAAGATGTCTAGTATATGCATGTAGGCTTTCTCGGTGTCTGTCAATTGCGTCGATGTAATTTGTTCACCCAACATGTTATCTATCTTAAGGAAAATCACCTCTAGTGAACTATGGACCCCGGTCCATTCTATTTACCATCAATCTACCATCTATTATTTACTATTTACTATTTACTTTCTGCAAGCAATTACTATCTTCCGCACAATACGTTTAATCCTTTGTTTTCAGCAAAACTGGTGAGATTGACAACCTCACTGTAAGTTGGGGGCATGGTTCTGTGTTGTGTTGTGCAGGATTCCAAGTTGGAGACAACACCTTGGGGTTGTTTCCTTGCTCCTACTGGTTCGATAACCTTGGTTTCATAACTGAGGGAAAACTTGTTGTTGTGCTCATCATACCTTCCTCTCAGGGTTCCCCAACGAGCTCATCGTATTTTGAGCCATCAAGCCTTTTTTTGGCGCCGTTGCCGGGGAGTCAAGGACATCTTTACAATGGGAGTCTCTCACAACCAATCTCTTTACTTTTTTTGCTTAGTTTATTTCTGCTTTGTTTGCTTGTTCCTTTATAAAAAACACAAAAAATTAGTTGTACTGGTTTGTTTCTTTTATCAAAAATACAAAAAAAAACACAAAAAAATTAGTTCTTTCTGTAGTTGCCACCTCGTTCTTAGATCACCATGTTGATCCCTAAGTTCACCCTGAAAGACCTTTCAATGGGTAGTGGCTCCATAATTGGTAAAGATAATATTGAAGAATTCTTCAATCATGTTAGCAAGCATGAGGATATTGAGGATAGATCCTTAGCAGAACTTGCTCCAAATTATGAAATTGCTACAGCTTCTTTAGTTCACATGTCGGAGGCTAGGTTTGATAACCTTAACCCCATGATGCAAGTAATGTTTCTTAAACTTAAAGATATTGAAGATACTGAAAAGAGAGAATTTATCCTAGAAACTTTGCTTAAAGAATTCTATGATGTTATTTAAGAATCTAGAAAAGACTTTGATCGCTTTAAATATGTGATACGTCCATTTTGCATCACTATTCTATATCATAATTTACTATTATTCATTGATATATTTTGTATTAAGAGATGATACTTATGTTATATCATCTGGTTTTGCATGGTTGATGACTTTTGGAGGATGGACCGCTGAAGTCAGGATTCTGATGGAAAAGGCGCCGTTTGAGGCAAAATTCGCGAAGATCAGAAAATCCAGGAAAATATATGGAAAATCATATTTTTTCTAGAAGACGAAGGATGCCAGAAGGGGGAGTGGAGAAGGGCCATAGGGGGCCCATGACACCCCCTAGCGCGGGCTACCCTTGGCCTCGCCACCAGGTGGTGTGGCCACCCTGGCCCACCTCCAGCTCTCCCCTTTGGCGTATATTATCCCCACGAAACCCTAAGCCTCGGGGGGTGACCACAGAAAGATTCCGCCACCTCTACGGGGCGGAAAACCATAGAGAGAGAAAGATCTCTCTAGCAGACAGATTCTGCCGGGGGAAATTCCTTCCCGGAGAGGGGAGATCATCGCCATCAACACCACCATCAAGCTAGACTTCATCGGGATCATCATCATCACCACCACCATCATCTCCACCAGCGCCATCATCACCACTCCATACCGCTGTAACAATTGGGTTGAATCTTGCATAGTTCTTAGGGGAAACTTTCCCGGTGTTGATTACTAGTTGTAGTTGATGCTATTGAGTGGAACCATTGAATTTTCGTTTATGTTCAGATTGTTACTTATCATTATTTCATCTCTGATCTTGATCCATATGATGTCTTGTGAGTAGTTTGTTTAGTTCTTGAGGACATGGGAGAAGTCATGTTGTTAATAGTGGAATTGTGTTGAGAAATATTCAATGGTTTGATAATTAAGTTGTGGTGTATTTCTTCTAGTGGTGTCATGTGAACGTCGACTACATGACACTTCACCTTTATGGGCCTAGGGGAATGCATTGTGTATTTGGCTACTAATCATAGGGGTTGCCGAAGTGACAGAAACCTGAACCCCCGTTAGGAAACCATTGCACAAGGGACATCAGGGTCTTAGAGTTTAAAGTTGTGTTTAGGTTTATACCTTAATTACTTTCTTGTACTTGCGGATGTTTGCAAGGGGTATAATCACAAGTATGTATTAGTCCTAGGAAGATCGGTACATTAGCACAGGTTTACCCACACAACACTTAGCAAACTAAAGAAGATTAATCAACTATATGAAGCGAAAGCACTTGACGATATTCCCATGTGTCCTCAAGAACGTTTGGTCATCCTAAGTAATACAACCGGCTTGTCCTTTGCTAAAGAAAGGATTGGGCCACTTGCTGCATTTATTATTATTGTCTTTTATTTACTCGTACTTTATTTATCTGCATTATCAAAAACCCCTAAAAATCCGTTTGCTAAGTATTTACAGAGAATTCCTGATCCAAGACACTCGTCAACACCTTTTGCTCCTTGTTGGGTTCGACACTCTTACTTATCAAAAATACTGCGATACACACCCTATACTTGTGGGTCATCAAGAATATTTTCTAGAGCCGTTGTCGGGGAGTGAAGCGCTATTGGAGAGTGAACTGGTAAAGGAAACTTCTACTGTGAGTATTGTTTATTTTTGTTAGTTACTTTATTTTCAATATGGATAATTCACTTTGTTTCTTATTTCGTAATGCTACTACCACTGCTAAGGTAGTAGATGAACCACCACCTGCTGAAAATGATACTTTTAAGACACCTACAAGAATTATTGATCGTGTTATGGATAACTACTATTTTGGAGATGGAACTATCCATCCCGGTGATCATTTGCTTTTTATACACGAATTATGCGGGTTGTTCAAGTGTGCAGGTATTGCAATAGATCAAGTCAAGAAGAAGTTATTCTCATTATCACAGAAAGGAAGAGCTAAAGAATGGTATAAGCTGCTGAAGAATGGTCAAGCTCTTGAATGGGAGGAAGTAGTACCTCTCTTTTATTCTAAATTTTATCCTCCTAGTGAGATTCACAAAGATCGGAATCAAATATACAAATTTTGTCCTCTAGATGGAGAGAGTACAGCTCAAGCTTGGGGGAGACTGAAGTTACTAATGCTCAAATGTCCTATTCATGAACTCCCTCACAATATTATTATCAATAACTTTTATGCAAGACTTTCTCTTCATGATAAGGATCTATTGGATGCTTCTTGTGCTGGATCATTCACACGCATGGAAGAAGAAGCTAAATGGGGTCTTCTAGACTATATTCAAGACAATGCTGAAGCTGAATGCATTGAATCTTTTATGGGAACTGATGACTTTCAAAATATTAGAAATGCTTACGGTCTTGATTCTCAAGTTATTGCAAGTTACTTTAAAGCTTTTGCTTCTTATATTGAAATTCCTAAAAAGAAGTGGAATAAGTATCATGCACCTTACAAAGATATTGTTAATTGTGTTCCTACAAGAAATCCTGAAGTTTATACTGCTAATCATGTTTTACCCAAACCTTACATTGAGAAAATGCCTTTCCCAGTCAAGATAAAGGAACATTCTATGATAGCTAGTATGGTTAATGAAAGTACAAATAAAGCTATTGAACCTAATGAACAAGTAGCTGTTGAACCTATTATAGTAAATGTGAAAGACTTTGTCACTAAATATGTAGGAGATGGACACACTATTCTTTGTAAGGATACTTCTAAAACTGTTTTACAAAGTAGTGTTATAAGAACTAGTGTCCCTGTGTTTTCTGTTAGAATAAGTGATCATTGCTACAATGGTTCTTGCGATAGTTATATCATTAAATTTATGCATGATACTGAAAGTTACTATGAGAGAGGGAAAAGTGTTCTTATGCATCTCAAAAATATTAAGTTTCCTCGCTTTATGCTGAAAATCTTTATGTTACACTTGTTTTGCCTTCCTATGCTAGCAGCCTTTGGTTTCAACAATTTATTTGCTTACAAAATTCCTTTGCATAGGAAGTGAGTTAGACTTAAACATGTGTATTTTTGCTTATTGATGTTCTCTTTAACTTTGATTCATATTTATATGTGAGCATCATTGAAATTATCATGCCCATCTTAATGGCTATAAAGAAAGAGCTTTTGGGGAGACAACCCAATATATTTGAGCTTTCAGTTTGTTTTTGTTTATTTGAGTCTTGGAAGTTATTACTTAGGTAATAACCTCTCCTTATCCTTTTCG
Source organism: Avena eriantha (assembly GCA_910589775.1). Taxonomy (NCBI): domain Eukaryota; kingdom Viridiplantae; phylum Streptophyta; class Magnoliopsida; order Poales; family Poaceae; genus Avena; species Avena eriantha. The sequence continues at coordinate 61,736,237 of OU342745.1, read as the reverse complement.
TTTGGTTTTTGTGTCAAGATCAACCTCTAATGACAGAGACGTAATATTTGGGAAAGTTGCTGTCCCGAAACAGATTTTTGTACTTCGCTCTAAAAATTCGTGAAAAATCTCTGTACGTAGGATTGAGCTGTAATTGTTTGTGCTTGTGCCCCAGGTTGTTATTTAACTTTCGTTAGTTCTGCACTTTTTTATTTGAGCAACAGGTGATTTTTGAAAAAATTGATGTTTACCGGCTAATCTGTTTTGACAGATTTTTCCACTCTTGCATTTGCCTCTTAAATCGATTTCCTTTTTGAAGTCCTTTTGGGATTTTGAAAGGAGTTGTTTCAGTAGCTTATGTTTTGATGTATTTTAGTTGAAATTGAACTTAAAAGGTTTATTACCTCGTATGCACTAATGTTGCTAATGAGAATTGTGTGAAAGAAATTTTCAGGTTATAGGAGAAAATGGTGTAATAAGATAGTGAAAGGTTAAAATGACTCAAGCAATATGTGTATGAAGATGAAGATATTGATGTTATTCAAGTAGTGACTCCGGAAAAATTTATTAAACACCAAGTTCAGAGACCTGCAGAATCTGTTTTCAAATAGGTAACAGTTCTGGTAAGAAAAGGTCTGCGAAAAATCTGTCAAGTTATATTTTTGCAGTTTTTATCTAATAAGGAAAGCAACGAAGCGAAAGAGAGATGGAAACGGAGCTAGGGTGGCTCACACCACCCTGTGGTGCGGGCCCACCTGGCCGTGGCACTAGGTGGTGTGGCCGCCCCAGAGTCCGTCTCCGACCCATTTTCTCCCAGTACTTTCCTTTTATTGTAAAACTTCGTAATATATAATCCCCTCGATCCCCCGAGGTTTGTATATCGTGTTTTCGTCGTGTTTCCGTTTTGATTTGTTTCTGCCAGGAACTATTCTTAAAGTTTAGAAGCACAATGGTCTCTGCCAATGATAAGGGAAAGGAGCCTACGAAGGAGGATCTCCAAGACCCTAAGCAGGAGAAGGAGATCGAGAGTAAGGATGAAGAGGAGGCAAAGAAAAACTAGCATCCGCACACTAGCCACCATTGCAAGCATTGGATTAGTGGCTAGCCCTGCCAGGTTCAAAAGGACTACACGGTTGTCCACTGAAGGAAAGCCTCCGCGCCACTGTTTGGCTTCACGGTCACCTTCTCCACGCACAAAGAATCCTTTCCATACCCTTATACATGAGCATCAATTCCAGAATATGCCAAAGGATAAACTACCCTCCAATTGGGACATGCCCCATTCTAACCATGTAGGAAAATAAGACTTAAAGGAGGAAGAGTGGGGAAAGAATCGTACTAGCTAGGATTCACAACCCGACATGATCATGAACTGCATTGAGCACAACTCGGAGTTGAATCGTACTCTCGCCTTTGAGATTGAGGACTTGAGGAAACTGATCCAAAATCTCATCAAGAGAACACCACCACCACCGAAGGAGTAATTCGTCATCGAGTTTTGGCATCCCCTTGGTTTGTTCCAAGCTTGGGGGAGTGTCGCGATATCACATCTCTATCTTCTATCTTTTTACCTTTTAGTAGAGTCATATCATGAATAGAGAAGTTATCATGTAGGATGGTTTGCATTATGGAAGTGTCCCCCTCTCGTTAGATATGTATCCCTTGGTGTGAATTGCTGTTATGGAATATTAATGAGAAGTTCTATCATTTATTCTTTTGAATATCTTATATTAGTTTTCAATTGCTTTTATATGATTGATCTTGTTGTTAGTATTGGTATCACTTTGGGATCATGAAGTAAATTTAGTTGGTTTTGAAAACCTGGCTCGTTCAGTAGCAACACTATTATGAGAATTGAATGAAAAAGATAAAAGTACTTTCAAGAAAAATAATTTCATCATCTTTCTTGTTTGGCTCATAAGCTTAGTATTCTCTAGTTAAGATCTTTTGTGCTTCCAAGGAAGATTGCATGTTTGTTTTACTCACCTATATGTTTGTTTGTTTCCTTCAACTCTTATGCTTGTTACCCAGCTTTGCTAGCCAAATACCTGTACTGAGAGGGAATGCTTCTCGTGCATCCAATCCTTAAACCCAAACCTATGCCATTTTTGTCCACCATATCTACCTATTAGCATTATTGCTATTCCAAGTAAATTCATGTTTTTATCTACCTTCCGAATTAAACTTCTTATGTGAAAATTAGTGATTAAAGCTCTCACGACCTTGATGGCACACTTTACTTTTCTTGCACTTAATAAACTTGAACCATTGTGCCCATCTATGTTGCGTATATGCTTGCGCTTTATAAGTTGAGAGTTAGCAGAACCATGTTCTCATGGGGAACGCTTTCCACATTGCACTTGGACATTGTACCCAGTTGATATCATGCTGTTTTGTTTATGGATGTCGTCGGTGTGAAATGAAAGGGGAGCTTGTAAGTCCATGGAGTTATGTATGTGTGTTAGAGAAACGCCTGGGCGGCTGGTCTAATCCATGCCTAATCGTGGTGGAAACCTGCAGCGTAACCAGAATGAGCAATCTATGAAGCATTCTTCATATAAAAAAAGAGATAGGGATTGAGAAAAAAGAAAAAAAGAGGAAAGAGAGAAAAAAGCACCATTTTCCCATGGTAAATAAGAAGATTGCTGAGATGCTTATGGTCTGCTTGCCTTGTAATTTTGATATGGGGATTCTTCCGTATCATCGGGCAAGGGGTACCCCATTGGTGGTTCTCTATGATACACATGTACTTACTATGACAAGAACTTACCGGTAACTAAACTAGAGTAGTATGAGGAGCGACCCTCGTATTCAAGGGACATGAGATTGCCAACTTATACTTTGTCAAGCATATACTCCATACTTTGTTCACTTTAACCTTAATCACCTAAAGATGCTTATGATAGGGGCAATGAGAGCTGAAAGTTAATAAGTACCATAATTTTTGGAAGCTCTTTATGAAACTTGAAATCCCCGCTTCCCTCTACGAAGGGCCTATCTTTTACTTTTTAGTTGAGTCAGTAAACCAATTGCCTTCTATCTCAGCAAGTATTTTCAGTTGTTGTGTTTCATTCATTCATATGATGATTTATTCAATCATGTTTCTTATGTTTTTTGTTTTGCACATTGCTCTTATCTTAGTGAGTATTACTTTGAAAGCTATCATTTAAAACCCCTTTATGTTTGAACTCCTGCAAATTGTTAACTATTCTTTGACCAAGAGCAAAGTTTGCCATTACCAATTGTGATTTACTTTGTGTATCTTTATTGTGTTTCCTTTACCTATTGCAAGTTAAGTTATATAATAGTGAGTTACCTGCTATTATGCTTTATGTATTGATGAATGTGATGCTTCTTGTCTGTATTATTTTATCGACTCTTCACTCCATAAACCCGAGGTCATGTTTATTGAGTTCAGTTTTCGCTTGGGGACAAGCGAAGTCTAAGCTTGGGGGGAGTTGATACGTCCATTTTGCATCACTATTGTATATCATAATTTACTGTTATTGATTGATATATTTTGTATTAAGAGATGGTACTTATGTTATTTCATCTGGTTTTGCATGGTTGATGACTTTTGGAGGATGGACCGTGATACATTGCAAATGTATCTATAATTTTTGATGTTCCATGCCTGGTTTTATCCACTTTCTTGTGTTTTGTCCACACTTTGGAGTACTTTTCATATGATTTCTTGGACTAACCTATTAACAAGAGCCACAGTGCCAGCTGCCTGTTTTCTGCTATTTTTGGTTCCAGGAAAGTCAGAAAATAAATATTCTCGGAATTGGACGGGACAAAAGGCAAAGTGCCTATTTTTTCAGAAGTCATCAGATGCCAGAATACGATACGGAGAGGGGCCAGAGGCCGGCCACACCACCTGGCCACGCGGCCAGGCTTGGGCCGCGCCAGGGGGTGGTGTGGTGGCCCCTGGCACCCCCTCGGCCTCCCCTTCCGCCTATAAGATTCCCTCGGGACGAAAACCCTAAGGACCCGATCAAAAATCCACGAAAGAGTCTGTAGCCGCCGTCATCTCCATCCCTAGATCGGGAGGGATCTGAAGCTCTTCCCAGCACCCTGCCGGAGAGGGGAATTCACCCTGGAGGCCTTCTTCATCACCATGCAAGCCTCCGGTGTGATGCGTAGTAGTTCATCCTTGGACTACAGATCCATGTAGTAGATAGATGGCTGGTTCTCCTCCTTTGTGCTTTCATGTCTAGATCTTGTGAGCTCCGTTCATGATCAAGATCATCTATTTGTAATTCTACATGTTGTGTTTGCGGGGATCCGATGGATATTGAGATGCTATTTCAGATTGATTATTGATTCTATCATGTCTTTGTTATTTGTGATCTTGCATGCTTTCCGTTGTTAGTAGCTATCTTGGCCAAGTAGATGCTAGCAACTCCAAGAGTTAGTATTTATGCTCGATAGTGGGTTCATGCCTCTGCTAATCTGGGGAAGTGATAGAAATCTCTAAGGTACTAGATGTGTTGTTGCTACTAGGGAGAAAACAACAATCCTTTGTTCATATAACAATCATATTGTTTACTTTACACGCAGTTCGTAAAGCAATAATCTGTTGCTTGCAACTTAATACTGGAGGGGGTTCAGATGATAACCTGAAGGTGGATTATTAGTCATAGATGCAGTTGGATGGCGGTCTATGTATTATGTTGTAATGCCCAATCAAGTCTCAGATGAGTCAAGATGATTAGTATATGCATGTATTGCTTTCTCGGTGTTTGTCAATTGCCCCGCTGTAATTTGTTCGCCCAGCATGTTATCTATCTTAAGGAGAGCCACCTCTAGTGAACTATGGATCCCGGTCCTTTGTCTTTACATACAATCTACAATATTTTACTACTTTGTGTTTACTTTCTACAAACTTTTACTTCTTTCCATTCGATACGTTTAATCCTTTGTTTTCTGCAAAACACGGTGAGATTGACAACCTCATCGCAAGTTGGGGACAAAGTTCTATGGTTGTGTTGTGCAGGTCTCCATGTTGCTACTAGCACCGGTAGTGTGCCCTGCCAAAGCTCAGCTAGTAACACCTTTGGGGTGTTTCCTTGCTCCTACTGGTTCGATTAAACCTTGGTTTCATAACTGAGGGAAAACTTGATGTTGTGCTCATCATACCTTCCTCTTGGGGTTCCCAACGAGCTCTACATCATCATCGCTCCAGCATTTTCCTGGGTGCCATTACAGAGCCATCAAGCATTTTTCTGGCGCCGCTGCCGGGGAGTCAAGGACATCTTCACAAGGGGAGTCCCTCATAACCAATCTCTTTACTTTGTTATATTTGTTTTGCTTAGTTTCTTTTGTTTTGTTTTGTTGTTTCTTTATCAAAAACACACAAAAAAATTAGTTCTACTAGTTTGCTTTCTTTATCAAAAACACAAAAAAATCAAGTCTCCTTTAGTTGTTGCCTCTTCCTTAGCTCACCATGTTGATCCCCAAATTCACCCTGAAAGACCTTTCAATTGGTAGTGGTTCTATAATTGGGAAAGATAATATTGAAGAATTCTTTAATCATGTTAGTAAGCATGAAGATTTTTAAGATAGATCCCTTGCAGAACTTGCTCCAAACTATGAGATTGCTGCAGCTTCTTTAATTCACATGTTAGAAGCTAGGTTTGTTAACCTCAACCCCTTAATGCAAGTAATGTTTCTTAAGCTTAAAGAAATTGAGGACCCTGAAAAGAGGGATTTTATTCTAGAAACTTTGTTGAAGGAGTTCTATGATGTTGCCAAGGAGGCTAGGAAAGTCACGTTTCAATATGCTAGGCTCATGTGTAGATGTTGTCGGTACACGAGAAAAGATGAACAAAACCAAACCTAAGGGGGAGGAACCTAAGATACCAATACCCTTTAAACTAGTAGTAACACATGATGCCATAGAAAAGAATCTTGATTGGATTGTTCCTACAAATCCTTTTGATGAGAATAGTGAACCTAAGAGCATTGAGAGGGGATCCTCTAGAACTTATTTGGATGATATACCTTGCCTTGTTCAAAATATTTCTGGTATTGATTTTAATGCTTCTTCATTTGATAACACTTGATTCTTTTTCTTGCTTCTTATGCCTAACTTAAAGGCGTTAAAAAAGTACTTATTGGGAAATAACCCAAATTTTTTAGATGAGTCTTGGAAGTTATTACCTCTGTAATAACCGCTCCTTATCCTTTTTATTTGCTTTTTGTGCCAAGAGTAACCTCTAATGAGAGAGAAGTAATGATTGGGAAAGTTGTTGTCCCGAAACAGATTTCTGTGCTTCACCGTAAAATTTCGTGTAAAATCTATGAACGTCTTTTTGCGGCGTGCATTTTTGTACTTCTGCCCCAGGTTTTTATCTAACTTTCGTTAGTTCAACAATTTTTGATTTGAGCAACATAAGGTCTTCAAAAAAAATCGTCTTTACCTGCTGGTCTGTTTTGATAGATTTCTGCCATTTTCTGCATTTGCTTCTTGTTGGTTCCTTTTTAGTTCTTTTGGGGAATTGATCTTTTTGAGGGAAGTGCTACAGTACCTAGTGTTATAATGGAAGTTTATTTGGTGTTAGAAATGAACCTTAAGACTTATTTATCTTGAGTGCACTAATGTTGCTAATAAAGATTGTGTGAAGTTTTTTATGAAGGAAAAATTTCAGGTGTATGGAAGGAATGAGTAATGAGATGAAGGATGGAATAAAGCTCAAGCTTGGGGATGCCACGCGTGTCACCCCAATAAATATCTAAGAAGTACAAGCATCAAAGCTTGGGGATGCCCAAGGCATCCCCTTCTTCATCAATAAAAATCCCAGGTTTCTTCCAAACACTTCATTTTTATTGTTTCATGCACAATTGTGTTGTTCTTGGAGCGTCTTCTTTTTCGTTTTCGTTTTCATTTTTCATTTGCTTTAGTTTGCTTAGTTTTCTGAATAAATTGATTGGACCCCCTCTTTCATACATTGGTTTGCAAATAGTTTGGTTTGGTTTGGAAAAGAGTAGGAAAGTTCATGCTTATGTGGTAAAAAGAGCTTGATTTTGACTGTGGCCTATGCTCTATCATGCCATGCTTGATACTGTTTTCGTTTTATGCTTAGTATTCTTTACTGTAGCATGACTTGTTATAAACAATTGCGATTGCTTAATGTGCCTTGGATGAATCATGCGTTGTTTTAGCATATTAAAGCATAGTATAGTGGTATTCTCCTTTGATGCTTTATTTGGGTTGACTTGGCGCATGCTCACACCATGTTATGATTATCTCAAGTCACCATAGCCTTCATGATCCTTTAGTTTTCAACTTGTAGTATCACTTTATGCTTTGATCAATGATGTTTTGTCGCTCTGCATGATTATGGCCATTATTGTTCTCTTTGTTTATTGCTCCCAGTCTTTTGTTAGCCTCCACAACCAAGTATGAGTTCCACTCATGCATCCAACTCCCTAAACCAAGTTATTCCAAAGAGTCCACCATACCGACCTACTAGCTTATGCTATTCCAAGTATATTCATGCTTTTGTTTATCTTCCAAATTAAACTTGTTATGAGAAAACTAGTGATTAAAGCTCTCACGAACTTGATGGCACACTTTACTTTTTTGCATCTAATAAACTTGAACCGTTGGGTCCTTCTTTGTTGCGTATATGCTTGCGCTATATAAGTTGAAATTAGCAGAACCATGTATCATGGGGAACGCTTTGAACATTGCACCTATACTCTGTACCCCGTTGAAATCATGTTCTTTTGCTTACGGATCCCGGCGGTGTGAAATAAAAGTGGAACTTGTAAGATCATGGAGTTTGTATGTGTGTTAGAGAAATGCCTAGGCCGCTAGCCTAAGCAATTCCTAGTCATGGTGGAAACTTGCAGCATAACCATAATGAGCACTCTATGAAGCATCCTCAATAAAAACCTATGCAAATAGCAAATAAAAAGATCGCTGAGATGCTCATTGTCTGCTTGCCTTGTCATTTTGATTATGGGATAACCCCTGTATCATGTGCAAGGGGTACCCCATTGGCGGTTCTTAATGATACACATGTACTTACAATGACAAGAGCTTACTTGTGATTAAAGTTGAGTAGCATGAGATTCGGTCTTCGTAAGTAAGGGGCATGAGATTTCGGTTTATAACTTGTCAAGCATAGCCTCTTAGTTGTGTCACTTTAACCTTAATCACCTTAAAGATGCTTATGATAGGGGCAATGAGAGCTGAAAGCTATAAGTACCGTAATTTTGGAAGCTCTTTATGAGACTTGAATCCCTACTTCCTTTTATAAAGGCCTTTCTTCCACCATTATATTGAGTCTCCACCTTCTACCTTTATACACCTACTTTGAGAGCATAGTGGCCATTCTTAGTTCTATGTGCATTGTCCCAAGACTAGTTGATTGATGCATACCTTGATATTGCTTGTTTTAAACTATTTGTATCTAGTCACTCTTATGAACTTTGAAGGTGTCCTATGCATTTATATTTGCTACTCTATGAGGGACAAGCTGAATACTATTATGCTATGTTTTATTTATGTGAAACAAACAAACATCTTGCAAATCATTGCTATTCATGAATCTTTTGATTGTGCCTTTTCATGTTGCATCATAGTTTCTTTGTGTTATTGCTAGAGCTTTGCCTTTCATGTTATGATTGAAGTACTATGATCCCAGCTTTGAATGTTTTACAAATAGTTTAATCAAGTCTTTGATGGTGCATGTCACCTCAAAAATTATTCTTTCTTTTTATCACTTACCTACTCGAGGACGAGCAGGAGTTAAGCTTGGGGATGTTGATACATTGCAAATGTATCTATAATTTGATGTTCCATGCCTGGTTTTATCCACTTTCTAGTGTTTTGTCCACACTTTGGAGTACTTTTCATATGATTTCTTGGACTAACCTATTAACAAGAGCCACAGTGCCAGCTGCCTGTTTTCTGCTGTTTTTGGTTCCAGGAAAGTCAGAAAATGAATATTCTCGGAATTGGACGGGACAAAAGCCAAAGTGCCTATTTTTCCGGAAGTCACCAGATGCCATAATACGAAACGGAGAGGGGCCAGAGGCCGGCCACACCACCTGGCCACATGGCCAGGCTTGGCCCGCGCCAGGGGGTGGTGTGGTGGCCCCTGGCACCCGCTCGGTCTCCCCTTCCGCCTATAAGATGCCCTCGGGACGAAAACCCTAAGGACCCGATCAAAAAATCCACGAAAGAGTTTGTAGCCGCCGTCATCTCCATCCCTAGATCGGGAGGGATCTGAAGCTCTTCCCGACACCCTGCCGGAGAGGGGAATTCACCCTGGAGGCCTTCTTCATCCCCATGCAAGCCTCTGGTGTGATGCGTGAGTAGTTCATCCTTGGACTACAGATCCATGTAGTAGCTAGATGGCTGGTTCTCCTCCTTTGTGCTTTCATGTCTAGATCTTGTGAGCTCCGTTCATGATCAAGATCATCTATTTGTATTTCTACATGTTGTGTTTGCGGGGATCCGATGGATATTGAGATGTTATTTCAGATTGATTATTGATTCTATCATGTCTTTGTTATTTGTGATCTTGCATTCTTTCCGTTGTTAGTAGCTATCTTGGCCAAGTAGATGCTAGCAACTCCCAGAGTTAGTATTTATGCTCGATAGTGGGTTCATGCCTCTGGTAATCTGGGGAAGTGATAGAAATCTCTAAGGTACTAGATGTTCTGTTGCTACTAGGGACAAAACAACAATCCTTTGTTCATAGAACAATTGTATTGTTTACTTTACACGCAGTTCGTAAAGCAATAATTTGTTGCTTGCAACTTAATACTGGAGGGGGTTCGGATGATAACCTGAAGGTGGATTATTAGTCATAGATGCAGTTGGATGGCGGTCTATATATAATGTTGTAATGCCCAATCAAGTCTCAAAGGAGTTAAGATGATTAGTATATGCATGTATTGCTTTCTCGGTGTTTGTCAATTGCCCCGTTGTAATTTGTTCACGTAGCATGTTATCTATCTTAAGGAGAGCCACCTCTAGTGAACTATGGACCCCGGTCCTTTTCTTTACATACAATCTACAATCTTTTACTGCTTTGTGTTTACTTTCTGCAAACTTTTACTTCTTTTATTCGATACGTTTAATCCTTTGTTTTCCGCAAAACACGGTGAGATTGACAACCTCATCGCAAGTTGGGGACAAAGTTCTGTGGTTGTGTTGTGCAGGTCTCCACGTTTGTCGTCAGATTGATGACAAGTACGCCATGAGGGGGTCCTTGAGGCGTGCGGAAGAGAGGGGTGTGAGACAGACGGTATTCCGGGACAGTAAGAACACAAGTTTACCCAGGTTTGAATCCGCCGGCTTTGGATGGATCCTACTCCTGCTAGCGATCCAATAATACGGCAGATCCGGAATATGGGTTACAAAGGTTTCGCCTGTGCGAGTTGAGATTGTAGACTATTGAGGTGTGTCCTAAAGGCTCTCCCTAGGACGACTTATATAGATATCCGGCCTAGGGTTTACAGGAGAGATCTATCCGGCTACGACTAAGAGTTGGTTACAGAGTACATCTTAAACTACAAGTAACATTATGGGCCTAAGTCGGTAAGTCTTCTGGGCCTTCCCGTAGCCGGATTGGCTCTGTCTTTCTCCCTGACTGGGCCGCCCGTGAAGCAAAGCTCTAACCCGAAGTGGGCCACCCTGGTCAGTGAGGAACTGTGAGGATACCCGGAAAGTATATCCCCAACAGCAGCCCCCGGAGGCCTCCAAGATCCAAAGTCGGATTTATCATCGTCTAGCTTGATCTTTGGCTTGCAGAATCTTGAAGTGTTCCTGAAACTTCACAACAAAAAATATGATCCGGGTCTTAAAAATAAGTCGGACCTATCAAACACGTTACTCAGATCTTCCAGATTGATTTCAAACTAAGCCGGAACTTGGTTTCTAACACCACCTGACACAAGTCATGGTAAAGTCACGTCAGCTAACAGGCATGTTGTCAGCACGACCGTTGGTGGGTCCGCGGTCCGTGGAACCAAGGCGCCGTTTCAATGCGTGCGTGGAGATCGAGGCGACGCAATCATCGCGTGGGTCCTTCCCAGTTCCTTCCACGACGCGTGGTGGTTACACTGTAGCATTTGCACGAATCTTGGCGCAGTTAGGTGGATATAAGGGGTTAGGATTTTCTCCTTCTCCTTCCACCAGTCCTTTGCCTTTTCCTCTCCTTCCCATCTCCCTGCGTGCACAGAGCTCCCCGTTCCTCTTCCACAGAACTCCCAGCACCGCCCCTTTTAGGTCATCTTCTCGCCGGAGAAATGGCTTCATCTTCTTCCTCCGGCTTGGCGGCAGCGGCGACGACGGCGACGGCGGAAGCGGTGGCGAAGAAAGAGAGCTTCCGCGGGATCTGGATCCCCTGCGCTCTTAATGAGGAGGGCCTCAAGAACATGGAGAAGGAAGGGCTTCTCGCCGCCGGCAACTAGCGGAGCGGCTTCGAGGAAACCGTCCCCAATCCGCGCGACAGCGAACGGGTCCATTTTGGCACCCACCTCGATAGAGGTTTGTCGTTTCCTCCCTCGGAGTTCTTCTTCGAGGTGATTGATCATTACGGAGTTCAACTCCATAACCTTCCTCCCAACTCTATCTTAGAAATGAGCGCATATGCTTCGTTGTGTGAGGGCTTTCTCGGCATTAGGCCGAGTTTGACTCTTTTCCGGTACTACTTTCATGTCCGGAGAAACTCCATTACTGTCGGTGTTCCTTACATCACCGGCAATATTAGTTTTTCGGTTAGACGCGAGCGCGCATATCCCAAAATTCTAGCTAGTGACTCAGTCAAACAATGGCCAGCCAAAATTTTCTATCATAAGGATATTCCGGCTCCCGGCAAAGCCACTGCTTTGCAGGCTTTTGTTGACGGAGCTGCCACGGCCCAACCTTCTTGGGACGAGGCTGCTCTGGCTCTTTCCAATGATCTGATCCTCGCTAAGAGGCGGATCGAATATTTGATTAAACACAAGGGTCTGAAGGGATCCGACTTGGTCCAATGCTGGGTCTCACGTCAGATCCAGCCCCTTCAGTACCACAGGGATCGACTGATGCATTCCATCACGTCATCCAAAAAAGATTCCCTCCGCATCAGCCCCAAAGCCTACACCACACAGGGCTATATTAGCCAGATCAAGTGGCTGATCGAGGAGCGGATCGAGAGGAGAACCCCGGAGGTTTCTCTAGATATGCATACGGCGGAAAACCTCGTGGTGCCGGTAAGTTTCTACAGTACACCTTTTATGTGTTTCAATCTTTGAGTTACATTGCAATGCTGATATGCTTTCTTATTTTCAGCTCGCTGACCTCCCCGAGTCGGAATTTGCTCCGCTCGAAGGATATCCTCCTGAGTTCTCTCAGGAGACAGATGTGGTCCCATTGCCGGACCTTGCGCTCAAGAAGCACGAAGCTCTGACAGTGGTTGTTGCCACAAAGGAGGTGCCTGTTGTGAAGAGGTAACTTTCAATCACAATTTCCGCCTTTGTACTTTACTTGAATTTCTTTTCGAGATGTAATGTTTCCGACTTTATTACATTCTCAGAGCAAAGCCGCTCGTCAAGGGCAAAGGGAAAGGGATTACTTCGAAGCCGCTGCGGTAGACGAAGCTTACCATAGCTTCTCCTGCCGTGGCTCCTCCGACTCCTACCCCAAAACCTTCCACAACGCCGGTGATCTCCCCGGTCGCTGCAGAAGATCTGGCTCCTTCATCGGAGCCTGCGAACCTTGATTCGCAAACTGACGTCACCATGGGTGAGTCAGATTTAGATAAGGGTGGACCCTCTTTGGGTAATGATCCCTCGGCAGAAACCTTCGCCGAAAACCTCCTCAGCAATCCGGGACTTGCCAAGCTTGGCCTATCCCGGAAATCTGCAGAAGAGATCCAGCGGCTAGCCAGGCAATGCCTGGAGAAAAGAAATTTGTCTGCCGAAGAAGAAGCGCAAGAAGCAGAGGGCATCAAGTTCTCTAACCTTCTCGACCAAGTGCGCCTTCACAATGAGAGGATTAGGACTGGAGAGCTTCCAACAGCCCCAGTGATTCCTCTGACTCTCGCCGAAAAGGTGGCTGCTAAAGTGAACGCGGGTTTGGATAAACTCACCCGCGAACAACATGTAAGTCGGAATTCCAACTCCTGTTTTTTCCATTATTTTATATCATATCCTCTAGCCCCCAAGCATGAAGTAGGATATATAATCCGGGTTTATGCTTCATTAGGATGCCAAAGAACGAACTAGTGTAGCCCCCAAGGCTCATGCTGATATTAGCAAAAATATTAGCCTGAGTCTTAAGTAGCTCTCTGACTTTGGGTATTCTGACTTACAGAAAGTATGTTCCTATAACCAGGATTTACTGAAGAATGTTTGTGACAAGCGAAGAGAGATCAAAGCTCTCCGGCTTAAAAATGCTGAACTTAAAGTTGCCAAGGACGAGGCCGAAGGTAAACATTCCGAGACTCAAACCTTGTCTTTGTTATTTTCAATCTCGAATTTTTCTTGAACTGTTGTTCTTTTTGACTTACAGCGCTGGTGAAACAATCCTGCGCCATGATCCAATAGGCCGAGAACCTCAAGACCCTGGTGGTGGAGAACAAGGAGCTTCGCCAAGAGCTAAACTAGCTCAAGGCAGATCATGAAAAGAGCATAGATCAAGTCCTTGAATCCTCCTCCATGGCTACTGAAGAGCGTGATCGCAAGATCGCTGCTCAAGATAAAATAATCTCGGACCTCAAGAATGAGCTAAGCAGAGAGAGGGACCTTTCCCAGGCGCTTCGGGATGAACTCCAAAGTCTCCGGGAGGAGAAGACCAAAATTGACGACGTCATTTTCGGTACGTTCCATCTGTCTGACTTATCTTTTTCTTCGACTTTCTTCAATGTTGGATATTTCTTAACTTGTTTTGTATATAGGTCCTCTGAACTTGACGGACTCCACCTCTGCCGAGCCCCGCACCCACCGGCTTACCCAAGTCGGCGACCTGCTTCATGACTTTCGCCAATCCCTTGAGGATATTGGCGAAGCCCTCAAGATTCTGGACATGCACCGCATGTCAGATTTTCAGGTGCTGGACAAGGCAAAGGAAATGCCGCAGCTCGTTCAGGATTGGAACATGTCCTACGCGCGATCCGCAGCGCAAAACGCTCTCACCATGGTCATGAGCCACCATGGAAACATGGAGATATGGCAAGTGACCAGAGGGTATTCTACAGTGGACGAAGATGGCCAGGAGCAGGACAGCAAGGCCATTATGGACTCCTGTGCCAGATATGGGTGTCATGTAGCTGACTTGACCAGCTACGATACTCCATTCTTCAACCGCATGGACACTCCGCCTTCGCCTCCAGAAGAAACAACAAAAATTTCCGACGATGAACGCACCACCTCGGATGTAGACATCTCGGAAAGATATCAAGGCGATGTATCCAACGAGCCGGCAGCTCCTGCATCTCCTCCTGCATCATAGATCAGAATTTTTTGTATTATTCCGGAAAAACATGATGCATCTGTAAATATGCAATACTTTAACTTTGCTAGTGCTAAGCTTTTGATCTATTCAACACTTTTTGGATTTGAATTTTTTTTGTGTGCCTGAAATGTTTACATAAGCACTTGTATTTTTTCATCTATACTTATCATTTATCTGGCTTTCCGCCTCGTCCCTTTTGTGAGCCGGCTAAACCTTCCTCCGGAAACTTTGCCGAGCAACGGAGCTCAATTGCTAAACCAGTTTAAACTCGGAAACAAAGCCGGCTTCCAGTACCAATAATTCCCTACTCGGAAAATGCCCGCATCCAGCAATTAGACAAATAACCAAAGTAAAGACTAGAAATTTTAGAGTTACACCCGAAGGTAGCAATTTTAGAATCGGAAATCTAAACCAGAACGAACATGAGCATAAAGTACTTTCAAGCATTCTGGGATTTTCGACTATGACATGATCATTCAGAAATAAGA